>JABWDB010000008.1:2500000-3750000 GCA_019614645.1 Stratiolaelaps scimitus | reverse complement strand
CTTCGCCTTCCACCCGAACTTCTTGTTGGCCCTCTGCATTTGTATGAACTGGCCTATCCGAACTCCTCTACTCGATTCGGTCTGGCAGAGCCTTGGCCGAAAACAAGTGCACACTCGAGTCACTTAGCTTGCGGGCCCGATGAGTCAGTGGAGCAACCACATTGGTCCTGTGTTACACTGAAAGGTACTATTATCGAACGCGACAACTCGAATGTCGGCGTGGATGAAATCCTGCGGCGGTAGTTATCGAGCTTTCACGACATAAAAGAAGGCAACAACATGTCTTATTTCTTGCTTTTCGGCTGGCTTGGAGTTGCCTGACCTTCAAAAGGCCACTACCACAAGGAGGTATTTTTTTTACGTACATCTGTCGTGGCAGTCCGCCTTCATTATAGCAATGTCCTTTGCTATTGGTGTGCGTGGAGCAGCACCTACCCCCCTATTCCCTTCGTACTATTGCCAGCACGGCTGCTACATAATGCCGCAACACTCATCTGTATGTGTGTGTGTGTGTGTGTGTGAGTGGTATTGGAGTCAGGAGAGAAATATAGAATAAAGATGTTGTGATTTTCACTGGTCATCTGAAGGGACACGAGGTTCACACATACACAAACACACAGGTACAGCTACAGCGACCCTCAAGGCGTTCTCCTTGCTGGCCCGCAGTACTATTTCCCCGTCCCGCCGCTGTTTCCACGCCGTGCTGGTCGACTTGGTCCGTCCGTCCGTCCGTCGGACGCAGTAGTTAGTGCCCTACGCTACACGAAATAAGAAGTAAGAAGGGTAGCGGGCAGTTCGTTCGGCAGGAGAGGAAAGTCCGACCGTTCGGAAAAGGCCGAGAAGTGGTCGGCTGTTGGTTCCGGCCGTAATCCCGTTATCGGGCGTAGTGACGGGTGGAGGCGATGGCGGCTAGGACAGGGGTGAACTAACGGGATGCTGAGAAAGGAACTACCTGTCTCTGCTGAGAGAGGAAGGCCAAAGGGGGCGACGGATGGTGTACGAAACCCAGAAGTCTGCTTCCCGAAAGACCTAAGGCCTTCAGCAACAGAAGAAGAAGCAGCGGCGGCGGCGGCGGCAGCAGGCAACACAACAGCATAGGTAGGTAGGTCGGGTTAGGTAGTCTTAGGCCACGCCGGTTGCAACGAAACGCCCGGCCAACCCATGGCGACTAGAACAGAAAAAAGGCTCGGGCAGCAACAAACAACGAGTGTTCCTCTATCAGGAGAGGAAGAGAGGGAAAGTTAGAGAGATATCCAACGCCGAGACCGAACAAGCATCAGAACGGACGACCGTCTGCTGCAACTGGATTATTAGCACCGGGTTCGTTATGTTAACGGCCTGGGCGGCAACTGAAGTGGCGCCAACAACAACATCAAAGAACGGTCCAGGAGGATGGGTGAAGCGAATGTCTAGTGTCGCATTCGACGACACCATGGACGAAGCTATATTGTGATCATAGATTAAAGCCGACTAGAGGGAGAGAGTCATTGTCTCGTTCTATTTTCCACGTATTTGGAAGAGCTCGGCCGATGTTCGCCAACACCATAAGCTGTTGCAGCCACTGTGGCCACTGTTGTTAGATTCAGCCGGCCAGTGTATCACCAGTCTCCTCATTAACTCGGATAGGTCATTAATATTACTCGGGTAATATTCTGGCTCAGCCGAATGAAACAGTTCGCCATTGTAGTCTGTTTCAGCCTTGCCTGTGCTAATCCTCGGCCGGGTTGATTCGAGGAAACGTGTTATGCCATGTGATAGGGAGATATGGCAGACGAAACGGTATTAATTACATCAATTATTATTAATTACATGACAATGTATAGCCTTCGAACAATGGCCAACGAACAAAAACGCGAGTAGCTTCGATGTAGCCGGCCCGATAGCGTGCACATTGATATTTGTTTGCCTTCGAATTCAGAACTACCATCCCCAGGGCAGCCATCGGCAGTTGTTATGTTTCGCGGAAATGGAGCAGCCCAATTTTAAAATACCTGCCTCTAAGTTAACAAGCATATCTGCTTGTTAACTTAGAGGCAGGTATTTTAACTGAGTCGTGATGCTACCACCGATGATCACAAATGCGAATGAACTAGCTGGTCCAAGTGAGTGGTCACGTAATCAGTAGCACAAGTTCGTTTCCGGGCTCGCGGGCGGAGGTGATGACGGTCAATAAAAAGTTCTCCCCTCAACTTGGTTTGGTTTTCCCTTATTTATGGTCAAACACGAACTGGGATTTGCGCGTAGTACAAAGCGTAGCAGGACTCGTAGTAAGTAAAGCCGCGCACAGTTACTGACATTTGTAACCACCAACGATGGACGATACTAAACACCGCCTTTAGTTGGAAGGTTCGTAAGGTGATTTACACAGTTTTTAGATTCATTTATTATTTTAGCGAGAAGGAGGGAGAGATGCGTAGCACTCATTGTTAGTTCATTGCGAATGTTTCCCATTGGCAGCTGACGCTGGAGAGTGTTGAGAGGGTCTGCTAGCTAATAGTGACAATAACACTCTGGCTGCTACTGTTGCTACCGCCACCCATGTATGTGGCCCAGCATCACATATTCCCACCGAAGATAGAGGCGGTCCCCCGGTCGGTCCTCACCAACCCCAGTTACCCCATCC
This sequence comes from Stratiolaelaps scimitus, assembly GCA_019614645.1. NCBI lineage: Eukaryota > Metazoa > Arthropoda > Arachnida > Mesostigmata > Laelapidae > Stratiolaelaps > Stratiolaelaps scimitus. The sequence continues at coordinate 3,747,377 of JABWDB010000008.1, read as the reverse complement.
TACTCGAGCCAGCCGACCGAGTGTCCGTCTTGTCTATTTTCAGTTCTTGGCATCGCGGCCGCTGTGGTCGGCCCAGTCCGCAGCTCATACGCTGGAGCGAGCAACGGAGGGGAGCCTCGACTCAGCGCCATGTCGAGACGACGCTCCGTTGGACCACTGGTGCCAGCCCTAGCAGTGTTAGGCGGGCCAATGATGACCTCTCCCCCATGTTGCGTACGCACGAACTCAGCTAGCCACCGCTGGTGGTAGGCCGTCATCGCTGTGGCCACTGTCGACGTCTCGATGGCCACTCCGCTCGCTAGGGGACTTGAAGTCTCAGACGATGATGATTAGCTGGCCGTAGTCATTAAGGTGTACGCTCTGCGTCCGGCGCTCGGTCGGCGGGCGGGCGAAGGCGGGCAAACACACACCCACACAGGACGGACACACACGATGTGCCAGATAGAGACCAGGTTCATTGAGAAGAGCAGCTGCTGCGGCAGCGGCAGCGAAAGCCTATCGATCGATGAAACGTGGAGACACAAACTCCGCGCCGTCTCCACTGGGAAATCGCTGGCCAGCACACAACGGCTCAAAAGCACAAAGGCAACTTCAAACCCACAGCCACCTCGTCGGCCACGGACGCACAACCGAACAGGCGCAGAGATTGACAGACATCAAGGCTGGCTTCTTCGCTTCTGAGAATGGGCGAACCTGCGGAAAATCTTGCTGCTACTGTTGATGCTGTTGTTAATCTATATACGTAGGTTGTTGTCCGAACGATGTCATCTAGGCAGTGCTAGTTTGAGTGGCTTTCAAATCAGGAAGGAAGAGCAAACACTGCTACAATACGAGAGAAATAGTAATGTCAGAAACTCATGTCGCCGTGGGTTAGCTAGCTAACCACAACGATCGAGATACAACGTGTATGTGACCTCGCCGCACTCAAATACGTGCATAGGTGCGTGTGTGTGTGTGTGCAGTGTATTGTCAGTATTAAACGCAAGTGTCTGTCACAGTGGCCAATCGGTGATATAAAAGCATCGTGTTCGTTAAAAAGGGCGTGGAAAAGATAATGCGTTAACAGTGTTATTAGTTAGTTACTAGGGACAAAAGCAAGCAAGATCGAAGTGACGGATCAGACCTCAGCTAAGCTCCATGAGAGCTGTAGCTTGGATGATAAGACGACGTTGCCAAGATGGAACGGGAATACTGTGGAGTGCATTGCTGGCGCTGGCGGTTTCCCTCGAACAGCGGCAGCAGGCGAAGCTGCGCTCGGCGAGTGCCGGCAGCTTCAGGGGCTGATGAGCGGCGAGCCAAACCCGAAATCACTACTTGACCGCCTCGAGCGTTGCGTCGTCTGCGTCAGCAATAAGATGCGGGAAGTCAACATTCGTGGAGGGTCGAAGTTCGCGACCGAGAGGTCGCTTTCGGGTGGGTTCTCCACTTTACCACTGACATTTGGCGTCCCTTACCACCTACACTCATCAAAGCACCCATCGATTACTTAACCACCTTAGATAATGATTAAGTATATATATATATATATATATATATATATATATATACAATACAAACGCACTTTATTCAAGGTGATATATATATATATATATGTATATATTCATACATGATATATACATATAGTTACTGTGTAACCAGATGCGAATACTAATTGCAATGATTTAACATAGGCGTTCACCCTCTGGGTTGGCACTGCGGATATTCCATTGAAATGCTTTGAGCAATCATGGGCAATACATTCTCTAAACCTGCTTGCAAGCTCGCCTCTTAGCCGAACCGCCAGCTTAAAATAGACACATTCATAATTGATTAAACGGGATTATAAATGGCGCTATCATGTTGAGTCGTCACAGCAGTAGACGTCGAAGCTTCTATATGCTCCTAGTGACGAACTTCAGGCGTCCCGCAACGTCACCCTTCAACACCTTCAATCTGCCTAAGGTCGTTCGTATGCGTAGTGAAAACACTCGCATTCTACAGACTGCTCCTGATCATGACACACAGAGTTAAATAGGTGGGCCCAGCTAGCCCTGTAACACCCGACGGCGCCCTTCCATAAATGGCCAGCCTACGAAGACCCTTCACAGCACTTATAGCAGTATTTGGCGTTCCATTCACAATCCATCGCGCTTTGTAACCAGTCGCTTGTGTTCGGAGAGATTCTTCGCCTGTTCTCGCTCTGCTCGCTTCTGGTTAGGGCTACTAAACGAGGGATTCACACAAGCATCGGTGGGCACGTTAATAGAGGCTGTAGCTGTCGTTGGCCAGCAATTCAGCATTGGCGGAAGTGTATGGACAAATAGCAGTGATCATGCCGCGGCGGGTCGGACAGCAGACCAGTATGCTAGTAGTGCCTAGAGTTGCGCTAGTTGAGTTGAAATTGGCATTAATTACTATCGCGTGTCGCCTGTCACTGACAGCGGTATCACGGACCCTCCCCCTCACTCTGTCTCTCTCTCTCTCTCTCCCCCTCGTGTCTTTATTGAAGCGCATAAGAACACATGTCTAGCGAACGGTGGTGACCAAATCTTCGTAGCCGGACCAATTTTCCCGCCTGCTTGAGCCAGTGCGACGTGGCAACGTTGTTCCGTGTGCACCGGTAGAACTCGCGTTTCTCTCGCAGGTCCTCTGTTCGTGGCCAAGCTACGCGAGTCTGCTCTGTCGTTGACTTACTTCGGTGGACAAAAACGTCCACGAACACGAACCTAGGCATATACACGGTGAGTGACTGTGAATCAACTCTGGGGTGTCCGGGACGCGCATGAGCACTCGAGGTCTCCGATAGGCTGTGATGGGCAAACAGAGGAGCTCAGAAAGGCTTTTTCCTTTTCATCGTCCTAGATTACTGTCGTACCTGATCCGCACTTCTCGCATTCCCGACATTGCTTGTACCAAACGTCCCACTGGACCACGAGCACAGCCTTTTGCGCGGGAATTGCTACTGCGAGACTGTGACCCGTGCAAAAAACATTCGAATTGATTGGAACCAGCATCGATGAAGGCGAGGCTGGCAAAGTCCGTTCGTTTCAGACAACGGCCCCTACCAACCAAGGGACCTTTAGTATACCGGACCCCAGCCAGCCTTGGCTCTCCGTTCGCCCCTCTCTCTCTCTCTTCCTTCAATCTCTCCACCGTTCCGCGTTAGTCCACCCACTGTACCCACTTGAACAAGCGTCGATCGGCTGGACTTTCGTCGACTGCCTCCCTGGGGGCTTTCCGACTTACTTGGTTGATGTGTGCTCTGAGACAACAGCAGCTTCCCTCCACACAAACGGCGGGGCCGACAACGTCGCCGGTAGCCATTGGCACAGCCACACTCATATGCAATGCGTCACATCGACGGACCGCGTCGATAGCAACGTCATGGCTCTGAAGGAAGATCAGGACTGGAGGGAAAGCTTTCGGGGGCCGGGACAATGACGCCGCTAGAACTAATCTCCTAGACACCCGCCTTTGGTAAGAGATAACGTAGCAGAAGCTTGAGGTGACTGCAGGACCAACAAGCACCACACACACACACATATCAGGTGCACCCACGGGCCTCTCCCCCATTGTATGTTCTGTATTGAGGTCAAGTAGCAGCAAAAGCAACGTGATAGAGAGTTCTCCTTCGAGCTACCTAGGCTTCCATCCTACATACGCGGGGAAGGGGGCGAATATGGTGTCCAACCGTCCTTAAATCTTTACCAGCAGCATATTACCGCCGCTGCGGGTATAGCGGCCCCCATCGACGCCATGGCGGCGATTGGTAGAATGCCACAACGTTGCAGGGGTGACAGCATTATCCTCAGTATGTATATATATATATATTACTAGTGGCTGCGTTTTGTGTGTCCATATGTCAACTTACCTGTCTCTCATCGCCATAGTCATTTGACGCCGTCGTCGACTAGAAGCCGTCACGTAGACCGGCTATAGCTGGCGAAGTTCGTTCGCCTGTCTTGTTGTAGTGAGCCCATGTGACATTGTGGTCGCCACAAGATTCTGTACCAAGTATATGATATAATACTAAGAAGTACTTCTCGCGCAGCCGTCAGTCTGTCGGTCGAAGACACAGCAAACGGGTACGAAACAACGGGGCCGTACCTAACCAGGAGACAGCAATCAGTCCCACCGCGACTGCTCTGCCGTCAACCGGCTAGAGACAGATAGGATAAGAATATATAAAAGATAGCCTAGACATTGAAAATCATATTCTCGTATACATCTATCATCAGCATCAGTGCATCGAGGTATGCTGCCGCCCACCAATGGTAGCGACTCGCATTGTGACTCCTCAGCGTTATCCATCTAAGTGTTCGTCTGCATGTATTCATATGTGTGTGTGTGTCTATATATATGTGTCTCTGCATGCCCATTGATCTTCTCACAGCAGGTGGCGAGCCCTGCTTGATCAGGAAGGTGGAGACCCCAGGAGGCGGCGTCCACCTCGTCGCTTGAATTCCAAATTGACACAATCGCGCTGATTGGTGTATGCGGCGCGGGGTGCGAGAGCGAGGTATAGCGAGAAGCCTCTCATCAGAGCCGTTCATTTCTCTTCAGCGCTGAGCGATTGCATACTATGCAGCTTCTACGATGTCTCTTGCTGTTGCCGATTGATCCTCTTGTTGCCGCTGTTGGTCATATTACCGTGGCCGGCGACGCCGTCGTCGCCACGGCCCTACTTGCTGCTCTGGTGACGGCCATTGTCATCTCTGCGGTTTCTCCCTCCGCCGCTGCCACTGCTTCTACGTAGCCCCGTTGTAATAACGTGACACGGCATATGATCCAACTCAGTATGCGTGGATGCTGTGCCGATGATAGTGTCAACCGTCATCGTCGTCTCTTCGTAGCCCGGACAGCAATGAGAAGGATGGAGAGAAAAGCTGACTATCCCGACTGTGTAGGCTTCGTCATAGGCATGGGCATGGGTGGCGGCGCCAGCAGCAGCAGCAGCCGCGCGGTAGGATAGCGTGACAGTTCTCGGAGTTACCAAAAGCAGCTGCCTCCTCTCTACGTTTACATAGCCTCTGTCCACCACAGCGGCAGCATCACCGACCATCATCCTCGTTCTTATGAGACTACGGCGTTACGAAGATATAACAGATGCTACTGCTGCTGCTGCTGTTGCTGCTTTAGCCAGGAGATACATAGCTTCTGCTTCGTCCGCCTCGTTCCTTTGGTTGCGTCGAAGCGAAGGGACGTAAGCAATATTCCCTTTTCGGTCTGGCATTGTTGCGGCACACGTTGGCATTGGCGGTGACTGCTGCTGTTGTTGTTGTTGTTGTGTTGGTGGGAGGCAGCGGTGGCGACGGCGGTAAAGCCGTTACCACCACGCTGATCGGTGTACAACTGACGTTAACGCGTGACAGCCAGACAGAAGGCACGAACGAAATAGACTACACCACGCGCAGCACGCATCAAAAATATCGGCCGACACCAGCAACGCCATAAAGCACTGCAACGACGAGGCATTCGGACTGCGCCGCGGGTGGTGGCGACGGTGGCGGCCAGCAACGCGTGCCCTTCGGGCCACTGTGGCCCGCGAGACGAGAGGTGCAGACGCGACGACGACAAGTGGCGTGCGAGATTCACAGAGGCGAATCCGAGCAGAATGGAGGCAAATGCATGAGCTATAGCAACAAGACGGCGACAGAGCGAAGCGGAACGCGGGGGAAACCGTCCGCCAAAAGAGGAATATATAGACACAGATAGATAGATGGATAGATGGACGGTGATGGCGCATCTTGTCGAAGGACATCTACAAGCATGGATTGTTTCGCCTGGTTTATATTGCCGTTGCGACCTTTAGGGGAGACGGCGGCTGCGACGTTCTCCTTGTTGACAAATACTTGTCGCCAGTCGACACGATCGTGTGTCACAAGGGAAGGTTGTCGTCCCAGCGACGGGAAATCCGGCGGTAGCATTTTCGCCCAGAACGATTATATCATATGATATGATTACATACGGTGAGAATGGATATATGTCTGACAGAGCGTAATGACGGGGTTGGCCAAGTTTCTCTGTGGGCCGCATCGGCCAAGTCAACACACCGCCCATCCACCGAAGAACTTAACATAACAACAGCCATCTGTTAACAACAGGCGTACGTTGAATGTACACGTGCACCTGCGTGTGCAAGCTAGGTGTGATCACGCTAGCTTACAGTGGGGACATCGCATCTGATCGTCGTCGAGTATATGATACATATCTACCCATAGAAACGTCCCTCTTATCCCGTTCCGTCGGAGGAAAACCAGTGCAATGATCTGCTGCTGCTGCTGCTGGTAGAACACAATACCTTATAGTCAGGTTCCAGCCTCAGGCGGTATCGCTCGTAAGCGATTCAATTAAATGTTCATTGTGTTCGATGTGTCAACGTGAGCCAATGTAAATATCCGCGGTATTTCCGGTGCTATACTGTCCCACTGACTACTGCCAGCACGACTATCATTCCTGCTGCTGCTGCTGCTACTGGGATAACGGAGAAAAAATCCGACCAAAACTGATCGATATTGATAACAACGGGAAGACGAGATTCTTGCTTGCCAGTGGCAGCGATGCCCGACCCTGGATTGAAGAGGAAATATGACTGAGATGGCGGCCGAGTGCCCTTTCGAGACGCTTCATCCTTCTTGAAGTCGTTAGTGTGCGGGGTCTGCCCTGGTTGGTTGCCTGCTGCATGCGATGGAGTCACAGACATCTCTCATCAGCGTTTCTCGTTGTTGCCGAAGTGGCTAAGCAGGGCCTCCACCAGCAGCGAGCATAAGCTAGCAACAGCATCAGTTCTCCTGGGTGAATGGACGATAGCTCGAGAAGGACACGGGAGAGCTGCTTTCGTGAGGGCGGATAGATGATTCATTAACGATCGGAACAGCGTCGATTGGCCCCCACTGACCACAACCCTCCAACCGGTCCCAATGTTGCGTAGCCAAGCGCAGCTGTGTCGCAGTGTTGTTATCCTAATAGAAACACTACAAGCTGATATGAGGCGGAAACATATCCAGAGGGGAACAATATAAATATATATAGAAATAGCCGTATTCGATTATGTTACATATTCGTATCACGATACGTCGCATGTCAGCATGAGGCGGAGGATACTGGGAAGTGTCGTATAAACAAGAAGGCTCATTTTTTATGTGATATGTAATGACAATTTTACATTCATTTACAATCGACATCATACGTGTGAGGTGAAATTTGTAGAAGCTGGAATCTATTGGTGTGTGTGTCGATGTTGTTCTGCAGCAATCCTCCGCTGTATCAGTGGTTTGTGATTCCCACTACTATTCTAAGCTTCACGCGGACCATGAGGGTGTGCGGCTTAAGGTTCTAATATAGAAAATATATATACCAATGACGCACAGACGCATGATATATATATATATATATATACTTGTATTGTTAGCTTGGCTTAGTGAGTTAGACGTCTAGGATAGACGGTGCTCCCTTCCACGAACAGCAGTAATCTCACTGTTATATATGTCTTTGGGTTTCCCTAGTTGTAAAACCCATATGTGTCCCAGTAGGCAGAAGCACAACGGTCACGTTAGCTCGATGAGTCAACAATAAATACACCTATATTGTCTCCAGAGGTTCGTTAAGGCCTAACGTTGTACGGACGTACATTTTGTAGCATGCCATTATGAGAGAATCAACAGTCCACGACTATCCAACTGTCCAACGCAAAGGGCACTCTACACGAGAGGCGCAGTTGATGGGATCGATAAGCCAAGTCAGCCCGATATGCTAAACACGGTACATGGACATACAACCAACAGTAATCGTTCGCGGCCAGGATCGGCTCAACTATGTACGACGTTTGCGGGGAGAATTTTGCACGGCCCCCAACAAAAAGCGGCTTAAGCAAAATGCGCTGTACCGACTGCTTCTGCTGACGACAATTCGCTCCTATGGTAGCTTCGATACTAGTCAGGTTGATCAAATTGATTTGAATTCTACACCTCTACTCACATCGTTGGCTATAAGGCATCTGATCATCCCTGCTGCATCCTACACGCCCATGCATGATCGCCTCACTTAATTGCTTACACAATCCGTTAATGATCCATCAGGCTCTCAGGGATATCTAGGCCTATTTACACAATTGTTGTTCGCGGTACGTATCTATGACGTTTGCCCATATCGCGAGTTCGGCACCCTCGCTCAATTTGCATATATCCATGTAACGAAAACTGCACGATAAATCGAAACCATTATGTGAGACGAAATTATTTGCGTCACAATGTTACAGCTGGTAGTAGTGGCAGCGGCCGAGTATCCTGCTGGATGTAGATACATCTCACCACGTGTTCCAACTGAGGGGAGCGACGCGATAGGTCGTCTAGGACATGGCCTCATCAGGCCAAGGGCCCGCTGTTCGAGTCGGGGTGGTGCTGCAACGGTTTCGCGGTTCTGACTAATTAGAATATCCAGTCGATTGACATTGTCAATCGCATCATTCTGCCGCAGCTTCTCGCATTCACTTCAGTAGGGCACTTTTGTTCTGACCGACTATGGAACTGAGCAATTGTTTTTAAACTTGCACAGTGCGTCTCTACAGGATGAACAAGATTAAGTGCTCACCTTGATGATGAGTAGGAAACGCCTGGAGATCCCGGATCGCAAGACACTCCTGTAACACTACCCATGTTTTGTATTCAAACGAGATTCGCACTGCACCTGCCCGCCGTCGTGACGAAATTCATTTATCGATTCGCGCTATAACAGGCGAACGATCCGTCAAACGAAGTTTGGCTTTATCGGATTAAAATAAAGGCAAAGGCAAATGCACCCAGATAATAAGATGGCTCTCTCAATCGAGGGGCTTATTCACAATTATGTTCGGAATTTCTCGATGTATCTAAATTCAACGAATTTGCTATAGTATATGACTGATGTACGATTTTAACAGCTTCCACATACACACACACGCAATATATATATATATATATATATATATATAGTATAAAAATATACGAGTTACCCGTTGACCTAGCCAGCTGTATATTCTCCATAAATTTTTAATGTGCCCAGCTCCAGTATTATGTATCAACTGGCTTCAGTGCTCATGCTAAACAGTCGGCCACCAGTGCTAACATTATTACAGTTTCCACCGGAGAAGCCTGTGCTGTCCAGTACGCTGCCAGTGGTTGATCTCTGGACCTCCTCACAAAAGGACTGCTTGTCCCTCAATGCCCTCGAGTTGCCTGCTCGACCGTGGGCCGTACCCCTTGCCTGGTCGGCGGCCCTGGCCGGCAGAGTAATCCGCTTTGTGGAAACAGTGGAAAACTACTTCGTTTGCTTTGCTCGTCTAGCCTTGCAGCTGCTGCTGCCAATGCCGGCACTGCTGTCTCGTTCCGGCCGCCGTTGAGGCTCATGTCTCAGCTTCAGGCGGTCCGGCGACTTCATCCCATCGAACGAGCAAGTTTTGTAGATCTAAACACCAATTTTGTTCCTCGTCTCCATCCTGCTGCAGTCTGCATCAGAACTCGCTAGCATCTACGAATGACTTCGACGTTCGTTTTCGTCCTTTTGTGTATCCAGCGCATCGTGTTCTTCGACGGACCCACTATGCCGAGTTATCATTAAACTGATGCCACAACGGACGTACAGCGGCGCACGACACCTGTCACTGAGCTGAAAGTCAATTAGACAACGGGACAGTGCGCTGGTGGTAGTGGGGCTTGCTACAAAAAAAATGTTACACCAATACGAAGGGAAAAAATGCTAGCGAACACCATTGATCACAGAATTTTAAGTGTTTGCTGGCTTCACGCTTGTCCTTCGCTCATGAACAACGATGATGATTGCTCACTCACTCGCTGGTGTCTCCTCATGCCAAAGTGCATGTGTGCCATGTATCATAGTAATACAAGTGAGGTGTGAATAGGTCCTATAACCGTGAAGCCGACTACGCCTCTGCATAAATAAAGAAGTCGGCCACCAGCAACCCACCCTCAGGCCCACCTTCGACAGAAATTGAGTGATGTTTGTACGTTTGAAGAAAATGTCCTCCCCTACAGAAGAAACGTAGCAGCCTGGCCTGTTTGCCTGTATACGTAACCCGAATGAAACATCTCGACGATAGCTATGCAATGTTTCGAGACGGCTGATCCTGGTTGGAGAGCCCTGTGCGACCTCATGTCCATGGCGTATTTGGAGGACCCGATCTAGCTGTGTAAAGCCCGTTCCTGCGACAAATCCTTACTGCTTCTGGAGGGCCGTATTTCTGCTACTCCTCGTGCTGCTCTGCTGCTGCGTTCAAATGCCATAGGGAGCTCACTACCGGATCCGGCTGTTCGACACTCGCGACGATCGATCTATCCAAGCAACGTCCTAACACTCCCTCCGCACTGCAGGACACCAGTAGCTAGTGGCTGCAGATAAACGGCCGGCCAACGTTATACCTACAACAGACAGGTATAACGAATTAGGTCCAACCACGCTCATGGGAATAGCCTTGTTCGTCCATGATTTGCGCTGGCGATGACGTGATTATCCTTTGACGCGAACCTAATCCCATTTGATTCGAGTATGTCCTGGTCAACCTTAACGTAAAATCAAGGGTGACGAGAAGTTGCTACGACTCGCTCATCAAGTACGAAATATACAGAAGGACAAAGAGAGAGAGTGAGAGAGACAGCGAATGACTAGCGTCGGCCAGGTAGGCGTTCGGGCAGGCTGAAAGCACTAAGGTCTTGTCATTCCTCGAAAGGACGTCAGCCTTCCATAAGTGTATTGGCCTACTCATCGACATTGATGAAACATTCCGAAGGGCCACAATAGTCGATTCTTTCCATTGATCTTGAATTATCGATTGCCGCTGACACGCTGTGTAATTTTAAAGATCAGGCAAATGTTGGTCGACAGCGTGAACACTCGAATCGTGTGACATCTGTATTGGATGATTAGGGTGGAATCTGAGAATTAGCGCTACACGCGTCAACTAACATTTACCAACAGCATTCATTCAGTAAGTTGTGTAAAATCAAGAATAACTCCGGTACACGAAGTTACTTAGGCGAGAACTTACGAAGTGCTCCCTCTCGCATGAAAGCTAGAAAGCCACTTCTAACCAGTTGAATAGTCCGTTGAGCAGTTGAATTGATCAATTCTACCTTGTACCTCTCGTAAAGCTTATTTACATGTGAAACGAAAAAACGAGCGTGGGGAAGAAATCCGTTGCTCGAAATTTCCTTGCCTGTCGAATTTAGGCCTCGTTGACCAAATGAAAACACTTTTTGCCGCTACACAAGGCCACTTGTGGACTACCAAGTGAGGTACACGCCTCATGGGGCAGAACTGTTGATCGGCCCCGTGTGTATGTGTCACTTCATAGTATGGTAAGCTTCACGTAACTTTAGATTGTGAATTGTCACAGTTTCAATTTTTCTGTGACGCGTCTGGGTGGCACGCCCCAGCACTGTGCAGTAGGCTAAAATTATTTTGTTCATTCGTCAATATACAAGATGAATTTACGATTTTACATTCATATGAGTTTAACTCACTGAATCTGAATGCCATCTACGGCTGTTATTTAGGTAGTACAGATCTCAAAGCGCATATTACACAGCAACAGGTGCACTTATAGTGGACGGTAAATCGAATCTATTACATGGGGCTATGTTTGGTACGCTTGCCGCTGTTGTAACGACAGATCTGACAAACGGACACAATTGAAACCGACCGATATCTGTCTCGATGATTATAATGACACCGACGTTTATCGGTGCTATTTTAAGAGTCAACCCTCTTTAGAAAATAGATACTTGTGCGTTCGACGGCTGATTAATTTGTGAATCGAGCGAATTTGTGAAGGCGCAACCTTCTTTCGGCTCAGAATAACTGCGATCCTAACACTGCTCATCGACAAATATCGCCGTTACCTTAGCTCGCGGGCGTGCTTTATCGAGACCTACGTTCGACAATTACCAGATGCTCACCTTGATAAGCAATTGCTGCGAAGGCTACCATGTTCTACCGTGTGGACCTGGTATAGCACACATGCGCTTGTCTGGGGATCTCGGCAAACGGTGGAGGCTTCAGCCTCAGCCAGTCCAGCAATGTCGCGAGACTGGCTATTTCTAGCATTATAATATACCATGCCGGAGCAGGTCGCAACTATAAACGATAAAAGAGACAAAAAAAGGTTGTTCATTGCTTTCCTAGAATAGCAACTGAGACGAAGGTATATATATATATATATATATATATATATACTTATTGGCTATAACCCCTATATAGAACGGATAGTGGAGACACTACGCCTTGTCGTCACTGAAATCATCATCCCTAGACTCCATCGTTGTTCTAACCTTCAGGGACAATCCGCCCCCAGCCAGGACCAGCAGCAGTCTCCACAGTACTATCGCTGATGTAGTTAACTGCAAAGGCCCCGTTGCATGGCACAGTAGAATCGGGTCGTCGGCCCACGATCATCTATTGTCGTCCCCCATACGTTCAGTAACATCCCGAGATCGTCAAGTCGCAGATCCGATTTCTACTCCGGGATGGATTTGTGTCGTGTGGAGGGATATGGATATACGTGGGTGCTATTATAAATCTTAATGATGCCAAGTTATAATAAAACGAAAGGCGACTGTATGTTGTCGTTCTATCGAGTATGTGGAAGGGCTTGCCGAGAGGAACTTCGGAGATGTTTCGTTAACGTATTGAACTCAGCCAAGGCAGTGTATCAAGGGAAGCGGTCCTCTGATGTCATGTCATCATGATACCGTCTATTCGCAAACAGTGCGTTGTTTCGAACGATGTTGCCTCTATCCACAGGATGTAGCAGGTGTTACTTTGTAGCAAGGGAGTTCCGTCCGTACGTCATGTGAAATAATGTTTGCACCATATATACCACGGGACAGGCTAAATTGTACACTGTTTGTTCAGGTTGCACTGCTGACAGCATCGGGCTTAGCTAAAGGCCCGGTGTAGCTTTTGTTACGCCGCGAACGCCACCTATTGGAATCGATTAATTTGTAATCCGTGGGACAAGAGGAGATAGTTAAGTCAAACTATTTTTAGACCTTCCATTGTAAAGTGCTACCTAAACTTACTACGTAATGTACAAAATGAGTTGCTGTCATGGCAGGAATGAGCAACTCATGATGAGATGATCTTATAACTGAAATTGTCCTTTAACGCCGAATGATGAATTTCTTATATTGCTAGCTAGCTAAACGATCACTTTAAACTTCTAATGCTCGTCAATCAAGAACTTTTTTGTAACCTTGCATCAGTCATTGTTCCCGTTCATCCAGTATTCGCCTTAGGCAGTCAATGCTTGTTATGTACAAATTTAGTCTGGCCTTATCATTGCGAGTACTCGAGGGGCGGGTGGAGGCGAGACATGCAATTACGCATCTGCTGGTCTAGGTATCAAGATGCATAGAGGTGTGGCGCTTGCGCTCATCATGTTCTTTCAACTTACCTTAAGTCGAACAGCCACCGCAAGCCTGGTAATAACGAAGGCGTAATGCTTTTTTTCTGACAAGAACATTGTATTATTATACAACGCGCTTCCTCATACGTCGGACCAGTGAAAAGCAAATACTTCTATTGTCTCTAATTCGAATGTAAGCGTTCTGGGGAAGACCGCTGTAAGCAAACACTGCCTAGGCGACAACAGCCACCTAGACCATTTCAGTAAGCCGTAAATCATGCAATCGCTCAGTCGAAAGTTTCTATTCAATAGTCCTAAAAATAAGTCATTGCTGTGAACGCACGATGGCACACGATAAGATTTGGCCCCTGTGAGAGCTCCCTTCGATGTCCTTCCCACAGGCTCAAGGCCTAGCTAGACATAGATGTATACTGACGGATACAAAAAATAGCTACGTTTTGTCAACCTGTCTCAGCGATTTGAAAACAAGCCATTAATATTACTTTCAGACCGCTGTCGAACGATTCGATTTTTCGACCAGATTTTTGTTCTATTATATCGAACAGTTGAGCAGTACGTCCCTACCGCCTTAGCTTAGCGCGGTTCAGGATCGTGCAGGAAGCAGATTCTCATCGCTGTACCAGATGAAATTTCCAATGTGAAATACAATCCCTACTGTCAACATGCAATTTGGGATTTGTATAAGACAGCTTACTTTGTAGGCCACCCCCCCTCCTGCGCTGACCCATCCACTATCGCCGATGTGAGTGGGCGAACTCTAAACAAACTCAATCGATTCGAAGGTTATTTCTTTATGAGAATTGCCATTGGCAGCAGTCCCCTTCCTCGATGATGCCCTGACCACATCCACCGTCCCGCTCGAGTCATGCGTGATGTCCTGTTCTCGTTGATGCATTATGCCCAGATGAGTTCCGTCGACGAACGTCGCGCCTGTTTTTGCTTTTTCGATTTTCCGAATTTCGGATAGCTCTTATCGGTCTATTGGCTATCTGTCGGCCTCTGTTGCGGTCTGAATGTCCAAGTTGCGGCCAGTTATTTCCAGCCGACGGTCTGCTCGCTCACCTCGCGCTGCCGAAAGTATGCGTGCGGCTTACTTATTTGCCGCTTAAACGCCTAAGCGCGAGAGAAGCCCTGCTTTGTTTAACCCGGTCTAGCCTTTTGAATATCATCGCACCGAACGACAACCCACCTTGCCACCTATCATTGTCTGATTGCCGTTGTTGTGGTGCTGATTGTGCACTGCGCCAGCTGGAAAACGAAGCTCTCGAGCAAAAAAAACAGCCTCCTTAGCCTTAGGGTTCGCGCGCGCGTCTCTCGCCAAAATCGGTCCGTGGCGGCTGTTTCCCATAGGGAAGTGGTCTCTGCTTTCTGTTGCCAGCAAGTAGACAATCGATGCGGAGACGGACAAACAACCGCGAACCAAGCCGAGCCGAATCTCGAAGTGGATGACCAAAAAGTATTCGCGTAGTGGCGGCATTAGGCATTGGCCACCTCGCACCTTCAAAACTAGACTCTGTGCATGTGTCCGATCGTGTGTCTATCAGTTGGTGCCTAAGTAACGCCTGACGGCCTGTATTCGCCGTGTGTTTTCGGCGAATATTTTTCTTCGTTCTTGACTGTTATGTGTCGCGTTAACGTAATCCTGCAGCCGTGAGCGCGAAGGACGATTCGCTCCAAAAAGGTACCATTTTCCGTACCTTTCCACGATGCGTCGGTTGAGTGACAAACGCGCACGGTGAAAGTAACTGTTATGCAAGCATACAGTATATCCATTTAGCAAATGAATCTAAGATACGTGTGCTGGGCCCAAACGGCTAAATTGGTGGACACCGATGGCCGAGAGTGGTTGACTACTAATGGCCGCCTAAAAATTGTGCTATACATGAGAAATAGCTAGGTAGCGGGTACATTTGTACGGTGATGTGCATATCATCTATACAACGAGGAAATACGTCGTATCCTCTCTGAAGAAATTGCCGGAGCTTAACTAGCGGGAGCGGAAATCTCGGATTTAGCCAGTCTCAGCTAGTATTAGATGGAGGTGTTTTTAGCTAATGATTAGAATTCAGGTTCATTTAAAGAATGAGATGATAATACGCTTGGCGTATGCGTTTAGACTGCATGTATTGCAGTTCTACTCATAGACGGAAGTGTGTATTTAGTTAAAACGAAAGTTTATCTAAAATAAATCCTAACATATGGAATGCGTAAAATATCGAATATAAACTTGTCGTATTCTGACGAGCTCCATCGAACTCAATGAATGACCTATTTTTATCGAAGCTAGTGAAATGAATCCTGTTAGCAAGCGGGTCTTCGAAACTCCCAGCTAAAGAGAGACAACCTAATCGCTGCCATTTGACAGCGACCTCAATGCACGGCGATGGCGCGTCGGCGTCGGAATCACTTGTGACGGAGTGGATGTATTTATTATGTTTTGTGCCACTTGACTGGCTTAAGGTACAATTGATCATAGCGAAACTGCTGCATTCCCGTTCGGATGTCGCGTCCACCGTTTGTTGAATACTTGTTATTATATAACCCCATATACAATCGCCGCCGCCGCCGCCGTCCCCCACCGCTTCGTATAAGTCCACGGATTCACTGTCCATGGTGTTCTGTCATCCTAGCTGACATCATCGATGGACAGTGAATACGCTTGATGGACCTTTCAATTCCGGCAGCCTCATCCTCTGCACACCTCGCTGCGATGCTGTGAACGCTATAAACAGCGAGAATCGCCGTTCGCCTTTATTTGTGAAACGAATGCACTCTTAAAGTGCGTTTATAGACGCTGCAACACAAGAGTGAGAGGCGACCGTACGTGGGGCAACTCGGAGCAGGCGTCGGTGACAGGGCCGTATCCTTTAGCCTCGGTCGAAATCCAACGGCCAGCAGCCTTGAGACGCTCACGGCTGTAAACATTGTGCTGAAGAAGCACGTTCGGAAAATTACGAAGTTCATATTCCGGGTACTGCTGGGACGGCAGCGCGCGCCATTGAACCGCGAGCCCCGTAAGTATCGGACACAGTCAGTCGAACCGGGTGCAGGAGGCGGTGGAGACGACCGAGTTGAGCGATCGCTGGAGAAAGCTTGCGACGCACAGTTGCCACGCATGCATAATAATAATACGTTGTATATCGTTTCCTCGTATTTATATATGTGTTTGTCTCGGCTTTGTCAATTTTATTGCTCGTTCAGTTCGAAAAGTTAGAAACTGGTCGCGATATATTATAGCAGCGAATATGAGAAACGCGAAGCACTGAGACTTTTCTTGACAAACTATATATATATATATATATTGTCAAGAATGTGATTTACCTTATATATATATATATATATATATATATATATATATATGTATATAAAGGTAAACCATATGACTATTCTACACATATATATATCTATATCTATATAAGGTACATCATATGATATATACACGTCGGCAAAGCCAACAAAAATAAGAAATCAAACAGGTCTTACCAAAAAAATAAGGTTCTTTGAACTCTCACTCAGCTAGTTCCCTATTTTACAGTGCTTGTGTCATACACCTTCTACAGGACGTACATAGCTGGCAAGCGGCATTTCTCTGAAACTTTTGCGCCCGCATCGTTATCACGGAAACGACTCAATCTGCCCGTATCTATGAATCTACCACACCGTGGAAGATATGTATAGTTTAGTCGGCCACAAATCTGCATTTTCTACGAGAAGGCGTGTCACAAAATACCTGTATATTGTTGTGGGTTCTTTTTCATCAAGTAGACACTCTATGATGCTTGTTTTACCACCAAACACACTCAGCTCGTAAACACTTATTGTGAACAACTGTTAACTGCATGCCCCTCCAGTAGCAACTGTTAGTTAATTCACTCAATGCTAATTACGCAAGGTGACAATAAACACAATCGGTTGATTGATTGCTAGTGAGTGAGTTATATATATATATATATATATATATATTTTATGTATATATATATATTAATAGAGAGAGAGAATATTTCTATAACCAAAATGCTTCTACAGACCACAACTGCTCGTACACCATAGTATCATCCATTCCGTGCTGGGAATCTCCATCGTCATCATAAATCATAACTATTAAGTTCATGGCTCGGGTTAGCGATAAAGTGAAATGATATTGTCCATAGTGCCTCTTAGCACTAACCCAATCGAAGCGAACAATACTAGATGAGACCCAATTCAAACTTTTCACCTTCCTCCAAAGTTAGCCTAGCAAGATTTGCTATATTTAACTGATCGACCTGACCCGCTGACGGACAGAGAGGACTTGATTCAATTTGCATCAGTCGATAGCGAATTTATCCAGTCCAATTGCACGAATTGAGCCGAATTGCTAACAATTTCCTTGTTTCTTATGTATTATTTGTTTCGTGTTGTTTCATCTTCCACGACTCCGTCGTCGAGTACAGACGCGTCCTCGGGCGGCGTCTTAGTACGTCGCGTTCAACCGCGTGTGCTGACGCGCAGCCACACAACGACGCCGGGTGGTCCCGAGTCGACCGGCGCCCCCACGGATGGCGCGGCCACCGTGGCGGGGACAGGTCCCGGCCCGGGTGGCGGCCGAACGGCCGCCCTACCACCCGTCGACACGCTCGAGGCGTGCGAGAGAGCCGCCCAGAGGTTAGTACCGTTGTCGCAGCGACAAACTATCCGATTTGTACCACAATTCTTCTAATACACTAGAGCTAGTGCACTTTTCCCTTCAATAGCGGACCCTTAGCTGTGTTCGTTCTATGGCACATACATAGGCCTCGGTATCGTGGCCTAGGTACTATTACTGCTGCTTGCGCTATATGCCATTCATTAGTACAAAGACACAATTCGATGGGTTCGCGAGCGTTCGACCAATTACATGCTTACAACTTGTTGGTCTGTATGGTACCTGGACAGGGTCTCCCGAAGCCAAGCGAGGGGGAGGGCTACACTGCTACAGCTATACAGTAGAGACTTTAACCTACTCAATTTTGCCGTATATAATCAATCCGAGAGAGAAACGCATTGGTCACTATTGGCAAAAACGAATGACGTAGATGTATTATATATATATATATATATATATAGTGTTCATAATATTTCTTGCGTGCTCACTAGGATAACACCGTTCTTTAGCACAAGAAAAAGCTATACGTTGTCGTTAAATATAGAATACGTCTGCTGACCTATACTTATCTAAGTATCGATCAAAATATTAATACCTCTCAAACACGCCTTCTCTATGATTGTTTATTTTTCTATCACACACACACACACAGACCCATATATATATGTATATATATACATACATATAGGTGTATATCGTAATGATTCCGAGTTGCCTGGGGCTAGCACTGCTCAGTGCGTATTTTTTCTTGGTGGCTATGATCGTGGACTGACTTTCCGCAAAGAAGTGTACACAAGGGAATTAGTTGTCTCGATGCCTCTGATTTAGTGATTCCTCATCAGCTTATTTTATCAGGCGATAGATCCAAGTTACATTCTCCTACTACAGAAGTAAATAAGCAATTAAGCAGGTTTCGCAGTTCCGTACAAGATTTCCTGTGTATTATATTGGCTGCGAACTGACTCCCGAATTCACTCTTGCGAAACACGCGATCTTGTAACTGTGTGCCTTGTTGGTCAGTCGATATCATCAACGTGTATATATGAACAACAGCTGTAAAGAGCGGTAAGCGCTCAATTTATCATGCGTCCCCAACGCGTTGGTATATTGTCTGCAAACCTACTCCCGAACACGAGCTGATCTCGTACGAGTCTCGCATGCATGGGAAAAATATGTCATGCTTATTGTTCTCTAAGAGCATGCTACCAATGAGGTTATGGTATTCATGCATATCATCAATTAAATGAAATCAACCCAACAGTGAACAGAGCGAATAGTCACCTCACGTTAGCGTTCACGGTCGATGAGCTTAATTCTGATCGTTAGCTGTGTTGACCTATTGTACAATCTAAATATAATATTGGATAAATCCAATCTCAAAGGTATACTCCTAAGGTTATAGCAGAACACGCTAGCTGCAACGACAGGGCCGCTAGCTCACATAGTGTCATAGGCTAGCGCATAACCCTCCCTCGTGTAGACCTGCGAGAAAAGTTGACGTGTGCTCCTCAAGGTCAGCGTAATTCGTCTTTCTTGCGAGCACGCTGCAAGCCTCCAGCGCAAGCGGAGGCCTTGCTGACGCCCACCTTGCAGTGCTACACCGCCCACTGCGAGCTCAATTTGCAAGTTTTATATGCAAACTCGCCACGGCAATCGCGGTGAACATCGGTCAGCGAGTGACTTCATGTATGTGTGTGTGTGTGCGCCTCACAGCGCCTTAGACAACTTGGCCTGTTTCGTAAGGCCTCGCAGATATATTTACTTTCGTCCGTTTGTTCCTCTTTGTACACGTCAGCCCACTCTCTCCCCGTTCCGGTGACATCGAGAGCACGGACAAGAGGGAAACATGTGTACGTCCAGTGACGCGCTGTCGCAGAGAGGACCTTGTTGACAGGCGCGGCGTCGACTCCCCCCTACGCGTTCTCGAGCGAGTGATGCTCAAATTGTGCGACTTGTTGCATTTTCACTTGTTATATTCGTCGAGCGTCCGCGACGAATCTATCTACCCCGAGACAGCTGAGTTCACGCAACATCGATGGTGATACAAGATCGTTTCGTGAGACGTTCAAGGAATTCATGGTCCGCGAGATGCTTTGTCTAGATGGACTTTTTAATCCTGACTTACGACTGAGTACTTCAGACGGTAGCTCTATACTGCAAATCCATTAGTGGAGATTCAATTTGTATATCTAGCTCATTCCGGGACTCGCTCCATCTCAGTCTGTACCTAAGCCTGCACGGTATGCGCAGCAACAATATCCTGTCTTCCTATTTCAGCAGGCTACAATTTCTCAAAGAGAAACAATGTACGATGAAATTATGATATTCTTGAAACTTCAACAACCACCGTTGGAGCTAGCCACCGCTACCCATATGATCATTATCGTGTCTACTGTGTCAGAATCGATATCAATGCCAAGCAACGTGTGTGTTGGTGCTTGTGTTGTTGATTTTACACACAAGTATCTATATGAGCGTTTGATGTGCGCTATGCACGGGGTGGGGCTGCTGTTACTGCAGAGCTGCGCACTTTGGTGGGGTCGATGTCCAGTGGCTAGCATCATTGGAACAGCGAGGTGAGAGTTGCATTGGGCGGTGTTTCCAGCCTCGCCCAAATGATACTCAAGGGAAGACGTAACGCCGCGAGTGGCTAGCTGCCTGCTGGCTGCCTGGCTTTTTAAACGAGTCGGTACGATGCTGTGCCGAGTGCTGCGGTGCAGACGTGACGCACCAACCCTGCCTCCAGGAGGGGGACGAGGATCGCGAAGGAGCGGCGGTCGAGAGAAGGTGGCGCAGCCACTTAACTGTGTCCCTGGAGTCGAGGTTATCATCATAAGCCATCGCTTCCCCAGGCTCAAGGTGCTACACCCCTTTCCACGATCGCCCTCCACGAACCCCCACGTCCCTGCCCCCGCGGCATGGGCTTCCCTTGGACACCCAAACATACGCGCACGTTGGGCGTCGTGTTCGTACTCCGCCCCTCCTCGCAATTCGGAAGACTCGTCGGGTCCGTTCCCTCGCTCCGGCCAGCCCTGCCCACACTACCGCATCGCTATCATACCCCGAACAGGGCTGGGCTCCCAGCGCTCGTTAGCGCCACGAACCATGAGATCGTGGTGGTAGTGATCGTGGTCGTGGATGACGATACCATGTACGACGAGTACTGCTCGACTCGCTGCTGCATGTTACGCGTCCGCATCGTTTTGTGTTCGATTGCTCGAGGCACGACCATCTCACACTCTCTTTTCGTTTTTTGGGCTCTCCCTCCTACTCTTCATCATTCTCTGTCTGTGTACGTGGCCGTCGTGGATTCACGCTATGAGAACTGGGGTTAACTTCGAGGTACAACGTCAGAGCCGACGCTAATCAACGCCTCAAAAACTTCTACTATTACTACTACTGCTACCACGCCTTTCGCAGAGGTCGGCTTTTCGCTCTCCCGAGATGAAAATTACCCCAAAGTCGCTTCTTCCCACAGCTTTTTCTCTGTGGGTGCCGCCCACCCGCGTTAGCAAGAGACAATGGGGAAGGGGGGCTTCGCCTCGAGCAGACACCTACGCGGAAACACTCTGTGTTCTGAATGCGACCTCGCGTTCAACTACTTGTCTTTGCTGTTGGTGGCCGCCGCCAAAAGCTGCTACTGAAACAGCCGCTGCTCCAGCCGCCGCTGTATCAGCCAGCGACAACCGTCGAGGCTATGGGCCAAGAACACGCTGCGGTTCCCGCTTCTCAAACATCCCTCGGGGAGGCTCTAACAAGCGTGGGCGGAGGGCTCCGCTGTGGAGATTGGCATAACGCACTAGGAGCATAGGGCGCTGTTGAGAGCCAAGGTGGTATCATCAAATGCATTCGCGCTATGCTGGAAGATCATCAACTCTGCTGGATGCTCAGCCGCTTACGTAGCCATTCAACATAAATTAACCTTTTGATGGAGCAGCCCACTTAGAGATTGCGCGCTTAGAACGTTAGGGCGGTACCGTATTGCGGGAACTGTGCTTAGCAGTTAGGTGCTACAGTGGCAGTAACTAGATGCTTGTGTTTGTTTACTTATAGAGTGTTCTTAGAAGGCCTTGGTGACCATATACGTAGGGTGCAGGGGACACATCTGTCGATTTAGCAACGGGAGTTCGATACCGGAGAGTGATTTTCCATATCTTTAAGCTGTGACTACGTATTAGGTCAACAGCTAGTGACTCTTTACCATACAATTACGTATAGCATATGGGCACAGTTATTTCGCTTACTATAAATTCAAATAGGTGCCCGCCGAATCACAAGAAAGGAATCGGGAGGATTCAGAAATGTACTTCGAACATATATATATCAGAAATTTGCTGTACATTTTAGTCTCTTACAGATACGTGAAAGGCTTTTTTAATGTCCACGTCCATCTCATTTAGGTTTAGCTAATAAGACTATGTTATTTTGCTGTATCCAGCTGAAGACAATAGAAGATAGACACGTGGATCAAATGTGAACATTGCTTCGCACTTACTTCTTCAAAGACGCAAACTGCACAGCAACTTGCAGTAATTCGCCACCTGTGACAGATCAAGATGAACGAGTAGGTCAACTCTTAGCACCTGACGATCTATTCTGGTTGATCCTCAGTAAACGGCGACGTGCGCAAACGTTTCTTGGAAAGCATCTCATTCACGTCGTGTGTATGTGTTTGCGGCACAGCGGATTCATGTGTCGTTACGGTACGCGCTCCTCGTCAGTGCTTCACCGACTGCTCCCCAGAGCAAGATTGAAATCGTCGCTTGCTTTCACATCGCAAGACGAAACACGCACCACCCAATGGGCGATTGTCCCCATGGGACGTTAGGGACAACTAGCACAGGCTGCTGTGTCGATTCCCCCGCAACCAAACACTGGTCTTCCGGCGGTTGCCTGGCAGAATTGCGCGGGAGTATGGGATACGGAAGTGCTTTGCTTACGACTGATGGAATCTTTTTTCACGGGTCTCGTTCACTGATAACACCGATGCGGTGAGTGAAAACAGACCTCCCCTGGTAGTAATCGCTCAGGGATTAGCTTAATAATAATTGGTGATTCGTCAAAAATGTGGCAACAGTTGTGAGTGTCGCCCGCCAGCCACTTTCGTTTGTGGTCAGCCCTAGAGTCGCCAAAGTATACGTGCGTTTCGAATGGCTATATCCGTTAATGAAATTGCTTACCAGTCTTGGAGAAATCTAGTTATCTTTCGCGTTTCGTTTCAGTTGAGTACAGAACGATAAATGGCAGCAGCTAACAATGACGCCGCTTGCTTCACGTTCTCGTACGTGTCTTTCTTGTCCGCAACCAACCCCTGCGTATCTGTGGAGGAGCTGGCGCCAATCAAACTGGCGCGATGCCAAGTTCACCGCAGGTGCCGCAGCGAACTAAGCTAGTTTCGGGCCGGTTCTCCTACGCAAAAGATTATGCACGAAGAGAAGAGTGTCCCCCGCCTAATTCTAGCCCGGCCATGATTTCTCGTAATGAACTTACCCTACACTCAGCTTACGTCCAATACACCTAATAATACCTGTTCATCTATCCCCATTTATGCAAATGGCATAGATATTTAATTCAAAATACGCAAGACGACTCCGAGAACTCGGCTCAAGCAAACGGATACGGACTAACGGGCTGAAGATAGAGAATGGAGTAGAGCGGTTCAGTCTCACCAGTCTGATGCGCAGTACATGTGTAGTTCAATGTCTTATTTATTCAGAAGCTACCAGACGTGATTCGAAAGCGATCTGCATCGGGCAGGATCCCGCAAAGGAGGAACAGGCTACAGCCGATAGGCGATACAGCGAAAATGCAAAACCCGTCAACGTCAAGGCTGCCTATACCTATATATATATATATATATATATATATATATATATATATATTCGATTCAATGCGAATGAAGAGGCGACCAGATGGCGGCTGGCGGCAGTCACACCGGCTCGTGTATATCTATTAAGCGTTTGACGATACGACCGCTACCGATTGCGCATACGTAATGATCTGTCGAGCTAACTGCTATGGCCAACCGCCAACAACGATTATCTACGATCAGCTTAGCTTAGGCACCCGTAGACGTTCTACAGATTTCCTCAGCCTGGCCCTAGCAATGAAATATGAACGCGTTGCCGGCAACTATTGCAAACAAGAAAATATCTGAAATAAAATAACATTTCGGAATTCTGCAGGCTTACCAGCCACTCACGCCCTCCGCCGTCGCACGCGAACACTGTTTACGTAGATATTGTGCTCTGCGTGTATCAAACATTGGAGCACGCATGCATTATACATTATACCACCATAGGGCGATTGCTACCAAAAACGAGCCTTGTCTGATCCGCCGCGAAGCCGTTCGTTTATTGGTTTGCAAAGGCCTTATGTAGCTGCCTCCCGCCTTCGCGAGGGCTGCGTCCGTACAAGACGGCTGTACGGATGCCTTCGATAAAAACTCAAATGGAGCTTTGGATAGCCACACTGCACTGTTTGCCTCTCCACGTGGACGGATCTATCGTCTAGCTGCCACTAATGCTACAACTACCATTCGACCTACTGCAACTGGTAGTTGCAGTTCGACTATTTGTGTGGCACAGTCCGCTGTGGCTTCTGTGTTCTTCAATGATACACTCCCGAGAACTTGGATGACTCCGTCGACGAGAGAGTTGAAACACGCCACAGCGGGCCCCAGCCGGACGACACTGGATTGCCCCATGCAGCCGCCCTGCGAATTCCCGATTGCGGACGAGCGGAGACGCATCGATCGCGCCAATGAAGTCTACGTTCAGTCAGCCAGTTCCACTGTGTCTGTTAGGATTGCCGCAGAGCAGCAATAATGCCAACAATAGAACACCAGCTGTATGCTCGAACCTATTCAATGGTCCAATGACTGTTTGAGCGGGGGACAGCGCAGCCTTTCTGGTGGCGTTAGCAGTCCCGCCGACTAGGGCCTTTGTATCGGCCGTGTTTGACGACGACGACGATGAGATAATATACATAACAGTGTCGTTGATCCCTGCGTCTATTCGGGAGTTGGTGAAGAACCAATAGTCGATAATGCCTCGTATAACTGTATACCCAACCTCGACACTTGTGCGTATGCCTGCATATGTTTCCCGACACATACACACATGTATCTGTGTCGACAGTTGTAGGTCGCATGATCGGTTCAGCCGAACAGCTGTGACGGTCTATGTATCAACAAGGGCGGACGGGGCTGAATGCTATGTATGCCTGTAACGACTATAATGGCCGGCGAGGTAATAAAGAAATAAAAAGAGAGTCAGTCAGTCAATTGGTGGAGTTTTCTCGGCGTTTATCTGCGGTGCCACACGCCCGCTTTGTACACATCCATACATTTATGCATTGGGCGGACGACGCGCCTGCGAGTACACCCGCAGCCGTTCATGGCTAAACGAATGCGGCAGGATATAGGGGCGTATATATATAAGGGAGATCCCTATGTATAATACGGGTGCGTGTATCTTGGCTGCCTCCACAGATAGCCATCTTAGACATTCAAGGACCGCAAGGTCTACTGTCCGCTGTGGCTTCTGTGTTCTTCAATGATACACTCCCGAGAACTTGGATGACTCCGTCGACGGTTTTCAGCCACGATAACCGCTGACCTAGCTTTGCTCATTGATTTTTCAGCGTGACACGTGTCTTAAACGACGGGTGATTATGTTCAAGTTAAGTTGATTTTTATTAAAAGCAGTGCACGCACGAAAGACGACGAACGAGCGATTCTGCCAGCCCCACCCGAAACGGCTTCATGCGTGATTACTGATGTATCGCTTGAAACGCTAGTTATGACTAATGACGCATACGTGATGCTATACTGATTCATACGAACTTCTTATGGATAAACACGTATGTATTCCGCATGATGAATTGAACATGTGGTAATTAATTATAGTTGGCAGTGGGAACGATATGATATGTCTTGTATGAGATTGCATTATTTGAGCATATCAGGGCGTGATAACATGTGCGTCTGAATGCGCCTTGCATGGTGGCCGATATATATATGGTGCCTCCAATGATACACTTGAGGGGTATGAACGTGTAAATGATGAAGGCGTGAGACACCTCCCGTCCAAGAGCCCTGAGCTCGCGAGGGGGCGATGAAGAATCACCGTGGTTTGAGTTTCTGACTAGAGGTCCGTGCATGTGGGGGTATCTCCACCCGAATCTCACACACAGGTCATACGACCGAAAAAAAAACCTGTACAATTCATGCACTCGTATAATCCCACAATAAGATATACCAGATTACGGGGTTACTGTTTGGGTCAATACCTAAATACAAAATTGACTTTTGGTATATTTCTGAAAAAAAAAACATTAAAAGAGCATCTGGGTTTCGTCAACCCAGTAGTAGAAATCACCAGTTCGGAGTGGGAGAGCATATGTATCATGGAACAAATATAGACGTATTAAGATATTCCTTATACGACTTTCATCACGTGCTACGGCGAACTGAGGACCAACCATGAGCCAAATGACAAATGTTCCTGTGAGTATTGCGACCATGCTAATGGGAGACGGGATTTTGCTTCGTTAAATAGATTCGCTTCAGCAGTGAAGAATGTTTATATTACGCACTCAACAGTTGATATAAGGTGACAGTAAAAATTTATATATATATATATATATATA
This sequence comes from Stratiolaelaps scimitus, assembly GCA_019614645.1. Classification (NCBI taxonomy): domain Eukaryota; kingdom Metazoa; phylum Arthropoda; class Arachnida; order Mesostigmata; family Laelapidae; genus Stratiolaelaps; species Stratiolaelaps scimitus. The sequence goes on along the minus strand of JABWDB010000008.1, from coordinate 3,720,705 downwards.
TAACAACTTTTAAATATACCATTTATCCATTACCTGTTACGTTGGAACTTTAATACTTTAACTACTTTAAACGAGTTCCCCGTACGCATTATGCCTACTTGCATAATGCGTAAGGGGAATTCGTTTCATAGATGTGTTTTTCGCGTGGAAGCTCGAAACTACAGAGGCTACGTACATATGTACACTCGCGTTGAAAGGTAGCTCCCATTGAATACAAAAGGCATAAGAGGACATATCGATAGATGGAGATCTATAAAAGATCCAGTTCACCTATCTATCTATGCTCCGTTAACCATCAACGAAGAGACGCGGACAAGAATCCTGGATCGTTCCCTCACCCTAGCGGCTGCAAGGTCAACAGTCGACGTAAGGTGATCATGCTTTGGTGGCTAAAACTGCGGCCGCTTTTGGCGACTTTCCGGTCCGCAAGTACCTCAGTGGTGAAGTCGGGTCAATGGCACAGTGATGAAGAACACGAGGCGTATTCCTCTCGTAGTCGACAACCGTACCAATATAGAGCAGTTTCGTATAAATAGTTAAGGGAGTTCGAGTCGAAACGGCCTGCGATGATGGGGGAGTCTTCTGCTCCGAGTTAGACTAACATATTCTAAGTAAACATACACGCTTGGCATAAGCCGAAAAGGGTTCCCACAGCTGACTAGACATACACACTCACACGGACGGGTATAGGCTGACGTCAACGGTACAACAATCGCACCGGCAAATGTCACCGGCGTTCCGGTTGAATTAAACCCGCCATACATTGTACAATACTGGCGGGTGAGGTTTTGCTCTCTTCATGCATGATCGAGTGAAGGCGGGCTAGGGGCGATGTTGTCCTGATTCAGTCCTGCTCCGTGAAAGCCAACGAGTATCTCACAAATGAAAGAATACGATATACTTTTGTTTCGTTGAACAGACGTATAGAATTACGGGAGCCTGCGCCACGTGCAAGTTAACTATAATCGTTTTGAGCAAAGAAGTCACTTTTTATTATACATAACTTTGCATGTGACGCACGTGCCCGTAATTCGGCCGCACTCCGGTGTTGTCTGAGCATATATATAATATATATGCTTAGGCGCCAGCGGAGTGCGGCATCCGATGCGTGGAACACGTATAGCGTTTTATATGGCGTTAACCATGTTTTTTTTGTCTTCCTTTTACAGAATATGTATTATATTCTGTAAAATAACACTGGCTATACATATACGTCAGCAATATATGTGTAATATGCGTGGGTACTCGCTGCTCAGTGAGCTAATTGTGGCGTCTCACTCATTCTAGATCAGAGGGCTGTACGTCACGTGAACCGCTTCTGTAACGAATTCATGAGCGGTCGTATCGCCTTACTCGGTCGCTGTTCCTCTAACTTCATTGATTTTCTTAAAGATGCTTTATTCAACGCAGAGTGTGAGGGAGTTCGTGGGATGCTTGCTACTGTTTTGGTCATCTAGAAAATTAGGATCAACTTAATCATCTTTGATATTAGCTTCTTTGATTCAAGAGCGGCGAATCTCGTGCTCTTAAATAAATGAAGGGTAGTTTCTTCTCTCGTAATTTTCGCAGGATCCCGAAGTCGGATTACCTGCGCATGGGCTGGACCTCCTTGCTGCCGTACAGCTTTTGAACCCATTAATCAAGTTGTGTGTGAGCCTTTAAATAGTTCATTAACTTTGGCCCGTGCCGGCCAGCAGGTGGATGCTCAATGCCAGGCATCATTAACCACCGAGAGCGCGCCGCACCCCATCATACTCTGCGCGTACCACTTCGAGTTTTTGTCACTTTCATAGAACCGACGTTTAATAGATTTTGTTCACGTCGCACAAGATGAAGTCCGTAGCGATGTGTCTGTCAGAAAGCACATCGTAATAATTAGTAATACGCTGATTCATTCAGACGGATTGATCATTTATTTACGCAACTCGATGACAATGTGCCCTTGTGAAATGGGCGAAATCCCCTGCTCGCCATTTGCCATATGATTTTCCACGGTCTTAGTTTCCACTAGGTTCATCCATTCACCCTTATCAAAGGCCAACTTTAGCCAGCGACAGCCCGGACCGGTGAATTCTATTATGCTACCACTACTACTACTACTGCACACAACGTTCAACGTATCACTCTCGAATATTATTATAATTTGCTTCCTTGAGCAGATCACCCCTCTCTGTTCAGGGTTTGTGCGAGCTTAGGATTTGGCTCGTTTCGTATTTCGAGCGAACAAATCGACAACGACCGAGGATAGCTTCTGCATTACTTGATTTAGCATGAGAATTGACCGCTTTCTCTACTCTTTACCGTTACGTGCGTGAACGCACGGTTAAGCGTCGTCCGTGTTGTTTGCCGCGAAGGCAAATTGTAGATTCGCCCTACTGCGTGCAGCAGAGGCACGGGGACGCTGAGGAAGGGCCCAGGAACGTGTTTCCACTTCGATCACGTACTCATTCCCATCGTCCTCTCTCTCTCTCTCTCTCGTTTCCTCTCCCTCTACCGTGGTGTTTCCCTAAATAAGTTGCCGAGACCGTGTCTTTCGCGGCGTACGGCGCGATCCACGTTTGCGATCGGCGCACAGCCTTCTATCGCTGTTCCTTCGACTCCTCCAATTGCTGATCGAGAGTGGCAAGCCAAACGGAAAAGAGGATTTCACATATGCACTGCAACCACCACACGGCTAGCAGTACCCACTCCTATAAATGAATGGGTGAATGATGACATATGGGCGTACATGTATATATGCATGTATATCGTCCACTGCTATATGATATCATATCAGATATTGTACATAGATACGTAGGGTTGCCCTAGTTGGCACGTCGCTCAATGCACTCGACATGTTTCTGTTAAAAGGCACAGTCGCAGTTGTCACGCAATGCCAACGTGGGTCTCTTGTTCGTGGCCCCAACTCCCACCGAACGCCCCGCTGTAATCTTCCGGTGCTTCGTAGATATTTCCAGTCGACCATGATGAATACGCCGGCCGTTTAGTCGCGCTCGAGTAGTTGCCTCTTTTTGGAAACGCCGACTGCCGAGTTAGCAGTTACGTGTGGCACGAGGCTGACGTGGGACGACGAACCCGCCCCCTTGGGCCCCGTCCCGTATGCCCCTTCTCACGACACCAACATCGCGCAGTACCGAGCGATATGGCGGAGAGCAGGAGGAGGACGAGGAAGAAGAGGTGGTGGCGGCGGCCTCGTGCACGGAGTGCGCTCCACTCGACGGCCATAGCGGCCTGTGGGACTGGCCTAGGTAGCAAGCGACGTGTTTCGGGTGGCACGACTCCCAGGAGAATCTGCCGGAGGGAGCGGATGAGCGTATGATTGATGAACAGACCTTGGCCAAAGAGGGTTCGTCCGGAACGACGCGCCGTTCCCTACCCGAGCCGCAAGGAGGACCTTCAAGAAGTTATGTAGATGTTACGATAGTGAGGGAGCAGGCATCCATCGTGCGCTGCTGCATCTAAGGCGAGAGCATCGAGGAACGAGCCTCACGTAGAGCGAGAACCACTAAGGGGGGGGGGCACTGAGGGACGAGGTTTAAATAACTTTTTTGTGATACTTCGTAATATCCGCGGCGACGACTCACTGTCAGCCTGGCCCGCACTGCTACGAGCACTGGACGAGATCTTTGAGAAGAAGAAGCTGTTAGCTTAGGTATGATGCTCTCGCTGTAGTTATTGCAGAAGGCTGTCGCCACATAGAAAAATAGGGGTCTGGCCAAGGGCGGTAGACTATGAGCATCTGTCTTGCTTGAATTTGAGACGTCTTAGAGATACGAGTTCTGATACCGTATGTTGTATTATATTTATTAAACCCACTTTCCGTCCTTTCGTACCTTTCGCAGCCAGGCCACGCACTATCTTCGCACTTAAACTATTTTCAATAGACTCTGTCTGATACTATGGGATTTCTTCTGCACCTAACACAAATCTCTTCGATGTCAGCTGCATTTTTTCATTACGAAACTAGAGAAGAAGACAATGTCACATTGTTTTTGATCTCCACGTTTTCGATCGTTTAGGCAACTGCTATTAATGTACCCAGCCAACACATAAGCGGTCGGTCGCATGTGGGGATAAATAGAAAAAACACGTCATAGTGTACATTTTTGTGAAAGTACACAACTTCCAAGAAGATGGAAATTACTTATCCGGAAACTTAATAGTACCAGCAGGCTGATGCCTAAGGTACATGTTCATATAAGCGCAACTATAAAAAATAATTGGTTTTCAAGGCAACTGGCATTGCCCTTGTCTGGCTGCAAAGATTAAGAAATCAGGGTCTTATCATAGTTCCCACCTTCTCCTCTATCTTTCGAGTCTATGAAAACCTCTATCGCCGCAGTTTTATGTATAACCAGTCAAGGTATTACGGTAATAAAGATTCCTGCTGGGCTCTGTCCTCGAAATAATCTCACGAGTCTTCCAAACGGTGCAATGCGTCGCTCCTTAAACTTGTTTTGTCCCTAAAAATATTTTGTAAATTGATATCAGTGGCGAATCGATAAACCATTCGGGCAAAGTAATTTCTCATTGTTTTGGCTGTGGCTTGCTTTCTCCTTATCATCTTTCACTCTGCTTTGTTGCGTTATCTCGGATTGTTAAATTTCTCTATCGAAGACTTCATGCCTTGTACCGCCTCTATCCCAGTCCTAGATTTACTGCACCCGTTCTCCCACTCCTATCTCTGTCGATCTTTTTTAGAGGGGGTAAAAATAGTACCCTACAAATATCCTTAAATGCCACACCCGCTGGGATTCTCTTTCACCCACCGACGACTCAAGTTGTCCGTTCTCCACCGTCGCCTCAGCTTTACGAAGACCCATGACACTTTCTCTCTTCGCTGGCGACACGAGAGTGGGACAGAACCAGCTTTCAAGCCTGTATCCGGAAAACGGGACGTCCACTCGAGGACGCGAACTGTGGACGCCTGTCTGGCCTTGGCCTGCGTCATTGGGCCAGTTTCTCTTCTGCTTTAGCTCATCCCTGTTGTCCTTCAACGCAGTCTGCGGCTATGCCGTAGACATGCAGTCCCCGCCTATCTGCTTCCCGTCACAGAAGTGCCACGTGAGTGTGAAAGGCGAAATCCAGGAGGCTTTCGTTTTCGCCTTCGTCCGCTTTAGACTTTAATAATAAAGCAAGGCCTGCAGTAATAACATTAGGGTCCAGCTGTTGCAACGGCCGCGGCTCCATTAACCACTTACCCGCTTCGTTATAATACGCGACGGAGGGCTGAGGACGGAGAGGCCTGGCGGGAAAGCCGGCGCGACAGGACGGATCAGGCCATGGAAGGGGTCCGGCAACGGTAGCTCCGGTAGCGGCATCTCCGGCAGCGTCAAGGTACCGGCAGTTGCCTTAGTTGCCGGTGGCTGTGGGAAACAGGCGCCAATGTCGGGTCTTGGTTAGGACCTACGGGCTCTCGGGGAGGAGGGTGAGCTAGTGGGGCATGGGTCGAGGATAGGGCAGAGTCTGTAGGGCGGCGAGCAGGACGACGACGACGATGACGGTGCTGGGTGCGACGACCTGTTAAACGCACCAGCAGTGGCAACCGAGCAGACGTGGCCGTCACCAACGACCTGCTGCTCCTTTCCGCCGTGCGACCTCTCCCGAATCCTAATTTCCCGAAACAGCGGCAGCTAACGGAGTCGGCGGGACGGGGTGTAGGGGTGGACGAGGGCCTGGCGGCTGTCACCCTTATGGTTCCAGCTAGTTACCTCGCTCGAGGGACTCTGTGTTCCCCTTGGTACTACCTATATGCTTTCGGGCGTACGTGTGTGTCCGGTTGCGGATGCGTGGCTCTGCGTTTGTGGATGTGTGTGTGTGTGTGCGTATATGTGCACATGTATGTTTGTGTAACCCTGTGCCCTCCAGGCAGCAATGGCAGGCTGCGGCAGAGCCTCATCGCTCTTATTTGCAGCCGAAGCTACGAAGGCTGTGACGAAGGCTGCAGCGGCGGCTGATGTGCAAGGGCTATATGCCTGTACGAAGATGGGTGACATCCCATTAAGTTCCTCGCTGGTGTTTTGGGGCGGGCGGTTGTACTCTAATAAAGATGAACGCTTCGTGGGAAACCCAACAGACCGACCGGCAGTCATAATCTTTCGTCCGTGTCTTTCGCTGTTAAGCCACTGTTAATCTACGTTAGTTAGCTAGTCAGTCCGTTAGCGGTCACAGGCTTTCGGTACCATGCATGTCTCGTTGTATAATTATACCGCGTGTTGCCTGGCGCTTCACCTGAATGAGTGACTAAGGCGTATACCCTTGCGGCACGTCTTGCGCTAGTCGGATGCCGACAAGGACGGACTTGGTATTTATTATAGATTGTATAGTGTTATATTGCCCTATTGGGCCAAAAATTACCATGACGACAGGTTACAATGGTATCTGTGTATGCTGTCTATATGTGGTGTGTTGTTCGGCAAATTGCTCTCGTTGCTAGGTTAGTTCCTTTCGTAATCACCAAAAGCATACCTCAGGACATCGTCATACGAAGGCTCACACCAGCAGGCGCCAGGCCAGAGTGCATGGGTACCTTCGTTAACGCTCTGGAAATGTTGTTAATAGTGAATTCCATGCAATCAGTCAAACAACGGACAACACACATTTAAATGTCTGTGTGACATATACATAGAACTTAGCTCTGTTGCTGACATGAACACGTATTGATACTCTTCATACTTTTCAATATGATAAATACTACGCACGCTTTTGTTATATGCCTTTGAATGACCGTACATCCTACGATGGTGTTTCACATGATTAACGAAATTAAGTGCATCGATATTTACTATAGAAAAAGGCAGCAATCATTCCCCGGGTTGATCCCGGATAAATCACTGATTGTGTTGTTTAATTAGTACAATACAAATGCTCACGATGCGGCCTATCTGTTTCAGACAATGTTTAATACAAAATAATAAGTTCTCGGAAAGCCCATTACGTATATGACCGTCTATATGTAGCTCGGGTACCGGTACATCTTTGCAGCATCATCACCTTCAGTTCGTAACACTAGTTCTTGATTCTGTGTTTTTTCTCTGTATTTTTACAGGCTGCGCGAAGTAGCGTCCCACCTCCAACACGGTGATGTACCCCTCGCCGTCCTCCAGAAGACGCTCACTTACGCCGCCTGTGTCCTTGAGACTGTCTGCCAGGAGGAAACAAGGTATGTTGAAATGGAACCTATCGGACAAACCACATCAAGCAAGCAAGTAATCGACCACGATACTCGTTTACTTGTCAATGATTACTATTGTTATTATGCGATGAGCATGAACCGAGTCCTCCCGCTCTTAATGGTCACGAGGACGTGGGGTCATCTTTCGTCCCAGTCGTCAACAGCATTAGAGGTTACGTTGTGTGGTTATGCTTTGGCCGCCTATGTACCGAATATTTGTACATGCAAGAAGGTGCCATACATATGAAATGCTACCATGCCAAAAGACCCAAGTCCATCGGATGCAGGTCACTTCGCAAGGAGGCATCTCATATATATATATATATAAAGTGCAAAGCACGTTTCACACTCCCTGTCCATCGGCACCACAGAGCCACGAGGAAAAGTATATTTACTGTCATCCCGCTGAGTTAATTCGATAAACATACTCACCATTGCAATATTCTCGAAGAGCCGACGTTCGCGCTTGTAGCCTTCGCACAAGTGTGCTGCTATCATACATTCACCTATTCCTAATCACACGGGCTCACTTTGATTGCTGAACGTATAGAGCATATTGCCTAGCCTATCTTATCAGTGTGCCGGCGTATCGAATGTAGCTCTGTGTTTCAAATGTACGTGTAGCTCGTAATGCTTGTTATTGTGGCCTTCCTCTCTTGTTCCGCTGAGATTTCGATACACTGTTTGGTTCGATGGTTGACCGCGGATTGGTTGCATTGCGCATCCAATGAAACTCGCAACCCCATTAACATCAACCGAACGCGTGACATTGACAGTATGCTTTGTGTCCAGCGAACCCGATAGATTCGATCTGTCAATAGATTGCGCTTGCTACTACCACGCCCCAGCTGACACACAACATATTGCCGAACATCAAATCGTCCCCATGCCTGCGTTTCCTATTGACGTGCATGCTCACTGGCTGTCTCACTACGGAATGAAGCTTCTGACGAGGGCGGCGCAATGTCCCTCACAATCGTAGACGTTTCCGATAGGCTGCTGTTTGCAACTGAGCCCTCATAACCACGTAATAGTAGTAATATATACATATTTGGAAAGCAAGTGTAATACGTTGTCAGCGCCTATTGAAATGTCTGCTAATTTTAGGTTCATAAAACAGATACAGACCTTTGTTCATTTTGTGATCAGCTCCGAATGATCAGGGAATTCTGGCTATTCTGTCAATAGCCAAAGTGAATATCAGAAAATGCACACAATACCGCACTGAATACCGTCGTAGGTAACTATAACAACCTCAGTTACTCAGCGTGTACACAGTTACCTACTGATCCTTCGAAGATATGGTATTATGTACCTAAATGACCTTGACATAGCCGAGTTTTCCTATTGAACGCATTGTCCGAAGCATCAGATCTATATGTGAGTCGCTTATCGGATACACGTATGGTGTATCCGATGCACGGTTTCGTCAATTGCATATCATATACTCAAAAATCATTATTACTATCAACTGTTCCAAAACGATACCCGATTTCGTCTCTCGATTTGTCCTCACTCACGGATCATCTACCCAAATTTGTTCGTACAATATTATCTTTCCATTCATTTATCCTATGCATCAAGCGAAGTGTAGGCATCGGTCATGTCTGATGCTTATCAATTCGTCTGGGCAGTCTTCGCAAAGGAAAGTCTCGAGGGGGAGAGTTCCCCGCGATCTTCGATAGAAGCTCTCAGAAGGGGTTCAGAAAATCCATCGGGAAAGATGCTGATTGTGATGATCGTGATACTTATCTCGTTAGCACGCATAGCCTGTTTATTTGAACAAAATGATCCAAACTTCGTGGAAGAGTATTTCAACATTTCCAAAAATCGTACGCTTCGATAATCCGCTTCGAATATATTTACAGTCAGCAATCAGTGGTATCTGACTCTTCCCATTTAGCGAACCGCAAACTCAGAATAGAGCGTTGTTTTCCAGCAGTTTCCCCGCATTATCGAAAGGTCTCTCATTTCTTTCTCTGAAGTGGCGTGTATGATACAAACCATCGGTTCGTTAATCCTTGACTTCGCAAGTCTTAAACAGGGCTAACCCGTCTGGTGGCAACGGCTATGGGAGGCATTCCTACGGCACCATTCTCGCAGCAGACCTCACCTGGTGCTATCATACGTCAGTGGCCTCAATCCAGACAGCTTCCGCTTTCTTCAGAGGCGTCGTCGTCGGCTTGGTCCAGGCCCTGTTGGGCCCGGCCTGGCGCCGGGAGAACCTGTCACTCTATATTCAAATTTGAATGTCTCTCCCCTCTGACTGCAGTGCCAAGATAGGACCACTATCCTCTCACGGAAACGCGAACACGAAACCGAATCGAAGCGGCCCAAGCTACCAAGGTTTAAACTGGGACCCTTCGTAGGTTCTCTTCCTATTTAGTTCGTCAACCCTCTCCGTCGTCCTAGGCTCTTCGCTCTCAGTTGTTGAACCGCCGCCTTGACCTCGCTCATTCTCGTTCCATTTCACAATCTTCGGGAGCTGTATTTCCCGTCCGCAGGCTTGAGCCTCGTGGCTCAGTGGGTTGACTCAGGCGGCCAAGTTTGCTTTGCCGTAACCTCCGTCGTAGCTCTCATTCGCACGATGCTGCCATAGCTCCCTCTCGATCGTTCTTGGGCGCCGGGCAAGCTGGCTAACTCGTTTCCTACCTCACTCTCTATGTAAGACCTCTGTCCCATCGAGGCTGGTGGGCGTTTCGTTTCTTCCGAATTTAATTACTCTCAGCCGTTCTTTCGTTCGCCTAGTTCCAGCCACCTTCTCGATAGCCTCGGGGATCCGGTTGAGGAGGAGGAGCAGTCTTTCAGTGTGCAGTGAGGCCAGCGTTCTTCGTCAGAACGGCGCAAAACGACCGAGTGGTTTCTTGTGGAGTCGTTGGTGCACCCGACGGAACGAACCAACGCTGAGAAAGGACTTAGACACCACGCAAACGAATAAATCCAGAAGCTGGTTAGCCTTCCGACTTCGTCGCTTTCGTATCGTTGATCCACTTCTATTATTTCGTCGACTTTGCCTACCACCATCGTGGTTAAAATCTGTAGTGTGTCGGCACATTCGGCCACTCACTGCTCGACTGTCGAAGCCTTCTGCGGAAGTGGCAAACGGCCAAAGAGCCCAGCTGTTGAAACAAGACTACCGACAAGCAGGCTTGGCCGGGAAACTATAGTGGTCTCGCTAACGTTGCCTCGACAGGCCATGTCATCCTGCTCTGAACATACTCCTGCCTGTTTGGTCCCAATGTCGTAAACTGTGTAAGGACGTAATAGGAGTACGAGGACACTCCCTTGCATCGAAAGGCACACAGCTCACGCGGGAACACAATGACGTGCCACTCCTAGCTGCTGTGCCCTCAAGTGAGTGAAGTGTCTCAAAGACTTTCGTCGCCGCAAAAGAGTGTCATAGCCCTCTAAGCTTTGTCAAGATAAACGAGCACCATTTTTGAGCCTATGCTTCGCTGACCTCAGACCGAGGGCTCGGCCGACTTGGGGGTCAATCTCCTTAGAAATCCGGCAGGATCGAAAACACCACTGCCTTCGATCGCTTTCATCCGCTAATTCCAACGGCAGATTAGATGAGTCGGCCCTTTGAGCCGTGTGGGACGGACTCTGGGCCTATTGCCTGCTGCCAGGTAGCTGTAGGGAGAGCGAGAAAGAGAAGAAGACAACGACTGTGAGTTTGGACCCCTGGTTGTAAACCTTACCAGGCCACTCGTTAGATCAGAAAAGGGTGCGCAACTGAGCTAGACCGAGCTTTTCGACGTCGTCAATATAGTATCTCAATCTAGTAAGGCGCAGCACTTAGAGGTCGGTTGACTAGCCACAAAGGGCAGTACTCCTATTTCGTCACCAAATTTAAAGTGCTTTGTTTTGAATTATCCTTCATCAAGTTTCGAGTTATAAGTTAGCTGCTTAGTCGACGCCATCGACGTCCTATCAAGTGCCTTTGTGTACGTGTGTATCGCAAGAGTCGTTGTCGACGACGAACAGTCTGCTAACTTTCTCAGGATTTGTTTTGGTAATGTGACCAACAGCACGAACTCTTGATTCTCTCTTACTGTCCTCGTTCTGAGAGTCTGACTATCCGCTTTTCATCCGTCCTCAACGAGCTCTCGCTTTTCTGCTCGAGCCCAATGTTACTCAAAGATGTTCGAGAGGGAAGCTATCTTTATTATATTGTACGACGAGGGGATAGCATTAATTTACTTTTGTCGTCCACGGGGATACGTTCAGAATTAGGCAGTAGAGCGGTAGACAGGGTCCGCTCTACTGTAAACAAATATTCCTCCGATTCGCTTACATCGCCGGCGGCGTGGAAGTGCCATCGGAGCAAACCAAGAACACACGCGTATACTTTCTAAAAGAGTATGGTTTGCTGTTCGTGCCGTCCTGTGTCCAATACATTTTGCCACTCCTTAGGTAAATACCACAGTATTCCCGAGTGTTGTTCCTCCCGGTAGCTTCCTTTGGGGCTGTTGTCCTCTTCCGGACGTTTCAACGAAACCGTTCTTGCTTGTTACTGCCAACAATGGTAATGTAATGTTGAGCATTTGCGGCTAGCTCACCGTCACCACCTGGTTGCTCTATATTCGGAGGTTGTCACAATGAATTCGGGGGTTGAAGTTGTTCTAAGGGCTAACCCGAAAGCTGTCTACACCCTAGCTAGCCTACGTCCAAAGGTCCGAACGCTGACGGGTTGCGTCCTTTCCTCCTTGTCAGCATCGGACCGTTGCCCAGATTCGTCACTCGATTTGCGCTACCACCTCGTGGCGCCGTAGCGGTGACAGTAGCGTTGCAGGGAGCAGCGCATCGAGACAGAGGGAGTGCCAGGCTTAGCCACCTCCGGTTGCTGCGTGGTTGATGGCAGTGCAACTCTGTGCCTGGTGGGTCACATTTAAAGCAGCGCTCATAATGAAGAACTAATTGCACTTGGTAAGGGGACTAGGATAGTTGGGGCAATGCGAAACACTTGCAAGCGCAGACTCGCTTCTCTCCTGACCATTCGGCCCAGTTTCTACCTCAATCCGGCACTTCCTGCTTCGTCCTCAGGCCAGTGCTAGCAATGAATGCACTGCTCCCACGACGCCGGCAAGCCTGGCAGCTAGCCCTCCAGTGCACATCACCCCAATATCGGCCCTGTGTATCCCTGCGAGCACTATAAATAAGTCGATCTAGTTTGGCGCTGGTCGCCGTAGTCGTCCCACTCAGCCTGAGGTGCCGTGGTAAGTTCCTCCTGGCGACGACTGTAGCCCGGCAACCCGGCCCCACCGCGTCGCCTGCGAAACGCTCGACGCGGTTTTCGCTTCAACCAAGAGCTCGGTGCAAGACAGGCTTCTGTGACTGCTGTCTTTTTTGAACGTGCTAATGCAAAGTGGACATGCATAATAGCTCGCGCGGACGATATTCATGAAAGCATGAGTTGCTCCGAGCTGTCGTGTAGGAGTCCGACTCGTGTGGCGACTTGGCTGAGATTGTAGTGGCTCGTAGGTTACACACGTGTGGACAAGGTGCAAAAAAAGAAACGTCGCCAATTCGCATCGTTTCAATATGATGAAAAATGTTGGTTATAGGTTTTCGTCTGCCTACGCCAGGTGTACACAAGTGCCGTGTTGAAGCATTCGGAATCCAGCTCAGGTCGAATGGCTCCCGAAACTCCCCGCCCTTTTGACATCCGATGCGGGTGTTCCTTTCTCGGCCGAGCGCAGACGGGATATTTGTCGCGCCCTCTGCAGACGGCCACGAAGCCACTTATGTCACTTATTGGACACGTACTCCCCGCGCAAAGGTCAAAATTGCCTTTCAGGCGACACGCTGTACGAAGGACAGATAATCGATTTTCACCACTATTTGACCTGACGTATGTTGCCAATCTCCGAAGTTTAAGAAATATCCCCGCAAAATTTCCACGTTATGGGGTCACCTATCCTGTGAATAGTATTCGTATTACAACGAACCGATTAAAGGCTACATGGTAAATTACAAGTTTTAGCATATAAAACCGGTGTGTAATGGACATGTCTGTTAGTCAAGGGCAAATCGACCGAGCTCCTTTGTGGGCTGTGTGCGATTTATGCAAGACTCTTCTAGTGTTATTAGGTCAGCACTTTATTGACACTCGTGTGTATAGTGCATGGCGAGCTCATGCCAACGACTAGCCCCGTCTCAGTTGAATGAGCCGCCGACACACATTTACCATTATTGCTACCTAGAGCTAATTGCAGTGTTGCAACGCTGCAGCTTTGGAAGGATTCAGAACAAATTTAGTGCCAGAATCTTGGGATCCAACAGGGTCTGTAGGAGAATATCGCGTCGTCGACGAAGTTAGAAAATAACTGCGTTTATTTTTAGTTGCCTCTTTGCCCGAACCTCTCCTCTGGGACGCTTTGTAGGAGAAGATCCCCTCGGACAGACATCAATACCAGAGAGGCGAGGCTCGGGCGCACTCAATCCGCTCACTGTCAATTCGGTCAGGCATAGAATGAGCTGACACATTTCATTTAGATGCGCAACAAGCACTTGAAATGTTTAAGGTCCAGCCATCACGGAATCTAGCAACGGTTCCTAGAAAAGTTTACTGGAAAAGCTGCAATAGGCTTTCAAAAAGCCACTTGGCTCTCAAAAAATGACACGTCCTTCACGGCCTCATACACAATGCGAACAGTTCCGAGTTCTCCTATCGTGACCCTCCACCGTCAGCCGCTGAGATCCTTCAATGGCTTCGCAAGAGAAACATGTCATCGCTTCACCGATTCGTTTTTAGCGGTTTTGAAAAGAGGAGGGAAGAACTTGCCCTTTATGAGTCCGCTGAAGTTTTCCTTTGACCTGCTCAGCATTTTTGATATCTCTATCCATCCTTGTATCTACCGGTATAAAAGCTGTATTCATTCCAAAATAAGAACGATCTTGCTGCCCTTGAGCAGTCAGGTGACCACCGCTTGTACCTCCTGTTATCTTTTAAATGATACAGTGTCAAATGGTTAAGAACGGATGTCCGGTGTCCGGCATCATATATCAGTCAAATCAATTTATTTATACCTTTGTGGTCCACCGACGATGGTCCGATGTCGTCTCCTATGTGTCCGCTTCATCAAACCCCGACCTTCCCATACACTAGTAAGTAAATTCTCCTTCGAGCGTCTTACTCTTCCTTCTCGATTTCTCTCATCGTTCTCGAACCTCTCATTAGCCTTTGTCCTTTATTTTGTCTTCAATAAAACATCGATCGTCGACCTCTTCTGGTCTCCTCTCCGACCTGCATCATTTCGTTTTCATCTGCGCGGTACGTCGACACCTTTGACTCACCCTTGCCCCGATCCGGCTCGCGTCCGAGATCTTGTCCAGCCAGCGACCTTTCCCTCTGCGAAGCTCGGGAACATTCGATTCCTTACTTGCGTCTCCCCATGTAACCCCCCCGCCACCGGGCAACCGAGCTGTAAAGTGCTCGTTGCGACAACATCTTTCCTTCTGCTCTTCTCCATGTATTCCTGCTTAGATTTTCTCATATTTATTTTATTGGCATTAAGAAACCTTGTTTCAACAAGTCAAGTTCAGAGATGCCGCAGCCAAACGCCTGTTTTTGCTCCACCAGTGATATGGTCCACGATGTCTTAAATATGAAAACTATAGCCGTGCGCATCATCCTGAACTATCTGATCTTTGCTCTGTCCAGTATCTCTTTTGCCAAACTCTTCTATCCATCCGGTCCTCTTCTCTGTAGTTAACTACTTTATTTTCTTTAATCTCCTCTCCTTTTCATCTTCTCCTTTACGTCTTCGATTGCAACGTCTCTCTCCACTCCCGTCCTCCTGTCCGTACTGTTGCTCAGTCTACGTACAACAATTTACGACGATATAACTATACACACCAATTTATGCCTCTACCTCTCAATTTACTAATCCTTCTCTGTCTCTCCCTATCCACCTATCTCTCTCTCTCTCACTCTCTCTATCTGTATGTATATCTTTCTATGATCCCTGCGGATCTCTCTATTTCTATGTCATCTATATACGTATGATGTCGATCGTCTGTATGTATCATCTTATATCTCCCTCAGGCAGGGCAACTGGGGCCTGCAGCGGGTGCCTGAGGGGTGGTCCGGCCACGATGCACCGTCTATCGCATCATCAGCGTGCGGCTTTGTTTCTGCTGCGGTGGGCCACTCCGGATCGCCTGCTGCTTCTCCGCCTCCACCACCTCGGGCACCTCCGCCGTCGGCGACCTGCTCCCCACCGACGGCGCGTCTCGCCGCCGCAATCGCCCCAGTGAGCACCACAAAGACTACTTGTTCTTCTTCTTTCGCTACAACACCAACAACTGCAACTTCTGCGACAGCAACGTCCACTTCCACCTCTGATACGTCGACGACGGCAACCAGCGCGACACTGTCCAGCAGCGGCAACCTGATGGTCGGCAGTGCAGCTAACATTACACCTGCCTGTACCACTGGCACGAGCAGCAGCAGCACATCGCCAGGTAGCGTGACTCCGCCATTCACCACTGCTGCTGCTGCTGCTGCCTCGACAACGACGACTACGACAACAATCACGCCACGGCGGCCCCTGACGGCGACCTCGAGCACAACCGGCGGTCTCCTGGCGTTCTCGACGAATCGATCGCCTTCGCCCGGACGGGGTTCGATGGCGGCCAACGCACGATGCCGGTTGAGCGCGCAGAAGAGCATCGACGTCACTCGGCTGGCCGAGAACGAAAACAGCCAACGTGAGCAGAGGCGTGCAGCACTATTGAGCACACGAACGGAGGGCTCGCCGAGGGCCCAGCGTGGACCCCATCCCGCAGCCGGAGGCCACACCACCACCACTGACAGGTGCTGTTTTGCCACCTCTACTCAACCCAGCTACACGTTCCGTTCGTAGGGTGCATACACACGTTTCGTTGTTCCACCACGCCCCATCTTACTTTGCTGCCCTACCTCCAGACAACGTATTTTGTACGAAACAAAAACCTCTTCGTCCATCCATCCATAAACTCCACGAGCCCCTTTGTAGACAACACCCAACAACATCATGTCACACCTTGTCTTATATCCCCCTGCATACCCCATACCGTATGTCCAAAGATCCATTTCAATCGTGTGTCCACTAAGTGTGCCTCGGTAGGACTCGCTGAGATGAGTGAGTCGTGTGTGTATCTTTGATCCTTGAGCAACGAGACGAATGTCCGTCACCAACCGACTACTCCTGGTGCACCGCCATAGAGTTCTGCGACTACTGTACCTGCGAGAGCTGCAGTGCCGCTTCTATTCGAGCACACCAATCATATATCATTATCCTTCACGCCGTTGTATACACGATACACGTCGCCGCCGCCGCCGCCGCCGCCGCCGCTGCCGCCGAGACGTTCGACAAAGACCCCGCCAAAGAGACCTGACACCTTACACCGAATGGCGCTCGCCTCCAGCGCTGCAATAGCTTATATAACCCCACGCTATCCAGCCACGTATATCCATCCCCCACACTCTCAAGTGTTCATACTGGCTGACCTGATCTGGCCGCACTGACCGCGGTGGCAAGGCTGACCTTAGCTTTTGCGCCCTTAGGACCAGGAAGTGTAGAAACCAGGAAGTGCGTTCCTATGGAACGACGAGTATCGACCGAGTCGGTCATATGTCCTCCGACCCACGTGCAATACAGAGATATATAGATATATAAATATATATATAATAGATACTAGATCACAGTAGCTAACACGCCTCAATATGACCTACATTGCTTCGTAATGTTCGTGTAAGCACTACTTCACTAGCACCACCTAGCCTTTCACCATTCCTATTCGTAGCTATAGTACATAACGCAATTATCGCCTAGTGCCGCGCTAAGTATCGTCTGTAGTCTATAACTTGTTAGCTTATGATCACGCCAGTGTACGTGTAGAGAGAGAGCTTCTTGCATGCGCCATCATTTCCGTGTTGCTATACAATTGGTATTAACGGCGCCAGATTCTTCCGACTGTCGGCACAATAATTCACAACGTCATTATATAAGGTAACAGCAGTTGTTTCAGTTTTGCCGCTTTGTACAGACTGTGTTCAATTTCGTCTTTGTTAGATTTTCTCTAGGCTTCCTTAGGGGCTAGCTCCGCTTTCCTTCATTGGGTGACATCGCAGTTGGCCTGTACTCGAGGCAACTTCAACTCGTGATGTCGATATTCGACCGTCCTTATTATATTGTCATCTTTGGCAACGATTTTGAAGCACCCCATCTGATGATTAGCAAAACACGTATACCAAAGCACTTTTTTGCGTCGTATAAGTTTTAATCGTGGTTAATGTTGATTCCACCACTCTCTCTCCCCTTCTCTTCATTTGGAACTTCATCAGTCGACGTATCCAAGGACTTAAGGATACTTTGTTGTCGTCAAAATCCATTGCTGTCAATGTTGATGAGCGACAAGCTACATCAGACAGATGCGATATCTGTATGATGGCCCACCTAAGAAGTCCCTTTAATCTCTACCTTTTGCAGCTTCCAGCAATGATCATAGATGTCGCTATCCGTTTTTGTACGGGGCTCCAGCCGTGCTCTGATCCGTCCGATGGCCGCGCTTATGTCAGTGGCACTGCTCGCTGCTTGATAAAATCTAGTTAACATCACCGGTCTAGTTGCCACCGCAACTGACACCAGAAACGTTAGCTATTTCATCGTCCCTCTGATCTCGATCGAATACCACGTCCACGCCCAATGATTAATACTAATCATATATCAATACCCACAAGTACCAGCGGTTGAACCGAGTGAACATCATTAGCACTCGACACGGCCGCAACCGTAATCGTCACACAGTTGTGTCACCTCTTCTGCGTCGTAGTCGTCTGTCTGTAGTAGCATACACTATCTATAGCGTATCTATCGTATTCAACCGTATGATGATCACCACCCTTGCACACCACTAACTACACCAATGAGTACCATAATACCTAACAATCGAATCTTCGCCACCATGATCCTCGTGTCAAATCTACGAGGAGAAATCTCTCGCTTTTATGAGCCGCGAATGACGTTCGATGGCCCGAATCGACGTGCAGCTAAGCTAGCCGACTCAAGCATGACGCACTAGAAACTCTACCATTATTATTACTATATATATATATATATATATATATTATTATATATATAAATAATATGAGAAAGAACGCTTTGTTGTTTTGTTTTTTTTACTAATGGTCTCATTCAATCGTGTATGCACATATCCAATCTCAAACGAATGTTCTATACGTATATACATCCCAGCCGCCGTAGAGAGATACTCATTGAGAGGCCTAAACTATTATTATAAATATATTGGAAGCGCTATTATATAATGACATTTAGGACAGACTCTAACAAATGGAATGAATGAGAGCGTGGAGTGCGTGCTGACAGTGAGGATGACCCGGGTGTATGATGTGGCAATGATATGACATTAGGTGGACAATGGGTGGACATGGTGCCGCACAGTGGGCATCAGGTTGATAGTTAGACAGCAGACGTAGTTGATGTGACGAAAACCTGCCAAAATTAACCTAAGAAAGGCTAACCAATCTGGTTTCCGGTCAGTTAGATTACGTTATCCTCATGAATGAGGAAAAATCGTTGGAACGTATTGCAAGATAGACCCTCCTTCTAGCAGTGAGCTCGGTAACTGAGAATGGTGCGGAGCTTGTAACTATCTCATGTTAAATGCACATTAATGCCTTATGCGCCATGCTGAACGGTGATAATCGAACGTCAGAACACAGCAGTTGAAGCCATGGCGGATAAGCCCAGCGTAGTGGTAGATACCGAGCTCCGTCTAACTTTACCTATTTATGTTCTCGGGCTGACTCTAACCCAGCATTTGACGTCCACGGTATTACTGGAAGCGACTCTGCCTGTAGTTTAATTGTCATTGATATCGTACCCAGCTTTGAGAAGTATTGTTGTCAGCGTTGAATATACAGTGTACATCATATCTGCAATAGGTGGCAATAGGTACTGTCGTTATTTCTCTTACCATTATTATTTGTAAGGTGCTGTCGTCAACTGGCTGCACCAGTCGTATCTAACCAAATGCCAAATTCTTTTCTCGTACCTGGTAAGCCTGGGAAGACAGACGCGGACAGGCTTAACAATGAACAGCAAAAATCGAGAAAGATATTGTCTGCTGGTTCCGCGATTGTGGAACAATCTCCTGGCAGACAGGGAAAATGTATCCAATCTCCGCTTGCAGAGCGGTCCAATCGGATTTATATCCGCCACAAGCGAAGATAACGATCACCAAAATGATCTCGTCCGAATTTCAATGAAAAATAACCCGACGACCTTAAATTTAGGTCAGGCAGCAAATATATACGGTAAAGGTTTATAGAGGGAAGTTGCGCAACACTCAGTAATCAAATCTTTAAAATGTGTACTTGCGCCCCTCCATTTAGCTAGCCGCTATAGAGACGCCGTATGAGTCTTTGCTATGGAGGACTCTTTAGCAAAACCCTCTGTCGCGCCCATATTGTTGGCGATGGCCTTTAACGTGTGTCGAATCATACGCGTGAGACTGAACTCTTTCAGTGATATCTTTGCCCGTATCCGGCTTTCGTCCACAAAATAGTCCGCATGCAAAATATTGCTTGAGAGTTCGCTCAGCACCAGCAGCAGTAGCAATTGTGAAGCTCGAAACAAACGTAAAATCGGATATTTTCCATCTGTGAATGACGATCATACGTTGAATCGAGCGAACTGTCATTGTAGAGGTCGTTGACGCTGCTGTTGTTGTTGCTGCTGCTGCTGCTGGTTGTTGTTGTTGTCGTCATTTCGGATTTTCGCTTCTCGTCTCAGTGCAGAAGATATGATTCTTGGGAAGCTCGGCAGAGGGTTTGGAAAGATGACGTACCGATAACGCGATGGGTGATTGGAAACAGGAGTCCCGCAAGACTTGTCTTCCCTGAAGCCTGCAGCCTGAAGCCACGCCAAATCGGAGCTGAGAACGTGTGTTTCTGCAGCTGCTACTGCTGCTGGGTATTGGTTCTGGCGAGCCGGAACCTGAGCACGTAGGGGGAATGAAGAATCAGAGAGGAAAAGAGAGAGAAATAAGAAGAAAATGGGGTTTGGAGAGAGAGAGAGGTCGGAGGAAGAGAAAGAAGTCGAAGTAAGAGAAGAAGCGGCTGGCGAAGAAGGCATAGCAAGAATAAAAAAGAAAAAGCTCGGAATCAGAACGAACAAGAAGCCCGAAGAAAGGGTCTGAGGCCATGTTATGCCTCAAAGCCTCTCGCGATTTGTACGACGCAGACCTGTCCTGTTCGGTATTGCCGCCCTAGGCAGCGCTGCTGGATAGATACAGAAGCATTTGTGGTCGCGGCACTTCCGGCAGCGGAAAGCGTAGCAGTCAACAGCGACATAGGCTACACCCGGCTGAGCTAGGCCACGCAGCAGAAGCCAGTGAAGGCATGCCGTTGGTCGGTGTCAGCCGCGCTGCTGATCGGCCTCTTGCGTTGCTTGCGCCTCTGAGCGTGTAGGCATGTGCGTGTGAACCTCTGGCTGTCTGTGTCTGCTGAATTTTCCCACCCTTAGCTTCTTATAGTCTCACGAAATCCTTTTTGAACCAGCGGGCACTGCTGTTGCCGATGCCGTTTCTGCTTTTACGGCGGCACTGAAGTGACGGCAGAGCGAACCTCTCCCTGCCTCTCTCTCCAGCCAGCGCCACCACCAACCGATCTGTCGATGTCGATGAGGAACAGGTCGGCAAACTTGGGCAGCATAGAGCCAACGAATGGTCTCAGGTCAGGTCAAGTCTCTGCTGCCTTTATTCGTGCCCTCTATCCTCCAGACATGCGTGATCGTCGTCCAGACATGCGAGATTGACGCTCGATGTTCGATTTGGTGTTCATTGCACTTGTCGCTAGAGTCGTGAGAGGGTAGAGCCGCATTCATGGACAGATCGCAACCAATCAAGGAAAGGCGACTGAAGATGCCTATGGCCGTGTTATGCCCTATCGGGTATGAGGAAGGAAGAAACGAACGCAATCTATTGCGATGTGCTTTCTAATGTGCCTGAATGAAAGGACAGTTGGCCTCATGGAGCCATCAATGCATTGGGCCATAAAATCCTCGTGGCGCAGACTAGGCCACGCATTACCAGACGGTTCATCGTCCACCAGTCTCCAACACGTAAGAAATGTTGATGTGGTTTACGTCTCAGTCCACAGTTCTAGCCAGGAGGTTTAAGTCACCATGGCTGATCATTCTAGCAGCTATCCGATAGGGGAATTTGTCCCCCGAAATCATCTACGTATGACGATATGCAACGGACGTTGTATTCTTTCTTCGTTATAGGACATCAGTGCAGGTTGCGTTTGCTTCATATTCAATATGGGAAGCATTTACCATAGACATAGAAATTAGCATATGCCTCTTTTCAATGGCAACATAAGGGTATCTGACTCAGACGAAACAACTCATATGACGGACATATCTGTATGTCCGCCAGAGAAACTGATACGCGTATTTTACTTGCATCTTCATAGCAGGTCAGGTATAAAAAAACAGTATTCCATGATACTTCACTCTAAGGTGTTTGTTGTCATTGGAGATGTGTAGCGCATTTCGTTTCGGAAAGCTCTATTCGACGCAGCTGCGTCAAAAAGTATGTACATATATACCCGCCTATTCCATATGTAATCTACATGCGTAGGCCTCCGGGCCAGCTTCGTTGCATATGTTCACAATGCATAAGTTGACAATTTCTCTATTTTGTACAGTCTCTATAAAGTGCATACGAGATTGATTGTTGACTGCCAGACCGAATCCGTAGCGCTTAGCTGAAAAACCTTAACTTCGCAATAATTCGCCCCTGTGTGATGTCCCGGTGGCGTGCGTCTGACCGGGTCACCACCGTGATTGTCGCGGCCTTGCAGTGCAACTACTTCACGGACTAAGAGACGGCAGTAGTCACGACCCCTTATTGATCCAAAGCGACGCACAGCCCTCATGACAATATCACGCCTACAGGGCCCGCGTTTCTCCTACACGCACATTGAGAGGGCATGTCTGCGTGTGTAGCTATTATTGCGGACAGCGTAGTCCTTGCAGGAACTCGTGCAGTACGCACGGCTCCAGGTGATGGATTCTAATTCAGTGTGCGTGGCAGCAGGTACATTCGTCAGAGACAAACTATCGATTATAACTCCTTGGGCCACTAAAGAAAAAAGGCGTCTCTCACTTATGTCGACAATGAGCAATAACAACGATTCGCACTCACCATACGGACAACTAGCCGGCTCCTCTGTACGGCCGCGCAGTCGCGTCAACCCTATACAGTTCCATCTGTCATTTCTCATGGGGAGACACACGAGGTACAACGAATGGGCTGTTGATTTAGTTGATGCCTACCAGCATAAGCGGAGTGTTCGCGTCGGCAATACAGTACCTCACTGTAAAGTAAAGTTCAATTGGCGCAGTCCGTATTATTCCTGCGTGTGAAATGAATATCGATGCAGAAACGTCCAGAAATGTACTTACTTTGAGAGCTGATAGGAATTGGGACCCTCTTTGCTCCAACTAATCGAGTTTGCCCTCGCTGAAGATCAGTAAGCAGACGAAGTTGAATAGGTGAGGTGTTCATGTACGTATGACTCTGATGTGTGTACACGAAGGCGGTGCTACCAGAAGAGAAACGAGAATCACCTTAGCTGATCTACTTTGGGCACCCCGTAAAACTCCACCAGATTTGAGTAATATTTTCCTAACAGGACAACACAAGCGTCTCCATGATTTGGAATCCTTGTTTCAAACGTGATTTCTGTATGCAATCAAAGAGGCGTAACATTTTTAGCTGACTATAGGATACGGCAGTTCAAAAGTTGGCCAAAATCACAAATTGGCTATACAATTTCCCTTCCATTTTGTCTGCCTAGAGTCGCCTGAGTTCCGGAGGTGGTTGCGTTTGAAAGACCTGCATTTGCAACATATCCGACATCGTGCGTCACCCATATCGATAACGCCTCATCACCTGGAATGGTTTTGATAAGGCCGATTAAAACAGCGTGCAGTTGCAGCAGTAGAAAATTAACATGTGTTATTGCAGTCTTGATAGCAATGTTCACCGAGCTGCTAGAATGCGAACCCGACGCTTTATGGCGCCTTTATGCATCACTTCAATTCGACCGTGATCAGTAAGAGATTAGATCATACTGATGACTGTTAACTGTCATGTCGATATGGATAAATCCTCACTATCTTTAAAATCACAGAATCCACATGTTAGGAGTTGTGCTGCCGTTGTGCCATGTCAGGACGATAACTTGTAATCGAGTCTAATCGCAAGTTGTGCTGCATGCTCGAGAATTATTTACCCACGTTGGACATTAACATCATCTCTGGCAACGACGGCCGTGCTAAAGTACATCGTCGAGAATATTGCAAAGGTAGAAATCCTCCTGTAAAGTCACCTCCCGCATATGGCGAATGACACCAACGAGCTTACATGCACATGCGTAATTTACTATATGCATTTATCCGTGTATGCAGGTGCACCACGCATTCACTTTGCATATTTTGCTACCATGCCAAGGACATGGTGGCAGTTTTGCAGGGCAATGTCCCACTGCTGACATGTATCCTGCGTGTCAGTGCTGCCCGTTTTGCATTGACTATTTCCCACTTCGTTCGCCTTCTGTTCTGCTTCTGTCGATGAAAGGCAAGAATCAGGTCCACGGGCTTCATGGGATACAGGCAACGTTTGCTGATGTCGCTGTTCGCTTCGTCGATTCTCTCCCCGATCTGCTCCTGCCTCGAGGAACGACACTAGCAGAATTCACGTTTCACTGATGAGATGGCAACTGAAGGCTGACTACCTAGCAAGTGGTCATCGAGTCTATGTAGATCTGCCTTGATCACGAAGCATTGTATGATAGTGGTGTCCGTTTACCGAGTTTTACCTAATTCTCCGCTCCTCGCTCCGTTTGCCTGCCGATCGCCAACTAACGAGCCGACGTTCGACCGTAGCAAAGCTCAGCCACATGAACAGGCGAGGAGCCATAAAGGCCGGCAGAGGAAACAACGATAGCGAATAGCGAAGGAGTAAGCGACGACTGATCGCCCGCCGCCGAGACGCTAACAAGCTGGACGAAGCGGGGACGGTTCGGTATCTCGCAAAAGAACCAGCCGGAGAAACGACATCCGCCCCTTTGCTTTTCGGCCTTGTCCTGAAGGGTCCTGCTTGTCGGTCCATGGATACGACAGAAGGTCCAGTATCACCCTCGCCCCCTGCCCGCCCATCTCCGAAGGACAACAGGACGCAGACTCCCTCCTGCCTTTAGGATTCACCCCGTGCACCGTCAGCCATTCCCTGGATTCGGCCGTTCGTTTCCCTACTTTCCTCTCAGTAAGGGCTGAAGAAGCATCTGAGGCGTTCCTTCGACAGCATTCCCCTTACATCTGCTCACTCATCGCTAGTCGCTGGTTCTTCAGTCTTCTTCAGGGGGTTGTTTGGTTCTTCTCCATCTCCTTCG
This sequence comes from Stratiolaelaps scimitus, assembly GCA_019614645.1. Lineage (NCBI taxonomy): Eukaryota > Metazoa > Arthropoda > Arachnida > Mesostigmata > Laelapidae > Stratiolaelaps > Stratiolaelaps scimitus. The sequence goes on along the minus strand of JABWDB010000008.1, from coordinate 3,696,058 downwards.
CGTCTCTGGCCCCTACGTGTGCCGCGCTACCCATTACGCTTCTGCTGCCAGATCCTCCTGCGCAGCTGAGGGGCTCACCCCCCCCCCCGTGCTGCAGCTGCCGATTGCTGCCATCCGTTGGGCTATCTGCCAGCAGCAGGCCTGATACAAGCTAGCTAGCACTGGCCAACAACGACAGCGGAGCTCCTCACGTCGAGGTTGGCATCCCTCGAACCTAAGAAGGCAACTTCATTGACTGCCCTGTCACCACCACAACCACCATTGGGTGTTCAACTGCGACCCGAGGTTACGTTTCGGGGAAGGGGTCATAGGGCTTTCATCTTATCGACAGGCCAAGCACATGTACTCTACTGTGATAATCACATCGTGAACCCACTGGTCTGGAAAGAAAACGAATCTCACTTAGTCGCAGATGTCGCAAGGGCAGACAGATCGAAAAAATATATATGTATATACCCGATGCGCACGTGTATACACGAGTGTGTTCATGGGCACGTAGTTATGTATCATATACTATTATAATATAGCTGGCTGCCGAAGACGTTCCCCCAGGAGAGGACATGACGCTGGTGATGCAAAGTAGTGTGTGACTGACTATATGGGACGTTTTATATGGCTATTACCGATTACCTGTTGAGCGTAATGTAAAAGTTTATGATATATATATATATATATATATATATTACAGCTTGATCTCTGGTAACCGGCGTATCGTTTATGGATATGACATTATTCAATCTAAAAATATACCAGCTCAAAAAATTTATTAATCAAGACTAAATAAGGTGCTTGCTGACCGCTATCACATATTATATGCTTTTGACAGGAAGGAGTCAGTGCCACATAAATATATATGTATATATATATATATATATATATCTCGGGCGCTCAAATACCTCTAGCTCACGTGTCGAACTGAGCGGTTAGAAACCACACAAGACCGAATCGGGTCGGTTGACCCAGTATATACGTTTAGGGGTTAGAAACGCCATAGACCACCTTCCCCGTCGCTTCCCTCAAGTACTTTGGGTTCTACGAGTTGGTCGCATTGTTGCTTGGGGATGACAAGGATCCTGCCTCAAGCACTGGTACATTGCCTTATTTGCTCGTGCGAGGAGACCTTTCGGAGCACCAGTCAACCAATCACTAGGAGGGCTGACGGAGTGGGTCCCACAAGGTGGGCCGGGCAGGCTAGCGAGAGACCTCCTCCACCCTCATATCTGCGCATTGGGGGGATGGCGCGCGCAGCCATCGGATCAGTGACGCGGAAGAAGCTCTTGTTGAGCAGCTAACATGCTAACATCGAGCTTCTAACAGTCGCGGCCTTCTACACCTCAGGCACCCTGGTTGGTTGGGGTTCCGATATTACCCCCCTTCCCGGCCTCTGTCTTCTGCCTCGTGCCTTCGTCCTGATTCGGCAGAGGAACGAACGTTCCCTTGTTTGAAGGATCCCTTCTCGACGGCCTAGTTGTTGTCGCGAAAGCCATCACTTTAGGCTCCTCTGTTCCTGTTCTGTATTTTCATTGTTGAACACAGCAGCAGAAGCAACATCCTTCATGCAATTCTGATAGGATCTGCTGAGCTCGCCAACTATCACTACCGAGGGCGGAGATCCTGTTATCAAACGACTTTAATATATTTATATCGTCGATAATCGTAGAATCGTGTATGTTCATGATAATAAACGTTCCGAATCCCTGGAATTAGTGGATCAGTTCAAGAAGGACTACGGATCGTAGGCAGCTCCATGAGATATACACAGTATCTATTGTTACAAATGTCCATACTTGCCGTTAGTAGTTACTCTACGCGGTGTCAAAACAAAATTGATAATATGACACAAATTTAATAATGTCCAACTAGTCGAAGCTGGACGCTTTGATGCCAAGCGTGGGTTCTAACTGACATCCAATCTACTGGATGGAATGGATAGAATGAGTACTCCTGCTATCACGAAAGCTAAACTCTAATAGAAATCCTATTCGCGATTATTTAAGTGACTTGAGTGAGTCGACGACACGGCCTGATGTAATTTTTGTCGGGAAGGTCTCAAGTTCGATTTAATGCGATTTAAAACTTATATTTAATAATAGACGGGCATAGAAGCCACAGGCTATTTAATGACTAGCCAATTGTTCGATTTTAGCTAATTGCCTTTCAAATCCACTTCCATAGTTTCGTCTCGCTGAGCATTTAAGCATACTTTCTTTCAAATTACTATGCTAAAATAACCTCTCTCCAACATGAATCGTAAACTGTTTTGCAAGAGAACTTAACTGATGCTCCGTCTAATTAGTTTTCCCCTCGCTGATGGGAACTACTATCATAAATTGAAATATCTTCACCTCTGGATCTCCAGACTATCACGTCAGCCCACACAGCAAATGTTGACGTTGCGGAACGATTTTACCGTCAATGTCGACTCGAACAGTTTTTCAATGCATTCAAAAAGGCGCACGCAAATATTACATATAATACTGCCTCACATGGCACAATCGCCATTGGAACATTGTTCCCGGCATTCGCCCCACAGAAAAGGCAACAGGCGAAGGTTTCCGTTTACATATCGAAAACTAAACATAAGGCCGGCGGAATGATATTTATCATAATCATCACCAGAGTGATTGCGACAGCGAAATCATGCTGAGTGTGTGTTTGCTCTAGGTTACAGCACCATTTGCTGCGTCACTGGTCTGTTCCGCTATCCGATCGCATAACCGTTCGTTAATTCGTTCGGGCTTGTGTGGAGGCGGTACCCGCGGACCTATCACAGCTATTGTCATTCTCGTGATTATACGTAGGCGTATAGCGAAAGGGCCTGCACACAGGTAATTATATAAAATAATTCGTATCTGCGACTCTCTCTCTCTCTCTCTTTGGCTCTCTCGCTCTCTTGTGACCGCGGGAATAGGGAGTGGAACAGCGTCCACCGAGTTGTTATGTAACGACTACCTGGCGTACCCTCTACCTTGACGTTACGCAAGTGTCAACAGCAGGCAAAAATAGTGTCAATAGGTATTTGCTGCTGTGTTCAACTGGGCAAATTGGCCGACGGCGGTGATGTAATCGCGCGCACTGTTGATTTGCATCGTTCTCGCTCGTGAGTGGCCTGTCTGTATGTATCAATCGTTGCAATGGAACGTGCGTTCTTTGCGGACGGGAGCTGGGAGCTAAGGAGTGAATAGCTTGCACAGGCAGTTATAGCACTCAAAACACTACAGCGGTACCGCGCGGCCTTCCTCTGGCATTGTAACAACGGCGGGACCAGGAAAGGTTAAAACATATAGTATACATGCGCAGCTGTCAGATGCGAGCGGCAGCAAATATTCATAACGGGGGAACGACACTGCTTCTTCGTCGTGTTGTGCTGCTTCAGAACACCCCTCTGGCGGAAACATGCCACCTATTATAGAATACATTATATAAAATAGTCATGTTCTGGCCCCATCGCCCCAAACACTGCTATTGGATAAGGTGCGAGCGCACAAACAGAGGTGAATTTCAACTAATAACGTTTAGCTATGACGATGGTTGGCGTCGCCGATCAGGCAAATCATAGATGATGCAATTTAATGTTTAACTCAACGGAAATAGACGCAGATAGATACAATATGCCGTCGAGCTAACAGAAGGCTTTCACAGGTTCGCCTATGCAATTGACGTTTGATGTATGAATATAGCGACTCGCATGAAAGTGTGGATACGACTCGATATATCGAGTTCGCTATGGGTCGTAAACACAAATACGTGTGCTTTTTTTCTGGCGAAGAGATTATAAACCCCTCGCTGGATGTTGAGTCCTAAAAAAAAATGTTGAGTCATTGCATCAACCCACGAACCCCACGAGTAGGCGCGCTACTACTACTGATTTTTCCCACCTCTGGACAAGCGAGTGACGCTTCTGCAACAATTTTCGCCCCTATCCGCCGTTTTCTCCCATTCGGTCATATGTCCTCCTGATGAACGAGTTAGTTAGAACTTGCGGGCAATTATGAATTTTAAAGATGTTGAAAGTCCTCGCCGCTGAAAGGTGCTCCTAACGCGTCACTGCGCTCCGAGGTCAGTGTGATCTTCTCTGTGCCGCATTCGCAGCCGCTTGTCCCAAAGATCGAATCAAAGCAAAAGAAATCTGCAGCGAAGCGGGAAGCGAAGATTCCGTTCCAGCTAATTCTTCGTCTCTCTGTGTGTGTATGTGTGTGTGTGCGTGTATCTGTCTGAACGCGCTGGCGTTCCTGGTAAAGCTCGGCCAAAGCCGAACTGACCATAGCTGAGGCTAAAGCCTGCTCTGTACTCGCTGGGTAACCATGCACTAACTCGCCTCGTTTTCTCTCGCACTGCCCACGGTCTCGTTCGTCGCCTTTACGACATCATCATCATCGCTGTCATCATTGTGGTCGCGTTCTTCACCCACCGTATATCGTTCAACCCTCGCAGGAAGCTTCTCGACGAAGATGACGAGCTTTCAGAAGTCCGCCCGGACGCCGTTCCCACCGAGGTTCGTGAGTGGCTTGAGTCCACGTTCACACGGCAGTCGGCTTCTTTGCCGAAACGCCGGTAAGTACCCGTTTGTTTTTTGCTAATTCTCTGAATGCCCTTCGCGGAGCGAATTTCCTTTCGAGTCGCGCACATATTAATAATATGAGATCATAATATGAGACTGGAAAACGTGCGGTCGTTCGAGGAGAGGATGGATATCTTTTTGACAATGTATTGAATTGATATAGAATATTCAAACATGCAATTTGACCCGATTAGCAGGAATATTATACAGACGTTACTACTCATTAATATTATTGTCAAATATTATACAAAAAATGGCATATCTGAAATTTAACGTTATTGTCGTCAGCACAGTAGCATTAGTCATAGCGGTGTTATTATAGCTCTCATTCGTAACTGTGTCCATCGTTACAAACACTTGACACAGATGAAATGATCTATGCAGGCGTAGTGCCATATGCTGTTGTAATGTAAAAGCCCTGCAGTTAAAAATATAGATTTACGCAAATTCGAAACCTTAGGGAATTTGCCCGTTTCCCAGTTCATGCATAATATGATAACATGTGTGGTGTAACAAGTGCAGCAGCTGCTCGATGGCACGAAGAGAAGAGAAATGAGGCGCAAATCTAGGAGCTTGGGAGTTTGTTTACAATCGTAAAAAAGACCGACTACTTTTCTAACTAACAAAGTCAGAATTTGTGGTTCCGCATCCAGCTGCTTTGCATATAGCCTGGATCAACGGCAAAACTTGTGTGCTTTATGGTGTTGCCCCACAATGAGCCATCGTTCGTCTACGTGGTGGTTTGCGGCGTCCGTCTATAAACGCGTCGACGAAGACGCAGAATTTTCACCGAGTTCTAGTGTGGCCGATGCGGAGCTCTCCGAGTGCTGCTGCTTTGGGTTGAGTGGTCCCCTGTCGGCCGCTGTGAATGGATTTATCTCGACGGGCGGCTCTATAGCCGGCTTTCATAGATCCATTATCAGATGAGTGAATGGAGTCGAGCCTCGATCCTCGTGGGTATCCTTTTGCGCTTACTGGGTATGGACTACCCAGAGGCAGGTTGTAGAGTCGTCTCAAACGACATTCTATTGATAGTACGCCTTCGGTATCGGCTGACAAAACTTGTCTCGTTACGGAATTTGCAAAAGTCGACGAGCAGTGGGTACAGAAGACTCTTGAGGATGACGCGTAGGTGACGCTCTGGTTCAGCTCGACTATTGGTCCTCCTATGATGGAGACGTCGATACGAGGCGATCCGTTCGACAGTCAATAGGTATTTTGAACTTGTACATGCTCAATATAGCATGCATAAAATATCTAGCATGGTTCATCCGGGGTGGATTAGAAATGTATGTTCGCTATAAGCGTAAAGCAGAGGCGTATCCGAGTTGCAAATGCATCCAACTAGGAATGTACGGACCCAAACGGATGCCTCGTTTGTGGTACGCGGTAATAATAATAATGTAGAGAATGTACGAACGCTCTGCTCTGGTTGGGAGATTTCTTTTTCTCACCCGAGACTGCTTCTCCAGAGTTCTTTCGTCTGGCATCACCGCTAACTTTGAGTGTCATTTCTGCAATTACCCACCTACGACTACTACCTTGTTGGTTTTCTCAACGCACTTCCGTAGCTTAGCCGAGCTGCGCTGGTGGATCGGCCTGACAGGCCACGTCTCACCAGCCTGCTACTTCAAACCGCCTCTCTTGAGTTTTCTGCCAATTTCCCGTTATCGCGCGGCGGGCGTCTGGCCTCGGTGGTGGTGCCTGGCGTCACCGCACCACAGCATCGTCGTGGCAGCATGGAGTGGGTTGGCAGAGTGTAGGTCCCTCGGCCCTTCCTTAGAATAGAGCTGGAATCTTTCTTGTTGTTGCCGTTGCCATCAAAAGCAGTTCCAGTGGTAGGTTCGCCCATTTGGGGAGAGGCCTGCGAAAACGCAGTGTCAGCCCAACAAACCCAATGGGGCAATGCTCACTCACACGCAGCTACCGGCAGTCAGAGAGACAGACAGACACGCGGGCCGGGTGGCAGCCTTCAGCGCACGTTCGGTGGCAACGTAGGCGCTGGCGGGCCCTGGAGGCCGCAGGAGCTTCGAGGCCATCCAAGCCTAGTAAGACGCAAGGGACACTGGGAGAGTTCCGAGCTCTATTCCTATTCAGCTTTGAGTCTCAACTTGGCTTCCTCTTTTGTTCGCTGCTGTGTGCCCGAGTCTATCTCCCGCAGAAGGGTCTTACCGCTCGCTCGTGAGGATGGGACCCGCCGACGGAACGATAGTACGGACGATAGTAAGACGCCGCCCCTGTTATTCTCACCTGAAAATCGCCGACTACGCGCCAACAGGCTGTAGACCAACTCGCGAACTCATCGAGATATATCTGCGTTCAGTAGTTTCACGAAGGGCGTGGTTATTCCCACAAAGCTTGGCTCGACGGCAATCCTTTTGCATTTTAGCTGAATCGACACCCCTCTACATCGAATTTCAATGCGACCTCTATGTATAATCGTTGAAGACGGGAGCGTCGGGGGATACTGCAACTCCACAATCATCACTTGCACAGTAGGTGATGCAGGTGATTACACTGGGAGACACTGAAATTTCAAGATTTACACAGTGAATCTTTAACATGTTCACTTACTTCTGCCGTTTGCTACGCTGCCGATAATGGTTGCTGCTTTCTGTCAACTATTGACCAATACCTCACGCGTGGCGCAGGTAGGTGTTTTACATAGTGTTTACCTGCCTTGAGGGCCCTCAGGTTGGCCATTGGAACTTCGATTTTCGTCTTACCAGAAGAGACGTTTCCTCACAAGTGTATTAGTTGATTATACAATCGTATGATTATCCACGATATGTAAGATGGAAATTCGTTCCTCATCGGCCTGTGCAATTCATAGCTGTGCAACAAGTCTGTGGGTTGCACAATCTCCGATGCGTTTTGACTGGGTGGCGTGTCTCATGTGCGGCGATTGCAGTCACTAAGACGGCGCGGCGAAGTAGAACACAACTATGTGGAACGATGTGTTATTATAGAATTGTGTGGTCGTTGTGACAAATTCTAAAATTATACAATGTGTTTTTGAGAAAAGAAAACACCTAACCGTGCAACGATTTCATCTGCTAGCGCCAGCATCATCTCTTTGCTGCCGCCGCCAGCGTTACTATTACGATCTTTGTAGCGTCTGACCACGATGCCATACTAGCCCATGGTTATAAGCTAAGCGTCAAGTGCGAGCTTAGTTCTAGGGTGGCATTGGCTGGCTGGCACTAATTAGCTAGAACCTTTCTGCGCCTTCTTCTCTGCACGAGGCGAACGGGGGCCGGCCGTGGTGTTCGAGGGGACATGGCGGTTTGAGGGGTGAGACTTAAACTCGCAGAAGCAGCAGCGCTGGGGGTGCTAACAGGATGGACGCTAAAAACGACCCGTACTTTGGCAGCACGGTCGAAAGGACCGAAGGGTACAGAAGAAAATACGGAGAGGATGGCCCCCCGGGGGTTGACTTCGAGGGAACGGGCGCAGGGAGATACGAAGGAATGAGCCTAGGGGTGCTAGTAGTGGTAGTAGTAGTAGTAGTGGTAGACTTACAGTGACAGAAAGGCAGCAAAGCGACGGACAGCAATAGCAAAAGAAGCATAAGAGCAAGTGAGCAAGATCCTTCCTTGGTTTGGTCCGATCCGACCAGAACAGGCAGGCAGGCAGAGGGACGGAGGGAGGGATGGGGCGACGGGAAAGGGGACGGACGTGTCGATCTGCAGCAACGCCAGCGGTTCAGACGTTCGTATAATGGCAAGCGAGGCTAATGCCCGGTTTTGCCGTCGCCGGTAGAGGTGGACGTTGGATATAGGAGGGCGGTGGACGGGGCCTGATTAAGAATTAGCATTGAGATTGTATTCGGTGACATTGATGCCCAAGCTGTTCACGAATACAAACTAGTTGTAACTGTCGTAGTATGCGGGGATGACGACATATAGTTGGGGTCTCACTTGACTTCGCATCTTTTCCGAACTCCATAATATCTAAACCACCTATCAAAACAGTTTGGTTTAAATTTGCAAGGTGTTTGTATAACTGACGCGAGCATAATGAGAGCTTCTCCAAACGAACCTCCTGGGATCATTGATAGGTCGACAGCAGCAGAGTTGAGGAGAATTATCATCGCATCGCAACGGAACGTGTCGTCCCCCAACACATAAACGCTTTAGGAATTACAATGTCTATTCACCGGATATTGAAGCAATGGACGGATGTTTGCTCTATAAGAACACAAATCTGGCGGACTGAAAATGGAATTGAAGAACTGCAACGAGCCAAACAGTCTTTGGCGTTGCCCGCAAAACTCGGATGTACTATCGGCGTCTATCGTAAGCAGCAGCAGCAACATAAAGATTCTATGCTGGTCGTGCGACCGTTGCTGGTGCTTTCGTCTTGTGATACCTCGCTATGATATGGTCCAGAACTCTTCTCCAACGCAAAGAAAAAAAAACGCCGACTAATCCTCATTGACACAATCGATAATCTTGGTTGAATTTATAATCAACTCTCTCTCTCTCTCTCTTCGTTAGTTTGCTAGCTGACCTTGCTTGAGGGCATCTCTCCTGTGGGGTCAAGTGCGTTTGTCATTATAATCCCGCAGCTGCTATTTGAGTCGATTGGGCCTAATCTCGACGATGACGGGCGCATTGAGGCAAGCACAAAATAGCAATACCCCAGCAGAGTTGCTAGCCTACTGCATTCGAGCTGGTGGTAGCGGCAGTAATGACATCGTATTAGAATAATCGTCCATATGCTACGATGTTTCCGGCTCATCTTTTCAGCCGCAGTATTTTAATTTGCATCGGATGTCACCCGAATGAACTGGCCGATCCTCAGCGAGCGCTTGATAGATGGTTGTGTCTGGCTCATTTCATAGCTTCGGGAAAATCATGGATGATAGATATCCGATAAGGAATTGTAATAATATCATAAAGTCCACTAGTGAGCACTTTTGCTTTGTTTGCCGTAAAGGTCCTAAAATGCTCAGCACCGATATAGATACATCCATGAATACAGGACGTCAGGAACATTTCATTGATGAAAACGTATATGCTTGGCAGTTTTACAATATAAGCGTCACCCACCACAATCACGTGAAATACCGATTCGACTCGAAAAAGCTACATTAGCAATTTTACGGTGCGCTACCTCATAGATCTACGTACACATACGGGGTCGCCCAATATCCGCTGCACAGTCGCCAGCGGCAGCTGCAATCAACGCACGCATAGCCATGCTTGTGTGCTCGTACGTGGCTGTACAGCTTGCCATGACATCCACGTTCTGCTATTTCCGCTCTACAAAATAATATCCATGCGGTAGGTACATACATATAGATTCTGGCTATCCTTGTGGTTGCTCTAGCGCTATGGTTGGCGTTCTAATTTCCCGTCAGCACCCGGTTCACTGCTGCGGCGACCGCGATGCTGGCCAGAACCCACCCAGGCCCAGCGCCAAGCCACCCTGGCCTCTATACCCACTTCAGGCCTCTTTGAAACGAAGTATGGTGGCGGGGACCTGCTTGGTCTCGCTGCAAGTCCAAACCAACTACCGGAGAAGCCGGTTGCGGTGAGGGAAAAAGATTACGCTTGTAGCTCACTAAGCTCCCCGAGCTGTTCGCAAAGTCCGAGCGGTGGACGATTGCCTCGGCGGCGGCGGCGGAGCCAGCAGCGGTGGCGGTCGAGACCGAGGCCTTTAGTCGCCTATGTTTGCTGAGCCTCCGGCAGCCGGCTCAGGCAGGCCCCACGATGGCGGCAGGAACCCCTCGCCTTCTCCACGCAGCAAGTACGTATACTGATTATGAATGTGGCGTGAAGACCTGCGAACGACGCCGTTCTATCTACCCGCGAAAGCCGCACTCCCACCATCGTCTTTGCGGCTCTCGATTGCCCCATCGCACAAAGAACAACTCGAGGATGTGGCTCGAGCAAGCCTAGAAAAAAAAGAACTAGAGAGACGAAGAGATAGAGAGAGAAAACCTTTTCCGAACCGAATCACCTTTCCGCTGATGTGGCTGTTGTATTATATATTGTTCACACCTAACGCGCAGTGCTCCGATGGCACCGTCGTACTCAGATGGAGCAGTTCCGAAGCGAACAATGTTCGCCCGCTCGCTCGTGAGCGCACTTGTTGAAATATGCATATGAACTCTTGTGCCTCTAGCTTATATTGGGTGGCGTCGCCGAGGCGCCGAGACTGTAATATTATATTTCGAGGCTAAGAAGCACCACGGGTGGATGAATTGAATCTCGAGGGTGAAGATTGACTCTGAGAAAACGTTCGCTGGTGGCGTGATGACCTCGTATTGTCGTTGGTGGTCACCTTTCGGCAGGATTGAGTTTGCATCAGTCACATGCTAATAGTCTTATGGGCCAAGACGTATAGACGCTTCCGACTGCATGTGTGCAAAGTTGTTTGCATTTCTAAGGACAACAAAGGCTGACTATTCGATACGCCGCTTATTGAATAGCGTCCCTTCCCGCGATGCGAACCCTGTACAGCTGGGGGGGCCAAAAACTGTGCGAATGGGTCAGAACTAGTCCAACGGGACATCGGCTGAGACGTGAAATGACTGGCGTGTCAACAATGCACCTTATCATACGTTCTCTACTCTTGGAAAGTTGTCCACACTACTGGGATAATCACAGTCGTAACGTACCTGATGTATCTGTCCTGAAAGGAATATCCACGGGATGCATCTATGAATTATGTCCTGTTATGCACGTAAATCTGTCTGCCTTGGATACATGCCCGATACGTCATCAAAGCGATTGTCCAGGAACTCGCTTTCGTGTACGCGAACAACAATAGCTAAACACATCGATCCTCTAATATCAAGCAGCGTAAGACCGCTTCATGTACCTGCTTGTTTTCGCAGAGTTTCACCGACTACCTCAGCGCTTTTGAGACGTTCGAACTGTTCGAAACGTCCGAGTCGAGTGACCCTCTCTAAGGATAACTCGGCCTGTTCTAGCGGCCTTACGTTGCCCTTTTTGCTAAGTGTATGTAAGGGCCGCAAGTCAGAACGACTCAGTGATGAAGCAACCACTGGTACTTCGACACCAAAATGTTCTGTTTCTTAGCCTTGACGTTCGTAATTATAGCCGTGTACGTGAGCAAGGTACCTCTTCATTTCAACCTCAAATTACCTTTCCCCGTCAAATAGTCTGCCATCCTCGAAGATCTTTATAATAACCCCCCCGTCCCATTGTCTCTGAGAGACTCGAAATGTCGAACCATTGAGTTGCCTCGATGTTCCTTTCTCACAGATGTAGGCTACTTCAACAAAACGAACTCCAGAAACCGCGGTGCAACATTTCAAGGTGTTTGTGATTAGCTCTATGCTTAGAAACTCATTAACTTTTCGCTCTGAGAAGGACATTCATCGGCATTATTCCAGTGCGAATAATTTGGCCCAATTTGATCCCCTTATCTTTGCTCTGTTAAGATTCCCTCTTGAAATGTTCTGAAGCCACAGAATAGTTGGTTGGTGGAGATTCAACTGGCTTGATTCAACTGGCAAGCACACAGGTTTCGAAACAGATTAAGACGATATCGCGTGCGGCATCGGCAATCGCGGGCTAAAAATCCGGTTAATTATAGGGAGAGGATTACGGAGAGTTGTCATTAATTTAAGGTGGGTCAGCAATATTCATGGCGTTATCTCCTTCGAACGCATCGTGATTTTAGTATTTAAAATGGGTACTGTTCTACCAGGATAATATTCCAGGTGTTGCTGGAATGTACCAAGTTATCCATGCTTGAACTGAGACAATCACAAACCGCAAAATATGTTTAAATTAAATATAAGATTCAATTATGACCTAGAGACAACGTGCCAATTCAATCAGATTAGTAACGCTATGCGGCGCCATCTTCGACACCACTGGCGTCCTCGTACCTGCTGCAGGTTACTGCTGCAGCTGCTGTTCAAATTCTAAAAATCTCGTTTACGACTCTATAGTTTGTGCCCGCCTTAAAATCCACTCCCATGAATTTACGTCTAGTGTAATGGTCTCGACTCTTCATTCTGCCGTACACTCTATCTTTAGCTGTGACATACAAACAGTGGAGCGTAGGCACAATCGAAAGTCGCCGGGTCTGGCGTAGTCCTGAGGCGGTCCAGGCACCGAACCTCGTCATCGGCCGGCGAACTCGGATAACGCCGCCGGCACATCTACTTTTCTAATATTGTACAATATGCTTTCACTCGACGTGCGCGCTTCTTCTCACACGAGTATCGTTATAATCAACGACTTTATAGAACAAACTCTAACACACCTGTATAATTCTCGCCAATGTTGGCCAATTTGTGGCTTCGGTTGGCTGCTGTTATTGTTCGTGTGTATCTGTTATGTGTGCGTCTATTCTCGTCACTTCGGTGAACGCTGTCTGCCACCAGGTCCGAGGATAAGCCTCGCTTCCGATCGGTGGCTAACGCGATTCGGGCCGGAATCATGGTGGATCGCCTGTATCGAAGAGTGTCGCCCTCTGCCGCGGTGCACCTACAAGTTCCCCCTCCCATCGTAGAAATGCTCAAAAACACTGATGACTGGTAAGTAATTGCTCACGAACAATTTCACGTTCACTGGGGAAAATCATTCTAGTAACCTAGTTATTATTAGCAAACGAAATGAGATAACAATCTATGTTAACTATTTTCACAGCAATCATGTAATCTTGTATATGTAGCGTGGCGGGGAGCATACTGTGACAGTATGCTACTCCTACTATGGTACTCCTAATATACATAAGGTATATACGATATACAAGGCTTGGTTTATTGACGGAACTGCACTCTTATCACAACGCTTAAATTCTAGTAAAAATAATAATAATAAAAAAAGGTGTCGTATTATGGATTATTTCAAATGCGGCCTATTTCTGGAAATGGCAATATTGACATACATTTTTAGTCATCCTAAACGTTACAGTATAAAAGGAGCATATATATATATATATATATATATATATTTGTCTTAAGTTTATTTGTTAAACTAGGCATCTATCCATATTTTCAATTAATTGTTTTTATTATTATTTATTATAGATTAAATTTGATTTAATATCAGCGATCCATTTTCACAACAGTTCCTGTATTTCCTAACATCAGTAATACTGGTAGCTTGTTCCTGGTTTCCACTAGAGCATATCAGTGATTTCCCTCTCTGCCGAATGACCAAGTTCTCGAAAACAGTCAAAAAGGGACGAACAGCTACACGCATGATGTCCACATATGACTTGTAAAACCGCTGCCTGCGTTCGTTTAATGTAGACCTTTTGCGACGTATCGTACATCGTCAACTATGGGTTGGACATGGGGGTAGCCGTAACAAAGCGAGCAACGTCTAGCTTCAGGGATGCAACCCGCTGGCTGCCATACCCGAGCTGTTCGACTTCAGATGCGCCCAGTCCAACCGCCAGCCCCGATCTGAGGTCCCAAGTCCCGGACATATAGTACCTGAACAGGCTTTCCCTATGCCGCTTGTCTGTGCTCCAATCAAAGATGTCTGAATCAAGAGTGCCTTTCAACGATACATCGCCTGAATGGCTCCCGGCTAGCCAGGGAGCCATGTTTTACATCGTTGCTAGACCGCTTCCCTCTGATAGGCCGTCTCCCTGTCCCCACCGCTGCTATGCAAATACGACGAAATGAAGGTGGTCCGACGGTGCAGTCCGGGAATCTATTGGGATAAAAGAGGTCCAGAAACCTGTTTGTTGGCCTAAGTTGACGAACAGGCAACGAAGGACACAAGGCAGACTACGCCGAGTCGGGCTATACCAGGCAAGTAACAAACAGCGACATCCGAAGGCAGAACGACTATGGCGGAAACCCTGAAACCATACTTGGATGTACAGTGCACCTGGAGAAGGCCTGGTGAAGGTATGGGTCCAGGTGGAGGCCAACTACGAACTGCTGGCTGTCGTCAGAAAGGATAGTCGTCATATCAGTGTCTGAAAGGGCCGTTGAAAGCTTCTTCGCATTCTCAAAAAAACTGTCTCAAGATGGAGCCAATCGAGCTCCCCAAAGTAGAGGAGGCGAGCAAAAACGAGCGATAGTAATAATAACAATATTAATAATAAATAAAATTAGGAAATATGTCGATCGTTGTCCGCTTTAATTGATATTAGGAAGATATGTACGCACGTTAGACTATACAACATAGCACTAACAGTCAATTTTATATTTTTCTAATTCGGTTGCCTAGCCGTCAATATCTGTATGAAGTACACGTATGTATAGAGACATTCTCCAGAAAACAATCATGCCTAAACTACTGTCGTTATACACGTACGATTCATATCACTTAGACTAAGAATGGATTCAACATCGAGCTTCTTCGGTAGCACCTGCAGATCGAAATCCATCAATACTGATCTCCGCAACCGTGTTACAAAGCACAAACCAACTCTACAGTTTCAATTGTCCCCCACAGTTCCGAGCGGGCTCAGATGTTTTAGTCAGGAAATCGTTACATTCACGTCCCACCTATTTAGCATGTTCAGTGCGGCATCGAGAGTAGCGCTCATCGTAAACCTCACCCTCGTATGCTTTCCAGAGGGAGAAAACTCCAGCCACGAAAGCGTCCCTTGGCGTTGCTTGTTCATACCCGAATAGATATTCAAACTTTTTGAGCAGTGGGTTTTCATTGCAGGCACGTCTGTGCTTGTGTTTTCGTACTGGAGCTTACAATGCATGTCCCAATATGCTTCGGGCAACGCTGATTTCAAGGGGTACAACGACTGCTCTATATTCCTTCGATTGTCGAAGTCATAAGAGGTGTTCTTAAACAGAGAGCGAAATAGCACCGTTAGCTGCTCAGTTCTTTGATTATAAGGGGAGAATAGGGAACAGGATAATGGTAATAACAAGAAGCCATTTGCCTAGCAAAATGCAAGGAGTTTGGAAGCTGCCTTTTCTGCGGACTGGTGTTCTCTACTTCTGACTGTGAGCGATGAGATCATATTCAGAGTCCGTTGACTTGATCGAGTTCCATAACAAATGTCTATAGTCTAATTATGCGTTTATTTTTTGTTCTTTTTCAATGTCTGACCACAGGAGTTTCAACGTGTTCAAACTGAATGAGCTGTCTGGTGAACAGGCACTTCGCTACCTCTCATTCGATCTTCTCAATCGCTACGGTCTCGTCCACAAGTTCAAGATGTCCAGCCTCTTCCTAGAAAACTTCCTCACCCAGATAGAGGCCGGCTACAAAAAGTACAACAATCCTTATCACAACAATATGCACGCAGCCGATGTGACACAGACTGTACATTTCATGCTCTGTAGAGCTGGCGTCGCGGTAAGTAAAGCTTTTTCCACTTTGTCGAAGAGTCGAACCTTGAGTTTCCGAGACAAGATACTACAAAAAAAAATAGCAAAAGCATTCGTGGGACAATCAGAATCATGCCACATCCCAAATGGAGTAATTCTCGACGACCTTCACAAATAGTATTAGAGTATATAATACAACCTTAACTCCAGGAAACTATGCAAGGTACGGCTATATCGAGGTAACGAAGTCGAGGATATTCGAATGTCCTTAATGATCCCTACAATTTGTTGGCAATTTATTGTACGATAGCAAAGGCTGGGTGAATTAGTCGAGAACAAGGATAATTTCCGAGAGGGTGCTTACACACCCTTGCCACACCCAGCACGACTCGTGGATGAACGTGCAACCCAAGCTGAAAGTCCCTCTTCTGCTCTTGCGAGCATACGAAGCATAGACGATGGGAAATAATCCACTTTAGCGCATGGCAGAGCCTGATACGGGCTTTTCCTTACAAGAATAGTAAGAAATATTCTCCCATCCCTGCTGCCAGTTCATTCAAAAATGGAGAGATATTTTACATTGCCGTCGCAAACGAAAACCGCCTAAGTACTGCTATCCGCCGTACTGTTACTCGACGGCTGTTGATTGTTGAAGCATGGCTGAACGTCTCAAAATCGAAATTTGTAACACATAATGATGATGCATTGTGTACGAGTTATGAACAGTGTAAATTGTTGATGTTTAATTGCTCACAGCTGCTTCAGATACGATCACAGTATTTCGCATTGATAATAACCACGACGGGCAAATAATAACTCAACGATATGTTCCCCGGTAGTAATATTGATATTTGCATTTTATGTTTTATATAAATATACTCTATTTGGGATATCGGCTGCGATTTGAGTTGCGATAATACCAATAGCACATGTGAACGTTTAGAAAAATAACTAGATCAATTTATGGTAGGTGCCAGCATTCTCTGAGAACATGAGGACGGTAAGGGTAATTTGAATTCTGCTATAATACTACAGCTGCATTACTGTTTAAGTAAAATTCAAAAATAGGGAGTCGGAAAGCGTTCTGTATTCTGTTGGAACAATGGACGGCTGACGCTGCATGCGCAACCCGTTCCGAATTTTGTTTCACATTGTATATTCTGAGATACAGCTGCAAGAGGGCATTTCATTGTACCGGCTCGATATGAGTGGCCTGTATGATTGAGCTGAAATATCGCAAAATATCATCCAGCCTACTCATTGAGATTAATCAACAACGTAAATATCGTATGTTACTGGTAGACTGGCTGGTTTTAGGTCTCCTCTTCGTAGATGAACAGAACAACCCTAAAATTTACGAGGAGTTCAAAACTTTTAAATAATGCATCGCCTCTCCACGTGCGGAATTAGTAAAAGAGAACTTCCAATTTGCAGCCATTGCAAAATTCAACTATGCGCTGTAAAAGGCAAGGTGTATTTCTAAAATTCCATGTGCCGCGTTGAATTGAACCTGCAGTCTCACGCTCATTTCTGCAAAATGCTGCATAAGTACTCATTCACTTACAAGACACAACGTTTCCACTGGCTCACCACCTGGGATGATATTCCCTCCCCGAGAAAGAACGATTACTTAAGGCAAGCAAGCTAGAACGAGAGGAGAGTTTCGGGCTCAGCTGGAACCAAAAAAAAGCCCTTCACAGAAAGACAGCAGGTGCTGCTCTATCGTCGCTTACACGTTGAACGGTCGACATGGCGCGTCACGTAGAAAAGGGTCAAAGGAGGTTTTATCGCTGAAGCTGCAGAAAGAACACGCGCCTCCTATCGTCAGAGAAATTCCCGACAGGCAAAACGGTATGGGTTTTAGCCGCCGGCTTACCGACTGACTTGACGACGGTCTTTCGAGCTCTGTCCCATTACGCAGCGTACGTACGCCGCGTCCAACAAAAAGTACTGCACTCTATGGAGGCCTGCTGAGCGGACTTGCAGTGACGTAACACGTGAAAGTCTAAACCACAAGGGGTTCATTTAGAGAAACTCAAACTTTGCCGAGTCTCTCATCGGGCCGGGTCTCCACGGTCAAGATATATATATATATATATATATATATATATTTGTTTTTGAAACGCACACGTCAATGCTGTAACGCAAATTAGTGACGACATATATTTGCTGGTATCGACACCAGCAAAAAATATAATTTCGCTGTTTTTCGATTCGATATATTTTGTTGTCACATTCGGCCTCGAGCCATGCGACCGCCTCCTGTAGAATAGATGACAGCAACAGCAAATGTTCATTACATTAAGCTCAGGGGAGAACCGCACCAAAGGTGGTTACACTGCTGGTGTGTCTCGCAGGCTGCCGACGCTGCCTCACACCGTCGTAAACACACCAGGTATCATTTCCTCACCGCTGAGGTGTATCCGGTTCAACCCGTTAACTTCTGGGTGTCCTTTGATTTCATTGATTTGGTTACATAGCAGAGTCATTGTTGTGGTAACCGATCGCCGCTCGAGGACGCGCGCCGAACAGCTTCTCCTCTAGTGAAGGGATGCGCTAATTCTCCTATTATTGTTAAATATAGTTACCAAATCGAATAATAATAACAACAACAGGGAGCACAACAACAACAACAATCAAATTACACGAGTCGATTTCTCCAACGGTGTATACGACATGCAATGACACTTTGTGTTCTTATATCGACACTGAGTGATACAGGGAAGTACTTAATTGACTCGTGAATGCATAACGGCAAGGTAACCTCCGCATCCTTCTATTCATACATACAAGACATCAACAAGAACAACAACAACAACAAAAAGAACGAGCTCGCCTCGTCCACTTGAAGCCTTTGAGAAGTTCAACAAGAATAACAAGGCAGAGCAAGGCAGAATAGTGCAAGTTGCCGATAGTCTCCCACATTCGATATGATCTGTCGGGCTCCATCTAAAAGTGTCAAACGCACAGCAGGGCATATAGCCATGCACACAGCCGTGGACGCGCCATATGTTCTTTCCGCGAAGAGGCCGCACAGCCATAATTCTGCTAGCAGCATCCAGCGACAACATCAACCTGGTTTTTGTTGTCCTAACGCCGCTGCCGCCGCCGCCATCACCATCGCCAAAACCGTCGTCGCGTCTTACTTCGACCTATGACACTGAGGCCGAACTGTTATTGGCGGCACAGACCGTGTGGGCCAAGCCAGAGTAAGAAGCGAGCACCCAGGAAAAAAACGCATCGCTGCAAAACGCACGATCTGCGCTTCCCCGATGCCCCGGGGCTAGCCAGTCAGCCAGCCCGCCCGAATGGACGTCGGCGTGCGATCCCCGATCAAAACAGCTTCCAATCGATCACTCTTGCCGTCTTCTTACTCTGGTCGCACTCAACGGCGCGAGCATCAGAAGTGGTACCACCATCAAGAGTTTCGTTGGCAGCAACACCGTCAACAGAAACAGCAGCAACAGCTGTAACAATAACAGCGAGACACTCTGAGGCAGGCAATATCAGGCCAGTGTTCGTTTGCTTTTATTTCGCGGTTTCCACGTGTCGCTGTGGGCGTTTATGTACACGGGCGTGTATGTTTTTGTGTGTACTAAGCTTTTCTTAAAGTTTCAATTCGACCTTCGACTCTCGCGGGCAGAGAGGGAGAGGGAGAGCGAGAGCGAGAGATTTAGGTGATAGGCGCAAGAAGGGCAAAATGAAAATATTGCATTCAAATGCTACACCCCCTACTCGAGCATATCGCACTCGATTCCGCCGGTTGTAATGTGTCACCTTCGAGCCGCAGCTAAATCTCGTATACCAACGCGTGTTGGGTGCTCACCTGTTGTGACAGCGACACCGCGGACTGTGGCGGTGGCGGAAAAATACATATCGCTATCATATTTGCTCGATAGCAGATCATTCAATAAGAACGACACACCATGGACACTGGCAAACATCGATACCTTGCTGCTGTTTGTCGAAATGACCGGCTGCAATTCATCTCTCTGAGGTGCACACCCATGTATTTGACGACAGGTTGAAACATTGCACATTTCGTCATCGCTCTCGCATCGCTCGTAAGAATACAATCATTTCGTCAGAGTAATGATGGGACGAGACTACGTCGCCCACGAGAACAACTTCGAACTCTTGAACAACTTGGGTACGACCAATTTAGTTGAGGAATAATGAAACAATGGAATCAATAGCTACCGCTGGAGTTAACGAAGTGCAGGGTGACGAAAGGTGCGTTCGGCAG
Organism: Stratiolaelaps scimitus; assembly: GCA_019614645.1. Classification (NCBI taxonomy): domain Eukaryota; kingdom Metazoa; phylum Arthropoda; class Arachnida; order Mesostigmata; family Laelapidae; genus Stratiolaelaps; species Stratiolaelaps scimitus. The sequence goes on along the minus strand of JABWDB010000008.1, from coordinate 3,676,006 downwards.
TACGCGGACGCATTCGCCTACTACTGCTTGATGATTATAGCTTGATTGCGACATGCGACACTAACAATAGATTATATTATTTGAAGGGTTAGGGCTATATGCCATTTAGGCATTATTGCCTATTTCGTGCCTGCAGGAGGACTTTAGTGTAGACCTTTCCCAGCATAATGGGGATAGGAATCCGCATGGCTAGATTACAAGGGAGGCTATGTGCAACGTAATAATCGTCGTGACGGTCGACGATAGCTGAGGCGACTCGGGTAGCTCGTTAAATTATAAGCCGTCATTTTTTTTCCGCCTTGCGATGCGCCTAGGCGTATCTGCTAATTATTCTCACGTAAATATTACACGTGCGAATAGCGTCTCACGAGAGCAAAAGTAATCCCCCCTCCTGACGCAACAGTGTCACGAATGCGATCTTGCACAATGCAGGGGAAAGTCAATATTGTGAACGTAATCGTCTGATCCTTGCTGGGCTCGGGCCCGCACCCCGCTAATAATGAATTATATAAGTGCTTTGGACATTAACACTTCGTATAAATCGTTTTTCGGCGGTACAAATACAACGATTACAAACGTATAGTTCGTAAACGGGTCTCGCAGCATATCGCCCATAAATAGCGTAGCTACTTCGATCAAGAACCTACAGTAGTAGTTCCTGAACAAACACGCGTACTCATATGAATGTTGTGCAGTCAGTTGCCCCTAACCATCGACGGTCAAACGGAACATACGACTTCCACACTGATTGTCTATGTATAAGCCCGTCAACGGTGGCAATGCTCGTCATGCCCAGGGCAAGCAGTGATTGCCTCATCAGGACCTAAAAGTCGTACTTGACACGGCCTATTTCGTTTCGTTGTTCTTTGTCAGTCGTCGTGTCCCCTAGCGCCCTCGTGCTTTCTTAGCAAGCTCGAGAACTCTGCTACGAGGTCTAGAGCGGCTGGGTATTGGCTGTGGGTGACGATACTTTCAGCTTCGATTTGTGAAACACTTTACTCCATCCCACTCACGATCAGCCGGGTCGTTTCCGCCGCCCCCATGGAGCTGGAACGTCGAAGCTCGCAGCCTTGAGTTTACCCCAGTCGACGTGCCTGATCGCATTCTCGTTCATGTAGTGGGAGCAGGCTCAGCCTGCAGGCAGGACCGTCCCCTCATCCCTTGGTCGCAGGCCTTGAGCCTGCTGCAGTGCGCCAGCAGCAGCAACGAAATGAGGAATGAATTCTCGCCTCGATCCTTCGTTTCGGCCCTTGCAATCACCCGAGTAGCCCAATCCGCCACATACACTCCACAGACCGACAACCACCAAAATGGCAAGGAAGGCGAATATGGCCTCGACTCCGGCCTGACGAACAGCGCGCGGACAACGAGGACTCCCGAACGAGACGCACACTTGTACAAGATGTCGTTTCTCCTTACGTTCAGAATTAGAATAGCTGAGACAGCATCCGACGAGGCAAGGCGGCTGGAGCAGCGGGTGCCGCTACTGCAACGTCGGCGGCGGTGACGGCGAAGGCGTACGCGAGCGAGCGGACCAGAGAGGGCAGCTCGATCAGTCGGCCGAGGCATAATTGGATAATTGCAGTACAAACAGAGCCGAGTCACCGGTCGGAAATGCCGAAGAAGTACTTGAGGCGGATTCTTCCAGAAGATGACGTGAGCGTTCGCTGTGAAAGGAGCAGATCCCCGCAGCCTGCAGGAACTCGTTCGAGAGAAAGCAATGACTGCCAATGAGAGATCGGCTGTTCGAAATGATAGGATACCAGACGCTGCCACGCCAAGATTGTACCACAGAAAAGAACGTTCTCAAGAGTTGTCGAAGGCGAGCCAGTCGGGGGGTGGGATGGCAGACGTTATTAACAGGCGGGGGTTCGGGGGCTGGGGTTAACTAAAAAACCTGGACGTGCAATTCGTCCTGGTGTGCGTCTCTCTTTGACGACGACGAGGGAAAAACTAGCACATCCAACACACACACAACCCTCCCCCCATGTTATCCGTAGCCCTGCTGATGGGTAACGATGTAACCGACTTCGTGGCGGATTGAGAGAGGAAAAAACGGGTGAAATAAAGGGAGACTACGGACATGGAACGAACAAACAATGAAAGAACACTCGATCCTAATATGCTAAAATAATATTATTCAATCGTGAGGAACTTATGTAGAGGGACATTGACTTAAGCTTTGACTTTGAAGACACCACATCTTCGTGGCTTCTTATCGCTAAAGTGACTCCGATCCTGGATCAAAAACGTCTCGGGACGCCTTTTTAGAAAAGATAATAACAACTAAAGAAACAAACAAACAAATAAATGAATTAAGCAAACGTATAAATATGTAAACAAATATATATATGCAATGTGAAAGAATATCGCAAGAACACTGATTCTATATCATAGGGTGCGGCGAGTGTTTTTTTGTCGTGCATGTTGGTAGTTAGATCCGAACGATGGCTGGTACACGGCGATGCTCTCGGGTGGCGTCTATAGTCTATCGATGTTTACGTGTTTACGATTGTAGCTGTAAAGCATTTGTTTTACGTTGCTAAGCTTAGGATAAATTAGCTGAGGCTCGCCTGCAGAGTTTGGCTTCAAACCTGTTGCACAGGTGTGCACTAGGTCAACCGTATTACCGGTTTGCCATTATATGAGTTAGTTTCCAAACTAACTCATAAATTTCACGCGTCTAGTTGCGCTCAGCCTACGGCCAAAATGAATGTACTTGGGCTTGCTGGATGTATGTGGGCTACTTGAGTAGTTCTTTGGGCCAAGTTGGCATACAACGGAAAGGCTGGCACCGACGCAATAGCGGCGGTGACAGCTGCCTCAAAGGAGGGATTGAAGCTTTTGTGCTTTGCTGGAAAGAAACTTTTTTCCGAAATTTAATATTTTCAACTGAGTTATTTTATTAGAAATATACAACGGGGAATATAGACCATAATCGTTTCAGAGTTGTAGGAAATGTCCAAAATTGTGCGTGGCAAGGTATAAATTACCCACTGGTCAGACGTTTCCAACAGCTTGTCTATGAATTCTGCTTTGTTGTGAAGGACATTTTTTTCCATTTGTTTCTTTTGTACGGCTAGCCTACCATCTAAATAAATCCCGTGGAAACTCCCTATCGCTATATTGTATAATACAATACTGAGCATAGTGGTCTGTATGTCTGAATACGTCTACAGGAGAAGATGGCTCAACAGCCAGAACTAAACACTTACTTACAGGGGTTATACGAGAATAAAAAATGGCCCATCATAAAGGTTAGGCAGTACACTAATGACGCGACAACTCGGTTATTGTCGTGGGTACACACAATCGGTTACTGCCGTTCGCCGAGTGCGACCAACTTTGGCCAAGCTATTTCCATTGGGTTGGGAATGCTTCCCTCCCATCGATCTCTGGCTTCCCTCCTTCCGCGCAAGCTGTACGCGCTGGAACCACAAAAAGATCCATTATACTTGCAGATGTACCGGCAACAGGACAGGTACCCGACATCGGGATCAAAGCGCTAGAACATCATATTCTCCCATGTCACGGGACCACCTACATACTATCGAACCATACTAGACGAATTCCTTCTCCCGAATGCTCCTTCGTCTGCCATATAAGACTGCCTTTTCCTCGATGGGTTTTATGTTGCAGTCTTGTTAGACTGCGTTCGTTGCTTGCTTTTGCCTGATTTCCAATGTAGTCTGGTAACCGGGAACAAAAAAAGGCCGACGACAAGCAGATAGACAGTGGCGAACCGAGCGTATTCGGAGTTTGGAAGAACTCGAGAGAGGAAAAGGCTAAAAAAACCTGAATGCACCTCCTCGACCTTCCGGGCAGAACTCCCGAATAATTTGGCTGTGGCCAACTCCCCGATTGAAGACTGCCAACTCTCTGAGCCTCTCTATCAGCTACAGCAGAAGCAGAAACGTAGCAATGCGTTTGCAGCTCGTTCACCCGCTCACCCGTCCTCACCCATCCCGGCCGTGGTCTGCGTCTGTGTTCTTCATACACATGCATATACTGCTAGCTACTTGAATGCGTTCGCCGTCCGGCAGCAGGGGACGAACTGTACCCCTAGGTAAGTTCCATCACTCGAACGGCGAAGGAATGTCGCTGCATAGCCGTCTCCTCAAGCGGGTACCCACCTATGAGCGGAGATCCCGGGGAATCGGATGCGCGTCATTTCGTTCACCTGCACTGACAGCGCGGGCCAGTAGCTTTGCCTCAGAAGCGTGTGCATCGGACTTGTCTGCGCAGATTCCCCAATGATCCGAGATTCATAGATGTCGCCGGATCTCCGGCTGCCCACGCCGGGAGTTGGACTTCCGACAATCCTGCGGAGTGCCTGCTCGAACCCGCCCGCCTACTCGATCCGCACGCACGTCCTCCTCTTCTTCTGCGTGCTTACCTGCTCGCCTTCCAAAGGACAGAACCGAGGATCTATCTGCCTTCCGACCTGCTAGGGCTGAAGCCACCCTGGGGAGAACCTGCATTTGGAGAACAAGTGAGATCACGCGATCCGACGTCCGTGGTGGTCGAGGGGGTGCGCTTGTAGATGGGGGAGGGGTCTAGCGAAATGGGCAGTTGCATGCATGAAAGGCATAGATGGAAAGATATATCAGGATTTTATGTCAGGTCCTGTCCCACTCGCCACCAGTGGGCAGCAGAGAAGTCTTCAACGAGCTTCACTATCTGTGAGTCTGCCAAGGTGGCATCGTCTGTCCACGTGTCGTTTACTCGCAATCAAATACACGGATACCACAGCGGAGGGCAGCGTGCCGGTTCGATCGGTTCGGGGGTGTGGAATTGGGGAAACCGCTGTGGGATTAGAAAGGCCCAGTCGCAGGTCCTAGATGAGGAGGCGGTACCGCATACCGAAAATCGCGGCCGAAATGCCCCGATCGATTCCAAGCCGACCACAAACAACACTGATCTGCGTCTGTGAATAGCGAACAAGATGCAGTTCTAGCAAAACTTAATTACGGAGTACGAGAGAAAATCTTCGTGTCTGCCGTAAATTAATCATGTCCCACACATAGTCCGACAGGAATCCGGCAATTGCAACGATTTATAGGATCGTAATGAGAGAGTCTGCGAGCATTTTAAACGGATGCTTACACCACCCTCATGCCTGTCTGTCCAACAGACTATGGAGACTTCGATAAACAGGTAAACGTTGTCGGGTAGTACTGACAGCGTGCAAAACGCAGTTCAGCTAAGGTTCCTCCGGTAGACCTTCAATAGGGTTGTTGCCTGTTCTACCTGTCGATAACAGAAAACAACGACCTTGTTTTAGCTATTCAATTCAGCTATGTTCTAGAGTATCCGTATCATGTCGACAAATTCGCATTGATTTAGCATATGTTTCATGTTGGCAAATCGAGTCATTAGCTCAATTCAGCACAGCGTCAAAATCGCAATGCTTATATTTATCTAATACCTATTATAAAATTTCGTTCAACTGAACCATTTGTGCAACCACAACTTGAATTGAACTGCTTCAAAACCTCTACCCACCTTGAGCCTGAATAACCGTCAGCGATTTCTGTCAGTATTAGGTAGCTATGTCCTCTCTCTCTCTCTCTCTCTCTCCCTCTCTCTCTCTCTCCCTTTCTGTCTTGCTACGGCAGTGAAGCCGATGACAGATTGACTATAGATTTCTTAAATAGAAGAAAACGAAAGCTTTTTCGATGAAGTCCAGCTATCCGTCGATTGTACATAGCTACCTAGCTCTCTCTAGCAATTGCGGCTATTGGTTCCTGCCGCGGAGCAGAATAGGGCACGTACATCGGAGACCCCTGCCTCGTTTTCGGCACCGCTCGACGGGGGCGTTCGTCGAAGGCGAACGTTCGGGACTGGTGGAATCGATTGCGTCTCTGTGCGGCCGATCTATCCATTATGGGCACGATGAATTGGTTAGCGTCCTGGTAGCCAGCCAGCCAGTCTCAGGTACCCAACGGCAGAGAAGTCCATCCATGGGGTCGATCTATTTAGCATTGGCCATTTCGTCTCGTCGTCTTAACTTAGAATGCTCCCTCCCCCGTTGGCTCTCTCTGGTGTCAGGAGTCTCGACTAACCTAACCTAACGTTGCCGAGGTCGACTCCGCCTCTGGCGAAGCTCTTCACCGATCAGGATCGAGATGTAGGCTGGCAGGATGATTTGATAAGTCACCGGTAAAAAGTGACCGGTGTGTCTCTCCGCAGTTTCTGGGTGGTTTGATGGACGGAACAACTTAGGCTGGTGGGCAGCCAAGCCGGAGCGTCGTCGTCTTTCGTAAAAGTTCTGCCACTTTTTTCTCCAGCGAGAAGGTGCTCAAGGGCGCGTTGCGATGTGGCATACTCTCGGCAAAATGACACAGGCTCGCCTACGGGTCACGTCGCGTCCTAGATATTCCGCATGCGCGGTCAATCTAACGGTAATCAATGCATATCTTGAAACGAACGAACAGATCAATAGGCACCCTCCCCCACGCGCAAGTGTCGGCCGTTTGATGGTCAGGAGACGAGATGAGGAAAAACGCCACGCTGGAGTCGTCAAAGGCGATATCTAAATACGGGTGGAAATTTGTGATCTCATAATTTTCCTTTATCACGTTGTCACTCTGAACGCTGAACGTTGTATCTTTCTCGGTCGACTAAACTGTATTACGTGCTAATTTTCTGTCCTATGATGACGTCGATATTATATATATTATTATATATATTATATATATAATATTAGTGATGTTTTACCTTAACCCTCCACGAAAAGCGTTTACTTTTTGCCAATACACCCAGTGTCTTTTAACTGACTCAACGGCGCAGCATTGCAGATATATATAGCTAACTACCATCAAAGGCTCAGTTAGCCATCGTAAAAGGAGACTGGTGTGAGGGAAATATTAAACGTCGTCCAACGATGAGATGCGCTTAATCCAAGATCCTGTCAAGATGATATAGATCGCGCTGAGAAATCTAATGACACCCTTTTTCAAGCGGGGGGGGAGGCCTTTCTAATGCATGTCAACCGTTACTCCTCACCTTCTGGAACTGTTGACGATGTTGAACAGTGGCGCCGTTGTGCAAAACGTACGAGCAGCACGTTTTCTCGTGGAGATTGGCCGGCCGAGCAGATGCTTAGCGGCGAACAGATTTGTTTCTGCGTTGGCTATACTGATGTTGGCCGCTCAACGGCTGTCTATGACCGGTACAGGTTGTTGTAGCTAATTCGGACAAAGGGCCAGGATAGCCCGAGCCGCCGCTTTGATGGTGTTCCCAAACATAGCTGTGCGACTGACGCAACGAGGGAGAGAGAGGAATCAGGGTGGTCGCAGCCAAATGTGAAGCAGGAGGCCAAAACGATCTCATTCAGGGGACGCCGCTGCCGCCGCCGCGTTCAGGGACCCTGCGTGTTTGCTTTTAGACTCCGACCGGCTGGCCAACAGCTAGTGTGCTCCCGCGAAACGAATTTACTGAGAGTCGACTAGCACTGACCGCACCGCTGAGCGGGGAGCGCTACAGATATGGGATCACAGTAATAGTCCATCTGGTAGTTAGATATGCGGATGGCTGAGTGGCCAGAGAATTTGGCAGAGCTGGAACAAATGTGGATCTCCACTGGAGAAATGGCGGCGTTAAAACGTGGGAAAAGTGAGAAAAAACAGGCTACATAAGCTTCATCGGTAAAGCCTTTTTATTTAAGGTTTGTAATCCAAGATTCGGTGCAGAAAATGAGCATGCCCTTTCATCTGCCTAAGGAGAAACTTTACCGTAAGACTTGCAGATGCATGGCTGTGTTTATTGGATTATTTAGGGGTTCCAGCTCTAACACTGCTGGTCGTAACAGGACGGAGAAAGCGCGCGCAAGAGAGAGAGAGAGAGAAGAGTCCCCAGCAATTGATATATGTGGGGACACTTCTAACTCCTATAAATTGATTGCATATTTCCAACCTTGTTATTAATTAATACCTGCAGTACATTGGCAATTAACCTCATACAGGCTTCATCAAACGTGTTTCACGCTCTACCTAAGTAGCAGCGTCTCTCCATTTTCCTTTTGTTCTCTCGCTTCTGTTGCCTCCATTACTGCTTCTTATAGCTAGCTTCCTTAACCACCATGTTGGCAGATTAATCCGATATTAGTAAATGAAGCTGCTATAGCTCCCGTATCGCACACGTTCACTCTGGCCCGTCCATGGCTCACCGGAGCTTGCTCGGTCAGATCTTTCCCTCACCAGTCAGATCTTTTCAGCCTACCCACGCGCTTCGCCTGTAGCTAAGACCTACCGTGATCGGATCCCGCCAGTCGGCAAGACTTGAAGAGGCCCTCCCCTTCGTGCTTAGAGTACTACTCCGATGCAGCAGCAGCAGCAGCAGCATCCTGATGCGACTATGGAGGAAGGACACCGCAACGTTCCGTGACCCCCCTTTGCACCCTTCAACGCTACCAGACACGGTTCACCCCGTCATCTTAGGGATAAGTGCTAGAATTACCACGACGGCCAAACTCGGTGACCCCTCTATCAGTCGCGCTGCTTCTGCTGCAAGCGGTGTTCATTTGGTGTGCAGAGTGTGCTACTGTCTCGCGCTCTCTGCCACCAGTCCCTTGCCATTACTCCGTCCCTAGTTCTCGTGCTGCATGGACGAGCAGCGTCGACGGTGTCCGCCTTGTATCCATGGCATAGAATTTCCGTGTCTCGTCTACCCCAGCCGCGCCTTTAGTACCTGGGCCGTATTTTTCCCCGACATCTTTTCTCTGCTTGCCAACCTCACTCCCTGATGCTTTACTTCAGGATCTCTCTCTCTCTCACTTTCTCTTTCGAGATGAGGGCAAGAACATCGAGTACAGCGCGTCAGTGTTTTTTACTGAGGGATAGAGACCCCGGGCTAGAGGCCAAAGCGCGGGGGGAGCAATACACCATGAGTCGACTAGAACGTGCGAACTAGTCGAGGGGCCATAAGCCCTTAGGTCGTGGCACAGCAGTCATAAGGAGCCGCAGTCATTTGAGCCGGCCACTGAGCAACTACCGGCCGACGAACGATGCAGAGCTGCAACACCAAGCCAGCGATGATGGCAACATGAGACAGTCGATACTCCGCTAGACGAAGCTGTCCGACCCCTCCTTTTCGATACGTGGACAGCCGCCCGCTGCAGCGAAGGAGAACACTAGAGATCTGATTACTGATCGACAGCAAATGTAGCACCATGACCCCCACTCCGACCCAACCCCGCCACCACTAACCGCAGCAATATCAGTCATACCATTGCGAAAGTGTTGACTCCTGCTGGACTACTGGAGCTATGAAACTCGACGGCTGAACTATCTCTATGAGAAGACACAACTATCGACAGCAATTCATTCCCTACTCGTAGGCGTTAGTGTTTTTACGTATTCGTAAAAAGAACGAAGTCAAAGCTGGAAAACGGGGAGTGAACTTCATGCCGGCGCCAATACTCAACGTGCTGCAGAATGGGACTGGCCCAATAGATCTCAAAGATAAATACTCAGAGCTTCTCGTCATGTTCTGTGCTATGACGGTGGATGGGGTCCGCCTCCCCGATCGATCTTAAATAGGCTTTGGACCGATCAACAGAAATACAACGACAGTATAGCGAGGTGTCAGGCTCGTATTTTTGCCGCCTTCCGGATCCAATGAAAATGAGTAGCATGTAAATGTATTGTATATAACACTTGGGCATTACCCCCACGATTTGATCGACAAAGTCTATACACGAAAATTGCCCGTAGCCGCCGCCCAATGCATCCAACGACACAGATTCAAGTGGTGATACACGTCTACACGTGATCATGTTAGTTATTTTGCTAATTTAACCAAACCCAATATAAATGGTTTTTACACACCAATTAATGTGTTTATATATTATATATAAATCCTCGTCGTGAAATATATATATATATATACATGTATGTGTATATATATATATATATATATATATATATATATATATAATTTATGTCATGCCGTGGTATGCGGTACAATGAATTGTCAATGTCGGCTACATCACGTTCACACACGTATTTAATATTGCTTACAGAACTGGCTAACAGACCTGGAGATCTTCGCGACTTTATTCGCTGCGATCATCCACGACTACGAGCATACAGGCACGACGAACAACTTCCACGTCATGTCCCGCTCCGAGACGGCACTCATCTACAATGACCGCTCAGTCCTGGAGAACCACCACATCTCGTCGTCGTTCAGAGTCATGCATCACGACGACTGTAATATCTTGGCAAACCTCAGCCGGGACGAGTACAGGTACGTCTAGATAGACACACGCATGGACAGGTACCTAGCGACAGGTAGGTACACGCCTGCAGATCCACTCACAAAGGGTGAGTGAGTTTCCGTCTCTAGCCACAGAGTGCCAATAGTATAAGTGACATTAACGAGCGGCAATATATGAATTGCGCTCTCTTGCTGGCCCTCGTTTGTTACATTTGCGACACCGTGGGTCATCAGGATCAAACTGGTCGACACGTATAATAGTTTAATTAGTTGTTAGACGGTGCGTTGAGTTATCATTACTACTATTTAGATAATTTCAATTAATTTATCGTGAGCCCGACATCGTTCGGCCCACATCTAAAGGTAGTGTACGTTCGTTCGTAACAAATGAAAGAAGACAAAAACGGATATCCATCTTAAAACAGCGTATAATAAAAATTCTTATTGTCACAATGCAATACTCTTTGTACGACTACTTAATGACGAAAAGTATTATCAACGACAATGTCAAATTTTATGCCATTTTGCAATCGTACAAGATGGCCTTCGTATGCCTTTTGCAGACCTCCGGCTGACGCAGTGTGGAACTTAATTTTTCTTAACAAAAACTTGTATGTAATCGATTTTCCAACACGTGCGTGACATTTTGTCTCCGACCAGTTCCAGCGCTCGTTGGTGTGGCTAGGCCTTTCGGATTTATTTCTTTGGCTCATGCATCGTCATTATATTAGAGGCAATATCTAGTTGAGTTCGCTGTCCTCTACTTACATTTTAGCGTTCGATGTTTAATCAAAATCAATAATTACGAGGGGTGACGCATGCATACACGACGCATGGTTTTCCGACAACCTCCTTGAGTTGTAAGGGAGATCGGTACGATATACATTATATATATATATATATATATATATATATATATATATATATATATATATATATATATATATATATATATATATATATATGATACTCAATGTATGATATTCCGGAGTGATTGTAGACAACATCCCACTTCTATTGTTCTAATGTGGATGAGTATAGACCAATCGGTCGTTTCGTAATCCTATGCAGTTGCTCCTGCAGTCGCCTACGAGAAAGCCAAGACAGAACTCGGTAACTTCGAAATGAAGAGAGTGCCGCATACGAAGGTGGCTGTGTGTAGCACGCTAATGCAACGCATATAATACAGATTCGAATTTGTCTCTTCCCCGTGATCAATCGAATTCTCACTTAAGCACAAAAGCCATTTCGTTCCGTCGTCGTTGTCCTCTCTCTCACTCTCTCTCTTTCATATCAGGCACGCGTGGGAAAACAAAGGATTTGATAACACTGCGCATTTGATAATGGACTTGTACCGCCCCGTCTACTCAAGAATTCTTCGTCCTCCGCTATGTCGTCTAGTTGCTGCTAGGCGCCGAAGTATGGTGGTAGCTCCGGCGGTCTGGTTCGAAATAAAACACGAAGCTCATGATAGCTCGCGTGATGGTGGCCTTGATGCGCTGATGCTGACGATTCTACTGTTGCTGCTTGCTCAGCTGGGTCTGCCACGACTCCTATCGCTGACCATATATGTAGTTAGATTCATTTTGATAAGGCTGAACGCGTTGGCTCACCGTTCGGGAACCACCACCAGTTCGAAGACCCGTTCCCGAGCCATAGGCATCGTGAACCGATGTCCTACAACGTAGGCTGGTTTCGGGGGCGTAGCCGGTTACTGTTTTATTTCAGGCCACGCTGCCATTATACTACCGCTACTTGCATGGCTATGCTTTCAAATGAGATGGTTGTCGTCACCGCCGTCGCCGCCATCGACGAAAATGGAACGAGAGTCGACTACGCAAGACGGAGAGGAGCGAAAAGGGAGCGAAATATATCTAATATAATGTGAAGTAGAGAACCCGCGCAAGAGCCCGCGCCAGGGAGAGAGAGGGAGAGAAAGAAGGCAAGGGAAAAAGCAGGCAGCAGCGGTAGAGCCGCGGCAGTAGAACATCTTGGCCGCCAGATGTCGAGTACGTCGTCGACGATGGTACAGCATTGGCTTACACTGCCTACGCACCCATACCGTACCCCGCCGGCGGGTCCAGGAGTCGCCGGCCGACCGGTCTCAGTCAGGTCCGCTGAGCCTTGAACATCGAATAGGAGCACGTCCCGGTATAAGCAGCCGTTAGAAGCTCGGTTGCTGGATGGACGACGGGACGAAGCCCTGAGTCCTTCTCGGCGACGGAAGCAGCGGTAGCAGCGGCAGGAGCCCTGCCGGCGGCTTGTTATTCCTGCGGTAGAACTCAAAATAGCCTTGTACCCCAAACACACCGCTCTACCCTCTTCCCATCCAGTATACGAAGTCTACGGGGCACGCCAGTCGGCGCAATACCTGCCTCCACATAGTTTCGGCTGAACGAAGTCCTCGTCTGCCGCAGCAGCAGCACTCGGAAAAGAACGACAAACTGGCAAAAGGGACTGGAGTTGGTTCGCAGGTTGGCGCTGCAAGATCGGCGAGTGGGCTGCTGGCAGGCGGTCGCTCTGTAGGCGCTCCGAAGCAACGGCAAGTGGGCAAAATTGGGAAGATCTGAGAGGATTTACGGGGCAAGATTGTGGAGCTAGCAAGTTGAACTGTGAGAAGAGGAAACTCTGCCAAGAGCTCGAAAGGCAAGGTGGTCTTGCTTGCCGCCGAAAAGTGCCAGCTACGGCAGGTTGAGGCGGTTCGTCGTTCGCCTCGTCGCCTCGTTCGTCTAGCCTTCCCTCTACCAAAACATACGCTGACGACATATTAAAATACCTATGACGGTCGGTTGGCGAACACCCGGCCGGTGGCGGCTAAGGTGTTGCTTACGAAGGCAAAACTGATGTCTGTCAACGGACGGCAGCCAACAGCCGAAGAGGATAGTCCGAACCATTGGTCGTTGTGGAGCGGGTTTAGAGGGGATAGAGGAACAGCCGGGAGCCAACGGAGAGAGAGAGAGAGAGAGAGAGGAGAACACTTCAACGAGAGAAGAAAAAAAGAAATAGCCAGCTCACTTGGAGCCTTCTGGCCATTCTAGGTGATTACTGAGTGGCGACGTCTATCTCAAACATCTTCAATTCTCGTGAATGCTGAGCGACTATGGCCTGTGTCAAGAGGGCTGTAGCCATTGACAGAGAACTTGACCAGGGGAAGAGGCTGTTAATCGCCTAAACGTCACCTGAATGACTTGTACTAGCTGTAACATTTTATCGCTGTATAGCTGTAATAGTCACTGATATCATTGATCAGAGATCTCATTCATTTTCATTTGGTTCCGAACTGAAAATCGTCATGCTGCGAAGGTCACCGGCGGTCCGGTTCGCGGTGTGCTGCTGACACCCGCAATTACTGCTGTTCGTAGTGTTTCAGTGGCTGCATTATTGACAGGGTGTTATTATTCGCAATGGATAAATATTGGCGTCTAAAGCATGTTGTCGTCTGTTATCTGCGAGAACGACTCCTGATTAGAGCAAGATTGGTTGCGCGAGTAAAGCGCAACTCGCTCGTTTCCACACGGCAATAATCTCGTAAGCATACAGGCATGACTAGAAGGATGACGAAAGATTGTCCACCAATTTGCACTTGGTTTTGACGCCCGTCGGATGTGGCCTTGCGGAGATATCCAGTCAGCAGCGTAAGGTGACACCTACACAAATAGTCTTATCGTCATGGGCTAGAGCCGACAGCGTACATGGAATTGCCGCATTAGGCTCGCAGTTACAGCAGCAGCAGCTAGGGACGTTCCGTCCGTCGTTCCATTGAGCCCTTTCTCCTTGCATGCAAGATGACAAAGCGAGAACGCAGCCTTTCGGTGCCAGGCGGCACGGGGGTCGCCGTCATCGTTGTCCGAGAGCTGGAGGAACCCCGACCGGAGTACCGGGTCGGAGCGGTCATCCACCGTTCAGGAGATGGCAGCGACGGCTATCCCTTTCCTGTTAAAGGGGACTCCACAAGCCGGAGCCAGAAGCCGAGAGTCAGAGGCACGAAGAGTCAGTCGGCCGGAGCTGGGAACGGCTCGAGCCGAACGGTCGCCGCTGGTCCTCCACGCTGGCGGCCAGTCTGCCAGTCAGCCAGCTAGGCTCCGGAGGGCAGTCCAATTATGTTCCGACCGTAGATGGAAAGTCGGGCGACCGTCGGGAACAGGGGGAGAAGGGAACTCTTCATAAAGTCCCCTTGGGGGCGGCTCTGCAAGTAGTCGGGTGGAAGGGGGATCGGGGGAGAGACGACGTCGGGACGCAGGGTCACAGCGGGGCAAACGGGCGAGCAGCAGAAGCAGCGGCGGCATCGACGGCGACCACGGTTACGGCGGTCACCGCCGCCGTCGCACCATCCAGCCAGCCGACGTGAACGCAGATCGTGGACGGAGATCACCGCACAGCCATGCGATGTATTGCCTGCCATTGCGACCACCTCCACCGCCAGCGTCGTTGTCTATCCCAAGCCACGAGCCCAGCCGACTCGGTGCGGACGCTTCACTTATTTCTTGAGAGATCCCTTGCGGCGAGAGAGCGTATCCGCCAGCTTACCTCAGGTGGACGGACGGACGAACGTTCACTGGCTCGCCCACTCACTCACGAACACTCCGCCAGGACCACCCCGGCTACTTCCCCTCTGAGCCCTCTGGCTGACTCAGTGCTGCCGATGATGAGGATGATGCTGACCCGGCCGGCGTACACAGTGGCCGCTTTACGCTAACTACGTATATACAACAATCTTCCTTCCGGGCTTATCATCAAATTCAGATGTATAATTGCGCTGCACAGTAAATGCAAGGCCACCGTGCACTGATGGTTATAATAGCGACACTAATATATAACGAATTAAATTTCGTTGTATTAATTCTGCTATGCGTTGACGAAATTACCCTGCATATAATGTCACGTCAACCACAAGGGGCAGCTGCTGGTCGTTGATAGCAATCAAAATGACATGATATTCCATATATATATAATATGGTACACAAGCAAGATGTATTCACCAATATATCGAGATTCAAAGGACGATGTCGACAGTCATTGCTCACTACAGTGATGGTTAATGCTGCGAGGCAGCCGGTGACAGACCTACGTCCTAAAGAACTACTAGACTAATCGCTCGGAGGATACCGACGCATCCGACGACACAGACACACGTGCACTTGGGATTAATGAGCAGCTTCCGCAACGGTGGCAAGGAGCAGGGGATGCTTTCTACTACTGCTGCTGCAGGCGAATTCTACCTCTCTCCCATCTTTGTCGCTCGTTGTTGCTAGAGTCTGTCTGCGTCGACCAGACATTGGATATGGTCCTCAGCTCGTCGACGCTTCCAGGAGCCGACCAGTCCTCCATCCACAGTGCAAGAGAATAGCTGACAGCCCACGGTCTTTTCTTGCTCTCTTTCTCTCTTCCGCCCCTCCTGTCTCTCTCAATCCCCGCCTGGATTCAGCCTAAGTCTGTTGTCTCTTTAGAAGCACTAGGTTCTATGTGGTCCACTAACGCTGTCAGTGCTCCAACCTGCCCCCGTGCCCATCGTCGTCGTCCTTTTGTATGATTTTTCCCGTTGGTCGCTTCTTGCTGTTTCTGCTGCTCACTCGACCCAGCTCGATGGGATGTCATCTGCGGGGAAAGGGATCACTCATATTGTTCTTCCGAGTCGGCGGCCTTCTTCCTTCCCAGAGCCGCTGGGGAAGCGCTTTCAGGCCGCACGCGCTCATTCGCTCGCTCACTCACTCGCTTATCCGTATTTAACGAAGGTCTCTACCCTCCGTCGGTGGCCCTGGTCCGTTCTCTCTTGGCCTGCCCTCGGCCTGTGCTAGTGCCCTCGTTGACTCTGAGTGATGCCTGTAGTGACGGTAGCCAGGCTGCAGTGTCGCTGAGTGGGCAGCGACACTGCAGCCTGTTTAGGAGACAGGCTGAAATCTCCGGCCGAGCGAAATGCCCGGCCCGAGAGCAGAATACATTCGCTAGGGGTTGGTTTCCGGCTTAGGGATTTCTTGGGAATCCACCATAGGCCGAG
The DNA here is from genome assembly GCA_019614645.1 of Stratiolaelaps scimitus. NCBI lineage: Eukaryota > Metazoa > Arthropoda > Arachnida > Mesostigmata > Laelapidae > Stratiolaelaps > Stratiolaelaps scimitus. The sequence continues at coordinate 3,659,790 of JABWDB010000008.1, read as the reverse complement.
AGGCAGGCAGGTCACTTACTTTTCCTTCACGAAACACCCCCGACGAGCCTATCGAGTGATGACTTCCATGTATTTATACATTGTACCGGTGCTGGTCGGTACGAGGTGACGTTCGCGCTAGTTTCAATCAGTGAGCATCGATATGTCAAAGGGTTTCAATCTGAGTTGCCTACATTTCACGTGTACCTCTAGTGACCCATCTTAGTCGAAATGGTATTGGTTCCAGTTGCTTTTTTGAACAGAACAACGCAGCCATTTGTATACATAATATACATATATGGGATTTTTCCCCCCTACCATTAGAGAGCCAACATTCCCTAGCCTAGTACATGAGGGTATGTACTAGGCTAGGAAATGTTGGTTACGTTGTGTACAGCACAAATTAGCATCTGGATTATGCTGCCTATGTCGTTACGACCCTTAACATTCATCTACTTCTGATGGCTGTAAGGAGCCAGGACACATAGCGCCTACCAGTTTCAGAAGTCCGAAGCCAGGGTGACATCTGTACGGAAACATCATAGCATACCTGTGAACCAGCTTGAGCTGCAAGCCTTCGTTGAATACTGGAGCCAGACGTGAATCCCCGACTGCCTCGCTTGTACCGAACCTAACCTAGGAATAAAGCGGATGCTGTACCTTCCAATTCTCTGCCACAATTCCCCGCCGCCGCCTTCCCGGTGTTACCTTAGACTCACCTTAGACTGGGCCCATTCATTCATCATTTGCACGTGATTCTTAAGCGCCAGCTAATTAGGAAGCGAGACGATCTCCACTTCACCTTAAATTGTCTGTAGCACTTAAAATGGACCGCTTTCGTAAATGGGTGTCAAAATAAGTGAACGATAAGGAACGCTGCCTTTAGAGCGGGCAATACTCGCGGCCCTTCATGTGGGATGTCCGTAGCAAGCAGCCAATCTCTGTCGTCTATAATAGTACTGGTCACGCTCAACGATAGCTGGATGCAGGGAAGAAATTTACTACCGTCTCCTTCGAGACTATTAAGACGTGTAGCTTGCTAAATATTAAGAGATAATTCAATTGATGTACTATATATATATATATATATATATATATAATGTGAATTACAACCATCAACTATGTCTATTGATACTCCATATGAGAGCACCTCGAAGGTATTCTAATGTGTCTCAAACTGAGGCATAGACAAGGTGTCGGAATGAGTCCAAGCACAGCCTTCCAGTCACCACTTGTGGAAGGCGACAGGCGTAAATGACACCACTTCGAAGTTGCGATAATTGAATATACCGAACTTCATTTTAAATAAATATAACGGCCGCTTCTATGACAGGTATGGCCGAAACGCCGCTTTTTGTCCATGGCGTGGTCGAGCGTTCGGTTGTACGCTGGATAGGAGTACCGGACGATGTCCTTTATTTATCGCGCAATTTAGTTTAGCTAGAGCAGGTCCAGTTTTACGAAATAATGGATTTGTTCTAACCATCTCATAGCCTATCTCTCATATCCCGCTACTAGATCGTGGCGCAGCTGCCGGTACACGGAAGGATTCCGAATTTCTGATAGATCTGCAATCGAGTAGTGATCAACCAACTACTAAGTCCGAAGTCGCTGCTCACGCGAACCTAGACAATGACACTCGTCATGCCCAAGCGAACCGAACACTAGCGGCGATGTAAAGTACAGATAGACTTTAAATATACACAGATTAAAATTGTCTCTTGCATATATCGTGTCGTTCGTCACTGTTACTCGGACTTCCAAATAGGTTGAATACGAGCTCTAGCCACGGACCAAGGTACACGCGCTATATACAGATCGCTGCGATAAGCGATATACGATCGTAACTAAGAACATCAATGTGCATCTACAGGTATCCGTTAGCGAAACACCTACACACATGCAAAAATCCATCTTTACTTCGAACCAGACAAATCGCGATTAAAGCACACTCCAAGCCAAACTTATTGTTCATGAAGTAGACGGCCCATGGAGATATGAACGACACTTAGGAGTGGCATCGAGCTGGTTCCACGTCGCTCACTCAATAAATCGATATCATATCTATTATAATATGCCGCTCTGACGTTTGATTCTGCAATGGGATTACTTTTGCTTAAGTGTACCCTTCCCACTTCCGTTTTGATGTGGAGAATATAAGATTAGGTGTATGTGCTATGAGATTCCCCTTTAACGCAACCATGTTGGAGCTACCCTAAGGCAACGCTGTGTAAAAGTATCAAAATGTAATCTGAAAACAATGCACACCGGGAGCATGATCGTAATCGGCAGGAGCTGCACGCGGATTCCTCCTTACCGTGGGAAGGGTCCCTAGTTCGAGGTATATATATATATATATATACAACTCGTGCCGACAAAGCAAAGAATTGAAAATATGAAGAGTTGCGTATTTATAAACGTCCTTCAGTTCACGCAAAGCGCATATGTCACAAACCACGTACGTATGCGATTGATAAGATGTTAAATTATATTCAGTTAAATGGCAACGCTTCTACGTCTGAGACGAATATGCGTAGTTCGCAGGGAGCTTACTGATTAGTCTAAAGCTCTCGCAGGGTTGAAAGCACGCCGAACCGCTAGTCAAACACCTGTCGCGATAGCAGCTGCGCGATACCCCAAGCAAACAGACAAAACTAATCCAGCTTAGCCGCCATTTGTCTACCTGTTTCTACCCGAAGCCTCCTCGGGCACCTCGAACTAGATTATTATACACCTAAGTATTATAAGCTAGCAGACCACGAAATCCGACGAGGCACTGCGATAATTTCCTTATTACAACATGTGTGCATTTGTAAAACGGCTTGCACGTACTACCAGAGTAACGTCAGCTATTTCGTTAACCAGCCGTGGTGTTACCTGCAGAGACGCAGATATGCTGTGTTGTACGATAATGTAATAGCATACGAATGCATAGATGCAGTGGTTTGTCGTCATGATTTGCGTACAGGTTCATCCGTCAACCGGGAATCCGTCCGTCAACTAGGAATCACGTCCATACGAGCGAATTCACCAACATGACTGAATGACATGAAGATCGAGGAAGTGCCTTGTACGTAGAAGGAATCATGCAATTGATTAGAGACAAGTAGAGATGCGAGATCTGTTCGTCCGAGTGCTATCCATTCTCGCAGGATGCTCGCAAGCGGTAGATAGCAAAGCAGCATACGGCAGCATGAATCAACCGGGAATTATATCGAGCTGGAACGCCCACAATCACTTGCCGCTTGTTTGCCTGAGTCACGGGCCCACCCGTGATTTGTGGGTAAATCGTCTGCGTCCACTAAGCAACACCTCTCGGTGTTGCTATATGGCTGCGTGTTTGATGTCTGCAAATTTCTGACGGAGAGGGAAATCTCGCTAAAGAAACTATTTGCGGTTCGTACGAAGATCGGCTATGCACATATGCACACACAGCCGAACGGCAGCGCGCGAGTATGCTATTGGCGAAAGTGCCGTTAAAGGAAGAGGTCAACGTGGTTGGCTTTATCAGGCTATGGCCGCTAGTATGTCATTGGTCATGTGTGTGTGTGTGCAATCATAAAACTGGCATGCGTTTCGTCTACACCAGGAACAAAGCAAATATAAACGCGAATTATACAGCTGGTTAGCTAATTCATACGCGACTGGAGCGACTGCTCACATTTTCGCCTTTATCGTACGGCGTAAGGAAGAGCAGAGTAGGGAGCTGACTCAGGAACGTGCAGCATAAACGATTGCATTGTGGGCATGTATTATTTGCAAGCAAGCGGTATAATGCTTGGAGATTTCGACAACATCTGCGTCATTCGTTTTTCGACAACGGCACAATTGAAATATGAATGGAACAATACAACGCCTATATACGTCCGCGTTTAGATAACCCACAGATAAAATTGTACGACCTTCGTATCGCGATAAATCGTGACCTTGCTATCGCGACGTATCGTCGATATCTCCCCATAACCCTGTTCTGCTTCTCTGTAGATAGATAACGGTGTATGGGAAAATAAATGTGGTGAACGAAATCGTACGCCACTCGACACGGAGATCAACCAGTCGCTACCAGTCGTGTAGCGAATTCCATCTGAGTTTTAGCAGCTGCCCGGTTCTCTCGCGCGAATGCGCGATCACCGATCGTACATCCTACGAGGCGTAACACAAGGGCGAGTGGTTTGGGTGTAGCTGAGCAGCGTGGCTGACCAGAGACGGAAGTGCCCGAAGAGCTTTGCACACTGGAAGCAGCTAGGCAAGCCGACGCCAACCCCAGGCATTGAAAATACAAGGTGAGACAGTGAAGAAAAAGAGACCGCTGAACCGGGACAGGAAGGGACTACGAAGGTACCTTGGGGGCAGAGAAGGGAACCGGCCTTTTCCTACTCAGGAGATGAATGTGTGACTGTATCTGTGTGTGTGTGGGCGTGTGCATGTGTGGACAAGTTCTGGGCCATTTTAGCTTCTTCGTACCACGCGCAGCAACATCAGTAGTGGCAGTGGTCTAGATGGGCAGGGGACTTGAACGAGGGAACAGAACATACGAGAGGTTCTCCCCTCAGGGTTGGGGGCATTGAGCGAGAAGAAGTAAGGCGGCGCATTTCCAGGTCGTTCTATGTGAGAGAGCCTTCGGGAAGAATCAGCTGGGGGAATAAAAGACTCGGGTGGCAGCGGTAGAGAGTTAGCCAACACTAGCTGCTGTACGCCGTCACCAGGTGGGTGGCTGTGTGGGCCCCGGAAATGGAGTTCTCGTCGAGGTCCAAGGCACTCGGCGGCGCTCGCACACATGACACATACACAGTCGTACAGTCTTCTCTCTCTTACAGAAGGCAGCAACTCCACTCTGAAATCTCCCTTTCAGGTACGCTTCTCTTTAAGCAATGTGCGCGCTACCAATGTTATGCCCCTCGGTACTTCTTCTTCTTCCTTTTCCTGCTGTCTACGGGAGGGGGACTTTCCGTTAGCTCCCTTTTGCTCCAATGGTGTTTTCCCTCTCTGTCCCCTGGAGGCGCCCCCGTAGTCTTTCTAAACACGACAAGCACATTCACCCTAGGTTGGCCTGAGGGCGCCATTGTCCGCTGGAGATGTCGTACGTGGCGTGGCCTTGTCGGTGACTGTGGTACCGACACAACTACATCTGCCGGGCCCTGGTCTACTTAACACCTCAACAAAGCAAGCCTTAGCGGCTGAAAATCGGCCTGAACGAATAATTCCGCCTCGGAATTGGATTCAACAGGTCGACAGCGTCCTGACAGTTTGTTTAGCTGAGCTGACGCTTACGTGAGCACAGTTAACTGGTAGGCTGAAAAGAATAATGAAATCAAGTCAAGTGATGTCAATAGTTCCTGGATAAGAGGGAGTGTATTATAATTCAAATATAAGTACGGTGTCCTTCTTTCATAAATTTTGCAGTACCCTGTATATCCAGCCACTGAATCAACCCATTCATTCACTTGTTACGCAAGTGTGGGCATTTGCGGGTGCTCTGATTATATACTATTTGTAGTAAACGTTTATATATATATATATATACGTATTAACGTATATATATATATATATTACGTAATACGACGTTCGCTGACGACTCATCAGAATTTCTCGCGACATCCCCCCGAATACGTTTAGTCGATCGACACCATTTGTGGTTGAGGCCAAACCGACGTCACCGCCCTATTCGGACTCGGCATCAATCTCGCTCCAGAATGATTATATATTTCATGCGCCTCGACCACTTCTAGATACGATGTAGGGATAAATAACAAGCGGATAAACGTAGTTCACCTGCGGGAGGAAGAGAGAGAGAGGGATAGAGAGAGAGAAAAAGTCACTTAAACCGCGCGCGTTCGTTGTCCCCCTCCCGAAACATCCGCTGAGTGGTTGGCTGCTCCAACTATCTGCCGTTCGGCAGTAACTAGCTGGCGGCTGAGGCGGCTGAACTTGAGTATGCTTTTACCGTCGGCAGCATTCCAGCAGCGGTGTACGGATAGCCGCCACGGGGGAAAGGGGCCTCTAGTGGGAAGGCGGATGGGTTAGCTGATGGGGGCTGGCATGAAGTGGTGGACGAAACGAGGAGAGCCGGAGAGGAACGGTACTTGGAACTCTCGAGACCCAGAAGGGCAGCGGTGGGCGAATGGGCGCAGCGTAGATGTCGCAGATGGCGTCGGAGACTGATGGCCAACTGCGTACCATTTTTGGAACGGTTCCCGAGGCGGCCGCGGCCATAGCCGCAGTAGCTCGTACAGCACGACGGCGGCGGCGGCGGCGGCAGCAGCAGAACCAGCTACCACTAACCCGCTTGCTTCCCTATGGGACCCCGGAGATTTGGGGTGATTCCTCTCTCGATTTCCCCTTCTGCTTCCCACGAGCGGTCGCGGCAATGGAAAAGCCCAGTTCGTCATTTCGGTGACTGACTCACACTGCCGCCAATGGACGACGATAAGAGGGACCTAGTCGCAGTCGCCGTCGTCAAAGTCATACCTACACTGTGAGTTCCCCACGAGCTCCCACCAGTGATTCTGCTCCGCAGTGCCACCGCGACGTAGTGATGATCAAGAGGCGGGCCAGCCCAGGCTGCGTGTACAGGCAGATATGTCTGGCCGATGAAACAAATGTTTGCTACAACTGATCAACTCGATATACGATAGCATTGGCGGCATGTAACCAGCAATGCTGAACCATCTGGACGACTCCAATCTCTTCTATTCGTTCGGCTATCCTCTTGTCAACCAGCCTCTTACGCAGGGGCTAGGGTTAGAAAGAGGAGACCTCTGTGACCCTCTGGGAAACGGTATATATCATGCACCGTGCCAGGAGCACGCTAGAGATACGTCGGCGTAACACACCGGCCGTCTCTCGTATACGACGAAATCTCGAACTATCTGTGATACAATTATTGTGAGTGCATTCAAATATGATCGGTAATGATGAGGCGCCTATACGTCCAGTTGTTACACGCATAGCATCTTAATGCCGTTACCGCACAGACGTTTTCGTTTGAATCTCCGATAGATTTTGTACATGTGTCGAATCGTTCAGGTTTCGTTGAATCTTTCCGCCTTTCTGAGATTCAATCGACTACAGAGAGACCTGCTGGTTAGCAAGCATCACACAGAACAATTGTAGTCTAAGGCACATGCACGGAAGAGGATCGTACTCTGGGATAGCTCCCTTTGATCTTCGAGCCCACTAAAGTATCAGATGTTTACGGTTTTGCAACTGCGGCACAAAAGTGCGCCGCTTCAAACGTTCTCTACAAAGACGCCCCGCTACAGCTGACGTCGCTATCGAGCACAGGCACTCCTGAGCAGAGAGAAGTATCGTGTGTCGAAAGATATTCGACCCGCAGGGCAGGGATTGAATACGATTAGCCTTCGAAATGAGCTATATTCAAAAACAGGCAACGATTAGAGCATTTAGTAGCCTAATTTATGGCACTGCAGTACGATTTCGAGCAGAGAAAATACAAAAACGCTGGCCACGCAACCGGAAGCTTGCCTCATTTATTGAACGGGACCTTTGCCATCGGAAAACTCTCAAGGTTGTCGGCGATTCATGGCAAATCCTTATTAGGGACATTTTTCAAGAACGACTAGCGACAGTCAAGGTATGAACCAATACCCTATTGATCCGTGACACTCACTACATTTCAGGTTCATATCGCACCTCTCTTAGCAAAATGATATCGGTATTATTTTAACGGTATTATTGTACACTCACGATGAATCGCCTGCATAGACCAACCACTGAGCTAACGGTAATAACTATGATATCGGGACTATACCTGTGCGAATACTATTACCTATCACCGATCAACCCAACCCGACGTATTGGGCCTGACAGAAGGACAAAACAATAATTTACTAGAAGAGATTAGAAGAGATTCGCGGGGCAGTTTCGTGTCGTGACTACGTATGCCGCCTGCCAGAACAGCGTACTTGAACTTGACAAGCATTTTCATTCGCGCAAGTCAGTGTCCCCCAAAATATGATTGATGACATATCGTTTTCCCGCCTTCGAGCCCTTTTTCGTCCTCGAGTATCATGTTTGATTTAACCCTCGTCGACACCCGTTGAACAGAGGACCCGTAAGGTTACGAATGAACGGTCGACTGGGCAGACATACGCTAATTATGGTAACAACAGAAAAATCGATAGAAGATGACTTTAAAAGCCGTTAATCTCAACAATTCAATCGGATATCACTAGCTCAATCTAAATAGGCTTCGCCATACTGATGTGACTTTTGTTCCAGACAGACGAGAGCGTCTCCAAATTACCGATAAACAATAAATATCACAGCGCAGCGAGAGTGGACAGCCTAATGGCCTAATAATATCAGACGCTAGAATGCCTAGATCAATTTATCATGGGTCGGTGGTAGGGGGAATTGATTGGGTATTGATTTCAAGTGAAGCTGAAATTGCATCGCCGGAAAGTATCTACTTTCCATCGTCAAAGGTGCGGCCATCCAGCGCGCCACATTAATGATTATCAGGGCTGCCACAGTAAAGCAAAAGCGCGTCTATCCGTTAACGATATGGGGTACAGCACACCCGTGTGTAGTCGAAACGTGCGGCGAAATGCTCTATGCTCGGAGACTACAGTGGATGCGCAGCTTGAGCCCTATGGCAGTCGCCAAGAAGCCGGCAGATGCGTAAATAATAAGTTCGCAATTCTCATCGCTTAGTCTTCCTTTCATAGCGATGTATTCGATTTGAAGGATCAGTCATTGTGTCCATTACGCACCGCTGCGGAAAGGAGGGCTTTTCTAGAAATTTGACAATATGTGTCGTCACTGATCTCAAGGGGTTAAGCTGTGCATCTGAGTATTCTGATTGAAATTCAAGCGGAAGTATGTGGGTGCGCTTTTCACTAATTTTCACCAGGGGTTACCCTGGTGACAGAGAGCGAGCGCAGGCGACAAAAGTTCGCCCACTGTCTCTAGGTGGGCCGATTCTCGAACTTCGTATCGGGCTTTCTTTGGCTGGCCCATACTCCGTCACTGGATCAGTTGCAGAAAAAATATCCGCCATTGTTCATTTGTGCAAACAACCCACATAAGAAACAATCGGCTTCCCCTTATAGTCGGCAACGAAAACCTATGTTCTCGGCCTTCGTTCGACTACTTGCTATAAAACAGCCCCAAGTTGAGCTGACAATTATATACTTCCGCAGCATTTCCATACGAACGGGATGTTTGCTACAGCGAAAGTGGCGCTCAGGGACTTCTCCGAATCGCTACGTGACTACAACCACCGCCACTGTGGCCAGCGGTAGTAGGTTTATTCGAACGAAACACCGTATCCATACCGTATCGATTTTGTGCTCTGCTAATATTGGGTTATTGATTTCATCTCTGACTATTAATCTCCTCGATAAGCGTTCCTCATTCATGCCGGGTGATGAATAATGACCTGCTGCATAAGTCCCCTCTATAGATGCGGTCGTCGGCACCCTCGAGAGACCCACATATTCTCGATTGTGTATATTACCAAACAGCTGTTTGTGTTTAGTTGGCTAGCAAGTCTAACATCCCACGGTAAGTAAACACCGGTTTAGGTCTTCAATGCCCTGGACAGTCAGTATGAGGCGGAGAGTCGACGACCGCTTCTTACGCCAAAATAATTGTAGAGATAGCTACAACAAAAAAAAATAGTCAGTGACTATCAACAACCACCGCAAACGGCAACAGTAATAAAATGATTGTTCGTGGCGGTTTGCTCAGATACAGCTAGTAAATGTGGCCATTCGTGTGAGATACATCTGTTGTTAATACAGTATCGTTTGTGTGGGCTCTTATATATTGTCCGATATGGATATAGTCTGCTAGAGTTGCGGTTCCGTCAATAAACGAATGGAGACTTTAACTCTTGCTGCAGCCGAAGATCGGCTCCTCTGAGAAGTTCATATGATAACTTCAGCGAGAGACTCTTGTTTGAGTGGAAAATCCACTTCCTTTCAACTCGTTTGAGATTCAACTCGAATTTCGACCAAATCTTTTTTTAATAATTGCATCAATGTAAATCATCGTTGGCCAATATAAAATAGCTGACGATACAGTTCATGCTAGCAACGTAACGTTTTTTACAGATTATATACTTATTTCTCTTCATACAATCCGTATAAGATATCGTTGAAGACATTTACATAAACGCTCACAAAAAAAAAAATTTTATATAACAATACTTTTTTTTAGAGGAGGAAATTTTTTTCCAACGCACGGTTACCACCGGTAAAAAAAGTCTGTGGTACATACACTATACGATTAGAGCTGTAAGCTGGGTTGTCGACTCTCTCTGCCGATATGACTTTGCTGCACTATACTCCGCAATATTTACAGAGGCATTGTTCAATACGTTTGTCACGGCCTCAGGCCCATCGTGGGTCCATCATTTCAATGAGATCGCAATCGAGCACCGCAGCCCTGGCTATTATATGGCGCTTTGATCTGCTAGGGAGTTCCATTGTTGTCTATTATCGCCACTGTGGAGACGAACAGGGGCCTGCTGCTGCCACTGTCTTCCGATGGTGCGGCTTGGTAAAGGGGCGGTATACTGTCGGTTCCGGATGATTCTATGTCACACGAAGGTCTTCTAAGAAAGAGGCTGTTCTTGCCTGAAGATGAACAAGACGGTTAGGTGAAGTCGGGTGAAGTGCTCCAAATATCCCTGGGGCTCTGTCGTAAATTGTTTTCGGTGTCTATACCATTAGCCGTTTTGGTCAATAAAAGCTAGTAACATATTGGGGCGGTAGGGTATTATATATATAATAATTATATAAATATATATAAGCAAAAGATTTATTATAATATATTAAACGTTACAATAGGTCGGAATTTCTAGGGATTATGGGGGTGGGGGGGGGGGGTGAGGACGACAATGTCCCTAAATATATATTAGTCATTATATATATATATATTATTCACAAGAAGAAATGTCCAGCTGAAATCCATCGGAAGTTGGTTCGGCCATAATGCCCTAAGTCGAGCACAGGTGTACCGTTGGTGTGCGCAGTTTAGGTAAGGCTACTGGGACATTAATGAACATCGAAGTTCGCCCACCCCTTCCCGAATCTCGATTCGACGAACGGATCGAAATGGTCGAAAAAGCTTTTGAGCAAACTTGAGCCTGGTCATTGACGGCTTTGTCGGCTGAAATTGGCGTAGCTCGTGAAACATGTCGTCGAATTATTAAAACTGATCTGAGGATGAGTCAAAATAGGTCCCTCATGAACTCGGTCCTAGCCAACTGAAAATGACGAGTGTTCGCGAGAGAATTTGAAGATATATTGGCAGCAAAAGAGTCGCTTAGAGCATACCGTTGCGGTGGACGAGACAGGGGTCAGCCTGTATAAGGGACCGGAAAAGGATCAAGTGAAACAGTGGCTACGACCAGGTGAACAAGCAATGGCGGTAGTAGTACAAAATTCGATCCTAAAGTGATGGCAGCACTCGAGACGGATTTCAACGGAATTTGCTACTCCGAGATTTTGAGCCCGAAAAAATCGACTCGGCTCGATATCTCGAGTTCTTGAAGGGACTCATGAATAATTGGCATGGCAATAGGAAGCACCGAGCGTGGCTGCTCGATGACAAGGCTAGGGCACATCGTGGCAATGAAATTACGTCCTGTCTTAAGGCCAGCAAGATTGATCGGTGGCGTCAATCTTTGTTTTATCTTACTTAGTTTAGCCGATATTTGAGATTTATACCTAGGAATACGGCCTTGCATATATATATATATAAATTATATATGTCGCCCGGAATATACATATATACCTTGGATGAAGGCCAATCAGTTGTTAATCCCTGATCAACGATCTGGTTTCACCATAGAAACTGCTACTCTACAAATACGAACATTTCCGTTTGGGAAGCTCAACCTCCGAAGTCATCATTAGTCTGTACCGCCCAACAGTATCGCTCTTTGGAGGACACGTACGATACGCCTCAGAAGTGAATCGACAGATATACACATCAGCCTTCAAGATATATATATATACATATATATCTTGAAGGCTGATGTGTATGTATATATATATATATATATATATATTTGTTACTAAAACAGTTCATGATTGATCGATGATCATGCTCCAAATTTTTTTCTTATTACAGAGAATTCCGATCGTTGGTCATCGAGATGGTGCTGGCGACCGATATGACATCACATTTCCAGCAGGTGAAAACGATGAAGACCGCATTGGGGCACCACGACTTCAGCCTCGACAAACCCAAGTCTCTCTGTCTCATCCTGCACGCCTGCGATATCTCTCATCCGGCCAAAGACTGGTCACTTCATACATCGTAAGCGTTGTGCCTTCCTGCATTAGCTTCTTTACATAATTGCTACTGTCCTATTATTATAATTGTTACTATTAATAATAATAATAATAATGATAGGATACGCTGGTCACATGATAAAATGGAGGAACATCATTAAGCAGATGGTCAACATAGCCTTAACGACACCTGGTATACGCACGGATATATACAACCTAGAGAAGGCGGACTCTGTATGTGTGCACATTATAAACGCGTCGGAATCGCCCACCATGTCGACGCTACCCGTGTCTACAAAGTATTCGTTCGTCTGGTTCCATTTTGTTGATGTGGAGATCAAACTCATACATCGAGGTTCATCCAAATGCGGTTGCCAGGGCCGGCGATGAATCACTAATAGGAGGGAACTAATTTGAAATTTCGTTCCAAGCTGTCGCTCAGTGCGACTTCCTTGCGAAGGGTAACTTCACTGTGTTCGGTAAAAATGTGTACGGCGATCAATTCATGGCATCGTCAAATCCCTGTCTGTGATCTGCCGGTCGTCGAAAATCGACGACGCGCAGTTTGTAATTCCGGCCATTCGCCCAATGAACTGAGGAACGCGACTTGCAATTCCCAGAGCAATTGGGAAATGTCTCTTCCCGCTGACGTTCAAATATAACGATGTGAACGACGATCGGAAACGTTTATTGCGACAATTCTGGAGAAAGAAAGGTTCACCGTTGTGGCCTGCCCGCCACAGCGCTACCAACCGAGGATACGGAGCCTACTTAGCTGTTCCGCGGTAAAAAGCGTAACACAGATAGAAATAACGCCAGTTGTGGTAGTGTTTGCGGATCATTCAGGCAAGCCTTTGCATGTTTTAGTCCACACACATCACTGGCCCTTATATATATATATATATATATATATTGGTCAGCTATCTTCAACCATTCGCAAGCAGGCTCCCGAAAATGATCGTGGATGCTTCGCGGTAGGACGTTCTGAAGGTGGGGTTTTTGTTCATGAAGCCATTCTATAATATAACCAACTTAAGTTCAGAGTTATACAATTAGGTGAAGTTGACAGTGCCTTTCTTTCCTATGAAATTATTAAACTTCAAGTGTAGCTAATTAAGATTATCTAAACTGTGAGGTAGGGATGTTTATCGTACACAACTAAACCTTGGTTGGAGACTACGTGTGCCTGTAAGATAAAATCTTGGCTGCTACAGCTCGTCCTTTCTAACCAAGATGATTCAACTAGTTTCTTGCGAATGACAGAAGCACGGAAATGCTCTTCTACTATCGAAGAAGTGAGATTGCCAATATACAGTTACAATGCAGTATAAACCTGGCGATACCTGACTTTCCACAAGAGGTTGTTCGAAAGCCGTGCTCCTGAAGTGTACCTACGGACGCTGCTCACTCTATGGCTGTTCTACTATATATTTCCTGTGAGAGCATCAATCGCTCGAGAAGATGGGGCCCTTCATTCTCGCCTGTTCGAAGCAGTTCGAAGCAGGTTCCCAGATTCCAGACTCACGTCCAGCCTCTGGCTCTGAGTTTGGTAGGCTCGCTCAGGGCGCTCGTCTGGTCGGGTCAGTCTTATCATTATCTCGCCAGCGATACATGGACATGGACAACGAGCCCGGCACATTCACAGACAGTCAGGGAGTGGTAAGGTCAAAGCTCGCCTCTGTCTATGCACCTCTGCAATATCTCATCTTATGAAGACCCGTCGGTGTTGACTCGGCCGGCCGGCATTGACTGGGTTGGGCGTCTGCTTTGCTCCGACCGGCGCTCCATACTGCTGGCAGGTGCACAGAGGCAGAAAAGAAGAGCGTCTTTGTCTCGTGGATGATGATGATGGTGCCTGCAACACCCCACATAAAGTAGGAAGACACACGGCGAGAAAAGGGCAAAACCAAGATAGTGCGAGGGGGAGAGAGAGAGACTTGTGCTATATGATATAATGGAAGCCGATTGTGAGGGTGAACGTAAAATAACGCCCAGCCCCTGCTGCCACCCTAGACATGGAGGGTTTAGGTAGAGAGCGCGTTCAGAGCGCGTCTCTACGACCATTGAGGCGATGGCGGCTGCATCATTCTTTTGAGCAGAGATCCAGTTCCTCCTCGTCTCCTAGTATTCTCGCCCTTTCCTCGACACCCTCCTTTGCGTGCGACGATGACAGCGCCGCCGTGCCGCGCGAACCACGTGTACCGTCCCTTCACTGTGTATGTATGTACAACGATGTACATGTTGTACTCGCACGTAGCGAGTCGTACGTAGCTGGCAGCTGTCGTTGCTCGTCGCTTTCGCTCAGCGACCCAAACAGTGATAGTAGTGATAAGGGACATTGGGGAAGGCGACTGGGTCGTTGGAAAGGGGTCGTTGAAAGCAGGGGATAACGGAATTGGCCCTGTGTGAGAAAAATCTACGCGTATAAGTGACTAGGTGGGTGTGTGTGTGTGTGATGTGGCCGTTCGTGAGGAAGGAAGCTCGGCAGAATCTGATTCAATAACCCCTCAGGCTAGATTCAGCAGGAAGGTAGAAGGGGGCTTACTTGGGGTTGTGGGGGGGGGGGGGTGAAGATAACCCCCGAGAGGACGTTTCCTAAAGAAAAACTCTGCACCCCTAGCACGGCGAAGCCGAGTCAGCCTATAGGTAGCTCCTGAAACAAAGTGAGGCCAAGAGAAGAACGAGGGTGTCAAGGAACCCTCACCAGTGCTATGTTACCGTCGTTGCTGTTGTCGTTGTCGGGTCCCAGCACATAAGCGGGGAGACGGACACGGTGGAATGTATATTATAGTAGTCCATCTACCATTAATTATACAGGCCAACAACTTATCTAGGAGCTGAACTAAGTATTTTCTAAGGATTCTAGGAGAGGCACGGGTGGGTGCTCGACCTCTCTCGAGAGGTGGCCGACATCTTAAACCATGAATTTATAACCGCGTTATATAAGCTAACCAGTCATATATATATACTCATTTTCGTTTCAGTTAATACCACGAAATGTCAAAAACCCCATTATAAGCTTATATCCTTTGTCACGGTGGGGCTGAACTTAAATCTATTTCGGGTAGGGATTAAAACGTATTCGCGTTGGTCAGATGTACAATAACTCCATACTGATTGCTCGCTGCAAACTTGAAAGATTCAGTTTGAACGATCAATCGCAGTCGTATGGGAATAGAACCTGTGTTCTCGGTGTTGATTGCCCAGCGGTCAATCACTCAATGTAGGTATCTGCCGAGCTAATTTCAGGTTCAGATACTCGATATGAACAGCTCATCGTCAAAGTTTTCAAGGTAGATCGTTATAAGTAGAGACACAGTTACGTCGTATTCAAGAATCGCAATGACCTCCTACAATTGTTTTGTATCTAATATTATATACTGCTACTTAGTCAAACGAGGTTTCTGCCCCTGAGATATCGGTTCTGTTCTGCATGGGTGTAATCTTAAAAGCGCACCAATTGAAGAGGACGGCCACTCTCCACATCTCTATATCTAGTACGTGTTACCTATTACGAATCTCTCGATACGGTCTTGTGGCACAGATGTCAGAGCCTTGCAGTTAGACCGCACAGCGACTGAAATGGCTTGACAAATTGGCATCGATTGAGAAGCCCTTTTAATAATCTCCGGACATATCAGATGTTGGCCCACGTGTCTACGCAGTTTAGCTGAAACGATGCCACTGAGAGAGTTTCAGCTGTTAGCGTTGAACTTGGCAAACTTGCCAATGACGACTTTTTTTAGGGTTATTCGATTCAGTATGGACAGAAGGATATATAAGATCCCTGGCTGAGGATTGGTGTAGGTACTTACTGGGACGACAGCTATAGCCTTCGGCTAGGAAAGACTTCAGCCGATAGCTCATCTTAGCTCCGAAATTGAATGTCACAGTATGCGGTTGTTTGGATCTGTTCTCGACCATAGGGCCCCGTGAAAGTATTCGATCGAAACAGGCACCCGGCCTGTACTCAACGTACACATCCATATATATATATATACATATATGGTGTGCGCATTGAGAAAGTATGTAGATAGAGTTCGAAGTTTTCCGTTTGGAGCCTTTTTAAAATCAACATGTACGCTCGCCATGCCGTACGAACCTAACAAGTGGGTAACGATACACTTCTCCAAACAATTTCCCCCGTGTTTCCCATGATAATGGTGTCGATCTGACAGGTGTCTTCTCACTCACAGTAGCTTCACTCATATTTGCCTCAGCAATCCTTGAAAAACCCTACTAGCCAGTGAAACATTGCTCCAGTGCGTGGCGCGAAGACACACCTTTTTCAGTTCGTGTGGCTAAGACCCACTTCAACGGTTCTGCATACCCCTGTGTTTTGGTTTCTAAGATTTCTTCTATTTGCATCGATGTGTGCGCACGAGGCAGCCTTTCTGTCGATTCGACCGACTCGGTAGCACCGCATGGATGGCACTGCCAGATTCTTGTTCGTTCGTCCGAGTTGCCCATCTCCGCTGTCGGCGTTCGCTCTGTTTGCCACTGGTGAGCTACGCTGCAGGCGAAGGGTAGGAGAACGAGAATCGAGAGTAGGACCTGAGCAGGTCTGGGCCGGCGAGGCGCGCACGGCTCCTCGGTGTTCGGGTGGAGGACACACTGTTTAGAACATTCGACGGTAGCGAGTCTGCACCCGGCCGGCAAGAATGTTGCTGACGTGCGCCATTGCGAAAGGGAAACATTGCAAAATAGGCCGCAATTTGGCCTCTTGTAGAGCCGATGATCGTTAGGATGTTGCCGGAGAGGCGTGGAGTGGAAGGGGCGGATATGGTTGGGGGGGGGTCTGTATTTGAGTCTGTGCCTGACTTGCCCTTGCCAAGCCTGGCTAGCCGATGCTTCTCGACTGCGCGAAAGCCACCATTACCGCTGCCGTCGATAGAGAGACTGGCGACAGCTGCACTGTCAGGAAGAATCCGGCAGATCCAGGATGTCTGCTTTGGTATATCAATATAGGCATGGCACACACAGGCGGACGTGCACAAACGTGCACACGGTCGAGCCACCCACAGGCACAAACACACACACACACATAGATATGAAGAGAACAACACGACTGGAGCAACAACGTATGTCAGGCCTGAGAGAAGACCAAGGGTTTGCTTCAATGTAGACAAATAACACAACACTACGATGATAAGTCAAGGCCTACCGGTGCTATTCTTTGCAGTGCCGCGTTGTAACATATATATATATATATCTATATATATATATAAGATCGCGCAGCGTGCGCTCCTTGGTCTTTGGGAAATTTGGGAGAAGGGCATAGAACGAATGAATATAAAAGGCCAGTTGAAATGATGATGTGGCATTCGAAACAAACAACCCGAACTAATACTTATATATATCATTATAATTCGTAAGCAAATGGCTTACTCATTAACCAACGATCAAGCGGACAATTATAATAATCTATAGGTGGCTGGTGGATGCTGAAAGAATGCGTTTGACGAAAGTAAGCGATGACTTCCGGTGAATCTACTACAACTGTCGAAGCGCCGGCAATCAGCACTCCGCTCGGAATGCCCCTATTAAATGATCTGCTGGTTCGATGACGTCAAATTTTTTGCATTTCTTGCAGTTGGACAGGTTCCTTGATGGAGGAGTTCTTCAAGCAGGGAGACAAGGAGCACGAACTCGGTCTACCCTATTCACCGCTCTGCGACCGAAATACGACTATGGTCGCCGAAAGTCAAATCGGCTTTATCGACTTCATTCTTGGACCCACAATGGACGTCTGCAGCGAGCTCATTATGAAGATCTACCAACAGGTGGGCATCCAGGAAGTGCATGTCCAGACAATGCCCAAGTACAGGCCCTGCTTCTACGGCTTCAGCGAGCGTAGAGTCCTATTGTCACGTTTATTTTCAAAACGCCGCATTTATGCGATGCTGACGACCTTGCTCATTCTTGCCTGCTTGCTCCATATTGCTCTACAGGTACTTCATCAGCAACAGCAGCAGCGAGCCTCGTCAGCGAGTACCGCGGGAGGAGGCACTCAGTCAGAAGAGAGCTCACGCTCGTCTTCAGTTTCGTCCGTGGGATCGCAGGACGTCCCCAAGGAACCAGCACGACCTTGGATTAAGTTCCTCGAAATCAACCGTCTCCGGTGGCAGGAGCGAGCCGCACAAGGTAGCTGCCAAGGTCCATTAACCTGAGTCGCCTGAGTCGAGACATACTTTCTGTACATAGAAGGGCACACCATATGTGAACAGGTCACACTTAACTAGAAAAAAAGGGGTCTTCCCCTTATCCACTCTGTTCACAGCGTACTATCAGGCAATACTCTGGATGAGCGTCGAGAGTTCCAGCTAAAAATTCGAATTTTCCACGTTCACCTATAGGCCATACACTGAATAGCTACTGTTATTTAAAGGTGGCAAGTGCCTTTATTTGATTTACACCAATACAACCAATAGTGCCATCGACGCCTAGCCAAAAGACACTAACTATTTACAGTTAGCGCTGTAACGTGTTTATCTACAATTCTAGGCGTACATAGAAACATGCATTTTGTTGGCGGACACTTAAACTTAAAATTCTGTTGAATCAATTGACAGATGCCGAAGAAAAAGAGAAGTTAAACGAGGAAGACAGTGGATCAGTGACGAACAATGGCAACGCCGGAGAATCTTCGGAAAACCTGTAGAGGAGTCCTCCTGTGCCTACCCGTATAAGTTATCAGAGCTAGCCAGCCAGGCAACCAGCCAGTCATCAGCGTCGTTTGCTACCAATACTTCTACAAACACCACCACCACCACTATTACACGAGCACCATCACCGCCAACCGCCGCCACTAATTGTTCTTCTCCGAGAAGTACTCTGCAACCGCTAATAACTATTAGTCTCGTCTCCGACTCTGAACGGCCCAGCCCGGGCCCACTTCCCTACTATTCTTCAACCACATGGGCAGCAACCGCCGCTATACACCAAATGTATATGTGTGGTCACCGACAATATGAGTCACGTTGACATGTACGCGACATCCACGAGAAGACAAGACACCGTACACTGAGGAAACGGATATACGAATATATACTGAGAACAACAACAATGACGACGACAACAAGAACAACAATGACCACAGCAACAACAACAACAACAATGACGACAGCGACGACGAAAACAGCAACAACAACACAAACGATAACAATCGAACAGTCGAACAATTAGCCAACGCAGTGTCGCTAATGAACAAAGTATGAAATTCGAAATTATCCAGCAGGCTGATCTGATTGACTGGCCAACTGAGTTCAATTCGGTCACTGTCAGCCGGTGTTGTGTGATGCCTAATATAATGGATACAGTATCGTCTAAATGGAAGTTTTGGGCAGTTTTCTTCGCTATTGCGCCATTACATATTGCTTCATTATTGTTATTAGTATCATTATTATTGCTCGTAAAGTATGAGTAGATATCACTGTTCATCTGGAGGGACGTACATTATGACTCGGTTTTGCCACCAACTGACACAATATTTGGTGTAATTAAGCCCAATCGAGGACAATAATGCGATATTAGTGACGGCCAATGATTAGGCAAATTATATGGATAATTATACAACTAAACAAGCAAACACCAAACATGAAAAACTGGAACTGACAAATCACAAAAAGACGACAACGTCAATCTGCAGCTGAAGCGGTTGTTGTAACAAAAAAAAACGCGAACTTACTATTATTATTATTAATATTATTAAAATAAAAATGATCTATGATAATAATAGTAATAGTAATAATAATAATTGCATTAATAACAATAATAATGTTACCGATAACCACTTATACATTGTAAGAAGCAAGATACAATTGCTTTCGATATTCTCACGATTTCCAAGTATCACTACGATTACTGTTTTTATTTTTTATCGATTGATTCACCTATGTTATTTAGCTGTCAATCTAGAACCACTAATATCACGGGGAAATCTTCTAGTGGATTTGTCCTACTGGTCTATATTGCCTGCCTTCTGCAGCTATGAGCGAGGAGCTTCCAATATTAATTCATTGATCGATTGAATGCTTCGTCGAGCAATTCAGCAGGTAAACAGCAATCAGCTGTGTAGACAGAGAATTGGTGATGGGGCGATGCGTTATCTAACAAGTACATCGAGCCTATAGATGTGTACAGACTGTCTATGTACAGCACCACCGAATAGACAAACAAATGCCGCTGACGGCAGTTTGAAGCCTGAGAAAACGAGAGAGAGAGAGAGAGATATAGAGAGACAAAGATTCGCGTAAATGGCCCACTAACCATAAATAAATCAAGACGACACGGACAACGCACCTACCAATAGAAAACGACACGACACTCGAATGACACGCATTGCGCATGGCTCATGATCAGTCATGATAAGCGTTGTTCGCTGTCGGCATGTGTCGGTCTATATCAGCACTGTCGACCCACATGAG
Source organism: Stratiolaelaps scimitus (assembly GCA_019614645.1). Classification (NCBI taxonomy): domain Eukaryota; kingdom Metazoa; phylum Arthropoda; class Arachnida; order Mesostigmata; family Laelapidae; genus Stratiolaelaps; species Stratiolaelaps scimitus. The sequence goes on along the minus strand of JABWDB010000008.1, from coordinate 3,639,116 downwards.
CAGACAAAGAGGCACACTCACACGTAAGGTAAGGTAAAGGTTTATTGGTTTATTAAAGGAGCCGCAATTTCGCAATGCTTAAGCTCTCTTATATGTCGCGCAGCGGGGCTCGAACCTGCCGCTTCTGGCTTCCGATATCCAGAGCCTTAACAGTCCAAGCCACCGCGGTGACGGGTAAGGCTTTGGCTATCGGAAGCCAGAAGCGGCAGGTTCGAGCCCACGTGTAACTCTATTTACGAAGTAGCTCTTCATTCTTGCCAAGCCTCGGTGATTACACCTCTCCGTTACACCTATCGTGAGCATTTCGAGTACTTGTTTTCACTGCTTCTGATATTCATGGGGCGGGCCGTTTATACGAGACCAGATCGTTGTAGACATATTGTTGCCTTCGTCTATTGGGCGATTAATCGGCTGATCTTCCTAAGGACTCGTTGGGGTGACCTGTCTCGGTGGGTCGACACATTCGAATACATTGGAAGACACAAGCAGAACGTTCGAGTGAATGCGAATAGTCACTCTGCTCATTCGTTAACGTTGAGCGTACGACGCGCAAACCACTTTGATCAATATCGATTACGAGCGTGGTCAATTTTCGACTGTTTCGACCCGATCACTGTACTAAGAATAAATGAGACACATCTTCATACACGATTGCCTACATTCGATTCACTATTTCGTCTTTCGAGTACTCACACAATTAGCCTTTACGTGATTATTGTCTATGGTAGCAAATTGCATACGGAGTAGTCCTCGTCGTCAAAGTACAGATATAGTAATTGCTGTTGTTGCTGCTGGACGTTCCCTTCAATCAACATCTAGCTGAGGCGGCTTCGCTTCCAGCCTCATTGGTGAGCTACACTACTTCGTCTATATGGCTTTTATTGAGCTCTAGTCTTTTGCAATAGGTTACACCCTCCCACCATTTTTTGTTATCGTACTCAAACCTATCATAAGATTGATTCAGTGGAAGGATCCGGTTAAGCTAACACCATAACGATCAGACGATAATGAGTATGATAGCTTGTAACATGTGAACATAATCACATTTTGCCAAATGTGGAAGAATTACCGCTACCGTCCCTGTTATATCCGACCGTTACATCCGAGTCGATATTGTGATAGCATAAACACGTGTCAGTCTGACTTGACACACACGCACACGCACATATATATATATATATATGGGGGTCAATCGGTGAACGTAGATCACTTTAATAGGCGCACTTTGATAGGCCTTTCCTCTCCTCTCTCGTTCATTGGTTCGTGGCTGGCTGCTGGATCGTGTTAAATCGTCAAGCGGTCTTCAAGTCCGACAAATCAACAGCTGTCAGATGCCCCGAAATGGCAAATAGACCCTGTAGGGTCTGTAGATATATCAGCACGCAACGATGCAAATAACAGACAGACGTCAGGCGCCGTCACTTGGGCAGGTTAGCAGCAGCGATCCTCTTACGGCAGCGGCGATGGCTGCGGCATAGAAATCATACGAAGAGAATATGGAAGTTGTTCAACGTTGAGGAGTAGCTTTCACGGTAGGGAGTGACCCATAACGAACGCCCAGCAGCAGCTGCAACAACAGCAGCAGCAGGTGCACGCCACTTCTCGGCGGCCGCTTCGTACACCACGCATTGTTAGGTGACCTCCTGTACGCACTTTTCAGGCCTATTGACGTGTCGAGGTCGGGTATAGTACCGCGAGGATGACAGCTACGATCATAACGAATGCTTTGCCTTCCGTGAGATTGAATGCGGCATAACATAGCTAGCCACCCAGCGAATATTAAGAGCTTCGTCCAGCTTCGTTTGGGTGGCGGAGAACAACAACAGCCGCTGACAACAACAACAACAGCAGGTCTAGCCTAGTGTAAATTTACCAAATGTAGACAAATTGGCAGATGCTAGATTGAATTTTTTGTCGACAGTGTACCAACCCCCACAAAAGGAGTACGAGCCATCGTATATATATATATATATATATAGGCGCGCGAGAATTGAGGGTGGTTGTTGATGTCGACGAGGTGGCGAGTATTAGAGCTACTCGACCGTGTGGAAACGCTACTGTAAACCGGCCTCTTATAGAAGACACAATGATCATATCGAATCAAAGTTGCCTCGAAGTCCGTTCCACGTGCGCAGGCAGCTACGAGTTTCGGGCGGGCTGCATACACTGCATATAGCATCTCTATCCGTTGTAAGTGAATTCAGTCCTCGTATAATAAATATTTTCCCCTTTATTCCAATTTCTAGCACCGTTCTTCGGAAACTGATTTAGGCGCTCTCATTTGCTTGCTCTACGAAATTAGCCCTCATTCGTTACACTACCATATATATAATAGAGACATCGTTGAGGCCATAATAGTGATCCAAGTGATGCATTTATATTGCACTCGCTACTTAAGGAACAGTGGCTTGATTGCAATGTCAAGAGCCAGCAAACGCCATGTCACAACCGCATGTGTATGCTTACAGATCCAATATCTTAGATAGACAAAAACTATCGCTATGCACTACTTCTCCCCTTTCGCGTTACGAGAGATCTTCTATATCTAACGTTGTGGTAAACTGTGTGTGCATCATCCTAAAAGCAAATTCACACGTGAGTATTTTTCTATATATCGATTGGAAGAAGGAGGCCCAACCTAGCCCTTCGAATACACGCAGTCTAGTTGAACCGGTGTAACATGAAACGCAATGGCATATAATGCAGCGAACTTATTGCTGAATCATAAGTTATTGACGTAGTGTACACATCGTACATCTCTCTTCCGTCTGTCTCGAGCTTGTTTTTGGTTCCTCTGCCCCATACTTAGATTCAAGTTAGCTATATATAAGTCCGCTAGAATGTTTCCCCATTACAAAATCGCTGCTATGACAGCTGCAATCGGACCTCCCGCCAGAAGGTCATTTCACTTCGGTTTCGAGTCATATCTGAGGCGACAGCGCATCTTAACGCGGCAAGTCCACCATCCTCAGACAGCGGTTTCGCCACAGCTCCGTGTTATTTGTTAGGCAATATACAACAAGTATAAGACAAGCAAATGACAAGCCGAGAGAGAGGAAGAGAATGCGAGACGGTGACAGGTGGGAAGATGTTTTCCGCATTCGAAATTAGCGCGCATGAAATTTGCCTCAGCTCATGAAATGTCAGCAATGAGCGACATGCAGCCACAGAACTCGAAGGCCAATTCTTGGCACGACAAGATAACAACTTGCCGGGCGATTCCTTCAACCTACATTACACTACATCGTTTGCCTTCCATTTTCATCCTTTTACAAGTACCAATTTTGAATCAATCGACTTCAACCAACGTTGAACCAATAGAAAATACGGGTCTCTATAATCCCGCGGGGAACCTATTGGTAAGCAATAGTTAATGCTATAATTGACATAATTTCAGCTATGGCCCTCGGAAATGGCCGTCATTTTAATAGTGCAGTTCGTCAAACATCTTCGGGCGTCCACTTATCGCTAGCTGGATCATTGTGCGCCGCCAACATTATGAATCACCTCAACCTCGACTGGATCCAACTGCTGTTGACAACTCTGAGCATTGTTCATTTTAGCGTTGTCGCCTTCTTGTTTTTGCAAATGCGCGAATTCGCGGCCCCTGTGCCCGGCTCGGCTGCTACGTCGGCCTGCGTTAGATTATAGAATTTCATTGAAGGCGACTGGATCAATCAATAATCAAATGATGGGGACTAGCTCTTGATTGATGGAGTGATCAATTCATAACTATAATTACAACTATTAATATACCATAGTGATGTTAAGACCTACACGAATAATCATAACGTAAATTGGCGATTTGTTATTAAAGTAATAACTGCAACTAATTATCTAATGCATAGCTATTATCATAATCACGTCAACTGATGTCGAAGATCATGATGATACATAAGTATAACAATGTCTAATAATTTCTGATCGTTCAGATATACATATATACATACATATATGACAAGAATATTATAAATATTATAAATATTTAACTATATATATATATATATATACGTGTGCAACATTCTGCGGGAGGAAACGAAGAAAAGATCGGAGTGTGCGGGAACGGCTGTGAACATCACGTGAAAGTGAAAAAACTACTAATTCTCTCTCTATACATATATATATATATTTGTGTAAATGTGCCGACTGAGGACTGTTAATGATGCGACTCAGTGTGAACGTCTAGTTGACCTTTGGGGAAGCCTTCCCGTGATGGCAAGGAATCACTAGGAAGGTATAGAAAGATATATATATATATATACATATATATGGTTAAGGAGACACAACATAGCAACAATTATATAACGATAACAAAGCTGAATAATGACTATATTCAGGTTGATGATTACCATTCTAACGATGATTATTATGGACCGAAGCACGTCGACAAGTATTTAATGAATAATTATTATCACTATTATTATTATTATCAATAATACTAACAATGATACTACTACCAACAACAACAACAACAACAACAACAATAATAATATCAATAATAATGAAATGAGATTGACGAAACCGCTTGTACTCTAGCTACCTTGATCATGGCAACCCCCGCCGGGGAGGCGGGGAGCTCTGCGGAGCGAGACCACCCCGGCCCAAGTGTCCTTCGAGCGCCTCATCAGCTCTCATCAATTCACTCATTACCATTCATCCATTAACTCAGTGGAGGTCATTTGATTATTCATTATTCATTTGGTATGGCTTCATCGGTCATAGGTTCGTTGATGGGTGATTCATTCATTCCCGCACCTGCAGTAAATTCTCGATAGATCGATTAACCGGGAAGGAGGCGACCGTACTCCACATGGACATTTTGCTGCGATCCTCACCGATTTAAAACTGTCTATAGAAACAGGTGACACCCACAGCGACTGTGAAGGTCAGCGGCATTTGTACTAGTCTGAGGCAACTTGTAGTCTGTTTGCTCTCTCAGAAGCGGCGTGTTCGGAAGGGACGCTTGTATAATTTGACGAAATGTCCATAATGGGACGCATATCTACTACATTACGTCAGCGATTGGACTGCACAAATTAACAGTGCACACACTATCAGGCCAAATAGATTAAACTTACGCACGACAAAAAAAACGGCCTCAGCGACGACGGCCACTGGGGTCTATGCAAAAGCACGAATCTCTGCTGGCATCGATTAGTTCATTAATTACCCCATTGTCACCCATTCTCATGGATCGATTATCAGGCGATCTGCCATTGAAACTCGACGTTGTCGTGAAATTGCCAGCAAAACCAGCTAGGGTCGCCTCAGTTTTCTGTTTTCGTTGACCGGTCACCCTTCATCAATTCATCAACCCACCAAACCACTGCCCCATCAATTCACCCATGCATTCATTTCTTGGTCGATCGATCGATCGATTGATCGATCAATTCATTCATTCATTACTCATACTGAGTCTTCGTTGTAATCGTTGATTGGGCGGGGCACTATCATTTCGTTGAATCACCACCACCGCTATCCACAAAGCCACCACATCCACATCACCCATGAGACCACTAATATTATATAATATATATATATATATACAGTAGCGTCCGTTCAACTAACTACAACAACAACTAGAGCAGCCACATTGACCAACAGCAGTAACAACAGCAACAGGTAAACTCACACTGCAACGAACGACACGGTGCAGCAATCAACAGACAGCTACAACAATAAAATCGATTATTATTGTACTCGTCATTTAGCCACAGTTCAACCAACCAACGTCATCACTTACGATCTTCTTCGATATTAATTACAATAGTGATGAAACGAATGATAGTTACACTTGATAATAGTGAAGATTAAGAAGTTGACATGATTACAACAATAATAATAATAATAATGTCTTTGTAGCAAAAACTCCGACAGATCCTTTCACATTCACGTACAACAATCGGATTATAGCGACCGCGTAGGACGGCGATGAGGACAAGGCCGTCTAACTACTGATCACCTCTTTGAATGTTCTAGCTAAAACCTCAACAATTACTACTACAACCACAACAACAACCACCACAACAACAACAATGACAACAACCACAACAACAATAACAGGCAAGAATTACGACATACAACGTACATCGCCGTAGACGGTAACGCGAAATACACAGGCAAATAGATGGCACGATGTTACGGACAGTCTCATGCAGCACTACTATGCTATATAATCAGCATAATTAGTTTTGAATATATTGTAGTCGTTATCTTATTACTTAATGGCCAGGTCTGTGTAATAGAAGAAGAGGTAAGGGCCACGTAATGTAGAGAAAAAAAAAAGAAAACATTTACAGATTCGGCAAAAACGACACGACACGGATTAGAAGAAAAGTGTCCATCTAATAAACGAATAAACGGTGACAATACTGAAATAAAAACAACATGATCCAGTAGTGAATGGTGATCATGACTACAGATATTTGAGTGAAGATTGAGTTTTCGACAGCCGCAACAACCACAACAAAATCGCCACAGCAACACAACAGCTATTTGATGATAAGCAACAAGAGGCATTGGCGATAGATACCAATAAAATATATACATATATATATATATATATATATATATATATATATATACAATACAGCAGCAAACACGACAGTTGATTGATCAATCGAAGAAGTATCTATGAAATGGTGATGCTTGATGATGATACCAACAATGATTAATGGTAACAGTGAAGATTGATCGTAATGGAAATAATTAGGCACCGCAGGAGTGTTACCACTCCTGTAACAACTATGTAATTGATGATTGTAATTGAATAATGACGATGACAAGAGAACAATGCGAATACTGATAATGATCGTAATGCTGATATTGATACTGATAATGATAATCAGGACGATGGTGTCCTGAGTATGGCGAGCAAGCTAATCATAACGTTACTACTACAACTACCACTAGTACGACTGAGGGGACGAAGTGATTAATTAGTGGAAATGACAAGTAGCATCAGGAACAGCAACAACAGCAGCTCGATGATTGATTGATTAATGATGATGATGATAATGATCTGTTGAGATCGCGTTGGTCGATCGGATTGATGACTCCACTTAATAGGGTTCTTCATGCATTCATCAATCTGGACCACAATAACAACAACACCACAATCTTTCTCTGTGGAATAAATGACGTTATCATATGCAACGTTCAAGCATCTGTGTCTTTATAATATATATATATATATATATATATATATATATATATATATCAACCCTCCTGGATGGCAAATAGTACTACATATTAGAAAAGTATCTCATGTAGCCCCTGATCAATGTAGTTATTATGCTGTTGTTGCCTAATCAATCGACGAAGTCGATTGCCCCGATTCTGTAGTTATACTAGAACATGTTTACTGGTAACGTACGACATTGGCACTGTCTCTCCGACTCGAATTGAAGATCTATGGGCCGCTTAACGTTCAATATATAATAATAATAATAACACAAGGTACTTTTGCGGTGGTGAAGACCTCGAATCGTTCAAAGTTGCTGGTGATGAATGAGCTCCGAAGGGACGACAACGGTGGCCGGAGAGATTCGTGGGTAGACTAGCGCCTTTCCACCAATTTGTTGCCGTTTACGCGTGCACTGCAGGTAAAGGCTTACCTGTACTTGTCCTACGCAGCAGTAACAGCCATGTCCATCTAGCGCGTCCACCTGAACCACTCTTTCAATCTTCCTCGTGCTCTCCCTCTCTCCTTTGCTCTCTCCTGCTCAGTTTCCCTTAAGGGGACTCGGAGCTAGTTTAGAGGATCAACATAGCTGGCCACCCACCAGCCAACAGCTAGCAAATATAAATGCCCCGGCCTCGTAAAGTCCCTTCCTGGTGTAGTGCCGTGCTGTGTTCTCGCTGGCGCCGAACCACGTCCTAGGTTCTGCTAGCAGCTCGCACTCCTAGCGACCCCTGCTTGTAGGGGAGACCCAACCGTCGGTTCGTCGGTTCACCTTCACCTGCTTGCGTGACAGGGGGTAGCAGGCCGAGTCCAGCCACCCCGAGCTCCCGTCTTCCTCAGTTCGTGCCTTGCAATCCAGCGTCCTGCAGCACAGCCCGAGCCAACACTGCGACCGCCATAAAGTCAAACGCCGAGCGTGGCGTTGCCCTCGATCGTGTCAGGGCGTCTCGCTGCGCCTGGCAAGCCTCACGAAGAGCAACGAGCCAACGAACGGCCAATAGCAGAGGACCACCAAGGACCACTGCCTTGGCTACAAGAGCTGGCCGCCTAACAGCCTGCAGATTCTGAGGGTGGCCTTTTAGACTACACGAACCTAGCCAGCCAGCCTGACTACCTACCCGCTAGTTTCCTTGCTGACCCCCCGCGCTGGCCATCTATCGCAGCGAGCTGCGTTGTTCACCGGTTGGGCCTCGTTCGTTCGTCGGCGCTGCCGCCGCCGCCGCCGTCGCCGCCACCGCCGTGGGCGACGACCAGCCCACGAACGAGGGGCGCTGCAAGGATTAAGAGCAACGTCCCTCGCTGCCTGTACACCCTGGACGGGAACAATAGGGCTCTCCCTGGAGCTTAAGTGTCGCATACACTACGAGCTTCTGCGTGCGTCTTAGTTAGTAATAGCAGAAGTGATAGTAGCCGTAGTGGTGATGGTATATTGAGCCACAGGGTGGTGTCTGACTATAGAGAGGCGCATTCAATACATATATACTGCGGCAGCCAAGTCTGCATATCTGAATCAAAACTGGCGAAACAAGTGGAATGAAATTCGAAATTTCTCAACTCGTCATCGATCATTGTAAGATCATGTGCTAATTATAATCTAATCTCTCAACGATAGCCAAGTTTTTATCTTAAGTACCGAGATTTTTAACTCAATAGCCATTGACCGCTCGTTTCAAGTTCTCACGTTTGTAGCCTAAAACAGGTGCCCTAGGTGAATCCCAGTCGTCTTCGTCCTATAGTAGAAAGGTGTTAATGCCGCTGTGTAACGTTGCTTCAAGGATCCGTGAGGAGAGGTGCTCCTGAGAGGAGCTACAGTGTTGGCCAGGAGTAGATATTACTCCTACTACCATTAGAATAACGATGTTTATCTATCCGAAATGTTCCGCCATTAGCTAACCTTCGAGATTATGAATGAAATTTGCAATCGGCTTCGAAATGGACCAATAGCACAGTTGGATTCAACAGCGCGCAGGATCTTTCCTTCTGCAACGCCTGTCCCTCGCTATGCAGGGACGCAATGCCATCGCCTTCCTCGGGACAATGTCGGCCTCAGCCCCGGTCCCAGCTAATCCCCCCCCCCCAATAATCCCTAGAAATAATTCCTAATTATTGCATGGTTGAATAAATGTTATAAAATATGGACAGCACAGTTCGTTTTCTATTAATAGGAAATGACGGGATAGTCCAAATTTGTCCCTTTTCAAGATTTAAAACACCCTAAAGCCCTTCTCAATCTATCGGGCTGGCCTTATACATTGGTTATGTACTAGTTAGACAATTTTATTGTATTACAAGCGCTCAGTTAATTACGAACTCTAATGGTCTGTCCTTGTTACAGGCTACATATTGTCCTTCGAAGTGAATGACTTTCTTAATTACGCCTGAACTTCTAGGAAGAAGAAAATAATTATCTAATTATTAAATGTATGTGATATGATACACAAAATATTATTATTAATTACAATATAAATCATGTGATTATATCAGGTGTATAGATATTTGTGAGGGCGTAAATATTATATCTGCGAGCAGATGAAATACATATTATCATTATATTCAATCAACGCATTGATTTATTCGCGACCGAGGCTGCGTAAAGGAACTACTCTACCATCCGATTTTATGAAGATTTTTTGAGATGACCCCAAATGTTTCTACACTTTTTTGATTGTCCTTCTACATAACTTCGTATCATCACAAGAGAAAAGCTCCAATAGCTGAGAAGCCTTTATAGTTAAAATGCATATATAGCTCGACGGTCGAGGATTTCTTGTGTTTAAATCATGTTCTGGAAAAAAGACAAAATATTATCCTCAGGTTTCCAGCAGTTTCCGGAATAAATCCACGTGTATATGCAATACGAGCATGCCTCTATGTGTATTTTAATAAATATTTCGACTCAAGAATCCACCTATCAATAATTGTATACCATGCGCTATAGACAAAGCAGCGCAGTGTATCCATCACTCGGGGTCACCTGACCCATGATCGAAATCTACCAGGCAGGGGCACTAATAACATTGTGCTGGCGCGAGACCACAGAAACAGCATCCTGGAACAGGCACGACACCCCAGGAACGAAAGCAAGTTAACATTTAGTCACTAATTTGCACTTACATTGTTGAAGCTTGAAGGACAGCCAACCTACGAAGGTCACCGCGAATGGGCCTTGTTTCCTCCCGGCTGGTATTCGCCCCGCCTCTCTAGTATCCGGTCGAGAGCGAACCAGAGAGCAAGACGGACTTGCCCTAGGTCCTGCCGCCCTAGTGATCAGCTGACCGACGCGAGCGAAGAGGATAGCGAGTCGGTAACTGGGGAGATGTTGGACAACGATGATGAGAGAGGCCGCGACGACAAATAACAGCAACAAGAACGACAACAGCAGCAGTAGCGACGATAACGAAACGGCGACATATCATTGAGTGCAGCAAGGAGCGAACTTGGATAGAACCGGCCGGATACGTTGAGCCAGCCTCAACGGAGCACGCTGGGGTAACACCATCGCCCATAGGATCCAAGTCTATCCCTCACAGGCCTGGTCTCTTCGCTCCTGTAGAGTCGAAGAGAAGTTGTTCGGACGGGACCACGAGGTACATGGAGGTTGACGGGGACACAGCCGCCTCTATACAAGACGACCGAGAACAAGCCATCCAGGCAGGGCCCCGACTTACTAAGCCTTGGTCTCACTTTAAAAGCTTATTTGTATGATAATCTCGGGTGTTGCCAGAGTGTCGCTCCATCCCGCTAGCTCTCTCTCTATCTCTTCCTCTCCCTCGTCACACCTTACGCCAGAGATGGTTAACAGCCAAGCTCTGCCGCCGCCTTGTTCAACCCGAAGCACCAGTAGCAGCACGGGCGCATATAGGGGCCGTGCTTTCAGACCATAGTCATCTCCTTTCTTTCGGCATCAGCACCACTACTACCTCTGACACTAAAGCCACCAGCTCGACGGTGCCTACCGATGGCGCTGCCGCTGACGACGAAACGAACTCTGCTACAGTTAAGTACGCCTGTCGGACAGATTTACTCGGTAGCCAAGCCAGCAACTAAATTCGACCAAACACCGCCGCTACAGAGAGAAGAAACAACAGCTTCCGGACAAACCCAGCAATTAACACCTACATTGTCTCTGGATAAGAATTTCATGATGAGCCAGTAATCGACCAGTAGTTGCTAGAGTTCCGTAGTGGACCTTGTCAGCGGCCACATCGCCTCTGACGGTGACAAAGTCAAATACGGAAATATGAACTATATAGTGATTCATATGAAATTTATTAGTTGGGTACTAATACTATGGATATCGAATGGACTAAATATCGAGGCGTCGAAGCACTCAGCTAAAATGAACCGATCGTTGAGCGGACAAACAAATTCGAATAGCGAGAATATTCATGTTTCTATTGTTCAATTTCAAGTAGGAAAAACATTACCTATGCCAACTATCAAAGCATTATCATATATACTATTGCAGATATCAATCTCGGTAGTGAGTATATTTATTCAAACATACAGTAATTATGAATTATTTCTAAGGATTATGGGGGGTATGGGCGGGGGGAGATTAGCTGGGAAAGGAGCTGAGACGACATTGTCTCTAGGAAGGCGATGGCATTGCCTCTCTGCACAGCGAGGGATAGGCGTTGCGCAAGTGAACTTACATACACTAGATAATGCATAAAAGACCGCCCATACTTTCAAGAGGATGTTTGCGCCCCACGATCACGTGGGTGGCTAAGGCTGGGGATAAAAAAGCAACAAAAATTATTGCAAAATCAGAAAGTGGGATGAGGGCCTGGTGGAGCAAAACGGCGGCTTCGGTCGTAAAAATAAACCTGGATAAAATCGTTATAAACGATTGGCCCCCTTCGTGAAACTCGGATTCAGCTGCTTCCCAGTCTAGCGATATGTTGCTCTTTTTGTGAAAACGCAACGCATAGGTGTACGACGAATTATTTATTTATTTATATGAATCGTGTATTGTTTCCTACCTTGTCCCTACAATAGTTAACCGGTTATTCTCACTTGTATCGTTAATTAGCGCACACGTGACTTGTGTTGTTTACAATATCAACGAACCACTAACGCTCGTTGAAAGCGTACCTGTTCGCAGAGTAGACAAAGAGTAGAATAAGCAAGGTATACAATTACCGTTCGCGGAATTCAACAGTCTGACATCGCGACTCAAGAAACGAAACGCCAAGCGAACGTGTGGGCCGCCCCTCTCAATCGTTGGTGTCCAATATACACTCGATCAAAGACACCTACCAAATAAAGACATGTACGAGAAAGAAATCCCTAAACAGTCAGTGGGCTAGCTAATAACGAAATTGTCACACGACCTGGCGAAGAATTCCAAACGTGTCCGCGATTAGGATTCCAAACCTCCGTACCTGTACACAGTGCATTCCTCTGACCAACGTTCGCTACCACCCAACGACAGACGTCGGGGAGCACGACGGGCGGGGCTATTTCATTCGATACAATATAAAAAAGTCGCACTGGTCGTCGGTGAGATTCAAGCCGGGTAGCATTCGATTTCGGTCGGGATGTTGTGCTGTCCGCAGCCCGGTGAGCGTGATAGCGGTTTTCCATTATTGAAACCGACCACGCGGTGGGCCACCATTCATTGTCAACTCCGTCAGTGATCCTTCCTCGCCACACGTTATCCGTCGGCTGAAAACGAGAACGTCTCGTTGTAGGTCTACTAAAAGCGGTGTTATTTTCAAGGCAATGTTTCTCTCTTTTTTAATCAACATGATTCGCTGTTTTTGCCATTCAGTTACAAGTTGTTCTGTAGTTTGTTTTGTAATTGAGACGAGTGCAAGCGAGCGTGGTTGCAAACATTTCTTCGCGGTCAATTATGCGGCTTCCTTTTCATCCTTACGTTGCTATGCGGTAAAACGTGAATCCGGCTGAGTCAACGTACACCTGCCGACAACAAACACAACCACCGTAGTAGACTGGTCGGGTTGGAGATACCAGGAGAAGAAGAAGAAGAACTAGCTCAGGCAACTTTTCGTTCCTCTGTTGGCGCATCGCTTCGCCTCGTCGTCCATCGTTCTCGTCCTGCAGAAGGTTGCGCCGCTAGAGGGAACCCCCACGAAAGATATAGTACCTATGGATTTCCAGCAGTAGCAGCAGCTACGCCTGATGCGGCTGCGCCGGCTCCTGCTTCCGTCATCGTCGCCGCCGCCGCCGCCGCAGACGCATCCGTGCAGCTATGAGGAAGGAAGAAAGATTGAGGAAATGATGAGTGTGCTCCGGATGCCAAAGAACCAACCGCGTCGACCTCCCCTCTTTTGGGCCCTTCGTTCCCCCGCCTTTCCGACGCTATCTTTGGGATATCCTTGCTACGTACCTGCCTCTGTGGATGGCCAGCCGCGCGACACGCGCGCGGGCCTTCTTTCAGAACGACCCTTTCCTGCGTACGTACGATTCGCAGCCCACAGACAGACAGGCAGAGCAATGGACGGCCGGACAGCGTCCCGTCTCGTCTAAGGGTTCGTTCGTCGCCAACAGACTGATCGGCGGTCGGCAGAACTACACCTGGCCGCCAGCTAGACCAAAGGCAAGACCCCATGAGACCATCTATGAAGGGGGGATTTGAGTCGAGGTTTTGAGTCGACACGTTGAATCCATTTGAACCGAAACGGCCACCACCGACATAACCTACCCACCGAATCAACTGATTCTCTTTCGTATTCCTCTTCTTCTTGTTCAATACTAGTTCTCAATGCTCGTGGGCTCATCGTATCGAAATACGACTGTACAAAGCTGGGCTGTCCGCAGCCACATAGAATCTAGTATATGGTATATCGTCATATATACAATATAATGTATGGTATATCGACATATATACAATATAATGTACGGCATATCGCCATATATACAATATAGTGTATGATATATCGCCATATATACCATAGAAGGTATTGTACATCGCCGGATTGCCGGTTGAAGGGTATATTGACGACATAGTGAATGTGGTTAGGCTATCAACCTTCGATCATCTCTACTGGCCACAATCAACCACTGGCCCCAATGAGTACTATAATCGTAGTAACGGTCAATGCGCTAACTCTTTTTTGCTACACAGAATCAACGAAGTAGCGACTATTTCCAGATCTGATGAGCCCGAGCAAATGTGAATAAAGAACAGAAAGAAGTTGTTGTTTCGCTGACCGGCCTGCAGGCTGTTCGTTTCGAGGAGTGCAGAGCTACCCTGTACGTTGCTGCAAATAGTAACAGTGCAGATGTGTAGATAGATTACGAAATAGCGAGGGACGACACAGTTAGAGAAGAAGTCAGGAGTGGTCCAGGGGCTACCGCGGGACGGCGTCAATTACGTAGACCCAATTTAAGATTCACTTCGACGGATTCATCGATTCTACTTACGACGTGGGTGGAAGGCTGTAGCTGTAACCGACTTGCATAGAAGGACCATAAACAAGAATAGATAGATGAGAGGCTAATCAACGACGAGCGGATGACCCGTGACAATTTGCCAGTTCGTTAAAAGGCGTAGTGGCGATTATTAAATCGAGTATGTTGAATAGTTCCACGGCTTCCTGAGTTCATAGTGTGCCATCAATTTTTTGTAGTTCTCACTGACGATAATAGTGTTAATCTAAACGTAACTTGTTTTGTTTCGTTCGTTTTTATGTGAGTGTTCTAGTGACATAATAGGGATTGCTGCTTGGCTACATTCATTGGGCGTTTTAAACACTAAACGCGCACATGAGCACTATCTATGTTCGTGCCGGTGGATTTTTATCCGCGAAGGGTTATTCTGTAATTCCTCGGGACTTTCAGCAATTTTCCTCCTCTCGCGAAACGACAAAGCTCGACACTTTCAATGAATAGACAACAAATTAATATCTAAAGCCTCACTTAACACCCTATAGCAATGTAGTCTATCGGCATCGCATCCGGATTCAAACACATGAGTTCGTTTGCCATTCGACAACTATTAATAAAAATCAATTTTCCGAGCTGACCCACAGCCAGCTATTACCCGATGGCAAATGATGAAATAGTGCTCATCTAATCGTTCCTACGCGCACGAGGTTATCAGTTTCGTTTCATAACTTGAACGATTTAGCCCGCAGCGAGCAAGAAGTC
The DNA here is from genome assembly GCA_019614645.1 of Stratiolaelaps scimitus. Lineage (NCBI taxonomy): Eukaryota > Metazoa > Arthropoda > Arachnida > Mesostigmata > Laelapidae > Stratiolaelaps > Stratiolaelaps scimitus. The sequence continues at coordinate 3,623,815 of JABWDB010000008.1, read as the reverse complement.
AACTGAGATGAAAGAGATTCCAACAGAGATTAAATATAAATGTGTGTCCACGACCTCGACTCAACTTTGATCAGAAGCAATAGTTTGCAGACACGAATACCACCCACAAACGAAGCAACAGCGTTTTTACTACTGACCTGGACGTGGGCGAATTCGTTTGTCCATATAGGCCCACACGAATCGTTTGATACCGTCCACAAGCTATACGTATGGCTGGCTGCGCGGGCTGCGCGGGCGAGTCGGTCTATTTATGTATCGTAGACCTTTCATCTCGATTATGGCGCGGCGATTTTTAGGGATCTGTGATTTTTGTGCTTTGCCAGATTTGACCACAGCTCGAAATCCTCACGCGAACACACACGACGTTTTTACGTCCGAATTGTATTAAACAATGAGGGCAATTGTGTGTGATTTATATAAAATCGATACGAAGAACAGTCTACTCTGGTATGTGTGTGTGTGTGACGACATCGAATTCCCTAACGGCCTCTCGAAGAGATGCAACCTCCTTCTCGAATCCGAGAGAGGAGTCCCTTTGATTTATCTGTAATTGTATATTATTATGATCAACAAAAATGATTATAGCATGCCGTCCCTTACGACAGTGTCTTGTTAACTGCAATATATTTATAGCAGAAAAAAATGATTATAACACAATGAACGCAATGTTGTGTTATCGTCATTTTTCAGTATGGAACAAAGCAATAAACATAAAATGGTGACACTAATTTAACAAAGCAGATATGCGTTTAACAGACGAGTGACGAATCCACGTTCAGCAGTAATGTGTTACATTGTATAATGCGCATGACTCTCGGCGAGAATAAGTAAAACTTTGTTACGACACAACAGAGAGAAAGAGACAGAGAGAGCTACTTTCAAGAGTTCGCAATAGAGGAAATTCCAACTGGCCCACAGCGCTACATAGCTAAAGAGTAGAAAATATTGTTCATTCATCTGCCCAGACGACCAGGCCTTCTCTGTGCTGAGGCTCGCCCTCACGCCGGCCTTCGTTCCTGTAATGTCATTACAGTCGCAGGAATTTCGAGCGGCATCCGCAACATGAAATTCAACAAAAGCTTACCCTCCAACCGTCTACTCTACATCGTTGACGCCGGAGCTCCTTATACACCAGCGGGCCTAGATTTGTCCACATGCCCTGATATAGTCAATAACTTCAGTGTGACTGGTCCCTTTAGCTCTCTCTCTCTCTCTCTATCTCTCTCTTCCTACCGTGCGAAATAACCCCGCCGTTGGAGTTTATATTAGCACGGAACGTAATAGCTAATTTTATTGCTGAGATTTAAAGCAGATGTTGCCATGGAGTGAAGGAGAGGAGAGACATATCCGATGACAATGACCTGTCGATGTAAGCGGAGATACCAAGAGGTTTTTTCAATATATAACACCAGGCAGACCTAAGGGAACACACAGTATACGGTGACGAGTTTCGTACACGCTCACCCTCGTCTATTCTATGTCGTTGAATCAGGAGGCGGTAAGTGTACGATCCGGACGATTCCGCTGGAATCATACTTCATTGACAGGAGGGATAATGTTAGGAGAATAGTTGAGGCAAAAAACACTTTGAATAAACAGTAGAGAACAGAGGCCTAGAATTGAGCTGGCGATTCGTCTAGAGAACTGGAGCAGGCGATACTGCAGGTTAGGCGTATTCCAGGAGGAATCAGGCGAACGATACCGCTGGGGTCCCTACATGCGCATATTTAAAATAGGAGTTTATTATGATCTACCCCTTATTTATGGAATATCGCCGTATACTTTCATACAAGGGAAGAGTAGATGACCCTAATCTAAAACTCACACGAATCTAAATAATTGTTGCTTTGAGAAGAGTCGTTGGACCGCAGTGGTTCTCAAGAAGACAGCCATACCATTACACGAGGACTATTCAATTATAGCACTTCACGTAGCGAAAACTCCACTCATTCTCTCTCTCTCTCTTTTCCTCTTGACAATGAAGCATCGAAAAAACTGTTTTCCCTCAGCTATTCCCCTATCTGACAGGCCTCAGCTCTTCACCTTTTAGGTATTACTATGAAGCAATGAAGGTATCAATGAGTCAGACCACGGTTGCAAAGTCGTCACAATAATATTACCTGGGGACACCTTCAGGTCCAGCTATAGGCCGGAAATACTATAAATGGAAATTAGCACAGCAAAGCGTCATTATCTCTATGTCAAGTCAGTCGAGGGTGGCAATAAGACGCATGATTTACATAACAATACACCAATATCACAGAGAGCACAGATAAGATTAATTTATATATATCTACGGAGGATGTTGAACACGGCAGCATTGACACAATAGACGTACTATAAAAGCGATTTGGTTAGAATGAACGTGTTCTAGATATTGCAAAAATATAGATGCATGATTATCTTCCGGGGCCATGCGTCAATCGAAGCTGACCTTCAGTTACAAGCGAGCACTGCATCATATGTGCATAGGTAGTGCGTATATAGTAAATATTCAATTTCATCTCAAAGGACAACCAGCAACAACGACGACAGTAATAGAATGACATAGTTACATGTTTTTCATTTATTTATACAAACGTTCCTCTTTCACACGCAAGCTTTGCATACAACTAAGTTACTGATGACCTGGCCGCCTTCGCAGAACCTTCCCCGAATATCGTCCGTGCACTCCCACTCGCGTGTATGTCTCTAGGCGTGTGTGCGTGTCTGCTGGTATTTAAAAATAAGAAGCACAAACGGTGGATATTTCTGAGGAAATTTATGTACGTTGTCATCTTGACATGTTTCCTTAGATCAGCCATGTCAAATGTCGAACGACACACATGTACACAGAGCACGGAGCCAGCCACGCATACGGCACTGATGTTGAATTCATTTCAGTCGTGGGCATTCAGTGGTACATGACGATAAATTCGTTGTTATCCGCTACAGTGTATAATACATTATTACCCCGTGATAATATTAATGATAATCTGCAATGGTAAATCCAACGGCGTTACCTATAAACTTGTGTATGTTGCTATGATTTAGTAAAATCGATATGTCTTCTTCACTGTCCAGCCCCCCTATCTGCCCTGAGCTTCGGCGTTCGCCTGCTAGATAGGCGTTGGCTAGAAATCAAGATCATTATGACTCCGCGAGTGACTAGGCCCGCGCCTCGATTTTTGCAATCGTTATCACTCATTACCACTGTTGAGCGCGCTCCTTCTTGGCCTGTAACCACCTGTGACAGGCTCCTTTCCGTAGCTGATGGAGTTCTTATTGTTCCTCAACAAGTTGAACTTGACAAATGTCGCCTGTGTCTCCCACACATACGGTATATAGACGATCCTAGCAATCAATGGAGTGCTCTCCGTGTCCATGAATTCCGTCGAATAGACGAGCTCGAAGTCGGCGTGCCGCGTGAAGTTCGGCTCACGGCTGGTTACCTTCGGTCGGTCGGTGTCCATGAGGAAGTGGCACTTCGACAGGCTGAGGTAGCGCGAAGGCTCCTCGAGGTTCGCATCGTTCATCTCGGTCGGAATCGTCCACGTGGCGTTGACGCCAACGCCGAACGGTTTCGGGAGCTGACCCCGAAATTCGGATTTGATGAATTGCAGCTCCCAGCGATCAGGCAAAAAGAAGGACGCTGGGAATCGATGCCATTCTTTGCCGACGCAGAAATTGACCGTATGAGACGGCAGATCAGCGAGACCTTTGGGATTGGCGAAACGATTGAGTTCCATTGACAAGGTCATGGGGGCATTGTACGCCTTGTACAGTAAAATGCAACGGCTCATCCCGATGAAGCATGACAGCATTACAGGTAACAGCCACCAGGCATCGTTCAGGTCGAGGTGGTGCCTGAACGTCCGTTTATAGAATAGACGGTGGAGCCACCGTTGCAGAAGGTCAAAGCATACGGCCGCATTCAGAAGTATCAACGGGTAGACTGGATAGAGGAAGCGCTCCTCCTTGTGGGGCTGGCTGAAGAATATGGCGAACCAGATATACATGCCTAGCAATGGTACGTACTGCAGACGTTCGGTCGGCACCCGGCAGAATTTCGTAATCGCCAGGAGAGGAATGACGGCCAGCGCCATTAGGAAGGCGTAATTAAAATTAATCACACCATTTCGAATGTAGAAATCGAACGGCTCAACGCCGTACAGATTCGGTCCGTGCGGACTAAACATGTTGTACAGGACGATGTTCTTCGCGGCGAAGACCAGCTTGCCAAAGTAGACGCTGTCAATGGCGACTACTGTCGGCATGATGCATACGGACGAGATGATTCCGTATTTAATAAAATCGATCACATGTCGTCGACCCCTGAGCAGGGCGTCGATGAAGATCGGCACAACGAGTATACCCGTGAATGGCCATCCCGCCAGAACGCTGAGAACCGCTGAGAACAGCGCGAACAAATAGTTGTCGTTCCACCAGCCGCCGTAGGAGAGCATGAGAAGTTTCATGCCGAAACTCGACGGCAGAAACGCCGTCGACGAGATGAACATCCCGGCGGCGAATATCGTCATTAGAAAGTAGATCTTCGCAATGTGCTCGCCAAACTTTCGCCGGACGGCCTTGTAGAAGTAGGCTTCACAGATCGCTTCGACGGCGCCGATGACACAGCGCATAAAATAGAACACAAGCGTCCGTTGGTCCTGTAACAGGATGCTGTACGCGAAGCCGGGCAGGGCGTATAGCCAGAGGTATGCGTACGAGCGGATCGCATACAACGGGCTGTACTCCCATGTCTGCATACCATGGCCATACATGAGATAGTGAGTGGGCTCCCAATAGTTGTACGTCTCATCGCAATCCTGGATGTTGCTCCAGACGGCCGCGCACAATCTCGCTGAGAGCAGCACCTTAAAGGCGGTAAACGTCGCAGGCGTCCACGTAAGCGGTTCCAGCGTGGAAACATCGCCCTGGCCACCGTCGGCCGGCGGAGCGCGAGGCAGCTTCTCGGCATTGCTCAATTGTGTCCTCGACGACTTGTCACTCGCTCCGGCTGCCCTATGCTTAGTTTCCATTGTGTTGCTTGGCGAACTGAAGTGAGCCGGTTAGCCCGCGCCAGCGCTCACCCCGACGACGACAACAGTCTGTGAAAACACTTCGCGATAGCGGTTGACACTCGCTCACAGACAGTAACATCTGATTAAAGCAAAACAAACCACAGCTGACTAGACATCAACCCATCGAACGCCCTGCACTGCCGCGCAGCTGCGCGCGTACCGGTCGGATGGACGCATGGTTAGGTAGCGCCGGCGGGCGGTTCAACGCTGCGTCCAACGTCAATATGATGCCTCAATGGCAAGCGCGTACATTGACAAAAAATATTTCGTACTCTGTCGATCGAGTCAGACAATTTGGCATCCGCTAACTATTCAGACTATTATATCAGAACAGATGTATCTGCCGTTATTATTGCTTGTAGCCATCGAGCCATTAAGCAACTGAGCAGTGTAAGCGATGCGTAATGAGCATCGCACCGTATTGATTGTTTGTTGGTCATTTTATAAATTTCTACTTTTTCGGATATTAATCCAAGAACAGCAACAGACCCAGTATGCATTTGGGTAACTCGCGAAGCAGAGCGTTTTCGTTAAATAAAAGTATCTCGATACCTGAGTAAGTTGATCGCGCATTCAATAGTTAGCCAAAATCACGGTCTTATTGTACATTTATCATGGCACGGTCACAAATGTAGTTGACGAAAATCAGACAGTCGCAGATAGAACTATGGGACTCTACTTTGCTAATTATAAGAGAACGACTCGAGCTTTCATTACTGAGATGACAGCAGTAACCGCATCTCCCGCAGAAAGCGTAGTTAATACTTTCTTTGCTATAATACATTTCATGAGTATTTCAAGGCTTTATGCACTGTATGACGTTTGAGGATCGCCGATTATACTTTTTTTTAAAATTCTGGTCATGATCTGATTTAGTTTATTCGACGTCAGAGTTGTAGCAATATCTGAATTGATTCGGTTACGTACACAGCCATGTGTATACGTCACCACCGGTTCCGTCTCCATGGAGACCACTCGCTATATTGGAGGATTCGATTCTCCTGTAGTCATCAGGAGTCGCTGTCAACTCCAGTCCGACAGACTAGACCAGTGAGTATTTAGCGTTGAATCTTCGTTTCATTAGCGTTCGAAAACGAGTCGAATAGTGTCGCTATGACTCCCATTTGTGCAAACACATAACCTAGCTTCTGTGGCATAACCTTTGTGGTTAGTCAGACTGTACAACATATGAAACAACCTTGTAACTAGAGTTCAGCTGAGGGTGCCATAATATAATCAGGGGGGGGGGGGGGTAAATAGCACGGTGTTGCTCGGCAGTTTGTGGACACGAAGCGCACAGTGGAAGTGTGGACAAATGTATTCGTGTATTTGACTTGACCATTAAACGGCACCAGTATACATATCGCTTTGATAACGGTTAGATCGGGGACTGGCTATTCTGATGTACGACATGATAATTAGATTCATTATCGTGCCGACTTGTGCCGTGCGAAGTGTGACACGATGCAATGGTATATGCATCGCCCAATAAAATCTTGCTAATGCAAATAGCGACAGCTGGAGTGTTTTTCCATCTCTATCAGAGGAATATTATATATCTCAAGCTTAGAAGTAGAACGTGTGTTAACGCTGTACTGGTGCTGTGCAGTTATATCCAACTTGTACGATGTGAGCACTTCCTAACGTTCGCGCTACTATGTATTAGTAAGTGCAAGTGGTACAGCTTTCCTGCAGGCGGTGAAACATGTCGTTGTTCAAAGTGCGCGACTTCTGGGAAGCCCGAGGCTCGGATGACGAGGAGTTCTCCGGAGGCAGCGCGGTATGCTATCAGCTCATCGACGGTCTTGGTTAGTGTTATCCACTTGGAATACGTCATGCGAAATCAAGATCTCCTTATAACACCGGTAGTAAATATGATCTGTCCAACAAAGTGATCGCTCAGTGCCGCATGATGAGGTAATTAATAATCGAGTCATGGCAACGGACGGGAATTTCTGTAAAAACAAAATGAACAGTGTCGTTCTGACAAATGATTCCGAATGAGAAGGTCAGTCCCGAAGACATCTATAACCCTAGTGAGTCAGGCATCTCGAGCTCCAGTGCTCGCGGATGCTTATTGATAGGATACCGCCCAAAGCCTCAAGGTTTACATAACAAACTGGTTAAACTTGCTCGCTACATAACAATAATATCGTATTATACCAGTCTGACATAAGGCACCCCCCGCGAACGATGACACCTCTTAACGGCAACAACATGTGATGGTTATGTTTTGCAGTAATCGGATACATAAAAATAGTAACCACAATTAGCAAGCAGAAAGCTGTACAGACATAGGCAGCCAGGTGAAATCTACCGGCAATCCTAGCACCAGTGCACACTCAACACTGGCCAATGATGATTGAGGGTCGTATCGTGCTTTATATGAAATGCCTGCAAACAAGCGTTTCACTCTCAGTTGCCCTCCACCTCGCGGTGTGACGATTGCCGGCAAAAAGCAAACAAAAAAGCAAACAAATATCCTCTGTCTACGACGATTTCCCGGTGTGGCCGTCCTCGGCTTCGACTAGAAGTCAGTCCATTCTCAGCACCACTGGCGTTCCATTCTGTTCAATTACAATGTATTATTGTACAATGCGGAGAAAATGAGTTCTGCGCCAAGAGTCGTTGGGATCGTCGACAGCCCTTCGATTTTTCTTCGCCCGATATTTGCTCGGCGCTGTGTTGAATTCGCCGTGGCCGCTCCGCGAGACTCGCCTCGGCACGGTGCCCTATTCAGACGAGTGATTCTGCCTCAGTTCAATCATTGACTGTCTGAGAACACCTTCAGCGCACTGCTATGAGGGGTGTTCTTATTGAGCGAAGGTTTTATTCCAGACAGCACCTGATGTTCCCTCCGTCAATTTAATTTTGAACAGTTCAAAGCTGCCGGTCCAACGATTGCGTTGATTTCTGTGAGGCGGTATTTCGTCGGACGCTCGACCTCGTCGCAGTTGGTCGCAGACCCGTCGGAAAATGGGAAGATATCGTTCGTTCTCGTACAGACAGCCTTGTGTGTACTGTGTTAATAGGCCATGTGATGCTGTCCTAGCTCCAAAGAAGACGCTGCAAACATGGATGCTGATTGAACATTTGATCGCAGTAACATTTCATGTTATGGTAGTCGATTGAAGACTCGGAACGGACGCACGTAACCGTGACGGCTGGAGAAAGCCTTCACAGCATTTTCCAGATGGAAGCGGTGGGAAGTAAAAACTTCGGTCATCGATTCCAGCAGCTCGCATCATTTAATCGCGCACCCTTGGATATTCGCCGCAACGGGCTGAATTGAGAGAGGCGATAGGATCTTCTTCTTCTTCTTCTGCTTTCTTTTTGCGGTGTCACCGACTGCATAATTGGTTGGGCCATGGACGAGCACAGGGGGTGGTGGCAATGAGAGAAATTCGCCTTTGTCAAACTCGAATAAAGGAAGTACCTCACTAAATACATCGCCGATCGTCTTGAAAAAGATGAAGGTCGAGCTCAGCTGTGTGCCGGAAATCACTAGCAGAAGCGATGGAAATTTCGTACGCACTGGGGAAGAATGCTGATTAGGAGGAAGACGAGACAATATTCGAAGCAGTGATGTGTCAATTTGCGAATTTTACGAAAACCACCTTGACTGCCGAATGGTCCTGTTGCCCTCAGAGAGGCGGTCGAATCCACTGATAGAAGGTTGAAAGCAATATGCCTATAGATATTTAGTAAACGAATCTATTTTGGAGCGGACTGGTTCCGGGGCAACAGCGGTAACTTGGAACCGGGGAGATCCCGGCTTCAGTCCCGTAGGGTGCAAGCGAAATGACGCGATCTTGACCTTGCAGATGCCATCTTGCTTGTCAATAGATACAATTATTATTATTATTGATGTAAAATTGCTCACAAGCGTTAATCATGTCTAGTACATTCACTAGCACAGAGACTGGTGTTTGAAGGGCATGTTCGTTTAGTCACTGATTTTTTTATTTTCTTTATTGTTTATCTATGCATTCGTGGTTTATTTTGGGTCTAACTATCTGTGCTATTCGACGTTTCTGCATCATTAGACTGTCTGATAACAGGTAACCTCTCGGGTCTGCTGCGTATATACCACATTGAGGGACTGGTCGGATACCGTGCGGAACATCTACTTGTCGAGCAACAACTAGAGCAGGCGATACTGCAGGTTAGGCACGTCGTATTCCAGGGGAATTCAGGCAAACGATACCGCTCGGACTCCCTACATGCGCGTATTCAAAATAGGAGTATATAATGATCTATCCTTTATATATGGAATATCGCCCTATGCTTTCATAGAATAGAAGAGCAGATGACCCTGATCTAAAACTCACCCGAATCTCAATAATTGTTGCGTTGAGAAGAGTCGTTGGACCGCAGTGGTTCTCAAGACGGCAGCCATACCATTAAATGAGGACTATTCAATTATGGCACTTCACCTAGTGAAAACTCCACTCATTCTCTCTCTCTGTCTCTTTCTCTTCCCCTCTTGACAATGAAGCAATGGCATCAATGGGTTATAACCTTTTTAACTTTTGTGCAGCTTTGTGTGCTTTGTAACATCTAAGGCATCTGCATTAGCTAATCTCCTCCTCTCAAAGAAAAAAGAAAGGCACCTGTTTAGCCTGATGATATTGGCACACAGTCATCCACTGGCATTAAATCGAATACTAATATGAAGGATCTCCTACTGGGGTCATTATCTAGGTTGAGTTCGGCAAGTTCCTGTCCAATTCAACTGAACTAGTCGCCTGCGTATTGCATCCACGAAAGCTGGCAGTCGTCGCTATTCGAGGTGGGCCTATGAAAGCAGACGTTTTCAATACGTTTTTGTCGATAACTACTAATAATATACCACGTGAATAACGTTCAAAGTATGCAAGGATTCAAATAATATCAAAATACAAATAGATGCTGCCGATGCTGATTACCGGAGCTAGAAAAAAGTGATAAAGCTTTGAAGTAACGTTCTCTTAAAACCATAGCTCATGATATGACATGCTTGGTAGATATCGTAATTATATATATATATATATATATATATAGTTGAGTTTATACAATATATTTTAATTTCACTCTGCTTCGTTCCATGCCCGGAAAATGGCCTTGCTTGTGGTTCAGCCAACGCGATGGGAGGCAGCAGCCAACTCGAAGCCACCATAGAGCCGTTGTACGAGCACAAACTTGAGCGTTGCAGTTACCTGCTCACTAAGGGACCCTTCGGAGGAGCCAAAAGTGAGGCTGGTTCTCGGTGATTCGTTTCAGCTTGCACAGTGAAAACTGCAATGTTAGATGTATGAAACTCATTTCTTATCAAAAATACTATGAATTACGAATGAGGTATGGGTTCTACGTTCAGCAAGTTAAGCCACACCTGCTTCTTCGATACGCCGTGTATGGGCTTGCGGACGCGGGACGTACAAGGGCCCAATGATGATGAGGCTGCGAGCTGAAACGCCGCGCCTCGGCGGCGTTAAGCTCCCAACTATTAAAATGCTAGACTTCTAGAAAATGAGACACATATAAATTTCAAATATAGGCTAAACTAAGTGAGTTAAAACAAAGATTTTTTAGTGTGAGTTTGAGGTATGCACCTCTTTTATTTATACACTGGTCCCAGAGTTCTGGCAGCCTTCTGACGGCTAGGTATGCACTAAGGCCAACAAGATTGAGCCAACAAGAAATTTCATTGCCACGATGTGCCCTAGCATTGTCATCGAGCAGCCGGTGCTTCCTATTGCCATGCCAATTATTCATGAGTCCCTTCAACTCATCAAGGGACTCTTTTGCTGTCTATATATCTTCAAATTGTTTACTGTCTATATATGTCAGTTATTTACTGTCTATATCTCTTCAAATCATTTCTTCTCTTGAAACATAAATCTGACACTTTCCTTCTGAGAATGCAAGCCTGAGAGACCTGGTCCGCCGGTTGCCATTGCGAACGCCTGATAAAAGCCGAATGCTTGCGCTCACACTGGTTCATTAAGCGCTTGCTAGGTCATTTTCGTTTTTCCTTGATTGATACAATTACTCAAATTTCGTAATACGTTGTGTTCTAAAGCTTTAAACCGTTTCAAGTGATACGCTAAGGCTTGTTGTTGCCAACATCGTTAAAATGAAGCCGGGTATTCTCCGGCCGGCCCGCACTCTTAGTGCATATGATAGATCTAGTCGTTCCTCATATTTCTTCTACGAAGAAACTTGACATCAGGGGAAATTCGTCATCTTGTCAACGTTCTTCAGCCCGCGGGAAGCCGTGGGTAGCTTCGGGCATGCATAAATATTTTCGAAGTGCATATATATACATATTGCCTAGACATACATTCGTTTATTTTCATATATATATATATATATATATATACGAACGAGCGACAGAAGATCGCATAGTAAGGCCAAGTGCGTACCTAATGTGTATTTACATTTTTATACTTCTTCTTGGGAAGTGAAGAGAACATGCAGGTGGATAGATAGTCAGTTGGTCAAAAGATAGCTGTAGGAGTGGATTTACCAAAAGGTGAACGAGGGTCCAAAAGGGACCAGGGGGAGCTTTGCCTCCTCTTGGCAGATCCGCCACAGCGGGGTATGCCACGTCCAGCTAGTTACCCAGCCAGCCGGCTATGCCTAGAACGGCAATGCATCATTTCCTCTGGCAGGGGAACTGCGCACCGCCCCTTCGGCTTCGTTCAGTGGAGCGCATCTGGACGCATACGCCTGACATATGGACGAAAACTATGTAATTTCGGTTGAGACCTTCTCAGAACCGGTGGCAAGAAAGAGAGAGAGAGAGAGAGAGTTTAATAGCAGAATGCAACAAGTGGCACAGCTTTGTAGCACATAAATAGACAATATAGTATAATATAATATGTCTTCATTTTTTTATGGAATTGTTATATCAGTAAGGCATTTTCCGGTTCTGTTCCGGTTTCATTTCCGAACTATTTTTGTCACGTTCATGGGCTACAATTATTCCGGTTGATATTTTCAGAATGTGAATAAAGCAGAATACAATGGAAAACTGCTTGTAGAGGATGTAGCTTAGAATTCGCAGGAATTGATATTATAACCATTGTATCGGTAGAGAGACAATGGACTTGAGTCGAAAATTGTAGCGTTAAGACATGCACTGCCATGTTGCTAATTTGTTTTACGCTGAAATCGACTGACAGCTGCTGACCTCATCTGCGTACAAAGTGTCGACGGGGTGCTGAGCATGTTCGATCGTGAATCGCATGCGTTTGACCGACCATTGCCTGGAGCCCTTCTGCCGGGTCCTTTGGCCTATATCGAGCAGACGGACTCGTTCGTGACAGTCACCTCAAGCCTCGTCCTTGAGACGTTTCGATATCAGGTGGGTGACAACTGTGCGTGACAAGCCGACAGTGCGAAATGTCAATTTTAACCTCAGCATGATGGCTACCACCTAGCCGGCCGCCTGACCGACGAGGAATATCTGACAGCCTCATTGTTACCAGCTAGATCTTATCGTAGTACTGAAATCACGTGTTTTTTTAAGAAGGGAGTTTGTGCAGTTAATAATCGACACGTTGGGAAATGATTAGCTACAATTGAACAACAAGTGGTAAATCAAAATCGAGTGAGGATAAAAAAAATCATTCACGTAAATACTAACTCATAATTACATTTGGCCACAGGTCCTCGCCTCAGCGACACTTGACAACGATGCACAACACGGAGTTCGGGGGAAGAGGGTTACGGTAATCAGTAGTGTTACGGTTTGATTCAGTTTAGTCAATGTATTTACCGAAATGTCAATAGCTAAGCAAAATACAGATTTGCTTAATTAGCTAGATATGCAAGTTATGATATTCAGGCCAATCGGAACGGACATTTTTCATTAGGATTCGAGGTAGTTCAATAGCGATTCTACATTAATAAAACACTATCCTTATTATTATTATTGTTATTCTTTTTTTGTTTTTATTAAATACCATTATTACAGAAATAGACAATCATAGAACAAATGGAATTAAATAACAAAAAAACGAGAAACCTGTTTATTTCAGAGCGAATGGAGTCTCACTTTAGGAGAGATGATCTCGGACATTCGAGTAGTTCAGGGCCTTCACGAACAACTTATATTCGCATTAGGCAAGTTGTAGGAACAGTTTTCACATCTAAAAATGTGGCGCCAGTCACAGCAATCAATTGCTGTTCGCTTTCTTGTATCTGCAGATTTGTCAGTGACGTTTATTGCTATTGTTATTCTTACATGTGTTTTATACATCATGCATCTTCACGACTCTGCACTGGTGCAGAGCCGAGCTATGGCAAACTCAGCATTATAATGTGAGAGCCTTGAAGAAGAAAAGCTACACCCCCTTGGGAGACGTTGCGCGTTGAATCATCACATATGTCCATATACACACACACACACATCGTGTGTTCAATTCACAAGACCTCGCCTGACCGGATACTATGGAGCTGTTGCAGGCTGTTGTTTAGCGTGCTGAATCCCAAGATATGATTTTCTATCGGCGTGCAGTGCTTCTTGCTTTGCATGTAGTCCCAGTCGGTGGAAGGACTGTTCATATTGCATAATCACCAGGACCGGACCTACCGTGTCACATTCGAATTCAGATCACTCTATTTTTTGGATAAATATGCAAAAATTACAACAAAATTGTTGAAATATTATAAGCATATATACATATATATAATCAAATGGAAGTAAAAATATACAGTCAATGATTATAACACTAATAATCATATTTATATCAACACAATAATCTACAATAGCTCAATTTAATGTCAAATTTCCTATTTACAATGTATCGTTTACAAAAGCCTAACGTTGGTGATACCGGGTGCTTTTTATCATTGTTGACTCTAGGGGAACAGACGATGTTTGTTCTAAAAAGCAACGCCGAACTGGTCTACACGAAACGATTCGATTTTAACCCCCGATGCTTTCACGTCTACCAGCGAGGTAAGGTCATTTTATCCAATGTCGGATATTGATTATGGTTGTGCATCCTAAAATATAGAATAATTCGAGGAGCAGTTGAGGGCAGGTTGTCAGGCCGAGGCCTTCAAGAGGCAAGTCGTCCAATAAGGATGTGATATCTAGCGACGAAAATCACTCGCTGATACCACAGAAGTAGCTTGCTCCAAATGCTCTGTACGGTTAGTACTGTAGGGAATCAGGGGCAGGGCTATACCGTATTGGGCTATCCTGTGCTATATATGCTTAAAGCTATTGTTATCTCGCAGTGTAATGCAAAGATGCAAACCGTTCTTCGTGTCATTGTACCACAGTGGCAACTGCGCTTGTTCACATGAGCTTACTTATCGGAAAGGCGAGAATAATTCAATTATAATATGGATAATAGCAATTAAATGATTACAATGTGAATGAGGCGAACAAAAAGTCGTTGCTGATACTGGCAACGCCATTCTACAATATTAATAATAATAGAAGCTCGAACTAGTCCGCTATTTCTGCTGCGTTATTTCTTCAGATCCAAAGGATCCCTTCTTGTGGACAATGGTCGTTTCCCAGAACAATACTGTTCTTGTTTACGAGAAGACATCGTTGCGATGGGCAGCGCAAGTGGATGACACACCCGGAGTAATCGCAATTTTGCGGGCAGACCTGAGCTTTCTTAAGGTGAGCACAAAACAGATGATTCAATTCGAGACCCTGTTTGCTTATGCCAGACAATACCAACTGATGGTACATTAAATCATTTGAGAGCCTAGCTGATCTCATTGCTGTGAGCCCTTCTGCTTTGTACCACGGTTTACAATGCTGGACTAAAACGATGCATGGTCTACCTGCTCGGCTTTATATACGTTTTTCAATACACAACATGTTTAGGGTTTTATTTCGGCCATGTCATTCGGTCACTGTGTTCCAACGAAATCAGTTTGTGGTTTAGCTACACCGTTCTCCCCAACTGAATATTACGGGAGTGCTTATATTGAAAATCGTCGGCACAATTCAAGGACAGATTGTAATCCACACAGTTCCCTATCTTTGGTGGTCTGCTAAAATCGAACAGTTCATTTTGTGAGATGTGACACCACGGAACACTAAGTCAACAAGCAATGCGTTACGTAGTCATTAGCAAGGTTTGCTTATACACACTAAATCTAGCACTTATATATATATACATATAATAAACGGATATCAATGCATATTATTAAATTTCATTTCATTTATTTTCACGCAGTATAAAAAATGATCTTTAGTAAGAGCTGTGCTGCGCCGAGGTACGCGAGTTGGAAGTTGGTGATACCGGGATACATAACCTAGAGCGAAGGCTTTCCCATCACTATTAATTTCGTAATAGGCAATTGTTAAGGTAACCAAAATGTTTTACTTTACCTTATCCATTGACAAAGGTCACTCCGATAATTCCTTTTTTGGCAGTGTCTTTGTCGTCCCGTTTTGGATCGGCTAAGTAAATTCATATAGCCACGATCTTCGAACAGGAGTATAATACAATAGAATCTATATACTTTATTGCAGAAAGCTTTGAAATTAATCACTACAATCTACAGACATTACGATGTTCAAACCATGCAAGATTTTGACTGCTTTAAACGCCGCAGACCAATCGCTGTACACATAGTTAGCTAGTTTCTAGAATAGTTAGCAGACCGACTACCACATATTGCTATAAATATACGAAATGTTACTATGATTTTCTCCCGACTGGTATTCTCTCTCAATAGGGTGCGATTGTTCTCCTGGGCGATAATTCCACTTTGCGTCTTTGCTATCTTGGAACCTCGCCCTTGCTATTTGTGGCATCGGCCCCAGAGCGCCGCGAACTTCCTCAAGACCCACACGAACTAAAGAAGCTACATGCCATCGCGTCTGGGGGCAAGTTAATTAGTCGATAGCGTTGTAGCTATTATGCGCTTAGGAGCAAAAGTAATATTTCAAGTAGTGTTCGAAAACTATGAAGAGGCCAAATGTCGGGGACATGCTAACCCCTACTATGAAGATGAATTTACTGATTGTTAGTATAGTTGTGAAGATTATATCGCGCGTATCTTCGCTGAGATTGGATTCAGCCACGGGGGCATTGTTTCTCTTGTTGATAAGTTTTCCATCGCGTTGAGTTATCGCCTGACTGGCTCTGCTGTCACTCTGAGGTTGATTGAGCTATTTTCTTTAATTGTAATAATGGTAGTAATGATCGGAGGAGCCAATGCTCCTAATCGTCGGTGCCACCATACATCTTGGCCAATGAACAAAATCGTAATTGAGACAGCAGGGCAACGTTTAAAAGTATCTAATCGATCTATCTATATTATTATCTAATAATCATTTCAAAATTTTCCAGCAATTAAAATCGATGAGGTATCCAGCAAGCCACTTCAGCTAAACCTTGCGTTGGGTGGTCTGCAGATGCAGGTATCGTCTTATAATATATATATATATATATATATAATTTCAAACATACGACAAACGAACATTTTGTTACTATTTACGTCAGTATTCCGTATATGGGTTATTTTACTATTAGGCTAGACAATACGCTCCAGGTTCCGACATAATAACGATAAAGCGACCGTTGATTCAAGAAAAAAGTAACACAGCACTTTCTCATTTGCGATGACTTTCAGCAAGGATTGGCTACACAAACCGTACAAGTTACGCTTGAACCGCCGGCCAATTGTGCAGCATTGGAGGCCAGGGTCTTGGTGGTGCCGGGTTCAGCGTTTATTGCCAATCCACTCGAGTTTAACCTGGCCTCCTGCGAGGCTAAAACACTCCTCGAGACAACCATCTCCCCTCGCAAAGATTTTACCCCAGCTGATCTACGCCTGAGAGTGACAGCGATTTATCGGCATCCTAAGTTTGGTATCAAGGTAGGTACGTGGTGGGACCACCGCCGATAGACCAAGCTAAGCTCGAATAAGCGTGTACTATTTTTTTTTCAAGAATTTTCAATAACAACGACGTTCACGTCAGAACATGGCGTCAAGGGACGGAATAACGTGGGAAACGACACATGGGACGTGTCGGCTTTCACCTAAGCTGAGTTAAAGCTAACGCAGTCTGCCGCCGTTCCTTCGTAACGTAATGTACTTGTCGGAACACTCCGTTTTGTCTGCTGTGTTAAGGCTGCACATGTTTCCATGGACCTGCCACTTGAACTGGTGGTCCGAGTACAACCCAGCCCGCCGAAGAACGCCAAGTATAAGGTGACCATCGACAGTAGTCTGACTGCACTTGGACCTCACGAGCTGTTTCCATCACTCGTCAGAGATTCTGCTGCCAGTGAAGTTGAGTTCGAATATTTCAATGGCACTCGGGTAGGCTTCTTTGTCGCCGGTAATAAGTACCGTATTCAAGGTAAGCAAGGAACGATCCGAATCCCAATAATAATAATAATAATACAAGAGTAACACTGACAATAATTGTAAGCACTTTTCGTTGGGTTATATGGCCCCCTCCGAGCTCAATCACCTCGAAGGAACTACGATGTGACGTGAGTTTAATAATATAGTACACGTTCGTGTTCACAGTGTTTTCTACGCAGTGTCTCTTATTGATATTCGCCTGGCTTCCTATACTTCTAGACCTTTGACGGGCATCACATGGGCGACAAGGGTCTTCCAAAATGGCTATAACCAGTAGCAAAGTCAGGTCAATTTAGCTTGATGTGGGTTTCCACTTAGGTTTTGATTTGGTTGATTTAGGTTTTGATTTGGTTGATTTAGGTTTTGATTTGGTTGATTTAGGTTTTGATTAAGTTGTTGACTTAGCTTTCAATGTGGGTTGATTAGGTAGAGTTAGGTTGATGCCACGAGGTGTTGCACGCCCTCTAAGCTAATTCTATAACATGTTCCCATCCGGCTATTATCGGCTATAGGCGATATTTATTCCTCGTTGGCTCTCATCGTCAGCGAATGTTCGAAGCGTGTCCGAAAGGCCCAACCCGACGTGAAACTTCAAGCCAAACCCCCAACGCTTGACGACTACCTCCAATCGATCGCTGATCACATACAGGTAAGACTAGTTTATAAAGGAAGTTCCCAATTCCGAAGTGTTCATCGAGTATATACATACTGCATCCGTATAGAGATAGCATTGTATCAAGGCTTGTATCCGCCACCGATGTGTGTCAAAGAGGCAAAAATTCCGTCGACTAATAACACCAAATTGAGGTATTGTACAAGATCTTATAGTTGTGTATCAATCTCTTACATGCGATGCTTATGAATTCAGTCGGTGCTCGCTCTTGAGGATACGGAGAAGCGAATGGAACAGTTGGCCAGCCAGTATCGAGCCGTCGAAAAGCGACTCCTCGCGAAGACCAAAGACAAGACGCCAACGCCGTTTAACAATCTCGACAAACTGCTCGAAATGACACATCATGATGTGAGTGCCAACTGACGATCAGGTGATCTCCCTTCACGGTTGAAATGACTGTCACACATGGTCATAGCTAGTGATGAGCAAGTAATGAGTGGGTAAATTTGTGGAGCAAACTGGAGTTGTCGTTTGCTGGATATATTATATGTTAACGATACACCGTGTAGCAAACGGCTACCATATATACTGTGTGGATGGTCTCCACTGCGAGAGCACATTTCTGTGCAGGTGCACACTCTTGTCTATTGTTGGTTTCGCGCCATATCAGTCGTTCGTTTTCTTTGCGTTATACAGCTGTTGCGCACGGCCGATGAAGGAGTTCGCGTTCAAAGTGGTCTCCCGCTAACGGCATCTTCGCTCAACGCGAGTTCGACCTTAGCCGCACACCAACTCGAGCTATCAGGACGGATCCAAGCCAAAGACAAGCCACTCATTGAAAACTTGCTCTATTGCCAGGAAGAAGATCCCTTTAGTGAGGTAAGATGGGCTAGCTATGATTCACACATGGTACATTCACTGGACACATGTAGCGAGGGCGGAGATCCCCCCCGGGCCGGGATAAACAGTTGAAGTGTTTCAGCAAATGTTTTCCACGTCAACCCCGCACTTCGGGTCAGCCCACTTTTCTGGAGATTGGACTGTCTCTGGTGGTGTCCGTGCGTTCAAAGGAAACTTCCTCCTCTCAAAAAAAAATAAAGCAAATCTTTCAACGAGACTCGTTGAAATGTGACACATGTCTCTCACTCCATGCTGTCACGCTTTGGTCACTCTGATCAAATAGATGTCCGCAAAATAGAGAACGAAGTGATCTCTATGATCAAATAGAGAACGAAGTTCTCTCACAGCAGACGAATGATTTCTACGAACTCGTTGACTGTCCTTTTCTCATTCGCTATTTCTTCTGATTTCTTGTCACCGTTCGTGAATCGGTTCTCAAGTTCTGGGAGGAGCACACAACGACGGCCTTATGTTCGCTGATGAAACAGCTGAAGATCGGACGTGGTCTCCACGAAAGCTCCGGGCTACAGGCGCTCCTTGCCATCCTATGGGACAACCAGGTGAACGACGAGCAACTTCAGGCGGGTCGGCGAACATTGGACGAGGTCCAGGAGGCAGACGAGGATGATCAGGAAGATCACGAGGCCGATGAAGGTAACCTTCAGGAGCGTGGTGGGGCGATGAACGGAACACAAGTGAATGGAGATTACAATGGCGCTGGCGAAGAGACCGCCCCGGGGCAGGATCATTTCAGGCAGCAATGAGTCGGCGAACGAGGATGTATTGCCCCTTAGTCGAGTGGCCATCAGACCAAATAGAGATGACCATTGAGAAGTAGGGTCTCGTATGAGAAACCGATCAGCAACCCGTTCTGTGCTAGTTTGAGCACCTGCAAAGGTGGCAACAATCATACGGCGAGTGAATGCGTGCGACGCAACGCAATAATAAAAATGTATATCTCATAGTTTAACAGTAATATGCAGACGTACAATAAACGTGTTTTTAGAAGAGTCTTTATTGGTTGGCGTGGATCATATAGAGTGGGAGGCCATTCATCGCGAACTGATGGTTTTACTTAGTCCCCAAAATGATCAATGACTAGCGAATGGAGACAACGATTCGACAACTCCGGCCTGATACAGATAACAACTGCCAACTGCCGATTGGCGACTCGTTTCATTGGCAAAAAACAGTGCTTGGTAGTGTTTTGTGAAAGGTCTCGGTAGGTTTTTTCGATAGGTTTTCAATACTGCGTATTGACAAAAATGGACAACGTTTGATGATAGGTTCTACGAACCCAACCTATTGAATTACCTAGAGTAAATTCGGTAAATACCAAGGGAACGTGGAGGTTGAACAAAAATAATTAAAAATACTATATATAAGCTTAATTAAAAAAATATATATATATTATTAAACATTTTACAAAGTGTGTATCATTAGTAGGCACCCTTTGCGGCGTATACCGGGTAAAGCCGTACGTTCACGCCGTAAACGGTAGCGACTTCTGGTGGATTTACCGACACCCTCTCACGACCGTTGTGAACTTGAACCAAATTCACTCCTCTGATCTAAAGATAGTGCCGATCCATTCACCGAATGTAGCACGTCCCCCTTCGACCCGTCAATTATCGTCTCAGGTCCTCATAGCCATCCTCTGTCCTTTTGCCAATCGGCGCCAGTCGAGATGAACGTTTTGGGCTTTCATTTTTTGCCACAGCAAAATCAAGCCCAGTCTACACACATGAGACAATATCTACGTCGCAAGTGTCAGGACTCTCTCTCTCTGCGATCCACCGATTCGCTTCATGGAAAAGGCTTCATGGAAAAGCTTCCCGTTTCCGCCGCCCGAGTTCCTGCGGCGTTCGTATCGCACCTCGTTGCCTCAGCATACAGCTGACGGCGGCAATATTTACGTCTGGCGAACCTCAATCGAGGACGAGGGCCACGCAGTGAAGAAGTCATGTGTCTCCTTCACCGGCCGCCGCCACCGCCGTCGTGTGACCCTCTGAGTCCCTTTCCCTCGGATGTGTCCGCCGTTCGGCGCCACCGATACCCTCATCGGCTGTGTTCTGCTGCCGATGTATTCTTCCTCCCCTGTGTGCGCCCAATGTCGAGTGGTACAGACGACAGATTGTGTAAGCATGATGTGGCGGCTACAGCTGTGTCCGTTGTTGGTCTTCCCGCTGCGCTTACCAACGGAGTCAGCCAAGTCAACTTGACGGACTCTGACCATCTCCTACCGTAGAGGCGGCGCGAGCCGCCGCTGTGCCGCCACAGCGGCGCTACTTTAGCGGCGAGCCAACCGAGCCCGACCGGTCGACGAACGTTAACCATCCGCAACCGCGAGGCCGTGCGCAGCCGTGGACCCGGCTAGCGAAGACAGACAAGGGACGAGTGGCGCCTCTGGCGGCCACCCGCCACGTAGTACCGCGACAACGAGTCAGAGCGCGCGCGGACAGTGTTGTTTTGGTGTCGGCGACGGCGGCGGCGTCTATAGATAGATTTGGTGGCACCACTGCCGCTAGCACGAGTGTCCATCTCTCAGAGACTATCTCACACTCTCGCCCTGTTTCCCGACCCATCGGTCTAACTGAGCGGAGCAGGAGCAACCGCCGCAACTGTCGCTGCTGCCGCCGCTGCCGCCGCCGCCGCTTTCGGTAACCGTGGGCAAGTTTGCATCGCAGTCGATCGACCGACCAACTTCGTTCACGACGACAACGAGAACGACGAGCCAACGAACGCGGTTGTTTGCTGTGACGTGAAGTTCTGGGTGCTCTGTGAAGTGCGATTTGGATTTTGCGGATTGAGCCGGGCGCGCCCCACGTAGGTAAGTAGCGCCGTATGCGCCCACATAGTACATAGCCTGCCAGCCTACTAGAGAGGATCCTAGACACGATCGCGGTCAGGGCGATACCGGCTGTGGCAGGGAGAAACTGCACAGCAGAGGCACACTCACACCGAACTCGCCAGTAGAGAGGACCATAGTAGTTTTTCTAGGTAAGTATATTATTATGGTATTCGTCGCGTTGGAACGGAAGTACAAGTAGCAGCCGTGCCAGCTGCGAATTTGTTTTTCTCCGTCTGCGCTGCTGCCGGTGCAGTACAACGGAGATGGGCGCGGTCCCTGTCGCTAGTCCGCGCTCAGCTGGCAGTGAAACAGCCCATAGGCGAGATGCTCGCTGGTGTTTACGAATCGAGTTCTGGTTCAAGCCAGTCGGCGGCAGAGTTACACAGAGGAGCTCACTCAGCAGAGCATAATAATCATAGATTGCGTTTGTCTATAAATGAGCGGACTGACAGACGAATAACAACTAGACTCCGCGCCGATATCACTGCTGCTACAGTGGTAGATTTGCAGTTGGTCTTAATTGTGTGGTTGATTTTGGTGGAGACGTATGGGACGTGCACTGCTGTTGCTAAATACAGACACAAGTGGGATGGATCTTTTCGAGGGATCACTACCATTCGAGCATATATGTATATAATATATATATATATATATATACATATATATATGTCACATGGCTCTCTTTTGGTTTGTGAATTTATAATGAACATGAATAAGCGCAGCATATTCTGAGACAATGCCGTGAATATGGGCTTTAATACCAACTGGCTTTTGTCGCACTTAAATCAAACGTCGTGTCAAGTCTATCCTCGTTTTCTGTATTCGAACGAGTTGCTCAATATATATATTAGGCATCAATTGGTTTTTTACTGGTATCGTCTCAATTATCTTTGTTCCGCCACAATTCATCTGATCGAATTTCAACTCTACGTGAAAAATCTGCTTTGCATTTCTTCCACATGGGACAGGTCATCCACTCCTAATGGCTGTGTACGACACCTGACCACCCTAAACATAGAAATCAACAGATTAATAAACTCTCATTGTATGCATTCACAAACTCGTTACACTTAGCGCTAGTTTCCTTATAATCGTTAGTACCCGATGACGGCATAACGATTGAGCTTGTCGTGTCGATAGACAAGCTCTTTCATTCGATGGTGAGACGTAGACCGATTTTTTTCATTAGAATAGACTGCTCCCATATGATAGATGATGATTCCTCGAGTGACTCCTAGATCGTAGACGCGAGCCCCTAAAAATCTGGCGGAACCGACTGCAATGTTCAACCGATGGAAGTAAATCAAGAAGTTCGTACGACAATGCTCGGAAAATCAACAACAATTTCTCGCCTGCTACTCATCGTATCTGTCTATCGCTTGGTAGTGGTTGGCAAAGGCGTATTATACTGTCGAGTAACGATATCGACTTCAAGAATACAAGAGCGACACATGTTGAACTCGCTCGACTAATGAGCGAATTTACCACGGTAGTACTATGTATATTTTTGAGAACAGATGGATACAGATACAATCAGCCCACAGCTTGAACCGAATATCGTTACAACGTTTACTGCCCTCGGGACCCAGCTCGCGAGTAGACGCAGTTCCCGTAGACAATCCTATTTGAAAGTGGCATGGGGCTGTACTATGAGACATTAGCAGATACAATTAAGCCTCCATTCTAACGATTCATTCAGCTTGAATACAAATATCAATATACCGAGCGACACCAGTTCCGTGGAAGTGAATGGCGTTATTGACTGTGTCATTCATTCTGTGGCGACGATCCGTCGAGTCAACTTTTACAAAAGAAGAGATGCACAAGAGATTTAAATGATTATATTCACTTTGCTCAGCAGTATCAGGAAGAAAGACCGTGGGGCGTGTGTCAAGAGACGTTTATTGGCAGAACATGGTCGTGTGTCATAATGATGACATTGACCTCTTGGACAAGACGGATAGCTGCATAACCTGCAGCAAATACTGTACAAAGCGTTATTCGTAGAGCTACCTAGCTAGCTATGGACAGAAGCCTGTTTCAGCCTAATGTTTTGTGTTCAGTTCGAACACCATCCAACGTCGAGTCGTACGATGTCAGCAGGAGGACAAAATTAGCACGTGGTAATTAATGGTGCAGGGGGGAGGTAGTCATTGGCACAGGTCGCATGCAACACACACACACAATCCACTTCGGGATATGTCATTGGCACTAGTTGTGACAGAATAGATAGCCAATCTCCCCGAATTATGAAGGTGTCGCCACTGGCGAGCCCGACCCATGAGTAAGGTGTTGCTAGATATCAGATGAGCAATCGCATTCTCATTTTCTTCTTGGCAAGTGAACGTGAGGCGCTTTTTGGAAGCCGTTTACGTCATTTACGCAGCCACCGCATCCTCGTCTGTCCGGCTCGCCACCATCAACGGCGCCATCAGTCCCGAATTTGCTCTCCAGCGTCTCGTAAACTCTACTGCTGATGCTGTCACAGTTGACACCAGCTATATCTCAACGCTGCTGGACCCGATTGCCACTGTTATTGCTTCATTCGGTTTCGATTGGGATATGATGATGAGTCTATGGGATGACCTCGAATAAGTAAACATGACGCGTGTAGTGGCCGGAACAGCTGCAGCAGCGGCAGCCGCCGCCGCCGCCGCAGACAAACAGTAAACGAGACGGACATCGCCTTCTTGCTGCAGGCTGGTCCGCTGTTTCGATCGCAGTCAAGCGGAGATGTTGCCTCTGGAAGGCAACTACCACCGTCAGAGGTAGTGGGAGCCAGCCAACGAACCGCCAACTGGGCCAAGAATCGAAAGCAACATACAAACTATCGCACAACCACCGTCTACGCTCATTTAGCATAACCGTTCCGCTATTGTTCAGTCATTTCGACGAGTGGTATTGCTGGTGTAGTTGATCAGCTTGGGTCGGCCCCGTCCATGTTCCCCTATAACGTTATTACCCCATGTAGATCAGACTCGCTCGGACACACACAATTGTATGGGAGAGACTATACAGGCATGATTGCTTCATCATCGTAGTAATGTTTAGTCCACGAGCATGCATGTTGGCTAAAGCCCACACGGAAGGTATTTGTGTAGAAAGTAGATGTTATTAAGCAGCGTTCGTTTCTCGTCACCGCGTGTTTCTATTGACACTGCAGAATCAATAGCGAATATCGTTGTATAATAGATTGCTGAGTGTCCAAGGCTGAAATATTTCCCCGGTGTGGTAGACACCGAAATCTTAAATATGGAGTACCCCTGAAAGTCTCATTGCAGTGGCTGAGATTCGTACTTCGTCAACCTCGTCACGTTATACCTTAGTCCAATTTGATTATCAAAGGCTACTGCTCTGCCAATCGAGTCATTGGCCCTATGGAGATCGGCACTTAAACGGCAGTATCATACGATAGGACAATCCGAGTTGTCAGATACGCCTTTTCCAGCTTTCAGGATGCTTGAGTGTTAGTGATACACTTGATAAGATAAAAGCAGTATATGCTTCGTAGATTTTTTAACTACGCCAAGTTATCACATGCCTACGTTTAGCACAATAGAGAGAGGGAGAGAGTAGAAGATCAACCGTCAATAGTTGAAATGGGTAGACACGAGCTTAGATTACCAGCCACAAGTGGAGCCAGTATATAGGCTCCTCTTGGCTATATTATTTGAGATATTGGATTTCCTCATCGGATGCTCACTGCTTTGTGCTGTTATTCGACGGGAACATTACGACACAGTCAAGAGTCGGTACACTCGTCACCCGTATACGACTGACACGTGGAACTACATGCGTGGCTGATCAGCTCAAACGCCGAGACTTGCTGTTTGGCTAGCTGTTCCCCTTGTGTTATATTAGCAGTAGAAAGAGCGAGATGTGAGGCGGTGTCACCGCGAGACGGCCCGACATGAGCGACGTGATCCTGTATGGTCGTAATATGAGAAAAATGATCTCAGCTGCATTCTGTCAGCTGCTGGAAGCTGTCGTTCTATCGGGATGCCTGGCTGTCACCAGCGGGGAGCTGGTGTATTAGCTACGCATAGTGGAGCACGCCGGCTAATGCAATGAGTTGAAGATGGGGCCAATTATAAGGGCGAGACGTGTTCCCTTTCTAATTAGTCAAATGTCATTATTATCATCACTAACAATGAGCGTAATTATCCATCGCGACGAGGGGTGTGAAAGAACGCCCCGAGGGCAAAAAGGCAGCTTGGGTCGCACCCCTCGTGACGACGAGGCGCGTTCAGCTCGATGTTAGAGCAGAAAGGCGTAAGCTTCGTGCACATGTGTTCGCATCAAAGTATACTTTCATATGAAATTTTTGAAGTGTCACGCTGCGTGTCCGACACAACGAAATAAGCCTGAGTAAAAATCTGCTGGGGGTTGATTCTGGTGAAATTGCCTCCGCGATGCTATTCCGTTATCTATAAACGCTTGTGTGATAGGTAAGATTTCCGAATTGTGCAAATATTATTGTCGGCAAATATTCACGAAGTGCTGTATACGGCTCCGCGTGATCCCAGGGAGGGGGTGTGCAACAACATTAGCTGCCATTCGTTCATTGAAAAGAAAACAGCACTAGCACTAGGGGAAAGTTGGCAAATCGGGAACGCGAACGCTGTTTCGTGCTGTAGGCGATGTTTGAATGCACTCGCATCACTCTCGAGTCCAGTGAGTTGTTCCCGCTCGGAAAGGTGAACCCGGTGAATCCTCTGCCGCTTTCAGTGGACGGGTTTCCCCTACCTGACATTTAGCACAGCTTCCGACCAAACGCTAATTGTACAATATGTACAACGTACTTGCAAATGTTATCCGTGTTTCGTCAAGATGAGAATTTTCTGATTGAACAGCGTCACTCCGCGCACAAACGCACTGCCTAGGGTAGCACACCTGTCTAAAAAGTGTAAACGTGTTCGCATCTATGAGAACTAATAATATGCATATACACATAGATATAGTAATATTAATTAGGAATAATTCATGCATATCGAACATTACGATTATCATTAGTTGAATAATAATCGCAGCTCGTCCTGAACAGTCTAATTTTTCTCCATATATTGTGTTGCAGAACCCCAAGCCGGCTAGCAGTTATGGCTCCTACAAAAGCACAAGACACTGCCCATCTGGATCAGTTCTCAGCCGAAGAGCTGGAAGATATCCTCGTTCAGCTATGCGATTCGGAAGGCGTGAAAGTATCTGCCGACGATGACAAAACACTTAAGAATGTCGGCAAGAACGCTCTTGATAATATGGGCCTCGGAGGACTTGGTAAGATTTGATCGTCTCTCGACATCCGTGATCTCGTACGCGCTAACAGACAGTACCTAGCGGTTATTCAACCACATAAAATTATTAAAACAATAAAAAAAAAATATATATATAGCATATCATTCATGCGCCAACATAAAGAATACAGAATGCAGACCGCCTTGCCACGTTGAGACGCCCACGAGGACTCGTATTTTTCCATTATCTTTCAATTTAAAGCATTGTCCACTAGTTGCCATAGCGGAGTTGGTGGGTCATTGCCCTTCCACAGCCGTAGAATGAGAAAGACGCGTGGCCGCTAGCTATAATAACTGCCTAGCTCTGCAGCCATTTTGACGTTCGGATCAGCCAACCAGGCGAACGAGCGTATGTAGCTCGGCCGTAGATCCTCATAGAACATTTCAAAAATCGGATGAAGCGTCAGCGAGCGGAGTGAATCACTTCGAAGCGCGCGGTCCCAATCAGATGAGTCGCGAACGCAGAAGGAGTTTGCCATAGTCACCGGCACTTCGAATCAATCTCCTGTGCGTGTGTTGACACGTATACTCTTCATTTGCATAGAGCATCACGTTCAATGAACGCAGACAAGTTGAAAAGTAGCCTCAGTGTATGACGCCAAATGGTTAACACGAACACTGAGATAATAATAATAATAATAACAGCAATGCTATTTTCAACATGGTAGTGCATAATATGTGTACTTTAGAAATTTCATCAGGCACGTAACGGAAGCCACTGTCCTGCTTCTCGTGCGGCGCACGATCTGGTGACTTCATCACATGTTTAGTACAGGCTTTCGTATGCTCATCTCGATAGACAGCTAAACGCTTTATTGATTAAACATATATATATATATATATAACAAAATGAATGGTGTTGTTCGTGTTGTTCTGCAACAGGAAAGAAAGTTTTCGGAGGTGGCGGAAAGAAGCAGGAAGCGCCCCCCGAATCACCTGACGGTCCTGCACCGGCCGCCGCGCCAACCCCGCAGCCTCCGAGGCCAGCCTCAGACGTTATTCGTGAGCTGAACCTCGGCGACAAGCAGGGACTTATTGGCGTTCTTCAGGGTGTCATTGGTGAGTACGGTGACAAGAACAGATGTAACGGATAATAATAATAATAACCCAATAAAACAAGCCATCCATTATATGAAATACAACTTATTCTGCACATGTTCAATATCGAGCTATCTGCTATATCTACAGGGCCATTCGTTATCTTCATAATCTATTGGTTATATCAAATTCATTCGTTGCGACTTTATTCAGCAAGCCGACGAATGGCAAAAACCATTACATATTAAGCAATATAACCACCTGCCCAGAGTCGATCAGCGTGATTACAGGATCTCGTCCGATATCGATCCCAATTAGGTGAAATTCTAATTTCCGGCATTTGCAGAGGCAGCTCTGCGTTCGCTGAGGTCGCTCACATTTCCCACATACTGGTATATTCAGCCAGTATATTTCAATGCATTATACCATGATCTCCAATAGTATAGTATCTCATCCAGTTACAATTCGAGCCAGCCGAGATCCAGCGCTCATAACTCATCGTAGAGATGTAGTCTATACAATGGTAGGAGGTGATCATTGCACGCCAGTTCTATTCTTTTATACTATATCATTATTGCCCACACCGCCGCAGCTGCTACTGCCTCCGCCGCCGCCGCCACCACTGTGTTTATCGGAGCGCTTACTTTACCTGCGGACACAGTCGCTCCTCATAGGCGGCGGTATACTCGGTGAAATGTAGTGTAGAGGTGTTCTGTTTCATATCTCTTCAATTCTTCTGTTTGCGGTGAAATCAACACCCGACACAGAGAGAGATTGATCATTTCTCACACTGGACTCGCCGTCGGGAGCGACCGACGACGGTTGGCATCGCGTTCCAGCTTCGCGCTGGCTCGGAGCTAGCTGAAGGTCATTTCCTGTTGATCCTGGCCCACTAAAGTGAAGCAACACAATGTCCGCGCCGCTAACGACCAAATGGCGAGGAGGGGCTTAACTATGATTCGTTACTGACACTTGATTGTTGGTATACTAGCCATTGGGGGAAAAGGCTGGATTGGAGGATGGGATGAGCTGATGACCAAACGTGTATCTTAGCCTATATATCATTATAGGTATATATAAATCATGTTTAGATATTTGTACGAATGTGGCACTGTAGATGTATTAGATACAATAGCTCTTAATAATAATAATAATTCTTTGATTGAAAGTGTAGCAGAATAGTGACTGCGGTCACGAGCGGTTGCCTTATTGCTAATTATTTTCAAGGTAATATATATATATATATATATATATTACTATGCAGTTTACTACTACCTTCGACCGAAGAACACCGGAGTTTAGCTGTGAGAATCACTGGGGCGTCAGGTGAGGCCATACTTTGAATGACGCTGGCGAATGCTACGGGCTGTCATACCACGCTTCCTCCACTGGCGTCATCCACGTCCCATAGACATATAGCACTTGAGCATTATCGAGCAACACTCTCTATTCGTTGCAGGGTCCGCGCTATCTGGAGATCTCGATGGAAAAGGTGGAAGCGGAGGAAATCGTAAGTTGTCCAAAGACCCGACCAGAATTTAGACAGAGGAACAGAGACATCTCTTGTGACGTCTATCTCTCCAGGATAATGTGTTACTATTAAGGTTAATCAATCTCTAACGATCACGAACGTATCTTGACTCGATAATCTTCCCTCTCAAGCTCCCTACCAAGTAAGCTGCTTTTGGCTAATTCGCCTACTCCGGATCCTTCCGGCGAGGTCAGCCCTAACAAAACCAACTGGAACTATTAGATTTTCTACCTTAGCGATCTAATTCCTCGCATACTGAGATGCAACAAACAAATAAACACCAACCTAACCTAACCACAACACTGACGATATTCACTGGAGCTCATTCCCACCCTGTTAATAACCCTGTCTATCAAAAAAATGATTACACGCTACCAGTGCTTCGACGGAACGGTCAGTCGAGCCTCAAAGCTCTGGCCACCTCGGGTAAGATGATGAGATGACAAGTTACGGACAATGCCATCGCATTGTCACTGAGCATGATGGCATGCTGAGAGGCACCAAAAAAATGTTAACCCGGACCCAATCAATTTCTTCCTATCCCTCTGCAACCAGTCCGCTTTCCACTTGTCGAGAAAAAAAAAGACTCTTGTGTTGATATGGTCGGGGCGGGAACGGGAGGTGCCTGGATGATCAGCAAAAAAAAAGTGTTCGGTTCATTGTTCCGCTCAGTGACGGACGAGCGATAACGAGAGGCTGCACACCGGGGAGCTTCTCGTTAGACGTCTCGGGGTATACGATAGCAGTGTTCTATGTTATATCTATCATAATCTTCGAACAAGTGATTTTCAGAGGCCCATAGCGTATTGTGCTGATCGGTTCATCGGTTTGATCGAGATTCAATTGAGCTACACAGTGACTAGCGTGTGAAGACTCTCGTAGTAACGCAAATGAGCATGCCTCTTTGAAATGCTAATTCCACTAACACACTTGAACGCGCCCCCCAAGACCATCGGACAACAACCTGAACCTTGTCACCTTGGCACTTGTAGATCGGTCACTGGACTAGCATGTCGCATGTGTTGTCCGTGCAATCACACTATCCTTCAAATTTCTACTTTTGAATCGTAAATTCACTCAGTTGAGCAACCGATTCATTCCCAATCGGGGGAAGATAACTCAACCAAAAAGGCATCGCTGATCTACTTAACCCCGCACCTATACATAATTCTATGGGATCATAGCTCAGCCACCTAAAGCCTCTCCTAATTTCTTACCCGTGCCAATTGCACCGTTCCAGATCGAAATGGGCAAACTTTAAAAAGAATACAAAGTAACCCACCCCTCTAACGTTGCCCTGAGAGGTAATTGTTGTTTGTCTATCTCGCCCGATTGCCTGTATCTGTCAATTCCTTCTCTCATCTATAACAGCCTAGAAAATGCATATACATAGAGAGAAAGAAAGATATGACTTTTTTTCTTTCGTTACAAAACGAAAAATACTGATTTCGCATTCGTTTCTGCAACGTTTATCCACTCGTGCAACGGCAGCTCTGTTCGCGTGTTTTGGCAACCTACTGAAGGGCGGCGGTGATAAATCTCGTAGCGCGCACAACACCAACACAGCCGCCGGAGGCGAGGCGCAACCGTCCACTGCCGCAGGTAGATGATAGCTTCACACCAATCCACACAACAATAGGGGCAGCATTCAACCGGACACTTTTTCACATCCTGCTCATCCCGTTGCGACATCACTGCTCTTGCTATGTTGGCCCAGCCGTTCAGGCTATCAAGCTTTTACGCAATTGAGGCTGACCGCTCTATCGCAGGTGTCGTTTGTTTTGTTACAAATGTGTGTTTCGTATGATATTGTTGAACGGAAAACGGGGCCATTGTAGAGGCGCTAGAAAATGAGCCTGATTCATTTGTGTAGAGTTACGAGAATTCATTAGTCAGCTTTGGCGATTCAACGTGGGCCGTGCTTCAATTTCTGCATCACTGATGACCTGACAACGAACGATTAGATGCCTCTTCTAGTTTGTACGCTTAAGGACATACGAAATAGCTTTAGACAGTTGAAACTCGTAATATGGGATATCGCCAGTAAAGCATGTGGTCCAACTAAGCCTGAAAGTAGACATGGAGCGCAATGCATACAGATCAGCAAATCCCTCTCTCTATACAGCTGGACTAAAAACATACAACGATGTTGACGAGGTCGAGAAAAACCAACCAAATATGAGTAGTGATAGCCTGTCAGTTTTCCGCCCTTGCTACTTCCGATCAACTCTTCTTTTTCATATTTATTGCCTTGCAGGTCCTATAAATAGATAGATACGAATGGGGTAGCGAATCAGCTACGGGCTAAGCAGCGACGTTGTTCAATTGATGATTATTATCTTGTGTACGATGAGCAAGATGCAACTATGTAACATGTGAGATCTCTTTCGATATATGTACTTCATGTGCACTGTGTCCACATATATATATATATATATATATATATATTTGACAAACCAAAAAAGACCTGCCTTCTCTTTGTTATCCTCATCATTTCAGGAAACTTCTCGATAGAGGATATCAAAACACCTGATGCACTATTCAAGTATATCACATCGAACCCCGCGATTAAAACTGTACTCATCTCCGGGGTACAGACCTTCCTCGCGAAAGCCCTGCAGGGTCAACAAGGGACGAAAGCATAAGGTGCAGGAACGCTCCTGTACGAACAGAAGCGATCGACGAGGCAGACAACTACACACCCGCTCGTGTTGTATGATGACTAATACAAAGCTAGCACGAGTCCACACACGAACCATTTGAGGCATTAGATAGATCCATGTAATCACCCATAGGGAACGACACACACGGCTGGAGATATATATATATATATAGAGAGAGAGAGAGAGGAGAGAGAGAGACGGATGAAGAAATAGTGAAACCGGGCACATTCGAGCGTCGAAGCATTAGCGCGAATGACGGTGCTACTACCACAACTACTGCATACACAATTTCATCAAGATTCAGTGCGAGAACACAAGCGCTCGTTCACGTAACAGATAGGGAATTGATAATGCAAGGGAAATTCGTAGATGATAATTCTCGTCCTTCTTCTTGACGCATCTTTACACCGTCCACTTTGATAAAA
Source organism: Stratiolaelaps scimitus (assembly GCA_019614645.1). Classification (NCBI taxonomy): domain Eukaryota; kingdom Metazoa; phylum Arthropoda; class Arachnida; order Mesostigmata; family Laelapidae; genus Stratiolaelaps; species Stratiolaelaps scimitus. The sequence continues at coordinate 3,591,101 of JABWDB010000008.1, read as the reverse complement.
TTTTGGCTCACCCCGTTTCCCGACTCGGCCATGCCGCTGTTCGTCAGCAGCCACGTCCACGACATAGCAGGTGTCGCACGTACGGAGGAAGGTCAACTGGACATGAAGGGTTCACAGATTTTGACGTTGTACATCTGCCCCACGATTGAATCGAAGGGAACTAGCGCAGAACAAATCCTCTCTATTATAAATAGTACAAGTTCTGCAATTGCTCTAAAATTGCACCTCAGCTTCAGGATAGTGCGGACCTTATACGATGTCGAGCAGAATGCGAGCAGCGTCTATACATCAGCCAGTATCATCCCCCTACGCGGTTCATTGTATTCAGTGCGTACCGAAAGGGCGACATACAACGGCCTATCGAGCGGAGTGAGCTACAAATTCGAATCAGCGGAATTGACGGAGATGGAGACGGCGCACCGGACACTTCGAATTGCGGACACCGAGAGGTCTAGCTCCGTTCGGTGTCGGGACCAACACTCTACAATTGCTTACCTCGTATGAATCGTTGTCGCCGTTGTCAGACTTCAACAGATTCAATCGGCCGATTTGTCCCAGGACCAAACGAGAGCTTGGCCCACCTACCACCAAATGCGGGTACACAGTCAATTCGTACCCTGTGTCCTCACAGCGAATACGCGGTTTCAGCCCTCAGAAGCGGAGAGAAAAAAACAGTGAGAAATATAACACTATTCATAGTAGCATTACATTTGATCGTGTTCGTCGTCGTGGTACATGGTGCAAACATGTGACATCTGTACCGTAGAATCTGCTATGCTCGTATCTAGTACGAGGACGACCTGGTGATGATGATGATGAAGAAAAGATGATGATGTTTTACCATCGGAAAAACGGGAAAAAATGAAAGGTTCTTTTTTCACCAAAAAAAACACATAATCCTAACAAAAAGCTGTCTAGTTTTATATAAATGAATCTGTGTCGGCACTTTGGAAATTTACCTTAAACCTGCGATGCGTGGTTGATTTAGTGGCAAACAGTCCATATAGAAAGAAGTATAGCCCATATATATATATTTATATATATATATATATATACATACATATACATATATATATAGATATATATTATAAGTCCGTATATATCAGTCATCGTGAACAACAATGACATTATTATGCTACGCGGACGAAACCGAGACAGACAGATAGACAGACACACTCAACAAGCAGAGGTAACCACAGAGGAATAGCCGTTGTTAGCGCTGTGCATCATTATAATAATATGAAGTTTAAAGTGAGGGGCTCCACACGGTGCACACATATTATCTGATTGGAGATTTCCACCGAAGAATACTAATAATAGTAAGAATACTTTAAGACTTTAGGAAAATCCTGCCACCAATTATGCATAAGCGGTTCGAGGCAAAATTACATACGTGGTGGCTATACAGAAATAACGAATAAGAGAGATCGTCGCCTGATAATCCCGTAGACGCACTGTATTGTAGAAGACCACCTCAATTGCCCTGTACAGCTTGTTAAACTAAGCTGCGCGAATTTGTAGCCTTGTGGAGCCTCTGACGTTTTCCACATTCTCAAAATACTGTGTCATCACATATTGTGGTTACCCTCATTATCATTGATTATTATTTTTATAATCACCAGTTTAATTAACGTCACCAGTGCTACTATCTGCGGGTGTACGAGTGTACGCCGGGTGGATTTATTGGTCAAAGTTGTTCCACATTAGGAAAATGGTTAGAGAAGTTGAAATAACCAGAACGTGCCTCGCCTAAATCGCTATTTTTCTGTTGTCCCGTTGTTACTGTGAGCCACTTAACAGACAGCTACTCAACATGAGTGATTAATTAAGAGAACGTATAACCGATAGCGGACACGCTAATGGGTGCAGAGCGTTGTTTATGGGCGTGAGTTGGTTTTTGTTGCATCTTTCCTTATCTGCCATTTTCGAAACAAAAAATATCTGCCCCATACGTCTAGCAACATTTGAACCTTCCACCACAGTCAGCCACTGACAATCGTTGATGATATATACTCTTGCATCAAACACCACCGCCGCCGCCGCCATTATTATGATGATTTGGGCTGCTTGGTGTTTTGGATATATATATATATATATATTACGATGGATGATAAAGGAATACTACTATTGGTATTACAGCTGAAAGTCATGCCCAATCTACGAGTCGGCCTGCCTGTCGAGAGCGGACGTATAATCAATCATCAGCTCCTATTGTGTTTATTTCAATACTGCCAACTTAAGACTAGTTTTATTATTCTTATTATGATTGTCATTATGTGATTGATTAATTCATTCATTCATTGAACACATGAATAATAAAAATGAAAAAGTCATACCTCATTACACCTCATAAATGCGTCTATTCATTCCTAATAGATACATTGACAAAAATATATTAATCAAGACATCACAACAACCATATATATATATATATATATTAACGTGCAATCTGCGGTCGGATAGACAGCCCGCTGCCTAATATTGAAGGATCATTAAGCTATCCTAAAAGCCCAAAACTATAGTAGGCTACCTTAGAGGGTAACATATCTTCAGTCCATTTTTTCCAGATTTGTCCATTGCACGTTACAACCAATCAAAAATAACAACGGCCAAATTATATCAACGTTTAGACTGCCTCGATTCTCTTTGCGAGATCATATAAACTACCAATACTACACGGTCTGTTTCCTAACATTTGTGATTTGACACATTCAACAAATAACAGTCATGTGGTGAGTGTATCTCTTGCCTTCTCTTGCTTGTCTCATACTCTAATAATGCTGGCCCTCAATGCTTCGACTCTCAAGCGCTTTTTGGTCCCTTTTGTTGTGTGAGCCTGGGTTTTGTTCCACAGAATAGGCACGGACACCCGAGTTATAAATCCAAACCAAGGTGATTTCTGATCCCCCCCCCCGCGAACACATCGTTGAAGACATGTCAGACGGCCAAATCGAATCGCGAAATCTCATAAAATAATATTTGATACATTTACATACGACAGTTGTGAAAACAAGAACGACACAGATGTAACAGGTATTGCACATGACGTCCCACCAACATCGTGCTATACACTTACGTCGCAGCACACGTATTGGCCATGCTGTCACTCCCATGCGCAGCCGCACTGCCAATGTTGTCTTATCGAGATTTCTGCTTATTGTTCCATGCCGAGTGATACAGATGTTGCTGCTCTTGAGGCCGCTGACGATGAACCCGAAGTAGTTCATCTACTTCGACGACTGTGACTGAGGGATCCGCTTGTGCCAAATGCTTTGGGGTGAATTACGTAGAGGACGATGCAGTCTCTCGGCGGTGCAGTAGTTGTTGCACTAGTAGTAATAACGTCTTCTTTGTTCGTACAGCAGCGTCTAAGAACCCTTTGAAAATGTCGAAGTAAAGGATCAAGCGTTGTAGATATTCCGAACGATTTTCTTAGACATCATCAGCTGGACAGATCCAGGGCTCGATTGGAACGGAGATCGAGATCCGACCTAAGGATGGTGTATTATCGAAAGAAAGGCAAACATCGCAACAGCCGTAGTACAGACAGAACGGTGGTACAGCAAGCTCATCAGCTAGGTACGTTCCACAAGCAAGAACACGGTTTTGTATATATATATATATATATATATATACATTTATTTATTTACTTATTTATTTATTTATTTATTTATTTATTCATATTTCGAAATTAGTGGTTTCTAATGATTCACAACTCAAATTCCTACCATTCTATATCACCAACTGAGCAGTTCTTTTTAACATCACTTTTTCGAGAGCCCACCACTAAATTTGAGATGTGAAATATACCTGTGGTATAATCATTGCAACGTTGAGAACGATTGGCTGTACGAGTTTAAGTTACTCTGGATTGTCGAGCCCGGCGGCGTGATACATTCATGTGCGCCTTGCAGTTGAAAGAGACCGGTATGTGCATACACGGGTTCGATCCCCACCGTCGCACATTTGCATTTAAAAGGGGTTGTCCGTCTTGTGAAGCACTGCCGAACGTGCACTGAGTTAAGTGTTAGCTGTGAGACAGCCCGGAAAATCTACTAGGTTATAGAACTACCACGTTGGACTTGTGCTGCTTTACGAAGCAGCTGCCCTCAAACCGGCAAAGCTGGCCACGTTTTTCATCCAAGGTGATATGACACGCGCGCCACCGGCGGAGCCAAACTCACTCAGCTCTTCAGTCATTGCGATGAGCGAGCGCAAGGCGCTGCGGTCCACGATTCGCTCTCTGTGTTGTTACACGCGTATCCCATTCAACAGTCGTATGCCACCAAGTATGCTCGTGGCTTCCCTCTCTATTTTATGAAGGCTAACGACGTTGTCACGTGATCGACTCAACCTGATACAACCAATATCTACAAATCTTATATTTGGCATCATCATATTGTGCAATCATATGTAAACTGGCCATCAACTGTCATGAGCGAGAAGCCTACCTGTGGGCCGAATCCTTCGCTGGCTATTAGCAACGAGGTCACATTCGCGATTCCGAATCTGCCGACGATAGCCGTTGCGCCGGCGACAGTGCTGCGACAGTCCAATGAGAATAAATGCAATGTCTCTTCCTCTGAAACTGGCGCAGCCACGGCCGCGTCAGCTGGTCCAGCTCTTCAGCCGCACAATGGGGGCGTGGCCAAGAACGATGCGGCCGCCAATGTGACACCGACCCCACAACGACCAGATGCTCCGCATCCTACAGGTAGCTCGCCTGTATCGGCAACGGCCGAGCCGCATGAGAACGTCCCGTCAGATCCCGTCACCATGATTCCTCTGTTGCAGTCCCGGAGCAGTGAAGCCGACGCGTTCCAGAAACTGCTTAAGAAGTATCTCATTGGACAGGTAGGTCGTGCCTAGGATTGTCATACGAGACATTGACGTATTCTTTCCGCATCCAGTGGCAGCATTTGCCGTTCCCGTTGTTAGTTCGTACAGGGCGAAACGGGTGGAGCCATCCGGCCCATGCCTCAATTATATAGCATAGTGTCACTCATTCGCGGAACTATAAGATAGTTTTCTTTAACAAACATTATTCAAATGATAACAAGAATCCTAAGCACTGTTAACAACAGTCGCAGCGGTTTCAAGTGCTTCAAAATTCACATTGCGTTTTCTACATGTAATCAATCGCTGATTTAATAACATTGTTATTATTATTACGATTGTTATTACTATCGCTATAAGAAAGACTCAGCCACTGTTTAGATTTTCCATATCAATCATTATAGCTAGAAATAATATGCTAACAAGCTCTAACTTGCTGTGATGTGCTGACTAGACGGAAATAATTAATTTAAGAAATAATGAAAGATCTCGAGGATGTTGCCTTAGAAACCACTAGCTCTAATTCGATCTGTTTTCATTAATTCATTCATTCACTTGAGGTTTATTCGGAACTGCAGTTTTACAATGCTTATGTTCTCGTAAAGAAAAAGAAAATTTTATCATCTTGTTTTCGGACTTTGTTATTTTTGAACACCCTGTCTATTATCATACCATTGCCCTAGGTGCTCGTGGTACAGTCGCGGGTCCTTCTCTATACGACGAGGCCTCAAGGAGAACGGAGTGTCTATTGTGTTGAGTTGACCACGGGTATGCCCCAGGGAGCCTACTTTTCGACAATGGTGACACCAAGCCATGAGTTCCGCAACTCGGTGGTCAAGGTGGGTTCGATTGACATGGTTTTTGCTTTGGTAAAGTTGCGGCTTCATAATTTCTCTTGTCTCATTTACCGATTTTAACGAGCGTGAGCGTCAATCGTAACAGTGGCCATATTCCGATTCGCCGAACCGGATATCGAAAAGTACAAACTGTCAATCGAAAATGATTACTTCGCGTTTCAGATGGTGGATTTGTCTCAAGGACCACACATTCGAGTTGGTATGCTATTGTCCGATTGCTCGTTCCACATCAGCGTATTCGACCCCGTAGCCTTCCGATGGCCGCGAAAAGGTTTTGTGTACACCAAGTTTGTCTATTTGCCCACGCATCCAGCGGACGACGGCTCGACGTGGCAGATGTTCGGCCGTCAAATCGTCTACAGCCCGACCTGTGATATGCTGTTCTGGACGCGAATCGACCCGGCGTCGTCAACGACGGACAGCTGTCGACCCGCGAACTGGAAACTCGTCATGTATGATCTCATGAATCGTTTTGAAAAACCGCTAATGTCACTTCCGGGTCCCGCCATCCTTACGCCATTGACACACGAGCTCGCCGTGCTGCTTCGAAACCACGGCGCCATATTCATTGATTACGCGTCGATTTCGGCCGATCACCGCCGAATGCGGCTCGACCTCTCCGGTGGTGATGGTCCCAGCTGTTCCTGGCAGGATGCCCGACGCAACGCCTCGCAACAGATGGGCTGTTATTACTGGCAGCCGGAAGCGCACCTCATCGAGTTCGTCCCGATACGGAGCCTTCGTCCACGTTCAACACATGAACAACTCGAGGGATTTTGTCCCTGTAAAGAGTCACGGCCCGGTTTCGCTCTCAAGAAGAACCTGCTCGTCAAAGAAACAAACTCCGGCAAAAAGTCCGCCTTCGCCTTGGCGGCATCGGCGCCAGTACTCAGCGTGGTCATCCTCTACGGTGGTACGCTTTTCCGTTTGAGTGGGCAGGTGTGCGCTCCCCTGCTACGAATCAGTATACCGGGCCCGGTGCGTGAACCGTTCTATCATGTGCTGTACCGCGACCGCGTCATCGTGCTTCACAGCTCGGCATCAATCATTATCTATCTGATCCGAGAGAATACCTTCCGCACTATCGAGGGTCAGTTCATTGTCGCCGGCCAAGGCGTTGTATGCTCGCCGATCGACGGCTCTGTCACCAAGATCCGCATTGAGCATGAAGTCGTTGATGACGGCCCTCAGACGCCCGACGATGCCGAGTTGCCGGAGCGCGGCGGCGCGACACAGCCCTCGAGATCGTCGACGACATCATCACAGCCACAAGCTCGCCTCACGCATCATTGAGGTACCACAACATTCTGTACATAGATTAACAAATAGACGCCCCAAGCATGTGGCCTAGTAAACGCTCGTGGACAACGCTCTCCGCGAGCGTCGGAACCATCAGAATGTCAACGCCAAAATGCACTGTTGTTCAGGGGGCATTGTTTACTGGAACATTGTCAAACGGTACTAGGAATAGCATGACATTTTCAAGACAAACACCTCCTATTCTCGATCTTGTTGACGTGAGGCACTTAGGCTTCATTCGCCACGTATATCACACGGCAAGGAAATTCTATGCGACTCATTCGAAAGCGATTCATTGTGCGACTTTCATTGTGAAAACTGTCGGGTTTGTCGTCGTCAGGGAACGTCGTACGGTCTTTAGCAGCCAATAGCTACTATAGGAGTGCTGGACTCTCACGGGGCGAGACGCTCCGATGAAGACGGCAGGTGTCAAAACACTAATTACAGCTATTAAAACGCGCTGATCTAGCGGTGATTTAACTTGCGTTGAAGAATCAAAGATCATCTCTCATGAAAGAAATCATAATAATATATAAACAGATAGATAGACAGATATGTACACATGTACATGACAGTTCCAAGTGTTACAAAAATATTCGAAACCATTCCAATAACAACAACAACGACAAAAACAAAACACTTAATTTTGACGTGTACGCCGACGTAGTGAATTTTAATATAATTTTAGTACAAGAAAATAGGACAGAAGCACAAAAGCGAGAAATTGCCGTGGCGCAGAACCACGAAGGGGTACGTCGACTATTTCTCACATACGTCTATGGTGTTGTAGAGCCGTTAAAACATGTGATTTTATATATACTATTATTATTACTATTAGTGTTATATTTAATGCATACATGTAGACATACGTTGTAGAGGTTCATTGTATAACTTGACATGTATATAGCAAAGATGAGTTTTGTAGTCGAAGGGGTAAATGCACCACCCACGATGCCATGAATATAACGACGAAACATAGCCTGTTTAAAAAATACAGGCGATTTGTCTTGTCTTCAACCACAGCGACCATTTCGTAATGTCCGCTCGTTAAGTAGTCATACAAAAATTGTTCAATTACACTTCACTATACATACAATATCGTTTATTACTTCGCAGATGTATTCATATTGAGAAATATATATATATATATATTATATATATATATATATATATATATATTGTACGATTTCCCATCTGTAAAATAAATTTTACTTTACCAAAAATATATCTAATCGTACAACCAAGAAAGTTGTATATATATATACGTGCTATTGTCTTCAATTCATATTTATTTAAATAGAAAAGTTACACGTGTCTTTGACGGCTGGAGAGAACGTGTTCAAGGATATAACACCAATTTCATGTACACAACAGAGACCACTGTATGAGTTATGCAAAAAAAAAACCGCTTCATTAGGCCCATATTTGGAACTAGAGCAGGGTGACCCCCACATGTGCTTTTAGTCATGCCTAAAGGATTAGAGTCGAAGAACAGCTGAGAGTTAGTTCAATGAAATAAACTGACCCATCTAGCCGGCAAAAAAAATCCATGCCAGAGGTACCCCTTAGAGGTCATGTGAAGCTTCGACCTGGTGTCAAGCTCACATGCCCTCGTTAAGGAAAGAAAGCCTCTCTATGATGAACAGCGTGGTCAACAACACTTGAATAAAGAAATCGTAACTGGATGAAATAGTGACGCAACTTTTATACCGTTCAAGTTCAATCTAGAACTGGGGGCGAAACTCTTTTTCGATCTCACTGGAATGTTCGTCCAACGCCGTGATATAACAAAGTGAATCTTGGTAAAACAACACACAATTAGATCCTGCAAGTAGATCCCCACAGTTGCAATTAGATCCTGCAAATAGATCCCCACAGTTACACATTTGCATTTAAAGGGCTCCGTCGTACGAAGCAATACTAAAAGCAGTACCGTGTACGATAAATGTTGGCTGAGAATCAGCCCAAAATGAACCAAAGAAAGATCCTGCAAACGAGTCGATGCGTTTTTAAGAGGGTCGAGCGTCAGCTTTTGAATTCCGCGCGCGCGGGCTAAGTTCAAACTGCTCGACGATTTTTTATCCGACGTTGGTGAGTTCAGCGCGATGCACAAACACAACACAAGCAGATTCTCGTCTGCGAGTATCGTTTTGCGAGTGAATCAAAATCGTCTTTTCTATCAACTACTGTGTATTACGCATCATTCCTACAAGAAAAGGTTGGAATTATTTTTAAAAAAATAGATCGCTTCGAGGTTCCTGCACGCCATCGTACTCTGATTGTGAGTAGTGGAAAATGTTGATGTTATATCTATATTAAATGTCTACGAAACAAACATAGCGGATGTTCGGGATCAAGCAGGCCTGTCATTTCGCAGTTTAGCAGCTTCGCCTTTCGTAGGTGAAGTGTTCAGAGTGTCCTACAATTTCATTAAGGAGCTGTTGATTACATTACCTTAACAGTTATGTTAGTAGTCTGTGCTGTATCCTATTCTTAGGTCAACGTTTGCAACTTGCTGAGTGTACTTACTTGTCGGGACACCTTGTCGTTGCAAAAAGAAAATGACTTTTTTCTAGTTCTCAAAAAGATGACTACATGGAAGAAGAACCTGATCTCACCAGAACCAATGAGGCCAGTTCCAATAGTTAGCAGAACTGATATCAGCTACCTACAGCACAGTTTGTCCTACCTAGGACGAATGGCCGAAACAAAAAAAATACATAATTAATCCATTTAATATATTCAGAGATTTTGACTGATCAGACACTCTGCCATATAGAATGCCGGTATATTCCCTGGGGGGGGTGTTATGAATTAGATGTACATAGATGCAATTTGAGTATTGTGTACATACATTTGCACGGTGGAGTAAATGCAGGAATGAAATAGCCTTCAGGCGAACAGCTTTCCTGTCGCTCTGCAAGCTCGGAAGGGTGTTCTTACCAAAGCCTGTTTTGCGCAACTAAATGACAATGTTACCTGTACGAAGTTCCTTCATTGTGATGTTATACTCGGTACAGATACGGATTAATAATCGTATTTAGTTAGATTCCTTTGGGCTTGCTGCTCGTTATTGTTTGTCGTATTTTAGCGGTTGCACCATGGTGGACACGGCTGCAGCGCGAGCTCGGTGGGAAATGGAGAATCGGGTCGAAGATGTCGGTGCGGATGCCATTTACCGCTATGATGCCCAACAGAATCGGGATATTCTAAACGCGAAGCCGTGGGAAAAGGACCGAAACTACTTCAAGGACATTAAGGTGTCGGCGTTGGCCCTCCTCAAGATGGTGATGCACGCTCGTTCCGGGGGGAACCTTGAAGTAATGGGAATGCTTATAGGTGCGACATAGATTTTGTATTTTCTTTTTAAATTTTATTCTGGAACGTTAAGTTAGGATTAATTGAATATATATATGTGAATATATATATATTGTATAGCTTCTTCTCATTCTTATACGAATTTAGGACGCTCTTCCAAATTATGCGCACCATATGAAAATGATTCACTTAGTGAATCCGAACGAAATTCGAAGGTTGTCCGAAATTAGTGAAAAATGATCCCATGCAGAATACTTTTCTTGACCTCAACAGTGCCTACCTGTATGTTTGTTGATATTCAGCCGCAATCTCTTGCGCATAGGAGACTTACTATTTCTATAACTTTTCTCTACAAACAATGCCAAATACAAACAGGTAAAGTCGACGTGAATGTCATGATCGTTATGGATTCGTTTGCACTGCCCGTCGAAGGAACTGAAACTCGTGTGAACGCCCAGGCGCAGGCTTACGAGTATATGGCCACGTACACCGAATCATGCAAGCAGGTTGGCCGACTTGAAAACGTCATTGGATGGTACCACTCGCACCCCGGTTACGGCTGCTGGCTTTCCGGTAAGCATTTACCAGATATCATGTAAATCGTGGGTGAGCGTGGGGGTCGAACGCCGAGGAATTGTAACCCTTGCGTCTCCGGTTTGAATCCCGCAGGACGTGTATGATTTTGAAGTGATATGAAAATAGTTCCGAACCATGGTCCAAGTACGAACATCTCCCGAGTCAAAAAAATGCCATGTCAATGGTTCAATTTGTTTTAGAACAAAAGAGATTGAACGTTGGCACACATTCGGCAGCCCTCGTCGATGTCTCGCATAGCGATAGTTCAATTACAGTCGAGCATTGTGAAGCAAGTTCAAAAATGCGACACAAAAATCCAGTGGAAGGAGGAACGATATCTCGGCTAACGCAACGTACTAACGTGGTATATTCTATATTTCGAATCTTTTTGTCGGTTGATCAGGAATCGACGTCTCGACGCAGATGATGAATCAACAGTTTCAGGAGCCATTTGTGGCTATTGTCATTGACCCCGTGAGGACGATCTCTGCAGGGAAGGTTAACCTCGGCGCTTTCCGCACCTACCCCAAGGTAATTGTCCCTAAACATTTCCTCCCATGTTTAAGGCAGGGTTTCTCCAAATTTGGATGAAATAACGGACGACTTTAAATTTGACGTAAATTGACTTCCCTCAGAAGTCAATGTGTGTCTTAAAATGCTGTCGATAACTAAAGCGCTCGAGGATATTCGTGTTTGTGTTGTATTAACTGAGCAGGGCTTCAAGACGCAGGACAACGGCGTGTCCGAATACCAGACTATTCCACTGTCCAAAATCGAAGACTTTGGTGTACATTGTCGCGAATATTATTCGCTTGATGTGAGCTATTTCAAGAGCTCCTTAGATGCCAGTCTTCTCGACAATTTGTGGAATAAGTACTGGGTTAACACGCTCAGCAGCTCAACGCTCCTGACCAACTCAGAGTACAACACAGGTAACCAAGATTCACCTAATTTTTGATATAACTTAACTTCTTAAAAGTTTATGGAATTCATTGGTCTGAATAGTGTGGACGGTATATCAGTATCCATTCATTCGCTGACACGTTCATCGGTTATTGTCATCAATTACAGGCCAAATTTGGGATTTGGGCGAGAAGTTGTCATCTGCAGCGAATCAAATGCGTCTGGACAACATGATGGGTGTCACTGACGAGGAGCAGTGCCAGTTGAGCAAAGCCACACGCGACGCATCGAAGACCACTGTCGAAATGCTTCAGGGGCTTATGACACAGGTGAGTACGATACGGTACGATACTTGCTGGTCGCAAGCTTGCTCTTCACGAAGAGTGGCAGATCCCTCTCAGCACATCAATTAGGACATAATTCAGCTTCTGGTGCTTTTTAATAGGCAGTTGAGTTAGGAAGAGCTTGGGCCGAGTCGCATTGCGAATTTTCAAAATTTGTTTGTGGAACAGGTCGTCAGTACTAGAGCGACGATAGCACCCATGATTCTATTCACCCATAAATGACACCAGAAGCTTAATGAGGTTCCATAATTTTGCGAATGTGGAAAGCATAAAGTGTTGTAACGGTAACATTGCTCGTGTCACGGTTTTTCTTGAACGTCTTCAACTGTCAATTCAAAAGTAGGTGTAGATTGTCTCGGGCTAAGTAGCAAAAATCACTAAGGAACAAACAGCAAGCTAAGCGTGGGAAAATAATGCCCATACAGGAGCCGCGTTAAGGATGAGTATGCTTTCATCTGCAGGAGCCAAGTACGGCAATTTCCTTTTGTATCAATTCATTACAGGTACTGAAGGATCGTTTGTTCAATCAGGTGAGCTTCAAGTGTGCCAAGGAGACTCCACCTGACCATGCTCAAGATACGTCGTAGTTTGAGGAGATCGGGATGCCCGCTTCATTCGTGCTCTGTACATATCTAGGAAAACAAACCCTTATCAATACCTATTTCTAATAATACTGCGCTAATTATTTCATAATAAATGTGTGGAGATTTAATTGCATTTTTTTGGTTGTTATTTGTTCGAATTTAATTTCTGAATATGACTACCAGATTAAACAGATTTGTATATGCAGATTTGTATATGAATTTAGCCCGTGTTCTTTTGAGGCAGGGTCTTCGATGTCAGATCGATTATCTAAATTGCCCAGCTGGGTTGTGTTAATAAAGTGCTATTGTAGCTGCTTGTAGGTCTAGAAGTGAAAGTAAAATGAAGCGTCAACATTTTTTTATTTTTATATGTTTTATTTGGTCAACTGCAATACTTGATTGTGCATCTTACCGCCGAGCACAATAATATCACCCAACGAAATTAATCTCTCTCTCTCTCTGTCTCTCGTTCTTTTCCAAAAGAAGGCAAGTATAAATATATAAGCGGGTCTGAAGGAACGGTTGAGCATAATAATAACACAGTGTAATTCCTACGAGTGGAAACTCTTGTCAGGGGAAAAACGCGAGTTGTTAACACCGGTGAATACATGAATCCTAAGAAACTATAGAATTTAGATCGTTTGTGTTATCATTGAATAATGAAAGCTTTAGTATCTACCATTTTTTGCATAGAAAAGCGTAACCCTGCACAGAGAGTGCGAGGATAACGAAAGGTGACCCATTCAACGGGTGGTTCTTATACTAATATAAGAATTGTATTGTAATGTATGTCTATCACAAACGTCCATCTGGTACATGTAAAACTTTCGGTATTTTTACATGTAGCTGAATAGATCGGTTGGCCCATCTGTCAGCGAACCAACTAACGACGCACTATGACAAACACATTTTTTCCTGGATGAAGACGGGTAATTAACGGGTAGGTGATCCGTCGTAGTCATCGCAGATATATATATATATTCTCGATAACGCATCGTTGATCCGCCAGCACGATTTTTCGTTCGAGGTTGGATGATACCAGTTGATTGTTTTTTGTTCGAAACGATGTGGCTGAACGATCGTATTTTGGTATTTACAGGTCATTTGTCCCGCAGCAAAAATGTTTCTGTCTATGTGTGTGTGTGTGGGTGGTGGTGGTGGTTCTACAAAAGTAGTCCGTTCTTCAGATCGTACGCTGGCACCCGAGACATCGACAAAGGAACTATCTAAAGCGGCTGGGGTGGACCGTGTGAGCTCAGGTCCCCTTCTGAGCTCAAACTTCTGATTTCGTTCCTGAAATTAGCTACTAATGCCTGTACGATCGGTGACGTCCGTACGCGACGTGGTAGCTGGCAGAGGGATTATAGAGAGGTCTGTTGCGGGTGTAGATGACGGGTGATCGATAGGAGGCCGAAGCTTTAAGAGGTGGCGGGGGCGCCGGTGCGTTTATGAGCGCTGACGCAGGCTGCGATGGTGCGGTACCGGGCTCGTTTGTGTTGATCGTCGCCCGGAAGCCATTCTCATCCGCGATATAGTCGACTCGTCTTGTGATCCCATGTGCGTCCGTGAAGGAGTATGAACCCTGCAACAAAGACATCGAATTTCGCAGGCCGATCAAGCGAGAACAAACATACTTAGGTATACAAGTATAAATCAAAAGGGAACGACTTGATAGTCGACCTGTTAGTGAGATGATATTTGCGAGGTACATACTATGCTAGCTGCACTCATCGTCGTTTTTAAATGAAGTAAGACAACTGGGTGGCACGTTTTTACGTTGGGTTCGGGTTGCGCTCACTTCGGTTCAAATGCAGCCGTCAGATCAGTACTGGAAGCGGTGATATGACATGAGAACGTCTTTTCCTACTGTACTTGTGAATTCCCCTCTCCCTGAACGGTATCTCTACGCACCTTTTTGCGATTATGCGCATCCGATTCTTCGTGTCGGGTCATCTTCGTGCCGTATTCATCGACAGTATCGAATCCGAACTGATATGGTTGGGGAGGGTAGAAGGTCTCTAATCTGGGGACCGTATTAGCGGCGGCAGAAGCCAAAGCCCTCGGAGGTCCATGAGGCCGAAACGGGCCCGGACGATAATAATGACTTTGAGGACCGACACGCCGCAAGAAGTGCTGACCACGGGGAATAGCTACTGAGAGCCCGACACACCATGCGACAGAGCCCAGCAATGCGACCTGAAAACGATATTAACAAATTTCGACTAAGCACAAAAACTTGGTGTCGACTCAGTTTTGGACTCTTACCTAACAAATATGGACAGAATTTCGTTCGCCCCCCACAAACGTTATATATATATATATATCATTATCAGTCCCGTTAAGAGTTCTATTAAAAAGTAGATAGCATTCAAACGATTGGCTAAACAACGATCATAAAACCAACAAACATGCGCGCGATTCAAACGCACGCATGTTTGTTGGTATTCTAAATGCACTCATTTCTCGTCGAGTATCTGTTACCCATAGAATAGAACCTTGGAAATAGATAAACAAGAAATACCCAGTTCAAATATTAGTACGGCACAGATACTAGAAATAATCGATGCGTTCACAGGGTGGCGTGTATGGATCAATCCACCGAGTTCTCCATGAAATGCTCCCAAAAAAACAGTGTGAGAAACGCCTACACAAGGGATCAGGACGAACGGCAGCATAGTATGCACATAAGTTGACACCACTGTTCTACCGTAAAAATGATACAATTCCGTATCATTGAACGGCGGGCTGGCACTGGCTGTAGAACAAACAATAGAGTCCGAGCACAGCAGTTGTATACAAGTTGCAGGTTCGCTGCCTGATATCAAACACCTCAATACCATCTCCGAGTTGATGGGTGAAGTACCTTTAGCATGATGAGAGTTCCTTTTTCTTTGCTTTACTCCCTGTTCAGGTCCTTTAGTTGTGACACTTCTGGCGTAACTGCGCGACACAGCGCTTATATGCGCTACTTATAGGTCGGATATAGCATGGGCTAACCGCTGGCGTCACGGCTTAACGGCGGGGGAGTTGCTTAGTGTTGAATGGTTAACATCTGAGGGCCCTTCTCTCACATCTCGCCCCCAGACACCCCCACCCCCCGCGTTGTAGCTTTGCCCTGCTTAATCATATTCATCTTCTGTGTCACTGATCTGTCTGCCCTTGGCGGCCAGAGGAGGTGGGTCCCGCTGCCGGGTTAGCGGCGGGGGTGTAGCCAGTTGGCTCGAACCGCTGTTGACCGACCACAAGCACTAGGGTCATCGTGTGGATAGCGGACATCCCACAAAGATGCAATCACGCTTTTTTCTCCTCCTCTTCGTCTTGTTCTCCTGTAGCTTTTGAGTGACGATTCTCGCCGGCACCGGCAGCGACGACGACAACGACCACCACCGCCGCTGGGACCGGCTAACGGTCAGCTCCCTTTTGTGCGGGTCGGTATTGCCGCTGCGTTGAGTGGTAGCACCATTGCATTAAGAGCGGGACGCCCGTTTGTGTAAGTGCTTGTGACACCGTTTGTACGGTGGTGATTGGCTATTATCATTTCTGCTGCTTCTGTGCTGCCTTCTTGTCTCGGCGTCATCTTGGGGGAAGGTGTCGTACGAACGATGCCCGTAAGGGCGGCCTGCCTCGGAGAGGTCCTTCTAATAGTTCACCCTAACGGCAGCAACACCAACAGAAGGCGGTAGTGCAGGAACAGAAATCCGACAACAGTAGTAGCTGTAACAGTGACTGGTGGAGCTGCGGCCGCAATAGCTGTATAAACAAAATAACACAAAACAGCACGGGAACAGCACAGTTCCCCCATTCGTCTGGTCATACGCGGACGAAGCACCTCGCCGCTATGATCTACCCCGTACAAGGGGTCGCGTACCTTAAATGAACAACCACGGCTGGATGGGGGCATGTTGTGGAGCTAAAACAGGCGCCGCAGAGACGCGTATGGACGAACGACAAGTATCCGCAAACAGTCGAAGTTGAAAAGTTCACAGAGTAGGGTCCGAATAGACGAGGTGTTGTCAAAGAAGGCGGGGGTGGGAGGGGTGTGTGCGGATGAAATGAAAAGAAAAAGAAATAATAGAAATAGAATTGTCGTCATTTTCTGGAAACAGCAACTAAGCACCTGCTTATGTAGGTGAGTAGGCGTCATGCAAAATGCTGTGGGAAGGGGCCACCGCATGACTGGGTCAGGCAGACCCTGATCTCGGAGCTGCTTTTCTCGTGGCGACTTAATTTATACCGTACAATTGAATTGAATTGTGACTCTTAATTTGCATAAACTAGAATTAGCGAAACAATTATATGAATGGCTGTAATGGCCGTAATCGTTATGGTGAGTGTCATAGCAAGATTAAATTAAAATTGAAGTTGTGCAAACATTACAAGTCTATTTATTTTTCTGCTTCGGACGAAACTTTCTGTTTAGACCGACTTAACTTCCATTGATTCGAGCTGACGCTATCGGCTCGCAATCGTTATCGTTTGATCGTAAGCAGTCCACTGCCGAGGTGTTATGATATCAGTTCAAAGCAATTTCCAACATGTGAGTCGTCTGACGGGTGCGTCTGCTAATAGAGCAGGGCCAATTTCCCTGTGGAATGACGTTGATTACTAATTATCACATGATGAATTGCTAACCAATAGCGGCATTGATTTTACATCATTTCCGTTCGCTAATCGTTAGCTATCTCGTCGAGTCGCTTCCTGCTGGCAGCTTCGTGAGCATATACAATCTTGGGTACATGATAGCAATGCGCAAGCACTGAACATTGACTAGATTTATACTAGAACTTATTCTTCAACCACTCGTCGCTAGCACTTCGGCACTGTCTCCGTTTCCTACCTCAACTGTAAAGGCGCTTTTTGTCATTAGCTGAAACGATATTCGTACGTACTGTACCTTATCCAATACGATGGATGAAGCTCGCTACGGCAGGCATCCTAATCTCAACGAGAACCGTAAGGCTAGCTGACGATTCACCTTTGACACCTTTGTCCGGCAATTAGATAACGACGCCGCTTCTGTAAACTGTATTATATGACACAATATTATGAAGTATATGCACGAAACAATCGTATAGCTGCGGGTTCACTTGGATGCATCGTTCATTCGCGGAGTTCGCGGACGAATCGACTCTGCCAACGAGGCCCGTTATCTGTTTTTGTTTTCTCTGGCCTTATCATCATCAACGGTCAAGCATGCTTCAGGCAAAACGGCGATGCTCCGACCAAATGAACAAAACCACTTGCAGTTCTGTAGCACTCCCTGTGACCCTGTACGATGAGCTTCACACAGTTAGATAGCAAACAGCGACAACTAGCGAATTTCTAACTAGAGCGGACGGTGGTTAAGATAGACAGGAAATACTGCCTTTTAGCGGCAGCAGCAGCTGCCGATGCAAAGGCGCATTTAGTTGCATCTTGAATAATCATCAAAGACGAAAGAAACGAATCAAGATAATAAGG
This sequence comes from Stratiolaelaps scimitus, assembly GCA_019614645.1. Taxonomy (NCBI): domain Eukaryota; kingdom Metazoa; phylum Arthropoda; class Arachnida; order Mesostigmata; family Laelapidae; genus Stratiolaelaps; species Stratiolaelaps scimitus. The sequence goes on along the minus strand of JABWDB010000008.1, from coordinate 3,572,924 downwards.
CCGATTATGAAATGCCTATCATAACAACGACTCTCCAGTCTGTCCCTAAGGGTAGACAAAGCCAGCTTCTTCATCTTCTTCTTCATCGCCAAACAGTAGGAAATTAGTACAATATGTAAGGCTCCATCCACTAGGCTGCCTTCGTATATGGGGCGCGTGGTCACCCGGCTATTCTGTATGATGATGCCCTCGTTGGGGCATTATTTATCTGTCTATTCAACTGCTCATTGTAATCAGAACAGTAAAGGATCATTGTGTCAGGGTACGAAAGGGCGGCGATGCAGATGCGTAGGTGTGTCTATCTGGGCCTTTGTGAAACGGTTGCTGCGACTCGTAGGGTCCCTGCGATACCCTGCGCTGGACCTGCGCGTCATCACCACGACGCGCGTATCGTTCCGCACCAGAACGGTGGAGCTCTTCAAGTTGTAACGGCTGCATCCTGAAGGTATTTGGACACACCAGCAGATCCTTACACTTGAGAGAAGAGGAACTAATTTTAGTATGCTTCCAAACAAAGCTATTAGGAGCTAGAGCGGACAAAGTGGGTGTTGTTCGTGCCTTCATAAAGGCAGCACTATGTGAAAAGTAGAACTGACTGGACGTTTTAGCGTGAGCGATCACGTAACTCTGTGGAACGTTCCTGATGCAATATTTTTCCAGCTGCCGTGGTATTACCGACGGCATTGATCAGCTAATTTTCTCATTTTTTTTTAGTGAGAGCTCCTTCGGTGAATCTTGTTGCTCGATGCATTGCGAATGGTGGAGATACCGACCGCAAAATATATGGAAGCGTCTGAACGCTTGAATTGTACTATCACTTTCATGCATGAGGGGCGTGGTGTGCTTTTTCAAGATTTGTTCCTTAACCACATCGTCAAGGCCATACGCATCGTGTGGATTTGCCGTTCGATATTATTCGACATGATACTGCTCTAGGCATACTCTCTCCTCGGAGCGTCGCCTATCCCGGTCTAGGTGTTTCGACGTTTTGAAATCGGTGAAGTGTAGCCCCGCAAAGCACGCGTTGTTCTCGTGTTGTCGTCGGCAGGGACCCAGGCCTCCCTCTAGCAGACAGTTACCAGTAGTTATCCGTATCTCGGTGCAACTACGAGAATTATCGGGAGGAAAATCCACACCTCGTCAGAGATTGCGGCACTATTTGAACGTATTCCAGTGGTCAATTTACCGAAGCCCTAGGCACCGTGACGTTGTCGCCTCAACCATCACGAGCATAGCCACCATGGATTGGAGACGTCCAACAACTCCTTTATCCAATTCGACCTGTCGTAATTAACTATTGTATTAGATCCAATTTACATGAACTAATTGTTTTTAATATACGAACAAAGACGAATTCCCGTGATTCGTTTTGTCACTCATTCGAGACGCGCGACTGACTCGACTCGGTGAGCCACTCGTATGCCCCTCGTCAGAGTGTTACCAAGGTTAATTAGCCTCATAGCGATAGCGAAATAAATAGGGTTTCCTCGAGCACAAATGACATCTCGTTGTATGATAATCCATGATAGATTTATTAAAAATATAACCCTTTTGATCGCTTATGACATAACGACAGTATCATAATATACCGCCGATTATGATAGTCGCTCATCGTTGTAGACGTTGCTTAGCACATATTCGTATGACTAGAGATCTCATCCGCAGGCGCATATATATATTATATATATATATATATATATATGTATATATCTGTATATTTGCGACAGCTGCTCGTTTGTATTCTACTATCCTTGTTATTGCTGTTATTATCAAAATACTTAGCATGACATAGTGATAACTCGCTTTACTTATCAGCCGCCCTCTATGACCTAAATTAGTTCGTTGCCTAGCGAGTGACAACCAACTGTAAACATCATGAAGAAATAACGGCGCAAATATTCAATTGGTCAAGCTTAGAAAAGTAGCATAGCAAAAAATAGGTTTTATACTTAATGTATCTTCTCGCCCTCAGACCAGATTGTCAAATTGGGGTCATTCACTGGTCAGTGGCGCGTTCTCAACATTGACTTTAGTTCCATTGTATTATGCCGTCCAACCTATACACTGGTGAAGGTACTATAACCGAGCTCGACTTAAAGACTAATATATATATATATATATATATGGTAACTAGAGGTTTCTTTCCTAAATCGACAAAGTGCGTGAATGCACAAGTGATCGATATACAACATTCAATAGTAATAGCTTATAGATTGTTGGCACTATAGGTTCAGATCATATCCAGCCCATTTGAAGGAACCAGGATGTAGAATCCATTTGAAATGGATGGAGTCCTATCACAGGCTCTCTCTCTCTAGCTTTAGTTCGCCCCTGCATTATACTTATGATATATGATAAGGATAACAGTGATAACTATAATTGGATGATTGTTTTTGTTATATAATTGTGACATAATCTTACGCTACTGTTTTGTTCACTTGTTGTAGTCAATAAACGCGATAACGAATTCGACAGCAACATGATCGGCGGCTATTAGTTACAGTTGACACTCTCATAGACTGCAGCTTCATAGAAGCACATAACAACGATGACGCGAGACATCTAGTTACAATCTTCAACACGATCATGTGAAGTGGTGGACTTTCGTAAGGGAACTCTCATGAAGGACTGGACCCATGATGGATTGACTTTTTTTCTCACGGAAATTCATTACAAATATGTACATATATGTATACCTCGCGTATCTCTCAAACAAGTCTTAATCACCAGTTCAAGTCAAGTGAGCTCGCGATGCGAGGCGTCACACGAATGAACCGAACGAGCACGTACACGCAAACAAATATAGAGAGAAAGATGAATTTATCCGAAGCGACACCAGATGTCGTCCTCGCTCTGTCGGACGATGGATTGGCCGCCGATGACGTTCCGAGTCGAGGTTTTCTCGTCACAATCATGATTGTTTTGTTACACTTCAAAATCGGAGGACACTCGTCCAAACGCTTCCCAATATCAAGATATGTATCATACTTCAACGCTCTCTAACTAGACTAAACTATAAATGTATGCCAGCGCCTCTATATATAGGATGTATATATATATTATATATTAATACCTTCATTGATAAATCTGCAAGTGCAAGCGCGCATGGATTAGCACGTGCTCTGTGGGATTCGAACGGGATTCCCACCCTATGGCTCTCGCGAGTCCTCGGCGACAACTCGCCGCCACCTCGCTAGACAACGTGGTCTACACAAGCGTTGAGCTCGGCCTACGTTGTATACTGTATCCTCGACAGCGGCCATCTACGTTCTACGTAAGTTAATTGCTTCAATACAATTAATAAGACGATGAGTAGATCTCGTTAATGACGTCGTCCTAATATCCGTATACGTAGCTATAATATTTAGCACTTGAGGGCGGAATATCTAGATACAACTTTCACTGTTAGTAGTAATACTATAATAGTTGTCGTTGTGCTAGTCGTGGCAGTAGCGTTCGCTTAATGCAGGGCGTTATTTTCGCTCATAGAACGAAAAAAAAACACCACCTTCATTTAAAACACGCATTCAAGCGGGCGATTTTCCACTGCTGTTGTTCCCAATGACCGAGCTTATTGTGGGCACGGGAAGAATCGACGATTTGCCAGCTAAGCCAACTAGCTGCTGTGCGCGTAACATTGCAAGGTACTCGTTGTAGCTTGGGGGTGGTGTCTCGGTTCGTACCACAGAGGAGTAGCATGGCGGCAGACTGCGACGAGACGCTGGTGTTGGGGGATATGATATAGTGCCTGGCGGATTCGGGCTGGTATCCATATGCTCCAAGTCGTAGAAGAAACGATAGATCACAGCGACCATCAGACCGAACACGCTAACGAGTAGGATCGAGAAGTATCTGTAAACAAAGCAAAGAACAGATCGATTATGATGACTGAGTGGTAAACACACACACACACACACCCAACAGTCATAGTGTTAATTGCAATTGTGATGAGCAGGCAAACCCTACGTAAAGATAAAGGTTTACTATTACGTTAGGTAACGTTCATTTCCACCTATTAGCCAGTGATAGTTAAGAGAGTTAATGCACCTCAATCGTCTGATACTTTTTTTTGTTTTTTGTAATGGGGACGCCACCATTCGCTATGCATACCGCTAGTGCTAATTGCTTGGCAAGTGTAATTGCAAACGTGGTACAAGCATGGCCTATATTCCATCCATGAACCACCTTATTATCACGTCCTGTGAAATCATAACAACGCATGGAGTACTATCGAAGCTGGTGACGCACGCTCACCGTTTATTCACAAGATTGCCTAGGGCTATTCCTGCGATGCCTGAAGACATCCATACGAGGTTGATCATAAGGTAGGTCGCTGTGGGACACACTCGAGCGCACGTGGATCGCCAGGTCGATCTAAAACAAAGCACAACAATAAGAAGTCGGGCCTGTTAGGCAGCTACGTATTACTGTATCACGACTTTCATGTCAGTGCACTAGGTTATGCTCGGCCCTGAGTTCCTATGCAAATACTCACAATTCGACATGGCACTAGTAATGTGTGTTGATCTCAACTAGATTGTGCAATGTACCGGTGTGCTTGATTGTCCAATGGACCAAGTGATCAATTTAAAAGAAGGCGATGCGATCTAGCTGGTGGTCAAGTCATTATTCTGTGTGATTCCCAATAGATACACCCACAGACAATGTTCAAGAGGCGCTGAGCTAAAAACACATTCCGTCGATCTATAGCGTCATTCAAACGTTTTTTCAACGACGGCAAGAATATCAACGACAGTTTGTCGATGAGCGATAAATGCTGGGAGCTTCCTGTCGACAGCCGCTGCTCAACGTGAAACAATACGTGAAACGGAACGTGAGCAAGGAAAAATAGAAATTAGAGACAGTCCTGATAAAGTAGCCATTCGAGAACACTGGCGACATTTCTATTTGGAAAAAACACAACAACAAGAAATTATTGCACTTTCGGTCAAACGAATCTCGGCATTGCCCCGAAATCGCTGACGAATTGTGTAAAAATACTCAAGTCAAGGCTGAAAAATCAATCCAAGGATAGTTTTGTATTTTGTGAAAGTTAAATTGCGCCGGGATGCAACGCCACGCGAAAGCAGCCTGGCGCATTCGACGAGGTAAAGGTGTCAAAATGAACACCCACATTCGAAATGGCCTACCACTAAATATAACACACTCATTGACCACAGAACGGCGCCATCAATCAAATTCATCACGAAAATCGGGATACGCAGACGAAAATGAATGATATATGAACAATCGCAACCCCTTATCTCGTATGAACTCCTCCTCTACGCAACGGATGACTGACCCTTAGTATTGTGGTCACGTTTCCGCAGTGAAACACCACCGAGATATGAACTAGCCGGTTGCAAAAACCACGCCAAGGCAATTGGTACATATATCGTATCTGCATCTAGTGTCCCACATGATCTCACAAATATTTGTCGTAGTACTTTATGAATTGCTGACGCAGTTAAATGAAATTGAACCGAACACTATAATGTCCACCCTCCCCGACTTCATACACGGCTCTGCTCATGTTCGACAGATGTGCCACAAACTCGTATGTAAATAGATTGTATACATATTCCTTTGGCAATGAGGAACACCAGCAGTCACCAACCTCGGCAGGGTGAAATACATTGAATGATTCGGATTTGTCGAAGGAAACCATTGTTCCCGTCGTCGTTAAACGAAACGAACCAGCGACGCATCGACAAGTGTACGATGTATATATCTGATCGAATAGCGACAACAACATGTTGAAGTGACTCTTGTCTTCCTGAAGATGGTTCCTTTCAAACAGCCAGCGACGCTGGGCACGCTACTTTAACTATAAGTTGCTAATAATTGGCTTTCTCTGTATAAGAGATATTTGTTCGCTTGCGACCCTAGAACTATCATACATTCAACTCGACTCATTCAGAAAAAAGAACTCAAGATTCTCTCTTCATTTCGCATAGTATCGCACTCGAATCGAAAGACCTTTTTCAATTCGGGTGTATCGAATTGAATTGAAGGAGACCTTTCACTGAAATTCATTGGTAAAATTAACCTTGATGAGCAAACCGATGAATACCGAAGGATCTATTCACAAATTCCAAATAGCTATGGTGCTTGATTGAACTTTGTTGACAAGCATCATTACTTTGATTAGTGTAGTCGGGGCGGGCATGTTGTCTTATTTTGTGAAGAGGCTAAGACTCGTATCTTGGACTCGTTAATTTCCCCTGTGTCGGCGCCAAACAAACGGAGGATATGTATCATAAACACATAAAAGCACAATATGTATATGCGGATGTGTGTGTGTGTGTCTGGTGACCGGGATGTGGCGACCGTGGTGATATTTGCAATTTATGACGCAAATTACGTCTGTTATTTATCGCTATCTGGCAGTAGCGTCTGACGATAAAAAGTGATCTCACATCGCTTTTTTTCTGTCAGTTAGCCCGCGAGTAACAGCAGTGACGGGGCAGGACCTTGGCAAGCGGTGTAGGCTCACTCGAAACACATTCGCGCACACACCATCATTTCGTGATGACTTCTCGCTCGAACAAAGCAAACGTGGACGCGACGTGGGACGCGGGTGAGGTGAAATGTTTGCCAATTGGTCCCACCTATATTTCGCTGTGAGATTACACAGCGCGAAGACAATGGCTGTGCAAATGCAACGCTCTCCAGTTAAGGGATAGATGATATTTGATTCGACTACTACTGCGGTGGCCTCGAAGGGAGCCTGTATTCGAGCATGAATAAATCGACAGCATGAACATAACAGTTGAATATGATGAACAGTCTACAACAAAGCCACGGTTTTCGCAGATGTTCGCCCTCATACGGTGACAGCAGTAGCAGCTGCAGCAGCAATATAAGCAGAGGAGACAGCAACTAATAAAATCTGTTTCTCCACAGTATTTCGATCTGTTGAAATCGTCCATGTTACCGGGGGCCGGGGGGTTCGAAGTCGGTTTGCCGATCGCGTCGGTGGCGCGCGAGAAGTCGGCGAAATAAGACAGAATAGTCGAACTGACCAATCTACAGCAATCATAGTAATAATGGATTGCCGGACAAGACTACCGTGAGTGCCGAATGTATAGCTTACATCGCTGCTGCGTGCTGGTCGATTGTTAGACGAGCTTGCAAGAAGAAATGGACGCCACAGATTGGTCAAGGAACACTTGACGGCGTCTGCTGCTGCTGCTGCCGAGTTGGATAGGCTCGGGACAGGTTGGCCGACGCCTTCACATCGGACTGTGTCACAAGCATTCGCTGCCAAGAGGGTGCCCATGCCGATAGTGGTTGGTGCAACGCAGATCCGTCAACTGGTGTCTCATGCCCGCTCCAACGACTATAACATGTATAAACGTTATCAACGGCAAAGACAGAGCAAGCGAGCACTTGGTTATAATAATCGGAAGCGAATATTCCAGCGGTCGATCGATGGACTTATTCATGTCGAATTCTCTTTTTGGATACTTGAACATTTGAAATGGTCGGCCTGACCTGCTCTGTTGACGACAATGTAGGTTTACATGCCAGTGCCAATTAGCTAATTGATAAGCTAAGGATAGCTGATCAATCAGTACGCCCATCACTGCTTCGTATATACCGATGTTCATGTTGTCCATCCGGACACGGCCGCTGTCCTACGTAGACGTACGACAAACGATGGCCGCGTCAATACGAGTGGTTTTCCACCCAGAACACGAGTTGGTTGTGTCATATATTTACTGTATATACAACATAAATGACCTATTGTATAGGTCATATTTTTAAGAATGTTTAATCCCGGAAGTATACGAATCAGGTGCGGTCCGTAACTTCATGGTGTCAGCACCCACTTGATTGTCGGAATGTCTGTAGAAGCGATGTGGGTTATCCCACTCATAATAATGATAATAATTATATTAATTATAAAAAATAATTAACGTAGTATTTTTCTAATGAACGCCACTGTTATCTCTTTCTCTTATTCTCTGGCAACCTGTTTACACTCGTGGGTGGGATCTTGTTTGTTTGGAGTAGCACTTTGGACTTCGAATGGATACGCCTCGTCGCCGGTCGCAAAACTGTGCGATTGTGTACCATGACTTGGGAAGGAAATAAACTGCATTAGTAATCTGAATTGTCAGAGTCGTGCAAAAGAACGTACGCAGGCTCAGCAGGATCCGTTTCGACGGCATCAAAAGTTGAGGTGGACGTCGAACTTCTGTCAGCTATCGAAAGACTCGACACCGAGTGAAGGAACAGCGAGGGATGACGATGAGGTTGTCCGATACGGCAGTCCTGCGGGGGGAATATGGGCACGAGCCGAAGCCACAGATGATCAATGTGTGTACGAGCTAATTAATCTCAAGATAAGTCAGCACTCTAAGTATTAGCGTAGCGCTAATGTATGCAACCGCCAACTGATCTGCGGCGCGTTACTAGGGGAGTCGTAGTTTAGTGGACGACTTGAGGCCGACAGTTAAGGGAACAGTTACGAGGCAGCTAGAAGCATCTGGCTGCTGCTGCTGCTGCTGCTTTAACGTTCGATCTCATCTGCCAATCTTTCTGGCTGGCTAGACTCCACTAAACTGAACACGGAAGATACAGCTATGAAAATCTCACAAGCACACCTATCACTGCTGGACCCTACTGTCGAAACCCTACTGCACAGCGACAACAGCCTAGATCGTAGCTTCCTAGTTAATGCTCAAGCCTTAATAAACCGGCGCGCGAGAAGTTCTGCTATTATTACAAAACACACTATGAACTCGTGAACTTCAGCAATGACACGGCTCGAAGCACGTTGGGGGGTACTCGTTGAAGCTGGGACAGACACCCTTAAGCCTAAGCGTATGCTGGACAGAACGAGCTTGCTCGCAGGACAAGGATAGCCGTGCGGGGTAAATTCGAAGTGCGATCATGGAAGCGCTGCTTACATTGGCGCCTCCCCTATGCGAGTTCTGTGGCCTGCTCCATGGGATTGTGACGACGTGTGGTGCTGGAATGGTAACACGGCCCGCCGACATCATGGCGGGGTGGACACCCCTGAACGCAATCGACTACCGCACCGCCAGGGAGTGTCTAACAGGCCCGCGTTTTTTTCGTTGTCCTGAGGGCCTAGCACCATACATTCGGTTGCGTAATCAAAACGAATCCGTTTGCCAATCACGGCTAGATCACCACTAGGGTCTTCAACACCAACATCGGTAACAGCACCAAATTCAGCAGCATCAAATTCGGAGCACACGCAACTGCTATGTGTTGTTGCTCTTCTCACGTCGTCGACGTCAAGGCTGTTGTCCATTGCGCCCGTCGCGCAGGCACTGTGGAGCTCGTCGCTCGCTCGCTCCGCGACCAGTCGTTCCCACACTCACGAGTTGACATGCACTGCCAACGACTTTAAAGCTGATCCAGTTCTCCTCTCCGTCGAGAGCCAGAATAAGCTCAATCAGTAGCAGACTCCAGCAAACGATATTGGATAACAGTGAAGGTGGCGGCGGCGGCAGCAGCAGCAGGCCCAATGCTGCAGATCAACAGGACTGTGACGATGACGACGACAACGATAGCATCAGCAGCAGCAGCAGCAAGAACAGTACGAACTCCACTAGTTCGCTCGCTCGCTCGTCCGTGTGTCATCGTCAAGCAAACTTGCGCAGCCGTTTCACATTCGCGCTCCCTGTCCAATCGACCGCAGCAGCAGCAGCAGAAGCCACCACCATCACCAAAGTAAATGGTGACGTGGGACAGTGGAAGCCGCCTACCTACCCATCGATGATTGAGCACCGAACCGCGTTGCTTTCCACCACAGCCGACATGCTCTGCTGTATCGAATGTGTGGCTGCGCATAGGCTGCACACTACCTCTACCGCTGGTACTATACCTTGATTAATATTAGTCCCTGGCACATTTGCTGAGCCAGAGACGTTCAGCTAACCAGGGCAGTCGCAGGCGCTCCTCCCTACCTTCAATCTGGCCAGAAGAGCAACTCCGGGCAGCAACCGTAGCCGACATACGTACGCTTAGACGAACGCTTAACTAAGCCTTAGCGTTCTTCCGTTTCCTGCTCGTTGCTGCTCACGAGCGACCCGAACGTCGACGTCGAAGAGACGTTCAACCAAGGGGAATTCTGGCACAGCATCGCCGTGTGCAGATTTCCCACCAGGGGCTCGGAGGCTATGATGTTGGCGGCAATCTTGGAACTGGATGCTGCTAAACGCGGTAGTTTCTATGATGATAATAATAATGATGATGACGTAGAATGATATTTGTCGACCTTTTGTTCTTGATTCATGATGGCAATAGTCTGTGGCCGCGTTCACTCCCTGCCCGTGTGCCATTGACGCTCCAGTCCCCTCCCTTGTTTTCGCGGCGGAGGCGGTGGAGCCAGCGACCAGCTCTCTTAGGAGCGCGACGCGTCACCGCGGAGTCAATTGTTCGCCGTTCTGCCGGTTGTCGTTGGCGGCGGCGGCAGCAGCAGCAACAACAACAACAAAAACGTTGAACAAAACGTCTCTACAGTCCGGTCGAGTTAGCTGCACCTACCTAACCTAGGATAGGTTATTCGCCATGCTTACGCCAGCCGTGTTGGTTTCTTCCCCTTGTTGAAAGGTAAAGACAATAGGGTCTTTTGCACGACATGAGGATGGATTGCCGGCCGGTTAGGCACCTTTTCATTGCTTTGTTCTATCGTCCACTCGCTATGAAGTCGCCGGGAGCGTTGGCATAACTAACGCTTGGGAATGATACCACATTTATAGTTTTCACTGGGATTTCGATTAGCTCCTTCGTTGTGTTGGTCTGTATTGTAGCAACAAATGCCAGTTGTTCCCCCTGGCCGTTTAGATTAGTTCCTCTCTTCCTGCATGAGTAGTATAGGCTTTGCGTGTTGCGGCTTTCTCTCTCTCTCTCTATCTCTCTCTTGTAGTCGACTCCACGGGCGCCCGTAAGTGCTGAGCTTTTAGTTCCCGTTCAGTGTTACTTTCCATTCGCGGTAAGCACGTAAGCCTGTGGACGGCGGCTCGCTATCGTTGTTCACCGAAATGACTTGCTGATAATCTTTATGACCTGGCGGTAGGGGCAGCGCCGCCGCCGCTGTACCAACGGCAGGTTACTATTGTATAATACCACGGAATCACATAGTCGATAGGGAATGCGGCTGTGAAATGACTCCTGCCTCTTCGAGCTCCGCGTTCGTTCAGGTTTCCATCTGTCCGTTGACAATATACCGACAGAAGCAGGCTGGACTGCACGCATACCTCTAGATGCTTCTGAAGGCCCTCACAGTAAATAGCAGCAGTAGGTATGGCAATTGCACACGTAGTTATTGTCATCTAAACGGACTTCCTCTTAACGATTTGACCGCGTAGATTTTGAGCTTCGGCGGGCAATACAGAAAGCCAACATGTTCAAGCGGAACATATTTCAGTGCAGTCGTTGCTAAATGGCTCCTCCTTCTAAATCGTGGCGTTAATTTCAATTATAGATCTGACAGAAATCGAATCAGACGGGCAGATCTCATAGCGAAGATCTCCCCCCCCCTCCGCTAGCAATGTTCAGACTATATTTGGATCTTATGTTGGGTCTGCATTGATCGTAGAGTGGCCGTTACACAACTGAGAGCACCTATCTCTCGTTTGTGGCACGAGGCGAATGTCATAGAATGCGCGGAACTTGTTCTGGGATTTCATCAAATGTATTAATAAATCTCGTTACCTATTGTTAGTCGGTGACATGACGAAATCTCAGAAGCAATTTCAGCGACGAGTCTGAACTCTCGTCTGCCTGAATAACCACCGATAGAAATATATGAAAAATACCACACAGCGACTTGTGCTGTTATACCTTCCCTGGGCAGAATCGCGGAGAAGGTGCAATTGTTATTAATTACTCCTTGTAGTTTTTATATCAGACGTTCATACAAGACCACTGAATTTTTTAAAACACAAATAAATGTTAAGGTCTAAGCGCTAGAATGATATAATGTATATATATATATATATATATATATATAGTAGGGGGTTGAATTTCATTCACGCCTTTCAAGCACACTCCAGGGAAGCTAATTGTATTTCGCCTTCATTAAGGTACATCAACACTCACATCCACCGCGCTTCTCTCTCATTTCTGTACGTGTATCAGCTGTCACGAAACGTAGCTAGGTGTGTTGTTACATGTTGGTAACGAGGCTCTGTTGCTGTAAGCGTGTTCACGACCTATAGACGCTATAGGTATCTACCTATCGATCTATTTATCTGTCGCGGCAGTGACGGCCGTTAAGTGGCTCGCTCGTCACAATAGGTCACAATAGCATAGTCGACAATAGCACTCGAACGGCGGACACGCCCTCTGTTTTGAGGACGGTTGTCTGTCCCGTCGTTGTTAGCGGTGAATACCTTTCCTGTTCTTTTCACCTATTTTTTTTGTCATAGCTGCTAGCGCCTCTGTCGGGCGCAGCGCTCTCCACGGGAAGGCGCATCGGGACTGGTTCCTTAGGGAATCATTGAAGATAGCTTAGTTTTGCACGAAATGATACTCGATACAAAGAAATAATGGCATTATTGGCTGAGCACTTATCGAACTCGGGTGTCATTGCCTAAGCCCGGCAAGAAAGTGCTCGTTCCGGCGGATGCTCGGCGGCGAAGGGACAGTTACACGTTCACCATAGCGGTATTCAATGCCGTAATCAATGTATGTATCGCTCAACTGCAGATCTCGTATGAGCGACACAGGAAGAGTTTAGAAGAGCCAGGCCTTCATTCGAGTATGGCTCATCCTAAATTGAATTAAAATTAGATAGAAAATACCGGGATAAGGAAGGATAGATGGAGAGTCGAACGACGCCATCACGATAGGCAAAGTTGTGATGGATGCATCTTCCTCCCCAATTCAATACGAATATTAGTAAATAAAGAGTTTCTCATGCTCTAGGGACAAACGGTCTTTCTATTATCAAGAACATTCTATTTTTTTGGGTGCAATTTCTATTTGTGTCCTTATATATTTCATAATCATTTCATTTCATAATCATAAAAAGAAACAGATCAACGCTGTTGTATGCACAGAACCTGTCCTTCCTCTTCGAAAGTAATTCAGCTAGAGGCTTGTACTGCAACACCAACTGCAAGCTACCAACTCCCGAACTGGGTAAAATTATGCCTTGTGAAGCTGGTGCTTGCAGATCACATGCTGCTTGCCAAGGTTTTTTTTCTGATCGCCAACTCAATATAGCGATTCAATAACTCAATAAATACCGATATAATCTGACAATCCAAGAAATCCGATGATCTAAATATGGGACAAATTAAATCCTACCATGTATTATCGACTGAAGCGAATAGTCATTGGTTTATGTGCTGGACTTCAGGTGCGCTCGGTGACTTCGTTCATTAAAGAACTTCATGTAAGAGGAACACCCATAAGAAAGGCGAGCAATATCCAACAGCACGTTGACAATTCACGTCCGAAAGGCTAGCTAAAATGGTTTGAGACGTACTTAGACGTTATTACGAAATTGACACTGTATTCGATCCGTGACTCAGTCACCTGTTCACGTATGATCATCGTGAGAACGCGTGCGAGAAACTCATGGATACGTAACACGTGCTGATCAAAGGCTCACATTCGATTGTATCCGGACCCGTCTTGTCGGGTTTCGAATAAGCTATCAGAAATGTTCTGGAACCAGCGTTTTCCAGTGAATGATGCGAAATCGATGCTGGCGACAAGACCATAGACATTTGGCTATACAAGAACTACGCGATCCATGGTAGTTGCGATACAGTGCTTCAAAAATGACTAGAAATTATCAGATGTTACGCTATATTATGATCGTAGTTCGCTCGTCGAAGTTAGAAAGGATCATTGCTGGGATCAATCTTAAACACCGTAGCCTTCACATGTAGGATCTGTGAGGTCTTTTCGAGAAATTTTGCAAGCGTCGTCGCCCTGGGGTCGTCGTTGTTGTTGTTGTTATTGTTCGCAGTGACTGCGGCGGTGATTATGTCACCATCTGATGCCAACCCGTTGTAGATTGTCAGACAGTCAGCTACGCCTCAATGGGCTCCGATCACGCGTGGTGAGGCATGTCGACTCATGTGAGGACGACACATAACGTTAAGCTGTTGATCTTTGGTTGAAGATGTGTAGCCCCAACCTGCGGCTATTGTTACATACATTTGTGGCACCCCGAAGCGAAGTACTTCGGCAGTAATTCTTGAAGGGATCTGTCGGAACGGGGTAATCAGTCGGTTGAACTCCGAAGTGGCCAACTGAATGTCGTGCAATTTCTATCTCAATTAAATTCTGCTGGAAATTATCTGTTCCACACACCGTACGCTCTGTGTGCCCATTGGATGCAGGCTAACCAAAGCACTGCTTTAGCTAAGATTTTTATTTTTGAGCTTGTTGTTTTCTTTAATAATTTGAAACTCGTGCATTAGGAAGAGACTAATTTACCTAAATAGCTAGCTTCATCGAGCATCTGACAGCGAAAACGAGACTCAATGCACAGCGCAGGCGCGCAAATAGCGCGGGGAGAGCAATTCGCGTTAACAGACTTCACTTTACAGCAATATATTTATAAGCAGTTACCGAGGAGAATATCGCCCAATCGTTACTATTACATTTACTCATTGCTGACTGTCGGGGCTAACAAACAAATACCCGTAATCTATTATATTTGGCCTAGTCAAACGTAATGACTACGGCACCCGCAAACATTCCGCTGTTTTCTGACCCCTAGAAATAGGTTGACTCTCCATTTCCATAATGGATCGTAATTGCACTGACGCGTGCGCATATCCGTTTCCGAAGCATGAAATCATTACCGTATCTAAGTAATATGAATTTCAATGGTCCATTAGTGCGGTTATGCAAAATCAACGCATCAACGCGGCAGGAGCATTTGTTAGGTTGTTATAGGGTGCCGTATGAAATGCTGCGCCTGCCACCTTGCAGCTATCAACATCGTTGATTCACCCCTCTCCGGCCTGAACGTCGGCGATGGTTACATCAGACGGGCCACACCTCGACGGTGTCGCGCACCTGGGGACTCGCGCCGCACGTCAGAAGTGTTTCGCGGGTCGGTGATCGTGTCCACAGCCGTCATCATGAAATGAAGTGCCTCAACTCACTGTGTGGCAGCACGTTGTATTCAATTGTGGCGTCCCATTGTAGTGCCAGCTAACAAGCCAGCCAGTCGTTAGTGAAGAAACGGGAGTCGAGCAGCCTTCCGAGTGTATGGGCCCTTCCCACCACTGCCCAGGATACGGTGTTGTGATTAACAATGTGGTTGCTGGCTGTTGCCGCAACATTGACCAGTGTGGCAGGCTTCCACCTTTCGCTGTCGAGAGAACCGCTTTCGAATTTTCGCTTTGTTGGCCCCTTTTCACGTTTCCTGAACAACTTTCACCATCAGGAGGGTGGCTCCGCTGGCGGAGCTATGGACGGAGGGTTCGGCGGCAGAGGCATGGGTGGTGGCCATTTGCATATGCCGACCCTCGATCTGGATATGGCCGATTTCGTGCAGCCGTCACTTGCCGAACTTATGCAGCTAGCGGCACTTGACACGGTCGTGGATACCACTCCAGCGGTGGTTACCCAGAAGCCTTTGAATCTCGATAATATCGGGCAGCAGCAGCAAGACACGACTATCGTGCATATTCCTCATGACGACGTTATGGCGTCTGCAGGCCAGCACAGCGAGCCGACTCATCCGCCACAATTTGTGGCTCGTGAGCGGCTACATATACCAGCATCGCGAGGATCACCATCGTTATCGGGCTCCGGCGTATATGAGCAGTCGTCTGAAGAACAATCTCAGATCGCCGAGGTGGCGGATGTTGCCCATCAATTCGAGCTGGCAAAGCAGCAGCAGCAACAACAGCGGCGACGGCGGCATCATCATCATCGACATCACCATAAGGAGCAACAGCACCACGATCAGGGTAGGAACCCGATCCCTGAGGGTGAAAATCCGTATAAGCAATACACAGCGAAACGGCGGCCCACATGGCGTGCCATCCCCGAGGTCTGGCAGAACCCCGACGATGGCCAAAGCGAGCACCAACCAGTTTCTCCACCGTATACCCGGCCAAGGTATAAATCATCAGGCGGTGGCTGGTATGGCTCCGTCAGTGAGGCGAGCCTCGAGATCGAATCGTCGAAGTCCTGGAATCAAAAGGAACCCAAAGTGAAGTTCTTCCGCAAATGGCAGAAGTCGACTAAACCGAAGAGCTATCACGACGAGGAGGTCAAGGTCGTCTACGTTGAGAGTCGTCACGGTCAGCATAAACATACAACCGTCACTGCCGATGCCGAAAGCGACAATGGCGGACGCAGTGAAGGCGGCGGCGGCGGCGTCGTCGGTGAGGTTGAACACGATGTCGTTTACGGGAAGCCACGTCGAGAAAAGAAGCGACTCTGGAAAGAGTGGGATTGACGGCACGCCTCGGGGCCTTCACGCCTGCCTCGTCCGGACCATGGTCGCCGAGGCCAAAACGCAACAGGGTACACCATGACGACCTCCGCCGCATCCACCAGCCGCCACTACCGAATCAACGACTCGATGTCTAACTTTGTACATATTCTATTCACCAGCGTTAGTGTTGGCTGTACCGTTATTGCCTTACGGCTAATGTGAATAAACAATGGAGAATGGTTGACTTTCACGAAATGACGACAACTTATTTCGATCTTTATTTCTGTGTTGATGTGTGTTTTTTTGTTCGACACAGTAGTGGACACTATGCGTTGGCATATTCTTCATAACATTATAAGCTATGGTCGCCGTTGATCTGTCGAAGCACTGCTTGAATGAGCGTAGATTTTCGTTGATACGTGCAGGCATGCAAGTGTTTTCCGGGGAGTTCGTCAACATCTATCGAGTATAAGAGGTACGGTGAGGCTCAACTGAGGCATCGATCTTCAGTTCGTCGGCCGAACTTCGCAGGCACATAACAGTAGTGCACGACCGTATTAAGGAAAAAGGAAAAATGCAGGCACGAAAATATTGATATGTGCTTGTCAAGTATACAATCAAACCTTCATTCATCAAGCCTTGATTTGGCGATCCAAATTCGTAGAACCACTGTTTAATGGAGGGGATATTAAGACAGATAGTGTGCTCCTCTCATGTACATTTATCTTGACGGTGATCACCATCGTGCCATAAAATTCGGCAAAACGCCAACGTTAGCACACGATCGCCGTCAATCCCAAGCTGGCGAATCTGTTAGCTGTTGTAGTTAGCTTAGCACAAAGCTATGAATCGCTAAGTGTCGCGCTCAATACATAACACATATAATGTGTATATATATATATATATATATATAAGTTGGCGGATTTATTCGTCTAAATCACAGCAAGATTGTGTATCTTTCAACCACTTACTTTGAAATTCAACGATGTTACATCGTTCTCTGGCTGTGCGGCTCCCCCATCTCTCGCCTTTCTACTATAGATGCGTCTCGAGTGGAGCTGCGACATACGAGGCCTGCGTCACTGAGAACGTCTCCTGACCGTCGACTGAATCCTTCACCGCGACGACACTTTCCACTTCAAGACGTTCACGTTCGTCATCATCAGCGGTCACCATAATTGCCGGTGGTTGTTCACATTCTACGCCGCCTCCTGCAACTGCTCCCGTGGTATCGTAACCATATTTCATCGACACATAGACACTGGCCGCGTTGCCAACAATCATGATCAGCATGAAGAGCCATGTAACTTCATGCGGTATAAGAAGACCGCCATAGAAGCCGATCGCGGTGGATACGATTGCCCCTAGACAACAGAGACGTATCACATCGTTCTTCAACGGGGGTAGAGATTCGCTCGAATCGACACTACTCGGCATGATTGCCGTCTAGTACAATATTGTCCCGAAAATTCACAGTTGACGATATGCCACGACAATTGATTCGTTTTCAGACGCGCTATTTTCCGTCCGTTTTTCTTTCCGGCTGCACTTCCACCACTTAATCGATGTATTTTGTGTGTCAATTATACGTCGACCCAGAAGCACATTGTCACTAGGTCACGTCGTGCAGGCAAACTGAGCATTTCACGCTGTGGCAGCTCAAAATACGTGCCGTGAAACAGGGACCACCACGGTGGACGTCGGCGGCAAATGCTTCGGCGTTGAACGACTGGATGAGAGTAGGGTCGACTAGCGTTTCTATTGGAGGGAGTTCACATCGAAGCAGTGGAGATAAGCCACCAGCCAGCGGCTTAATGCCAACCGGCTTGAAAAGATGTACATTGCAACATAATATTCGGTTAAATCGGCACCACGGCCGAGCTGCATTGACGTCGAAAGCTGAACTGGCAGAACTGCCACGGGTCTCACGATAGAGACAAAGCGTCGATTCTACAACGTCTCCACATTGGCAGGAACAATGCCCTCGGACGTACGAGCGGCGTCGTAAATGTTTGACCGTATTTGAACGAGTGCTGAAACCTGGTAGCCATTTAATCTATTGTCCGTTTGTCAGCTTGTGAAATATGTTGCTTGTATATCATTTCGGCTGGACGCATGCAACTAGTGAGCCACGGCTACATTAGGCATACACGGCGTTGACATCGGCACAATTTCACTCACTCGATCGAGGTTGGGAGTCCGAGTCGCCGCAGGTTGCGCGCCATAAAATCGCACGACTTTATGGCGCACTAAAATACGCTTCCGATAGATTTATTTAAAAGTCTATAACAGTTAACGATTTGAGGGTGGGATCTGGGGAATGACTGAGGGTTGGTGGTAATTTCGAGTCTCGCGACTGGACGTATCCCTTTCGAGAGCTTGAGCGTAAACCAAAACTTTGCATTGTTCGGTGACATTTTGAATAACATCTACCGACTTTTCTTTACTTTAGATTGAGATAGACCTTCTAACAAAGCGAGTTAAATTGTATATCCCTATCGTGGTATATTTGACCCAAGTCGGTAAGAATTGTTATCTTATCGTTT
Organism: Stratiolaelaps scimitus; assembly: GCA_019614645.1. Lineage (NCBI taxonomy): Eukaryota > Metazoa > Arthropoda > Arachnida > Mesostigmata > Laelapidae > Stratiolaelaps > Stratiolaelaps scimitus. The sequence goes on along the minus strand of JABWDB010000008.1, from coordinate 3,553,979 downwards.
TTCGAGACCGTAATGGCATTGGACTAAAATCATTTATTTTCATTGCGTGTAATAAATACATTAAGAAATGAACAGTTGAAAACTCTAACAATTCTCTAACAATGTTATTATCATTGGTCGTCTGAATTTGCTTATTATAGCATCGTGGAGAAATATAACTAGATAAATAAATATCAAAGGAACCACCGATTTGTCACCAGCAAGTTCTTTTGTTATCGTGGTGCTACCTAGGTAGACATCAGCAATATTCTATTATGTATAATATTATACCCCCACCCCCATAATCCCTAGAAATTCCTAACTACTGTATGTTTGAATAAATCAATATACTATCGCTGCTAATATATTATAGGGGCGTAGTTACATGCCGGTGCTACCGTTCACAGCGTCTATCATGTCCACCTATGCAAATTCCGTTAGTATATTATAGTAGTAATTTGAAGAAACAAAACGTTTCACGTTTTCATATAGTGAATCATTTCGAGGACTCACGAACGTCCTCAAACAACCCAATCCCAAAACTCGCACATAACGAGAAATTGTATCCGTAAGAAAACGAACGCATCCATTCACGTCATTAAATGCGGTGCCCTAAAATCGATTGTAAAAGCAGCTCAACCTGAAGAGCGCGCGAGGCGCAAACTCCAATAAATTCTCGCAGTGAACAGAACATACCCAACTCTCATCGGCCGTTGAGACAACCACGCGCGGTTGCATTCCCGCTACCATAGTGCGCGTCGGATGCAATCGGTGGTCCCAATGTACGCGCACCAACTGACCTAATGAGCCAAACTCTGTCGACGTTTTGCTAGCGAGCGAAATGTTCCTCCATTAGGTGGATAGGCGAGCGGGAATGCGGCAGCTGGCAAAGCATATATTGCGGCCGTAGATCTCTAGAGCGGGGAAAACGCCAGTATGATGTGTGGGCCTGCCCCATTTCTGTGGCATCCGAAAATTATGCAGACATACCTTATTCGGTATTATATTCGATTATACTATATATAGAGAGCTCTTTTTAGGGTTGTTTTTTTATGTGTTTTGCTGTGTAGGAAAAATTATCTATATTGTAAAATTGAAATGGAGACCAACTGGGCCAATGAGTGGTATCACTTCTTGATAGCTTCTCGAACGCCTGTCTCTCACCCACATAGACTAAAGCATATTGTATCGACATGGCAGTTCTTGTTTTAATGAATGACGTCGTAGGACGACGTAGGAACGTCCTAAATGACAGTGCTACGACGGAAAGTCACGGGATAGGAGTCCACGTAAAAAACACGCCTACATGTATGTTATACTCATATATATGTTATTATATCGATTTGTTTGCGAATGATTTTTTTGTTGAGAGGCAGAAACTGCAGGCTTTAAATTGTATATAATGGCATTATCAAACGGTGATAAGTAAGTACAGATTAATTTATGATGTATTGGAAGCGTCTTAAATAGACATAAAAAGCGTCTTAAAAAGACATAAACGAGTCGATATTGAAAGACCAGAATCCGCCACCTTCTAGCATCGTGTTGGAAGGATACAATGCTAAAAAATGTCGGATAAAAACGAACATAGCTTTGAGCCAAATCTCCATCTCGGGATGGTATTTAATAATTGTATCATTGATATGAGTTGTCTTCTAAACCTATTCCTGAATGGAATAGACGTTCCGCCCATATTGGGCCGTTACATTCGATGGACGTCGAAATAATGCATCATGAAGCCCTTTTAGATTGACTAATCGACGATTTATGACGACTCCCAAACGCGAAAAAAAAACATGAAAATTATTAGATTTGTGAATACGTCCGCTGCCTAACGAAAATCCCGCACAAGCTCGGTAAGTACCACGTTCAAAGTAAAATATACTTCTTATTTGTCTCATATAATTTTAGAAGCGCATGAAAGTCATGTAACCCCTGCAAAGTCTTTGAATGGCCCAAAGTTTTTTTTTTCACAAGCCGAGTAAATTCCAAATGTGCGGAATCACCCATGACGTCAAGCCACAAGTGGAACACCTAGCTCGGTCGAAATCCATTCAAGTGAGTTGACTCAGCCGAAAAGGGACTGCATTTAACACTGACCGGCAATAGTTGCTGTTTCTATTTAAGTCAGTATCCAATTATGAAAGTGATGTCAATCCGAATAAGTGCGTCATCTGTCATTAATGGAATTTTAGTGGTTGTGGGCCTCCCCTCAAAAACACACCGCAGCTGGGAGTGCGTCCTCTGCGGTCACGCACCTAGCCTACCTCTTAAAAAATGCTAAAAGCAGTACCTTATTTTGAAAAAAAGGTAGCAACTTTCAGATGAATAAAAGCGATTTGTCATCGATTTTCCTATGAGACTGCTTCATGCAGGTGCTTAAACCTATTTTTTGTGGGAGGCTTCCGGAATCGTTGACGCACATTCGTCACTCAGCTGTAGTGAATGACTAGTGTGGGGCTTAGAAACCCCCACTAAACGCGTCTTTCCAGCCCCCACCCCAAGCCTAGGAAATTGCTAGACATTACCGCGATACCATGGGAGCGGAACTTCGCCCCATTTTGTCTACTCTACTTTATCCGATTACACATCTCCATGATTCGATAAGAAATTAACGCCTGTCCTCAAACCGACTGCCGATGCCCCCACGGGCAGATGCCTATAATGGCAGTCGTATTTGAGATCCAACACAGAGAATTCAATGGGGGTGATCAAGGCCAAAAATGATGACTCATTTTAGTAGCATACATCTCTTGTCACATTTTCTTGTAACTAGCGTGTCGCTATATCACGATCGCATTTCCAAAAAAATTAACTAAGCGAGGCGAACACCATTAAGATTGGCACGATTTGACCTTTATCCTGGCCTGTATATCGCGTCATAGTAATAGTATTGTTGAAGCTTTCTCTTTTACTGATTAATTCGCATATCAAACTTTGTGCTCTCTTCAATAAACCAATATAGCATTTACCTTACCAATCAACGATGAGACCAGCAACCGTGTGCACTCGATTTCAATATCTTAGGCAAATGTATCGAGAGCGGGCATGCATACGTTCGTGAGCAATTATTTGCTCGTATGACTGAGGCGTTTCAGCGTTTTGTTTTCGCGCGTGCCAATGCTATTGATGGGGACTGTATCGCAACGAAGTGCCGCAACTTACTACCGTTGTTGTTGGCAGAGGAATAAACGCCGTCACACGCAGCATAAACACATATTATCTATAGACATGCATATGTCTATGCTTAGGACACTTCGTTGAAGTGGTATTTTTTTATCATCCGGCTCAGTTAGTTTTGGATGCGGGGGACCAGCCGCAAATACGGAAGTCGAAAATAGTGGCGATATTGAGGACATTGTTCAGATCACATCTGCACCGCCGTGACACCGCTGTGATGTGAGCTTGTAGAAACTCTTACTTGTATGATACGGACCTTCGGCGTTTGATGCCGTCCTTTGTGCTGTCAGCCATTGTGCCACATCTCTAACGTCTGACACCTTCCACGCCGTATTCCACATCGTCAGCACAATGGCTAGAAACGCTGTCTTGAATTGAAATGTTTCTGTTTTTCGTGAATTTCGTGTTCGGATTGAGACAAGCTGCCTGAGCCAGAGACCGATCGCAAAAGGGAGAAAGAGAGAGAGATAGAGAATTCCTAATTATTGTATGTTTGAATAAGTATAATATTGGTAATATGATGTACTTTGGTAATAGAAGTTCATTTGGTATTACTAAATTGCACACAGCGCACAAGAAATATCCAAAACTGACATTGACAGCAGTCGTCCCGTGTCACAGCAGTGTGCTATTGCCTGCACCGTCCTTGAGAATATCCTTATATCCAATTTGTACTCCCAATTAGTCATTGATAATCTCCGCGAGTCTGCACATCATGAGTTTATTGCCCATAGTTCAACCTGCACTCAACTAGTGGAGTTAACCCATAACTGGGCCATGTATGTATATAAACTCTAAAAATTATTTTCTATGTATACATTTTGATCAAAAAGATGCCTTTGACAGAGTCGACCATGATCTCTTGATAAAGAAAATGACCGCTTTGGGGATTCATGTGAATACGCTGTGATGGTTCAGGTCGTGTTGTACCGTATTTCACTGATAGCATTGTCAATTATCTCAAATCGTTCGCTTTGAGAATGTCTCCAGCCAGCCTCGTCAATCCCGCACCTTTCGGAGTCCCTCAGGGTATCTGCGCCTCTCCTCTATATTGTATGCGATCTTTGTTCCGAACATGAATCGATATTGGCCTAAAATACCAGGAACATGCTGATGACTTGAAAACCCCTCCCGCTCATATGATTTCGTTCAAGCGGCTATCGATGACGTCGCCAAATGGTCCAAGAAGAGTGAGATGTTATTGTCGACATTTAAGTTTGTTTTACTCAGAAGTGGTTGCATCTTTCGATGATTTTAATATTAACCACCGAACACTTCCCTGTGTACAGTTCACACGTGACCTTGGATGAGTGAATGTTACCGCCGTACCAAATTTTAATTATCACATCACACAAATTAGTCAAGTCTGCTTACGTTCTTGCACATATGATTCTCCGTGGCTTTATTGTTGATGATCCTGAGGAATATATAAGATCGTACACAGCAATTGTGTTATAAAAAACAAAAACATTCTGTTTCCCTGTATGGCAGCTGTACCAGAAAGAGAGGCTCTGCTAGAATTTCACTAAGAGACTAACATAATATTTGTATGTGAAATATTCCTTCCAAAGGTTCCATGAAATCGCGTCAACAGGCAGACACAAGAGACATGAAGAAGTACAGCGTTAGGATTACGGAAAGCAATACACTATTTTAATTTGTAGTTAAATTTACTTCCTAATCGTGTGGGGGGGGGGACGTCACAGAAGAAGGACATTTATACCATCTACGAAAAGTATACCGTTCACAAGGCCGCGGAAATAGACGGTTTGAATATATTATGGCATTATAACTTTATTTCAACCAAACCAAAAAAAACGGTTGAATATTAGTCGGCCAAGTGAATTTCTTTAAGCTGTGAACGCGCTCAGGCACTCGTCCAAGCCGATCTGCGATGTGTCACATGGGTTTATCGGAGCTACTGTCATTTGTGGAAACTTTTGATTTCGACAGGGTCCTTTGTGCTGTCATCTATTGTACAACATCTCTAACGCCTGACATCAGGACGCCGTAGTTCACGTCGATCGAGTAACGTCGAGCAAGGCTTCTATATAATCCCACCCCGAACGTTAGAGAGTTCACCTTGCATTTGTGAGTAAAAAATCAAATCATCTCGACCAACCATGAAGTTCGCTCTTGGCCTCGTTTCTTTGATGGTCGCTATTGTCTGCGTTTCCTCCTCGGAGTGGGAGGAAAAAGCCAATGAGGCCTGCAAGCGTGTCGAGGGCGTAAGTACCGACGAATTTCACAAAAGGACTTCAAAGGAACGATGTGCGAATTCCGCGTTCGATTGAGACCAGTTGCATGAAAAAGAGAGAGAGAGAGATATATATAGGGCAGAAAGGAATATACATATATATATATGAGAGAGAGAGAGGGAGAGAGAGAGAACCGTGAGTGTGAGAGATAGATAGAAAGCTAGAGAGATTATCTTTCTGTGGCGAGTTACTTACTCAGATATTTTGTTACTACGATGTATACCATGTGGTTATTTCCCGTCCAACAGAAGCTCATTAAAGAGAACCTCGTGATGAAGATGCAATGCAGGGTCCTCTGCATGAAGGGCCTCAAGCCGGTCCTCGGAGATCTTGAGGACGGCACGAAGTGCGAAGTTATCGGTTTCGAGAAAAAGGCAGGAACCTGCAAGGAAGGCAAGTGCCATAAGGAGTAAACATCGTCCATCGCAATGAAATAAAGCATTTGCAACTATTCGCAACCTGTTCAGTGTCTGTTTCGCCTTACGAGTATTTGGACTGTGGTTATGTCTACAGGATGACTACGAGTGATATCCAGGTTTATTATATTGTACGTAGCGAATATGTTGATAGCGTCTTTGAAGGCATACGCTAGATCACGGCATACCCTATTTCGTTACACAACGTAAATCCTATATTGTTGAAAGCACCTACGTTCGTCTGCGTTCCGGAGAGCTGTTGCGGTTGGCACCGCGGGGCGAGGTGAACGGTCTCCGCGAGAAGGCCAATCAGTGCAAGGTGAGTTCGATAGTCAGCCGACTAGTTTCACTCGCATCTGTAGCTGGCTGGTCTGCCTTCGACAGTGGAACACGTTCTATCGGCAGTTAAGTCACACCTTAAACTGTAGTACTGTTGAATAAACGATAGTGACAGCTGAGTTTCACAATTTTAGTTAAATTAATGAATTGAGTATATGCGTATATTCACGGGTAAATTAGGCAATTGGAAGGCTGGTCATCCCTTTTTGGTCACACTCAATTTGTTTCTATTATCGTATGATATGGATTATCATGAAAATTACCCACGCCGAAAGATCATGAATGTGTACACATCATAATAATTTAGACATACATCATATGTTTGTCAAACCACTCTTATCATGTGTATACGAGTGAGTCTTCCTGATGCTGGACTACGGAAAGCCCGAACAAGAGAGAGACCTAAGAACTGGCTGAGAACCATCTCAATTAGAACTCATCAGGAATACCTGGTGGGAAATCGATGACCAATATCCATATCGGCATCACACACAATGCAAGCAAAGTAAGTTCTTTGAATTCGATAAACGGGGTATAGCGACATGCACGCGTTTCCATATTAGGGGCAAGTAGTCCTATTCATAAAAATCAGTCAGTTGTGTATAGATGTTACGTCACTCCAAAGAACAACGAATAACGTTTACGATTTCTAATTTCGGCTGCCGCTGAGCAGCAGTTGTTGGCGTTGTATTTTCGTAATGTCCAACGGTATCACACTGTTGAACCGTTTCGCCTCCGCGAGGCTCAGAGAACACGAAACTCCGAAAGGTTTTCCTTGTTTTCCCGCTGGAGAACGCATAACGAAAACGCATCCGGTTCATCGCGTATATGTGTAGAGAGGAAGTTTGGCCAAGCTAGAGTGTCATTTCAAGATATACAAAAGTATATCCTGCCTTTAGCCTTTATTCTGAATCTTAAGATCTCTACTAAATAGATTATCTCTGCGTCACATAACTCAAAGCGTGCCATTGATAGACAACTGCATTGCTGACATTTTGTCACCAAGCGGACAGCCGATTTTCGGACGAATCACGGGAAAATCTAGTTCCTTCTCATTCCCGGGTGGGTTTCTCATATACGGTAACTGAAGTGCATTAAACGTGCTACGGGCGGATACTAAGGGATATCTCCCGTGTCTCGTGCGTAAGTTGAAAACAACGAGAATATTGGAAAATTTCAGAAATCGCTTATTAGAGCCGAGCCCTGAGCACGATGTATCCGTTTAAAATGTGAACGTGGTCTGGCTTTGACATTATATTATCGGAGTCTGACTTTGTCGAAAACCACACAATAGAGTATCATCGAATGCTCTATTGCTGAACTCGGCGTTCCGGAATCTACTTTATGGAAGTTACAGCGCTTTGGGCTTTTGACATTGGCGAAACGGCTGACCGGCATCCATTGCTCAAGGGAAACACAATGCCTCTACCGACGGTATGGTCCAAATATAGATGACTTTACCCCTTCATACATTACTACGGCACAGCCATCCAGTGTGGCATAACACATCGATTGACACCCAAACGTATCGACATGTCGGTTCCATCGCGCTAACAGCTTGATACGCGTTGTTACGCGCGGAGATATCTAAACAAGGACGCACAGGGATATGCAGGCTACTTGATTGCCTCGTTTGTACTTATTAGCCTGCGCAGGAGGAGTTGCTCAACGGTTCGTCATATCCACCGGGGATCAATTAGCAGGGACATTGTTAAGAGTGTTTTTCACTACATCTCGAAGAAAAATGTAATAATATTTATTCAAACATACAATAATTAGGAATTATTGGCAGGGTCCTTTTTCTTATTATACAATGCCTAATATATGTATATAGGCGAAACGCTAGGAAGGTGAATTAGACCTATGAGCCAATGCACTATGAAGGAGAATAAAACTTCGGTCGGAATAGACTGCCGGATACGCAACCGACCTTGAGGACCCCAGGGTTCGGTTACCTGCTAAGATTGAGTAACTATTTCAATCGCACAGTTTCGTTTGACCGGCTTGAGTATGATTACACTTCCAACGTCTAATATATTCCCACCGCACCAGAGGCAATTATCCCTTAACACTCCGGTATTGGCGCTGAGAGTATTTAGCCCTCACGAAGACTGACTTCAAAATTGCATGGATAATGTGGAAATTCGAATAAACCGTGTGGATTAAAAACACTGTACGCGTGTGCCACTCATTTTATTGGGAACTGATCTGGGTTTGGGGAAAAAAGTTGTTTGGCAGCTTGTGCAACTATAATATCAATGGTTTAGTGTTTAGTGGATTTCACTCAATATGACGCTGTCCCGTCATCCATTCTGGGAGTTCCCCTCTCGTCATAACCCTCAATGGCAGGCCTTCTTCAGTCGGACGTTGTATTTTCCTCGTAATGCTGAACGGTAGACCTTTCCCAATCAGACGTTGTCCTCTCGTCATAGCCCTCGGTGGTCGAGTCTGTTGTAACGAGCGGAGGTCTTTCGGTTGAAGCATAGCTGGTGGTAACAGTCACAGGCGCCGGGGTCGTTATAGTGCATCCAGCATTTTCTATAAAATCGCAAACCTGAAAGTGTGGGTTAAAGTGGGTTCCACTAGGGCACATCATTTTAAAGGGCCTCCAATGAGCGCATTGATAAAAGTGGTCGCAGGACTCCGGGTCTGGAAAAAGGCCAAACTGCTCAGGGCATTTGTAGACAGATAGGCCATTCATAAAATGAGCTCCTATTTTCGAATTTCGGTTAGCAGGTACTGCTGAAGTTGCAATTGCCAGGCGAATTGGCTTGCATTGTCCAGTTGCTGCACTAAAGAGTGATCCTTGGAGACATCTTCGTAGAATCCACCTGTTACCGGCACACTCGAAGTACGTACCAAGTTGCCCGGGTCTGGTCTCGCCAGCTTTACACATGGGCGCACCAAGAACGCCCGTCAGCGCTAAATTGAAAATAAAATAGAAACCGATCTATTAGTGGAAAACGATGCCTATTTATAGCTGTTTATCTAATAGAATCTCACTAAATGAATTGAATCAGATTTCGGGGAGCAATCAAGAAGTGCACAATGTTAGCCATAATAATAACTGAAACAATAGATTCAACGAACCCGTTGGAAACGAGAAACACGTTAGCGGATAAATAAACACCTAAAGATCGACTAAATGAGAAAGTAGTATTGCGTAAAAGTTTGTTTCGCCATCATGGCTAGCAGCAATAACACGATCCTGGATGCACGACCTCACCATTTTGTAGAAATAGGAGGAAGGTCAGTCGAATGCATTGCGAGTGCCGCATTTTTGGGTACTTCCCACACTTGTACGTACGAGACTAACGTATTCAAGCAAAGTGACAAAACTATTCGAAATTTCACTCTATAACCTGTAGATTACACTGGAACCTATCGGTTCGCCTGGCACCAGGACACTATCTGGACAAGTGGATAGGTAGATGACAACAGCGAGTTAACCCAACGCTTCTATCGTGAATATTATACACTAACAGTATTGTGTAGCTTGTACTCGAAATAGAGAGAGAGAGAGACAAGCCATTGAAGGATTTAGCGTCCATACGAAGCTTAAGCCCTGCATTTTCTGAGATAGGATTTAAGAGATAGCAGACTCATGTGGTAAATCTCGAAAGATTACGAGCGGTCAAAAATAAGCATATAAGCCCATACATGTTCACATGATTGCAAACTCGGTTTGTTTCGATCACGTTGACTGCAATGGGGAGCCTCAATAACCAGGTCAGTTTCTTAAGGTTACGTATGACCAGCTTGCCTGACAGCTATCCCTGTCAGGTCTGAATATCAATAACTATCTTTCGGATACTATCAATACGTGTAGAACATACGAGTTGTGACTGAGCTCAGTTAAACTTAGATCGTGTGCTACAACCCAGCCCAAATGAGCGCACGGCGAGTGATGACGGGGTCTGATCTGGGTTCATAAGGGAGTGCTGGGCTTGGGGGCAGCTAGGAGGGAGACGGTCACTGGGTGGACGCCGGGGCCCCGACTGGCAAGACACACGGCCAATGCCAGGTGTCCTTCTCCTGCTCAAACACCCTGGCCTCCATAATGACTCGCTGACGCTCGTGGAAGTATGCCGACCGAGGGCACGCCGGTAGCCCGGGCGATGGATGCCAATTGACGCAGCTGGATGGGCAGGCGCACGTCGAGGCGAGGCCTGGGCAATGAGGACCGGGCCGCCATGTGGCCCATCCGGCACCATGTGAAACACAACGAAGCGCGATCAACTTCAAGGACGTCAGAGTGGGTTAAGTGAATGATGACACTTAAAGACTTCCATTACCCATTACCCGTTCCCAATGATATAGTCTTGAAATACGACGGAGAAAAATATTTCGCACAAATCGATCTTGTAGAAGTAGATAAAGTGTCAAGAAAATCCTTACTCTTAATACGCCTAAAGGTCTACTTCAATACAATAGACTACCATTCGGAGTCAAATGTGCCCTTGAGAGTTTTAAACAAATAATGGACAAACTGACCACTGGTTTCACAGGAGGAGCTGCATACCTTGACGACATAATAGTCCCCGGAGCTACTTTAGAAGCACGCAATACCCGACTATTTAAATAATTCGAACGAATACAATAATACGGATTCAAAGTCAAGCTTGACAAGTGTACCTTTCTCAAAGAGACTATTAAATATCTAGGGTTCTTGATCTCAGCAGAAGGAAGACAACCAGACCCAGAGAAACTCACGGTCACTCAAAACATGCCACCACCGCATAACGTCTTTTAATTACGCTCTCTATTAGGAACGATTAATCATTTTGCTAGCATCGTTCCTAATTTTAGAAGACCCATGGATAAATCTTTATGAATGGACACTAACTGAATCTGGACAAAACAGCACCTACTCCGTTTAGATGAAGTTTAAATCAATACTACAATCCAATCCGCTTCTAACACATTACGACCCAAAACTATCAATTATCGCAGCAGCTAACGTGAGTCGATATGCCGTCGAAGCTGTTATCTCTCACATACTCCCAGACAATTCTGAACAATTGATCTATCAAATCGATCATTAACACCTGCCGAATCAAACTGCGCTCAAATCGAGAAAGAAGCATTAGCTCTAGTTTTTGCTTGCAAAAAATCCCATAAATTTATACATGGCAGATGGGAAGAGAATCGACACGGTTAGAAGGGATTATATCCTTATATCTGCTATATATATATATATATATATATATATATATATGGCAGATACAAAGATAGAATCTCTTCTGTCCCTGTTGATTGCCCAGTCAATCCGACCAACAACATAGTTTACTCATTACTATTTACCACTCGGCTACCCGATCACAACAGATATTTATACCATTTTCGAAAGCTTACAGGCCGAGACAAAAGGCGGTTTGAATATATTATGGCATTATGGCTCTATTTAAAAAAATCGAAAACACTGTTGAATACTAGTCAGTCAAGTGAATTTCTATAAGCTGTGGACACCTTCAGGCAGTTGTCTGCGACGATGTGGGATGTGTCACATGGGCTTATCGCAGCTACTGTCATTTGTGGAAATTTTTGATTTTGACGGGATCCTTTGTGCTGTCATCTATTGTACAACATCTCTAACGCCTGACATCAGGACGCCGTAGTTCACATCGATCGAGTAACGTCGAGCAAGGCTTCTATATAATCCCACCCCGAACGTTAGAGAGTTCGCCTTGCATTTGTGAGTAAAAAATCAAATCATCTCGACCAACCATGAAGTTCGCTCTTGGCCTCGTTTCTTTGATGGTCGCTATTGTCTGCGTTTCCTCCTCGGAGTGGGAGGAAAAAGCCAATGAGGCCTGCAAGCGTGTCGAGGGCGTAAGTACCGACGAATTTCACAAAAGGACTTCAAAGGAACGATGTGCGAATTCCGCGTTCGATTGAGACCAGTTGCATGAAAAAGAGAGAGAGAGAGAGATATATATAGGGCAGAAAGGAATATACATATATATATATGAGAGAGAGAGAGAGAGAGAGAGAGAGAGGGAGAGAGAGAGAACCGTGAGTGTGAGAGATAGATAGGAAGCTAGAGAGATTATCTTTCTGTGGCGAGTTACTTACTCAGATATTTTGTTACTACGATGTATACCATGTGGTTATTTCCCGTCCAACAGAAGCTCATTAAAGAGAACCTCGTGATTAAGATGCAATGCAGGGTCCTCTGCATGAAGGGCCTCAAGCCGGTCCTCGGAGATCTTGAGGACGGCACGAAGTGCGAAGTTATCGGTTTCGAGAGGAAGGCAGGAACCTGCAAGGAAGGCAAGTGCCATAAGGAGTAAACATCGTCCATCGCAATGAAATAAAGCATTTGCAACTATTCGCAACCTGTTCAGTGTCTGTTTCGCCTTACGAGTATTTGGACTGTGGTTATGTCTACAGGATGACTACGAGTGGTATCTTTTTCGAGCTGACCTTCAGCTTACCCCTTATCTGTCAGGCCTCAGCTGTTAACTTTGAGGTATTACTATGAGGACCTGTCGGGGCCACCTTTGCTTATTGCCCCTGCCTTGCTCGTACCTGGCGTAGAATCTTTGGATCCCCCCTGCATCTGACAGGATTTGATCTCTATCAATATGTCTTTCCGGCCTAACAATCCAAGACGATCACCTCTAGACCATCCAGGGGAGGCGAGTGATAACTAGGCTTATTATGTTGTACATAGCGAATATTGATAGAATCTCTGAAGGCATAGATAACGGCATACCCTAGTTCGGTTTACTACTTTTTGTTAAAGTCATCGACGTTCATCTGCGTTCCGGAGTTTGGCCTTTTTCCAGATCCGGAATCCTGCGACCACTTTTATCAATGCGCTAATTGGAGGCCTTATAAAATGATGTGCCCTAGTGGAACCCGAAAACCCGGAAATTTCACTCTATAACCTGTAGATTACACCGGAACCTATCGGTTCGCCTGGCACCAGGACAGTATCTAGTAAAAATAGTGGATAGGTAGATAACAACAGCGAATTAACGCAAAGCTTCTATCGTGACTATTATACACTAACAGTATTGTGTAGCCTGTACTCGCAATAGAGAGAGAGAGACAAGCCATTGAAGGATTTAGCGTCCATACGAGGCTTAAGCCCTACATATTATGAGATAGGATTTAAGAGATAGCAGACGCATGTGGTAAATCTCGGAAGATTACGAGTGGTCAAAAATAAGCATCTAAGCCCATACATGTTCACATGATTGCAAACTCGGTTTGTTTCGATCACGTTGACTGCAATGGGGAGCCTCAATAACCAGGTAACGGGTCAGTTTCTTAAGGTTACGTATGACCTTTTTTATGAATATCATATATTTATATAAATATTATACGTACATCTATATTACGTATGAATATCAGTAACTATCTTTCGGATCAATACGTGTAGAACATACGAGTTGTGACCGAGCTCAGTTAAACTTAGATCGTGTGCTACAACCGAGACAACCCAGCCCAAATGAGCGCACGGCGAGTGATGGCGGGGTCTGTCACGACAGACCGCGCGACACTCAATCTCTGTTTGGTGTTTGTGGGTCGGTGGATGTCTATCTGATAAAACCATCGAATCTGACTGTCAAGGGGACATACGTTGATGGCTTAATGCACGCAAATATGCCTTCTATATTAACAATATTTAACATATCTAGCAACTCTATCAAACCGAACGACAATGGCGTAAATGAAACGTTAGAACAGATATACAGATTCCACTGGAAACATATAATAATTGTTATTTATTCAATTATAAAAATGGGCGACAATTGTACTATCCGCTGGACGTGAAATACATCGAAAAACACCGTCCTCTATATATTCCTTATAAAATATCTAGAACAAGGAGGTCCCACTTCCCCAATCCTTGAGCGTGTGCCCAACATGGAAATTGTGTTGCCCCTTTGGATATCTAAGGAAAATCTTTGCATTAAAAGTTCGGTTGCATGTCGCTCTCTCCTGTAGCGGATGCTAACCTTTCTACTGTTAAGCAAAAATTCGACAGCTTCGCCAGAGGTAAAGTGTCTTCAACGCTCTCATGCAGTTGTTGCTAGTATTATAATAAATAGCACTTTTCGACTTTTTCGATATCTAAAGATGCCTGAAGTAATCGAATGAAATGACCGCGATAAAAATACGACATCGTAGTATCAATAAAGTATTATTTCTCTCTTTATTTATTTTTAACCAGTCTTATTCTCTCGCCTCCCAGAAGCACTATCAGTCAATCGGTGAGTCAATGGCCGTCGGGTTTTCGTTGCGGCATTTACCCAGCCACTTAGTACAGAGGAAGAGGTCCCATCATTCTTACTTTTTCACTTTTCCATTTAATATATATATATTCGTGATAATCTCTCTCTTGGAGTTGGAATGACTTAGGGTCGAGTAGTCACGTAATCAGTCACGCACTACACGATTATAACAAGTACCAAGCACCTGAAGAGATACCCATGAAACACACGCACACCATACCTGAATTCCCGAAACAACAAACATTCATAGTAGACTTTTTGGTACGATATTCTTGACTAGCGTCTAAAATAAATGAGAGTGTACTCTATAATAATTCGACAAATTCCCTCTTTGCGTACATACTCCAAGTGGATAATTGCACCATTTCTAATTTGGGAACGTATCAGCAGTAACGTATGTTATTTGTATTCTACCAAATATATATATATATATATATATATATATATATACTTTTGATAAACGCTAATTAAGGTAGATTGGCGCACGCACATGAGGATAGATGCATTTGATGGCGGCGAATTCAAAAGTTGTTCAATTTCACTCAATGCCAACGAAATTTCTGTCTTCGACAAGATGCTTCAGCTATGCAAGTAAACGCGCGTATGAACGAAAACGCATGCATGACATAATGAGGGACAATATATTGCTGCAATAAAAACGATGAGCAATAAATCACGTAACAATACAGGACACATGGAGCTCTGTGTATTCGTTCAGATTTCAACGTTGTACAAAAAACAAATTGCTACTCCATATGCGATCTGCTCTACGTCGACGTATGTAGCATGAAACATAAGATGGTTTCCCGCGCGTAACAGCGACCCCGCAATGGCTATTCATATTGTGATGCTCCAGTTGTTCAAGCGTCTATTGAATTAATGCATACGCACGCCCTTCATCGTTTGTAACACAAGGGCGTTTGATTTCCGAGACCTCGTATCCGAGCAGATCTTCTCGACTTCGTTTCATCCCCGTGGCGCTGGTATCACAAACATTTCCCGATCTGCGTTAGCGGAACGTGCCATCTACAAAATGGGAGGGGATCAATGCCTGACAAGTCTGATGATAGGAAATTCTTGTGAAATACATAATTCATCATTAATATCGTGATTCCGGCACGGGCTCCGATCCCCACGGGTCATTGCTGCTTGAGCCGCAAACATTGTAACGGTTCTCGTTCTTCAGATATCTATCATATTTTTCGAGTAGGTAAGCAATTCAGTTCGCTATAAATTGATGGGACATTGGTAGTAGGTTTTGACAACTAGACATTACGATTACCTGTGACTAGCAGTTCAACCCGATATTTCGCCCAGAGAAACCATTTACCGTGAGAACGAGAAAACCGTTTACCAACGAGTAAACGAATCGTCAATCGTTCGCAACCTAACCTAAACTCGTGCAAGGTTAGTCCCGTTCGTATCATCTGCACGAAGTTATCCCCCCGGGTCACGAGCACAACATTTATAGGTGTCACTTTGTGACGGAACCCCACAACTACGCGGGGCCTCGGGTCGTCGAACGTTATCGCTGTTCTCTCCGTCCCTTCACGCAGGATGTTCCAATACGGCGGGCAGGGCTAACGACTAGATTGACAAATATATAACCATATGTGCGACTTCAGTTCGGCAATGGATCGTAGTCGAGCAGTGACTCGGACACTAATTTTAGTAAGAATTGTTTTCAGCCCGCCTCAACGCCACGCGGACAATGAGGCCCACTTTGGTATCAATTTGGTGGGAAAGCGAGAGAGCTAACGAGCCGTCTCGCCCATCACCGCTTCATTCTGCTCAACCTTGACAGACGCTATCACAAATTCGCAAAATCTCGACTCGCCATACTCGGACCCCGCCCGACGCCTCTTCTGATCGGCGTGCTCAGTTAGCAGCACTAAAATAGCCTGCCATTTTTCCCACAAACGATCTCGTATTATTTCAACATATATATATACATATATATATATGTGTTAGTTCATAGAAGCCATATATATGGACACTACATGTGTAGATTATTCGTTACCACGGTTGTTTCCGCTATGCTTCCCATGTCACAACATGACTTCTCAGTTGTCTTCTAATATTCACAGCGTATGTACACAGTTCGTTTATCCATCGAAGCTAACAAAGAATTTGCCATTTGTCGTATCGATCAAACAGAAGTAAGTACTCTATCTCTGAGTTGATAGTAATAACAATATGTATTCATTGACGTTACTTTTGTCTTGCTTATGTTCACAGAGTGGGGGTACAGAAGTAGGCTTAAAGAGTGCGGTGCGATTACGTGGACTGAGGCAGTCCCTAAGATCAAACTAGGCTTAACAACTTCCTTCTCAACTGTAAGCCTACTTTCGCCCCTACCCTTTATACATTTTGTGTATATCCTCTCTTTCTCTGGCGTATACGTTTATGTTTCGTAAATACTTCTTCTCGGGTAGTTTTCTTTTCACAGCTTTTTCCACATTGTCATAAAGATTGACAGAGTTCTCCTTCAATAAATGCTACATAGGTGATTCATCACACGGAGCCAACAATCTCTGAACAGAGGCATTGCTGAACTTAACACAATGATGACCTTAATAGCAAGCAAATTTGGATTTCGGATTAACCTTCATTTCAAATCATTGTCTCTAAAAGACGAGGACCGAGCCATCCAGAAGCAGTCGAAGCTAATTAGGCGATATTTATACAAAACGATTCAAACGCGACGAGGGATATCGTCAAAATTCCCATTCAAAACCTCATATCTGCCCACACGTTTGAACGGTGCGATTGATGCCGGACCCAATTCGGGCGCAAACAGGAGGGGTTTCAGGGTCTGAGTTAATCCAAACTCTCTTAATGAATGACGATGTAAGAAACAGACGATAAGAAGGAACCGAATGAGGGCAGTAGTCAGCAAAAGTGTGAACATCAAATCCACATTGAGCTCTAGCGCACTGCACTTGGGCGATAAAATGCAGTATTTATTCGACCCGTTATCTGGTTATCCGATAGCGATCAAGCATGACGTAGATAAACAAATCAAACATGACGAGACAAACAGCCAAAGAAGTTGACCTATTAGCGGCTCGTAGGAACGTTTACTGCAGTGTCCAGTTTGTAGATCAATTGATTTCCTAGCGTATACCGTCATCATATCGTTCGTGCACGAGGGCAAGAATATATATATGCGCCTACTATTTACACAGTTTGTTGATAAATTTATTAATAAGTCAACTAATTCGCACTGGGTCGCCTATTATAACGTCACAGAGATCGCGGTGTGACGCAATGCCTATATCTCACAATGTATTCAGTGACCCAGCCATGACAGCGGTACGTAGGCTGATCATGTGATCATCCTTCTGGTGCTCACTCAAACGGTGAATTTTGAATGATTAATAACCAAAAGTTGGCTCAACTCACGCGGGGAATTGATTCGGTGCTAACTATTACGCTACAAATTGAACCGTGTACTAAGTCCGGACTCTTCTACACTCACGGTCATTTGCAATTAATTATTATGCCAGCCGAACAGGTTTGCTCGCCTAAACCTTACGGGTGGGTGTTCCTCTAGTCACGATATTGTGAGCTCTATCCGAGTATCGCTTAGCTAGATACATCCATGACTAGCCCACTCGCATTAAGTTCGTCTCATCTATTCCAACAGATGGCGGTTATCTACGAAATGCCGATGAACCGTCAAGGGGATGCTCGTCAATGTTCTCTCCAGTGTTCATGGACCACGGGAGATGGGATATTTCCGTAGGAAGAGGGTGTGCGCTTACTAAACGGCGGCACAACAGCACCCACCATGTTATTATTATTATGCCCTGCTGTGTGACATAAAAAAGAGAGCTTAAGCATTGTAAAATTGCAGCTCCTTCAATAAACCAATAAACCTTTACCTTTACCTTTACCTTTATTGTTCCTGTTATAATAAATTATTATTGGTATTATTATTATTTGTATATAAAGTGCCATAAATTAGTTAATTTGTTGAAAACGCGCCCACCGGCAAAATGCACGAACTGTACATACAATACATCAAAACAGTACTTCGCCATCTAACTGTGTGTATTGGTATATTATTATTAATTAATAATATATCATCTATATGCATATATATATATATATATATATATATATATATATGTGTGTGTACTTCTCTCTCTCTCCAACTTCTCACAGACAAACGTAAGCAAGGAGCACTTCATATCACTGAGAGCCTTAATCACACTTCAGCGCCTATGGTACATTTCTTCGAAGAGACACTCAATTTGGGGCAACATTGCGACATGTGACATGAGAAGATGTCACACATGATGATACATCCACAAGAAGTGTTATATTCACTGATTGATTGACTGACTGATCGATGTTGACGTAATGTGGCTACATGGATGTTACTTCTCGCTTGATATCGCCCATCATCGTGCAATGTCAGGCTTCCCAAAGCTCATAGCCCTGCGGACCCCGTCCGATATCGTGCATGGGGCAACTGACCGGGTGACCATACAAGACATCTCTCGCTACTAAGGTGATGGTGGACTCGTCAAACAGGTGGTGTGTATGCAGTGATCGTCGTGTGGCTCAAACAGAACCGCTGCTATTTCAGCCCCTCGTCATCGAATCGATGGTGAAATGTTCCCAATAGTCAGGGAGCGTTGAGATATCGCGATGGGACGTCAAAGATGTTGCGAGTTGATGGGTATATCATTATACAATCTGTATAGTTTTAGTCTGGCGAGGTAGCAGCGCCAGCAATGACGATGGTCCGTTGATTGTTTAGTACCATTTGCTAATTTTGTGCTGCAGGCATGACTAGTATGTTGTTTTTGGTTGCTGCTGGTCCAAGTGGTCGGAGATGAACTTGAGCCGGACGGTGGGAGCAAGGAAAAAAAACTCTAGATTCGGATACGTTTTCTCATCCGGTTTAACTCGACTGTTCAACCTAACTGTCTCACGGAACATCGGAGCAGAGAAAGATCACCACTTGGAGTGGATTTGACGATCATGGTCCTGTGTTTCGACACTCCCTAAGCGTCGTACACAGCTCTGTTTTTTTCCAGTAAATAAGGGAAATAGTCCGATATACAAGAAAGTTCGTTAGTTATATTGTCTAGTATACATTGTCGAGATCGAAATATCAAATCTGCAGGACAAGTCATCAATGCGCAGTGCGATGTGTGTCAGCCCCACAGTACGCAACGAACGTCGTCAAATGCCAAGCTCCTGGATGACCTTGAGTATAACTAGCTTTGCTATGGTATCACAGTGTAAAGTACACGTTATAGTAGGCACGCAATTTTGCTTGTTCCTCCTCATTTGGGTTCCTAATGCGATCTTAGCGTCGTGGTAACGGTCAAGCCGGAAAACGCCCGCTCCGAGCTCGACGACAGACGACGACGGAGATGTCCAAAGGTGCTTGCCCCCTTGCCGGCACTACCGCACCGTGCATAGTCACGATCAGCGTTTGTCAAATGCTGGGTCAGGATTTCGATTTTGGGAGCGACGTGATGTGATGACCCATTCCAGTGAGTTCTGCTCAGTTCAGTCTTCATCTCCTAGAGTGTTTCGTTGAGAAAGTGCATACAGATCTGGTGGTCTCGAATGTCTCCCCAGCCACCGTTGGGCTTCTGTGCTTTGAGCGGCCGCTGAAGGCCCTTCTGCACTCGGACAAGGCTCGGAAAGAAGTGGACGCCGGATGCGGAAATGACCCCAGATGCCGCACGGATCAGGCGCGACTGGTCGCAATTTTTGCCTGTAAACAGAGTCAGGTCGGGCCAACGATACAAAGTCGCACCGAGGTGAGCACACCCGCACAGACACAAACGCGAAATAAGGTCAGAGGCAATGTTAGTTCATAGCGAGATCGGCAACCTTTTGTTCGATTAGGGGAAGGTTATGGATACACCCATCATAGATAATAGATCATAGCATTTGCTTCGTCGGTCTCTCCCAGCATTCATCCATGGACGAAATTAACATAATTCGTTAATCATGATTTCCTGAAAGACATGAAGGAATACGCGAATAAATAATACTCGGGTGGTCCACTGTACACGCGTAGTTATACAAAAACGAACATTCTATGTACAGGAGTCCACATATGTATTAAATACAATCTATATACAAGTGCGTCCGCGCAACGTTGCTACTTTGTGTAGACGTGTTTGTTTTATGCTGAGAGCGTATCTTCGCTCTTCAAAAACACGCGGTTGTGGATAAGTGTAAATCTTCGAAGTTCTTCATCCAACAGTGGTCGAGAAAAGCGAAATTTCGATGTGTTCCCTCGTAGTTCACCAAAGGTTCAACCAAGCGCAGCAAGGCAGACTGTTTTGAAAAGCCAATTCTCAGGCGAACACAACAAAAACACAACTATACACTGAAACGACTACCGTACTGCCATACGCTGTTACGTTCAACGTCATTACAGGACATAAGTAAACACATGTACCTATCTCTCTGTCTGCCTAGTTATGTATGTACATGATGGTCTTTAGCGGCGGGTGCGACCGCTACCACTACCAGGAGCAATGCTATTAGCCTCCAGAGGGTTGGTTGCTGTTCGCTGGGTGCGTCGTTGCACATTAAGCTTAAATGCAGCAGACCGGTTACTGTGACGGCTACACTGACCAGCATTATACAGACAAACTTCACCTCTCTCTCTCTCTCTCTCTGGCCGTCTTTCACAGACAATCGTGACGATCCGCGACGCTGCGGGACCAGCTGGCAGAGGAACGGGAAGGCGGGCGGACGGGCTAATTAATATGTAACAGGGAACAGCATTATGGAAATGCCCACTGCGGCCGAGTTTGTCCCGAGTAGCGGTGGGGTGCATCCTCTACGCGAGCGACGTCGGGGACAGAGGAGGGCGACACGATCGCTTCAGCGTGATGCACAAAAATCGTTACAGCAATCCATAGGTCTGCCGGCACTAGCGCTCGTTTGCCATGCATCTGCGTGCCACTGTGCCACCTGCAGGCGCGTGCACGGGCGCACTCGGAGTGCGTCCAAACCGAGGCCCCGAACATCCAACGCAAATGGGACGATGCTCAGAGCAGCGTGGTGGTGATAAGAATTGGACGCTCCGGATAATCGGAGGAGCGGAGCGAGTGAATTTACATGTATGCGCAAATTGCCATTGACAATTATTCGTCGGGAGGCTAGCTTAAGAACAATGAAGGTTGCTAATGGTGGTTGCTTATCCGATAGTTGTTATGCGAATTGATGCGGCCACGTAAGCAACAAAAAAAAAACAACTCTACCGAATCTGAGACTACCCTGAACGACAATGCTTCGCCCTCTGGTTAGAAACGTCGATATTCGAAGGCAATAGAATGCCCAGAGTATTCCAGTATCGGCGACTGCCTTGAGCGGAGGCGACCAATTGTTCTGGCCCCGATGGCCGCGTTACTTAAGCTCTATACTGAAGCGAATATATCCAGTTCATCCGTCAGTCGGGTAGCGTTTCTATACCTATGCAGGCCCACTTGCAACATCGTAGGCTAGGGCACAAAAAATGTAGATTTCAATAGTGGATTGGACTGCACCGCGTTGCAAAAATATGAAAAAACTAAGGGCGTACACGAAACTCCAAGAATCATGAGGTGTATGCCCATGAAATGGAGGAATGAAAGCTAATTAATTGTTTTTGGCCCGCCGATCACGTTGATAATCATTATGTTCATTTAGTTTCGAGTATTCGAGCTCGGCCACAACCGAGCTGGTCTACTCGAGATACCATCGCAACAGCCTTTACAATGGTCTACTACTGAAGGTCAACGTCAAGAGGAGAGAACAATGGGCGCGTATGAGTGACGTTGATTCACAGATTGGCAAACAACAGAGCTTTCGCCACAGGACCTTCTTTGAGATGTGCTCTTGGAAGGTTCGAGACAACGAGAATCGTAGCGACCATAATGTATGTGAAACTGTCATCCGGAATTGAGGTTGGAGACCAATTTAAGGTGGAAGATGCGATCGAAGCGAGCCACAATGGGCTTCTATCTCAAGCTGCTATTGAAGTGCGCCCCTACCAGGTTGACCCGACCAATCGTGTTTGTCGATTCTTCCAATAACCGTGTATTGGAAGAATCGACAAACAAGAGTGTTGCCGGCCTGGCACACATGCTGGCAACCGGCCGGCTAACTTGAATATATATAATATAATATATATATAAGTTAGCATAACCGTGTATTATATATATATATATATATATATATATATATAAATACACGGTTATATATATATATAATATATATAGGTACACGGTTATGCTAACTGTTAGCCGGTTGCCAGCATGTGTGCCAGACCATCATAATAGAAGCACTCAAACAGGTGATTGATCATGCTAATCCCAGTACACAACACACAAAATAGTGGAAACAAATGAAATCTAATCTTGAACTACGAGGAGACATGAGCAGTCCATGAGCGACAACAAAACGTCACCCGGTTTCTAAGAGAATTGCTAATTGGGTGTTCATCATGCGGGTACCCTCAGAAAATTCGTTGCAGAAGTCGACAAGGACAAAGATATCAATCGACTGCGAGAAACCATATAATAAACTAAAACATCGAAAAGTGCAAGAGAATGCAAAAACTTGAGAGCTCAAGTAACAATTGCCATCTGTTGGGGTCGAGTAGTACGGGCATCCATTCGGCGAACATTTTTGGCACACTAATTCCAAAAAAAAACACTCAGATTTAAAAAATGGGTACTTACCAGAACAACATGCTGTAAGAAACAAAGCAAATAGATGGCCGCAAAGTCATTATAATGACTGAAAGAAAAAATTAACTTAGTAAATTACATTTCTCTCACTCGAACGAGCACGTTCTAGAGCTGACAACACAACAACAAAACGCACACAAGGTTGCATATTCAGCACCAGGGTTGCTGGTGGTGGTGCTGCTACTAAATAATAATCATAATATTGCTAATTAAATCGAAGTGACGTCTACATGGATGATATATAGACGCAAAGCTGAGCCAATTTAGATGTCCTACCAACGATTGACTTTGTCATAGAATAGGTAGACGTCACGCAAGCCCGTAGGCAAATGCTATGCCAGTGACCTTGATTGGGCGACCTTCGATTCGCTTGAGGTTCCTGATCAGTAGCAGCGGCAGCAGTACGAGCAGCAGCAGGCAGCTATCACATTGCAAGCAATACTAATCCGCATGGGTAATATGACCATGCAGACACCGGGGACAGTCGAGGTATAGGTGGCGGCAGGTCAGATTTACTCGGAGCCGAGCATCCGATACATCCAGGTAGATCGGAGGATGGGTAGACCATCAAACGGATAGATCCAAGCGACCAAGCGACCAACAGACGACATCAGAGACGGCAGGATACGTTATGTGTGTGTATCCGGAACGTCCGTCCGAAGCTCTAGGCTTCGGGGCTATCCATTCGCTCACTGCTTAACTGACCAAGCGAGCCCAATTCACATTAGGCTTGCGAGGCAATATTATTATTATTATTAGTATTCTTATGGAAATGATGAGCGTCATCATATTCTATAGCTCATAGTGAGCGTGGCAGCAATCCGTCCTGCAGCGTCTGTCCGAGCAGTTCCGACGAGGTGAAGCGGCGAGGTACTTCGGCCGTTGCCGCCACCGTGGTCTGTTTGCAACGAGACGGGAATACGTCGTACAGAACGGCAACGATGCGGCAGCTAATCACAGCTGATGTATATTAGACAAGCAAGCGGCTATATTTAAGCATAGCGAGTACGGGCCGCCGCGGTGGCCTTCGGGGAAAACGGAAGAGCGTCACTTTAGTGACAATGCCAAAGTTGACCCGGGAGCCGCAGCGGGGTTCGGTCGAGTCGTGAGTTAATGTTCGTACGAGCAAGTGGACAAAGTGGACGCCTTCGGGTCCGCAATCGTTCACAATGAGTTGTTCCATGTCTAGCGAATAGACAAAATATAAACGTTGTCCTCGCATCAAGCTAGTGGGATTTTGTTAAATAAATATATATTATATATATATATTATACATATATATACATATATATATATATATATTATATATATATATATATGTATAATATATATATATATATATATATATGTATATATATGTATAATATATATATATATATATATATACTAATTTTAATAATAGACACGTTCCGATTGAAATGCCTCTGCTGACTTGCGTTGTCCCCCTACGGTCTTCGCGACTGGCAACGCCCGTTTATCAAGTAGTCGTCCCTCTAGATCTGCCACAATTTCGTAGTCTCCGAATTTGTCACCGGACAGCAAATAGTATCACTAATCGTCTACGGCTGACCGTCGAGACGACTGTTCGGGCTGTTGCTCATAGACAATCGTACTAACCTTTATGATGCACGCCACATTCGCCGACGTGGAACACGCGCGTTGTTCGTATCACCATCGCGTGTAAAGGCTTCGACAGACACGACATGCTGACACGGTACAGCGACCAGTCCCAGTTGTAGTCGTCATACGTGCAGAACGTATGCGCGCAACGGTCACGCACCTCCCGCCAGAGTTCCCGATAGAGCACCATGCCCATATTATGCCGCGATGAGGCCCACTTGAGAATATCGACAGTTGAGCCGAACTGGCGATAGTTGAACGACTTCAGGTAGGTGCCCATGACGAATATTCGACACTCGGGACACGCCTTTGGCTGGGCGGCTTCCATTCGACGTAGGACGTGCAGTACGTCCGGCGTTACGTAGTGATCCTCTTCGAGGAACATGAACGGGCCATTATGCTGAGCCGTCACATTTAGCGCGTCCATCACCCGATTCGCTTTCCACCACCAGTGGTGTTTCGTCTGACAGAACTTCCCTTCTCGATAATGTCCGTAGAGATCTGGATAGGCGGCATTCTGACAGCCCAACTTTTCCGCGCGCTCTTTCGTTGCGTCGCGTGGACAGTCCTTCGGGTCGTCGCCGGGAAAGCGGTTCGGCTCGAGCTGTATCGACGACGGATAGAAGATCTGCATCATCTTTGTGAACGTCACAATCTTTGGCAGCTCCTCGATGAGGCCGCCCGCATCGTAGAAGTCATGCGAGAAGATCAGCAGGGTGCGATTGATGTCGGGCACCGCCCGAAGGGAGTCAATTAGCGCTTCGAGATAGGTCCACCGATTGTGGACCTGGACAACAATAACGACATCGTGCTCCGCCAGCGGCCCGTAAACGTCCTCATTATGTATCGTCTGCATGCGATTTAGCTCGGCCACATAGCTTCGAACGTATGACGACGCCTCGGGCCCTGGTGTTCGGGCCCCTGCGGGAGGCAGCTCGATAGCCGGGAGGCTGCCATTATACTGTCGTAACGGGGCAAACGCCCGCGGCGAGGTCTCAGCGTCGGCGTTGGCCGACGGCGCCGGATCTCGTATCTGATACCAGATCAGGCACGTGAAACAAAGCGTTATCGCCGCCTTAGATATAAGCAGCGGATACTGCCGCCGAAGACGCATCGGCAGCGTGACGCTAGCGACACAGCGTCGAAGGCGTCTCCCCGGCGCAGACAGCAGCCCCACAACGCCGCCCCATGAACCACTCCCAACACCTGATCCTGAAACAGAGATCAGAACAAACACCATGCAATGATTAGCTGACTGACGATGACCTGTCTCCGTGACATACAGCGGCGTGGCCTATGTATACCTAGCGGCAAGTCAACTCTGTGGAACCTGCCTCATTCATACACTTAACAGAAAACTTCGGCACTGTCTTGCTTATCGTTGTGTCGACCAAACCGAAAAAATACCATAATCATGCGACACAGCTTAAACTACGATCGCAAACTTGGTTGTGACCCATAATCCTAGTGATCCACGAAGGAGGCTATATACGCCCCAATAGCTCTAATCATTAGCTTTATGGGATGAAACGAAAGGTGTGCGCTTGCTATCCTGAGGGGAACTTCGGAAGGAACCAGCTACTAGATGGTTCGATTAGTCTTTCGCCCCTATACCCAGATCAGATTATCGATTTGCACGTCAGAGTAACTTCCGACATCCACTAGAGTTTCCTCTGGCTTCATCTTGACTAGGCATAGGTCACCATCTTTCGGGTCTCAGACATCACGCTTGTTGTAGTCTACAAGTGCCAGAAAGCATGATTAGCTTTACGCTTAATCATGGAACAACCACCAACAAGCACATATCGCTTGCGACAAACGGAGTAATGATCCGTTTAAATATATGCACATATTTGCATTTATTCAACCTATACATGGAAATGCCCTCTGGCTTGTATTGATGCACCAGTGTATAGAATGCTGACTTTATACAGAGTAAATGCACAACCCGTAAACAAGAACAACACGCAGGTAGTTGTCGAATAGAGTAGCCATGGCCATAGCGAATAGTTCATACACAGAAATCACCATATTTAGCGTAACGAGAAATAAGTTCTTCTGCTCCCATCTTTTGTTTACGAAAGCCCAGTTCCGGCATCGTTTGCGGTTTCCCCGTTGCAATTTCCGTAAGTGTGCCAATTTTACGTTGCTTTCACAAAAACATGTCTCCCTGTATATATATATTATGAATATCGATTACGCGTGAAAATCGTAATAGACATCGGTGATATACACGCACATAGACAAATATAGATTTACGTTTTCTGATTTTTTTTCAGGGTAATCTCGAGTAAAACCAAGCGCTGTGTATGTAACAACAGCTAATCCTCGCATACTTGCTGCCTGTTCATATCGCAGCGGCAACGATGTTCTATTCATTCATAGAATATATTCAGCACTGACTGTAAAGCTGGAAAAACTTCAAACAGTGGCGCTATTTTTCAAGGAATTTCTAGCTTTTTGGGTTGCCATGCACGTTGCAATGAAAAGGTATTAGGCCCTGTAGAAATTAATTAAACACTAATGCTCCAATTGCTTTGTTCGAACGTGTACCGAGTTGTGTGCTTTACACCGCTGTGCATCCTAGGGTGGTTCCGTTTGAGGATGCCAGTAAATTAGGCCTGTAACACCTATGAAGCGTTTGGATCTGTTCGACTGACAAGTGTATTTCAAGCCGCAAGGATGAAGAGAACACAATCATTGCCCCCCGAAAGGTGATCATCGTTAATAAACAATTCTATAATAACGGTGAAGCCAACAAAAGCTCAGACTAACAACTGTTATAATACAAATATTGATCTCGGCGCTTATTGCGATGTTGTTATGTACTTGACAGTATGCAGTGGGTGAGTTCGCCACCAGACAGCAGTGGCGTCCGCTGTTGTTCAGCGTACGTAAAATCTATGTGAACTAATAAATTTATCCATACATGTGCCCTCCTCAGAATGGCTTCGTTGCAAGAAGCAACGAAAGCTTCCGTCTTGCAAGTACTCCATTATTAAGTCTGGTGTCGGATCGGTCGGTTCACGCTGGCTTTTTTGGGGGCGCACTGTGTCTCGGAGGCGGGCGCGATTATAAATTGCTCTCGTCGGCTATTGGCCTCGCCAGGAGCGTCACTGGGTCGTTGGAACTAGGTCGAAGGAGTCCTTTAATAACGCTTGCTCTTTTTCCACGCGGCCCGCCCCTATTCTCTGTTGCGTTGTTCCGCCTTTGTCGCGGCACCGTTCCCGGCCGATAATAATCTAGGAAGTGACGTCGAGTCGATAATGACACATTCGGGCCTATGAAGACTATTGAGCACGCATATATCACAGCCGCACACCGGCATGCACAGCCTCATACGAGGTACCCACCCGAACGAGTACCAGCTAGCGGATACAACCACAACAGTGTCGTCTCCGGCCACTCATCAACAGTGTCAAGTGCCGCTGATCGTTCGCTTTGGCCAGAACAAAAGTCCGTTGCTAAGTAGGTCACCACTGTAGTGAGCTGAAATGATGCTAGTTCCTTGCTTCTCGCCTAGTTCACTCCGTCCTGCACGGGAAGACCGTCCTACGATGACAGAAGACGAATCAATAGAACAACAACAACACACTGCAGGACACTGTGATGTCAAGTGATGAAATGTGCTACTCAAGAACTGACCTGAGCGTGATGGCCACCTCGACGTCTGCCTTATGAGGATTCATTCTTTCATTGAATTGCTCGTCCGCTGCAGATGAATGCAGCTGAGGTTAATTTGTTGCTTAGATATCGAAAGCTTCATAATTCTTGCCCGTTTCTAGACCGGCTACGGATTACACTATGACCGTCATTGAGATGCGGCGCCTGGTGTATGCCTCGGGCTGGTACGGGACAACTGATGGCGGCGTACACAGCGTTCGTAACGCGCGTAAGTGACGCGTAGGAAAAGTGAGAGCATAGAGGGCGGTCGACCGTGCGAGCGCCTGAAATAGAATCGCACCCCCACGCCGAACCACCATGACTACCACGTTCAGTGGCTGGGAAGCCGATTCCGACCCTCTAAACACTGTCTAGCTCCCATGCTCGCTATGGGCAGAGCTATGACCAGCTATAATAGTCGCTCAGAGTTCGGGCGCGTCCGTCCAGTTGCCACCGTTCCCGTTAGGTTTCATCAGGTCCTGTCAGACCCCCCTCGTACCCGAACCCTACCGGGCTTGCCTAGCTAATCAAGAAGGCAGGCGCATAACACGAACACACACACACGCCAACATTCTCATGCTACTCTAGCCATAGGCAGCTAACCCTATAATCGTCAACAGCGTCACCAGCATAATCATCAGGACTATCAGTCTCATCGGCATCAGCTCTGCTGCTGTTGTGTTATTATTATCACCACCATCAGCATCATCATCATCATCGTGATATTGTTTTTATCATCTTCATAGAGCAGGAGTACGAGCAGCAGCTGGAGCACTGATCGATAAACGTCGTCGAAAGCAGCGATGCCTTGCCTCCACCACTGATATCCCCCTGAGCCGTCGACTGACGACGAGGACTGAACGCTCTCTTGGGATATATTACACAAACAGAGACACACACACACACACAAAATAATGATGGAAGCTGCCCATGGCGGTGCCAGAAGCGGGGGTGACCAGAATAGAGCGCACTCGGGTTTTTTGAGTTCGCCAATTGAGCGCCAGCCTGCCAAGGAGCTCAACAACAACAGGCGTCTAGTGTAGAGTCTTCTATTGGATAGCAGAGGAGTGGGGTTCCAGTCATGACCCGGCGTTTCCCCCTCAGCTCCATACGTTCTCCAGCACCATTTAGTTTGGGGGGGGCGGGTAGCCTTTAGAAGTAGCTTTAAGCGGGGGTAGATGGCTTTGCAAACTACGTAGTCAAGCTATGGCGTAAAGCGAGTGGCCCACGAGTGTTCTGTATCTGGATGTGCGCGTAAGTGTGTGGGCGTATTTGGCGAACTTTCAATGGGCAGAAGGGCTAAGTTAATGGCCGAAGCTATTCAGAGAGAGAGAGAGGGAGACACTCCACGTTGTGCCCATACGAAACTATTAGGTCGGTTCAGCATTGGCGGAATGTAATTCGAACATTATTGATTGGAACAAAAAAGAACTCGAGCAACGCTGTAAAAGCAAACAGCCAGTGGAAGAGATGGCAGGATAAGCGGAAAACATCAGTCATCTTCTATGTGACTGCTACCTGTATATTTGTATATTGCATATAGGACCGGTGGCCTTATGTGACATTACTCGCAATTATGCTAAGTTTTCTGACTTCTGTGTTCTATTTCACATCTGCCGGTCATTGATGTCAGCTACGAGTGCTTTGTGTGCAATATATCCAACATATGAAAGAAGGCCGAGCGTAGCCGGCGAGGATCGTCAGAGTGAACCGAGCTACTGGGCTCGTCTCGGGGTAAGGTTCTCTGGACTGGCGAGCCGCATTGGGTGTGCTCTGCTTCATGGCACAGCAGGCAAAGTCCAACGTCTGTATATCGTACTATCTAAGGCTAACCCCATTTTCCGCTCTGCAGAGCACGGCGGTGTGCTCTGGCGACGTCAGCCGGACCAGAGCCGTCCTTGATGCTGTCTCGCCCAATGCTTCAGAGCAACTGGCGTTCCCTTGTCGTCCTCCTTTCCCCTCTCCCTATCATGTGCGACGTACGCTTTCGCTGGAATAGCAATAGCATCCACAGCAGCATCAGCAACAATGGCGACCACTGCAATATCCCTGCAGGCCAAACAGGAAGATCGCCTACCGAGACTCGCCTGCTAGACGGGTGGCGCCTACCAACGGCGCCTCATAACAGCGAGCCAGCCAGCCGAGGTAACTGGTGCCCTTAAAGACTCCACCCCGCTGTCTCCTACCGCCGAAAAGGCAGAACCTTTCGCGATAGTGACGAAAAGTGGCCGAAGCCTGAGGAGGTCGCAGCCAGAGTAGGGCAGGCGTCACTTCTATTACAGCTGGGATGGGGACAACTACGCAGCGACTGCTGCGTAGTCGCTAGTGGACCGCCACCGTAGTCCATCTACTCGAGGCGGGGAACGTTCGTCCGTCCCCTACGTCCGCCGTACACAGCTCTACCCTTCATATGTGGTTCAATGCCCTTCTGCTTACGCTGCTACTACCAGTGCTACTTGTGGTGGTTGTGGTGGTAGAACGCTCCCGGTGGATTCTTTCTCGCACTGCTGCCTGCTCGCGCGCAAGTTCCGTCTAATATTGCGTCAGTGAAAAATCTATTTTGCCTAAAATGAGAAGCCAGTTTTCTGACCGCTTCGTAAAACTTATTCAATAATGTAACGACCAGAGAGCGGTTTATCTGCTAAGCCGGTGTATCTCCTGCAGTAGAACGCGCAAACTATTTTTGCAATATGCGTTTTTTTTTAGGACGTCAGCTCCATACACTTGGCAAATCATATAAGCTGTTTGTGCAGCATTAAGTCCTCCTTGGAAACGGTAGAGGATCTCATGTTAATGACGTTCAAAAGTCTTCTCCATATTCGAGAGCAATTTGCGTCAAAATAACACTGAAGGACAATGGCGCAGAAGTGTCGCCAAAAATGATACCAGAAAGACCGTTCTATCTAAAGAAATAAACAGTTAACAGCCGAAGCCATACGCGCCGAAGGGAAAGCGCGCGTTGCTTTTAAACAACGAACGCCAAAAAGCATATTGACAGACCCAATACTATCAAGTGTGTCGCGGCACGTCACTATACAACCCCGCACAGGGTTCAGTCCCGACGGGTCTACATCGCCCGGTGAGGCGGGGTTGAAGGAAGCCTCAGCATCAGCTCCCACGAACGTATCCCGTACGGCGAACGCGCATACACCCTTCGGATCTCTCTCTCTCTCTCTCCATTGTAGAGACTCGAAATCTCTCTCTATTACTTTGGCTATGTCGCGTTTCTCCTTTCCTTCGGCCTTCGAGATCGTTATTTATAGCGGCGTGATCCTTCCGCCGCCGCCGCCGCCGCCGATAGCGAGGCGAGTAATTGCGAACAAATGTAATAAAATAGGGTATTCCTCTGAGCTGCCTTCTACCTCTATCTCTCTCTCGCTCTCTCCCTCCGCTTCGCCTTCTCCCTCTGTATATATCCGGCGTACTTCCCAAGTGCCTACGCGTACCAGTAATAGATGTTCATCCCTAGACATACACGTCCTCGTGTCTGTGCACGATAACATGCCAGTTCTTTTGCCTGTCGCTAATTTCTTGAGTAGTAAAGTTAGCTCACAGGCAATAAATAATACGAATCGGGCGCTCGGCGGCGAATCCTCTATGTTCCTGTTTCTTCTCGTCATCCATTTGCACGGCAGCACCAAGCAAAGTTTAACCTTGCGACGAACCGTGAAGGACATGTTGTTCCCTATGCAAACCTTACTTGTGATACTCCATGTTTCGACGAAGTTGGCTTGCCTTGTATGCATTTTACTCGGTGGTACTTGCGCATACGATGCCGGTTATGCTTCAAAGACATGGCTACGCTCACGAGAGTTGTACTTACATTCGAGACATAAATTTCAATATACGACTCACATTAAAAAAAAGTAAATGTAGAGCTTCTGGCAAATCTCTAATGAAACTTCTTTTTCATTACGAAGAAAAGCGCGCCGGGCAATCCCCATAACCGTTACGCATTACGTTCGGCGCTAATTACACAGCTAAACTATAGTGCGCGATGTTAAGGATGAGACGTGCTTTTTTCTAGATTAAACGAATTCTCCGCGGTTGGCCTCGGATTCACTTGAGTTTCATTCGTGTGCAGCAGGACTCAGAACGACCGAAAGGACACGGAGCAGGCTAATGAGGAGTGTTATGTAGAATTCGGCAAAATCAGAGTCTCCTGCTATCGGCCATCGCCGCCCCCCGGGGGACCAACCGGCAGGCGGAACGCCGGTAGCACTGTACAAATGTACACATATGTCCGGCCCTTGTTCTCGTCCGTGCTCAGCGACATCTGCATAGCACAGCAACGCCACAGTTTGGCTTCGTACAGAGACTATGTAAAGGCATGGGAGAGCACGAGAGAGAAAGGCAGACACCGTCAGAGATAGGAGGGTCCCAGGCAGCTGGCTCTGCCTATCTCGTTTGCGTTACTGGTGCTCCCATGCAGGTCCCCTGTCGCGGTTTAAATATTGCAGAGCAAGAGGCTCATTTTGCCGGAGGCTATCGCGACACAGCCTTAGCGTAGGCAGCCCCGCGGGGCCGAGTGGCAGTCTCGTTTTCTGCGATGTCGTTTTCCGCTAGTTCCCGAGGTGCGTGCTCATGCGGAGCTCCATCGAGCTAAAGAAGGAGAATGGGAGAGATAGAGGCCGTGCTTCTAAAGGCCACTGTCATCCTTAGAGAGCTCGCCGGCTGCTAATGAGTAAGCCAGCCGATTTTCCAGTCGAGACCTGCCTCATAGTGTCACATACCTAACACGGTGTCACCTATGCGTGGAAACGGTCTTCCTGTTGGCGGGATGCGACGCCACGCCAGGGACGGTACACAATGGAAAAGCGTTTAAAGACGTAATCAACAGCAAGGGAGACCAGACGCCGGTCGGAGCACCATGCTGATTAGAGAATATAATAAGTGTCGCGCTGAACACAGTGGACATCGGAGGGGATCATAAGGAAGTGATTGTCGTACCTAAACACATGCAGTCATTAACCTAGCATTGCCGCCTCTTAAAACAACCATGCATGTACCTTCGATCTGTAAAGGGGAATTGCGTGGAAGGTAGCGCCGAGGACTTGGAAGCACTGGGGTCTCCGGCGCGAACCCCGCAGGACATGCATGGTTTGAACTAATATGAAAGTAGTCTCGAACCCTGGCCTAAATAACAACACTTCCAGGTTAAAAAACAAACATAAAAATAGTACATAGAGATCATTTGAGGAAATCAAATTCAAGATGTGGCACATATCTGTCAGGTTGACGCTATTATTTAACTGTCGAAGCAGCATTCGTAGAATAATTGTATTGCTAATATATATATATATATATATATATACGTATATCCATATAACAGATGGTAGCATTGCGACGATTTGCACATATGCATTTTGCTCAAGTTTCGAGGTAGCCAGAGATGGGTCGCAATTCGAGGCAACAGCTAACACAGCAGTACATTCAGTGGTGCTTACTGCTAAAGCTAACTCATGTTATATATATATATATGTATATAATGACATATCTACATTATGAACGCATCGCTATTTGAGAATTGCCAACCAAATATTTTGGCTAAATACTTTTCGTGCAGTATGGTATGTAGTTTTCTATGATATACGCATTACTAACGTTGTTTGTCTTAGAGGAAAAACGCCATTCTTCGCTGGTCTGTGAAGACGGCGACGACACCACAGGCCATTTCGTTCCAGAAAAAAGGAGTTTGCGACTTAACTTGGGCGCGACTATCCCCGCGCGAAGAGTTCATTTTTAACACGTTCTATAGGCTAAATTACCTTTTAATGACACTCACATAGGTTCATATTATTATACAGTAGTAGCGAAGCGCTGACGTGTTGAGTCCATTTTGTAATTAATGTCTGCTTCGTCCGTACGACAACAATTAGAACATATATTAATCGACTGCTTTGTGATATGTTTATCTGCGTGTATATATATATATATATATATATGGTGTGTAAACGTTTGTCATCTTATAACACGTATATAGCCCGTCTCAGTCGTACCTCCATCAACAGTTCTGCTGTGATTTTAAAAGCTATTAATCTCATCTTATCTGATCGCATCATGTTCGCCACTCTTGCACTCGAATCACTAACAACGATGGCCCCGAACGACTACCGAGATGCAACCGACCGCAGCAGTAGCAGCAGTAGCACGAAGCGACTTTTCAGGTCAACATCACCGCCCGTAACATTATACATTATATGACATACATAGGGACATGCGCAGGACTTGCGCATATCTATGCTATCGCCAATTTACCTGACGATAGAGATTATGCCACCTAAGCGATCTTCGCTCCTACCTGTTAGACCTGCCCCTATATCGCAGAGGTGGTCACAGTTGGCAGAGTTGACCAGTGCACTGCCTTCGTCAACATTTACAACAGCAACGGTCTATTAAAAGCGAAATAAATATGAGCTTGTTGGTAATATATTGTAGTGTACGTATATATATATATATATATATATATATTATATATATATATATATATATGTATAATTGTCATCCGAGCCATGGGACCGTATTGACGACTGTGTTAATCAGCTAATAGGAGCACTCTGTAGATAGAATTGACGAGGTGCCGATTACAAAAACGGCAACAACACGTCATTCCCTCCGGGAGTAGGTACCCAGATCAGGGGATATCTAGAGCTAGAATCTACCTAATCGGAAATGGTTCAGACAAGATCTCAGCGCGAATATCAGCCTCACTGCGAGCGTTCGACAAAAGGCACACACACACACACACAGAGGCTTCTGACTAATATATCACAGCCGACAGCAAACGATTTAACCTGCTTCGGTCACGCAGGTCGCGCTGTACTTCCGAGTCAGTTTCCGTCGGATCGTGTTCCGGAGGCGACGTCGGACGCTGCCGTTCGTTACTTGCAATTTATGTCAACAATCTGACTACGATCGGAATAGCCATCGAGGTGCCGCCTCATCAACTACTTAATTCGTTTACAGTAGCTGCGGCTGTGAATTCGTCATTCTGTCATTCAGACGAACTGACGTCACCCCAAAAGTGAACCGCTGAACGCTGTCAGCAGCAGCAGCAGCATGGGGCCAGGCGGTGGGATAACAGCTGTGTGAGTGGAGAACGCGGACGACGTATCGAGATCTGCCACCATAGCCGCTGCTGCTGCTGCTGCAGCTACTGCTGCAGTTATGTGCCGGAAACTCTATGCTAGCCAACATAAACTGAGACGGCGGTGGCGGGTCCTGATCGGTCGACTGGGCCCGGTCAACCGGAAATGTTTCCGTCAACCCGACAATTTCACTGCAGTTTGCCGTTGAAAATAACGGATAGATGCACTATCGAACTGGCGACGATTTTGCCAGATCGCGCGCGGTCGGGCACACACACACACGCAATGGATAGATAAACATACATCAATGGCTATGCCCCACATTCAAATACAGTGCGACGACAGTGCGCTGTGCGCGATCTAATATGGCACCGTCGGCATCAGCCCTTGCCGGCTTGATGAAAAGTAACAATGGCTGGTAGCAACAGCTGGAGCGGCAACAACAAGCATGGTAACATCAGTCGTTTTCTGCCAGCTGGCATTAGTGGTAATAACAAGTTGCGCTCGTTGTCAGAACAGAAACCAGTTACGCTCACCATTGACAAGTTTAGCTCGTTCTTTTTCTCTCTCTCTCCCTCTCTCTCTCTCTCTGTATCCTATGATTCATCAGTGGGCCGTCGGATATGATTGCGTCGCGGACAGACTATACAGGGCTATGCCTGATCTCTGAACATGCGAACAAAACGCAGCTACCATCCATATTCTCGGATCCTCTACCTGTATCGAAGGCATACACATACATGCGTGCTCGGAATCAGTAGTAGCAGTGATAGAGGTGCTTTTATTTCTTCTTCTTCTACTGATTCCGAGCACGCATGTATGTGTCTGTCTTCGATTACATTTAGGGGTCCGTCTTACGAAGCAATGCGAAAGCGGCACCGTGGACGTTCAATATTTAGCATGAAAACATTTTGTTTAGTAGTTGAGCTGCTAGGAAATTCAGGTAAGTCCAATATGACATTGGCATGGCGGGTCCTTGAAGCAGTGCTGCCACACAGAGATACCGAGGTCTCTCTGGCATTGAGGAAAACGATAAGCTGTGGGTCAGCTATGAAATAGCGAGGTGGCATTACGTGTTATCGATGCATGTCCGCTTCACGAACGAGGGCAAAGCGTGTTCTTCAGCAACACAGATTATTGATGTTACGATATATATCTGTGCACTTTTTGTTTCTTTACGAAACCTGTCCATTAAATCGTCCATCATCGACTTCGGATCAGGATACTGTTCTGCCGTGTCACAGCGAAGCGCATATGTGGCATGCAATCAGTACACTCGCGCGTAACGCGGGCAGGCATTCGAGGCAAAACGAAGAACATGTCTGAATCAGTCGGAAATCGAATGTTGCCCCCGGCCGCCGCCACCGCCGCCTGTGGTATGCTCAACCCTCCTAATGTTCTACTGCCGTAGGCTGTAGACAGCTATGTGTCAGCTGCTGCAGTCGTCGCTGTGATTCCAAATATTCGTTGAATCGGAACAGAAAACAGGGTTACGCTCAAGGCGTTCGAACTGAACAAATTGCATTGTGGGTTTGTCTGCTCTCTACCTGGACGTTTATGCTACAGCAAAGTACTATGGTAATCGGCCAAAACGAACAGAACTTCGGCTCGAAATCACGATATATGGACATACACGTGTTGTGTTGTCGAATAGCAGAGAGATCATATTTTGGCCTCATTTGGACTTCATTCGGGGGTCTCCATATAAACATGAATTAATTGAATATTAAAATTATAAACAAATATTAAAATAATTCAATTATCTGAGCTAGCGTCGTACACACGTTTACGATCCAATTAGGAGAGCGAATAAGCGAGGT
The DNA here is from genome assembly GCA_019614645.1 of Stratiolaelaps scimitus. Taxonomy (NCBI): domain Eukaryota; kingdom Metazoa; phylum Arthropoda; class Arachnida; order Mesostigmata; family Laelapidae; genus Stratiolaelaps; species Stratiolaelaps scimitus. The sequence continues at coordinate 3,516,650 of JABWDB010000008.1, read as the reverse complement.
ATTTAGGGACGTTTTCGTAACCTGATTAATTAATCCGAAGGTGTATGACCCACCCACGACTAGGCTCTGCCGAATCATCTCCCACGGCGGACACAACCGGATGAGATCGTTCACTTTCTAACACTGCATGGAAGAGAGTCCACTTATGCGGTGTCGATACAAGTCACATGGTTTATCTGCCACCATGGCACATCATGTATTTATCTACATCATGTATTCATACAAAGGCTTTGACAATAATATACGAACGGCAAACATTTTAAGCGTTTGTGCCACCCTATTACCACGGCAATCTGGAGAGTCCCACCTATCGAGAGATGAACGAATCGACAATTTATGTGGACAGCCACCTGTCTTATATATTCGTTGGGAAGATACCACCGAGTTGAGGCGTATACGTTCTTTCGGTGTCCACTAGCGTAACACGGGTGTCGCTGACATAGAGCAGGTTTGTTCACCAGTCGTCATATACAGTAGATGCACAAACTGAACCTAGTCATGTGTTAGTCATGTGCATAGTGATGTGTTCCACGAATTCAGGTGACCACATATACACATGTGTATCCAGAGACATACTTAGACTGTCCTTCGAAGTCATGTGAGCTTGGCTCGAACACATGATAGACCTATTGCACACAGGTTTGACAACGGCAGGGGTACGCCGACACTTCCTTAGTCATGTGTGATGTGGACAACACACCAACATTTGGCCACGTCATAGCTGTGTCATCATGGACATGTGTTTCGCATCTTTTGATGCATATACATAAGCCGTGATAAGGACGTCTACAATAATTGCGTTATGTACTTCTACTACTGCTACTGCTGCTGTGGGTGGCTGAAATAATTTAACAGATAAACACATGCTAACCGAGCAAATCAATCCGCATGGCAGCGCGCAGGTGGCAGCCGGCATAGCACTCAGCAGGCATATACAGGTGATATGGTAGATAGATATGTTCGCGCAGCACAACAAAGTGAATCACATTGATCGTCTACACAGCAACGCATGCACGCCCAAACACACAAATAAACACTACCACACATACGCTCAGACTTGTCTACGAGTGCCGATCAGAGAGTGGATCATGCGTCTCTGATCGTTGACTGCCCGTTGTTGATGATCACTATTGACCTCAAGTCAATCATCAGAATCGAGTACAGCTGGCTCGCAGACATCAAGTTCAACATAGAAGATCTCAAGGAGAAGGATCACACATGATGACTGTGCTCGATTGCTGTCTAACGCAACGGGCGGACATACACTGTTAAATGCTGGCTGACAAAACTGCTCTACAAAGGCATGTTTTGAACAACAACAACGACGAGGACGACGATGACATCAACGTCCGCCACAATCACCACCGATAATGGCAACACGAGGAACTATTGTCACTGAAATGATTCTCTCTTTAGGGTATTGTCCCGCTCGTTTGAACAGCTCAGTTACTGCAGCAGCAACAGCAGCATCAGCAACAACAGCATCAGCAACAACAGCAACAAACAACAAAACGTACTGAACAAAGGCACGGAAAGGCTCGCGTCTCGGAAGCCGCTCGCGTTTTCTGCTGAACTACGCCGCGCGTTTCGACGGCCTTGGATCACACACTCCATTCAGGGTCTCGTTGTGGCATACGGGCTTGCATGCAGGCAGGCAGGCAGGCAGGCAGGCCTATTTGCCTCACAACGCCGGAGAGCTCCCGTTCGCTGGTCGCGGTAATTTGCGCCTGCCGTTCGTCATTGCCCTTACTGCCGCTACTGCTGGCGGCGGAGGGGCCGTCAGATAGCAGCAGTAGTTGCAGCAGCGCCAGATAAACACATGTATCGGATCAGCCGAGTCGACTCGAAGTGATGGAGCCGATCAACGAAGGGAGGTTTTAGCAGCAGCGAGCTTAGAGCAGTCACGCCATTGCTGCTGCCGTTGTCAGTGCAGCCGGAGTAAGTGCAACGGACACTGGACGCGCGCTACTGACTGCAAGGAGCTGGCCCCGTTTTAACTGGTTACACGCACCGGTCGCCAGAGGGTCGGTCACGCTTCAGGCGAAAGAGGCGGGTAGCGGCGGCGGCGGCGGTGGCCCCGGCGGAGGCAACGATATAACGGATTTTGCTAGTTTACCAGTGCTAGTAGTAGCCCTGAACTCAATCCAACAAACTCAGCTGTGATCAGCGTTTCAGCCGACCACGGTGGTACAGATTATCTATCTATGCGTGCGTCTCTATGGCTGGCTGTGACGGCCACACTCATTCACGCATAGAGAGGGTCAGACAAGCGGCGGCGGCGGCAGCAGCAGCAACTGCCGCCGTTATTGATGTTGCTTCCACTGCTGCTCCTGCTCACAGCATCAGCGAGCAGTATTAGCAGGTCGGTTAGGTAGGAAAACAGACGGCGACCTTTTGAGGCGGCGTTTAGGGGGCGTACGGCGACGTGTTCCGCGGCTGATACGCGTGGCCTCAGTGAAGCCCTCGCTCTACCAGCCGTCTACCAGTATTGCCGCTGTACGTGAGACTGCGTAGAGGGATATCCTCGAGTAGTTATGGTGCTACTCTGATGGGTATCAACCTGCTTCATTTTGTTTTATTTAGCTGAGGGGAGCGACAGAGACCCGACAGCCGCTGTGAGGTTAATGCTCCGAGATCGAGTGCTCGGAGAAACTTGCGTCGGCTGGCAAGGGACGTGGCGAAATTCATCGTACGCTCACTCACACCCAGATTTACTGGGTCAAACAGACAGTAAGATATAGATATATGCAGATGGGTAGGTATTCATGTGTTTATAATTTAAGACAACCTGGCGCTCCCAGCATGGAACTATTCGGAGGATTATCACATCAGCGTCAAAGGCACACCACAGACACTGCCGAAAATTAAGGCATGGTACACTCTTCGGTCGTCCTGAAAGATCAAATCGAAGGTGGCAAACTGGAACGCTAACTTCAGCATCACTTCTACCGAACGGTACTGTCATATAGTCATAGGATGAGATAAGATACGATAGTGAAATAAGACAAGATCAAGCCAAACCGAGCACCGGACACTTAGTATTAGCACAGAGTTCAACTGCGAATTTCGACTCAGATATTCTGAATGCGGCAGTATGACCAACGTTACTGTATATTTCGTGTCTTATTATCGGAGTAACGTTCTGGTGGACTACGTGGACCTCTTCACCAGACCACTCTCACCCGGCTAGTCATAGTTCGCTAGTTAAGTATTAATTAGTATTAATTCATGTCCCGAGTCAAGAGTATTAGGAAGGGTATTCTCATCAATTTGCGGCATCTACGACGACCCGCTCTGGAATAGACGTAATGGCCAACGTCACTAAGAGCACCTTACACCACCGGCCATGCTAGCAATATTCACTGTTCAACAGATGCTCGTTGCATAGAAATCAAGTACCCGTATGTGTAAAGCAGCTGGCACCTGCATAAAATTAGTTTAATATCTCTCTCTCGCGGGCGCGCGGGCTTTCTCATCATTCCACTACAAAGCCACTGATGAAGAACTTCTTAAGCGAACATTCTGCTCTAGGATATATCATAATTTCTCGAGGAGATGACTTCGCAATAGCTCTCGTAGTCCACCGGCTCCCAGGCAATATTGTGAGGCATACCCGTCGACAAGTAGCTTAGAATCGTGAAATCACTCACTATGCGGGCTTCGTACGCCAGACGATACGAGATCTCCGGCTCCCTCGCTGCGCGCCATCCTAAATGGAATTGTTGTTCCCAGACGAATTAAATCATCCTCCTTAGGCCTCTTCTGCCACGAACTGGCGTTCGTTGAGCTCGACTCTAGCCACAAGGGCCGAACGCAGCCAAGTGCTGAGACCGTCTTACGAATATTGCATGAACACGCTATATATAGACGGGCCTTGTATAAAAACCGCGCCAAGGGTAGTCACCATCATATATATATATATATATGATGGTGACTACCCTTGGCGCCATCTACATTATATATATATATATACAGAATTGAAGGTTTTATTGGTTTACTAAAGGAACTGCAGTTTCACAGTGCTTAACTAGTTACTCGATTGATTTCAAAGTAACAATAGGGTTACAATCGTCGTCTATGAACATATTTAAACAAACGATCTCTTCGTTTCCTCTATGCCCATCAAATGATTGCAGGCGTTGCAGTAAGAATGACCTGGCTGGTTTCTCCCCCGCAGTAGCAGCGAAAAATATATATCTAGAATATATATATATTATATATAAAACGCATGTACGCACTGAACTCAATGAGCTTCACCTCTTACTAGAGGCAGCACCCCCTGACGAAATATCCGTTCGGTCTGAAAGCAGGAGTGTCCCTTTATCTTTTAGTGGACTTGATAGAAAATAAATGAAAACAAAATCATCTAAAAACACAAATTATGTCCCGTTTTGAAGCTTGTCGCATGCACTAGCTTAAAGATAAAACATGTATTTTGTTCAGGATGGCACCAAAGTGTCATTACGTCCTCGCAACTGCTAGCTAAGTTAATACACACACCGCAAATGATCCGATGCTGGTCGCTTGCCGGCGTATTCACATCAGTAGTATGCATGGGATGGCAAGAGATGGTAAATGCTCAATCTGCCTGACTGAATGAGGCAAATTTGATTGGATTTTCATGTCATGCAATATTGCGATCGCCATACTTCGACGATACACCACCGAGCTCAATAGTGGTAGAACGATGACACGGAAACATGATGATTGGCATTGTCATTTAACAATGTTCCGATCATTTTAACAATGTTTAGATGCATTGTGTATTGTTATATTATTCATGTTTGAACACCCAACGTAAGACGAGAATAAATCATAAGTGGCTGATTGGCTGTGTTAGACGCTAATTGATCGATGATAAACATGAATTGCGCATTACTCGTATTCATTTGTTCAGTTAATCAGTTTGCTCAAATGGATCCAATGGATGTGTGTGCGGCCCCGTGTGTTGCCTATGGTCATGCTATTAGGTCGGAGCTAAGATACGGACCAGAGCGTCCAGGTCACATCGGTCTGGTGGGTTGTCCCCGACGACCGACTTCAGAAAATGTTAGCCTGGCTGTCAGAAGTAAAAAAAAAAGAGACACGCAAACTTGCTCTCTCGAAAACGCATCAAATTCGATCATTGTTTCCTCACGGTCCGTGTCGAGACCGAATCGATTTACCCTAAAGGGGCACCTTCATCTGAATATGTATTTTATAACGATGTGTGGTAATAGTGGGCCAATTGCGATGGTGGTCTTTCCGTTCGTTCCGTTGCGTGGTTAGTAATCTTTCGGGGAGGATAGATGATTTGCATTCAGATGCCTTCAGATTATGACATACGGTTGAAATTATACGTTCCTAATTGATCTGGACAATTGGTCAGCACATCATTCGCCATAGGACATAATGGTGCTGGATGGACATTTCGAAAGGGTGTTGTGCATGTGAAAGGCGCTTGAATCGATAAGTCCTCCATGGTCAGGGTGGCAGTTACACGAACGACACCAGCGTCGGAAACGACACATTCGACTTAAACTGACATTTCAAAAACGAACTCCGGTAAATCAAATAGTTAATGCGAGACAACGGGCATCACTGAAAAAAAAACGGTAACATATGGCCCACATGTTTATGGTGCACCCAGATATCATTGCCCTTATTCTAGCCGCGCGATCCCAAGAGATAGACAGAATTGCTATCAGCTAATACCAACGACAGCGTCCGCCCAACGCTGCCGCGAGCTCCGCTCACTCGTGAGCAACAGATTGGCGTATGACTACTACAGTGATATACCAGTCAGGCTATGTCGAGCTGAATTATACTGGCCAAATCGAAAAAAAAACGCCAGCTGCTGAATAGAGACGACGACGACGAAGCCAAAATTGCTCGATTTGAACAATTCTCCCAATTTGTAAAACTTGGAGGAAAATCCCAACGACTGTCTAGCCACACGCTCTTTCTCCTGCCCCACGCAGAAACGGCATCACCACGTCGTCAAAACGCACGAATCGTTTGGATGAGGCCTTTAGGTGCTTGCGGCCTCATGTCGTCTCTCTACAGACGACAGAGCGAATGCACGGGCCGAGAACAGCATCGACGACATATTGGGCCAACTCTTTGAGGCCGGGTCGAGACGAGTTTTTTCAGGACGACGGTCAAATAGGTCAAATATGGCCCCGACTTTCGAAGTTTCGTCATCTCGACGTTCGGCACTCCCGCACATGAGGCGGATCGTGGCACAGGCCTACAACAGGCCGCCTTGTTTAACCTTTCTTTCTTTCAACGCCTTCGAGTGAGGACTCGACGGCCGAACGCTCATAAATCAACTCGAGTGGATATGACGAGGGGAACACCAGATTGAGCCTTCCTTGTTCAGCCTTGGCCAGAGGAGACAGCCGCCACGATCGAGCCGACTTGAACGCAACAAAATGTTGAAACGTCCCGAACGAGGTAAAAAACGCTTGCAACAATGTCTCTCTGATAGCAATATCCCTGACAGAGAGGAGGGAGACGAAGTGGGATCAGTTGATCATGAACGAAATTGAGCGCTCTTCCCCGATTTGTCATTGTCTCGAGTCGTTAGAAGCAGCAATTGCAACAGCAGCACAAGCTCGGCGATACCAACTAATCGGTCGATCAGGTTGAGCAAAGCAATTTAGCGTAAGTTTCTTGCTGCTCGATGCTCGACACGGGGGCCGTATCGGTGGAGCGATTGGACATCGTACATGATAATCGTCCATATATCACATATATGTGGTTATAATTAATATTTAAAAGCCGACACTCGTTTTTTTTCTTAAACCGCTCATGTTGTGGCAGGCATTTAAGGCAATTCATTTGCAACGAGTCAACAACAGAACACATCACATTTTCGTCTGAAGACATGATGCCATTATTAGTGGCTGTATGGTTAGCCACTGTTTCGAAGGCAAATGATCAATGAGGTTGTCATAGGGTATTGACGGAAGAATATCGAGGCACACAGCAATGAAAAAAGCAGGTCCGGCGACAAGGACTATTCTACTCATCTTGCTTACTTGTCCTGTTGGCGTCCATCCTCGTACACGTACAGATTCACGTTGAGCGTTTCTACCATTGGTTCCGTGGCATCGCCAGCCACAAGCGACGCTGTTCCTGGTCCCACAAATACGATGACCTCGTTCGATCGATATTCGCTCTGTTACTTAAACATGTGAAGCTACGATCGTCAGTCAAGGCAAAATGAAAAGAAACAAAGCGCACTGTACAGAGCGATTGCATGGAACCACGCCCTCGCGACTGTGGGGCGAAGCACGGAGTGCTTAAAAGTGTCTCTTGTTTTGCATACGTCACCAACTTGACTCTATTTTACTAGGCGTTCATTTGAACTACACCGCCCGGATTCGTATCTGTTTCTAAGCGCATAGAAAATCTGTCCAGAGAGAGAGAGAGAGAGAGAGAGAGAGCGAATGAGAGAGACAGTTGTTGAGCGTACCGCTCTCGAGAGGCGGATTAGCCCCGTAATGCACAGGAACCTAGCCAACGTTGGCATTAAGTTCACTTGGCAAATGGTGCACTGAACCGGCTATTCTTGCGCGCTGTCATCATTAGACATGGTACAGGATTGTCTACGTGACAGTAGGAATCAGCATTTGCAATATATAAAGTACATTTAGCGCCATCGGCTTGGTGGCGGTGCCTCGAAGGAATCGTCCGTTACGAAGTCAGTTTGTGCAGTACATTTTCGTCAGTTGACCTCCGGGCAACGCGAAACGCAATACTCGTTCAGTCAACACAATGCCCGCGCTCTCCTGTCATTGAGTGCGTTCCACCAATCGCGAGCTCTTTCATTCCTCAGCGCGGCAAAACGTAACCAAGACAATCCCGTACCGAAACAGCCCGAAATCAAAGGATATTTAGCGAAACGGATATTTCCCAGCGGCGGTCTGTTTGTGACCCCGTGGGAACCACCCCTCTTATTACACTGTTTGTGTGTCTCGACAACCCTGAATTCTCGGATATTGCCATCGATCCATATAACACCGGCGTTTTCTCCACGACCATGGTTGCGGCGTGACGTGGCGATCACAACGCTTGATAACGGGCGCCGCTGTGCCGTTATCGCGTCGTGTCACCGAGCTTACGCCAGCCATCTCGTGGCAGAACTCTCACAACGTTAGCAGCACCGAGTTTGACGATACTTTCGCTGCGTTTCAGTTAAGAAAAAAAACTCTTTACTTTCTCAATCGCTCTCTCTCTCTCTCTCCCTCTTTCTCCTAAAACATACACATAGAAGCAAGCATCGGCTAGCAAACAACAAACACTGCGCGACTAGGGCGTGTTGTCCAGTGCAGCGGCGATTACTTGCTTCTATTGTTGCAACGAATTCCCATGCAGAGCCTAGAACGACATGGGTCAACAAACACGACATGTGTCAAAACACCTAGTTGAATATCATGTTATTACAAGATATTTCGCTAGCAACTTCGGCCATTTTTGGCTATTTCGATATTGAGCATAACGGACATAAAAACAACACAGTAATTAGGATAGACGGTAAAGTCTTCCGAGATTCAGGCACAGCCTCTATTCACTGGCATGTTGTCACCACGATTGGTGGAGGTGTGAGCGCCCGCACAACGCCGAAGCATTCAATCATCAACCACTGGAACGTGTGAATTTGCCTTGTTACAACAACGTAGCTAGTTACCAGTATAATTCATGATTCGATAAACCTCGTCACCACCGAGAACAGTCAGCGGTACATTAACAAATATCTGGATGTATATATTATGCATTACTACGCATAACCATGCTAGAGAAACATACATCAAACAGCGATACTGACTCGACACAATCTCCTAAACAATGCCACTCGGCCGTGTAAGCACTCGAGAAAAATCTGCGATCTGGAGATTTATTTCTTTCCGCTTAGCTTTTCCGTAAGAGATGGATATATATAGATATATTGAGAGCCAGGAGAGAGAGGGAGAGAGATCGTAGACAGTAAACGCGCCCGTTACAGCTAGCACCACTACTACGGAATAACAGGGAACATATCGTGTGCTCTACCGGATATATCGCAGCGGGTTGGGTATAGCCGAGATAACGAACAGTGCCATTTTGCTAAAGGGGCAACTTGAGTGACGGCTCATTAGCTCCGCTAATCACATTGTTGTGCCACTCGTTTGAGTGATTCGGATTCATTTTTAAATTACATACGCTCAGCATAACCTAAATTTAACCTAGTTTGGAAGCGAGCTGCTGCTTATTTGAACGTATGCCGATCTACGTCTGTGTGTGTGTGTGTGACCCTGCTTCATAAAGCTATTTGTTCTATTGAAGTATCATAGTAGTGAACACATTCGCTATCTTCGAGTTTGTGTTTGTTCGCCTATTGTAACTAAGCCGCACAATACTTGAGTCGCAGCTCACACACAACGCGGGATCGAAAGCAGCATAGTGTCATGATCGTTGGACCGGATCGCACAGTTAAAGAAACTCACTGTGATACAGCCGAGCACAGGGGTGCTGATATCACATTGGTACAGTGTCATCGAATGGTATTACCTTTTTTTTGTTGTTGTTTAATTCACGTAGAATTGAGTCGTGTGGAGAGCACAACGCGCAGCCGACAACGTCATCATCCAGGCGATCACAGTTCTGAAGTGATTGAGTTCGTGGAACCAACTCGTAGACGGCGAAGTAATCAGGGAGTAATTCGAACAACCTGAGCAATAATTCCAAACGAGCGCGGAGCCATTCCTAGCGGCCCGTCTCGTCGACCGATCGTTGGTCGTGGAAGAGAAGGATGTAGAGATGGAGTGAGAGAGAAAACCCGCATTTGCTAAACCCGCATAGATATCACTCATCGAATTGTCGAAATGGGATCAGAAACACGCTTATCAAGCACTTTACGTCGTTATACTATATATGTAATATAATGTAACAGAGCTTCATCGAAACGCACGATGCAGCTTCGATTTGAGCACGCCGAAATTGCATACTGTTTTATGATTGTCTTGTAGTAGCGGCAGCTCTGCGTTCACTAACTGGCCCTGAGATTGCTTCTTAGCCTTGAAATCAAGAGACACCCATTGCGAAGCACCAATATAAGACTGGAATCTGTCGAAGGCGTAGGAATTTTCGATAATAAAATGTAACCACTCATTAAGCACTTATCCACCCGTTATGAAAACATTACCATAATAATAATAATAATAATAACTCGTCGGGGGACAGGCGCGTAGATTATTTCCTTCAGCATCGCCTTCTCGTCGCTGCTTCTGCAGAGAAGCAGAAGTAGTATCGCCTCCCTTGGGAGTATGACGGTCTCGGCCTGAAACCCTCTTCCCAATTAATTCTCTAATTATTGTATGTTTTAAAGCTGTATAGCTAAATGTAATTAATTATATGGTTGCGGATATCATCATAATCTTTACCAGCGCTTACGTTCTTATTTGCGGTGGGATTAAGATAAACTGTACGTGAAGTGCCCAATAGGTTTCACTCCATCGGTTGAAGTTCAAGAATCAGATATACAACATTACTCACCGTGTGTTTACGGTGCTGCAAATGTAGTGTTTTTCGTTGTTGCTAGGATTGTTAACTGCCCAAATCATCCAGGTAGCGCTTGGCCTGGGAACCACTTAAGGGCTAAGTTGAAGATTTCGGCATTATCTTCACTCTCTGTTTTTTAACCTATATTTTCATTGCTTCGCAAGAACGACGCCTATTTGAAAATGTGCAACGGTTGGAGTCGAACCCGAACGCCTGCGAGTCTCCTCCAGTTGCAAAGCGCACACGAATGCACCGCGCCATCGGGCTCGAATTACCCACTTAATCACCCACCAAGCTCCCTCCTCGTGCCAATACAGTAGCCATAAATACATTATTCTTCCCTCTATTAATTCAACGCCGTTGATCTATTTGGCAGAATTCGCGCGGAAGCTCTTTTGTTACGCATTCGACGCCCAGTCGACAAAGCGGTGACATGCATTTAGACTCATAGACGGACGATAGATAAATATATGTATTATTATTATTATTACGCAAGGTCTGTGGGCTATATATAGCTCTCAGTCGGCTCGGGCTCGCTCTTGTTAGCTAAAGTGGAGTGCTGTGGCACGTTAATTTTGCGCTGATTTATCGTTGGGTGCACCGGAACACACTGGCGAAACGATATTGTCTTGCTTCAGACAGGTCATTAGTCACCAGGTATTACTCGCCTTGTATGTGTCCCCGTTATGGTGGCGCAGGCGGTCTCACTCGGTATCAAGTAGATTCATCCATTGTTCACATGGATGCGTACAGGTGTTGGACGAAGAATCGTTGATGATCATGACAATCTTCGGATAAATCCATTGTATATTGGCAAAAATTTATAAATGTGTGCATTATATAATTATAAAATTATAACATAATTGTCACCTTCCATTATCCGCTTTATAGTAAACGGGACAGATATGTGGACGGACCGTACTATGCAACCAGATTAAGACCAGCAACAATGTCTCTGATGCAGTCGACAGCATTCAAATGGGCCGGTCTGATGAGGTGGTCAGAGGCCAACTTTCGTAAGGCGTAAGCCGATATTGCTGAAACATTGAATCACTTCCGTAAGAGACAACGTTTCTTTTACAAGGGACATTGTGGAAGCAGCACCATTTAACTGACCACATGGCCAACAGGCGAAAGTAGGCAGGTGAGGTAGAACCGTGTAGATGCTGTTGAAGCATCGAACAATCGAAGAATGTTGAAAAATATATCCGCTGCTTCCAAGCCTGCTCGGTCGGCGGAATTGTCCACCACCGAGAGCACTGCTGGGTGAAGCTCGTCGAGATGACACGAACTGAGGACGCAGTAAGACACTTAATGGGAATCCGAGCCATTAAATACAAATTTCATTTACGTAGACATTTAAGGAACCTCATCTCCAGATCAGAACAGGTCAACCTGAGTAAGATCACCTTAAACACACAGCAGAGGCTCCAAAGTGACTTCGAATATTCTAGCAGATTCATTGAATAGAAGACCTCGAATGCTCGGGCAGATTTTCATGCTAAGGATTAACGAGGTAACAAGATGAAATATTACTGCATGATACTCTAATTGGTAACGCCTTGTTAACGAGGCTACTGCATGTACAGAAACACTATTATCTTCTTATCCGTAGATCGCTTAAGCAAATTATACGATGAGGGTGAACCTGTCTCGAAAACGATATGCCGACCCTTACCATATACACTCCATTTGTTGTTACAAACTTTTAAGTAAGCACGTATGCTGTCATATGCAGTTGAGTTCGATGACACTTGTAAAATATCTGAGGGGCCGCGGGTGAAATCTCTTACGCTAAGATGGTGTACGTGTTACAAAATTGAACCCTTATTAGTTGATGCGTTCGTGTAATTAGGATAACGGCGAAAGGCGAAGATACGCCATTGGTGTTTCTCTGACGACAGTTTCGTGGGGAACGATCGTCGGCATTACGTTTACACGGCGGAGAAAGGACCGGAGATGATTTCCCTCCAAATTTCCGTGATTTTTCCTAACAAAACGATATGATCTCAGGAGCAATCACAGTGAGGTCTACTCAGTCTGCTCAGAAGTGATGGAAACCAGAAGAGTCTCGGCGTGGTCCATTGCTTCCATACACCTGGCCTCCCAGCAGGACTTGAAGAACAAAGGAACCTGCTGGACCTTCGTGGATAGCTATCAAACTCCCCGAAAACTGACACGTGGGAGGCGGAATCATTGGCAGACGAAGTATCGCGAGAAGAAAGCTACCAAATACTACACTACGCAGAGCGATAAACCAACGAAAGTCGATTCCATCAAGGCGATTTCGACAGGAATCGCCTTTTTGAGAGTGAAGTTCTATGGACATGGGGTGAGGCGAGAAGGAGGGGGGGTTAAGCCATCGAAAACCGTGCGTCCGCCATGTGTTCACGTTGCTATGTTCGACGTCGCTACAGGCGAAAGTCAAGCAGATATCGGTATCCAGCGAGCCCGGAAATTTCACAAAGCCCAACACTGGTAGACAGGTGCACACAGATGCGATATGAGAGCCGACTTGTGCAGACGTCAGTCACGTATGTTTCATTGTGCCGAATTGGGCCACTGGGCCAACAGCTACCGGAACCGACAGCTCTCAATATCGCATAGGCTTTTTTTTTCCTCTATATGGATTCTACCTAACTGATGGTCTATTTCCACATCAATTTATAATACAATGGATACATATGTATTTCCGGCACCACGTCTGCAAGCACTTGTCGTCCATAATACCAAGTCTCTCACATCGGCTCATGTAACTGATGCGGCATAGGGCAAGCCACGCAATCAGCAGAGGCCAAACGTCGCAAATAAACGCCGGGTGTCTGCCTCGAACAATGTCTGCGGTATTAATCGGCTCGGTTTTGCTCCTACTGTTTATTATGCTTACGTGTCACAATTCGCCGCGATCATAGCGGCTGTTGCTGGAAATCATCGAATAAGGCTGATAACCACCATGGCACCAACAACAGAGGGTTGATGACTACATAGTTGTCGTTAAAAAAAAAAAACATAAACCGCTCTAATAAGTCTATACGAGATCGACTTCGTAATTCGGCTCGCTTGAGAATGAAGGAGAATGCCACCGCCCACAATAGATGGCCATCTGCCGATTCGTCAGTTGACAATGGGTGCGCAATGCTTGCGACGGCATTCGCTTTTCTGACGCACACCGTTGGACAGACAAATCTCCCTGATAGCCATAGGATAGAGCTCACTCTACAACGCTAACCAGCAGGCCGGCGAAACGGTCGAGCGGCTCAGCAACAATATGTTATAATAATCACAACACAATGCCAAACGAACCGCGGAGGTGTCGACACAAAGGGTTGTAGTGACAAAGATTACGACCAACCTGCAGGACGACAATACTGTACTCTGTAGTGTCGGGTCCGGCCGGGTCGTGTCGTGTATGACAGAGGGTTGTGTCTATTTCATAAATCGCTTTCAGAGTGACCACTGTTGTTGACCCATCCGACCCTGTGGTGCTGCATGGCGTGATGTAATTAACGAGCCGAGCATGACGCCCGACACGATCTCGACGCCTCGGAAACATTCATCGACGGGATGTATCACTGCAAAATGGATGCAATCCTCCGCACGGTAACGACAGTGCAATGGGATTAAGAACGGTAGAGATGCAAATTGACAGCTGTGTAGAAGACCTGCATCGTTGGATGAATGAGTACAACGTGATATGGGTCACGAACCAACAGTTAAATCTCGGATTTCTGCTCTTCGATGAGTTTAGCCGCCGGTGCGTGCTATGAGATGAATACATATTTATGATCATACTACTACTATATTATTATTATTGCTAACATTACCGTCACCTCTCAGCGATTATATTCGTTCGCTATTTCGAGCAAGTTCAAGAATTTCCAAGGTTACGTGCAGTACCCGTGAATAAACTGTAGAGTCGCTCCATGCACTGCTATGCCCTGTGAAATGTAAAATGGGAATATCTTGCACCGTCACGCATAAAAAAAGCGGTATTGCAGTTACGCAGGATGTTATAGTAAACGGAAATTACGAAAAGGACGTCCTCCAAAAAAAAACAACGAGTGTGTTCGGAAAGTGCGATCCAGGACTACGGCAACGTCAGCAGAGTATGACGGGACAAAGTCCGTCAATCATCAGTCAGATGCATCCTGGGATTTCGGAAGAAAGGACATTCATTATCCTTAACTGTTCTGCCTCCTCACCCAGTCGTTTACCAGAACATCGTTTAGCCGGAAGACATAGCTAAGGCTTATACTGGTAATATCGAGCAGAGGTATACACACGCAGACAGAGAATATTCGGACGTACGGCTATTTAATAAATTACTTCATAGTATATATATATATATATATATATATATATATACGTTTACTATATCAGCATCAAAATGCGAATGCACCAGCTTGTAAAGGCCAGAGGTAAAAATCGTAGCGCAGTTTTGTCGGCCACGCCACGTGGGCCGGGAAGAACGCCCGGCTAGTAAGGTTAAGTGTCAATTTTCACGTGGCCGTGTAAACCTAGACGATGATGCGTCTACAGTAGGGACCAACCTACATAGAGAAAGTGATGGCGTATTCATTAGTCGAAGCAAGAACTCCTCTGTTGGCTACGCAGCCGTGGAAGGCATAGACATGCATCGATCGCATTGTTTGCTGCTACACGTCTGATGCTCTCGTATGCGACATTATGTAAAAAAAAAGCATTAGGTAAACAAAACTGATCCGACAAGCTGATGCGCGCATTAGCGACCGTGCCAATGCCGCATATATGTATCGGTAGGCGTACATCTGTTCAAATAGATATCGCAGAGAGGAGGGCACGGAGACAGCTCCTGAAACAGCGTCACAGACCCTTCGGGACCTGGACGCGGATGGGATGGTTAGATTTCGTCAGGACATAGCAAGCCTTCGCGAAGTAATGCTGATAAGGCTTGCCTGGGTCATCCCCCACACCATCAGAGGAGGTTTTTGGTGTACGAAGTTTAGTGAGTAGGTTAGGGAGAGACGATCCATCCCCCTGGAGTGTCACACTACCCAGCAATAATTGGGTGTCTATGAGGATTCTCCTGCCACGATTAAAAACAAAGGCGCACAGCAAGCCAGCACGACTCTCGCCGTTGCTGAGCGATGCCGCCGGAGGTGTCATACGTCATTCACCATTGTCAACAACTCAACCCCTCCAGTGACCGGTGTACGACGAAGACATCGTTCTCTCAACGAGCTATATAGTTCGAAGCAGCTGTAAATCGCAGCTCATGAGCTATGCTTACAATTCATCTTCACGTAAGGGCAGAAATAATCCGGCGTAGACGCGCGTACCAGCAGGCGGCAATCACGTTCCGTCGTGATTCAACCGAGCCTACCAAACTACAATAGTTACAAAGGCAAATTGCCAACGACGTTTAGTAATAGGATGACAGGAACGGTGATATAAGATCGTTCTTTCCTGATCGGCGGCCAATCGCTAATAGAAATTACGAGCCTATCTCCATCTCCGCGATTTTAATCATCGCCGGCATTGACCGACTACCTCGTTGACTGAGCTATCGAATAGCATTGTAAGAACGAGAATTCACACTGACTCAATGCCCATCATGTCGAACGAAATGCAGAATGAACCGTTAAGACTGCTTGACGATGCTGTACACAACAGTAGGCGTAATTATAGGAATAATTACGTAATTAATACGTTGATCGACATCGCGCTAAACCTGTCGTGTTTGCCTATGACTTGTGAACAAATTGAACTAGCCATACAACTACAGTTCAAGTTTTTAGCGCTGAAATAACTGAAATATAAGTGATAAGATTTTCGTTGTTGCTGTTATTATTATTCTATTGTTATTGCCTGACGTCAGATCACTGATTAGAAATGAGCCCCAACAGGTCACCGTGGACGGAGTTCGACATCAGTTTGCAAGTACAACTTACATTTAGATGAAAGAAAGAGTCTTTGTCGAAACTGCACTGACGTCTTTCCTTTGGATCTTCATTCGCGTTTGATATCTGTTTCTCTCCCACCTGTCACAGATACGGACAAATTTGTAACATTGCTAGGGAACGATTCCATTCGATGGACCGTGACCATTCGTTGTCGATGTTGCCACACATCACCACACGCGCACGTAATTGCACAGACGGAATTGATCACACCTTACCAGGTGTGTTTATGTATGTATCTATATATATATATACATATATATGTATGTGTGGATGTGGGTAGACATCCTCTCCTCTGTATCATATAGATTTGATATATATATCTATATATATATATATATATATATATACACACAAGCAATATTCACATGGCGACCAGCTCGCGCGTACTGCCTGCTTGAACTACTGATAGATGTGGTTGTGGTCGATACGTCCAACGGTCGCAGCCGAACAATCAACACTCAACGGTGGTGGTGCTGCTGCTGCTGTAGCAGTCGAGCGCGTGGTTACAGCAGAGATATACGAGCGGTAACGTCGACGGCTACCTATCTCCACTCGCTCTCGCCTGCGATAATATCGGCAATCGTTGTCGTTGTGCTCGCGCTGCGGCCCGCTACGGCACAGATGTCCCGCAAGGTATAATACCTGCCGCAGGGAATGACACACGCCTAGTGCCAGTGCGGTCGTCCCTACCTATGTGACGGCTAACTGTAACCGACTGCGCTTACACAAACACACACGCACACAGACCGATCTCTCTCCTCCCTTTTCGATACTCCTGACGCGTCGCGGCAGCCGCTAATGCTGCCTAATGCTCTTGCCATCCGTTCGATGATCCTGTCGACGGACAGCGGCGACTGCCTCCTGCGAGAAGCCACGCTCCCGTCTAGTCGTCACTCGCACGTCGCTCGCTTCAGTACCATGTGTGCAAGCCATGGGGAGGACATCCTCGCAGGATAACACCGAGCTGTCGAGGTTCGATTGTTCACCTGTTTCTACTCGTCACATCCCACTGCTACGATCATCTCCCGCCGTCGCGGTTTAATCTTTCATGTTTTGCTGTTTGCTCAATCTCACCCTGTAACTCTTTCTCTGGTCACTGCGCACGCCACGTTTGCCGCTCTCGTGCCGTCCATGACTGACTGATCGCTGAGCAGCTCCCCGTGCCCGCCGGTAGCTGGGGCGTGTTGTCCCTCGGTAACAGAATAACGACGAACGATAGCGCGGATGTAGGAACCGCTGCAGTGGCAGCAGCAGTAGCCGACTTAACGAAATCAGGTGGCTAGGTGCTAGGTGGATGCCCCCCCGAGCGGCTGCTCGATCCGGTAACGGCCGTACTGTTCAATTCGTTCCTAGCCAATGAGCGCAGTTCTCTCAAACGTCGTCGACCATGCGCGATCAAAACGCGACAGCCAGCCACTGGAAGCAGGTGGCGCATCTATCCATACACACATTTGCACCCACACCTTTGATTCGGTCCGGTTCGACTGCCGTCTGCGTTGACTCTTCCTTTCGACAGCTCTGTATATCTCTCTTCGAATACGTTCTTCTTCGTCCTCCTCGTGGTACTGCAATATCGTGATGATATATATATATATATCTATCTCACTGTTGTTCACTTCACAGCGACCCTGCGGACCTACACCAGCTGACCACTGGCTATTGCCATCGGCTGCCGCCGCGCTCAGCGGCCAACCAGAGCAACTCGCTGAAGTGAGGAGTTACTCGAGTGCGGAGCAGCAGCAGCAGCATCAGCAGCACCTCGCAGTGCTGACTGTAGCATCGCAGCAGCCTTACTACTACTACTGGTGTACAACTACTAGCCACCAGCAATAGGTGCTGCCACCACCGCCGCCGCCGCAACCGGTAGGAGGTAGGGCCCGTAGCCAGCGCGCAGGGCGAACAACGAACTGGAAGAAGATCGACACACGCACGGCCCAGAGGAGGGAAGCGCGAGGGAGGCGCCAACAATAAGAACACAACACGCCACATCGAGAAAATAAGCGACTCAGAGCGAGAGAAAGAAAGAGAGAGAGAGCTGCCGCTGAGCGGAAGCTCGGCTGGGTGAGGGCAGCCATGCAAGGGCAACAAGCAGTCGGTAAAGGGGAAGAGAGGGGAGACACGAGAGGCAGAGAGCGAGAGATAACGAGAGAAGGAGCCTAGGATAGGTTAGGCTGTATGGGCTGTTGGTTTATAGACGGTAATGGGATGGTCCATACGACGCGTAGTGGACTGAAGACTATACCAGAACAACAACAACAACTGCCCACCGAAGGGACCGAGTCTCCAGCATTTTCAGCGTTAGCCACGTTGAACGCTTGCCTTGCCAACGACGGCTCATCAGGCTTCACTGCCCCTCAAATGGAGTAGGAAAGACCCAAGGAAAAGATGAAGGTTTTTCCCGTTCTGATGAAGTCGATTGTATCTAACGCCTCAATAAGGACAACAAGCGAAGTCGGCGACTGGAAGATGGCAAACACTACCCGTAACCTATGTATACAGCACAACGCGCTTGAAGTATGGCAATTTTGGTCGTCGTTAATCGCTAATAATTTGGCAGACCGTATTGATAGGTAATTAGGTACCATAGATCCGTGCTGATTTGTGCACAGATAATATATATATATTGAATATTGAAATAATGGGAATCAGCACAAACAGAGCTCGACTTAGGTCGTACAGTATTACATCTTGGAGATTTGCATCTTTGGTTGTTCTTGGAGATAATCAGCTTTTTTTATTCTTAAATTTGCCATGGTTTTGTAAGGCCTTATCCTGTAGCTGTTATCGATGAGGTGATCTTCGTGTGCTGTGTCGGTAGCGAACGCTGGCTCAACTGCTGTTCCATAACTTTGGTAACGCACGCAGGAGCGCGAATCAGTTCGTAATAGCTAACATAGCATTATGTTATTACGCTGACAGCTGTTATAAATTGGATTTTTGTTCAGTCGAGCTGTGTGGCGTCTGGCAGATGGGATACGAATCGTATGGAACGATGTGACAGTATAATATTAACGCTATTACGTTGTCCGGAACAGATATGAAGGCTCTATTAGGCCGTTGTAGTTATATCCAGCTGGTGTGCCACAAATTGAAGGTTGATTTCTATCCAGTCAAGACGTCTTCTGCAGTCATCTCGACGGATTGTGTCCCGAGGTCGCCACTAAACGATGAAAAACACCTCGTGATCTCGGCGTTCTAATTACCTGCCAGACTGCGATTTCGGTTCTATCGGCAAACAGGATTTGCACTCTGATATTGAGGCGCTTAATTACTATTATAATATATTAATTGTTTGAAACAAAGTTCCGAAATGAGAAAAGGTGGCTTGTCTTTTTTTGAAGAAGCAGTCATTTCAACTGTAAAGTTACGTTCTACCCTTCCCGGCACTTTCTATCTGTTAAGTTACGTCTCCCGTAAGCCTCCTTTTGGTTCCCTTCCTCGATGACGGTACAGGGTGTTCGTAAAGTTACTCACATCTATGGAGAACAAAGCAAGATTGACTTTCCCGATGATAATTTCAGTACAGGAAAAGGGAAATTCAGAAAATATTTTCGTTAAGGGTGCGGCCAACTTTACTTGAAAACCCACCACCGCCTTAAGATTTCTTGCAATGTATGGCGCCCTCTGAGATACCCCTTGTCATTTTTTTCCAAGGTTTGTGGTCTTGAGACACACATCGCTATAGTATAGGACATGGCTGCAACGGATGTCACCGTTAAACACCGAACGTCAGCCGCGCTAAGGTGGCGATTATTCAGGGCATGTTTTTTCATCCACAGCTGATTGCCCGTTTCTAGCGTCGGCGACTGCCGGCGTACCATTTTCGCCCTCCCCGTGTCCTATGCCTGCTGCTTCGAAGAAGAGGTCATACTCTCTAAATATATTTTGTCCCCATCAGGCTATATGGGGACAAAATATATTACCTATATAACTATATATATATATATATATATATATATATATGTATATGGAACAATTGCAGTCGTACCTTGCACTTTCCAATATACTAGATCATTTTATATACAAAAAAAAAAGCAGGAATATAACATATTGTGAACGAACCTCAGGGGGTTATCTCATCACCCTCAGCACGACTCCTACGTGCATTGAGTTAAAGTGGCATTAAAAATGTATAGAGCCTCGACGTGCATGTGCCTTTTGAATGTAAGACTATATCTCAGCCAGCCATTGGAGCTGAGAGAGTTACGATTCAAAACCAACGACTCAGATCGACAAATCAAACCTCGTTACGAGATCATCACGTATCACTGTATAAGTGCAAGAGCTGCGGCTGGGAGCAAGCCATTGTGGTGAATCAGTCTGTGTATTGCGATTCGGCGAGCCTTTAGTTCAGGTTTTCCATCGCTTGGAGCGCCACAGATGTGAATCGCTCTCTACAGAAACAACAGCAACTGCCTTGTAGTGCGGCATCAGGCAATTATCGTGTAGTAAGGCTACGATTCACATATCAAATTGGCGAATAGAGTCAGTGTGAAAGTAACGCGAACTTTTAGAAACACTCTCGTCCTAGAATGGAATTGCATTAATGACAAGGACCGCATACGACTGATGCCGACATCAGCATGAAAACAGTCGACTGAAGCATTTAAAAAGGCAATTTTATAATTGGGGCTGTTATTGCATTATTAGATGGACTGGGGTCATTTAGTGTTTGCCGTTAAAAACCCCATAGCAGATCTGAGAACTGGGCGTGTTTGAGATTTGAAGGAAGCCTCTCTCTCTCGTTAAGTTTGCTCGAGTTGCATGCGCGGGACCAATTGTATTTTTTAGTAGCTAAGTTGTCTCACTGAACACAACGCGCTCGAAGTGATAACGCCCTGCCGGGTGCTCCTGGCTCATTCGATTGAATTCAATCCAACTAACTAGAGGCCATTCCTAATTTGTCCCACCGCCGTTGTCGAGCAACAGATCATCCATGTATCATTTGACGCGAGTAGCGACCTTATGCATTATATTGGTGAAGAAAATCGACTCATCCTTCAACTGTCAAACGCACTCGATGTTATGGGGACGTATCTACTCGGTCAGAGGTGACTTATAATACAGTCGCGAGCTCGAGAGCCATTGCTGCCGCGACAGGTGCACAGTGAGAAGTAACGTGTGGCATTATACAATAGATCATTTCCCAAGCCGCTCGCGATATCAACCATCTTGGCGTACGAGTGCTCCGCACATGTATGTAACCCTTATATGAAACAATACCTCATGTAAATAATGTTAATTAGGAGATAGGGAACTCCACGCCCATAAAATGCACAGTCGAAAAATGTGTCCTAAGAAACTTCGCTATATCTGAATCGTATGCCGCGCATATGGCCGAGCCAGTCATGTGGGATTGCCCACCCAAAACACGGCCATTTGATCACCTAACATATGGAATGAAAATTATAACAAAGACAAAAGCTTTGAGAAACGTTTGTGCGTACAGCTGAACTGTGTGTCCGAGTGAAAGATTTGACATCATTGTCATACAGCAGCAGCAATTCAGAGACAAAAAAAATTTACAACGAACAGCTGCAGACGACAGCGTTAGGGTCGCGGACGACCCACCGTGGTGAATCGTAGTGGCAGCTTGACCCCATCAAATAGGCCGTGTGGGAGAGAACAGATGGGGCGAGACAGTCGTCAAGTCACATCAGTCAGATCAGAATAACACATATGGACACACGCAGAGGGTAGACAATTTGACGCAAAAAAAAAACGCGCAGTCCGATATCCCTAATGAAAATAGCTACGAATCGCCATATAGGAGATATTAGAGTTCTGGACCATATCACATGAGGCAGTTTCTGTTGGCAGCCTTTACTCCTACGATGACATGAATTATTCCATGGGTATCCTGAACACAAATAGATGCCGACACAATGAGCGTGCACAAACAATGATGAGACCCGATGAGGTTCTCCATATGATCATATCCCACCGTCACAGCAATACGGCGAAGCTCGATAGGCGTGTACCTTACAGATCATGCATAATTGAGGCATATGACAATAAGCAGTTGCATTTCAGCAGTGTCATACCTGAACACCCTTGCGCGGTTGTGTCCAGGGCAGGGTGTCAGAAACACGGAACGATTCGGTTAGAATTGCACTTCGTTTAAGGGTTGAAACGTACTCACCTATCCGCATGTAGCAAAATAGCAATACCGCTGCATATCATGGCTAAATAGTTATGGACAGCAGGGATACTCGCCACGATGGATATGACCGGATAGAATAGCCATGCATAAGTGTACGTTCATCAATTCTGATCAAGCGTGACGGTGGAATTAGTCATCAGCTGCTATTGTCATCGACTGATCAGACTAACCTATCCACACGTCTGTGTTGTGATCAGCATACAAATGCTGGTGCGCACTCATAAAATATACTAGCTAAAAGTCCGAGTAGTGGGTTCAAGTAACTACTGTCTAAGCATGGTAGTAAACTGTTCGGAAATCAGACGAATTTCAACCGTTGAAGCCCATCGATATTCATCGAAATATTAGCATCAATGGATGAACATATAGGAAGGTGTTCGAAGGTTACATTTTCGGCTGAATAATGACCTCAAGCGATTAACAAGTTGATCGTACAGGTATACTGAAATGGTTGGTGGTTCGTGCAAGTCGGAACTGGCCTCATCGACGGATGCAAGGAAACCTGTAGTCTTGGACACTTGCTCATACGGAGATTTCCACCCGTTGATTCAGGCCACTACTGTCCACCGTTAATGCACATCGACGTGGTGGTGTATGAGAGCTGCTATATTATTACTATCGGTAGTTGTGCAGTCGTCCTTCCGAGCAGTCGCAGTCGTAACACGACGGCTCCCACTTGGCCGAATGGCCTACGAAGGCCGCGAACCGGAGCGTGATCCCTCCGACCGAATCCCAGTCCTCTCTCCGCTTAACAGCCACGATAGTTGCACGACGGACTTTCAATGATCACCGTCTGATAATCACCCAGCCGTACGCCGGGCCCGCGACACCGCGACCGAGTCATGTCCGAGTCTAACAGACGGGTTCCTCTGAGGGACCGCTGGTCGAACGGCATCAAAGCGTTCTTATTCGCCAAAGAGCACTCACACACACACACACTCGGGACAATACAAACTCCATTGATAACACCACTATTTAAGGGTCTTGTACGCTGTCCAAGCTCAACATGTTGAGTGTGCTAAAAGGCGATACGATGAATAGTAACCACCCAAGCGCAAAGCGAAAGCAGCAAATTAACTTAAATTAACGTACTGCCCTCTGCTAGGCCAGTCTGGGTTTCGACCCAGGCGGCAGATGTAGAACGGATATTCGCCACACAGCTATCTGGTCACACTAGCTCTGATTTGTCTTCTGGGATTAAATTGTTGTTCGAGCTGACCCTCAGCTGTTCCCCTATCTGACAGGACTCAGCTCTTAACCTTTTAGGTATTACTATGAGGACCTCTCGGGGTCACCTTTGCTTATTCTCTTCCTTATTCGTACCTGGCAATGTCTTCTGGCATTAGCACGACCTTAGTATATATATATATATATATATATATATATATAATTATACCGCGGTGCGGTAAATACACACCTAATTTTTTAATTTACACAATTCGTATTATATGTCGTCACATCATGATTGCTTAAATCGGTAGCCCATTTTCAGCTGGGAGATGGCTGACACAGCCATCACAGTGCATTACTATACAACACAATACAATGTTTTTGGTTTATCAACAGAAGTGCAGTCTTTTACAACGTTGAAGTTCTCGAAGCCAGTAGAGTGTGGCGCAGTCCTGGTGGGCGGAGAACTCCCCAGTTGGAGCGGTTTCAACTGCAGCAGAAAATGCAACAGACTCTAAGACCGAGACCGCTCCCCTCTCTGGGGCAAACCGTGGGATGCAAGGCGTGGATAAACCCGACGCCTCAGACGAAAAAGAAAATCGCCTCAGCATCATGGTCACACCGTCCACATAAGCAGGGTGCATTAACAATTTTGAGATTATTCATAAGATTCCATTTGTACAGCGGCTGCAACACACCACGATTTTCCGTATTAACCTATGCCAGGTGTCACCCAAAACGGTCGCGATATTCTATATATTACCCTTGAACGCTGAGTCATTCAAATCGATAGAATATGTATTAAGTTTTCGAGTTGCTTTCCGGATACGCATATGCACCATACGATAATGCCAAAACGAACATGACAAGTATCTATGCTTTGTGGTTCAGGTCCAATCCGCCAGACTGATTATCGATAGCCCACGATTGTTGACTATCCGCACCTGTTTAAGAGACCTACCTGGCAAGATGGTGGCTGCTTGATTCCGCCGTGGCGTCGACTCGGTGTGCAAGTTTAACCAAGGTGACTCTGACCGAACGTGACTATTTGTTCTGCAACTATAGACTAGCAACCCTTTCTGAATTCTGGGTCGCATCCTCTCACCCGATTCTTGCATAGCCGCCAAGATGGTCCAGATAGAACGCGACGCGAACGATTTCAACGCTTCACACGTATTTGATACGTCCACCAGGACGAACTATATGTCTAATACTTCAGACGGCAGACTTCGGGTAAAACTTAAACCATATAATTGCACCTGTTCTATTCACGAGGACGTTGGGCACTGTCCGGTCAGAGACTGACGAAGCCCATCATGCGAATGAGTTAGGTAAGGCCGCGGTGGTGCACATGTTTAACATGTGGCCAGTGGCAGCTGCGTCTAGTGCCGCTGACACGTTTGTGTTTCGGTAGGAGAAACGAAACGCCGCAAGGTTAACTTACATGGACTGCCTCCTGCACAAGATCATGCCATGGTTAAACAAGAAACTGTTTAACAAAACTGGAGAGTAGGGTTAATGGTGGTGGTCCCTCCCCTGAGTGGTGCTCTTAGGGAAGGGGCCAACTGAATCTGTTGCTCATCCAAGTGTTTGCATTCGACAGCTGAAATATTTGCCACTGGGAGATCTCACTGTGAGCAAAGCGATATACATGAGAAATTTATATGATTTATGTGAGTCACCGTGCAATTAGCGATGAAGTGGTGTGGCCTTGTCGATATCAAGTTGTGTATACTTTATTCCAAAATTTGCATTGGTCATAAACGTTATATTGCAGCTTGCGGCGCGTAACATGGTGCTGCGACGAGAGGACTCCGTTCGATTTTCCACCGCGAAGTCATTCACATACTGGCATCGATGGCGCAATAATGCACTTTCACATGTGTAGTATACTAATATAAAACTAATTGGTATTGTGTTATGTACAATTGGTGCCCATATGCGAATTGTGCTAGTTCAATACGAACGTTGTGGTATTGATCGTCATCAGGCGGGGTTTCGAGTTGTGGATAACAGTTGGAAGCCGGCAATTTCGATGTGAACGCGGACGTGATAAGACAAATTTTGACAACGTCAAGTACTAAACACGTGATAAGTTTATTGAGTTTATTATGGTTATATATAAATATCGTATATGTTTATTATGGTTATTCCTCTAATTTCCACATCGCCAATTCCTTATCGTAGAATGAACATGACAACAGCGTCGTCCGGTCCCACCAGTCAATGCCATAGCACATGGACTCGTGTCCGGTGAAATGCTGCTTAATTGTCCATGTCTCGGGGCGACAATCGACGATGAATGCCCCAGCGTACATGCCCGCCACAGCGAGAAGTCGGAGTTGAGAGGGGTGATCCCGTATTCGCCAAACGCCACCTCCGATATCGACCTCTTGCTTGGGATCGCGTGTCATCCGCAGATCAAACTGGTAGAGTTTATCCTCGTACGTGCCAACGAGAAGGTGATCCTCATTCCACGGATCAGCTTCAATTGACGTCACGCCGCTCTCGAAGCGTCGAATCACGCGCGATGAGCCATCATCGGCAATAGACGTTTGCCAAAGTTTGGCGTCATCGCCACCCGTGAAAATCCGCGACCCGTTGTGAAGCACTGCCCAAGCTTCTAATTGGCTTACCGCATATTCGTTCGTGAGGCAAAGATTGGACGAACTCGCGTGACGATTAGTCAGCTTGTACTCGCGTAGTGCGCCAGAGCTGAATGTCGCCGCTACGCTTGGCTCGCGGTCGCCGCAGCTGACAGGACTCCAGGACACTGAAAGAGTTATGCTTTTGTTAATCGCCGGCTCCGACTCCAATGCGGCGTCGCTTTCAAACTTCACCTGATTATCAGGCGTGACATATCCTAGTCGAACGGTGCCGTCAGCTAACGCTGCGGCGAAAACCTCACTTCCATCATCCTTCACTATTGACTGGCCTTTTCTAAACTTGATGTCGAGCACGCCAGCTGGAGCCTCGCAGGTTGTCACGAGTTGGAATTTGTCGCCGTTCGAGCTAAATAGCGAAACTGATCCGAGCCTCACCTGCTCGCTGCCCTCCTGAAGTTCATAGGTGCCAACAAGGAACCGTTCGCCATCATTACACATTGCGATTGTGTCACAATTTGCGTGCATCTTCAGGTGGTCGAGAACGGCAGCCATGGCGAAAAATGCTGAACGCCGTAGCCTCCGTAAATCGCTAGGTCGTATACACCACCAACGAATCTCTTATAGCGATCTCGGTCGATACGTGAAAACGAGTAACGTAGGAGAAGTACGGCGTCAAACAATAACGAGTTAAATACGTCGCATCTCTATTTCGTTCGAATTACCGCGCTCTCCCGTTTGTCGACGCTCAGCTGTTTGGTGCTCACGTGTGTAGCACCGCTACGGTATTTGGATTCTCTGACAGGAACGGCCGTCAGCAGCGCGGGCCGTTTTGAACTCGGTCACGCTGAAAGGATTTTATTTCGACTTCTGACGGACAAATTTTGTCTTTTGTTTGTGTTTAAAGATCTGAAAATAATTTAGTACTCATCGGTGGTCACTCTTAATACTTTGTAGTTATGAAGAACTTAACGTCTACAGTGATTCTAATCCGCTTGACTAACGGTCTGTGTTAACCATAGGTATTCGCGGATGCATATCAATGTCACTTATGTGTCTACCCTCTAATATCACGTGAAATTAGTACACATAGTTGACCTAGACATAGAGATCACCCTGCGCAGGGATTTTACTATGGACAGTTTTAAATTCGTTATATTGCCCCAGGGTATAATTACGTTTCTAATGCACGACGATTTATTACGATTTATTTATCAGCATGGAGGAAGAGAACTCGCAGGAAAGTGTGCGGGAGTCACTTCATAACGTCATCAAATCTGAATGATCTTCACCTTTTGTTACAGGTAGAACAAGACCAACTCCGTAGCCAGCAGCACCGGCAATAAGGCTCGATAGAAATACTAATGACTCTTTTATGCTCGCACGAGGCTAATGACTACCCATCGATTATTCTATACAACTTTCCATTCTATTCCAACAACCCGTCTCTTTTCCCCCCTTGCTTTTTTGAAACCTTAGGCGGGCACGGCCCTCTCACTGCGAACTTCCTCGAAGGGGTCTACCATAGGCTGATCCGCGCCACCGGGGACAGACGCGCAGGATCCTTTCTTCTGCAACGGCTGTCCCTCGCTGTGAGGCAGAGAGGCAATGCCATCGCCTTCCTCGGGACAATGTGAGCCACCGAGGCCCCGGTTCCCTACTAATCCCCCCGCCAAATAATCGCTAAATAGAATTCCTAATCATTGTATGTTTGAATAAAAGTATCTACTTTCCATTGTATATTATGTATTCCAAATATTGTTGAATAAACAAACCAAGACCCGCCTGTACTCTAGTCTTGATGTCGTGGAACCCCGTGTGCCCTAAAGATAGAACGACTACCAATGGCGATGGCGTGGTGAGTTCATGTGCACGTTGCTATGGAAGGATACTCTTGTTTGCACGGATTCGATCCCCACCGTTGCATTTGAAGTGGGCGAGTCTTATGAAGCAATGCCGAAATCAGTTGTACCGACGACGAAGTTCAATGTTACCTGTGAGTCAGCCTGGAAAATTTCTTTTCTTTTCAGGCTACCAATAGCGAGTCACTTTTCAGCTTCGGTGCGATCATTTCAGACTAAATTGTCACACAAAAATCGAAAAACGTCTGATGATGTGTTGTTCACAAGGGGCCGGCGTTTGCCAGCATTCCTCGAAACCTTAGGCGGGTTGTCGAGGTGAAGTTTCACCCTGTTGTCGAGGTGAACATTTTCCAAAAGTCAATTGACCTTGTCATGAGTTAGGATGAGGACAGAAATGCCACGTCATTACTGCTCCCTCTTTATAAGTATTTAAAATCTCACAGTTGAAGCGAGGAATAGTCTTTGATAGAGAACACCTTCGTGTCAGAAAACGGCGAGAAGGTAGATTTTCATTTCACCAATTATTATGGTAAGCAACAGTATTCTCGGTCGGTCAGTTTTGCCGACGATGTTGAACGCGATATGAAGACATGCGATAAAACGTCTTGTGGTTTCGCAGTTGAGATTGTGACACTTCTCGAATTGTATTCTTTCTTTTAAATTTTATTTCAAGTACTGTTTCAATGTTAGCACTGTGAAAATTCCTTGTCCTCTTACGATACGGAATTACAAGCACTGGTAAGTAAAGCTATTCAACAGTAGTATCAGAATCGAATTAAGATTAACAACAACGCAATGTGTTAAAATTAGAAATTACACTTTATTAACAGATGATACACCATTTGTTATCTTAGCAATTATTCTTTATCATCTACGTATGTATAACATTATCAAGTTTGTAATTCTCATTATGTACAATAGGTTTGGCTGGGGCCTTGTTTTTTTTTTATCAAACACGCACACACACATACTGCTCGAGAGAGGTGCATGCCGCATAGAAGGAACAGCGAAAGTATCTCCGAACGACGCTTTATGCTTCTATGATTATGAAGGAGACAACTTACGACGCGCACCTCAATGAGCGTCGACAGCTCACGCTTACGAATGATTAATCAGCTATAATTAAATCCGTCTAGGAGCCTTCACCAGAGGATAATTACCGATACTGTGTGAATCAACGTTGGTGCACTTCCGCTGCGTGCAGGTTAAGGAAACACAGGATTTATCACTGTTCAATAACAAGCGTAAATTCGAATTAGTTCAAGCACAAATTAGAGTGTTAGCATTCAATAGGTGATATCCCCGATGAATAGGGACGACGATTATTAATAAAGAAAAATCAAGTTAACTTATATATATATATAGCGCTACATGGGAAAGGTAGGGTGTCGGCGGCTAAAAACTTTGAATAAGCTCAAATTGTGAGAAATGAGATCTATACATCCGAATTAATACACTGGAAGTCAGTCCAGTCAAACGGAAGCGGATGCTTGAAAAATCGGCTTTGAAGCGATACCTTTTCAAATCCTCATTTGCTAAAATCAATTCCGTCTGAAGCTGACGTCAAAACCGCGTCATGTACAACCTGATTTTGTGTTTCGCTTCGATCTGCCATAAAGCTTAGATGCTCAACATCAATTGGAAATACATTTTGAGGGAAACCGTACGATCGCTCAGGTACAACAATCCAATCTATTAGCTATAGTAAACGAATTCAAAGACATGTTCGAGACAATGAGCTTTTGCATCGTAAGTGAGAAAAAAATCACCTGTAAGATTGCAAGAGGCAACCTCCAGTTTTCAGAAAAATTCGTCTGTGGGCATCCAATACTATTTGTAAAGTATGAACAAAACTTGGCGAAATAACATCGTTAACCAAGAAATGCTTATAGGAAAATGTACATTTTGCGTAATTCCGAAGGATTTGTTTTTCGCTGATAATAGCTGAGCCGGTACTGATTCTCATTCTGGTCGTTGAATCTCTAAATATTTCGAACTAAAATAAAACATCCGGGCTGATTCATTGGGGCGGACTCGGAAAGCGAAACACAGAATCACGTTGTACAACGTCCGACACGGGTTTTCCAACCACAATTTTTGATCAAAATTCGTCTCCAATTTGCAAGGCCGTAGTTCTATAAAATAGAACTATCAAGCCTTCCGGACGTCTCCGGTAGATGGACTTCAAAAGTGTATGAATCTTCAATAATTCCATCCACAGATGCCGTTTTGGTGTCACTGCGCTTGTGAAATATTCCTCTCGGCACTAAATGGCTGGAAAATGAAAATCACTGCAATTGGAGCTTACTCAAAGATCTAACCTACCGACCGAGCTATATATATATATATATATATATATATATTAAAGCCATTAAAGCCGATGTCACAATATATATACGTATACGATAATATTGCTCACATCTGGCTTTTCAAATTGCGTACTCACACAGTCACACAAAGACATACATGACCACATTTTCCTAAAGGCGCATAGGTACCCATTAGAGATAATTGCTGAAAAGTATAGTAGTAAACAAAAAGTATAGTGCTAAGAAGAAAGACGGTCTCCGATGCAAATTAGCCCGTTATCGCTTTGAAGCGAGCTATTCGAACCGATTCATAATGATGATAACGTACCACGACCTGTTCTGCTGCGACTCTTTACGTTGATAATTGCTTTCTCCCTAAATAAAACAAATAATAATAATAAGGCTGGTAGCAACTTTTTCCTTGTGTATAGCTCTGCTTGATCTTCACGCTGGGTAAGTTGCGATCTTCTAAGCATTATTGCAAGTTTTACGGGATTGGCTGCTCTCATAAACAGGCTGTCGACATGTCGATTCTTCGAAAAATCGACGTCTCTCTTTGCTACAGGGGCGGCCCCCAACACCCATCGCGCCTTTCAGAATTCGAAACGATTTGGCGCAGTCGCGAGCGGATGTACTGCTAAGCAAAGCTAGACGCAGTCACATAACGATAAGATCCATATATATGTACGGGTATAATCATCTCTCGGTCGTTGTAGACGTTGTATTATTGTTAACGAGGACCGTATCCATTTCGGCCATTGTCAAGTTCCTTCCGGTACTTTACCGAGGCCGTCACGTAGCCGAAAGGCACAGACGTACATTTCGAATTTCGGTCGTTCCGAGTATCGACACCGAAAACTGCCCTCCACCCAACAAATTTTGGCTCAACGCAAACATCTGTCATTGGCTAGGATTCAAAGCGAAGTGCCGAAGTCGACAACAAGCGGTTCACTTGATTCAACCTGGATGTCGACGAGAGCCTGGTTTAGCAGTGACGCGATATCGTCCACCTGACGAAATTCCTGATCGCTCATCGCTGGCCAATAGAGAACCTTCGACAGGTCAGCTTCCTGAAAATGGAACGAGAATAACGGATTATAGCACAGTCATTGAAACTGTGCTGATTCGCGGTGCAGCTCTTATCTCTGTTTTGTGTGTGTACATCTACCTCCACTATTGTCAATGATCAATACACGTTATGCTCCATGTTAAAGTGTATACGCAAGGATGTCGAAACTGATCGAAACCGCACACGTCACATTAACTATAGAAGTTATTAGAAAGCTATTAGAAAACGAAATGTTGACCCCGTATAACCGTCTATTATTACACGCTCCCTAATGAATTTTAGGCAATTTTCGCTATTTTCCAAAAAACAACGTGGATTTTTTTATCTTTTCTTTTATGTCTGTTGTAAAATCTAAATTAAAAAAAAATGTAGTTAAACTTGGCTAAGTCTCCCGTAGCGTTGCGTCATTATTTAAACATTCTCAGCTGAAAAGCAGCAACTCTGAACGACCTATCGACTGAGTGCTAGCATTACCAATCCGTTTTGTCACTCACAGTCGGTACCTGTAATAAGCATAGTCGGGCTTTCTTCTGGTACGGTGTACGAGAAAGCAATTGATCCACTTTGTAGTGATACTGCCGACCTCGCTGTGTGGTCTCCGAGCTGTCCATATAGTGTCCTAATGACGAGATGTTTATTACATGTCTGTAACACAAAAGACACTCCTCGTAAGCTAAGGTAATCAATCAATCAAAGGTAGCCACCAACAACTTGGTATATATACATGTTCAAGTAGATACATATCTAAACAGCAATCGTTCTTCTATGCTCTTGGAAACAGCGTTTCTCAATGAATGCGCCATGCTTCCGAACAAAATGGCTTAAGGGGAGATAAGCTTCGATAATAATGTTAAATATTACATTTCGGTTTCGAACAATATACGTTTTCTTTAATCTAAAAAAGAACAGCATGGATACATAGCATGAATCGATCCGTTGTCTGGGCTCCACGTAAATCTGCCAACGTAACATGTTGGTGATCATGGGGAAAAATGCTAATGATAATAAAGGACCCGCTTACGCCATCGTGTTTTGTAGGATTCGGTTCAGCTCACTCGATTCCTCATCCTCGATTTTATTTGTCGATCCATAGCTTTCACTGAAAATGCGCAATTAGACCACAACTCGGGTAAGTCTCAGTAAGGGAAATTCATTTGCTGCGAACAAAATTCTCCAATTGATACATTTTTGGAATCAACAATATATATGTATATATACGTAGCTAAAACCACAAAGAATCCTGCATTGTTATGGGCATTACGGAATCCCACAGATGTGCTTTGTGAAAAAACTAAGTAAACCGCCTCCCAGAACGACCAGCGGGATCTTGGTTTTTGTGCCCGCTGTATATTTTCAATATGTTGAATACGCTTGGTTTAAAACACCATACAGTCACTATAATTGATTGGTATTAGATGATACCCAGTCTATTTTAGACAGTGGCGTGTCTATCGTAGAAATACAGGTCGTACAATTATTCGACACGTATAATTATATCTATAAATAACAAAACACTATGCCTCTCAAATGTGCTGGATGCATTACTGTATTCTCTTGGTTAGTAACTATGTTGGGTAACCAATCCGTATGTTGGGGTCACTATGCTCAAGTGAGTTGAGCTGGCCGTCAATTTGGCAGAAAAACGCATCTGCCAACAATATTCATACACATCTCTGGCGGGCCCACGCCGGTCATCCGTGGTCTCCGTAACAGCTCTTGTGGCACCAATAGCGTACGATTACGTGAGAGCCTTTGTGTGGAGCAGTCTGTTTGTGTTGGTGCCTGTGCAAATCTTTGCAGCCATTGTAATAGTACTCACTGGTACGACTGCTGGATTGATCCGGATGACACAGGGTTTGGCAACAGTCCCCGGGTATCAGAGTTTTCTCCCTATATGAAACGAGTGATAAATTTCAGGTGAGAAAATCATTCTGGATGAAATTCACTTCATATATATATATATAATAAAAATTCACATATTTTATACGGGACAAAAAATGCTTTAGTATGTCTGTCTATAAACTGTGCCATTTCACATGAGCATTGAGAGCTCTCATATATTTGAACCAAAATGAAGTATAGTATCGGTGTGTCGTTTGTTAATCATTCATTCAAGTTAATGAACTCACAGTGTACACTGAATTCATAAGTAGACAAAATAAAACAGTGAATGACACTTTTCCAGTATAGAATGCTAAATGGGAATGCTGCTTGTTATTTGAGAGCTCATTTGGGATTGGTTACTATTTGGTTTGGGATTGGTTACTATTATATAGATTAATTCAAGATACACGGTGTTAAGCAGGTCCCAGATTACGACCACCTGCGACGATCATTGTCTTTTCAACCATCAAACATTTTCTAAACATTGTCCAACTTCTCCTTGGAGGTGGCACGTATAGATATAATTTAAAAATAAAAGCAAGGAATGCAGGATATTATTATTATTATTCATAAGATGCGTAGAACATTATTCCATTATTATCTTGGTTCTCGCAGCGGGTAAAAGGTTAATCTCGCGAACGTTAATCCCTCATCATACGCGTGATCCACCGGCTGCCGTTGAGGAGTGACATTCGCGTCAACGTAGCTCTTGCAACGAAGAAGAGAAAATATCAATGGTTCACTGCACTTTTTGACGCAAAATTAGCGAAAAACAAACCACACATATGTGATCCGCCGTATCATTCACCACTGCTGCTGCTAAAACAGCCTGACAACACTATTTCTTTGAGTCGAGAGTACAAGCGAGAGGCAAAGATTAAACTGGCTGGAACGATGTTCGCAAGGGAACGCTGGGGAACGCGGGAAGATTGTAGCGCACCTTCTTCGGGAGAAACCACAGAATATTCCGAAAGCAAGCCATGATGCTGATCTATGTGCTGTTGCAGGACGTAAGGACAACTGGAGAGCGACGCTGAACGGCTGACAGGTTTCTTCTCTTGACCACCACGTCAAATCGTCGTGAGCCCTGGCCAGCTGGTGGAATGATCACAACGACGGCATCATACGGGCATATTATTACGTTGGGCCGTACTTAACTTTCATACTCTAATCTGGCATCGAACGGGTATTATCTGTCAGCTCCAGGTGATAAGCTCTGCACCGTACGTAATGACTCGTATCGGCGGATTCGCTGGCCGGATAGATTCACCCTGCTCCCCGTGGACTGATTGACCATTACTAGTAGTACTGGCACGATGACATATAGTGTCAAGCGTCGCCAGTACTTTGAACACAACTCACCTGAGCGTCTTTATCTTCTCCACAGCAGCAGCAATTTCCCATTTTGTGGCTTGTTCGGGGGGAGTGGTCGTCTCACTTCACGAAATCTATTCCATGACACAGAGAGGAACTCGGTGAGCGAAATCTATTCCATCACAGGCAGAAACTCGGTGAGCGCGGTGAATAGCCAGCTGCTTTTTCGTTCAGAAGCTGAGCGTTCTGCGAAACTCCTCCTGCAATTGGCGTTCGCGGTTAACAACACACTGTGGGACAGTGACAATTGATGTGGGATAGACGACTTTTGCGTAGACAACTCACGGGGCCGAATCAACACAATCGAATTGAGCCTCTAGCTGATCAAAACGATGAGCACGAAACCAAAATACATCTCACTAAACTCTGAGCTGGACGCGCGTATCTCAGCGCGCATACACACAAGATTCTGGCGGATGAATTTCTAAGAAGGAAAACACTCGAGCCCTATGAAGTTGTCCATGTGATGCAGGGTAAAAATATGGGGATAGAATAAATATGCAGGGTATAGCTGTATGCATTTTCGTCACAGGGTACTGTGCGTGTTGGATATCAATTGCGGCACGTCATAGCCATAGCTTGCCTGGCGACCCGAACGGATGATGGCAGACTAGACGGTAGATATGGAGTCGGTCTGCTGGCGGACGCGGCGGCGTCGGCGGCGATATCGTCTGCTCAACGAGTTGGCTCCTTGTTAGTGGTGAATGAGGTGACCGTGTTTTGCACGTTTCCTTGATATGCGGCGGCTTTTACAAGTGTGTAGAGTTCCTTTACAGAGTTATCAGCAGTTGAAGTATCTCCACCGAACAGCAGGGTAAGATCAGGTTGAGGAGCTACTGCAACCGAATTCTGATTGATTTTCCAGGAGGATCTATAGTTCTGTATCGCTGCCCATAGCTCGCGTACGCGCTAAGAACCGCGCACGAACCTTCGAGATAGTCTGTTCCGGCAACACGAAGAAGAAGAAGCGAAGTGTCTTAAAAGAAGTAGACCTCGTCAACTGGTATTCGCTGGTTGTTCGACCATTTGTGCCATTGAACGTATCTCACCCGTTGTCCAACTCACCGGTGCACGCGGGCGCAGATAGCTGTTCATTTTTGTGGCGAGCAAGCCGGCTGAGCTTTGTGGATAGTTCGGCATCTTAGATTGAACGCTTTCGCTACTGGAGCGATGTCTGCGGCCTTCCACGTCGTGAAGCTTACGCGAGCACCAGGAAATCGATTGCTTTGGAGTTTAGCCCGGCCGGTTCAGGCGCGACCCGTTAGCTCTGTGCTACCGCCGAAGCAACCTACCCCTCAGATCGAGCTAGGCCAATTTAAGAAGAGTACCGCCCCGCATATCTTTCGTTCTGCGTTCAGCACAGCAGCTCCAAAGGAAAGCAGCCCAGATGATGCCTATCACAATATCATTGGTGATAGCGAAAAAGCCGCTGGTTCCGACGGCGAAAAACATGAATTTCAAGCCGAGACCCGAATGCTACTTGATATCGTCGCAAAAAGTCTGTATTCCGACAAGGATATCTTTGTGCGCGAGCTCATCTCAAACGCGTCGGATGCACTAGAAAAATTCAGGTATGATCACATCATTTCATGCTATCCCGTACGAAATTAACTATATCTAATAATGATCAGAAATCAGATGACATCTTTTACGGAAATGTAGGCTATATTTCTTTCGCGCATGGATTGGTGTGTATTAGACAAGGTAAAAAATATTGCTGACATTACAGAAACTGGTCATTAACTGTGTTGAATGGGGGAAGGATTTATACTACTGGTTCACATGAGGCAGCGCTATTGTTTGAAAGCATATAATACAGATAAATATACCCACGGTATGAATTGAGTACGATTAAAACAGTTGTGGCACTATATTTCTATATTTGTTAGTAGTAAATTTTCATTAATCAGAGTTCATTAATCAATAAAAATCAAAAGTATAGTTATTGCTCATCGTTGACTAAATCAAATGTTTTGTTCTCAATTTTGAAGGTATCTTCGATTGACGGAGCTAGCTGACAACAAAAGGGCTCAGGAAGCTCCACTGGAAATCCATATCGCCACCGATAAGCAGAATCGGACGTTCACGATTCAGGATACTGGTATGAAGCAGGGCCTTGTTAATTTACAAGTGCTTATTTGAGTCGATTGTCAGTATTCCATGATGATAAGGGATTTTATCGTTATGGACAGGTATAACTCAACCTGTTATGAGCTGAAAATGGTCTTGTTCTCTCAGGTCTGTGTCATATATGGACATATGGTATTTATACATAAAATCTGTGTTATATATGGGCATAAATGTCATATATATATGCATATGGTAGGCATATATAAGCTTCATGTGGCGGCCATCACCGTCGCGCTATTGTCATAATGGTTCGCGCGATAATCGGGGAAACGTACCTGTTCACGCTGTATCATTGTTCAACGGAGGCCAGGCTGTGCTTTTATTTTTAAGGGAGGGCTATGATGTATATGAATGGAATGATGGACAGTCACTACGTCAAGTCAGCCGCTCGAAGCTAATGCCGCCATCAACTGGAGCAGCGTTGACGAATCGTCGTTCTCATTCTAGGTATCGGCATGACCCGTGAAGAGATGATTGACTGTCTGGGAACAATAGCGCGATCGGGTTCGAAGCAATTCCTCAAAGAGAACGCGGGCAAGGCGAACACAGAATCGATCATTGGCCAATTCGGTGTAGGATTCTACTCGGCCTTCATGGTGGCCGATAAAGTTGAGGTGTTTTCGAAAAGCCGTCGCAGTAATAAAGCATACAAATGGACCAGCGATGGCAGCGGACAGTACGAGATTCAGGAAGCCGAGAGTGTCCAGGAAGGCACCAAGATCGTGTTGCACCTTAAAACCGATTCGCGGGAGTTTGCTGACGAGGATAAGATTCGCGAGATAATTCGCAAGTTCAGCAACTTTGTTGGTAGTCCCATCTACTGCAATGGGAAGAAGGCCAATCAACTTCAGGCCGTATGGCTTATGGATCCGAAGGAGGTGACGAAAGATATGCACCGTGAATTCTATAGGTAAGCATGCGGTACTTTGTGAATCACTCCCATTATAGGCTACGCTCTGGCATTCATATGTACGCGCATTCAGCTCAAGCAGCGAATCTAGCATCATTTATCGAGGCTAAAATGAGTTCTTAGCACGTACCTGATATGAATTGTCACTTGCTTCGCTTTACCTACTCACCTCCGCAGGCTCAGCTGTCCAAGTTACCGCCACTATGTCATTCATAATGTGCCTATGTATTTTTCACAGGTTCACCAGTGGATCAATGGACAGTCCACGATTCACGCTGCATTTCAGAACCGACGTTCCACTGCAGTTGAGCACGCTTCTATATGTACCCGAAAGTAAACCTGGCCTCTTCGAAATGAGTCGAGATACGGAAGGCGGCGTGGCACTATACTCCAGGTATGTTCAAGTTACACTTGTATAGCAAACGATCAACCATAGCTAGAAACCTCAGTTAATAGAGAAAGCTAATATAAAACAACTCTTATTATGCGCGACGAACAAACCTTATTTATTAAACCCCCTTAAAGCAACCCCCGGGGCCAGATTGTGTAGCGTGCATGTAACTGCACAAAAGCGATGCCTTGTATCTTTAGCGCAGCCGAATATCGCTCTCATCCAGAGGGTTCGGTCAATTTTTGTGGTTCTTACATCTGTCTCCCACTGTCTTTCTTTATCTTCGGTCTTTCAGAAAAGTGCTGATCAAACCACGCGCAGAAATTCTACCGAAGTGGCTTCGATTTGTGAAGGGTTGCGTCGATTCGGAGGACATCCCTTTGAATCTGTCCCGAGAGCTTCTTCAGGACTCGGCATTAATTCGGAAAATTCGAAGTCTGATCACGTCGCGGCTTGTCCGACTCCTCCAGGACAACATGAAGAAAGATCCCGCCTCATACGAAGAATTTTACGCCAACTATCAAGTGTTCCTAAAGGAAGGTATCCTCGCCTCAAATGACCACTCGGAAAAGGAGGACATCTCGAAGCTGCTGCAGTTCGAGAGTTCAACGTTAGGGGCTGGCGAGAAGACCTCAATAACTGATTACATTGGCCGGATGAAGGAAGGTCAAACGGATATCTATTATCTAGCTGCGCCAAGTCGACAACTGGCCGAAAACTCGCCCTACTACGAGGCCGTGAAGAAGAAGGATGTCGAAGTGCTGTTTTGCTATCAGCCGTACGACGAGCTCGTGCTAGTTCAACTACGACAATTCAAGTCGAAACCGGTGATCTCAGTCGAGAAGGAGATGCGCCGTGACGTTGAAGCCGAGCCAGTGACGACCGAGAACATGAAACAACTATCGGACTGGCTGAAATCCATGCTGGCACCAAAGGTGCACAAGGTGAAGATCACAGGCCGTCTGAGCGAGCATCCGTGTCTCGTGTCCGTCGAGGAGATGGCTGCTGCGCGTCATTTTGTCAAGACGTCCCTAGCGCAGTTTAGCGAAGAGGACCGATACAAGCTGTTGGAGCCTACCCTCGAGTTGAATCCGACACATCCAATTATCTCGAAGCTCACAACACTCAAAGATTCGAATCCGGATCTAGCCAAAAAGCTCGCCGATCAACTACTTAACAATGCCATGGTGTCTGCGGGCCTTGTGGAGGACCCGCGCACCGTTACCGTCGGCCTCAACGCCCTCCTTGTTCAGTTGCTCGAGAAGCACTAAACTCGCTGCTGCTCCGGCATGACTGCGGCCGGTGCTTCGGGAATTCGTTTTCAGATGATTTCTGTCTCAAAGGCCAGCCCGATCATACAGGAGCTGTTGTATACATACAATTGTACAATGCTTATTGCAGCTGCTGCTTGTAGACAATGCAATATGAATTTCTGAAAATTGTCTCATTATTAAGTCTGTTAAGAAGAAGAGGACAGCCAGTTTTAGATGATTGGTTATATTCGATTTTCAAGTGTTATTGTACTGCGGAAAACACTGGTTTGTTTGGAGTTCATTGAGGTCCCTATGGAAAAGGCACCACGATGAGTATGCTTCGCTCTTCGAAGCTGCTATTTCCTGTATAAGTGTCTGGCATTTACAGTCAGCCACTGGATCTATTATCGATATTACATTGAAATATTAGTTTGACTAGCTCAAAACTGAATTGGTGCAAGTTATGAAACAGGTGATAGTAACCGTCTTGGAACTGTAAATACGTCTTATACACACACGCATATATATATATATATATATATATATATATATGCCTAGTCGAGGGAAATAAAGCAGAGTCTTACAATTATTTTTGTCTTCTTATTTTAGGAGGCTCAAAAATGAGGAAAGACACGGAAGTCAGATGCCAGTTATTGAGAAATCGTACGAGGTAATTATTATTATTATTATTACTACTGCTCGATGAATTGTGTGTACTTTCTCGTTATGTATTGTAGATCGATGGGGGCGGTATCTTCCACCAGTGATTGATACGGTATCTGCAGTATTTTTTAGTTCAGTACTTCCGCTATACGTACAAGGACTATTTGATTCTTTTTTAGTTTCCTTGTTTGTAAAAGCTGAAGCTATTCAGCGAAAATATTCCACGACAGACAGATGTTCTGCTTTTGATTGCATATCGTGTTTGGGATTAACTGGCACGTCAAAGTTGGTGATCTTATTTAACATGATGATCGCATGGCTTGGATCAGGTGTGCGGAGAGAACAAATATTTCCTTTGTAAAAACTAACCACCCTGTCCCGTGTAGAACTCATATGAAAGAGGTGATCACCACAGATGAAGCTATTGCCGCTATCGGTTGAGATTCAAGCTAAGGTTCCGATCTACAGTTGAGACTCCATTCCAGCAAATGCTTCAACCTTCTTGATTGCAACTATTCTGCCACGTTTTTGTTGACAAGAAGTACTCGACTATCACTACTTCGTATAGAGGAACGCGTATACAGTCTCCCAAAATTTCTGTTTCGTGAGACTCCACACGAATGAACGGTGTAACAGATGTATTCGCGTTCCCACTGGTCATTCAAAATTATAGCTATATTTCATGTGTCGCACATTGACGATACAGCAGAAAAGTGGTAACCATATGAAACCGTACCATACAATAAAACAACCAGTTCATCCATCGGATTGAGAAAGTTTATCCGCATTTAATGAGCGCAACTGAAGTGGCGCAGAGTCTCAAATCATCTGCCTAACAACGTGTTTCGCCATTCGACGTCGCAGCATTCAATTCTGTCACCTGTGTCGTGAAGCCCCAATGTGAGTAGCACTTAATAACTGAATACAAGGTTATCAAGTGCCAATGATTGCAAGCTCAGTTGTTCATCTATTTGCCCAAGCAAATCCAACTGTATACTCGATAAATCGTAATCGCTACTCCCCAGCAATACTGCGTATCATCGAGTCATTTCGTATGTCTCCGTATGGAGAAAGACCTTGGTAAAAAGTTGACTCCATCATGATCTCGTCCCGTCCCTGAAGCGCCAATAAAAATACATTATCGATTGCAGGTGGACATGTCTGCGTTCCCGCAGGAGCGAATCCGAAATTTCGGAATTATTGCACATATTGACCACGGCAAGAGCACACTAAGTGATCGACTTCTCGAATTCACCGGCACCATTAGAAAATCCGATGATAATAAACAGGTACGGATCGCGGGAAGATTGCCGACCTAACCCAACCTAAGCTTAGCCAGAGCATCTATTAGACAGTGACTTCTCTGTTTGAATCTTCGAATTTCAATATATTGTAGGTTTGTCGAAATCTCAGCGTCCATCTGTTGTATAATATAGACGTTGTGCCATCTTGCTCATATGACCAGGTGAACAGCAATCGTACCTTGGAAATCTGTGCAAGCGATATCAATATGTAGCCACGTACACAATACTCTCATTTCGTTGAGGGCTATAGCCATTTCTAATTATATTATTTCTCCGATGTTTAGTTTTATGTGAACACCAACGAAGAGTATTGCTTTGGTCGTTAGCTTGACTAGGCGATCCTTACAAAGATGATATGACTGCAATGGACAAATGTAGTTCGTCTTAATTCTATACAATACTGTGGTTATATCTATCTATCGGAATTTGATATAGTGCTAGATTGTCTTTCTGCCTTCAATCTGCAGGTATTAGATAAATTGCAAGTCGAACGAGAACGTGGAATCACTGTCAAGGCTCAAAGCGCTTCCATGATCTACGAACGAAGAGGAGAAGCATTCCTGCTCAACCTAATTGATACACCGGTAAAACTCACACACACACACACATATATATATAATATATATTATATATAAAAGTTGGCGTAAAAGTGATACGTTTCATCTGCCTTCGGTGGTAGGGACGCCTCGCCAGATAATTACACCAGACGACATTATCTGTACGTGTATTTTTTGTGAATATCAGAGTGACCTCTCTGGGCTGGGCCTTCTTTTCCAGTACACGCATTCATTTTGATTCAGAGACGTCACCTAGCGTAAAATTAAATTCGGATGCAGAGCTATTGCATATGTGCACGTGTAGTCCCACTGTAGTTCTCCTGCTACCCGGCTGAACGAAGGCAGTCCTCCCACTGGAATATTACAGTAATACCATTACAACAGTAATACACTTGTTGTATTGTTCGCCCGTTCAAAGTAGGCATCAGCGCCACTTAGAGCATACCCATACATGACTGACGACTTCAATCCGCAACCAAGACACCATATAGAGTGGGCCGGCTGTACAAAATAGGACGTGAAATTTCGGTATTTTCGGATTCCTCGATATTTTCCATACACGTCGTTTACAAAACTCCGTTGCAGGGTCATGTGGATTTTACCTACGAGGTTCAGCGATCCTTGTCTGCTTGCCAAGGTGCCGTTCTACTGGTAGACGCCAACCAGGGCGTGCAGGCAAGAACCCTCTCACATCACTTAATTATATCTATGAATTAATGAGTAATAGGTAGCGGAACACATGTATGGCAAAGGCGCGTATGTGATTCACAGCTTACTGTCATTCCCAGATAGTTAGGCAATTGCTGTTATCGAAACCGGACTTCTTCATATATTGCTAATTTGAATCTACAAAAATTTACAAGGTAGACTTTCAGTTCACATGTCGACCCTATATTGTTCCGCTAGCGATCATTTCGCGTATATTAATATAATTAAAACGCTTCGTATAGATTTCTACTCATTGATGAACAAATTGTTAACGATTTTCACTATTGTCATAATGTATGTGTCACTTTCATTATTATCGTTATTAATGTGTGTGTGTGTCAATTTAACTATTATCAGCATTAATGCGTATGTGAAATCTAGGCACAAACAGTGGCGAATTTCAACCTCGCTTTCTGCGCTGAACTCGAAATAGTACCAACACTAAACAAGATCGATTTGCCGAGAGCCAATGTGGATGGCGTAAGCCAACAAATCCATAACCTCTTCGGCTATGAAACGAATGAAATTTTAAAAGTATCAGCCAAAACCGGGATCGGCGTTGAAGAACTGGTAGACGCTCTGATCGATAGAATACCACCGTGAGTACAATGGATACACTTCTCTCCTTCGATATAGCTAGCATTGCGTTAGCCTTGGCGTTGTAATTGAGTAAGATTGGGAAACCTTGAGCATTTCTGATAAATTAAATATGCCCTTTTATTTATGGATTCTTGCCAGGTACGACATGGTTGAAAAATAAATCAAACGTGGCCTCTAGATGTCCTCGTAGTGATATATAAATGTTCGGATCCGAGGCCAGGTCACGTAGGGGAACTGCATCATAGAGGGTCAGCTCAAAGGATGTCTTTAATGAATTAGATCCGTGTGGCAAATTATAATGTATTAGCCCTGGATAAGCTGTGTTTATAGCGTTTGCGGGTGCAGCTTGCCTAAAGGTGAACAATGAGAATACGCATTAGCATCTCCGAACGTCTCAATGTTTGGAATGAGCTGTTTCTTTTTCAGACCGAAAGGAGATCTGTCAGCTCCATTTCGTGGACTCCTTGTGGACAGCTGGTATGACAAATACCGCGGGGCGGTCATACTCGTAGTTGTGCGCGATGGGACGCTAAAGGTCGGAGATGAGTTTCGGTGCCACCATACTCAGCAAACGTACACCGTACGAGATGTAGGAATTATGTTCCCCGACGAGACACCCACAAAGGAGCTGTGAGTGAGCCGCTTGTGCCCATCGCAAAAAATAAAAATAAAAAATACGTGAAATATTGCCGATAGCAAAGTGGATCTGTAAAAAAAAAAATATATATATATATATATATAATATATACACACACCATGCAACAAACTATAATCATGTGAAAGGTCCACCGAGCTGTTGGAATTTAAATAATGATTGCAACTTGAACCATCTCTTACCTACCGTCTCTTATAGTCGAG
Organism: Stratiolaelaps scimitus; assembly: GCA_019614645.1. Taxonomy (NCBI): domain Eukaryota; kingdom Metazoa; phylum Arthropoda; class Arachnida; order Mesostigmata; family Laelapidae; genus Stratiolaelaps; species Stratiolaelaps scimitus. The sequence continues at coordinate 3,472,376 of JABWDB010000008.1, read as the reverse complement.
CTGGTCAAAGCGGATACGTTGTGGCCAATATGCGAACATCTGCCGAGGCCAACATTGGAGATACGTTACACAGCACATTAGTGGCACCTGAGTCCCTCGTCGCCCTGCCATGTGCCGAGCGCTCGAAGCCGATGGTATTCGCTGGTCAGTGCCGTTTTGTTAATGTTTATAGAGTATTCTGATTTCGAACTGATATCTGTCACGCGATAATTGTCTCGCCATAGGTTTCGCCATGGAGTTGGTCTCCTCGTACTGGAGCAGTAGTACAGTATGCTATGATTGCGTCTTAGATGAAAGAGAGAGAGAGAGAGAGATAGTTGCGCCAACGTATGAACTGGAATGAGGCATATGTTGGTGGCCCATTAAGTGAGCATTTTTTTTTAGGCATTTATCCCGAGGATCAGAGTAAGCATGTGGACCTTCGGAATGCTATCCAGCGACTCGTTTTAAATGACAACTCCGTGAACGTCAGTATTGAGAGTAGTCCAGCGCTGGGACAAGGCTGGAGATTAGGCTTTCTAGGTAAGTTTATCCGAACTGCTATTTTTCGGTGAGGCTGTATCGACATTCACTAAGGAGAGTTGTATCTCTATGGAAAATCCTTAAGAAATATTCAGCATTCGAAACAAGACCCATCATAGACGTCCGGCGTAAAAAATATTTGTTTGGATAATCTTAGGGCTGCTGCATATGGATGTCTTCTGCCAGCGACTCGATCAGGAGTTCGACGCGCAGGTGGTGGTAACTTCACCGAGTGTTTCGTATAAGGTATTTTCACTCACTTTGTGGATATATTCACAGAGATATGCGTAGGGCTTGAAGAGGTATTTCTAGGTATTTTTGTAAGGCACGAACTGATACCAGCTAATCGTATCGTTGACACAATACATCAAAAAGAGCAAAAAATAACTAACAATATAGCCTGACAATGCTCATCTTTAAGGTACGCTCATGTCTTTTACGATCTATCTCAGGTAAAAATTAAAGGCGCCAAGAACATCAAACTCTACGGAGGCGAGGTCATCGAAGTGACCAATCCTTTGCTATTGCCCGATCCGAACAACATTGTGGAGTACTTCGAGCCGACCGTCCTGGCAACGATCATCACTCCGGACATCTATCTGAACAATGTTGTCAGCGTCTGCACGGTAAATTGAAACCATGTTACCGTGTTCGAGGCATGGATAACATGTGAACGCCCTTCTGGATGTAGGGCATAGCTACGCCACTGATTCGTCTCGGGCAAGTCTAGTTGCTTTAAGGCGTTGTTCGCTGCACAAATATTGGTCAGAACGCGCTGAGACAAGCAGGTACCTTGAGTCATTACCTCTTCGAAGTCTTGTATCTTCTCCAGTAACAACGGACACTGATTAAGTGATGACAACACTGATCAAGTGATGGAATACAATCACCTCCGATCTTCATGTTACTAAGCAAAACGCATCAGGTCTAAGCTCCTATGAGGGTTACATTTTAACATAATGGACATATTATATCTATATATATATATACCTGTTTGTATGTGTGTTTCGTTCGGTTCTTATGTGTTGCTCCGAATTATCGTAACCAGTCACGCCGAGGCAAGGAGAAAAGTACCCAGAATATCGACCAAAATACAATCATGCTCCAGGTATCGTTTCCGCTAAACGAGATCATTATCAACTTTTTCGATGAGCTTAAATCGGTAACTTCAGGATACGCGACCTTTGACTACGAAGAGACGGGCTATGTGGAATCTTCCCTAAGAAAGGTTTGTGATAGCTTATCAGATCGTAACCCATTATTCAGTGTCCAGTAATACCCATCTTCTTTTTATTTCATTGCGTTGATATTTCTTTTTGCCTGACTAGTCATTCTGTTGCCGACCTTCTCTCGGTTCTTATTACCATTGCTTTGTCGCGCTATTGTCGTCTTGTTGTTCTTCGCAGTTGCAAATTCTGATCAATGGGAAACCGTGCGACGAATTCACCCAGATTGTTCATTCAACGCGCGCGGAAAAGATTGGCCGCTCTATGCTCGCCCGCCTAAAGGAGAACATTCCCCAGCAGATCTACGCTGTTACCTTGCAGGCTGCCGTGGGGGCGAAGATCTTGGCGAGGGATGACATCAAGCCGTTACGTAAAAACGTCACACAGAAAATTGTGAGTACAATAATTTCGAAGTGACTCTTGCGGTAGAGTGATTAACAGATCGTTCCTCGTGGATAAGAATGAGATATTTTGTCGTGGGTATGTATTGGCAGCGCTTGATGGGAATCTCGGAAATTTAGAGATTAGTGCTTATACTTACGTTTTTTGTATTATAATAATAATAATAACGCAGTACCACCAAAGTTACATATTCCTACGTCAAACCGGCGGTAGGAATCACAAATCAGCATCATTCATGTGCATTAGTGACATTAGTTCTTATTTTGAATCTGTTGCTGTTATTTCAGAAATCTGGCAGTGACAAAACGCGCAAGATGAAACTGATTAGTGCCTACCGCGAGAAACAGAAAAATTTACGTATGATTGGAAATATCCAGGTTCCACGTGAAACCTTCATCGAGGTCCTCAAAGAGAAGAAATAGTTTCGGGCTCATCAAAGAACATGAATAGATTATTAAAATGAATACGTGCTAATCATAAGCAAAAATAATTATAAAAGATATTTTATTATAAGAAACTACGTCGAGCTCTTCTCCTTTTAGATAAGCAGGGGACAGTTGCATAGAGAAACTCTGCACTCATATAGATTAGTTGAAGCCGCTCATTTCGCCAGCTGTTGCACTCGTAGGTAACATTCATGCCGGAACGAAGCTGGTATAAGCAATGTACGAGCATTCGAAGAGGTCAAACTTCTTGCGGGGCTGGACAGATGGTCGTTCGTTAGTCATCTGCAAATCTGCAGATGAGCATTTGGGACTGATGCAAACGGAAGTCTAACTGTGCAGCTCAGTCATAACATGTATATTATGCCTGAAAACAGCTGTATTTTACCTAGAATATATATATATATATATATCTGGCTATGGCTAGTAGTGCAGTGATTTATTTTGGCCGAGCCCGGTAGCGTGGTGCATTCGTGTGCGCCGCTGCAGTTGGAGGAGACCCGGGTTCGATCCCCACCGTTGCACATTTGCATTCATCAGGCGGCCCGTCTTAATGAAGCAATGCCAAAAACAGTCACGTAGACGTTCAAATGTTGGCTGGCAGTCTCCTCGGAAAGTTCACTTTTAGTGCAGCGATTATGTTTTCTCCCGACTTATTGAAATGGAATTAGAATGAGTAACACTTTCGGCTTAGGGCTACAGCCTTATCTTAGTGATAGATATCACAAATTCGCTGTGGCTATAATATATCTCATTTATACGGCATATACGACACGTTAGAAGAACACATGGCACCCATGAATAGATTTAATATAATTCGTTTATTTACAGCTTCAGAAACTCTATTATAATTAGTATAACGTTCTCATTTTTTTTTCCTTTAGGATAGCTAAAGCTCAATCTTCGGTGTAAAGGACGACCCGCAACTGCATTTCTTGTCTGCTAGAGGATTGTCCAAAATTCTAAATCCTGACCGAATCAGTTCTTCCTCGTAGTCGACCGTTGATCCTACGCGCGGAGATTCACGGAATGAAATAGTATTTGAATATGCTTAGCATTAATGGATAGTCAATTTGAACCAAGGTGACACGCATAGAAAAGGTGCTCCAATTCCTTTTAATCGTTGCTATCTAAGGTTGAACTCTATCGTGGCAATACGAAATAATGCAGAAGTGGCAATTTTCACCTGATATACCGATCAAGTTAGAATTATTGCATGAGGGTACCCTGCAGATTCAAAATGTCCTCAATTAAAAAAAAAAATATATATATATATATATTAATTACATGGATTAATATGATTGTGATTAATATGATTATGATTGTGATTGTGTGTCTCAAAATATATTAAAATACAAGTATTAGAGAATGTCCTTAAAATGAAATGTCCTGAATGTTCTTAATTTGTTCAGAAACAACCCCTCGAATGTCCTCGTCTCATTCCGCGTGTATACGCCAAATCAGCACCAAGATGGATTTTTACCTTCCTCATCCCATGGAATGGAACTGGAGGATTGAGTTCCCTTTTGAACGGGTTCAAAAAGATACGCAAAACCCCTATGGGCGTTTTTGTTTTCAACACTATGGCGCCTCTACGGGGTTGTGTGCGAGGAGACAGCTGGTTTGGACACTCTAGATCTATATCTATGGCAGGTTGACTAACTCTAGTGTGAACTATACGATTTCCGCGATGACACGAACGAACCTTCGATGAAGCCGAGGGACATTTTGTCGCAAACAACTTTTGCTCCGTTACGTTCGAACACGAGATCATCACCTTTGACTTCTTTATCTAGGCTGAGCTTGTATTGGAAGCCACTACAACCTCCGCCTTCGACTGTTACCCGAAGCATCTCGCCAGGATCTGCTGTTCGTCGCAGTTTGGCGACACACGAGTCGCTCAAAAGGAGTCGTCCGCCACCGGCATCATTCTGCAACAAACGCAGGAGGCAGAGGTCAGGAGGCGAGCCCGCTAAACACCTAGCCGTTGTCTCCGTTGACATTGAGATAGGAGAACCTTATTGCTCATATATTTGATTAATTTCTTAACGTTGTCAAGTAGTCAACAACCTTTACTACTCACTACGCATACACATCGGACAAAGTTACAAAGTGCATACACAGTTACAAGGAAGAACAACTATATAGCATATCTTCGCTGTGTAACTTGAGCACCACCTCCTGCCTCACCATCCTCCATCGCCGTATCTAGCTGACTATTCCTACTGTAGACGTACTATGGTTATATATAGACGAGGGGGCGGGAAGCGGCGATCTCGACCGCGGAAGTCGGCTTCAAACAGGCTAGCACGCACGTCCCTCAGAAACTTAGGAACAGTTAGTTAGAAGTTAAGAACATAGTAGGCTGGCTTGCAGCTGAGGCATGATTTGTTGCTCCTCTGTGAAGCCACCTTCTTCATAACTGAAAGCCGACAATCGTTCTCTCTCTCTCTCCCTCTACTGTAAACTCATGTCTTACACTAGCCCTTCCGCCGCCTCCTCCTCTATAGCAATGAACATTTTGTATTTTACCTATACGTATATATATATATATATATATATATATATTAGATATATTATACATTACTTAAATGAAAATACGCACACACACATTTATCTCATGTGCAGCAGTTATTTCATTATAAATTAAGGTACAAATATTTATTTACAGTTCGCTTACTCCCTGTCCCTATTAGATCATCTCCTGCTGACTCTCGCACTATTCAACCTGTACCGTACTCGTAAGCTTTACCATTTGATTACTATATATCTCTTCCTCTGTTCTTTGCCTTTTCCTCTTCATTTATTTATAGACGCTAGACAGTATCGACATGTGTTCTTTGTGTTTTCCTATCAGTTTCGTCATCACAAAGGCACCCACCCAGTAACTCGTTCAGTTTGCGAACTCTTGCTGTTTCTCTCAGCATACTTTCTACCCGAGTACTTAAACACCCCCACGTAGTATTCTTCTATGGTACCATACCAATGATAACTCACAGTCCAACTGACAATTTTCCTTGTTTCAACCAATTCACTCACGCATTTTACAGCACGGTCACATTTCGTACATTGCCTTTTGTTGATTTTGCGGCTGTCGTTCATCCCCAACTCCCCCAACCCCCCAAGTAACGCACCCCAGCGCACCCCGCCTCGTTCCCTATCAACCGCAAAGAAGTTGCACCAGTAGTTCGCTACCTATCGTCGACATGCATCTGAACTGCACACACGCTCAACCTGTCGGGTCAACCTGTAAACGGGCGATTTCCAACAACAAACATTCAGCCAACGAACCCTCGCCAAGTCAATCATTTCTCACATGCTCCGTCCTTTCGGTGGGCTCACGCTGACTGATGGGGCCCGGCTCCATTTTTGCACCACCAAAATCGGACGGACGCTAGCGATTTCGTACCATCCGTGTACCACCAGCATCTTTCTAATCTCTACGTCTCATTCATTCTCTAAATCTGATCATCACCGGTCAACGCAACCACAACTTAAGTCGAAACGCGTCCACCCCATTAAGGTAGTATCGAAATAACCGCTTGTCACGTACGAAACCGAGGTTCTCGTACAGACGCAGCGCCGGCTGGTTCGTGATCTCCGTCTCGAGTACGACCTCGTCAGCCCTATTAGCGACCATTGCCCGGATCGCTGTCAGGACGAGATTGGAGGCAATCTTCCGCTTGCGGTACTCCGCCTCCACTGCCAGCATCGCGATATAGCCACGCATCTGCACGCGGATCTGGCCGTGGCCTCCCTGTTGGCCACCTGCGACGGCGTCAGCCGTCACGGCAGCGTCCCGTTTCTTGTGGGCGTCCAACTTGCACACGATCGCGCCAACACACTTGTCTCCGTCCATCGCTAGAAAACAAAGCTTTGGCCAGTTGTGGATGAAGTACCGGTACGTATATATTGAATACGGCTCGGACAGATCCTTCTGGAAGAGCTCCATCATTGCAGGCATCTGCAGCTCGGATTCGTACGCGATGTACGTGATGCCGTCAACCGAAAACGGCATTGTGGGATATGGTGGCGGACTGTTTGTGCGGCCTTCCTGTGCTGCTGCTGCAGAAGCTGCGCCCGGTGTTCCTGTCGTCACTGAGGTCTCCGTCCCAGCGGCGATAGTGGTCGATCCGGCATCGTGACTCATTAGAGATTGCTGTTGCTGCTGCTGCTGCTCGGCGACATTCTTCGTCTCGATAGCTGCTGCTGGAAGGCATGGCGCAGTTGACTGTGGATGTAGATTATGTGCTGCCGATTTTGCCGCAGCCGACTCCTGCGGCGCGGTACTATTACTTGTAGCGGGTGCGCTACAGCTGTTCTTCATATGGTTATTATGGACATCGTTCGTATAGCAGCTGTTGTGATGATTGCCGCCGTTCAGGGTGGTCACATCAAGAAGGGCGGCTAACTCCTCCGCCGTAGTGTAGTGCTGTACCTCTACGCCGACTCCTTTCCTAGGGCTATTGCTACGATTGCTATCCTTCATGGAGCCGCAACTGCCGCTGCTATTGCCTGAAGGTTGACGTACTCCGGCAGGTACCGCTGCGCCGGCTGGGGGTACGGTCTCCATCGTTGATCTATGCCACGCTCCCTCGCGGGACGTGTGGTCGTGTGTAGCGACTAGCTCTGCAACGACGCCGTTATTGCTCACACTATAAATTGTTCATGATTGAAGCTAGTAGTAGCAACAACAACAACAACAATAATACCTTGATAAAGAAAATAGCACCTTCTGAATAATTCGATTTACAAAATGAACGAACAACCTTCTCATTGGCGAAGTCAGCTAATTGATTTACATTGACTAAACTAACGAAAAGTGTATTCCGAATCAAGAATACAGATATATATAGGATGGAAATATTAACCTAAAGGAAGACGAAAGTTCATGAGAGCTTCGACAGTGCACTGAATCATCAGGCGTTTGACCCCCTATGGTTTTATACTAGCAACAGTCTTTGTCAACAGTAGAACTATTCAGTTAGGAGCGATGGAGGGGTGACGTAACGGATCACCAAATGACTCAATAGCAGTCTGCTAACTATTTCTACATGCGTTCGTTGAAAAATCAGGACGATTCTACGTGTGTGTATATATATTATATATATGTATATATTAGAACATATAATTTGTCATATCTCTGATACGACGAATAGCTCAGATCAACAGACAGTGTCGTCCTTCATGTAATCCTGAAGCAAACTCACCTCTGAATGTGGCTATATGAAACAATGGATGAGTGAACCGGATTCTTTTGGGTATTATTAACAAATTATACTAATAACACTCGTGCTCATGTAGAAGAGAACCGATTAGTAAGATGTTACCAAACAACCGGAGAGACTATCGAATCAGCAACGAGTTACGCCAATTTGAATTGCAATTTCCCGCGTCATCGCCATATGCCTCCTCTCATAGCAATGCAGGGGCTACTTATCCGTCAACTCCAAAGAGAAATCTGATTTCGCTTAGGAGACGGTGTTCTTTGCGGCGTATTCGAACGAGTTTCAATGGTAGATTCCACATAACGTTCGTCAATACTCGCAAGTTATCAAATTATGTCAATCGCCAGGATACCAAGGGGGAATCAAGCAAAAAAAATCGTCTCCTTCGAGAATCGTCCCAGGAGAACGTGCAACGAATGTGTTTTGGCCATTCCACGTACGGACTGCTACCACTTTTGCATCGTCCCGATGGTTCTATTTCGTGTAATTACAGACTACTCGAATCTGGGTATTTATCACACATCTCTACGGAACGCATCGATCTGATAAGCTCACATAGTTTGCATGTAACAAGTGCGAAATTCGAAGGGATGATTAAACGAAATTTGCCACCTTATGCTCACATATACGTTGCTTACTATCCTATAATAGATAACACTATGACAGAGGTTCTACGGGACAGAAGTTCCACTGAAAGTCGAGACGAAACACCGTGTGATCCTTAGAGCTTGCATCTTATCGACTCATCGAACGGGCGTCTATTCACCAATGTACACGTACCGAACTTAGACTCCTAACGTTGATGCGAAGTCGGTAGAATCTCTGCAGAACGCGCAACATTCTCCAGAATCTATTTCACACAAGCACCTCCCTGGCAATCGCCATCTTGAGTGCGCGGAGCGCTGCTGCTGCGATGTTTATGAAATGGCAATATTCGAAAATCGTTATCCTCTTACTCAGCCACTCACCCGAACTGTAACATGTCACTGCTAAGTGTGCGGAGGGTCTTGCTCAATATAAATTGACACCGATTTTTGGTTTCATACGATAAAAATGTGCACGTTAACTGAGCGGCGCCAAATTCGAAATTTCATCGGCCTCCATGCAGCGTCTTCTGCGCGTGCCAGCTGACTGCGGTGGAAGCCGTAGCGGTCGGAAGATTTGGAAAAGTAACAGAAAACTGTGATACAGCTATTATTAGCTGCTACTTATGAAATAGCTTACATGATGAATGGCTTACATTTATAACTTAAACGGCCATATAAACATGAACATTTATTATCGGTTATTGAATAGGTACCATAGACGTTCTCCTAATTGCTTTTGTGCCGGTGTGCATGTGCGACAGTTCTTCACTATGAGAGATTATTAGTTCGTGTAAGGTGTTCGCATTGTCTTGCTCTTCATTGTCTTTGAATTCTGTTAGTGATCATGATCCACTTAAAGATTATGCGCCAATGCCGGCGCACACCCAGTGTGCCTTTTGTACGGCTCGGCATCCGATACCTGAGTACGCAGGTTACGGCCGAATTGTCGAAAACCCGAAACATTGGCATAATCGCGCACATCGATGCCGGTAAGACGACAACGACCGAACGGATGCTCTACTACTCTGGTTTCACCCGTACGATGGGTGAGGTCCACGACGGTGATACGGTGACGGACTATCTCCCACAGGAGCGTGAGCGGGGTATCACAATTACTTCTGCAACGATATCCTTCCCCTGGAGGGATCACTCTATCAACCTGATCGATACACCGGGACATGTAGACTTCACCGTCGAGGTTGAACGAAGCCTGCGCGTCCTCGACGGGGCAGTGACCATAATCGATGCGTCGGCTGGCGTTGAGGCTCAAACGCTAACTGTCTGGCGACAGGCAGATCGCTACCGCCTACCGAGGGTTCTCTATCTAAACAAAATGGACAAGGAACGCGCTGATTTCCAGGCATGCTTGCGCGATATTGAACAGAAACTATGCATCCGCCCGCTGGTGTGCCAATTTCCGGCGGTCAACCCGAAAACCGGTCAGTTCTGCGGCTTGTTCGATCTTGTAAAAATGCGGGAACTCGTGTGGAACGCGAATGATTCATCGATGGGCGCCAACTTCCGAATCATACCTGGAGAGTATTCAGTCCTGTTAGATAGCGCTTTAGAAAAGAGGTCTCAGCTTATCGAAGAGTTGGCTGCAGTCGACGATGTGTTTGCAGAACGCTTCGTCCTGTCCGAGGCCGAGCCCACAACGCAGGACTTGGAGGAGGCGATCAGGAAGGCGACGATATCTAACGCCATTGTGCCGCTACTTTGTGGCAGCTCATATAAGAACATAGGAGTACAGCCTCTTCTTGACGCCGTTGTGACTTACCTGCCCGACCCGTCATTCGCAGTACCAGAGGAGGTGCGCAAGTTTTACACGGCGAATGACACTGTCGCCATCGCTTTTAAGATCATCCATACAAAGTTTAAGGGACCACTGACCTTCGCGCGGGTCTATTCAGGTAAAATTGATGCAGGTCAAAGGCTTTATATACTAAACAGAGACGTGGGCGAGAAGTGCGGCGAACTCCTTCAGGTAAATGCTGATGAATTCGTGCCAATACGACAGGCTGGCAAAGGAAGCATTGTCGCGATCTCGGGGCTCAAAAACACTGTAACAGGCGACACTCTACTAGCCTCGGGGTCAGTGGGTTCCCAAGCTACGAATAGAGCTTCAGCAGTGGGAAAGAGCGCTCTGTTATTTGGAATTCAGCCACCGGACCCTGTGTATCAATGCAGAATCGAGGCTCCTTCGCTCGGACAACAGAAAAATCTCGAGCAGGCACTAACCTGCCTCCAGCGTGAGGATCCAAGTCTAGTGGTGACCCATGAGGAATCTACAGGAGAGACGATGATTGCTGGCATGGGTGAACTGCACCTTGAGGTCATTCGGGATCGAATCGTTCGCGAGTACAAGGTTGAACCTTACCTTGGCCCTCTGCAGATTGCCTACCGAGAAAGACTGGCACAAAGCCTACCTGGTCTTATGCATGTTCTAGACAAAACGCTTGCCGGCCATAAGCACTACGTCGAAGTTGGCATTGACATCCGCAAGATTCCCAAGACGTTCACGAAAGAGCCTCTGATGAATGTTCATGTCACTGATGACAACGGTCTTGGTAAAATTCGCCCATTCCACTTCAAGGCACTCATGAGCGGCGTTAAGCTGACGTTATCCCAAGGTCCAATATTGGGCTTCCCGCTATCCGAGGCTCAGGTTGTATTGACGCACTTTGTCGCCAGCAACTCGACCAGCCTCCCCATGGTCACTGCGGCAATTGCCCAGTGCATCCAAAATGCGCTGAAAGCTTCTCCTCACGCGGTGGAACTCATGGAGCCGCATATGAGACTTGAGATTACACTCCCGGAACAGTATCTCGGAAAAACATTGTCCGACCTCTCGCGACGCCGTGCCACAGTCATAGGTATTACCGAACGCAATATCGATCGGGTCATTTTGGCCACGTGCCCCCTCTCGGAGTTGCGTCACTATTCGACAGATCTACGAACGCTCACCTCGGGCCGAGCGACATTCACTATGGAGTTGCGCGAATACGAAGCCATGAGTTCGGCGGAAACGTCCGAGCTGTTACGAAAGGCGGCAGGCCTTCAGTAGCGATACAGTAATGTGGGGATTTGTAAACCATTGTTGAAACTAGTAATTCTTTATATTATAAATAAATTCGGCAAAACCGTACAGCAGGCTGGCCGGATGCAATCGTTGGTCTCTTGTAATAAATGCGACAGATTGTTATTAACGTTCGATATTAACGTTATACATGTGTCCATTGTGTAGAATAGACGGCGTCTCTCTGTTTTGATGGCACAGGAACAAAGTGGTGTTTATTTACGAGCTCTCAACTGTCACTGCAACAGTATTCCCTTAATTCTTCATGAGCAGCTATCACTGAGCTCGAAGTGGACGGATTTTATTTTTATCATCGTAGCATTTGTCCTGAAGAAGTTCATACTTGTGAGATTTGTCTCAAAAACGGTTGATTTTGAACCGAAACGACTATCAAGGTATCATTTGCAGATAGGCCACATCTGCTGGAGATGTCAACTTTGTTCGAAGTGCCACCGTCTCCGAGATCTCGATACGAGATTAAATTTTAGCAATGGAAAGAGATTCGGGAATTAAATCTGTCCAAATAAAAAAAATGCATTTATAGTATCATACAACAGTCTAGCTAGAACGGCATTTGAGACATAGCTCTTTGTATGGTTATTGAGAACGACGATAGTCATGCGTAATTGAATAAAATTAATTTTTATTATCTAATCCTTTGGTCAGGATGCGTACCTTAGAACATAACTACTATAAGGATTCCTGCGCGATTTTTGAAAAATGGGCAAAATGTGGATCCAAGTGAACCAACGTAACGGAGATCAAAAAACTACTTTTTATTACCGATTTGGGAGCAATACATTTCAATACAAAAGTTTGTCTGTTTATTCCAGCATATAGCATCTTAGTTGCTTCCGCGGAAACTCAAATACAACTGTTAATCATACATCACTTTCGAAGACAATGTACAGAAACATATAAAGATGATAAATGTATCTCTAAAAGTAAATTTTCCGAGCAGATTCTCGGTCAACATTTAACGTTCACGGTGCTGCTTACGGCGTTGCTTCATAAAACTGACCCCTTTTTAAATGCAAATGTGCAACGGGGGGTGCACGAGTTTGATAAATGTATCTCTATCTATTTTGAATATTGCAGAACTCGATAACGAACGTTTTCACCGGAAGGTATCTATTCGCGTAGAACACATGTGCTGGATCTATCCGTCATTTTAATGCACCCATGCCATCTGGTATAAAAATAGTTTAAAATAATGTTTCAGATTTATTCACGTTCATAGATCAGGATACAAATAGCACTAAACTCGCTTTCCGGGCACGCTCTCTTTTGGAAGGATATAGAGTTATCGATATTTCCACGAAATTTCTTCTCAGTGGTGTACAACTACGCACTCACGAGGTTTCACGGAATGTCAAGTGTTGCGCTTTCAAAGCAGTACAGGTGGCATCGATTCACTGCCATAGCTCGAGCCAAGCGACTGATTATTATCGAGTGTCGATAGCTAAGCCAGCGCAGTAGAATACAGGTCTAGGATTCAGTTGGTCGCTTAACTTTTTTTGCTGGGTCTATGGACTCTTTAGATCAAGGGCGCATTGAATCACCTTCTGTACTAGGTTTGTTATCAACCATTTCAAAGACCACCTTCGAAATCAGTAGTGACGTACAATTTTTTCGTAATTATCCAAGTCAATCATCTCATCTCGGATACCGAATCTGTTTCGATCTGTTACACATAACGGCAATAAATATTGTATCAAGCAACCAGATCGAATAATAATATCTATATAATGGCATTAACGACTACAGCAACACTGCGCGCAAACGGTAGTGTTAGACATCTTATCTAATAACTACTAGCATAAAGTAGTTAGACATCACATTGTGATAAAAGTAAGTGCCGTCTCCACTGTGTGAGCCCCATTGAGTATGCCCTTTGAAGTTTACACGGGGCAACCTGCATCTCTTTGCTGCGACCAGGCCCTCCCGACACACGACAACACCTGTGACGCCGGTCTACGGGAGGGTGAACTCATTTACTAGCGGCACTCTCTGCCAGATGGTCCGGGGACTTTACCTAGGGCGCATGAGTTACGAAGAACTCCGTTTGTTGCCCCATAGCAGGCAGAGTAGAAACGGCAATGTAGGACTGCCATCTTCAGCCTTATATAGCGTGGAAGGTGTAAGGCGTTCCGAAGTCGGACAACCGACCAAACCTTAGGCCAACTATCAGAATGTTGTGGGCAGAACAGTCGAATAGTATTGCCTGTATCTACCTCATCACGTGGCATTTCAGTTTTATATAACAATGCTTTAACCGCATACTAAATATAGTCTCGAATAGCCGAGTTAGAACTGTGTATTTTTCTCAGCCAAATGTGGAGAGGGTGCGCTCACTGGAGAGAGAAAAAGGGAGTTGGAGTAGTCTGTAGGTGCTACGCGGGTTCTCTAAAGGGTCGCACATTTCCTGAACATTTGTCATTCTATTATTATTGTTATTACTACTGAATAATTGCAGTAAACAGCCGTATTCAACTGTGCGACTGTTCATCTAACATGTTAGATTGTATGTACATATTACTTGGTATTGATGCATGTGGAGCATTGAGTCACTGCTTCGCCGGGTATATTGTCCATTCTAGCCTAAAAATTTGATATGGCGGACACGAGTCTGTGCTAAATACCTTCAAATTGTGAATTCAGATTGTCATCGAACTTCAACGGAGAAGATCGCTTGACTATGGCTAGAAACAGATCTTGAATTGTACTAAATGTTAGCTATATATATAGATATAAAGCATAATGAACACAAAAACAAGGTTGATTGCAATTTCGAAACTCCTGTTACTATAGGTGATTAATTTCAGATTATCTATTACAGATTTATTAATTAACATTCCGGGTTGTATTCAAAAGTGCATAGCCACAATCTTGTTAGTGATGCTAATTTTTTTGTCAGTATTTTTCAGCGAAAATGTATTTAGTCCAAGCTTTAGTCGACTGAGAGCTAAGTCGTTTGGAGGGGAGTCTGTCATATCCTTCACATATCTGTACCAATGAATGTATGTGTGAATGTGAATGAATGCTGTACCAATGAATGTCTGTGTACTACTTTGCTGGACATTTCGTTTCGAGTGGTAATCAAATGTATAAAGGCGTTTGTGAGCATTTTACAAGCTGTGTAAATTTTCATTGGCGCGGGTTCGAATTTCTCGAGACTCCGAACTCCATCTAACGCTTGGTAGGTTTTCTAAATGTGTTCAGTTATCAAAAATGTAAAAATACGCGTAGTTTTACACCGCTATAACTATACGCGCGCAGTTGCGTATGTTCCCTCGATCAGCGTGTCGTTGTGGTATGATTTGACCATTTGTGATTATGATTTGACGACCACGGATAAGGGCTAAACCGTTGTTGGAGCGGAGCATAGAAAATCTAAGAGTCATTGTATCTATGTTACAGCAAGACGTCATTTCGAATTCAGTAAATATGATGCCTCCTTTAGGAAAAATCAAATCGACGAAAAATGAACGAGTATGTGTAATGTATTTGTTTGCAAATATATATCATGTTTAATTAAGTATTTAATTATCATTAATTACGATTTGCTATTTCAGCAACATATTACACGCATTTATTTCTATATTTACATTTGTAGGTCAAATCTCGACGTTCTGTAGTAGCTTTTCGAGATCCTCAACATCGTTCTCCTTATTGGACCGCTTGAGTAGTGATCGAACTTCTTTAACATTGCATTCAAGGCTATTCGTATCTGAAGCGTATATCACCTGGTTCGTGTCTGTTGGAACATCAACCATCTTTAAATTGCTGAAACAATTAGCCACTAATGTATATACATGTTTGCATTTTTTCTCATCGCGACAGGCTAAATTAATTACAAACACTCCCTTTGCACTAAGAAGTGACTTGACGTCTCTGAGGAAAGCGTCCTGAACGAAAGGCTCAGGTGGACACGTGAGCGCTTGCGCAACGTCTTTACTATCAATATCAAGCCAAATTATATCGTATTTCCCCTTGGACCCCTTCACAAATTCGAGAGCATCACCACACTCGGTTTTGACATTTTTAACTAGTCCAAAATGCTTTTTCGCCACATCGATAATGGCTTGATCTAACTCGACCGCCTGCACGTTCCATTTTGTGTACTTGGCAACATACGACGCCAATGTTCCTCCACCTAGACCAAGCAGCAAAGCAGCTCCAGCGTCTTGGCCAAAGAAGCCTAAGGCGGCCACCATAAACTTATAGTATTCACTTGGCAGATGTGTATAGTCGAGTTTGGCCGATTTGTGGACGCGCATTTCCGTTTGAATAACGCTCGGCCGATCGAGAAAGATTAGTCGCCGATAGGTCTCATCGCCGACGAGAACGTCTTCGATGACGAAGTCGCCACTGATGGCACTGCGACCTTTTTCGACGATTGTTCGGTTGCTAGTTGCTTCACCGACGGACAGAAATGGGATCTGAGATCCCTGCTTATAGTTCTTCGGGGCTAATTGGCGAATAGGGGCTGACAGCTCGTCTTTGATTTCGTCTGTGCTCGCGTACGAGAAATGACGACTTAAATGCACAAAGACAACTCGATACGCTTGGCACTGTTTGGCGGACAGCTTGCGTCCCTCAGGAGTACTAAAGAGCCACTCCGACTCGCGTCCTTCGGGAACGATGAAGCAGGCGAATTTGAGGCCGGACTGTCGATCTGCGCCGGGCGTGTCTACAATGAACAGTTCATACTTGGCCTTAGCACTGTCACCCGAATACAATTCGGTTCGATATTCCTTGTCAAGCGTAGTGCGACACAGGTGGTTCCGAAGAAAGGCGTAACTCTGCTGGTCCTTTATATCGGCAAGAAGGTCCTCCACTGAGGGGTACCTGACAGGCTTTGCGTCGACGCTCGCCATCGACTCGAGTACACACGGCCCAACGGGTAATCGCCTCATCTTCGTCACAACGACAATGAACACGGGCAAGGTGAATTCCTGTCGAGTATCCTCTGCCTCGATGCATCGATGAACTCGTACCACCCATGTGACATCGTCGTCCGCTTGGCTGAAGAAACGAAATAATGTCGTTGCTACCTGATCCTGCAGCAGCGTCACGCATATGAACCGGCCACCGGGCAGCAAGCACCGAGTCACCTCAGACAAAATCTTCGCCACTGTGGAAACGCTTTCACTCGAGAGATCCGGGAGCAATGCATCAACCGTTCCCTTATCGATGGCAATGTTCAGCTCGGCATCGCCGAAGGCGAGCTTCGTGGCGTCCATATGGCGGAAATCAAGTTCGGGATATTTTTTCTTCATCTGTTTAATTACAATATCCGATATATCAATGCTAACCACATCTTTGTAGCCGCTCTGATGTAGATCGTAAGACATGGTCGAGTTACCGCAGCCGACGACCAGCGTACGGTCCGATTTCTTGACATACTTAAAGAGTACAGGCGAAAGCTGGTGGTACTCCCCATACCACTCGAATGATGATTCGCGCTGGTTGAAGAAACGATCCCAATACTCCTTTGAGGTGAACTCCGAGCTCGTTTTCGGTAGAAGATTAGCCATACGGAGGCTGCAATATAGAAAGACGACATTAGATGCTAAATAGAATCTTCGAGCGTGAATATGAAGAACAATTGCAATCAATCACCAATCGTATATATATATAAGGTTGTATATCCGACTTAGATATATATATATATAACAAGAAGGGGAATATGTAACGAAATAATTGCATGGTAGTACCGGCGTGCGAGAATGCGCAAACGTCATCTCATGTTCGTAAGATAAAAATCAGTTAGAGAGTTTGTTGTCTTCTTTCTCATGGGTGAATCATACTTTACGTCAGTGCTTGAGCCCGTTTCTCTATTATCGTCAAATGTTTCAACAAACGGAATCATCCTCATCGTACCCACCCTTTTGTACGCAAGCAGCAAACAGTACCAGCATTGCGCTTATTTCTCCCGATAGCTTTTCGACAGCCTACATAATTATGAAGTTTGTCTAATCGAATGAAAACGACTGTCAATAGTTGACTTAATACTATGACATACCTGTGAATAATGCAAATGTTTTCTCTGGTAAACAATTTGTCGAATCGAACCGGATCCGTCACACGGGCTTATCTAGTGCACGCGGAACGAGCGCAATGTAAACAGTGGGTTCATTTGGACAACAACAGGCGAGAACAGGCGCTTTCTTCGAAATCTTCGAACATTTAGTCGTTGATCTGCTATTAGAGTCGCATGCTCGGGTCGAACTAAATAAATTCATTCAAGTGGAAGAATATATATATATATATTATATATATACATATACAAATGAACTATTAATTAGTTGTTTACTTTCTTTTTGAACAGTCACGATTTAGTCTCTTGTGCATGAGTCGAGGGCAAGAAAGCGGTCCGTGGTGGGCGCTGTTATTGTGGTACGATTCTGTGGTTCGGAACAAACTGTCGTTAGACCGGCGAGCGCTGTTGTGCCGTTCGAACCGCACAGCTGATCAGCTGAGCTCGCGCGGCGGCGTCGGCAACGGCGGCGGAGGTGGCGGCAACGTGTGCAACTTTGACTGGTCTAGCAGGAACGCCATAGCGTTGTCCATCGACCAGACCATCGGCCATCTGAATGCATGAGTAACTTAGTGACGACGACGGTTACTTGACTGACGAGTCTGTGTGATCGCGCTTCTATCAGTGCAAGCGTCAGCGCAAAGTGCATTTGGCCCACGTAGCCTAAGCAGTAACGCTAAGCTGTGAAGCTCACTTGGGATACATAAAAAGGAGGGTAAATGTGCGTGACGTGTTATGATTGGTGAATGATATCGTTTTCGAGTTTGACTAGTTTAGCTGATGTGAAGGTCTTAGTTCGTTTGCAGACAAAGAAAAAGCAACAAAATGCGATGTGGTCGTTTGTGTTCATCGCTCGTAGAAGCGGTCCCGTATGAGCTGCTGGCGCACGTAGACAGGTGTGATTTGCCATGTCGGCGTGTCCCATCTTGCGTTACATCTCTATATATATATATATATATATATATATATATATGTGACGCAAGATGGGACACGCCAACATGGCAAGTCACACCGAGAAAGTTGGAGAGTGACCCATGAAACAATGGAATTGGTATAGTTACATGACATATATATATATATATTGAAGAAAAAATAAATATATTTATATATATATTGCGAAAAAGTGTAGATATATATATATATATATATATATTGATTGATTGGTTATGAATTCAAAATGTATAGGCGTATGCGAAATGTTTGAGTGAAGGCAAAGCCATAGCGCTAGTATTTCGTCGCAAGTTGCGACGCGGATGTCGACGCTCATTCACAGAAACAACAGAAATAAGTTACTTGTAACTTAGCATTTTGTTTATTACTGAAAACATACCCCTTGCTAAACTGCACGCCTCAATATATCTTAACCTCTATGCTACCCCTCTCGTATATGTACATATGTCACCGGATATACAAATTGAGAACGAGACCCATTTCCCATGTCGCAGTAATTGTTCTATGTTGCCGAGCAATGCTAATCGTTTACTACCAAATAAATCTGAATTTACAGTGCTGTCAGTCATCGGTGCTTCCGGCGGTGAAGCTAATTCGAGTAACATAATGACAACTAAAACAATCCTTCTGTTTGACGTCGATGGCACACTGACCAAGCCGCGAAACAGCGTTACACCAGAGATGCGGGCGTTTCTCGATGAGGTTCAAAAACGGGCGACTATTGGCCTCGTCGGCGGATCGGACTTGGCCAAAATCGAGGAACAAATGGGCCCGTGCGTAGGAAACTTTGAGTACGTCTTCTCGGAGAACGGGCTGGTCGCCTATAAGAAAGGCAAGCAGATCAGTAATCAAAGCTTACTGAAATTTGCCGGAGAGGAGAAACTGCAGGAGGTCATCAACTTCAGCTTAAAGTGAGACATACGCGGAGTCTGTACGGTAACTCGTTCCTCGTTAGATCTACGGTGGGAGGACGTACTTTTTTACGATCTTCGCGGTCTCCCTTGATGTTTTTCTGGCAATTGTAATCAAATAATTCGCTACGTACTTGACCAAATATGGTTTTCATCATGACGGCCTCAACGGCATGAGATGCTCTCGTAAATGCTGCAAGAAATATCGAAGGTGGCGTATAATCGTATATAACTATTATATCTGTATTGTGGGACAATGATGAATAACGGCCATATATTTAGCTGCTAACGGAGTCTGTTATTCCTTGTTTGTCGTATCTCTAGAGCTGCACTTGCCACGTGTAAGCCGGCTGCCACGTGTAAACGGCGGCTAACTAGCAGTTGTCTTTTCGGATTGCTCTCAACGGATGCTTTCCAGATATCTTTCTGAGATGAAACTCCCGCAGAAGCGAGGAACGTTCATTGAATTCCGCACGGGCATGCTGAACGTGTGTCCGATCGGCAGAAGTTGTACGCAGGAAGAGCGTGACAACTTCGTGAAGTACGACAAGGAACACAACGTCCGTGCGAAGATGGTCGAAGCTCTGAGCGAGCGGTTCAAGGACTCGGGAATGACCTTTGCCATTGGTGGCCAGATCTCTATCGACGTGTTTCCTAATGGTAGGACAACCTGATGATTTTTTTTGTTATGAAACTCGAGAAAAAGCTGACTCGCAATTGAGCTCGACTTAATGTATGAGTCCTTGCAACGCGTGAATGACTAAACATGAATCAAATTCTTCTAGGATGGGACAAGACTTATTGTTTGAAGGCGGTTCAGGACGACGGCTTCACCGAAATCCATTTCTTCGGCGACAAGACTCAACCGGGAGGGAACGATCACGAGATCTTCAAGGACCCACGTACGAAGGGCCATACAGTGACGAGTCCCGACGACACAATACAACAAGTCAAGGCCCTCCTAGGGATTTAGTGGATCTGGCCGACAATTGCCTCCAGCCGGCGTCTCCTAGGCCTTCCGAGAGTCCTATACAAGTGTGTGCAGAAATGAGGCGATCCGCTGAGGTACAAAGTTATTACTATACAGGAAAAAATCGCTCACTTTTCTCCTCTAAGAAACCACTGATACTCAATTTATTATTCATATTACGAAAACAATAGACGGAATATTGCGAGATGCATATTATATTGGTACTATATAATTTGACATATTCATAGAGAGATCACACATGTCGAAGCTTTATTTATGTCCAATGATGTTGAGAGGATCATTCCACGGAGGCCTTGAGTCTCTCACGGATTTCTTCCGGACTTAAACCGCTTTCTATCAATACGACTTTTTCCCGTGACCGACTGCCTTTATCTAATGAAACGTCACTTTTTCGAAGATCTAGCAGCTTCGCTATGAATTTGACAAGCTCGGTATTCGCTTCGCCTTCCACCGGAGGTGCTCCTATCTGCACATCGATGGCCTCAGCTCCGACGCCTGCAATGTCAGAGGGATGAGAGAGAGAGAATCCGATTTCGCGTTAACGTCAAGTTACACAATATCGGCCTTCGTTGAAATATGCTGCTGCACCATCATCATAGTGCTGGTATACGCTGCGGGATAGCACTCGTGAACGTTTCTCGAAGCGAGCCATGTCATTGGGGTAAAAAATAATTTCTCTATAAAACAGATACTGCCTAAAGTGCGTACATGTCTGGGGTGAAAAAACGGAATGCTGTTAACAGGTTCATGAGTCATGCATACCACGCTAAGTCGAGTAAAGAGTTGTTACAACGATAGCAATTAGAATCGATCGGTGACAGTGAATTCGTCTCGAACTCGGCGTGTACCTGTAATGGCCGATTCTTTAGCGGCTGGTTTGGCGTGGATACGAATGCCCACGATTCCTGGCGATTTTCTAAACACTGACTCAGGTTGTTGTGATGACGGCGTCGCTGATGCTGAAGAATTCTGAAAGAGCGCATCAGAATATATATATATATATATTTAACAGGGTCCACATTAAAACTTTGGTGTACTGCGTGTATGGTATACTTGCGAGTATGTTCTATCATTATTATTATTATTATTATTATTATGTGCAATGGTATAGTTACAACCACCGCGTGTATATTTTGCATTTGAAAATTACACAATAAATAAATATATAAATCCCGTATAAATATTTATCGACTTCACGAATAAAGCAGTGTAAGATGATTGGACGCATCATTTTAATTATTTCAAGAAATTTTAAGTATAAGCAATTTAGTTGGCTCGCACAGTGAGCCGATTCTCACAGATCCGCAAACGCTGACCAGAGGCAGCACGTAAAAACAAAATCTGCCCAAATGACAACTAATGATTTGTCCGAAAATTCGATTCCTTTTTCGCCCCCCGGCGGCTCGAACCCGCAGAGGGTAGTTAAGTAGCAATAAACTGGTAAGTCTTATTGACGACGTCGTATTTCACATTGTTTTATTTTGGATACGGTTAACGAGGTAAGCCTAATCGACAATACGGTAAATATCGATGTCGATTTCTTCGCCATATATATATAATTCTATATGTCCAATTCTTCTCTCAATGCCGATGTATTGACGAGTTGTTGCTATGTACGACGTATTGGAATGGTACACCAGGACTATGTATTTCGGTATGTATGAAATAGCCTGATACCTTCAGCGCTTCAGACCATCATGTGTTTCAAAAGTATTACTTGAATTAACTTCGATCACTAAGTAGAGTTGAGTTCGATTTAACCTGCATTACTTGAGCTGGATAGGACGGCGAACCGACTGTATTCCTATTACAGATGGGGCGAAACTACCGCTTTCGAGGCCTGCCATATAGGGGAACAGCTGAGAGTCAGCTCAAAAAGAGTTAAGATCGTGCGGGCTCGAATCCCACTCGACTTGTGAGCGTAATCTTGTAAGAACTGGCCAACATAATTGAAGCATGCTTCAACATTTAGAGGGAAAAATGACCACTAACAGTGGGGTCGACTGTTCAAGGGCCAGAGAGCCTATGCGATAGCTCTGTAAATGAAAAATCGTACGATCCCCATTTACTAGTGAGTCTCGTGAGTTCCGTCACCAGCATGACCCAAGACGATGCAGAGACAAGCGGAACAATCCCCGAGGTGTTGGAGGCAGGACACGAATTACCACGGTATGACATGAAATTGTTCATGTTTTGTTGTTGATTAAACTTCGATTAACGCATTGCGAGGTCTCTCTCATCTTCAACCTCATGTTCACTGATATTGTACTGCACCGATATCCACTTGTGACTCCAGGACATTTCCAGGACAAATGTATAAAGCAGAGAGCATCTAGCAGAGTTGTTTCCAATTCGGCGAATACAAAGTCGATTTCGTGGGATTCGAAAAAGTAAGCGAATCTGCAATAATAATTAACCTCCTTCACTGAGAGAGGAATGATGCGGAATATATCGCACACACCTTGGATCCACTCGGGCCTTTTTTGCCCTTCGCCATCACGACGGCGGAGTTGCTTATGTTTGAATGTCGGAAATTGCCGGCATTTGATGAAGTAACAAGTTGGAGAAATTTTCGAACGTCCATTCTATGGATGCTGCCATTTTTGTTGTTGATTTTCAGCAGGCGGCTGGATTCATCTATGTGGCGGGAAACATGGCGCTGTCGTCAGAATACGGGGATGCGCCCGAAAAAGTATGAAATTGTCATTTTAAAATACTTCACCAAAGGTTTGCCGATCATTGAGCAACGGGTGTCGTTGTATTCATTGCATATACTGTATCTCATGACCCGGTATTGGTGTGGACACGGCCGGTATCGGTTGGTAAACCTTATGCAGTCAAGGCTAGAGGGCGGTTGCGTCTTTAAAAGCGATCGACAAACCTTTCGTTATCAGCTGGTCGCGCAATTACGCTTGAGCAGCGTGGCTAATCATTACGGTCGTTATTCGTAACTGGTCGTTTATTGTCATAGCACAATAATGATTACCAACGTTTTCAAGCATTGAAAGCGAACAAGTTTCTAATTTCTCCCATGTGCGAATTTATGTGGCCTAATTCTCTTAAACGCGTTTTGCAGCTTGCACCGGTCAACGAACAAACCACTAATTAATCAGGGTAACACTGCCGTTCGTTAAATTTCTCTGGATCTCCGCTCGATGGCTCCGTCCGACTTCAGACTGACACCTGATCTTTAGCATTGATCGTTATTACTGCACCATCCTGTCGAGCCACCGCGTTTTAGTGAGCGCGCACAGTGCGCACAGTGGCGACCTCTATCGGCATGTGATCGAACCCTGCCACTGCTGCAGCCGCGAGGCTCCATCCACCGTTCCATTCCTCTCCGGTAGATGGATGTCGGAATCGGATAGATCGGCGCTCCGCTCCGAACGGTCGCTCAGGGGGTAGACAGCTCGCTAGATCGCCGCCGTCGCCGCCGCCGCCGCTGCAGCAGCAGTTACCCGTTGATTCAACCCCGTACAACGACGAGCAACACCAGCAGCACACGATCCGCGGCAGAAACACCACCGCCACCACGATCACCACAAACCGTCATCTCCCATCCCTCTATCGCCTGCCCCGCTGTCGCATCTCTCGGCGGCGACTCCAATAGCCGAACACGCAGGCAGCCGCTCCGTCGGTCGCTGACTGGCGCTCACTGCTGCTGGTGCTCGTGCTGCGGCCCGCTGTCTGTCGTCCGTTGATGCGGCGCGATACACGGCCAAGTGTGGCCCATCATCGTACGTTCGGCGAGCCTCTGGTCGAGGATCGTCTTGCTTGCATCCGCGGTGGCGGCTGTTGTTCTCGTTGTTGTTGTTGTTGTTGTTGTTGTTGAATCAGTGCCTCTGCTGTCATGGTGTTTTGGGCGAAATAGAGAACGGTCGATAACGTGAGTCGTTATTGTTGCCGCCGTCGCCGCCGTCGCCGCCGCCGTCATTTGGCGTTCGTTGAGTGGCTTGTGATATGAAGAGCTCAGTGCACGGAGTGCGAAATAGCAGCAGTATCAGTCAGTCAGTCAGTGGCGGAGTGTGCGTGCTTAGTGTCGACACCATATGAACGTGTTGTTCATTATTAGTTAATGCTACCAGTATAACTTCTGCGAGTACGACGGCCACTACGTGGTATGGTTATTCGTTCCGAAGCGGGGTCGACGTGCGTGATCCGCACTTCGGGCCAGCAGAAGCAGCAGCCGTGAAGTCAGATGAAATCATGTGAACACGCCTCGCTCTGATGATGGCTGGCAGCTAGATTTTCTGGTGATACACATGTGTCTCTGTGTATCTGTGTGTGTGTGTGTGGAGCTCACATATCTACATGAGTGTACAAGTATCACGCTGTGATGACGGATGTGGATAATTAGTCATTGCATTCTAATTGTTGTTGTTGTTGATGTTGTTGTTATTCTTCCCATCGTTGTCGGAGTTGCTCATATGGAGTTGATGTCTTCTCCTGAGTGAGTGAATAAATATTAAGTGCCATCCAATCGGTGTAGTACGATTGCCATCCTCAGCCGTAGGAACAGCAGCAGCAGCAGTTGTAGTATATAGTCAGTATCGAAGACTTCTACAGGATAGGATCAATAACCGTCCACACCACTAGTGAGATTGTACATTAGTGTTGAGATTGTTTAGGTGCGTGTGCATTGTAGTGTGTATGTGTGATTTGTGATGTGTAGTCTAGCCTAGTATAATCTAGCCCAGCCGAAGATAATTTATCGTCAGAGAAAAGCGACTCAAGCGACGTGTACGGCCAACGACACGAATCATCATCGAATCGACGGAGGATCGCTTGACGAGCCACTGTTCAATTCAAATTCCCCTGGAGAACAACGAGTGAGAGACGGTGAGAGTCGGTGTCAGCAACCGGAGCCAGCCAGCGTGCCGCCTCCTGCCCCCGTGGAGCGCGCTCGGCCGTCTATCGCTTCTAGCCGGCGTACGAGACAGCTTGGGGAAGATTTGCTGCGCACGCTAATTGAGGCAGAGAGTATGTGTGTATGTTTATGGTAAAGATCAGTGGTGAGCCTTCCTTCGTCTATCAAGCCTTCGCCGTCGTTGGTTGTACGCACGTATGGACTGTTCTACCTGGTGGGAGGGTGCTAGCACAAGACAGGCGTAACTGCCAGGTTGCCTGCTGCATTCTTACCTTACCAACGCACGTAAATCTAGTCGAATGAATGCAGAGAATAATAGAGGGACGTACGGCAACACGAAATAGTCAAATCAACAAAGGGACAAACGAGACACGGACGAAGGAGTTGGCCGAATCAAATTACGAAGACGATTGATTGCTCACCCCATCTCGAGTCGTTAACCGAGCGCCGTGTGCGTTCATGCAGGCGTTTGAAGTGCATTCGAATGTGCCAAAGTTCAGGTGGGTAAACGAACTTCGTCCCTATAAACATTACGGCAAACAGACACACAAACACTGCTTGTACAGAAATGGAACGAGAGCTAGCTAGCTCGCATTAACAGCTGGGATCTCACCAAAAAAGCAAGAGCGATAGAGAAAGATATATATATATATATATGGGGAGAGAGAGGGGGAGGGAATAACGTGCCCATAGTACACAACTTGATGCTTGACGAACTAGTGGGCAATACCGTTGGCTGAACTCTGAGTAGTTGAGAAATGCGTTGCCACCTAAATAGAAAAACGACATTGTTTCAACGAGAGCATCAACAAAATCAAGAAATCTAGTCTACGCACACGCACTTTACTCTCATTCGAAACAACAAATAAACTCCACTTTCACCATACAAACACACACACACATATATATATATGTCTATATATGCAACTCCTTCAATAAACCAATAAACCTTTACCAATAAATATATTTATAGCTCGATACAGGAAGGCAGCTGTTCAATAGCGGCCACGCGCAGCGGCATGAAAAAATGCTATTGCAGCGTGATTCTCCAAGGGGACTGCGAAGCAGTGTACATCTGTGCAGATCATCCGCTTGCATCGATCTACGTGTATTATCGATAAATGGCAAATACAAATTAAACTATACATTGATTTATTAGCATAGAACAAGAGAATCACGTTGACTCTGTCCTGTTACGTTTATTTGTACTTTGAACGACCCAGCTATTACTGTTGTTATTGTTGAACATCGATATCTTTGTCATCCCGGGTGGCGCCGTGCAATTAACAAAATACCACAGTTAGCACAATGTCGTGCGACAGAAGAGCGAACAATATGGGACAATCGATTTGTTGATTCGTCGGTATTGTTTTTCAACTTGAAATTCGAGCGAGCAACGGCCTTCTCTTGGAGCTGGCTGGCTTTTTCTCGCTGTGTTTTCTTTGCTTTGGATTCGTCCGTTCGGTGGCCTGCCGGTGTCGTCCGGCGGCGCCGGCTCGTCCACGCCGGTTCACGGTTGGCTCGGCCCGATCGCTGTATGCGGTGGTGGCGGCGGCGGCGGCGGCGCAAAGAGACACGAGACGATTTGATCAGAAAAAGCCAGTTCGTTGCATTGGCCGTTGCTTGACTTAATGGACGAGTGTCGCCAAAGACCGCAACAGCAGCAGCAGGCAGAAGCGGCAATAGCCGGCAATACAACGAACACTGGTCTGGAAAGGCTGTCATCTTTTCTGGTCTATGTAGTATACACGCATATACGTTTGCTCGTCACTGCCAGCGTTGCCGTTTGGATTTCTGTTCATCGGGCGGGAGGGCCACTGGGCCCTACGAACCTTGTGCGGGGCCCGCGCGCACTGGGGGGATCAGATGGAGCGCCGAAGATGCGAGGCGAGTCAAGACAAATCATGTTCAGCGCCAAATGACGACAAGCGAATCACATGAGGTGGAGGATCTTGGAATTGTCTACTTGCATATTGGTCACTTAGTGGACGCTCACGGGCACACGTACGACACATATCGAGAAGTGAATGTCTCCCTTTCATCGATAATGGCAACTAACCAGAGGTGACGCAAGAGTTGCTGAAAGAGCACTGCGAATCAACGATCGTTGTTTTGTATGATTGTTGTTTGGTTGTCAATTTGAGACAACAAAATGCTCGCTGCCAATGCAGGCGAATTGATCCCGAAGTGTTATCGATCATCGGTTAAAACGTACAGAGACGTCGGAAGAATGGAGATGTATATAAAATATATATAGTGCA
This sequence comes from Stratiolaelaps scimitus, assembly GCA_019614645.1. Classification (NCBI taxonomy): domain Eukaryota; kingdom Metazoa; phylum Arthropoda; class Arachnida; order Mesostigmata; family Laelapidae; genus Stratiolaelaps; species Stratiolaelaps scimitus. The sequence continues at coordinate 3,444,868 of JABWDB010000008.1, read as the reverse complement.
CCTAAAACTCAGCGGTACTGGGTGATTGGCTTAACATCATGCAATCCGGTGACGAGGGAGTGCACAATAATATAGAACCTTTGAGAGAGAGAGAGAGAGATAACATCATGATTTCGTGGGTAACGGCGACGGTGCAAAGTGCTCACGCAGCTTCTATTATACAAGGGGCTGAAGGATTTTTCACACGTTCATGCTGTTCGAACGACATCTAGAATATAGAAACACACAGCGTAGCTATAAAGCTGCTAACTTTAACAAATCAATAAGCCTTTACCCCGTTACTAAAGATGCGTCATAATACATACAAGAAGGTGAGACGCATTGACTCTAATGAGAGTTGCACCAGCAGGGATGTGAGTCATCGGTAGAACCATAGGCGAGTAGTCTGTAGCAACGTTGCTTATTTCAGCATAACGAAACGCTCTCCCTCATTCATGATGGCGTGGCATATACGTCAATGTATACTGTTCGACGCGATGGCTCTGGCGGCTATTTATGTTTCTGGCTCATTGACGAAACCACTTCGAAACGCTATGATCAAGTCCGGCCGGGCAACACTTGCTATTATGACGCTTGTGTAAAATAAGAAGAAGGCATGGATATTTGAACACTTCTATAGGTTGCTAAGTATTCTGAGGTCATGCCAAAAGCACTTGTACCATGAATGCTAAATGTTGATCGTGTGAAGTAACTTTCCCGGCCATACTCACAGACAACGGTTAACATTCGTGTACGCCTTGCAATCGCAGGCGACGCGTAGGTGCACGGGTTCAATCTCCACCGTTACACATTTGCGTTTAACAGGGGTTCGTCTGAGGAAGCAATGCCTAAAAGCATTTGTATCGTGGACGTCAAATGTTGAACGCTTTAAGTCACTCGTAACAATTATGCTTAGAAGCAAGAAAGGGGCGTTACGGTTGTGTTCGATTAAATTCGTTGTCACCTGTTTTTTTATGCTCTTAACTAACTTCTGTTGCATAGCAGCTACGAACGTGCGATGTGGGTCACAATTTCCCTGATGGCTGAATCACCATAATCTGACCAAATCGGCACTGTTATGACTAATAGCAAGACCTTTCTCAAGCCTTTATCCTGTGTATATATATATATATATAACATGCATAGATTCGTTTTCTCTGACCGGTGTCTACTACCCGGTCGTTACTGGGCTGACACGTATAGCGTATAGCTAATCTTAGACAGGTCACATGTCGACAATCGAGGTTCTGCCGGTGTCTCGTTCAACTGTCATTCGCAAGTCGCCCGGATTTTTTTCAAGTTTGACACACGGCCCCGCACAACGCGGGGGGTGGCTGTTACTTATTAAATAAATGAGCTAATTAATCATTTAAGTAATTAGTGAATTCTTCGGCTAGTGTGAATTGAATAGATTGATTACCATGCAGCAATTCTTTCGAAAAATACATGAAAAATCATATCGGCAACAATATGTTATATATTAAGCCCGTCTGGCGCGTAGCTTGTCTCCAAAGAAAAAAAACTCTCCCCAAAAGAGCGTCTCGCCACAATCGACATTTTGATTACAAGCCAAACAATTAGTTGTTGTTCTTGTTGTTGCTATACCTATTATGTCAAAGGCTCCCCGCATTAGTGCAAATGAAGTGTCCATGGATCAGTCACGTACACTTATCTGCATTCGCCTGTCACAGGTTAAACAGCAATGGCACAATACAGAATTTCCTCCACAACTCAAGCCGAGCCTCACAGCACGCCATCGCAAAATGCCAAGCATGAACAGTCTTTACTGTCATTTTTTTGCCATCTGAAATAAATACGGGTTATCCAACCCTACGATCGAGTTTCGTTTACGTTACAATCGGACGCAACTGGATATTTTCACAGGCAGCCCATTTTGGAAATACGTCACTTCTCGAAGAACAATCAATTTCGGCCAGAATCGAGATCAGCTTCGCATTCAACCTGTCCGTTACTGTCTAGCAATTTGCAGCCGGCAGTACGCAATAATCGTTTCGAGCAGTGTTTAGTTTATCGATTGCGAAGAAGATATAGAGAGATTAGATAGTACAGAGCTCGATGGCCTTATGCGACAATATTACGATATGAAATAGTTGCGCATCTTGTTTCAATTAACTATCTCATACTTGATCAATTATATTTATTCAAATTCTGTCTCGTTAATCGCTCCTCTCTCGGATATACGAGAGCTTCAGTCATCGTTGGCATTATTTCTGTTAATCTAATAATATGTTGTTTAGGATTCAGTATACGTTTTTATTAATCACGTTCAATCTCTCTCTCTCTCTCTCTCTCTCTCTCTTCCTCTCGACTATAACGTTGAACTCCAATGTCAGATAAACCGCTGGAACTGATTGAGCGCTTTGCAAGACCTCGTTTCGTGGTTCCGTGCGACGGCGATAACTGATTACGAAAATGCTCATTGTATGCCAATTTCAGCAGAGTTTGCCCAGCTTTGCATGTCGAAATTGGCCGCCCCCTGCTCACTCATTGCTCGGACGGGTGTTCATTAGATTTGTCGATGATACTCGTTCTTTCACGAGGCAATGCCTCTGGATCACCATCTCATAGACCCAATCTAGCGGATCTCGACACGAGACAACTCCCGGTTGGGTGCCCTGTTAAGAAACGACTTATAATGACTTTAGTGCACAATAAAGTAGAGAAATAAAGAATAAATAAGGTTAACTTCTTCTTAGCACTCGTGTTACCATCATTCGTAATGCTTCGCCATGTTGCTTTGTCATTTTGCTAATAGTTCACCCACTTTATATTCAATATAGGCGTTATTTTAAAGAGTTTTTATCTTAATACAGGCTTATCTTTATACTAAGTAGTCAAAATGAGGTGGCTGAGAAATATCAGGGAGCGAGGACAACCTTCACATAACAACATGTTGTATCGAAAAAAAATCAATAGTGAATATATTTATACTCTTGGGGGGGGGGGGGGTATATCTGTCTGTCTTTCTTTAAACGGCTGTGAATACACCTTCGCTCATGAATATATATATATATATATTTTTTCATTTTCCGTGTCTCTCTCAAACTGTATGCCAAGCCCCCGTTCGAAGGTGAAATTTATCGCGCGCTTGTCCATAGGAGATGACAGCGTGCAGTATATTACACATATATAAATATATATATATATATATAGGTCCGTTTCGAAAGTTCTAGGAGTTATAGTGTCCCACATTGCTGCTGCTGAAGCACGTAACACAGTTTCGCTTATCTTCGTATTTTTATTGATTTGTCTTATTTTTTCGTCAGCTAGCTACTGAGAACTGCCAGGATGAGATTTCTAGCTGGTATATCTTCCAACAGCCAACAGGGAGCTGTTCGGAGTAACACATAAAGCCTCACAATCGGTCAACTGAAATAGAGGGAGGCACGTTCGTTCGTTGGGCTAAGCAAGTCATTCGCAGCGGGGCGAACGCTAGATTCGGAGCACCACACGTTTCAAGGTGATCAATGACCGTATCAACGACACAAGTGGGTGCGCGGTATGACCACCACAGACCGATCGCTGCTGAGAAATGTGGCCTAACTCAATTTTTTTTGCCATTTTTGCGCGTTCCTAGATATTCGTTGGATTGTCGAGAGCAATCGACGAACCTCGGGCGATTTCGTTTTTTTTTTTTTTTATTAAAGAAACATGCAGCAAGCATTGCCGATTGTATTGTGTTGTGCACCCTATGCAAATATACGATAAAAACACGCATACAACTAACAATCCCTGTATACTAGATAATAGTGTGAGGCTAGGAATTGAAGGTCGTATTTCTGATGCTCTATGAATGAAGTTCCCATGAAGTGGCTATCCCCGTGACGAAACGTCTAATGTGTCCACTATAAATGTTCTCCCTCAACGTCCCCAGGGTCCGTTAGTCCTGTGGCGGTCGCGAAGTCCGGCTCGCTATTTACGAGCGTTTCTTGTTTTGAATCCCGCCGCTCTGTGTTTTGCTCTTGCGTATGATGTTGCTGGCCATTTCTATTGCCGTTATCAACCGATATCAACAAACATAACATCGTTGGTATTGTTGCCGGCGTATGGTACGAGGTCGCTCCGCCATACGAAATCCATACAAATAGAGCTGCTACTGAACTTTTTTGGGCTGACTTTCGGCCAACACTTAGCGTCCACGGAACCACCATTACGGACTATCGCTATTGACTGATTTTCTGCTCTCCCAGCCACTGCTAAACGGTGGACTAACTCATTAGGTCGTGATCTCCGCTTCCAATTCGTGCTCTCTGTCTCTTGCTGTTAGACTTCCTCACCGACTCGGCGGCGGCGGCGGCGACGGCGGCGACAACAACAACAACAATAACAGAAGCAGCAGCAGCAGCAGTGATGGCAAACGGCCACCGTTTCTGGGCCATTTTCGCTAGACGGTGCATAGAACGCAGTGTTGTGCCGCGTGACACATACAAGCACAGAGGCACACCCGCGCACGATCTCTGTTTCTCGCTCTGTTGCCTCTGGGTGTTCGGTTTTTTGCGACCATGATGTTCCGCGGCGTCCCCTCTACCCAACGATGGTAGAGCAATTGATCGGGTTGCCCTGGTTAACGCTTTCACGCTGAAAGTCGCTCGTTGTCTTCATGATGCTGCCGCTGATTATGGTGACGCCGCTTGCACAGCGATGCTGCTGCTGCTGCTGAGACCTTTCGCCGTAGATGAAAGAGGGGGCAGATGAACGATGACATAACGCGCACTGCACGTACTGCCAATTTACGTAGAAAATACTACGAAACTCTGATTGGCGGGTGGAGCGGGGGTGGGAACTTGAATGGGAGAAACAGAGGCGTATCAGCCCAATGTAGCGCTCACCAACCGATGGCAGTTGCTGAACGACGATAGAATACTTTGCGCTAAGGGCTGCCGTAGCTGCCGCCGATGCTGGCGCAGACGGAATCTCGCGCGCAGCAGCAGCAGCAAACAGTAGTTGTAGTTGTATATGCTTGTATATTCGCGAATATCCAACTATTCACCCTGAATCGTTCCCGGTTGATCTTGCAGTTATCTTCCCACCACGCCAGCCACCCTTTATATTGATGGGCCTTTATAGTCGGTGTGGCTGGCGATGATGATTGCGCGTACGCGCTCTGGGCTTACTGTTGAGAGCAGGGCGGTTGGCAGTCGCCCGGGTCGTCCTCGTGCGTTTGCTCCGGCGGCAGCTGGAGGTGGACGCAACCATGACGGCGGCGGCGGCGGCGGCGACTGCTGCTGCTGTGATGAAGGAATTTTGTCGACAAATACGCGCGACGAGCGAGTTCATCGCGACGGCATTGCTGGTTGCCGAAGCCGTCCACGGATGTTCGTTCTACACGAGATCGTAATCAATATTTACCGCATTAGCAAGGGCAACTTTGGTCAGTGATAATTGCTGACAGACGCTACACTGTAGCTGTAGTGATTTGCGGATGTCTTTCGGAAATCTCGCGTCGCCGTCGTGACGTAACGCACACTTTCTCCGCAGGCAAAACAGATCGTGAGCGATTCCTAACAGAATCGGATTTGAGGCTCAACAGAATTCAAAACTGTCGAGATGGCCGAGGCTTCTCTCGACTTCATAATTATGGTGTACTTGAACAAGAGGTCGCTTGGTGAAGTCTGCGGAGGCCAAGGACGATACGAACCATGTAAACGTGTCATAAACAGGATAGTATTACAGGGATTGTCTTCGATTGACGAGACGTCGCCTACCTTTGGCTGATGCTATTTTCAAGCTGTTAATTTCAGCTCGTTGTAATAAGCATAACCTGAAAAGATCCTACGCATTTGAATGTAGTTATATTTGACGATCGGAGTAATAGGAAGAAGTGTGTGATAGGAAAAAGATTTCTTGAAATCTTACAGGAAATCGTCAGCGTGGAACGGTGATATCCTATATGAGAGCGTTCGGCGTTATGTTCGAAGTGCCCCATATGATGTGTTTCCTTTGTGGAGCAACAAGAGGCGACATTTGATCGAACTCGTTTTGAAACGGTTCGTGCTGCTGATTGATCTCTGGCAATGGAATAATATGAAATGCATTACCATTAACCATGGTCTCAGCTATGTATTATATTATAGGATATAACGGAGCGCCATTCAGACGAAGAACTAACATACTATGAAGCAATTAGACACTCATTCGACGGTCTCGGCTCGCGTAGATTGCGTGAAGTTCGCAAAAAGTCCATGAAAGTCACGCTCGACTCCAACGTTCGTTCTAGAACCACGTCTGAAGCTCGTGTCCGTCCCATCTTGCCATACTATGCCGTAACGTATTTATCGTTTTTCCAGGATAGAACCAAAAGTATAGTTGAGCTCGTCTATCGAGTCGTCTACCGCTGATGTACGCGTGTGTACCACAAAGTGTGGTAAGGACAGTCATCTATAAAGGCGGCATAATTACACATTAACACATAAACAATACCGCAAGTACGTACTTGCTTATTTTCGAGCGGGGGGGGGACTGCGTTAAGCAATCTATTTTTACAACATGATATTATTAGCTTAATCACATAACTGAATAGCGCATATTCTCGTTGCATCCAACACCACGGTGGACCACAGTTCCAATGCATAATTAGTGTTGGTTCACCGTGAGCTTCGACCGCTTAGATTCGATCTGTTTGCGAGCGTGTGACGGGGGCTAAGGAGAGAATCGAAATACCTTGATGCGGTTATGGCTAACAACGGCTGCGGTTATGCTGTTTACCATATCGAGTCTAACGAGCATCGCATCATCGTATTATGTTCACCATTTCGTTCAAGAAGCTCCAGGGATGGCAGCATGAATATATATATATATATATATATATATGTATATATATATATATACCCATAGTTCCAATGAGGTGTATCAGGCGTCACGATTGCGCGTCGCTGTGGTATTCACCGATCTGTCTATTGAGCTATCGCCACTCCTTGCTTCGGCAAGGTAGCCTGCGTCAGCTGTTTTTTTTAACAGAGTGAAATCGACGCTATGTATCGACATCGCCTTATGTATGACTTCACGACTTCTGGCGTGGCCAATCTAGGCAGCACATTTAGCCCACGCTGCCGTCTACTGTGACGATTGTATTTGCATGATGACAAAATATAAAGACATTGCCTGCTGGTTTCTGTCAAACAGTTGTCACTACTCGAAAGTCACCACAAAGAAGTTATTGAATCAAATTTTAATAAAAATTTGACAAAACCATTCGTTATCCGATAGAGATCACGTACCGACAAATCTACTTGTGGGGGGCAAATTTCTATGCATGGACAAATGCTGGGGACCGGGAAAATAGCGCCTCCTTGTTCTATTCATTCTATTAAGAATATACACAGCAGTGTAAAGGGTAAAGCTTTATTGATTTATTTGGGGAACTGCATACAATGCGTAAGTTCTCTTATATGTTGTTGTATTGCGACGTATTTCACGTGCAGCGGTGCAACAATTGTCGCCCCCTTTTACACTTGACCAATTAATAACGTTGTCGCTTGTTCTGTTATACGTATATCGAAATCGAACTTGACGATCCGTGGTTACTTTTTCGTCAAGAAAATGTCTTCTCCCCTCACCTTCATTCTCACGCTTGATCTCTTTTTTTTTTCATGGTGAGGTTGTTAATACAGCTCCTGGCAGCGTTCGCCGCTATGATTCGTTTCCTTCATCGTTTCCAGCCGAATCGGGGATCGCCCAGTATCACGAGGCCATCGTTTGGTTGTCCGGCAAAAATCTACCTCAGGGTCGCCTGGTCCTCACGGGGTCACAGTGTAACGTCCGCCCCCATATCGTCTTTGTGCCTCGATAAACGTTGTGAATCTGACGTTGGGTTGTTTTGTTTTCCACCTCGAGCCATCGAGGGGTGCCGGGTCCGCCGTACAACATGAATCAACGATACGCACCGTATATACCATGCATACATATGGTTCCCATACATAGTTCCCTCTGCTAGAAATCTAGTTTTAGCGAAGTGAGAGATGTCATCGTTTGATATTAATACGACGTGAGTGTTTATGGATTTTATGAGATGGAACCATTCGTATGACTGCTTGTTCACCATCACGACCACCATGAGCGGGGACGCATGCTGAACGAATTTTGTTTATATCTATCGATACAATTCGCCTGTACTAGGATACTGGTTGCCATGGACGCTGCGTGTGTTTGCTTGTGGCGGCCGACTTCTGTGCTCCGCGTTACTGTGGCAAGTTCTTCAGCTGTTTCTGCTGCTGCTGTTGCGGCCGCGGTTGCTTTCGCTGTTTCTGGCGTTCACTTTGCTGATAACTAGTGAATTTCGGACGGACTGCTCCGTCGACGATATCGCTACTGTTGCTACAGGGCCTGACGCCTGTGCTTGCACACAAACAGACTCGCTAGCTTTTTGGCCCTAAAGCCAAATATGTCCGAGAGGTTTTTCCCCTTATTTGACGTGCGCGCTTGCCTCGCTGGCACATGTCAGTCGGAGCGGTGTAGACAAAAAATATCCTTTAGCAGTCTCTGTCCAATCCACCACTCTGTCTCGCCAGACGCTATGCCACCCCGTCAGCTCCTCTACGTCCGCATAAGTTCCATAGAAAGCGAGATAGAGGTATCTACATAGGTCGATATACGTATATATACATATATATATATATATATATATATATATATATATATATATATATATATATATAGCGGGAGAGAGAGCGAGAGATGGCACGGGAATACGAAAGTAAAGCGTTAGATACAATAAAACTTTGACCGACGCGCGATCCATCCGTCGGGTTATCCCTTTCATTCAGGAGCATACGGTTGGCCAAGCTCGGAGTCGCATCAGCACGACTACCGCCTGGGCAGGTAGCCGTCGAAACGGCACAAGCATCTGGTCGCAGCTGCTTTTCTCATATTCGTCGGTTTGGCTGAACGACGATGGCTCTTTCTCCCTGATTCATACCCCTGTGTCGCCCTATGTGGTACAGCAACCACAGGTATATATATATGTATGTCTACCTCGTCTGCCTCGCCTGGGAGCTAGCCAAGCCGAGTTCGCTATATATCTGTACTCTCGTTGGAGCAGCCTGCTTCTGAGCTCCGTTCGTACTTGCTGCTCCGCTGCGCCGCTATCGGCTGACTGAGTTGTTCGTGTTCGGCGATTTCGAACATGGCTCGAAACTAATGCTGCCTTCCTTGGCCGAGATCGGGGACTCGGCCCGGTGGGTTCAGAAAGAAATGAGACCGGCCATGGTGGCGGCTCCTGTTCTTGAAGAGCAGGTAGATTCCTTCAACGGCTAGCCACTTCATGCTAACACAACGATGCGCACAATATGTTACTTCTGCTAGATCGCACAAGCTCGAAGCGAAAGCTCGCCGAGTACATTCACACTAAACAGAGACGATTTTTGATGGAGGAATTCCGGTGTTCAGCTGTTCGGCGTTTGATACCTATCGCTGGTAGCAACCCGATAAAAAATAACTGAGAAATTCACTAATTCCGAGGATAAAAAAACTGCAGCGATCAATTGTTTGATCCATAGTGTTGCTCCAATTTTATCGACGTTGATTTATATATATATATATATATATATAAGCAACCATCCTCGTAGATAGTAGCACATATGAAAGTGTCTTTCATGAAATGCACGCTATACTTCAAAGGCACAACGTCGACGTTTAATATATTTGCAAACCGCAAAGGGAAGATTATTCGTAGCGATAATGTTGTTGCACGGACGGAACGGAATGGTTCAGGGACCGACGTTTATTTTTGGTAAGCTGATTGATGAAAACACTGCCCGATACGATTTTTACCCAAAGTAGAGAGCTGCATATGACATTTCAGTAGAGACAACACGGGCTAAGTCGTTCAATATCTGCAACATATAGCAATGTATTTCCTTGAGTGCAACATTCACCTCGTTGCGTCGCCTTCATTGTGACTGGCCCATCGCTTCACGAATAAACTTAGAATTAGAGTAACTGTCCTCAGCTATCTGTAATATATTAGGTGGCATTCTGAATGGCTGCTCGGTAGGCAGTTCTAATGAATAGTCGCCTGTTGTTATGGTTTCTTATACATTTCAGCCATTAAAGCAGATGTCACAATATATATATATATATATATATATATATCACGCAGTACCATGGTCGACAAACGTGTCAAATGCTCACGTATACTGCAAAAAAGAAAACGATCATCCTTAAGGCAACATTGGTGTGTTTCGTGATACGTAATCGTCTCGCGTATAACAGGCAGGGATAATATTTATCTGTCTGGGGATCTGCCAAGGCGGGACGCTCGAGCAGCTTATACAAACGTTGAGACTTAAATTTATTAGTAACTCTATGTCTAGCAATGGTGCCTATACTCACAGTGCATTGTCTTATGCCGATATGCAATACCTTGATATCTGATATATTATGTTTATGTAGGAGCATTGTAAAAAACTGCATTTCCATTAATAAACCATGAGAACCGTTTACTGTGGATGGATGGCTTGGGTGTACAACTTTCATTCATGAGGCCCCCGAGGTGGAGCCTTTGGTTGAGGCTTTCTCATGGTTATTTCAATACATGATATAACATACTAAGTCCTATCTCCCCTCCGGCAGTATGGCTCTGGATGCATGGGTTCGATCCCCACCTTTGCACATTTGCATGTAGGGGTCCGTCTTACGAACCAATGCTAAAAAGCACTACCGGGAGCGTTAAATGCTGGCTGAGAGTCAGCCTTCGTATGGGCTGTAGTGGGGACCTGCCCGGTGTGGCTATGTCCAGTAGACAATTAGTCGTGTTTTTATAATATGTCTATAATATTCACTGAATACGGATAGGAAGAGAGCCCACTGCGGTATAATCTGCCGCTGGACATCGTCTCAAAGCGATCGATTCTGCCAATGTGTTCTGATATTGGGTGCCAACGTGCGACACGCTAGAACATTGTGCCGAAATGTTCGCCGTTTTCCTGAAATTGCTCTGATTCTTTTTCACTATCTCTATACAACAAGCGGCAAGAGGTCCGTTTCATCGCGATCCGCTTCGCAAGTGACCAAGCAAAAGACTCTAGCACCAAAAGGCTGCTGCTGCTGCTGCTAAGAATATCGCTGAGTCTAATTCCGGATCCAGCCTGGCGGCCACGTGCTATCATACAAGTGCTATTTTACAGCAGATGAAGCCCCTCTGGTCTCGCCGGCGGCGCTAGCAGGAATGGTTCGTCGTCGCTCACCCGTGGACGGCGACAGCAAAACAGTATCACTTAGTGGTTGTATTTCCAATGGCTGCCTGGTGACCGGGCAAATGAGCGAGTTCATATTTCCATGCCTGCCTGCCATGGCTACTTGCAGTATTGCTCGCCGACATAGCAACAAACCTCACCGATGTTGAGCATCGGTTTGACAGGTGTCCGTGCGTCTCACCGCTGCCATTTCCAAGAGTCGCTGCTATCGGAGATCATTCACTCGTTCGACGGAACCCGCGCGGACGGGTGCTCCTCTGGTCATCGCGACGACATCGCGCATGGCCACGGACATAGCCAACCGGTAGAACGCACCACCTTGCGTGTTGCTTTGGACGGACATAGGCGTTAGTGCCGGGATAGTGTCGGCTGTTATACGTGAGCGATGGCTGCTGCCGTCGGTATGATTACCTGAATCGTCTCAGAGAGAGAGAAAGGGCTGCGCGAGTGCGTTACCCGATTATCTCGGGTGGCTTAAGGCGTCGTCATCCGCTGTCATCGCCTTGAACAACAACAACAATAATAATAACAAATTGCATAACTGGCCTCTCAGTCCAGTCGACGGGAACGTATAAAGCTGTATAATAATACCACCATCATAGCTACCGCCATTACGGCGTATGCGATGAGATCATCCCTGTCTGTCCGAGATGAGACGTTTTTGTGACCGGCGTTTTCAGTGTTTGTACGTCGCTGATCGCATAAAGATTCGAGCAGATTGCGGTTGGAGCTGGGGGAAGCGGCACGGCTGTGGCGTGGGTGAAGACAGTTTAAAGGATAATCAAAGATTTTCTTATCTTCTAAAAGCAGGGGCAGGCTGTGATGAATATCTGACAACGAGCAATAGATATTGCTGTCAGCGCAAGGTCAAATTTCCTGGCATACGATGACATTGGCCATTTTGTCGCTTGTTGCGTCATACGTAGTCAAACGTTTACGCGAAATATAGTCTAGTTAAATATTATAGATATAAGGTGATAGTATTTTGATTAGTTGTGTTGAGACACCTATGGCTACGTTCAACTAAACAATGATAGAGTAATATATTATTATATATATGTATGAACAGTGAAATACAGCATGGTGATACTTTTTTAAGTGTTTATTGTTCGTATTGAAAGCCAAAAACACGCTTCGAATGTCCCGTCTCGCTCAACTCGTTGTGTGCCGTTATATTTCTATTAGATATTCTTGATCCGTGTTTTTTTCTTACCTCTGTTAGCAGTCGAGTGAGAGAGGACTCACCAGAGCCCACGGCTTCGCTTTCCGAGAACCGAGCCGGCTGTGCATTCCTGTCTCCTGCATCCGACTCGTAATGCGCTAACTATAATACATTAAGTGCTATCGGCTCGAGATTCATGTTGTGTTGTTCGGGACTTTCTAGTGAAAAATGATATGTAGATTAGTTTCGTTCACTGAGATCGGCTACACAGCCTCGATAGGCCGTGCTACGTCGATCAAAAGATCGTTTGAATCGGTTGATCCGTCAGCGATTGGTTTGATTGTCATAGCGGGCACAATGGTCGCTGGTCAGAGCTAACTTAAAACAGGAGTACTTCTCTTATACGGTTATGTCACGTTAATATTATCACCGGAATACACACGCACACACACACACGTACACACACCACCGGGGCAATAAGCGTATTTCGATTGTGCGAGTCGTTTCTCCAGCGAGAGCAATAGGAAGCTCGGCTTGATTGCCAGACGTGTGAGGATAGCGACGCTCTAGAAAGTGCCAACAACTTGAGACACGTTGAGATAGCACACAGGCTATAGGGGAGTGTACAGCCCGCATAAAAATGAATCTGATAAAGTAATCTAATAAATCAATCGGGAGCATGATGATAGCTAACTTAATCGAATAGACGGGAACAGAGCCGCCACACATATGCAGCCGACAAGCGCATTTGATTTCTCCTGACTTTGTAAGTCTAGTATTGCTCCGATTCAAGATCGAACGTACATATTCTGTCCTGGTTGGATCTGCAACCATATGCAGCTCATCTCAAGCTACTCGAGTATTACTATTGGACAGAGAGTATTGTTTTCAGCTGTAGGTAGTTTTGCAAGTTATGAAATATCCGCTCGTTGGTCTACAACGTCTGCCAATCGCTGTGTTCTGCTAGACATGCTGTAGGTACAGTGGATATTGTATATGTATTTGGAATTATAACGCTAGAATAATACAGGTATCTGCTTTATTATTATTATTATTTGTATACATTATCCATAGGCAAATTATTACAGTATTGTTATTTCAAATACGCTTCGGTACAATATACTTCACCCAGAAGGCAAAATCCCAAAACACACTTATTCGTACGATGGATTCGTATTCTCCCTGAATTACTATTCGGGTTGTTTCTGTGTGGGCTAAAAAAGCCCGGCCTCAATTGTGCCTTAATTTGGCCGGTACAAAAGCCTGTGAGAATCGCTCGAATGTCGGCTTGCTTGCTCCAGATGTGGAAGTTGCAGTTGTCGACTCCTCCATTCCTCTGCATATATATATATATATCTGGTGTTCTCCGGATGCAACACAGTTGTTCCGGTTGTCACCAGCGTAGTCGTGCTGGGAGTTCTACTGGGTCAGAGGACTTCGAGTGGCTGGTGCCTGGGCCTGTTAACGGCGCGTTCTGTCTCTCCCACCCTCCCTCTGAAGGCCGGGAATAGCCTCGGCCGAATGAAACGACCAGCAAACGACACTATACAATTAGCTATCTGATAGCCAGCTGCTAAATGCGGCTGGCAGCGGCATTGTGTTCGACGGTGCTCAGTGTGACCGGCTTGCGGGCACTACTACTCTGCTTTCAGTCTCAAGTCTCTGACTTCGGCATCGCCCGACCTTCAGCCATCTCGCTGCCACTGGCTAAGACGTTTCTTCCCGGCACTACAAACCGTCTTGGGTTTCGCCTACCATCGACTTTTAATTCTCGGAGGCGGTCATGGTAGCGGTGGAAGGCCTTGTCTAGACAAGGCACCAGCGCCGACAGCATCCTTTCGGCTGTCCGCTGGCGCCAGAGCTCCGAGAGGACTGCGCGAAGTAACGCTGTGTGGTCGTAGCTCGGAGTCGGCACACACAGTCACGCACGTGTACAGCAGGTATCGAGATGGAAGAAGAGGAAGAGAGAGAGAGAGAGACACACAGCATTTGACCTGGGTGTTGTTACCTGTGGATACTGGTGTCACCAAGCCAAGGCTAGATTCAGGCCTGGCATCGAAACGCACCATTTGCAATCCAACCTGCCTTTCCACCTTGCCAGCTAACCCACCACACAAGCTGCCAAAGCCGCCGCAAGCTTGCTGCAAAAGCTGATTGACGACCCACGGTCGGCTGCCAGCCGACGGTGTCAGCCAGTCGAATGGTCGAGTCGCAGCTGGATGGGTCGATACGAGCAGGCGACATTAGCAAGCAGGTGCTAAGGCGACGCCCTCAAGTTCGTTGCGCCAGGAGAACGCCAGGCCGTACCGTATGCCTAGATGGGGCAATACAGGTAGACCATGTCTGGCCTACTGCCTAAGGATCGGCTGTAGGCCATCCTGGCACTGCGCTTTGGAGGAACGAAGCTCAAGAAGATAGCAGACAGACACACAGATAGACAGATGCAAAGGGAGGCCACCACTGGCAGCTTCGGCACTATTGGACGGCGGCTGCGGCTACAGTGCTATCGGCTACGAGCAATACGGACAATGTGAAGATGAGAGACGAGCGTTGGACGAGACAAGGAATGGTGCAAGGGCGAAATAGAGGAATTGCCCCGAAGAACGTGATACTACTGAGATGTGAAAGCTGAAGCTCCTCATGTACGGGGGGTTGCCTGGTAACGCCACAGACAGGCCAATAGGCATCGAATCGAAGGAATGAGCAGGAATTGTATTGAGAAGAAGCGAAACGCTCCTCTGCATCAGCTCCGCACCGCTCGGAAATTGAACGTTGCTGCTGCTGCTGCTGCTGCTGCTGCCAATGCCCTGGATGTCGCTACTGGATGCTGCTGTTGCGGGAGGCGGGGGGAGTGTAGGGTTCGAAGGGGCGAGCTGCGTGCGAGCTATATTTTCATGCCTTGCCTTGGACCTCCAGCGAGGACGAAGTTGTACATTTGCGTTAAACATTTGTATTTGATTATTTGTTTCGATCGATGACTTTGGCTATTTTGCGTTCTATCGCAGAATAAGTGTACGCGAACATTGTGTAAATTTACAGTATGTGTAGACATATTAGAGGCTGTGGCGCCACTTCTGTCGGGAAAAATGAAATTAGAGTCCGGAGGAAATAGAGCTTTTAGTTAAGTTAATGGGGATGGATATGTATATCCGTTTTGTTGTGATCTATTATATATACGCCCTTCTAAACATTTATTGAAATCATGCGTTAAGTATTGGCTCAGACAAATCCTGTACATATTGATACGAGTCACATCAGTTGTGCGGAGCTGACGAGCGCGGTGGCGCCGAAGGTAGAAGAACTAACTAGCTTAACACGATCTGGTGGTGTCGCTTGCCGACGTTAGGTGAAAGATCTCGGTCAAACACTAGACGAGGCAATATGACTACATACAAGGGTGGTTTCCCCGCACAGCAACCTTCGTCTGGTATATATTCTAGTACATACGATAGGCGAAAATTTTTTTAGATGAAGTCACACTGAACCACCAACAACACTGACATAGATGAAATAGGCCCCTATATATATAAATACGGACTACTAGGCTCATATTCTTTTTGTCACGCTCTCGCACAGTTGCTTTCGATGCCGAAGCGGATCTATGCGAGGATTTCGCTCTGGCGTCCACGTGTTCATTGTTAATGTTAAGCCGTAAAACGCGTTTTCTTTGAGTAACGATATTCTTCACTTTTACGTTCGCGCATTGTGTTACAGAATAACAAGACTGCGGTAGCCGCCGTTCCGGGAACATGGAGATTCGACCTTCAGAGTCGCCGATATATGTAAGTATAGTGTGCTTGATCAGCTAGACAGATATCTATGTGGGAACTGTCTGTTCGAGTTAGCGTAAGTTTCCAAGTATCCGCTGGACGGAGAACACTGCCTGCTGCATGCACATAGCCGCCCGGGGATCGCTCCAAGAGAAAAGTACACGATCGCATTGGCGTTCGTACGGCGAAGTGGTCACTTAATCGAACACGAGACGATGTTCAAGGTAATAATAATCCCCCCCCCCCCCCAACACTGCGATATATTAGAGCAAACAGGAATAGCATGGAATATATCGGCAGAATGACGGCAAGGTGACACGTAAATGTCGGTCACGTGCAAGGGCATTATTCAACTATTTCAATTCCGTTGTTTTAAACTCGTCGAGGGCTTGATGCTAGCAGGGTTAGCATTTTTTCTCCATAACTCATCCTTAGCTATATCTTCGCTCCATCGCTGTGTAGCATTGGTTATACCTTGGGCACACATAGGCAAGGTAGGCTAATACGATCAATACTACTATTAGAGTTCTATGTTTTGAAGATTTATTTGTAAATTCACCTGTATTGTGTGTGTATGTTACAATGCTTAAGCTCTCTTATATATATTAACACTACACGATTACTACTAATAATCAATGATCAATTTTACGGGCTGACCCACAGTCAACATTACTACTGCCGCGATTACCACTTCTACTATAATAAGTCAACGAATGGCGGGTCATGGGCACATGCAGAGGTTGACATATTCAATAGTTGTTGTCGGTAGGCTGAATTAATTTTGTCGTTTTGGAAACGTTATATCGTGTTTTTGTCATGCGTGTTCATCCAGCTGCTCACCCCGTCGCTCCGTGGCTCGCTCGACGGTAATTGTATACATACGTGATTGTTTACCACTGAGAACTACGGCGGATTGAACCAGCTGAACGACTATTTATATACGAAGCTGATACTGACTTATTCGTCTACGTAACCATTATTCGGCTCTGAATTTGACCCTGGACGCGTTCGTCACCGAATTCGATTCTGGAGTTACTCGGAAAACACCAACCAAATAAATATATCCCGCCGAAAGCGGGGATCTATTTACGCCAGCTGTTCAACTGGCCGACCGACGTGAGCGTTGGCGTCCCCACATTGTAGCGATTATCAGCGAGATCTCATCGCTGAATTGCAAGCGACCAATTTCAGATTTTCAACCAAACATTGTCCTCTCGTACGCGTCACTTTGCCCCGACCGAAATCGATTGCAGATCTCTGTCCGTCGATAACTGTCACGCCGCTGATGTAATCGCTGTGGCGCGGTATGAATGTTACTTTTGAGCGTGGCCACTGCTTCCGCCCTCGCCCGCCGAGGTCCACCGAGTGTATTTATGTACTCATTCTATTATTTTCTGCTGGCTTTATTTAAACAGCACTTTACATTCAAAGTCTGCTACGGTAGCCAACGACGCTGCCAGGCCGTTGTTGTTCCATATAACCGAGCCGTTCTGTTGGGGTTGTTATTGCTACTCGGTATGTGCTCTGCTGCAGGAGCTAGCTCAAATGTATTTGTTTGTCTTTCACCGGCTACCGACTGCATCGTCTTACGCGCCGGTTAACCGAGAGCGCCGGCTAACGTCCACTAGATCAAGAGAGTCGAGGACTCTATTCTATATTGGTATTGTTTGGCTTCGCCCATTCGAACGATGTTCGTGTGAAATCTATAATCTACTGTTGTGTATGCTTGCGATACAGATGTTCATACTTCATATTGTGCATATTTGTGTGGGTTTGAATTCGTTTGCGGGAGAGCGCGAACTGAAATGAGTCCATAACATTGTGTAGTGACCGTTGTCTGATGTAAGTGCTGTTAATTAACTTGTCTTGATCTCAGAGCTGCTATCGGCTTTGCTGTCATTCAGATAATACGGTCTTGGCAAATAGCGCAAATATATTGGATAATAATGCAAAGACAGGGAGAACTAAATCACAGTAAAATCAATTTCAACGTGGCTAATGTGTTAGAATGAATTTACTGAGAAGCGTTAGGAGATTGCAATCACATGCATATAAAACAATGCTCCAGCATTCATCACCACCTGCTTTCAATATAAGATGTAGTTTTCGAGTAAGCGTCGATACGGGGGGAAATTATATATATATATATATATCTTGACCTTTGATATATATATATATATATACATATATATCTTGACTTTTGATTCCCCTAGAAGGTATGGATATGAACTAAATTGGGCTCGAAGAAGTAGAGAGATTATTAACCATGGGAACCCCCGTCTCACTTGCTGACTACAGTATTATAATACCTTTGAGATGCTTATTTATCTGCCAACCGAGGTAACTATCCGTTGTCTGAATACATTTGTATCAGTTAGCTGTCACGATCTCTTCGCTGTCAGAGGCTGCCTTAGCTCTCCCAGACCGACACGTTGCCAAATCAGCTAAAATATAGTGCCAAATTAAATGATGTGCTTGTGAAAGCAAAATACCTATGGCATATGGATTTCCAGGGGATCAGGTCCATGACTCGGTAGTTACCATACCTGAGCTATTATATGATATATATATATATATATATAGGAGTGGACAAGCGATTTCCGATTTTCCTAGGCCGCCTGCGGATGTATCCGCCACTTCAATAAACGAAACGAAATCAACCCAACAAACTCCTGCAGACGCCCTCCACATTTCTTGTCTGCGAGCTGCTGCAATTAGTAAGGCTACAAGTACTGCAGCTATTTCTCACCACCTCAACGCACGTTGAGTTTCGTACGGCCGACACTTGTCGCATCTCGATCAGCTCCTCCCGCAAGCGGGCGAGACTGAATGCCGATGATACATCCTCTGTTTATCATATGCAGAATCGTAGCGAACGCATAAAGAGAGTTAACGGCAACGAAGCGGCCCGCCGGCCATTGTCAACGCTCTGACCGACGGTTATGTCTGTGCCGCCGCTGTCGTTCGTTGGCGTTAAACAGCAAGGCGTTCATTCAAGCCACAGGCCAATCGCATCATCGCTGAGGTATGATAGACGATCGTGCTTCGGACTAAGTAACTTCTACGACGACTGACCTGGGCGAGTGGTGGGCATGTCAAAGCAAGGATCACAAACGGGATGTGCACCGCTCCACCTTCCAGCTCGCTCTTCCAAACAACTGATTCCGGTCGGATCTAGAGAACCAGCGTCACAGAACGTAGCGTGTGTTCGTCGTCGAAGCGCGAGAATAGTAATCCAACGGCGGTTTATCGCGAGGTAGACAAAAAAAAGCAACGTAGACACAGCAATAGTGAACGTCAACGGACAGGAATGAAATAAGAGTGATATAAGCATATGTGGCAGATCGAGGATTAGCTATGATCTAGGATCGACGTGAACTGAAATTGGTGTTATCGATCTAACTACGCTAGATCACACGGTGCTGGGTGCGGGTGAAGTATTGTCATGTGGAAGTTAACTGTTTGGATCGTGGCGACGTTTTTCCTGCTGTTGCTGTACGTCAAAAGGATTTCAGCGTCCCGCTATTGTAGGCGTGCACAGATTCGGACAAGTGTACGGGACAGAGCAGCGATTAATGATGAAGAAATTAAAACGAACAATTGTGAATGTGCACACTTATCTCGAAGCCGAAAACGCAACGAAGCGTCGTCGAAGGTAGGTAGATAGCTTGTGTGTATAGGCGACGATGAGGGCAAATGGGCGTAAGTTAGCTATTCACGAATTTGGTGAGGATACAACAGGAAGCGCTCGTTTCGCCCTAACGTTTGACGAGCACAGGCACCAGCCCCACAACTGTCGGTGTGACAGGTGTCGACATTCAACCCTGCCACTTTGGCCAAAATGCTAAATAATTCTCGATTTGATACATGTTCGACGGCCGCATTGGCGCCACATCGACTAATGTAATTAGTTAACACAGGCATTTTGCCTGCACGATTTACGAACTGCATTTGATATGCACTGCTGAGAGAAGGGGTTCCTCATGCGCGCGGGCCGCGACTGCTCGAGTCATTGAGGATGTCTTCACCGAAGAGTGCTTCATATGAGGGCAATATCTCCCATTCGCTCTTCAACGCATAGGGTGAGGTGTACAGGGGGAAAAATATTCGTATTATATGTAATTCAACTGTACTACACGGATTAGGATTCCATTAAGTGTCCGAGTGTACTTGTATCGCATACACGAAATTTGAGCAATTGATTACGGAGCAAGTTGCACAATGGCCGCAATGGTCCCCAAGTATTATATGCAATAGTAATAATAGTAATAGAAGATAGAGAGAGAGGGATCGTGTCGAAATGAACATGGTCACACCAATCCGAAGAGCATGCGAGCATTTTAGCCTCATCCAAACTACTCGTACAGTGTTCGCACCGATGGGTCAGAAAGTTTCTCATAACAATATGATATAGTATGGCACCAGCTGTCACCCGGCCAAACTACAATTTCCTCACCCCCTCAACAAGGCGCGCTACAAACAGCCAACGTTGCTAAGGCAAACGCGTATGTGGAGACAATACTTTCTTGTTGTTGATTTAGAGGGTCGGCAACAATTTAGCAACAATTGACGATCCAGAAAAAAATTATCAAAATTATTGAACTGGTCTACTTCCTATGGGGCTCAAGGTAGTGGGGGGGTCATTTAAATAACTAATTAATTAAAAAGCTAATTACATATGAGTTAATCGACTCAACATAGACGAGTCACTGTTAAGTGATCCGGATCATATGACGCATCGTTTGTTATTTCGGGCCTTTGTTGATCGATGTACGCAGCATATATATTAATTCAAACATACGATAATTAGTTCTAAGGATTATTTGGGGAGATAGTTGGGGGCCAGGGCCGAGGCCGACATTGTCCCCACTAAGGCGATGGCATTGCCTCTCTGCACAGCTAGGGACAGGCGTTGCAGAAGGAAAGATCCTGCGCGCTTGTCCCCGGTGGCGCGGATCAGTCTATGGTAGACTCCTTCGAGGAAGTTCGCAGTGAGGGGTCCGTGTCCGCCCAAGGTTTCAAAAGCAAGGGGGAAAAGAGGTGGGTGGCCTGGAGTGCGGCGTACTTCCGTAGCTTAGAAATTCAGTGCATTTCGTGGGCATCGTGTGGATGACTGGCGTCAGATAAGAACAACATCTGAAAGCATCGTTGATAAACTGCTAGGCTTGCTGCCAGACGTGATTGCACATCCCAAGCATATATGTTGTGTTCGTTCGTGGACGCGTGGTACGCGGGGGCAATGGAAAACATATGTAGATGTACCACCAATCACCACTTTGGGAGATGTTAGGCATGAAATGAACAAGATTTCAAAACAGCGCCGCTCAACACGAGGAGGAATCACAACCGAGTGCTGAAAGGTCAAACCGAGAGCATTTCAACGGGATATTCACGACATGTTTTTAGCCTTATGGATGATGACTGAGGTGTTCCCGAAGTGCTGAGGAAATACGCCTTCATCATACAACTATGTGAAAGTTCATCTGAGAGGCTCGGATATATCTGTTGACTAATCAATTGGGAACTATTGGCGAGGTGTCGTACACCATGAGGCTTGATTGGCACGGCCATGTTGTTCTAACCCTAAAAAATATTCGTTTATGTGATTATAAAACGGCTGGCTCTGTTAGCAATTGAGTCAGCAGAGCTTGGTAAACGTTGTAGTCGTTCATTGGCACAATAACGAATCCCAAGTGAACCTTTAAAGTAAAGGTCCACTTTGGATTCTCGCCTTTACAACATCGTAAGTCTTCTGTTTGGTTTTGGTCATGTGGAGGGATCTTCGCACCGACGGAGCTACGTCCTGTTTCGAGGAGTTGTTTTGAGAATGCATTGCGCGCTTTAATTCAGATACTGCTATGAGATTGTGTATTATTTCGCAGTGTCACAGTGTTATTTCGTCGACTGTGTGACGGCTCGAAATCAATATGAACTGATATCAACTGAACATTCTATTGAGATCAAATACCTCAGCCGACAATCACTTGCTTTACTCTTCGCTTGAACAAGCGCAATGTATTTTATTCATTTGTGAGTCTCAACATAGATCTCCCCTTGCCTTATGCCTGTCCTGTGTAGTTAAACAAAACAGCTGAGGTTCAGTTATGACAAAAAAAACGCTGTCTCGACCTCTGATTCAAGCCAGTTCTTCAAACGGGTTCTCGTTGTAGAGACCCGCATCCACCGATTTGTTGCTAACTCTTATGTTATTATTGTTCAACAGGGCGGCGTAGCGATCGAGGTTGAATTCTCGGAGACTCTCTGCACCAAGGCTATTGGCTATCTGCCCCATGCTTTCTACCTAGTCTTCGAGGGTTCCCGGGCAAGACATGTCTGCCGTGCAAATCTCGTCCATCGGTCGGACAACGGCCGTCTACTTTTGCTCAGTACCGCACCGCCGCATGATCGCGTCGAGGAGACAGAATTACGAGCATTCTATCGAAGTCATCTAGGCAAAGCACCTGTACTCTTTCATACGACGAAATTTCAGTTCGTGTCGGATCCTGCTTTTCAGGTATTTGTCTTTTGAGCATTTTACTCGCGTGCATTTCTGTAACCTTATATTTCGTCTGTCGCCACAGTGTAGTGGAGTCTGAACTGCTGACCCTACTGCGAAACTGGTCAGGAGCATAGCGAACCAGAAAACGCCAATGAATTTCTAGGTTAGGTTACAGATCTCCATAGGGTCACAGGCCTCGACCAAGGTTGAATTGCAGGTTTCAAGAACACTTATTTTCTGCTCAGACGACGGTAGGTCTGCTGTTGTAACAATCCAGAGACCGCCGGTTCGAGCCCCGTGAAGTAGTAGCACATTCATCGTATTCAACATGAGAGTGATTAAATAAGCACAAAGCCATCTAATGTCCATATAAATATTTTCGCATGTATTTCATACGCATTAACAGATCAATCAGTTACCATTAGGTTCACACTATCCTAGTGTAGTTCACTGTTATTTCCATCGATTGTTATTAGCTGCCGCTGAATGCCGCTTTGTTTCACCTCATTCTCAGGTGGCTTCGTCACTAATTCGAACTCAGCTGTCGAACACGTCGTCGTTAGTTGTCCAGAGGGTGATCGAGGATCGGCTTGAGCTAAAGACGCAGAAACACTGTCTGCGGGGAGTCGATCGCAGGCTGGCAGCGGCGTTTCGGGCGATACAGAAACCTGACAAGTGGACGATTGCCCCATTATCGATGGCCACCAACGGAACAACAGGAAACAATCGGAAAGGTAAGGGGCATTAGTAATAGTTCCTTGCACGGTAAAACGTACGATAGGATGTTCGATCGTTTCATTTGTTTGCTTACGCGTTTGAAGCAAGCCTGTTGTCCGGATATGAACTCACCCATTTGCAGAAGACACAGACTTTGTCAAGGATGCCCTCACTCGGATGCCCGAAGTTCGACCTGGCGTTGACAAGGCACAATTCGGACAATTCGAATGAATAACCGCTATATGCTTGTTGATCAATCAACTAATCAGTGGACAATGATTAGTTGCATCAATGGAAGACACATTCGTTCTTACCAATACCATATGTTCTTCCCTCATTTAGAGAAATATTCGGACTACAACTTCGATCTGCCAGCACGGCGAATCTGTGGCCAGTAGTAGTTTGGCACGTTTTCGGCCAAAAGCTCACCTGTCTCCACTCAGCCATACAAGCGAACAACGATACGCGGCCATCAAACAAGCTATCATACAAGCGAATGTTGTCGTATCAGAAGGATTTGCCAGCCGTGTACTATATGACGGCTCGGCTCGAATTCAACTATATCGGCTGCGATAAGCTGCTGTTGCTCCTTGTCTGCTCAGCGCTGGTCACACAGTAAAATAGCCGAGTGTACCGTTACCGTAACAATAACAATAATTTACAACACAGCATATGCTTTTATTGTTGCTATTATTCTAATCATTATCATCGTCATTTCATCGTGGTACGGTAAAATGTCACGTAGACGGCTAGCGGTGGCGGCGGCGGCGACGACAAAGTCGGCGATCCAGTCATCCGCCGGCCGGACGGCACAGCCCATCGCGAGAGGTAACGGTGCAGTTCGTGACAGCGTGACCCGCCATTTTTCGACCCGCCGGTTCTATCGAACGATATTTCGACTTCGTGCCACACTTCTACTTTCGCCGCTATCGCTTCTGTGGCCACTTCGGCTGTTTCTGCTGCTGCTGCTGATGCCGCCGGCGCTGTGTGTGATACTGCTTCCTTAGCTGTGGCGACATAATACTATAATAATGATAAAAACACACATCGATGTGGTCGCGATACAGACGCCTACGCGGTTTCGTTGTTCCGTCATCTCCCCAGGGCGAACAGAAAGCGATGTTGGTACTATGGTATCTCACTGATGGCCGCCAGAGGTAGAATTCAGCGGTAGAATTCGAGTGAGCAATGCCAACAGCAGTTGTACGCGTTGGACGTTCAATGTTGGCTGAGCGTAAGGCCGGAAATCATCATCTGATCTCACGACTGCCGAGTTGCAGCTTGGGACAATTTCAATTGATTCGCTGGTTACTTCACTGCACTCGTCCGCAGAATGAATGCGGCATTATCCCTCCTTAAGAGCAAAATTATGCTTAGCGCTCGCCGATGTTGTAGCGGAATATTGGGTACGTATTTCATGAGAGAAAAAGGAAACACAATCACGCTTGTACCCTGTGGACTTCATTGAAGCCTCTCGATTATAAACTTCTGTGACGTAATCGTTTCTTATCGATCACGTAAGCTTTTACGGTGGTGTCCATTTGGCCAACGTGATTATGCAAATCATTGGTCTTGGGGA
This sequence comes from Stratiolaelaps scimitus, assembly GCA_019614645.1. Taxonomy (NCBI): domain Eukaryota; kingdom Metazoa; phylum Arthropoda; class Arachnida; order Mesostigmata; family Laelapidae; genus Stratiolaelaps; species Stratiolaelaps scimitus. Next base: position 3,419,949 of record JABWDB010000008.1, on the reverse strand, counting down.
CAACAAAACAATCTTTCGTTGTCGTTTCCCATGAATTGCGACAAAATTCACTCTAAACCTATCTAGAATTTATCCTTAACTTGTCCAGCATTATTTATGTCCCTATAGAATATCTAGCACGTCCATGTTTTCAAGTCCTCCTCAAAAAGGTTAACAATTCACTGCCTTGTCTGTAGCAGCCTATATTCGACACGCATGTGATGATGCCGTACCGTCGAGCCAATATAACTCTGCGCGAGTTACGAGGCAATGGCCGCCTTCAGAAGCAAGTGGAATACCACTCACACAAACACACACAATATTCTCCTGCTGTTCCCCGTTTCCATCGGCCCCGACGGGGTCGTCACGCACCGTATAGCATAGCTGTTCTTGTCAAGTACATACATATATATATATATATACCGGTGGTCGATGGTGGAAAATTCGGTTCCGATTGAGTTCGTCCATGCGGTCGCGAATGGCGCCGGTGTGTGTCAGAGTCACTCGTGAGTTTGTCACCGTTCGTAACCTCATGTTGTGACGCCTGGCAATGTCGCACTTCGACAGTGTCTATCACCGTCGACGGGAGCAACAGCAGCGGCCGTCGCCTGGCCACAGAGGGTTCGTGAATTGTAACGAGATACCATCGGAAGAAGGGCGCTGAATTGTTGAATAGGCAAATAGCTCGACCATACGGTAGATTATATAACGGTTGAAGAGGACATCTGCAGAGAACTGTAGCCAGCGATGCTGGCTGCGTCAGTTTAGTGCGCCGACTTCACATTTCAGCGATGGTGTCTCTGCAGAGGGCGTCCGATGTAACAGGATAACGGCACGTAGTTAACGGCTGAAGGAATAATTCGGTAGGATTTTATTTGCTTCGACGAGGCCACAGGGCATGCTTCTTCCCTCTAAAGGACAAACATAATGATTATATATACATATATACCTTTTGGGAGGAGGTGTTGTATTTGATGCTATGATTATTTGCGATGTAGTACCGTGTGTTAAGCCGCAAACAATTCATCGGCAATAGTAGATCGTGGAAAGCTGTACTGACGAGCTCCGTCGGTGTGAAGACCTGTGTGTCTGTATCGGAAACCTAAACTATAGAAACAATCCGCGAAGGGCCAATTATCATTACAATCCGTGAATCACTGTTGAAATCGAATTAATCTGTATGATACTTGTTATGACTTCAGGTTCGAGTGAGACCCTTCTTCATTTAGCTTCCCGAATGGGCCTCTCCATGCTTTGTGAGTACCTCCTCTCGTGTCCTGGATCGCTGGTCGCCTTGAAGACCTGCAACTCGCAGGGTAGCCTCCCACAGGATCTCGCACGACAAAATGGCCACGATGAACTCGCTGACAGATTAGCCCGGTTAGTGTACCACGCACTCGATTGTAAAGCGATTTGATAAAAGCAACATTTGATCAAATCGCTGCGAAATAATATACCCTATCGAAACATTGTCCACTTTGAAACATTTTATGAAACGGTTGTTGAACGAAAGCCGTCTCGTCTCTATATCTCTCGAAAACAAAAACGATCCATAGGTTTGACCGCGAAACAAGAACGGAGTTAAAGAATAACATCGACATGACTACAATTGAATGTGCATCTATCATATTTGTTTACTCGTGGTTACTGAATGTTTGCGTGCCTATTGCTGTGCATCTGCTTGTGCTTGCCGTGTTCGTCGACTTCAGCTATCGCAGTGGTGCGTGCCTCAAATCAGAGAATCTCCCACTGTATGACACCGTTATCTCCGAAGGACGCGACTACAGTCTGCCGCCAACTGTAACGACGAATCTCATGAGCAGTGATCATCCTGACGAAGGTAGGAAAACAACGGCGTCAACGGTCGTGATATGAAATCAGCCACTAATATATCTCTCTCTCCCTTTATATATATATATATAGATACATTCCTCATATATATATACGTCGTGCAATCGCCCGTGCTTCACTTCTCGTTCGTTCATCCGCGACTCCCCCCAATACAGAGCACTTTTTCGTGAAGTGGTTTAGCACGGGGCAAGACTTCGTTAACTGAGGCCTCAATAACCTCATGCACCGTTGTTCTTCTTAGAATATAACTTAATTCGTTTGCGAATCACCTGCGCGTGCGCTACCCCTGCTTCGCACGAATGGTGATACGGCGACGGTGGTGGCGTGTAACTGTCTATTATTATTATTATTATTATTATCATATTACTGTTGGATGGTATACGACTCAAGTGTAGTCGACTGGTTGATCGGATGACGCACGCGGTGTGAGGAGGCCTGAATTCAATTTTATGATTTCGAAGATGCCGCGCTTGCGTCGCGGATGCGCTAATATATCTATTATACATATATTTCTACTAAGAAAATATACAATGGGGAGTCGTGCGATGCGGGATGCAGACGCACACAATATTAGCACGATAAGATCCGTATCGAGTGTGGCTACCATATGTATAATTCACTTGAGATTAAGCTGATTACAACCCATATACTCATTACAACCCATATACTCATTGCACACATTGTGCTGTACGGTCTGCGTTGCCTGATTGATGGCGGATTGTTCACACAACAGCACGCGTCGGGGCAGCAACAGCAGCAGCAGCAGCTCCTGTAAGTGCTATATCGTTTCAGTCAGAAGCCGCTCGCTATCGAGCGTCTGCAGAAGATTCAGCAGCTAATATCAGAAGAGCGAAGGGGTCCGGCCGCTCTTCAGCGTCAACCTTTACACAGGGCTGCCACTTTAATCCTGTCGCTGCTATCGCGCTATAAATGCGGCAGCAATCCAGCGGCAAAGCGTCATGTCACCGGCGCCAAAAGCCCAATCGAGTGCAGGTTCTGCGTTGTTGTTATTGTTGCTGCTGCTGCTGTTGTTGTTGTGTGCTGACGATCGCCCAGCCACTATTAACGGAGTCATCGGGTCCTCACAGGACAGCATCGCGCCGCCGCCGCCGCCGCCACACTTACCATTTGTGTAGTTTTCAAACTGACTGACAGACAGTCATACAGATGAACGCGGGTAGCCGAAAAGGGCTCTCGCGCTCGATGACGTTATGGTGCTGCAGTGGCAACGCACGAGCGCTCTATTGCTTGTACAGGACAAAACTACTACGAGGGACCATTTTCGCGTGGGTGTCAAGGTTATTTATGTCAGTCAGTCAGACAGACCGACCGACCGACAGCTGCTTCTGCTGTTGCCTGCCGCCGATGAAATGCTACAGCCACTTCTGTGGTACAATACGAGTCGACGACAAGTGTGGCCGCCGCGCTGGCTCTATGGTGGTTGCCATGATCGTCTCGGGTGCTCGTTCCGACGCCCGACGAAGCGGATGACATCAAGCACGCACGGAAAAGCCAGATCAGGAGCGAGAGAGAGAGAGAACTTTTATATCTGCAGCGGGAGATTAAGAGAAATCTCTGTGTGTGTGGGTGTGTGTATATGTAAATACGTGCAATAGAGACCACAATAACTAATTTCATAAATGGCAACGGCAACAATAGTATTAATAATAATAATGCCATATTTAATTTATTGACATGTATTCGACAAGTCAATAACAATTGTCAGTTGAAGTAGCAGTTGGCCATGATCATTTCCTGTTGATCGCCCTGAAATCGCTGATTGATGAGCTAAAATTAAGCTATACCTGATTGCGTGAGTCGAATTCTACTAAACATGCTGCGGATTTAGGGGTTTGATCGGCGGTAAAGCTTTTATTAGAACGGTTCGCTGTGGTGAATCAGGGTATTCATTTATATTACCCGCAAATTAAATAAATTGATAATTTTCTGAACACCTCTGCTTCTATTGTTGTTACATATAGGTATAGCTAAATAAATGGGACCTCTATACCTTGCCTCATTTTATTTTAGTAAATAAATCATATGTGTAAGCATTATGACAAATGTCGCTATTGGACAGCAGCAGCAACGGCAGCTGCAACAATAACGATCGAAACCACCACAGATGACTTCAATGAGTCGATTGCAATTAATGTTGTCCTGTTGTTATTTCTGCTTTTTGCTTCCCGACTATATTTAGTGAACGACATCGATCGGCTGGAAAAATTAGTCGCGTCAACTGAACGCGTGGTTTCGCCTCTACCGCTGATGGGAAATGGGACAACGGTTGAGTCCGCTGATGACCTCAACAGCCACGAGGAGTCGGCTCCTACCTCATCGGCCATAGGTGATTGGAATATGATAGCTGGCTCGCGGCCATCATCACACCATTGATTCTTATTAGAACGTCTGCCGCTGATAAACCTGTTGTACATACGTAAATTGCTTGAATGTACTTGTGCTCGATGTTTTAGATTCAGAAAACAGACACACATGTCTGGTTTAGTATTGTGAATCGATTTTCTTGGAAATGCTGACCGTCAAGGCCTTTGCTCTTGCAGTTGTATGAGCAACAGGTGGTGAACACTGTTGCGGGTCAGCTAGCACGGGGGTCATATGGGCATTTGACAATTGACCATGTTGATTTGTTGCATCTCAATTTCGGACATCCTGGACCGATGTATGTTATGTTGCATAGATGTACCACTGTTACATGCTTTCGAACAGCGTGTCAACCTTACCGTGTAATATCAAATATACCTGCCCCAAACCTCAAAGAATATAATGCATACAACGCTTACCCTAGGACGATTCATGTACATAAATATGATACGCAAGAATATATATTTTGACTAATTGCTTTCAGAGACAATCACATCAATTAATTCGTGAACCCTACTCATCTCGTCTGCTATAACACTCGTTTATGTACTTGCACCCTTTTCCGTAGCGTTAATACGTATGTAATTGATTTCTCTACTTTTTCAGAGTCCTCGTCGAAGGCAGTCGCCAATCAGGGAACGCACGACGATCAGCGAGAAGATGTAAATGGGAATGTGGATCGGCAAAGCAGTGAAGCTGATGGTAGGGACAAAAGTGGTGACCAATCGGCTCGTGGCGTGGAGCACGCGCTTGAGAATCAACCGGGATGCCCTCACTTCGCCGAGGATGTCAACGAAGAGGTTGGTCAACTTGTTGCTTCGCTTCGGCGCGAGGACAAAGTGTGTTAATACAGCAAATTGTGTAGCCGACACTGCTACTGTCGAGATACACGTATACTGCTGTGGGCACTATCAGTAAGACTTCTGTGCTTACTGGCGAGCCGCGTTTTCCTCGCGTGTTCGAAGAACGCCAATGTTTATTATAGCGGGACGGAGCAAGCGGTGCTCTGACACTGCTGGCTAAGACGATGCATAATGTTAATGTTCTGCATGGGCGGATGGCTGTACCGATTGTGTGCGCATATTTTGGGCTATACCATTGACGATACATGGCCATCTCGTAGATGGCCAATAAAGTGTCCATGGCAACCCGCTTTGCTTGACCTTGTACTATTACTGAGTTTCTCTGAGAGGTTTCAAAAGTGCTGACCATAATGATGCCGAGTTTTGTGAAATAGAAACACCGTTCGACCATAATATATGATGAATATCCTAGATATGACGAGTTCGTTTGATTGGACGAAGCAAACTCCATTCTTTCGATACCGTCGATCCAGCAAAGCGCTGTAAAGAGACGGAAACCATGCGGCTGGACGGGAGGGACCCTTCAAAATTTATCGAGCTCATTTTAATTAATTTGTTCTTTTATTTCAAATATAACTTGCCCCTTGATTTAATTTCGTTCGTCAACTTGATCATCTTTGTGTAAGCTGTACCTGTTTAAGATGTCATTGAGGCTTAACTTATAATTAGTTCGAAGATGAATTAGCACCGGTTTTTGTTCTCTTTGACGATAGAGAGAGCAACGTTGACTCAAGCAGCTTGGAACCATTTAGCTGCTCCAGCAGGTTGATGCTTGACCAGCCTAATGGTAGGACTTAATGATGGCGAAATGGGACGATACTCAGGTCTAATCAGTTCAATCATTCTAATGCTCAGTTTGGTCGCTACTGAGGTGGTTTGCAACTAGAGGCACTTGTCTAATGCAATATATTTTTATGTAACCATCCAGTCTGACCGACATCGAGTATGTCTCCTTGCCAGCTCAATACCCCAATCAGTATATGAAGTACACATTTGAAGTCACTTCTATAAGCGTTCAGCTCCTTTTGACTGACTGATGGTAGCTACCTATATTGCCGAAGTGCCTTTTTTATGCTGCCACCTCTGGCACTACAAGCTTCATTACAATTTGTTGCGATCGCGAACAATTGCACTTTTGAGCCTTCATCGTTTATGTAACTAAGGTCTGCATTTCCGCTCCGCGCACAGCGAAACGTCGAACGAAGACCCGGCGACGTTTGTCAACGCTTTTGTCAAGGAGTGCTGTTAAGTTCAATGGGTGACGGCTGCGCGGTTATGTCTATTGTTCGTGCAAGGCGAAGCTCATCCGTGTTAGCTGGTATGCATCTCCCTCCAACATGCTGGTAGACTGCTGGCCTGATATAGAGAAGGGCGTCGGAAGAACCTAGAGCTTCTGGCCAGTCGATGCGGACCGGAGTCTCGGAAACGGGTGGGTCTGTTATGGGCTGTAGGGTTTGCAATGGCCGCGAGAGGGTGGGGGGGGGGGGTAGCGGCTGCGCAGTGTGCACCAGTGCCGAACTGGTGGCTAGACAGGAGGCCGGGTGAAGGTTCTGCCAAGGGGTATTGCAGCCTGCCGGGTAACCGCTTTGTAGCTATGAATAGGCGCTCCAGGCGCGTAGTGGTGACGCCGCCTGCGGGTGTCAGTCCACTCTGGATGTTTGCTTGGGCCACATCTTCTCTTCCTGACTAGCTCGGTTGAACCACCCCTTGTACCTCCTCTAGCATTTTGACTGGAACAACTTGGGACCTTGCGGGACCTAACTGCGTGTTAGCCCAATGGCGACGATGCTGACGGTGGCAGAGGTTCACAGTGGGCTGATGCTGCTGCTGCTGCGACTGCTACTGCCACCATCGCTACTGGTGTTCCAGCATCATGAAGCTACCCGTTGCTCTGGCAGCGGGACCCGTCGATGTCGGGGATAGCTGGGAGCTGCCCGTTGGGATGATAGAGGGCGCCACAGCCCTCGCCGTTCCCACAAATCGCGAGTTGGTCCCAGTTCCCAGCGTCGTTGGCGGCCCTTTCCCTCGTGCAGGCCGTGGCCGCTTCCTACCTGTTGAACGAACAGGCCCCCCAGATGTGGCCTGGCTTGAATGCGGCGCGAGCTCTGCCGCCGCCACCGCCGCCGCAACAGCAGCAGCAGTTCGCTCACCAAAGTGACGTGTGGAGCGCCACAAGGTAGAAGAGTGCCTGCTATATTAGTCGTCGCGTCCGTTATTCCACAGAAGACGACAACGACCGCTGCGGCTACCATTGCTTTCACTAATAATAATAATAATAATTATCATATTACTGCAAACCGTGCGAGGAAACTCCAACGACCACAGCGTGCAGAGTGCGCCCTAAACTGCAACCGCACTTTGGGTGGTGTGAAAACCAAGTGTCAGTCGTGGTAAAAGTAGCTCGAAGGGCCGCGTGAGTTTGGTTCTGCGTTTGGGCGTTACAGGCGTCTAGCCTAGCCTACTCCTTCGACTGTCTGCTGATGGGTGAATGGGTGGATGGTTAAACGCGAAAAGTTCAAGGATCGTAGCTCTGAGGTGGATGGGGGTGAGTTTGAGAGGTTCGAAGTTACTTCAAGATAGTTGAGTACACAGCAGATGGATATAATTAGTGAAACAACAAATTAGAAGAACGAAAAGAGGACGACGAGGAAAGACGAAGGCGAAACAGAGAAAGGATTTCCGCCTGAGTGAGTGCGGTGCGCGTGGCACGTGGTGCGTAATACCTGTCGTGGCCTGTTGTGTGGCTTTTCGCTAGCTCAACCGCTGCGGCTTGAGGAAAGGTTGACGAAGGTGATCGAAGTAAGCTCGAAGACGCTGAATGTTTGAACCAAACCGAAGCAACAACAACAGCAGCAGCAGCAGCAACAACAACGATAACCACCAGTATTGACCATAACTGCAAAGCATCATTCATCATTGTTGTTACTGAGCGGTTCGTGACTTGAGCACGTGGTCGAGGCTGGTGACTTTGGTTGTGGCAATCAATAACAGCGTGTCAACAACTACAACGTCGACGATAACAACAACAACAACGACTGCCAAGTGATCGTTGGCGTGCTAGCCAATGCGGGCGCTACCGTGCTGATGACGTTGGTGGAGTCAGTGTGAGGTGTGCCAGTGACACTGTCACTGGCAGACGAAGGGGGAACCCTTGGTGGAAACCTTGTAAAACTCTGCACGAAGGTCAACAAAAACGAACGCGCAATTGCCACTGTAGCCACTGTCGCTGCTGTTACTGTTGGTCGTCCCACCGGCGCAGCGCGACTGGACGCGCGTCGTCGGCGGGGTTCAGGGTCTAAGGGGGAAATCGAACTCGTCGCGCAGCTCGCGGCATCATCGTCGTCTTCGGCGCCACAAGCTGTGGAAGTGCCCCCCGCCCCGTTGGTGGGTCCCCAGGGGGACAACACTGGCTCCCCGAATCGCCAGCTGAGTAACCGCCCCAGGGGGGGGGCAAAGGTGTTCCACTGGTGGCCCTTCCGGCACGGGGCGCAAGGAGCAAAGCAGAGCGAGTTCCTCGAAGATCGCCAGAGGAGATTCGGCTACAGGGATTTCTACAGGCGCCCCTCGGCCCCCATCGCCCCCCTCCTCGGTGTGGGCGGCCTGGGGGCCCCGGGGGGCCCAGCTGGTCGTGCCACCGTAGCGCCCGCGGGGGCAGCACTCGATGTCGTTCATCTGCACAGCGAACCGCGACGACGGAGTTTCGCCTTCATCAAGGTTAACAAGGTCTGTATGGGGGAGAGCGTGCGATGAGCGTGTGATGCGCCCTCGAGTATTAGGAGTAAGAGCACATCGTATGACAACTAAATAGCACCTAAAGGCACAAGGTGACACAGCACATGAAGTACGGAATACGAACGATTCGTAGGTGAGATCTTGAGAGAGCAACAACATATAGGACGCGAGCGAGGAAGGGAACACACTCGCATGCATAACACAGACACCCTCGTGGATACAGTCACGGGGGAGAGGATCGTGGGTGTTATCTGCACCGATTTCGTCATGTCGCACTGGGTAGACTACTGTCAGAACAGCGTGGTTGCATTTCAGTTCGGTTGAATAGGACGCCTTTAGTCATAGGAATATGCCGTTCAACGGAATTCATTGGTATTATATGTATGATGCAAGTGGACGTCGGAGTTTTATACGGCGTGTTTCTGAAGGTGTCGCCCGAGTATTGGAGGCGGTACGATTAGAAACGCCAGTTCGTAATCAACTGTGCGTCATCACAGTCCGGGATCGGGTGATTGCGCGATAGCCTTTATTGTGGGGTACGCCTATTCCTCCATTAAAGTCGGGTAACCGGGCTGCTCTCGAGTCGTGGCTCTCATAAAATTAACCGATTTAGGCGTGTATATAGGTATATGATTGAGGAAGGGTATGACACGTCTTCAGAATCACTGCCTTACGAGCATATATAGTAACTCGATTAACAACTCTAAGAGAATGCCGCATCGATTCGTTTGTGCCTTGTGGGATTCGAACCGTAGACCGCGAGGTTCCGACTCCCCGGCTTTCTACCTACACCATCCAGGTCGATGTAAAATTCAAGTATACTCGGTCTCTTGCTATGAGGTTTTTGTCCGAGAAAAGCACGCCAAGATGTTTTGTGCGTCTCTTCACGTTACTAAGTACATGAGATCTGCCATTGTAGTTAACCTGCTACTATGATTTTGCTGGGAAAAATTGTGCTCGGCTTAGTAGTGTTATTCAGATCTGAACGTGTAGGTGTAAATTGAGAAGACGCAGATCCTCTGATAGAAGGAAGAGCTCCGGATAAAGAAACGGGGAAAGATTGACATAACAACGGGTCAAGACAGCCGTGAAAGTAGGGAATACCGCACGTCAGGATAACCCCCAAAAGCAGGAACGAGCTTGCCTATCCAGTATCCAGGCTGAGAGGAAGCTGGCATTGCCAGGATGGATTAAGACGCCAACAGCGCGAGGCGGAAACGGACAAATCGTCAAACTAGGCTGGGCTGGTTTAGGTCGAAAGGGATCTGGTTGCTTCTGGCAGAAAATCTCGTCGAGCGACACACACACGCGCACCATGATAGAAGGGGCAGTGGCGAACTAACTGCGGTACGAACCTATGGCCCTGTTGGATTTAATCGATTGAGCTGCCAGGTTCGAGCTATCGAGACTCTTCTCTACATCTGCGCACATTGACCCATGATACCTATAGAGCACGTTGCTCTAGTCCGAATGCGATCATGTTATTACTTCACAGTCATAATGACTCGGATGACTGTGAATGTACAAAACATGAAATGAGCAATCACAAGCGGTCATGCAGCCGCCAAATTCTAGAGGAACCATAAACATTTATCCTTGTTTGAGGCAAACCTAGTACAAGGAGCAGTAATCGATGAGCACTGGTCTGACAAATATATCCGGAGTAACGACCCACATTGGATAAAAACCCGTCTGTCGTGGTGGTGAAATGAAATTTGTCGCGTATTAATGTACATGTACCCCTCTGTCGTCGCTGAAACGTTCGACCGATCATCTACCACAATTTTCGCCACTGTCCAATCTTCTCTGCCCTTGAATGATAAAAATGAGAACCGTAATAATTTAATGACACTATTAACTGCAGCGGGCGGTGACATTGCCGCCACTTGGCTGGCATTGCTCCGATTTCCAATGTAAATTGATCACATACACATACGGAGATAATGACCTTGCCCGCCCCCGAAGCAAAATCTCCTTGCTCTAACTAGGGCTTCGATTGCGTACGTGGCTCATTCTGTACGTGGATATTGTCCCGGAATTCTGTATCGGCATTCCACCATTATGAACAGCAAATTATGGCTGGTATTATAGGAGCGCTATTCTGTTACGACATTTAGGGAAACATAAATCAGACAGTTTACATGTAGCAGCACCCCGGCAGCTTACGATGTCCAGCCAGCCGCTGGGGACTGCCTCGGCTGCTAAATTACCAAACACGAGAGAAAAGGGTGGTATTTGCTGATAGTTTGCATTGTTCGGTTATTTAGTTTTCCACCGGCAGAGTCATGGCCGGCTGGACGTTGTCGCAAGTTAACGCGCGCGACCCGCTCGTGGCTAGGGTCTATTTGCACGCGGATGGTCTTACAGGGTGAAGCATTTTGGTGGTGTTGCCCTGTATGGCAGTGAGCGTCTCTTCTGTGGCTTGCATTCAGGCCACTGCGGCAGATGCTACCCGTCTAAGGGATCTTATCGCGGAGCGGTGGTGCATCAGTGTTTCGTGATGAAGGAGGTGGTTGGGTTAGCTCTGTCGGATGAAGAGAGCGACCGTCACTACGTGGAAACGACAGCTGCCGGCAGCAGCAGCAGCAGCAACGCGAGAACGAAAGAGCACAAGTACGTGAAGGTTCTGTTGCATCGCTGTGCAGCCCTGCATGGGCCTATCGTTTTCCTAAGCGGACGGGCGCAACATACCCCTGGCGGGCAGGAATTGCTACTAGCGAACAGCATAGGAGGCACCTGCAGGACAGCAGGTGGCGTTCGTGGTCGTTGTACGCCAGAGAGAAGGAGGCCGCCTACAGGAGACCCGAGGGTTCGGAGTCGCGGCCGCCTCCGGGAGCTCCTTTGAAGCGCTGTGGTGTCTCGAGGTGATTGCTTGCTATTTATACAACCCATTGGGTTTCCTCATCGCGGTCGACCTCGGGGAGGATGTCGACGATGTCGTCGTCCTGCTGCGAGAGGTAGAGTCGATATCTCGGCAGGATGAAGAGCTGGAGAAAGCGGTCAACGGCGGCCAGTAGGTAACTCGAGGAAGGTTCCTATGCGGACCAAACCACTGAAACGAGAGTAGAGGGGTCCAATGGGAGATCGGAGGAGTGCTTGCTACAAGCGAGGTCGTTGAGGCCATCAGGGTGTGGCATTGAAAGCGCCACCGAACGATACTGGATGCTCGTGCAGATGACGACGAGGTGGCAGGAAATCACCTGAAGGAGTCGGGGACCCGGGGGGTTCTGAGGGGGAATAACCTAGGGGCTTAATCCGAGCGGAAGCGCCAATGCGCAGAGCCGAGTGGGTGACTCTTAATTTGACGGCTTAGTGGGATCTAGCGGCTGCCGGTATCGACGAACCTTGAAGTGTGGGTAGCAGAAAGGGTTGCGAATGCAGAGAGAGAGAGAGAGACGCGAGGCTTCTCTTGAATGAAATTCAACACTGTGCAGAAGCAGTGTATGTTGCGCATTTGTGCAGAAGCAGTTGTGTGCAGCGAATAGTTTGCCAAAGACAGAAACGAACCGATGTCTTAGACTCTATTGATATTCGATACTTTACTCGTTTAACGAGGCCTTGTGTCTATCGTCGGTATATAATGCAACAGATGGAACATGTTCTTCAGGTTACGAGTTTGCTTGAGCTGATACGAGAGTATACATACAAACCCTCTACATTTTCATGACTAGCAGGCACCTGTCATGATCGAACGTTCATAAGATTTTTGCCTGCATAGTTGTTTTTTTCTACTCGATATTACATCTTGCATTGTACACGTCAGTCTCGATTGGTGACAACGCTCAGTACACGTTGTCACGAGCTCTGCTGCTGTCTACCTCGCAAGGCTGAAATTGACTTTTGCTTTGTCAGCGAATGCTCTAATTGCTGTTACTCATATTCTCAGTTTAGAGATTTTATCGTTACTTCTTGGTTTCCTTACTGCTCGCACGGTTCCAACGTTACGGTTTGCACACGTGTTTCATACGTGATTTTCGATCCAAGCCTTTCATTCTGTAGTCTTAACTTCGATTATAATATCAACTATAAGATATTCACACGAGTTTCTGACTGCAACATGATCCTTATCAGAGTTCTGGAGTCGTGGATAGTGGTCCTCGTTATATGACTACAACTCGCCTCCCGGCGTACGTGCATATTTTCTGTGTCTGCTTATCGTCCTCGATCTGTCTATCAAAACTGCTTTTTCGAGCTGCCCTCAGCTGTTCCTCCAAACTGACAGGCCTCACCTCTTAACCTTTTAGGTATTACTATGACGATCTGTCGGGGCACCGTTGCTTATTCTCTTCCTTACTCGTACCTGGCAACAATCTTCAGATAAAGAAAGATGATAAAGAACTCCAGAGACTCTCCAATGCGTCTGACAGGATTTGAACCCAACACACACGCCCCTCCGGTGTAGCAGTCCAAGGCGCTCACCACTAGCCCATCGAGGAAACGTGTCTATCAACCTAGATGGATACGCCGCTCCCGAACCAAGACACGTACCGGGTACGCACCACACAGGGGTTTAAGGATCGCTGACTAAGGGAAGCGCGCTGCTGGGGCTTGCGTGCGAGTCAGACGTCAGGTGCTTCATGGCTGGAGAAAGTAAACATATCACAGTTGATTTTTTTCAGTCCTCTATACCTGTCGAAGGCGATTTCATCTCCAAGGGGAGATACGCTGGCTTTGCGGGAGGCAAACGGAGGTTGGCGATACGCTCACGATTGACGCGACGCACCCTACCATATACTCCTATATTAGACCTCTTCAGACAGGTTCACCGAAGTCGCTCGCACGTGTTAATAACCAAGCTATTACAAGGTAAACAATCATATGATACTCGGACGTACTTGCGCGTCTCCGTGAGCGTTTAAGGTAACTCTCGGCGTTGTGCTTGCGACGGAGCGTTTCATATTCAGGTAGATAGACAGGTGCAACTTCTCGTTCATATGTAACGTTAGCTGTCGCCAGCCGACCAACCCAACTACGGCACCAAACGCCACGATTGCCGAGAAAAAAACCCACGGTTTGTATACGTGTATCAATTGTGTGTCAAAGGCGCCAAGCGAAAGTGCCTATCCAAACTGCGCCTGCCGTTGTCATCTTGCAAACATGTGAGAGATTGGGTAACCATTCATTGTGCCTTCGTACACGAGTACCCCGAGAGGCGTTAGATCTGCGTGTATTAGAAAGATAGAAATTAAATACATGCGATCGACAAACAGATGCAGTTTTTTGTTATCGAAACGACGCCGAAGCAAGAAAATAGTATTGAGCTTTATTAAATGTCGCTCGTTTTGCACAAGCCACACCTTATTGTGTCTATATATATATATATATATATATTCTATCACAGTAGTATGTCATGCAACCAGAAGAAAAAAATGCGATCGAAATTGAGCTCGAATCGTAGCGATATGCTGTTTGGGGGATACCATATGCAATGGCGATTGCCACTATAGTACGCATATTATATGGGAATATCGCATGGCAATATGGTCAGCTGTTCACCATATCGGCGTCGCTTGCGAGACAGGCGACCACACTATGGGGTGTCCTGGTCGGACCACTCAATCTGTTCTTTTCAATGTTGACTGAATACCCCGCGCGAGTGGCCCTAATTCGGCTGACTACGAGGCGCTGCGAACCAACTGTAGGCTGGCCCGTTCGCCGAATTGGCTCTGTGTGCTTTCACAGTGAGTGAACACCATTGCACGATCTAGTTGTGGGGCCTCAGGCCGGTCTCCGACCTCGTTCTCACCTCTTTTCGATACCATAAAAGGCAGCCGATTCGTTCTCGCATGTCACCGTTACAGGACCTGTTCTAAGACCCGTTTTGAGATTATTATGTTGAATGTGTATACGCCCATGGGTGATGTGTAGTAGAGAGTTGTTGGGCTTAATGGGGTATGAGACTATAGGCCCGAAGGCGGGTCACAGGTGGCTGTAGGTCTAGTGGGCAGCCTGACCGACTCTTCGAGTGCTCCCTGCGTGGAATTTACAAGACCTTACACCGTGCTGCCTTCCTCTTGAGGTTGTGCTTGTCCAGCCAGTTCGCTGTGACCCGAGCCAATTGACCGGGCCGGTCCGGCTGGCTTCAAGTCAAGGATCGTCGTTTGGCGTTCTTGTTGTCTAGCAGCCTGTGGATTCGGTAGATCTCTGTGGTCTTATGTCTGACCGCTGCCACCGCCACTGCAACGGCGGCTGCTGCTGCTGCTGTTGTTGCTCACGTCAGCGCAGCCCCTCCCTGCCTTTCTGTCTCGGTTGTCCGATGCGACCGCTTTGTTCCGTCCGAGTAGCTAAGTCGTGTCGACGCCAATCGGTCATGACCTTCCCTTGATACGATTCTACCCTCCATGATTACTACGCCGCCTCCGTTGTCGTCACATGACGTGTCGACATCAGAAACTCGAGGGGAAACTCGTGCGACTCGAGACGTAAACGAAAGCACCACAGAGATCACGAAGCTTCGCGGAATCCTTTAAGCGCTCCGCAGACAGGACATGGCCCTCTGGCCAAGGTCAAGGCCTCGAGAGGCCGTTCGGGACCGCCGAGAACAACCCCCTATCAACTATTGCAGAAACTCGTGCTCGACTTGCGAAGTGCCGATGACGAAAGCCGGCCGAGGGACATATATAATAATAATAATCATAACGATGATACGATGGTAGCGTCTCACATCTCTAACGGATACAATATAAGATAGTACCCTCAAGAATAATTGCATCCTAAACGGAAAATACCTACATATATGATACTGTCGAGAGGGAAATTCAACAGTTCCTCGTTAGAGCAGAGATTGATGCAGGGCGTGCATGGGTTTAGGAAGGGCCACGAAACTACGACTGACACGATGTCTTGCACAGAAGTAACGGTCGTGCACAGTTCCTCGTTGCATCGCAATTGCGTAATCGCGTGAACGTTTTGTGCCTTCGACAAAATTGTATTTCACTCACGAGTATTTATGTCTGCAGTGTTTTGTTCACTCCGTTCTGTGTTTGTTCCTTGTGTGCCTCGGTAACAACTGATACTCACCGTTTAGGCTTGCTGCATTGATGACAGATTGTGATTGTGTGCTCGGCAGTACAAACTAGTCCAGGACAATATAATCTATAATAATTATTTATTGTTTAACTCCGTCCAGAGACTTGGACGGCGAAGTCGCTGGCTGAAGGAAGCCGGAGGACGCAGGTTCGAGTCTCGCGATGTAGTGATGACATATAAGAGAATCTAGGCAAGTTAGTTAAAAGTTGCAGTTCCTTTAGTAAATCAATAAACCTTATCCATTTTGGCACACTTACTCGTGTTGCACCGAAATACAAAAAAAGAAACAACGCTAGCTAAAATAGTAGATAAGATGTGCAAGTAATCACTATATCAATTTTTGTTACAAATATGCTCCGAACGCTCATTGCATGAATAATTTCTAATAAACGATTAGGCTTGGAACTGAATATCTTTCGCGATAAATCGCACCCGTATAATCGCTGGCGTACTATTGTGTGCGTGAAAGTTGTTGAAGACCCGAAAGACGTTGGTTTTCGTTGACGCAACGAATGGTTTACCCTAAACAGCGTTAAGCATCGTGCGCGGTAGTCTGATGCACCAGGTGGTCATATCGTCAAGCAGTCCTTTCATAAGGCAAGTCCTTGCAGACTCAAAGCAAGCAGGTTGACTCGAACGAGACCGAAGGTCTAGGCGAGTTTTCAGCCGGCCGGGTGCTCGTGTAGCGGATTGGGCCGAATCCCAGCTGGCCGTCAAACTACTGTTTAGATTTCGAGAGAGAAAGGACGGACATTTCCTCCAGGGAAATTCACATTGGAGCGCCCGCAGGGGTCTTGGGAAAACTCGTCAATTTAATCAATCGCGCTTCTTCATGTCGAATAATTTCGCCGCGTAGTGAATCACCATTTTGCGTGCGTCACATACATAAGCGTACAGAGCTCTGTCCGTAGAATTGTATTCCATATATAATATTCTATTTTCAGGATATACTCCCTGAGCGGATATGCTCTCTGCTGAGCGAGTGCGTCCATCTGATGGCGAATACCGAATCGAGTTGAGTAGGACTAGTTGGCTGATGTGGGAATTGTTTTTGTTGTTGCAGTTTCGACAAATACTGTGAACGTCTCTGCTGATTATAATATGCACAATAATGGTTTTATTTTCAAGCGACTTCCTTGCAACGCCCTGTTCGAAGCAACGACAGCCTTACCTTCGTGGTATCGACTGAGGATTTCCCCCGCAGTCGCTTGTGATCAACCTTAACCGCCGAGCTGAAACTCGCTCCAGAACAGCTGATGAGCTGGTGGAGAAACATGATGGTTCGGCATGAACGGATGTAACAGTTCGGGACGAGTGGAAGTCGCGCGAAATCCCCGTCCTTTTTTTGTCGAAAACAGCAGTAGCAGCAGCAGCATGAACAGTAGCGGATGTATCATACAGTTTGACAGAAGTAAACAAAGAAACGCAATCGATGACGACGATCTCGGGGCCTCGAAATATCAGATATACTGCCGACTGTCGAGTCGGACAAGTCGATCGAGTCTCCCAAGGCCAAACAGCCAGCCAACCAGTCTAACTGGCATCCTTGGCGATTCCTATTGATAGAGTGTAGTGCGTATCGCCGTACGCTAAGCATTCATCTATGTATGATATAAATACATGAAGATGTCGCCGCCGAATGCCGACGCATACGGCGAGATACAGTTGCCCATCGGTTCGCCGGTGTAAGCCCGCGGGTGTGCGGGTGAGGCAGCCGTTGAAGAGGGTATTTGATCTATCGCTTCTTGTCTCGTCTCTCCTGTCCATTTTCCTGAGCTCGATCGACACAGGGCCGGCGTCGCGTTTTGCCTCCGTCGGTCTGCTTCAGGCGTTCGTTCCGACGAAGAAATCAAACAATGGCACTGCCATGCTGAAACGGACGATATACGGAGGCATGAAAAGAGGCACAGCCAACAGAACGAGAAGTGATGAATGCTCAGTTCCACGCCCGCGTCGACGGCTGCGCCACAGCCCAGTACCGTGATGTTCGCTGTGCTGTGATGCTGTTGCTTCTGTCGTGTTTGCCGTTTATCATCGAACTCAACGGGTGTGCAATGCAGGAACATAGAATCAGATCTGCCCGTATCGATAGCATGGAACAAAATTGATTCTAGATGACGGGGCGATGAGGCTAACTCATTAGCTGACAGCAAAAGTAGACCGTCGGGAAAGCGTGTAGAAATAAGATTATAGTGAAGTACATTCGAGTCGTTCGTTTGAATTTCTCTGTAATACGAACATGTCGTATCGACCTTTGGTGGAGCCAAACGCAACGCGATTGGACAAAAACACGTTGATCGTTCTCACAGGCGATGGCTAGACCTGCGAGCAAGACTACACAAGTTCCTAAAATCTCCATACGTATTTATATGGCCAAGGGTGACCAAGATGGCATTTAACAGTGTGTGTGTGTGTGTTTTGTAATGGACCATGACGTGGTCATTCGGTTGCTTCTCTCTCACTTCCACCCCCGCTCTTGTGAGACGATGGCGTCGTTCCCGACGAGCTATACTTAACGCGCACCTCAACTCTATGAGCATTCATTTAAAGTGAAAGTTTGCAAGGTGAAACCTCTCCGGCCCTGCTGGGTATCGCCGAAGGCGTTGCCCACAAGGTTGTAGCTCTGAACGGCTTGGTCGTACGTCGACCACCGCGGAGAACACGTTGTACGCGAATGCTGCCGATATCAAGCTCTCAGGCCTTTAGCATAGCTACCACTTATTATTCGAAAGGTTAGGATATGTTAATGTATCGACAAAAGGCATCGTATTTAATAAGTACGTAGCAGTACACAGTGGTGTAGCAGTACTGTGGCACAAGTTGCAATGCACACAACTGCACCATGGTGCAGGAAGTGTGCAAAGGCCGAAGCCGTTCAAATTAATCCCAGTCAACAGGCAACAATGTAAACCAGCTGTTCGTTCTGTAATCGATGGGGAACGATGCATCGGTGAGAATAGTACATTCGGAACTGGTCCATGTCAGATCTGTTGTGTTGTCGCAGTAAGTGTATCTAAGGGTAATCCACCAAAGATCGGTGCGTTCCACCATTGCTTCGCACGAGCGCAAGAACTGGAGCTTAGTACGTTTGCCACTTAGCCAGCCTGCTGATTAAAACCTTAACACACCGCATAACATTACGGTCGAAACACGGCGACCTATTAGATCACCGCAGGTTGCGTTAGCAGCCGCGTGATCCGTTGGTCCGAAGGATCTTAGCACGATACAATGATACAGTGGTCTACGTTTGACGTATAGAGACCGAGGTGGAGACCCACCACGCGAAAGTTGGAATTGGAGTGCAGGAAACCAGTCCGGGAAATGATCCTCTGATTTTCATTTCCGCTCACGGAAATCCACCGTGCTCAACCGCGTGTGCGGGTACGCTGGTGGACGGGGCTAAATTCGCGCTCGATCGAAACCGACAGAACGGTAACCAGAGTGGACCTATATCCGGAATTTCCTTCGCTTCGAGTGTGAACGAGGGCTCGGCGCGCCCACAAGCGATGGCTGGTACCTTACTAGAAGCCGAGGGACGCAATCCTGAGGCGACGGTGACTTTCTTCAGGCCTTCCCGCTAGAAGCTTAGCAGACTCGATCTCCCGAGTCGCTTCAAGAGCGTTTCTATCGAGGGTGCCGTAGAACGTTAATGAGGTACTTCGGAAGGCACTTCGGTGACAGACGGTCTCGCTAGTCCGTCCGAGTTGGGTTGGACACGAATAGTGCCCACCCAAAATCAGCCGCCTCCGGTGTTGCCTTAGAATTGTACACGGCCGATAAAGCTTTAAAGCAGGTTTTCTCAAGCATCATCAGCGTTGATCACATTTGTAGACGGCACCAGGTGCCAGAATAGAAAGTTGCAGGTGGTCTCTCTTATAGCAAATCGTAGATATATATATATATATATATATATAGTATAACATCCTTACGTTTTGCCGATGGTGGATCGGGAGGGACTGAGGAAACATACGTGGAATACATCTAGAACGTAAATTGCCTTAGGGAGATTGTGACGCAAGACAGTATGCGCAGTACAAGCAGCCCAATAAGGATCAACGCTCTATTCCATTGGGTATCATTTCTCTTTTGAGTTCGCTTTTGTACGACGAACACTTAGAAGATTTTCGCACATCATGGACAGTTACGTATGGCGTCTGATTTCTGACGCTGTACACGATGATTGTCCAATATTTCAGCTTACCTCTCATTTTCAGACCAAAATTCCCATTTCTTACTTAAAATATAAGCTAAACTAGGACTGAATCGCCGATTAATTCTCAGGCCTTTCCATTCATGTTTATTGGTGAATGTCGAATTGAGGACAGTTAGCAACTTGGTTCGATCTCTTCGTTCCAATATAATCTACAGATGTAAAACGAGCTCCACTCGCTTGTAATCACTATATGTAGCATATAACCGAATTTCAAGTTTCCCAATGATTCCCGGAGAGTTTTCTGAACTTCGAACACTCATCGACGTTCTTAAAGGAACGCACACGTACTATGCACGTGTAATGTGGCATTGAGATAATGCGAAGTATTCATTCAAAGTTTCGAATATGGTTGAGGTTTAAGGACGCCATGCTTGAATGGAATCGGGCTGACCTTCTCCCCTAACCGGCCAAATTGAACACTGCGACCTTCATATATGTTTATAAATCAATACCACCGCCCGTCACACCTTCATCACTTTAAGTGTGTAATCTATGCGTAATCTATCCTCTTAAAGAGAGCTGGGTAATAGGCAAGGCTAGCCGTAGTAAGGATACCGAGCCGATAAAGAGTCCATATGCCAATGAGTTTTCGACGGGACACAGACGGCATGCGCATTTGCTAAGCGACCGACCGGTCGACGCTTTGCTAGTTTTTGGATCAGGACAAGGGGCCCTTAAATCGAGAAGGACACAGAGAAGGCATTGATGGTACCTAAGATGGAGCTGTGCAGGTGAATCGACTCTTTTGTCGGTATATATAGAAAAAGATGCTATGCGGCTAATGCTGTTGGTAATGGTCAGTCTACCGAACAGACTCTACCGCGAAAAATATCGCGCCGAGGACGACGAGAAGAGTAAGAAAAATCCATTGTCGTCTTGGAGCCTTATTATTGGTATTAATAAATCGAACGACCATCTAGCTAACTGGCAATCGATAGATCAAGTAAAGCAAACGGCGACGTTACTTTAGTATAACCATAATAATGGTAATACAGCAGCTCGTGTTATCAGGGTTTGTTTTCATACCCCATTGCAATGGTAAACGTGTTATGGAAAATGCAGAAATGCAATACGTGTATACTTCACTCTGAAGGCTACATGTGTCCGGATTTGCAATATGCAAATGTTGTTTACCCGACTGCAACCTGAAGACGAGAAGATACGTTTGATGTTTCGTAATATACATACCTGGCTTAGACTGCACATTCTGATTCGTTTAGCTACTGGCTTGGTAGAGGGATCTGTCTAAGACCATTCGTCTTAAGCAAGTCAAATATATATGTATATATATATATTCCAGGTAAGACGCCGATGAATTGAGCGTATCTTCTGTAACGGGAAATATTATTATTGTAGTTGCTATGATATCTTCATTGAGATTATGGTACTCCGATCGACCCATCGTGCAGAGAATCATGACCATAACTAACAATAGCCTATGGATGCCCTGCGGCGTTCATTCGTGCAATTCGTTCTACTTCCTGCCTAGCTTGTATACTAAGCTCTAGCCAGTTGAGGCCGGTTAGTTGATCGTCACGAAAACCAGCATCGTCATGACCATTACACCGTCAGCACAACAGATGGCTGGCTTTGTGTTTGTATGTGAAATTGTTCGCGATTTCGCGGCGTTTCACGTCGTAGATGAACAGTATGCTGTAGTATTCTCACGGGGGTTGGATCCGCTGGGTTGGACACCGCGGCTGGCGCACTAAGATAAAGCGCGCTCGACAGTTGGCTTGCACGTCTGTCAACTGCGTATGTCTCGTTGTTCACTGAGAACAAGAGAAACATGGAAGAGAACGCTCCGTTCGCCCCCACCTCTCGAAGTCTGCATTGGACGAGAATTTGCCGAAGGTACATCGCGAAATAACGAACTAAATGACCTCAAGGCATAGCGAGAGATACTAATTCTAGCCACGCTGGGGACTGCCGGAAGAATCTACCCACATGCACGATCAGGATATGAGCAGACACATGGCCATCGTAGATCTCAAGTAGATCCATATATTTAAAGAGCAGCTCTCCCTCAGCTCTACCTCTATCAGACAAGCCTTAGTAGGGACAACATCCGCCAGTTAGCAGACAGGACTATGCGAATGCATACACAAATCTGTGAAAGGACACACGTTGCGGCGCTGCACCGACGAATCATGAGTCTGCACAAACCTCGGACAAGGTACTCGGGACTAATGCTGGGTATTTGCAACATGCTCGCCAAAAATAGCTCGTTCACAGACCCACAGACGTGGGGTCATTGTGGAGCGTCGACTGTGAAATATCATTGAACTGAGTAGCTTGTCATTAAAACGAAGCTGAAGAAATATCTGTTTAACGTTGACATCGTTAGGGGGCGATTACTAATGCTCTTATAGAGCATTGTACGGCTAGATGTGGCACTGACCACTGACTATGGCGAATAATTCAACTGTGTTCATGGGCCACAGTTCCGGCCTCCTGCCCATTTGCCGTTGTGCGGCTCAATGTGTGATTGTATTCCTGTCAAAATGACATTTTCGTCGAATGTAGCAGAATGCATCGTCCATTGATTTTCATTATTGAGGAGTAAAGCCAGATAGTGCGTGTCGGGTTAGGTCAAACCAATCACTAATAACTGCCCATCCCGAATGAAATATGACGGACCAATATAATCATTGGAATTGAAAGCGCATCCTCAAGCTCAAGACACCTTATGGTACGCGAATTTCAACTTCCGCAGGCGCCACTAATCATCGCCTGCAATTACCATACACCTCACCGCACATTAGCATAACTATTTTGCGTGAGAAAAAAAGTTGCTGCATTCGGAGTGGTTGGAAAGATTCGGCAGAGTGGCGTCTGAGCGGGACGGAATAGGCGAAATTCCGTGGAAAACGTGATCAGCGACACAGAAAGAGAGAACCCAAGCTGGGCAAAACTAAGAAGCTAACGAGCGTCTACGGAGTAGGCTATGGTACACCACTTCTTTTTGTATTGGGCTGCACCGCGTACGAGGACGCCGAGTCAAGCAGATGGGGGTCTGTTGAGAAACTTATTTGGGATCGCTTTTTTTGGTCGCGATTGGTGGCCAACCAACTCGAGACCAACCAACCAACTCGGCCAACCACTCCGATAGAAGATTGGGTCGTCTGCAAAAACACGATGTTGACTTGCCTAGGCACGTTAAAAGGAGAACCAATGAGGCAAGAGTCTACCAAGAGAATAGAAGGGCAAGCGCGAGGCTCACCGCGGGGTTGAGTCTCACGCGCGTTCACTTGTGCTTGTGTGAATCGCATGTCGGTAATTCGTATACACTGTAAGTTCATCGGCCGACCACGCATGCCGGTATAGCTCTGAAGTCGAGATCGATTGGCGGCCGAAGTGTAGAAACGATGAAGTGACGAGGCCGCATGAAGCAGACCAAGGCAGCAGGCTTCGTTCTTCATCTCGCTCCCGGGGGTGATTGGGCGACGTCTCGTTCGCTGTCAGACTGGAATGTCAATTGAACGCCAGTCCTGAGCTAGGTCCCGCTCTGTCCTATGAAAGCCGCTAGTCCAGACGCTTAGGTTAACGGTCAGCGGCATGTGCGCATGAAAGGCAGCCTTCTGCGGCTGCCTCTGCAGCGATGCAGGGCGTCTCTAGCTATCCACATCCATGACAGGGAGTGCGGCAACGAGCGGAAGTTGACGGGAGATATTACTTGAAAATGAGGATTATTCAAGTGTAATACAAGGTAATGAATAGGCAATATGACGGGGTACAAATGATATTGGCTTTAGGTTGAATTAGTCGGCCTTTTTCATATGGAAGCTTTCGTATGCTTGTCGCTTCAGTTAGTTCATCGTTACGTAATTTCCTCTACACGCGATTTCGCCACTTCGGGTAGGTAATAATAATTACGGGTGCTGAATAGATCTACGTCGTTGTCGAGATGTCCGCGATGCCGCAAATGTCGAGCAAGATAAAATTCATCAGTCAAAGGTGAAATGACATTTTATTGAATAAAAGCTCCAGCTAATAATACCCCACATAACAGGGCGCATGCTCGTCTCGTATGCAGCGTGATTATTCTACTGTCAAACGAATCGCGGCGAATTTCTCGCGGTGCTCTGAAACTGTGTCCCGCTCAATGTAGCAAATACGTCGTATTGCCTACGGGCGAGCCCAATGTCGACAAAAAATCATGGGGAACACTGTGGAGTGTATCAAGGTCTAAGGGCGTATGCATGGTGATGCCGGTGACCTTTTTTTTTATAGAGGTTAAAGGTAAATCCTGTATGGACCCGAGGCCTCATAACTAAGGTATTTGCCTGATAGTGTCACACTCTCACTAATTAAACCGAGAACCGATTTTGACTTGGGTTTCGGGGAAAACATGTTGTCATCATCAGCTAAGAACAATGGTGTTTCAATCAATCTCGGGGTTGTGGCAAAGGCGACGTTCTCTACAGAACGATAAATGAGTTTGATAGTCCGGCCAGCTCCGCTGTTGCGGCTGCTGTTGTTAAGAAGCACTCTGCCATAGCTCAACTTTCCATGCGACTATTGGCCGAGGTATCTGTTATGCCATCTGTTACCGAGTTTGCAGATCGGATTTAGGTGGGATTCGAGCTAAACCTTGAACAAACACTCGTAACAGAGTAAAATGTATATGATAAATGTGTAGCTGGAAACATCGATGCTAGTCTCTTCTCTGTCTCTCCCTCTCTCTCTCTTGTAACAACGACCGTCGTATCACTGATGTAACCTTTTCTGGAGCAAATTTCTAAGACAAGTAAATACCCGGACATAATAACATTTCAAATCGATAAAAAGAACAGTAAATACACACTATCCGCGGTCTACCCTGCGGGTGACGCATATCATATGTACACGCGCCATTTCGAACAGACGATGAACATAAATACATATTTCTCTTCTGCTGCTGCTGTTGTTATTATTGTCGTTCTTTTTGTTTATCTGCTAATTTTTCAAAGGCAGCCAAATAGACACAGATGTTTATACTAATGAACGTGAGCGCCAACCGCAGTACGCGATGTCAGCGGAGGATCTTTTGGTTAACTCTTCTGGAGGAATAACTTCATTATTATTATTATCATCATTATTCACGACGCCGCCCAGCATACATGATTTGGGAATGATTTGATGCGTTAACTCCTCGCATCACCCACTCGCCCCTGTCATAAGAAAGTGCTAGGTAGCTAGATAATTAGGTGGTATTATGTTTACGGTAGCACGTGACCAAAGTAATAATGACGTAACATCATTGGGCTAACGGTTTCCGGCCGTGCAAAGATTGAGCTGGCGGCAGTTGCCCATGAATTCCCATTCGTACAGACGCCACTATTATCGCTGCATCAGCAGTGGCACTGTAGTGGTATCTTCTCAAGCAACTTGCGTCAAACACAACGTGCACTGCATTTAGAGCCAATAATGCAAATTACGTTCTGTGTGTTTGTGCGTGTGTGCGTGAGTGCACCGATCTTACAACACACATTCGCCGAGTCTGTGCAACGTCACTGGTGGACCGGGGCGATATTTTCAGTCGTCAATATCTCCCCATAATGACTGCCGCTCACTCGGCGACCCCACCGCACTTAGGCGTGTCTTAGTTAGGACCCGCAAAGGGGGCCCGCTGTTGCAGACTCTACCTGGTTACCGACGTGGGTAACGGATGCAGTTGTGTGATCGACGCCTACATCGGGCCTGTGGAGCTGGCCTTCGACGGGCCCAGCAGAGGTGGAGTAATAGGTCGGGAAGAGTTCACGAAACGTCTGAGGATTACGTACACCCGAATTGGTATGGATTCAAGGAACTTGACTTGTCTGGGTCACGCCTACGTGGACATCGCGCCTCTGAAAGGCATGTAGCTGTGTATGTACGTGTGTAGGGGGGTTATCAGACAGCATTCGAATCATGTATTGCTTTCGAAGTCCGCAAAGACCCTGATGCCCTTAAAGGCAGGTCGCCGACAATAGTAATCAAATTGTGCTCGGCGAATGAATAGATTGATGAAATTCTCAATTGAGATGCAGACAGGCAGTGATTGAAAAGCGAAAGTCCACCATCTACTGCTGCTGTCGTGTGGTGGTCGCGCTCAACAAAAAGATGATGCTTGTCGCCAGTAGATGAGATTTAAAATTTGATTCGGGGTCGACGAGATGCGATGGCCTCATCCTGATATTGTAACTGAAACAGGCCATATAATGAGATATTGACAAATTAAGCTATTCCAACGCCACACCTACTTGTAGCTTGTAACGCGTAAAGGAAAGCCTTGATCGAAACTATCTAGATATTAAATATTCTCTCACTTTGAGCGAGGCAGAAATCACTCTCCAAACAACACCGCTCTATCTACGACATAGTGTGGAAATATCGTACTTCGAATTGTAATAATAATGATTATCTGTAAAAAGTACAATGGCATTCAGATCAAGTCAGGAATATTATATATTACGCATATGAGCCCAGAATAAGCGGGGGCAGGACGAGTGCTGTTCATAAATTGGAGCAAGGATGATACCTAGCCAAAGATGATCTCGGATCGCAAATTTGCGGTGGCACGTGTAGTGGGTGTTAATTAATTATCATCTTATAATAGGACCAGAGGATTGAAAGGGAACCCACACATGTGTTAATAGCATACAATGGCAAAATGGTTGATTGGCAAGACTTGTTAGGGAGGAAGGCTAAAAGCCTGTCCATATAAAACACGAGTTCTACTTGGGTAGATGTATATATTATACAATGACAAGCCCATCAGCTTGGTCCATAGGGTCGGACATCTCTCTGAGATTTATGTGATCTTCAAAGACATCTTCATAACAGTTGCCCAGAAGAAGTAAGCTTGCCCGCCACGCCTGGCAGTTGGTTATATATCATAGAAACTGTAGCAAAACAAATATAGCGTGGTTTGTTTAGTGCACGTTAACGCCAAGTCACCTCACTACAGATGGCAGCTATGTGGTGGGCAGCTGCCGTCGCCGCCCCGACTTGATTAGTAACTGGCGCTTAGCGCTTCGATCTATCCAGTTCGAATAATTAGTACAGCACGTTGCTAAGTGCGTGTGGTGTTTCGTTTTTATTTCCCTTGAGAACCAAATCATATATATATGTATCATTTAGCTTAGGTACAAAGTGAGGGAAAACAATGTATTGCCATGCAGTCATTGGAAATCTTTTTCACTAAGTATCTCCTAATGTAGTAATTGTTCAATAGATCTTTCTAGTCGATGCCCATACCGAGAATTTTATTCTCCGAGTTGAATTTCGAATTTGTCATAGTCGAACGGTTTCTCAACCTTTGACCAGCCTCTCTCAATTTATCAAGCGTATCCTTCTCAAAATGTCCTTGTAGACCCGTTTGAAATATAAAAACAGACAAGGTCACGCCGTCCTACCAATGACGCGTGTTGACTCAGCTGTTGCCTAATTGTGAAGATTCGGTAACACTAGCCTGCGCTGCGATCATCTTCGCCGAAACCACAAATGAAGATTCGAACAATTCATGCGTGCTGTCATATCCACTCCCTTCTCTCTCTCTCTCTCTCTCTCGGGCGCGCTCTTACCTTCTTAATCTCATTCTTGGTCTTTTATTATTTCATCGAACCTTGACTCCGCGAAAATACGGCCCCTCACTTCGACATTTTATACAAAAAATCAATACTTATAATAATAATAATAATAATAATAATGATAATATCAACGTCAATTACCATCATCACATTCGTATGACTAATATGAAGACTTATGAATGAAACCGCCTCAAACGACATCTTCACCATATCGACACACATTAAAACAAATGGTCCGAGGATCAGAAACCTCTCGACGTCTCCGCCGGCCGTAAGCCGAACTGTCGCGGCAAAAATGAAAACGTCTGCAAATTAAATTAACTACCGCCCTGCCACAGGCGTATGAAATATATCGCTGTCAGATGGTAGCAAGGTGTCATTCGTTGGGAGGTGTCGTGAGGAGGATAACGTCTAAGTGGATATTTACGTCGTGAATCATATTCCCGCACTCTGTGAGGCGGGGGAGCTTGCTGCACAATTTAGGTTCGGCACTTCGTTCTGCCTGTCCGGTCTTGCTCTGCTATACGTTTTTTTTTCTGAAGTTAACATGTTAGCGTCACGGAGCTCCCTTGCAGCGACTCCATGTCAGTGACTTTGACCGTAGGCAAAGATTTCGTCTGTGCTAAACCGATGGCTTCTGGAAGGCGAGATGTCGTCATTTTCGATGCGGATTCGTGCTGCAGCACAGTGGAGAGTTAAATTATAAATGTTTTACCTAGCTGTATCCCATGTTCACAGTGATCGAGGTGACTGAAATATCTAGTTTAGTTCTATTTGTGCAATATATATATATATATATATATACCTCGATCACAGCGAACATGCGATATACTTGGGTAGTGATATATGGTTTATATGGATATATTCATTTTTACTATAATGAGGAGAATTGATTTTAGCAGGAATTATAGCAGTGTCTGCGTGCACTCGTGAAATTCGAAAAGTATAAGACAGGCTATTTTACACTATAGGCATTACTGGAAGCGGCTTACGATACACCAAATCGTCACTGACTTGCGTTTTACCTCAGGCAATTCAGCTCGATTCCAGCGAGCCGCTGGGTCGAATCGAATATGTGCATAACGATACAAACCTCTCTAATTATCTCTTTATTTGCTATCGTATCGAACTAACCAATTATATATTTCCTGCGTTTATAACTTCAGGTAAGCGCCGATCTCGGAGATGTTGACAAAAAACCAACAGGATAAACAAAACTCCATTCGTTTGGACGACAGTCGCCGATAATTTTACTGACAATTTTAAGTCGATTCATATGCTAGCTATAATATAAAAGATATAATATACTACTTGAGGCCACAGAAGTGACGCTGCGTTAAGGTAAGTGTATCAGCGATGTATTTTACTGACTGTGGTATCCTACGGAGACATGAGCGTGTGCCAGTGAGCGGCCCCGAGAATCATATGGACTTCGTGATTCGTACTCTACGAAGCGATCCGTAGCACGGGAGGTTATCGTATGCTTTTTGGCAAGATGGGGACTTTGGCTCGGCGGGGTGAAGGGTTGGGGGATTGTAGATCAAAGCCTCTCTATCTACAACACCCGATAGCGGCGAGGGCTTTCGGGTCGTCGTACAGCCGAAGACAGACATTTACCATATTAGTGATGAAATCGAGGTTCTGCACCCTGTCAACATCTTTCTCTGTCTCTCTGTGCACGACACCGCGTGCCAATGCGAGTGTGAAACATTTGTACCATGTATGGGTACTGGCGCTTCGTCTCTGTTATGACCGATGTTGATGAGGGGAGTTTCGCGGAATGACGACATCAGATATGCGGCGCTTAGCCACAGCCGGACGATGTCGCGCGAGCGACTGGACACTCCGTAGCAGGCCGCCTATTCCGCCCCCACCTCATGAGGATATCGCACTGTTGGTTACCCCCGATAATGGATCTTAATTACGGGGTCATCTGACGGCCAAGCGAACAGCCAGACGCTATTGCTCCGATGTCATTGACAAATGTCACACGATACCGACGGCAACATCGCTCTGGGGGTTGGCAACCGTCTCCCGCTAGCGAGAGCATGTGTCGGGCGAGAGAAACGACTGGAGCACTCCGCGACGGTGATCTCTAGTGAACACTTCTCAACGACAGATGCCAGAATGCCGACACAAAACACCATGTGCTCAGCGTTACCACGAGCTAGCCCGTGCGAACTCCGGTCCACTGCATCGACGATACATGCGGCGGACAAGTTCATTGCGGAGAGGTATTCACAGACGAGCTCGCTGAATCGAACGTTGGATCGAGTCTGTTCACAAAGTTTCGCGCGTCCATTGTTACCGTTGTCGTCGCATAATGTGCATAGATAGATAGTCGGTGTGACTACAGCGCCCAATCTTAGAGTCAATAATAATACCATCCGTATGTCGGAATGCAACCTCAGTTATCTCGAGCTCAATACCGAGTAGCGTTTCCCTCTAAGTAGCTTATATATTTTATTGCATTCGTCGTCTGTTGCGTCTATCCCTCCTGTCGGTGACCAACGTCATTGTCATTAACTGAGGATGACCAGAAGCAGCATCTCGGCAAACCCTCGGGCGCGTTCATGGTTCTGCCAAACATAGCCACGACTCAGGCGGGTCGATCAGCTGTCGAGTAATTAACGGCGAAACAGTAGACGAATCTCGTAACAGAAACAAACCCAAAACGAACACTAGCGGCGGTCAGAGATAATAATAATAGTTATAGATATTTATACGCGAGACGCGTTGTTGTCACATGGAGCGGTGGTCGGCACAATAGAGGAAAAACAGATCGTATATGGGACGTCGATCGGGCTGTGAACTCTGCCCACTGGCTATATATACAGCTCGTAACCGGAATATTAATTGGACTAGAGTATGTGACAAGAAGACTCTGCGCATTCAGCTGTGTGCCCTACCGCTATGGACGATCATCGATCATCGCTGCCGAGGACATCTCGACCGGATTATTTTGCGTTTGATATTAATTTATATTAGAATTACTTACGAATGTTTATTACGATACCGGTTCGTCGCAATATGCAGGCCGTACATTCATTATTACGTATGATTATTGTTACAATTATTATTAGTATTATTATTATTATTATTATTATTATTAGGGAACAAGTGGGGTAAGACTACGCATAGGAAACATTGCGTGTATCATTATCAGTTTAATTATTCTGTCTGAATTGAGTCTGCAACACGCCCTCTAAAGCTGCGTGCATTTCTTTTTTGATTATTAGCCGGAATTGATGAAAGTATTCTCAATCTGTGAACGCATCGTTGATCTATCTACCTATTATATATGTTATCTATCTACGTGCCTATTCACCATTGGTTAGCAATAATCAAGAAATGATGGTGATATTCATAGAATGACACTTGAGTTAGACACTCCGTTGGCCCATTACCCAAGGGTAATAGAAACTCATCTTGCCATGTAAATTCACTCTCGCCCTCCTCTCGCAATCAAGCGCTGCTCCGCTTTGCCGTCCGTTACTACCTACCTGTCCGTGGTCGAAGCAGTCATCTATTGGCACATCAGTGTCCACATGGTGATGACAATGCGTGGCGGGGCAGCGTGCCACGGAGCTGGCTTACCGGCCGACGGCGTTCTGAGAAGTGGCTACAGGACGGCTCACGTTGACAACGACAATGTTCATACACACCATACACACACACGCTGCACTCCGATGCTTGTGATGAACGTGACGTTGTTCGCGGAACGGCTATATGGCGCACCAGCTCATCGCCTCATCCGAAATCGTACCGCCACAGCTTCCTGCTAACTTGTCTCTCTGGCGGAAGTCGGCAACTCGAAACAGGCTCATTCCCTCTGGGTACCGTCACCTCTAACTCTTCCTGCAATGACTGCCTGCGTCGAGGTCGGCCTCCCGCCACCTTGCAACAGTGTTGTCTCCCTTCGTTTTTCTTCTTCATTGAAGACTCGAGGGACATTTAGGGCTTCCGAGGTGCTGGCACTGCGCCAGTCACCGCTGTTTCAGCCGCTGGTCGTTTTATCGCCAGCTTGATATTAGCAGTTACACATATCGTAGGTCTAATCGTCGTGTGGCCAGCAATCGTTTGGAAGGTACGCCGTCGTTAGGGCTCTATGGGGTTGTATCTCATTGGTTCGTGGAAACGGTCTGTCTTCCCTCTGTATATAAGCCATGTTATGTACAGCCACATGAACTATACAGCCTTAACGAGACTGTGAATTTGGCGTTGTACGTCCTTCACTGGTCGTGCTTCATGCCAGGTGTGTCAGCTGTGGTTGGTTTCGAGACGAAAAGCGAAAAATCACATTTCCTGCCATGCTAACATTAGATTGTACGTTGGCATTATCGTGTGTTGCTTACTTGCTTTCGTTGCCGGGACCCACGCGCATCCGAAATCTGAACACGTATGCATACAATTTCAACTCAACGTGTCAGGTTTAAACTGCATAGAACTTGATATAATATCATCATATTAGACATGCTCTTGTACATCTGTACCTGGCTCGAGCACAGTCTGTAGGATCTGGCCGCCACGGCGTCATATCGCGCGTTCCGTTGAGTTGTCGCGACGTACGCCCACTCACAAATGGACGGCGGTAGACCCTTGGTATTATCCGCTCTGAGGCCGATGTTTGAGTGAAGCATCCAGGAGATACATTCAGGAAACGATGTGCTACAACGACTAGCACGGTTATAAGCGCCACCAATGCCACCAGCAGCAACCCGCGCCTAGTTCTTTCCTGTCCTGCCATGCTCCCTTCTTCCAGGAGCCTTGACCGCCTAGCCAACATCGCCATCCAGCCAACCACACGATCTTTCTTCAGGGTAAGGAATGTAGAGCAGTGAAAATAGGCGCAGGAGAGCACTGAAGAGGCATTTGTAGCTGCTAGTCGTGTGATGTGTCAAGGGGCTGCCAAGGCGGCAGTCTGACGGGGGGAAACGGAGGCAAGGAAATTCGAGTAAAGAGACATCGAGCGTCGGGGGTGGTCATGATGGTCGTGCGCAAACACAGCCAACGTACAGCCCCACGACCACCGGCGGTTCAGCGTTGTACCGCCGGGTGGAGGTGACATGTGTCACACCTTTCTTCGTTCCCTCTTCTCGACCCCGGCCCATGGCCCCGTCTTCGAGTGATGATGGATCTAGATGACAGGTGTTACAGATACGACAAACGAACGTAACTATACACAACGTGATGCATCGTGGATTCGTTGTTATTGTCGTTGTTGTTGTCGTAGAAACATTGTAGCAAAACACTAGAACAATTTGCATTGTTTGGGGCTATCCTTGTAACCGTTTGTTGATCTAAACATGCATGACATGACGAAGCGTCAGCCTTGTGCTACATATAGACCTGGAGGCTGGCGAGTCGGTATGGAGACGATCCGGTGATCGGCTCAGTGAATCTATCACAATGATATGAGTCTATATAATAAATTTCCAAAACAAAGATCACCTATCGACCCAGTGAGTCTGTGATAGATGCAGTGTTACCGCGTAACTGTGCAGTGTTACCGCGGACCGGTGCGATATGCACTAACAACAAATGCAACCACAACTACCTGCTAGCTGATCTAAGCAAGAATGACACTGCCACAGCGGCGACGGCGGCTCTGGAGAATGAAAAAAAACGGGAAGTACTCGCGGTGTCGACAGTGACAGCCGAAAGCTGGTACTTTTTCCCCCATATTGACGTATGTAAACGACGACTTCGTGGACGGCCTCAGTTCCAATCTGTTGCCTCAGCAAAAACGAACGCTGTTTGCTCGTGGTAGCGCTACTGCTGATGATGGATCGATTAGAATATGGACAACCAGGATGACTTTCCAGCACAACTAATAGGCACCGAGACATTATGCCGGAGGAGACTGAATGTTGAAAAATAAGAGAAAACCAGAGAGGATCAGATCGAGGAATCTCACGATCACTCGGTTAATGAGTGCACAACGCTAATGGTCGTAATCATTTGCGTATCCTTGATTGACGTGAGGGATTTGTTTTGACAACAAACTGGATTTACCCTGAGACGTTGACGATCAAGGAGATTCGCTTCATCGACGTATTCACCAATACGTTCAAGGGAATGGTTTACAAAGTCTGTCTTACTGGAAACATCATTGGCGTGGATAGACATCACCAGATTAACAACAGCCAAACTCATATGGCGTATTGCAGTGGTACTTGGGAACCGAAATAATTTGTCTATCATATACCAACTTATTTGGGATCTGCTGAACAATCATATGAAATTGCACTCGACTTCGTTTTGTGCCGAAATATATTTGTCGGACAGGTATCAGCTGCTGTTGATTCGGCGCACGATAAGAAGCAATGCCTCAAGCCACACCAAAGCTACATTTAGCTTCGATCGTGTCGGCGGCTTTTTTTGCTAAATTTCTACATTCGTAGCTAGCTGAAGCCGAGCAAATTGTTCAGGCACATCGATGATCTTGCCAATGAACTCCATCAAGGCTGTTGTCTTAATCAGAGGTGTCAGCAACAGAAGACCACGTCATGGAAGAGGATAGCATCGAGGAATGAAGTAAGCGCGGCTTCTTTCGTCTTTTTGATCTTTCGTTTCCTTTTCACAGAAGAAAAGCTTCTGTCCTAGGCTATCTTTCGTAAGTATGCTTATCGGGCAAATCTAAAGGGTGAACGAGAAGGGAGAGATCCGCCTTCTTGTTGGATCTAGGTGGACCCACGTAGACGATTACGTAGCGGGCCGCGTCTGGTTAGATGCCCTACAGGGCATGTACCGGACGAGGGAAATAGCGTGCCTTTGAGGAGATTTACGCTCCACCTCTCTATCCTACCTGTTACCCGGTGTTTTGGCCTGGGCCGTTGCTTGGTTTTGCCAGACCAAGGTTCACTCGCTTCGACGGACATAGCGGCCAGGCAGTCCGTTCTCGTCCCTGGCCTTCGTAGCAGAAAGGGGGGGAAGGAGGTCTCTTTATGGGTGACGTCGACCTTTGTTCTGTGCTCGAGTTGCTCACAGGGAAACGAATGAACATATTGCCGGTCCTTCTTTAGGCCAGGAAAAGAGTGAGGCGGGGGTGAGGCGACCTCAAACAGCATCGGTAGTAGATGCAGCTGCTGTAGTAGTAGTAGCCGTTTAGGGGTTTCCTCTGTCGGAAGGCTTTTTCACTTCTACTTCCAAGTATTTGCTTGAAAGCCAGTTATACAACCAACCGGGTCCACACCGCCCGCAGTCTGATGTAACCCCAAAAGGGCGTTACGGGGATGGCGTATGCCGACGGTCATCGATAACGGATCGCATCCTTATAAATCAGCGAACTGGAATTTAAGTCAGCGGTAGAAAGTAGTCTTTGTGAGCGTATATAAAAATGCGAATGGAACCCCAGAGGCGTTACAAGGTCCTTTTAGGTCGGATTGAAACTGGGGCCTATTCGACCATAGGGCCGTTTGCCGGACCACAATCGAGGTTTAGGGAAAGCCACCACCGAGCCTTCGTCGTACTTCGTTTCTCCATCTGCCACACTCGTCCCCTCTGTTTTCCATCGAATGAGTGACTCAAAGAAACGACAAAAAAACAAGAGCACAGTGCGCGCGCGAGAGAGACCAGCCAGCGGTGTGCTTCCTTGATGCTTCATCAATTGCCGGCCGACCTCTCTCTTGGGACCTCCTTGTTCTGGTTTTCTGCGGACGTACATCACTACGCCCTGCTGACTGCGTTAACCTGACTTCTTTACGTAGTTGCCAGTCCTGAAACGAAACGGTGATCTGACTCCCGAGCCACTCTGTGTGAACAGGGCTAGGCCAGTGAAACCTAGCCCACTCGCCAACGGCTTCAGGTAGGTAATGGTATAATAGAATAGGCGCAGGAGCAACAGTGAAGGCAACGACGACAGCAACCACTTCGTCTGCTTGTGCGGCCCATGGCTGTACATGTGGCCAGATAACATTGCATCAAATCCGGTGGTGGTCGTCCGTTACAACGTGTCCGAATTGCTTGACTGCATTCACTGATGTGCTGCTACTATGCGCTATATATATGTATACACTTAACGAATGTGGGCCATGTACATATAATATATAGGCATTATGATATTCCCTTAATGGGTTGACGTTAAACCGGGCAACGTTCGACGATTTCAAAATAATTCTACCACTTAGATTTTTTATACCTGTGTCAACTGGCTCACTTCGCTGTGAGGGATAGATGAAAGGGCCATGCTCGAGTCTCGCTCGAAATAGAGCAAGGCAGAATTCTCAAAGCGGCTAGTAGCAGTTACTGTCAATGTAGCAAACTAGACAAATACTTATTATTGAGATATAGTCTCTAGTCTTCTGCTAACGCTGAAGTACGATTACCCGTGCATCCTGTCACCCTTCGAAGGTATGGCATCGTCGGACAGCGCACTTCATGACGATGCGTTTAGTTGTAGTACTGCTTCGAGATACAATTCACAGATATCGCCTGATAGATATGGACTATCAATTTTGCATGAAGGAAAAGAACTCACCTGAACTTCTACCTCTGTATACGGGGTCCAAGTAAATTTGGTTAGTACCCGCTGGGAATTCACCGCCCAGTTTGTCTTCAAGGGACGAAGACCTTGGTCAGGGGGCTGTGGTTGGTTTATACCCTTTCCGTTGATACGTCATCGGGTGCATGCGCGGTTCTGCTCTCCATTTTAAATCTATTGAGTTCTGCACGCATTTATGTGCACTTGCAACATCGTTGGAGGGGTTCGCTTCCGAGACTGCTGAATAGCTCGGACATTGCATTGGTCACTGCTCCCGCCACTAACAGCTCGTCATTGTTGCGAGCTGGTTTGTTGTCATCCAACCGTGGAATATTTTCTATTGCAAAAGGATCATTCTGCCACAGCGAGCTTTTATTCATTTGCATGACAACCATGCTATCAATGGCTGAGAGCTGTAGCCCTCTATAAGATCAGGCGTTGACGTATCGCGTGAGACCTGGCAGAGATCCAAAAATCTGTGCCCTCGACCGATGCTTGTTTGCATCACAGTGCACTGCAATTTCTACAATTCCCGGTCCACTTCATCTTGTAATTCTAGCTCTGAAAGGTGGCTAGATATGCTAAAGTTGTTGGTCGATTGAGATATTGATTTTGCAAATATTTCATTAGCGAGCAGTGATATACGGATGAGTCAGATAGCTGCCGAAATCATTGTTTTAAGATAATTTGGTTGAGTGCGCGTCAATGGGTGTGTATCATCAACGAACATCCGAAATTCAATTGATGGTATCAGTTGGGATATGGCTCATTTAACTCTGTCGGATTTCTACTTCTCATTATTATTATTATTATTATCATTTCTTTTTAAGGGGGTGTTACCATGCTAATGCATGTCAACACCGTGCCCGCTGACCCACAACCAACCAATATAACCTCCACGGTACAACTGCTTTCGGCTTTGTACTTTACTTTTTACCTTTAGATGCAAATGTGCAACTGTGGGGATCGACCCCGTGTACCTACGTGTCTCTCCTCCGATTATAAGGCACACACGAATACACTACGCCACCGGGCTCGACAGATTGGGATAACTAAGATACGTAGACTAAATACAAACAATGTAAATAGCGTGTATGGCTCGATGGTCGACATATACATAGGCGTATTCAACGTACTATATTCAGGCACTGGTGTGGGCGTTTGAATAGGCTCCTCCTCGTCTGGTTGTGGGGGGGCGTGGAGATGAGGGGTTGGGTCTACCAGAGTGAAGTACTACTCCGGCCCTGGACACGTGAAAGTCCGAGTCATCTCTAAAAATCATGAGACATTCAAACCTTGATCAAGCAGCACATTGCTTTAGGTGTAATTAGCGTCGCCTCTTGCCAGGGCCTTTCAAAGAAAAATTGCTTCTAATCAGCTGTGTGTCCACTGATATAAATCTGATTACAAGAAGCGATTGGAAGCGCCTTTCTTTTTCTATCAGATTAGATATGTCGTTGACGGTGCTGATCGTTTGAGCCTTGTCACCGTCTCGCTCTTATGTACATGTACAACTCATTACGTACGGACATACAGCTACATAGAGAAGCAGACGGACATTCGTTTTCTATTCATATATTCACTCATACACGACAGTCCACACGGTGGACGGCATGCATCGTTGGGCGTGAAAGGCACGCCAAAAAGCTTCCGACAGATATGAACTACATAATAACCATGCTCATGTCAAGTTGTCGTCTGTCAAATGATTGAGGACCGCCCGCTCATTTCGGCTGGGACTGAGCTGGAGGAAAGGGCTGGACATTCAGGGCGCTGGTGGAGAGGATAACACGATTTAGGTTGTGCCTCCTGACTGGCCACCGCCAGTCTATGCCCATATTAGACAGCTGGCCAAGAAGGAGATCAGATGGCACGGTACACTCCGCGCTCACCTTCGTTGAGATAATACAATACGTCGTCCGACTGTACGTTGCATGGCGGAGTGTGCTCGGAGCGTGTTGGGTTACCACGCTGCTGGTCCAGCCACAGCTCTCACTGGAGTGCTGGTTACTATAGCCAAGCAGTGGCTACCACCGCCACGCTTCTCGTTCGGCGACTATTGCAGCTGCAAGATCAAGGTTGCCACTATTGCTGCTCGTTTACCTCTCTCTATCTCGTCATCTCTCTCTCTCTCTCGCTCTCTATCATTATCATCGTTTTGTTTCGTTTCGCTGCTCGCCGCAGAGCTGGGCCGTCTCGTCTGCTCCCCTCGGTAGGACATGTACAGAGCACAAGTAGGCAAGAAGAAGTATTGAGATGAGGCAAAACGCTGGACAGAAACGAGGCCAAAGGACAAGAACGACGAGGACGAGACACGTACAGCCGTTCGTAGAAACGGTGGCTATTACCGCCGCATATGTGGCCGTCGGGAAGCAGCGCACCGCTGGGAGGCAGTGCAGCATCAATGATTCTGCTGGTGCTGGATAAAAGAATGACAAAGGTTGGTCTGGCTCCACGCCACCGTGCGTGCGACCTTGTTATCCGCTGGTATTCCCTGTCTGTGGTGTCTAGCACAGACCATGAGCGGGGGGAGACAAATCGTCTAGAGACGTGCTGAAAGATCAGAGCAAGAAGAGCAACATGAATACGTCGGAGGAGAGGAAGAATCGAAGGGTGAGCAGGCAGCGGGAAGACTGCCTATTGTCTACCTAGCCGCATACACGGCCACCAATTTAGCTATCGCCAGCTACGGTGCAATGTGCCTGTGAACTGCGTGCCATTATTATAATTATTTTGCTAAATGACATGTATATATATATATATATATATATATATATACGTACATACAAACGAAATATTCTATCGCTGTTTTAGATAAATCCCTTATAATTATCAGGGCAAATGCGATCGACTCTCGGAGATGATTTTTTGTTTACTCTCCCGATTCAGCTTGACTTGCTTTTCTTAAGGGAGAGCAAATTCCTGAGTGACATTGAATTCCTTGAGTCATGCTGACAATCCGTGTTTTCCTGTGTTAAATATAATAGATAGAATTCAGGTGATCTTTCACGCAGATAGAATGGCGTCGCGCAATGTTATTGCTGCACCTGCCGCTTAGGTTTTTGGTTGTTTCGTGCAGCTTTCTGGTTTTCCCACCTGACGTAGGTTCATCAGCAACCAACTGTACGTCGTCGTCGTCATCATCATCGTCTCGTTTGCTCGGTACTTCCCTATTCTAACTTTTCGCCGTTCCGGCTCGGCGGTGTCTTACCGCTGAGAACGAACGTGCATGTATGCATGCATTCACATAGACAACGTTGTACACAACTCCACCTAGATAATAAGTTATCCGCCGCAGCAACGATGAGTAAGATGATGAGGAAGAACAGCGAAAGTAACAGCAGCAACAACAGCAAAAGAATCCAGTACAGCAGAATCGTGGTACACGCACAGCTGCTGTGGCCGTGTGAAGCTATAGCAATCAATATTTCATCAGCACAGCATCATTTGCAGCCAGCGTGTTTTTCGACCACGTAAAGACCGCCATGAGAGGACAGGTTATTGCGCAGAAGGAGCGAGGTAAATTCACGGCTTGTATGGTAGCTGTTGTATAACAGTTTAAGAGGAGGGCAGCCAGATCACTCCGGGACAGACAGGTATGGACACAAGGGTGCGAACTGATATCAATATCGGGACCATGGTGTACGATCAAGGCAAGCAGAATCGTCGGGTGTCAGCTTATTACTCTATACTCGTTTCAGTGCTATCCCACTCAGGTTGACGAGGACGAGGGTTCTTAAGTTGATTGCCAAAGTGATCTGCTTCGAGGAATAACGGAGGGCCTTTACAGAGCTGGGTGTTGAAGGGATTCGAAGAAATTTGGTGTGCCAAGGAAGGCCACACGTTTTGAAAGTGGTGACGAACCTCGTAGAAGTCTCTTAATATAACAGTTAAGCATTGCCAGAAATATTAGCTCTGCCTTAGTCATGGCTCTTAAAGCAGGGAGTTGGTGTCTTCGCTGGGGTCGTCCGTAAACTCCTATTTCTCCTCTGTTTGCACGCTATGGTTCCAAGTACCAGGCGTTGCTCCTACACCATCCCGGTATACAGAGGTACACTTCGTATGCCAAATAAACGTTGTGTCTAACAGTACGATTGGCGAGTGTAAAATGTTTGCATTTGCCTTTTTACTTGTCGATTTTTTGCCATTTTTCTCATGTTCGAAAACAACGCTCATTCAACATCTGATATGCAGCTCCGTTTCTAACTCGGCAAGAAGGATACACGTTCTGGTCGGACCGGGTCCGGTAGAGAGAATGAAGGAGAGACAGGTCCAAGAACAGCAAGTCGCGCGTACAACTCTCACCGCCTTCCGGTCGGGAGACGATCGTGCGTAGGCAGACAACTGCTCAAACAATGTGTTTCCTGCGTGGTGAAAGAGACACGGAACAATTCCTCATTGTTCCGACCTTTACAAAATTGACTTTCATTTGAGGCTGAAAGGCCCCTGCTCACCCCTTCTCTCGTCAAGCATTTATTGGTACTGCTCTGGTGGAATTATTACAAGATTAAATGTCAACGGAAAGAAATATTCACACCAAACCTGGGGCCCGTTCTAACACCGGTTTATTTTACTTATCACGATGTCGCCGCCTCAGCCATCACGAGACGAATATGTAGTTCCTGGTCTAAAGCCTGGTTTCCTGAGCGTAACGGCGAAATGTGGACGCGTAACTGTGTGTATATCGCGAGTCTAAAAGCTGAGTGGCTTAGTGTAATTTGCTCTAGAGAGATTAATTGAGATCTGTTCTATCTTCCACCTTCTTTTGTGATCTATCCTTGCCCCTCCCGTGGATAACATCCGTTTCATCGTGACCATTATCGATGCAAACTTCATCTCAACTCAACTCACACAACTCAGAACTAACTCTGTTCTTGTATTTACACAAAGCTATATTATAACGACATCGTTGTAGTCTCTGATTCAAAGCTCCCCAGATTGCGCTCAAAAGTGATTGACGTTTTATGAGTGCAATGAGGTGGTTAGCGTCGTATTACTTCATACATATGTACATACGACAACGAATTCTGCGTTCCTATGAAAACGACGGCTAGGATCTACAATGCAAATCGAACGAGAACGAGAGAGACACACCGTGATGAACACGGGGTAA
This sequence comes from Stratiolaelaps scimitus, assembly GCA_019614645.1. Classification (NCBI taxonomy): domain Eukaryota; kingdom Metazoa; phylum Arthropoda; class Arachnida; order Mesostigmata; family Laelapidae; genus Stratiolaelaps; species Stratiolaelaps scimitus. The sequence goes on along the minus strand of JABWDB010000008.1, from coordinate 3,378,752 downwards.
ACACCATACTCCACAATTCACCCTCTAGCCACTCAACATTGGTTCAACGAGTCACGAGCCGTCCGACAATAGGCGGTTGGATGAAACCAACAGCAGCAGAGGCAGCTAGCTACGGCAGGAAGCTAGCCTTGTAGCTTTAACTCTAAGAGCGTGTAGTAGCTTATTAGGGGTCCCTGGAGGCGACAGGGACGTCGACTGCTAGCGACCACCGCTCCTCTCTCCGAGCCGTCAGGGAGACGAAAAGTCGGAGAGACGGGGTTGCACGGGGCGCTGCCTGCAGAGCAGCAGGCGGGCTGGGTCAGGCCGGCTCCGGAATCCGGGGATAGTGGCTTTGCCAGTAGGAGGATACAATGAGGCGGAGGAGAGGCGAGGCGAGGCGGGGAGTCATCCTTTTTCATTGATATTAATTACGCTCTGTCAGATTCTTCGGTAGCCGCTGCTGTTATTGGGCCGTCCGAACGTTGGGACGTCGGCCCCACGTTCCGACGTCCACCCGTCGTTCGTTTGCTCGCTCGCTCGCTCGGTGTGTCGTCCCGCTTCTGGCCGCTGCCCGCCGACTCCACGAGTAGCGGAGTTGAGGACTACAGTAACCTAAAAGAGAGAGATAGAGAGAGAGAGGACTGTAGAAAGCTTCACTGAGCAATGAACAGTCCGTGGGTCGCTGGCAGCAGATAGAGGAAGGGTAGAGGGGTTTGGCTGCGAATGACCAAGCGACTGACTGAGTGAGCTCGTGGCGCGGTGCTGGGTAGATGGCAAAGAGACGGTGGCGGGCGGGCGGACGGTCGGTCGAGCGGGCGATAGGCGACGAGTGTAGCCGGAGCCACTTCGAAAGCCGGAATGGCCTTCGGGCCTGGGCTTGCTTCTCCTCTGTGACACAAGGACTTGAGCGAAGTGGTGGCAGTGGAGGAGAACGGCGGTGGCGAATGAGGAACTGGGCAAGGTCGAGAGCTCGCAGTAGGCCGTTATAGTGGTCGACTTCCGCCAGCCAGCCAGAAGAGGGAAAAGAGTCGTTGCGTCCGTTGTTAGGGGATGAGATGGGCACTGGGTGGTGACAGTGGTAGATGGATGAACAGGGGTTCCCGTAATGGGAAACGAGGCGGGAACGATAGGACGAACTACCGAAAAAAAAAACCTCTGAGGAGAAGTCGGCTGTCGAAAGTCCGCTGGCAGCTGGAGGCTAGCTGCCTGCCTAGTTTTAGCCATGAGAGCATTTACAGTCAACTTAACTCGGTACAGCTGGCGCGAGCGACTCTCAGATTCGCGCTGGACGAGTTCAAGTGAAGTTGATTTTTGTGCAGGTAAAGGTAGGTATTTTTGTGCGGCGGTCGTAGCAGAGCACCAGTAGCTTAAAAGGGTCATTCGATTATCGGTTCCGAATAGACGCTACCCGGTGAACAAAACATTGAGCTTCAGAATGGATACATGGATTAGAATGAATCTGAAGAAACAATTCGGCCAGTCCTCTGAACTGTATATACGTGTCTGTAACATCCTAATTGCCAATTTATATAGTGACCAAGATGGTATTCCTCCAGGACTATTTCCAACATTCGGATTCCAAAGATTTATAAGAATTCAACAGGAAAATATTCAGCCGGAGTGTAGTAGGCGTCTCTGAGTGTGTGGGCATATATCTGTTCATAATTGAGCTAAAAAAGAGAAGTTTTGACGAGCTCTTAGTTGTCAACACATAGGGAAAACAACTATTTCGACGATCTTCAAGTCCATGAATGAGTCGAGAGTAATGGCAGATATCTTGAAATATGTTAAAAACCGCTATTATGAATCAGCCTATCCGGTGCTAATGGTTCAATTAGGATATGTTGATTCATCTTCGTAAACTGTAAAGTATACCCCGACGTAGGCACGTAATAGTATTGTATTGTGGCCTAGCGATTTTTGCGCTTATCCTGCGATCTATATTCGTCGATACCATGTCGTGCTGTTCTTCTTAGCAGCAGCATTAGACACACTCATACATCTGAGGTTTCGTTTAAGTGTGCACTCATTCAACTAATTTAACTTGATATTAGAACCACTCAACGTAAGTACCCCCTGTTCCCTCTGGTGCAATTTTCCTCTATCTGCTCGAAAAAGTAGTACAAGTGCTACTCTCCGGGACAACGCCGTTGGCTAGCCGCGAATCTCTCGAATCCCGTTGTGTCCTGGGATAGCCTCACGATGCTCAGCCTTCCAGTCTCCCAGATTCAGATGGCGGCTCCGCGTCAGACATTTTTGAGGATCCATTTCGCAACGCACATGGACGCACATTTTGAACACTAATGCGAGGAGCGGCAGTTGGCTGCAGCTGTACTGCAACGTGGAGCCTTATTTCAGTTGGCATTCCTTCCCCTTCAAAACCGAAACCTCCGGCGTTCTTTTTGTTGTTCTGAGGTAGTGGCAAGTCTCTGTCATCAATCTTCAGAGTGGCAGTGAAAGAAAGCTGAGTCGACCACTGAAACTCTGCCAAGATGTCAGGCCAAATAATGGACCTGCGAAGACCATCAGACAGCGTTCTCCGTGAGACAAGCAACAATGGTGGTATCGTAACTTGACTCAGGTGCTGGTCTCGGTGGCTGGCTGTGCTCGTGTCATCGTTTGGACTCGGCCAACGACAGCTATTTTCATTCTCTCCGGTAACGATGCTTTGTCGTTTAATAGTGGACATACAAAGTTTCTGACTCCTGCTGGGGCCATTGACAAAGAGAAAACGCGAACTCCACAACACGATACCAAGTTGTCCACATTTAGCCAAATCAGCCTCTGGCTTTTACGCGAACCGCGAATTGTATTCTTGGAACTTGCGCAAAATCACACGTCTCACTGTACGATAGGAAACGATGTTTTTAATTCCTGAGTAACTTGATCTGTAATATGAATGCTAATTTTTATCGTAATAACCACTGCTAGTTTTATACAATAGAACAGCCAAGCCTTTTTTCGCCCCAGATCGAGAAATATCCAACACAATCAAAATCTATTGTCATCTGTACCCTTTGAAAAGTAATCGTATATTTATATTGTTGACTTGTTAGAAAGCCTGGGACGGCGGAAGTCTCTCGTCATGAACTCGTCCAGCGGCGAAGGAATCTTTAGATCTTCAGAGAGGCCTTCGCCATCTTCGTGATTAAAATACTGCGGAGTTCGACAGGACAAAAGAAATCAGGAGCGGAACAATGGCTCTTTTGCGTCTGGTCGTTGAACCAAAAACGGCCATGTATATTTTGAGGGTTGAGAGACAAGTTTAAGTAGTGGTGGCTGTGTAGGCTATCTGAATATGTCAACTGTATTTCTATCTGCACACTGTAAAGTATACCAAACTACATGATATATATCCGCTATATACCAAACTATATAGCAGAACATATATGTAAATCAACTTGTCAAAATTTGCTTTTCTCTCCCGAAGGTTTGCAATTTTAGAATATATATATATATATATATAATATTTAATATGGTTAACATAACATAGATTTTAGTTTTTAACTCATATGGTTTATAGATAGAAAATTTGATAAGCGAGCTACTCAGTTCCCTTCAGCCAACGAACAGCGATGACGTTTTCCCTCTGCGCGTCGAATGATCAATAAACGTTGAGGACAAAAAATAATGAATGACCCTGCACATTTGTTTCTCGTTGGGATTACAATATATGACAGCGACTATAATCTATACAGTATGTCGTATCTAGTAGACACATATTGAGTTATTAATCGTGCACCTGTAGCTCGCGCTAAGTTAAGTAGCATACTGACACTATCATTGTAAAGGCCCCACAGCGAGCCCCGAACCTCATGAGAAAGCAGTCGATCACAAGTGGCGAGGCTGAGTTTGTTTAAATTTCAAGTCTCAGTGGGTGACATCACGCCCTTGACGCGTATCATGGCTTAGTTAGCTATCGTAGAACGCTCAGACATATAATATATTACGAATATGTACTCCCTTTGTATTCTGCTCGTCGTCGTGGGATTTGTGCTTATCACCGTCCTTAATGCGCGTCCTTAGTTTGGATAAACTGGACAGGGCGTATGTGTCCTCACAGTGTCAGCAACTGTTCGTATCGAGCTGTTCTGTAGCTCTGGGCATTCGGAGTCATGCTGGAGTCGCTGAATCCCGTATAGCATTCCCCTTGAGCGGTTCGCTCCCAGCGATTCGCTAGATTACATCAGGCCACTCAGGAGATGTTGACGAAGCCCTGTCCGCCGGAGTCTCGCTGAGGTCGGCCCAATCCAGCGCAACTAATGTGCGGATGCCTGCTTTCAAGTACCCGAAGTTAGCTGCTCCCTGTGTACTTGAAAAGGTTGATGAGATCGACAGAGCGTTCCGGTCGGAGTTCTCGCAAAGGGAAACGAACAACTGAGGAGCGACACAGGGGGTGCAAGGAGAAAACGAACGATGCAGCTGAAGACGTTGAAACAGAGAACTGCAACGGGGGCCACTTCTTTTCCGCTAGCCCGACATAGTTAGCGGACGCACCCCGGTAACGCTACCAACGATACCTATTCATTAGCTATTTATGTGCATATATGGAGATCTTTGCAAATTCTCAGTGTGTGAGGATCTCTCCCATCGGCTGCGTGCTATGTATCGCTGTTGAAGCTGCGGGAGAGGGAGGGATAACTAGGGCAACACGTTTAAAAGTTTACGAAACATGTATATATATATGCATCGCGCACTCGGCCTTTTGCTAGCTAGCTTGCTATATATACATAGTAGTCGCTGAAAATCCCTGTGTAATATTCGAGCTCGCGATACTGACGGCGGTAGCAGCAGCAGTAGTGAGAGCGACGGCTGCGCCTGCGATGGCCGATCCGTGTTGTTCGGCCTGTGCGCGAATCGGCCTCGCATGAATGCCTCGTATACGAGGTATATATCCTCTGACTCCTCCGCCCGTGCCCCCGATACTGGGATCTCTTTCTGTTCTCCCAACAGTAGCCTTAGTGTATTGTATTCTCGCTTCATCTGACAGACGCGGCCGATCCTGGTAACTTAGCCACCTTAGCGTGTCCGCCCGGTCGACCGCTCACCCAGTCGCTACCCATTTTATAGAGGTCCTGTCCTCGTCGAAAATCTCGTCCGGCCAACAACGAGGAGATGTGTTCGTTCGGTGGGCAACGTCGGCTAGGGTCGCCGTTGTCAACGTCGTCGTCGCTCTCTCTCTCTCTCTCTCCTCTCTTGTCGCCGCTCGGGGGGTATTAACTGTAAACGGTGAACGGTGGCAACCAACCGACAACAAACCGTTAGCCGGAAGCCGGCCCGAGCAGTCAGGCTAACGTCAACACAACCCGATCACGTGATCGGTGATCAAGGGTCGGAGATCCCCTAATCTACCCCTTCTCACCAGTGCTGCACAATGAACAGTGTCACACGGCCACTCAGACGAGAGGCAGCGGCCGTCGGCCGTAGTAGCGCCCTGACCCAAAAGGGTCGTTGCAATCGTGAGACTTGACGTGGCCGTCGCAGAGATCAGAGGAAGGCGCTAGGCAGGCTATGCGGCAGGCGTACTCCTACAACTACTTCTGGCCGGTCGAAAAGGACGCGGCTGGCAGCCAGGCCGAGGAAGGAAGCGGCGTATAAAATGGACCGTAAACTATTCGTCCTCAGAGGGTTGGCCTTCTAGCGGCTCCTGTCGCGCCGCGTAGAGCCAAACGACGACAGGACAAGACAGCGATGGATTGGCCTTCGGCTTCCCCCTTCGCAGATGTTGCCATAAATGGAGCGGCTCGTTGCGGGTACGCTGGCCGCTGAGTCGCGAAAGATGATACGTGTGACAGACGACAACCGATGGCGACGTCGACGCATCGACGACGCGGAAACGCTGTGTATCTCTCATGCACACACATGGCCAGCACCAGCACAGGCGTCCCAACCAGCCAGTTAGCTAGGGTCATCGGGAATAAGCGATTTGCATATATATATATCTTACCTAGAAGTCGGTTTATCGGATCCGCTCAGTTGCGCACATGTTGAGTGCAGGCCGGGCGATGGAATATGCTTCAACGCTGTGTACACACGGGCTGGCCAATGCGTGTTATAAGCGATATGAACGGTAGAGATTTTCAGAAGGCCTTCGCCAAGGCCGGACTATTTTCTTGAATGGTTTTGAACGATTCGCTCATTAGCAACGAGCGCGAACAACGTGGCAAAATACATTAAACTAACAAACACAATGGACGGGACTGTAGTGAGTATTCCAGCTCGATAGATCAAGCGTTACTTGAATAATATAAATACTATGCTTGGCTCACATGAGATCAAGGTCGCGCCTCTTAGCGCCAGTCTAAGTACATATTGACATCTAGTTCATTTACACCTTTCTTCGGTCAATCGGTACACAATACAACACAATTAAAATATGTCACACATATATAGAAGTTTTCGTGAACGCGCTAGTTCGTTGAGCGAGACACTTGAGCTGTTCCGCTCAACGCGATATCGAGTGCAAGTCCCCACGCATCGCAGACAGCGACAGTCCTCCCATGGATCATCAGTCACGCATACGCCGATTAGTCACGCATACCCCGAAGTCACGCATACGCCGACTAGTTCCGGTGCTCTGCTTCCAGGCTGGATTCTTTATCGTGCTAGTTTTGTCGAATTCTGAATCTATGTCACTCTCTTGTTGCTTGTTTTCATGAACGAAGTTTTGTCCCTGTACCGAGCTTCACATCAAGCGGTGGCGGCGTTCTTATGAACTCGAACACGCTGCAAGATAGTAACGCGAAAAGACACATGCGACTGATATAATGAAATTTCATTCTATGGAGGTCATCATAAAACTACTGCCTGCAAAGCAGCTTTGTCTATCGCCGCACCAACGAACGGGTCGGTTGTATCTCGGCTGTGACAGCGAACCGTAAAAAAACGGCACCTGTATATAGGCATCAAGGTGGCTTATATTAGTGTAGCGTGTGTCGTCTCGAAACGCTCAGCTCGTGCACAATACTACTTGAGTGAATTCTTATCGTATCTGCGCGTTTGCTAGACTGTCAGCTGCAATGGACATGTTGACACGGTGTTCAGTTCGAACGACTACAGAAGAAACATGGGCACGTCTGGATGTGGAATCTACATGTGATTTCATTTCAACCATCTGCTGGAAAGGTGCTATGAGGAGATTGAGGGCGGTGACGAAGACGTCGAGATGACGATGTCTGCGACGAACACACGAAAGCCGTCATATAGGACGCATCCACTGATACTAAACTCCACCGACAGCTACACCAAGGATATCATCGTAGTTGTCCCTAGTGTCATCATGTGCTGTTGGTGACCTAGTGCCAGCGAGTGTCTGCCGTGAATCATCAGCGATGGTTGCTGCAACAGACCTGAAACCTGTAGCTACCGCTTCCACGCTCTGATATGTCGGGGATGGTTGGAGGTGTTGTTGCTGCTGCGGTTGTCGTTGTTGCAGAGCTGTTCCTTGTGGAACAGAGTGGGGTGCTTTGAGACTAGGTGTTTGCATGCCTGCCGGCCAGCTCGCTTGGCTAGCTGGCCCGTGGGGGGCTGCTGCATAGGGTTGCTAGCAGAACGGGCGAGTCGTGCTGCTGCTGCTGCTACCGGTGCATGCCGTGGGGTATTTTAGTCTCGGGCTGGTCTCTACTGGTCAGCGGGGGCCGAGCTCAGCTCGGCCGAAGGCAAGCAAGCAGGCTGGCTGGCTGGCTCCCGGGTCGGGTTTGCCGAGCGCGAGGACGGGGGAGCCTGAAGCTCCCAGCCGTTGAGGGGCTAGGGTCTGCTGGGGCTTCTGGAAGCAAATGGGAAGATGCTCGAGGGATAAAGATAGGATGTTCGCGCGTACACCCAGCTGATACGTACATGCAAGCTAGCAGGCAGGCAGGCAAGCAAGCAAGCGCATAGTCCATCTTCTCTGGGGAGAGGAGGCACCCACTGCCAAGCGGTGGGCACTCAGCGAGCCGTCCCATTCAGCCAGACACGGCGGAGGCAACACGCCCGCCATCTATCGCGAACAGCTAGATAGGCGGCTGACTAGAGTATAGCTAGGTTTGGGCGGCAAGCGCATCCGGGCTCATCCGCGTCGGACGCACCTGCCCACGGCTGGCAGGTAGTCAGGCAGCAACGGCTGGCTAGCAATCGGCTCGCGGGATCGAGTCCAGTTCTCCAATGAGTGAAGACTGCGGCTCGTTGCTCCGGCAGCGGGCATTGGCAACCAGAACTAACTCACCACCGACAAACAACACAAGCAGAGAAGGAGAACACGGGGAACAAGCCGCGAACAAGCATCATGCCAATTGCAAGCAGCCGCCCGAGCCGCTGTCTCATTTAGGCTGCCCTTTCCTTGAACGGTGAAAAGGAGCGAACTGTGTTGTATCTGCGCGAAAAACTCGAGTGCATCGTGGTGCATTGGTGTGCTTCTACTGCTTGTTTGTGTGTGGCAACGATCAGCGACAAATCACGCTGCAAGTCTGTTTCATATACAGGCAGGGAATTATATTCGTGGAACCTATTATGCCGCCGTGGATGTGAGACGATCGGGCAAGAGCCGTATCAGCGGTTTGCTGCGAAGCTACGAAACTGGCCTGTTCTATTCGCCTACGGAGAGGGATAGTCGAAGGAAAACATCGAGAAAGAGAGAGAGAGAGATAGAGAGAGAGAGAGAAAGGAAGAGGAAGCGAACGATGAACTACGAGTGTGACGGCTGTGCGGTTGGTTTTCTACGGATGACGTGCACCTAGGTGAGCATCAGCAGGACAAAGGTAGAAGATTCGCTGGTAGACCGATGACGATGATGAGGAGGAACTAATTTTTGGGGTGGGTTTCGTAAGAAAACGCGTTAAAATATTAGGTTTGGTGACGGATCGATTGTTAATAGAAATTCGTCTCTACCTCTCTCTCTAGCGATCTAAGATGTCACTGCGGGCCCAATAGACGCAACGTATCATAGATATAACGGCTAACATACTTCATCCGTGCATTGCGCGGGAAACAGGCCTGCATAGAGTCGCATATTGTATAAACTAAGACAATACTGATCTCAATCCTAATGCACACGTCTGCTCGAATCGGCCTTGTGTATCGAACGCCGAACGTCGCGCCCTGTACGAGGTGTCACGAAGAAGACTAATTGCGACAGGGAGTTACTGAAGAAGAGTTTTCTTAAACAGACATTTTACCACTTGACCCATCGATTGTGTACGAGTGTGAGCATCAGATGTTGAGCTTGTGTCACACATGTTGTCTACCACAGCATCGGTACAAATGTATAGATAACGCGAAGCGGATAGAATTCCGTAGTCCAAGTATGTTGTATCGACGTAAAATGTGCCCGCATAAAGAGTAGTGTCTATACCCGAATGAATGCATATGCGTCATGTGTGTTCGTGAACCTTCACTATTACCATCAATAGAGCGACCGCTTAGCAGGTTCCGATCGGGCAAGCCGTAGTTATTATGCGTAATAAGCTGGACCTTGCAAGGTATCCTAGTGAACAGCGGCGGCGGCGTTCGAGTCAAGTGGGCGCCAAGGGCAGGGTACTACAGATCAAAGGTGGCTTTGTTCCCTGCCTGTGTGACGCTCGGCTCTGTTCTAGCCCCTTCGAAGTGGGTGCCGCAGCTATAGGCGAACATAGCGCGCTGGTCCTAGTGAGCAATCGCTTCGTCCACGTCCATCCGCACTCCCAGTTCCGCCAGGCGGCCAGACGACCGTTCGCCTTCTTACAACGTGCGGCGCCTGCGACATCAACGAGACGTAGTTGCACAAGGCTAGACTGTCGCGACGATACTGCGAGTCATGCACTGTTACAGCTGCTGAACTCTCTCGACGGCAGAGGGTGCATGAGCGACAAATGGGCTCGGACACAGACGCCTTGGTTGTTCGAGCGCCTCGATTGCAAGGCGAGAGCTTTTCCTTGCGCTCTCGAATCGCGGCAAGGAACTGTCGTACGTTAAAGTTCGTTCTGTGTTTCCCGAGGCTTCGTTGCCTTCCCTCGTTCTTCCCTCTGGTCGCTGTTATTTTTTTTTTGAGCAATAAAAGTATCACTTACTCTTTTGCCATTTGCGACACTAACCGCACGATCGTAGACCACTGTTGCCACTGACGAAACTCGAACGTGGCTTGGACGGCGGAGACTTGAAACTCAACTTCGATTGTCTTCAATATAGCGGTCAACGCAGTGCAACTTTTCCCCAGCTTTTGTTCCCTCGCAACGATCAGCAGGCGATAAAAAGGGCGACCGCGCAAATGACACAGAGAGAGAGAGTGTGTGTGGACATGTAGCGTTGCTGCGACTTCGTCGAATGAGAAGTGAGTTTGGCAAATTCTCGCAAAGTGTTGCTAGCTTACGAAGTGCCTGTTTGTTGGACGAGCCGACCGACACAAAGGCGACCGGCTGTTTTGGACAACAGCGACAAGTTGGCCAGGGAGAGACGGGGTTAGCGGGAAATGCGGGGAGCGCAGCTCAAGTTGACGCGCGCTCTAAGCTTCCTCCCCCTGGAACCCTTTCAAGAGCCCTTGATAGGGGCTATCGCACCCGAGTCTCTCAGCGTCTGACTTCGACAGAACTTTTCGGCGGCAACAGTTTCCGCGAGTACCGGTTCTGCTCATATATTCTTCTTGTCTGAATGACGACCACGGCGAGATCAGAATGGCCTGACCCAGCCGCGGCCGATCAGAGTGGGTTGACCTAGTCCGATCCAGCCGGGGCCGTCATCGTTGCGTTGTCGTATTATCGGCGTGTAGCACTGCAGTCCTTCTCGTCATTCGCTTTGGACCCACTGACGTGTGGGGTCTGCCAGCAGCTGGACTCATTCAAAACAGGATTTCCGCTATGAGTACGTGAAGCGCCAGCCAAACTAGATCAAATAGCAGCGAAGTCGGCTTCATGCATCAGCTGGAAATTGTAGGTGTCGCCGTTCGCGTCATCATGCCAATTGCAACGGTTGTAACGTTGTGTACCGATGTATGCTTATCTATTGCCAAAGCAACAATTGGTTTCTCCCTGTGACGTCTTGTACACGCGAAATCGGTCAGGCAGAATGATACATGCATGGGCCACAGTTCAGGTTACCGTTCGTATTCCAGCATAGGCCAAAGATACAGGTTGACCACTCGTCAAGCGAATTACGTTACCCTGGGGAGGCTCCATCCAGTGCGATCATTTCTAGCATAAGGTGCAACGAGTATCTATTTATCTATCGAGAAGAACAAAGACCTTCGCCATCTGAGCGTCAACGTCGTCAAATAGAAGATAGCACTGGCCTATCGAGCGTGCACCTGTGTTCCTGAACCACAGGTTTGTATGTTTGCAGAAGGCTGCGGTTGAACGAAACGATTGCCTCCCAGCTCCGTGTGACCATACATCCATTCTCTAAGCGATATTCTACGTCTCGTGATATTTGCCACATAACCGAATTTCGTTATCCGTTATTTATCTAGTCCATAAATCTCTGACTATGCAAATGGACATTCTAGGCAATACTCCCGACCATGCCGTTCTTGTAGGATTGGCCATGTCCATTATTATAAGTCACAGCCCAAAAAAAAGTTGATTCCCATCTACTGAGATATTGACTTTCTGGCCAGCTTGAAAATGCAGTATACAGTAACAAATGTTTGTACTTCTTGCATGTAAATCTGCTAAATCGCAAACGCAAGTCGTCGCTTGCCACGGGGCGGGAACTAGCAAAACATAGAGCGAGTTGCATATAATTCTCGCTTCGTTGAGACGCATGACAACGTGGCTTTTAAGCGAAGGTACTTATGCAAAGTTGTATGGTAAGAATATGTTTGCCAATTTCATATTTGCATTTGCGCCGCCGCCGTCAGTACATGTCACCGATTACGAGGCTGCCATTTGATCATCAGATAATGATCTCTATGGAAGCGACATCTCGTTGAGTTCACGGCACCCATTAATAAGGCTCAGACGGTTGTAGTCGGTCATCAATCAAGACACGGGTCTCGAAACTGAGCGACCGCTTACGCTTTAATTCATTTGAACGTGAATCAAGTAAGAATCAATGGAGCTAGGTAGAACCTCATTGATCCATGACGGTATATATCGATAGCAGAGTGCACTTAGTAATTGACCAATGCTCAGATCGTACCAAAAAACGCTGCTGCGAGCTTGTTGAAAATACATCATTGCTCGGTACATCTCAAGCGTGTTTAGTCTGGGAGAAAGCGCGAAACTAAGCAAAAAAGCTTCGGGAATAATTGCGTTCTGCGCTGAGAAATTAATTCGCACTGGATATTCATAATTAGCTCATTTACGATCGTATAGTGGACCTTCTTCGTCTCAAAAAGAGAAAACTGGACCCCCAACGACCTCTGGGATACGATGCACAGCAGTCAAGGTAGTCTTTTCATTTCGTCAGTGGAACAGGTCAAGTCAAGTCCTTTAGGTAAAGAGGCTATATTTCGCCCGGGTGAAGTCGGTACGAGTTATCTCGAAGCACAAGTCGATCGCAGCATGTTTATTCACAGCTCAACAGTCTATGACAGACGGCGGCGCGACCAATCCTCACGTCCAGTCGGATTCGACGTTGAAGTGAACGATACGTATTTACAATATTTTGGTCCACATATCTCTGATGTTTATGATCACATGTGTCGAGTCCTAGAAAGTGGTTGAAATTTCTAGATTTTAACTTGAAGCTGTTCGTTGGTGAATTTCACAGTTAGCCTCTTGGGATGCTGCGGAAGCGCTTGCGTGCGCAGGGTGCGTTAAGCTTTTCTAGATATTTCTATACGTTGTGCGGATACAATCACATTGTGTTACTTCAGGTAAAGCAATTCACGAAGAAGGCAATCGCTTGGAATTGGGAATGAACGCCGAACGAAGCTAACGGTGAATAGCGATTAAACAACTAGACAGAGAAACGCATATTAAATATTGAAAAGTTTACTGTTGTGCAATTTTTCGAGCGGTTGAAACCCCGCGATAATTCCATGTCTAGTATTCAAGAAAAGGGACGCACTTCTCGACAGGGTCGCGTAACATTTTCTAGACATTGCGTGACCTTCCTATGGTGAGTTAAGCCTATTCTTGACGACCACGGCTGCGTGGCTTTCCGGGTACCCAGAAAAAAAGAAGAAAAATATGTACTGCAAAAATGTGTGAGCGAGAAGGTTTTGACCTATGCTGGTGAATTGTGCTGTCACATATATATATATATATATATATATATCTTGTACTTCGTCCACAGCATCAGTTCTAAAAGCCTAAAAGCTAGTACCGTGCTGCATTTCGAGATCCTAACGGCAGACCCCAGCTTTTCCTTCACCGGCAAGCTGAATCAGTATGTAACAATCTATCAAAGTATCAGCGTATATATGTGACTTATTTTGCCTACTTATCATGTGGTATGCGTATATTATCATATGTATGTGATACCGGCACGTCGAGATGGATAGATGGATTCAATAACTGTGTTGGTCGGATCATATTTGTGCTTTACTATCGTACTTTACTCACGGCGGCAGTGGCAGGCAGATCAGTTACACGAGCTATGCCGTGGGCCGAATTACGTTGAGGTCGGAATGTGTTATTGCTGTTGTGGCAGCCACCACTGTTATGGCGGAGTTGTTCCTTTGGTGGGTGTTCCCGGAGAACCCCCTCCGGGACTTCTACCAGCATAGTGTAGCGCGCAGTTGTATATGTTCCACATATGGCATGCCTGCGAAGAGGGAAGAGGCGCCGAGCAAGTCCAAGTAATTGTCAAGGCTGTCTGATTCGCTGCGACGTCTCGGGTCATAGCAACGCCGCCGCCGTCGCCAGCAGCGGCTGAACGAAAGAGTCAACTGGGAGACAAAGGATCGCACACCACCACAGTCAACTTGGCTCGAGATAGCTGGCTGATACTCAATGCAAGAGTGGATTGAGGACGTCTGTATAAACGCGTTGTTGGAATAACCACCTCCTGCGATAGAAGTTCAGTTGAGATGCCTCAAAGAGCGGCCTGCGAGTTACACTTGCCATATGTTACATTTATAATAATATACAATATGTGCACCTGTAATCGACGGTTTTGAGGTGGCTGAAAAAATGTATTGAAGACGACATTGCAATGTTATAAATGGCTAGTGTGTTCTGACCGACCGAATTAGCTTTTACATTTTGACTTGACTTTTACACTGACTTAACTCTTATACTTCGCATATGTCAGAGAGAGAGACATATCTGTTGTACGTCTCCATCGCTCTAAAAATGGCCTTGATCGTTCAGCTATCACACCACATTGAGCTTGACATGGTGCCATCAAGAGTCAAGACTGGGAACGAACCTCCATGTGAATTGTTCGTTGCACGAGCCAACAGTGGGAAGTTGTATTTTGATTTATCATCCTTTGAGTGATTTGTGTCGCTTTCATAGCCGTCTATGGTGGTAATAATAAAAGGTACTGGCTTCATGTAAAAAGCACACAGTCATGAAGACACACATGTACATGCAAGCGTTGTCGTCTGGCCACAACGAATGTTTGCGCTATGCTACCGAGATCCCGAATGAGTAGCAGGTCTGCCGCAGGTGAACGGTGTTAGACACTAGGCAGAGCTGCCTAGAGGGGATCTGGCAGGCTTTACTGTTTTTGTCTTACGTCAGCAGGTCCACGGGAAGACCCACAAGAAGGTCGCGCGACAGCAGAACGAGAGGTGGGAATTAAGGGAAAAAGGCGGATTAGGCCACGCATAAGCAGGACCTGCCCCGCCGTGTCCTGCTCCTAGAGCTACTAAGTCGCTTGAGGACTCGTTCATCGAGTGGCGGCAACGGCACATGTGTATCCGTATTCACCGTCTCTCGCCGTCTTCTCGCGCCTTCGCGCTTTGTCCAGTTCTAGTCAGTTACGGGTCCGTCCGTGCGTTGGGGCTAAGAAGAGTGTCACAGCCTTGCCTGTCCTGCCGGCAGATCCACATCACCGATGTCGGTGTCGGTCGATGTCCTGTAATGCTTTCCATCTTCGTGGGAACGAAGCCGCAGTGCGCTGTCAGGGTAAATGCGGTTACTCTAAGCAGTGAATATGGGTGATGTTAGTATCGTTGATACCCCTGAACAGAAATGAGAACTTTATCAATGTTCATATTTTATAATGCTAGTTTCAATTTGCAGAAATAAAACATTTCCCTTTATGAGTGTCTACAACATTGGGTCTACATTGGTATAATAGTAACGATTTTACTAGTCTTTCTAGCGTGGGGTAACAATTAGACAATATATATATATATACAATACAGTACAACGTGCGGTTTATTGGCGGACCTGGTTACATCGCTTAAGTCCTCGTTGAAAGTAATTAGCAAAAAGTAAGTGTCACCGTTTACAATACATTGACAGCACCGTTCGATTATAATTATTCCACAACATTATTTACACATTCCTAATTTTTATGCACATTTCTACATATTTGAATTATGCCAAGCTAATTGTATGTTTATGAACCTCTCGTGCTAGCCTACTCACAGAAGTGAGTGAGCCAATTTCTCAGGGAAAATCACCCCCGGTAGCGGATAGGCAGTAGGTGAGAGTGTGTCTACTAGTTTCATTTAAAACGGAAGGTATCTTAAACGTGGCAGCACGGCGGTTAGAGTGGCCGATGACGGACATGGGTGGGAATGAGATTTCAGACGGAATCCTACCTTTGGTCATCTTAAATTCAAGTAGAGCAACCCTCATAGTGTGAAGCCTATCGACCAAGAGCAACTCATTCGAGGTAAATAGATCATCAACGGGAACTCTGCAGCTTCTATCAAACATAGCTTTCAAAGCATCATTCTGGATGATGTGAGCTCTACGAGATATACCTCGATACCCTCCACCCACGTTGGAAGTGTGTAACATAGCACCTGTAATAACTACGCCTTGTAAACGAGAAGGAGCCCATCCAATGGAAGACCTATTAGTCTGAGGCATCTTAGAGCTGTTATGATAGAGTAGCATTTAGGGGCTGCAGATTCCAGGTGACTCTGCCATTTTAAAGTCTCATGTAGATATAGTCCCAAGCATTTGGTAGTCTGAGATAAGTCAAGTCGTGTCCCACCCAAAGGGATATATATATATAATTGTTTTACTCTATGTCGGATATCGATTATGATTGTGCGTCTCAAAATGCACAATAATTAGCGAAGCAGTTGGGTATAGGGTGTCAGCTCAAGGCCGTCATGCTCTCCAGGGAGGCGATGTTATTGCCTCTTTGCCTTACAGCGAGAGAAAGGCGCTGCAGAGGGAGGGATCCTGCGCGCTTGTCCCCGGTGGCGCAGATCAGCCTGTGGTAAACTCCTTCGAGGAAATTAGCTGTTGCCATCTAGGGTTTCGACGGCAGAGGGGAAAGGAGGTGAGTTGCCTTGAAGGCGGCGTACTTCTGTAGCTCGAGCCGCTCCACACAGGATACCGCTTAACCCGAGGGCATACCCGTGTATCTTTCTATTACAAAAGTTGTAACCTATCGGCGATTTGTATTATTACTCCTTATTGTCCCTATGCACTCGCTGCCCACTTCTTCTCTTGCCTTAGTTTTCGGTGTTCTCTTCGTTATGCGGGACGAATTTATAGCAGGACATTTCACGAATTTCACTTGACTTTTCTAGTATTTAAGCATTTAATGACCCCAGGTTGTTCCTTGGTTCTTCCTGCCATCAATCACCTGGTAGTGTCGACGTCAATCGCGTCTCCCATTAGGCACCAAATTGCGACCGAACAGCAAACCATGGGTAGGTAGATATTCAGCGCCTAGCTGAAATATGCGTTATTGGGTGGTACATTTCAGGTCCGCCCTCACCCCACCCGGGAGTTTCCTATGCAATCTTTGTTGCTGATGAGCAGTCACACGTGGAAATGACATTACTTTTGAATATTTTATGTGTGCTAACGCAGGGACCCGGAAGTGTTAATGTCGAAGACGACTGGGCGGTGCTCCAACCCCATATTGCCCACGTTGCGTCGCCATGTAGCATCCTGGCCTGTATGCTTGGTCCTACGTAAAGGGCACGACATTAAAGGTCTGGCACAAGCTGTAGCGACTTCCATGCTAAAGCCGATTGCTTCAAATCCACAACAGAACGTATAGGGGAATGCTACAACGGCATCGTATTCTCAGTCGTCCTCAAGCTTCGAGCCACCGCCACCTCCTGTCGAAAGTCACTTACCGTCCGCACAAGGCCTTGGGCAAAGACTGGTCCAGAGGTCAAGGATGGGGCGAGAGGTCCAGAGCACTCTGATCCAAAATAAGCACAAGCACCCATTGAGAACTGGAGCAGCTGCAAACTCTCGTTTCCTCCTCGCGTTTGCCCTCAGCCCTCGCCACCGTGTACTGAATGATTCTCTTCCTTCGTGTCTGTGGTTAGCCTGGTTCCCTGGCAGCTAGCCCCTTTGGACGCTCAACTGGTCGACTTCTCAAGGCCTGATCGTCCAGTACTGCTCAACCTCTGGCACTAATGTGTATTATGCCGCATTTCAAGGCGGGTCGGAGGTTCACTGACGATGCGCCGATCTGAGCAGCATTCAACTGGGTGGCCGGCTCGACAGATAGGGTAGTGTGATCAAATCATACCACGAAACTTAAATAGGTGTCGGCGGTGACACCAGAAGATATGGGTATGTTGGGCTTATAGGCTTGTTCTGTTAAATCAATCTTCGCGACAATCATATGTTTTTATTGAGCTAATCTTCAATCGTAAACAACTGAGAATCGTTTTCGAAGGGCGGAGAAATCTGCATGCAATCGAAGAAAATAGATTGCCAACGATATAAGGCGTTCGTAGAAAGCACATATATAAAGAGAAAATTGCAATTCGTTAAACCTATAAAGATGCACTTTACGTGACTCGGGTTCTTTGGGTTGGATCCAGTGGATCGTGTAACGAGCAGTTCGTAAAAGTCTATTGCCACAAAACTGCGCTGAATTTTAGCAAAATGTTCTCCCTTGGGCAGGATACGAGTTTCAAAGAAGCTTGTTTAAACACCGAGCAAAGTAAAGGAGAATGAAGGTATTCGTCTAGACGAGACAGTGGAACTAATGAACAACGAGCCCATGAGACAGATGAGAACTTGCATACATGATATGACTTGGATAAGCATCGCCGTCTAATGGGGCCTGAAATGGCCAGACAAGAGCCCGGATATGCTCATGTGTCTTCCACTTTTTCTTCTGACAGCGACTTAAACGAGGTGGCCACTGTGTAAGGCCAGCCAAATAAAAGCGAAGCAATGTAACTTGTAATGTAACTTCCAACCAGCTGTGGTCTTAGGTTTCATATGGTGTAGATATTTCCGGTCTTGCAATTTGGTAACATACACAAGTCGCGTGCAGGAGTCGAAACGAAAGGAAATCGTACTTTTCAAAATGTTTAAAGACACTAAGTAAATAAACACTGTTGGGTCTGACGATCTGGTGTCTCCCAACCTGGAATCGAAGATCTCATTATATACTTCGGTACATGAAGTGGCATTGCGGAGTGAAGCCATTAAACCCCAGTGTGCGAGCGCCCCCTCATCAGCTTAGGGAGGGATTTGCATGTCAAATAATCGTCCAAATGTATAGCTTGTTGGAACTGGGTTCATCCTATCAGGGATTGATCTGGTCAATACCTAGGCTTAGGCACCAGAAGCAGTGCATATTTGGTTTATATTACGAAAGGTTTAGCAGGCGTTTTTTTACGCTCGAGCCCTATGACATTCCTCTATCTTATGTTTGGTAGGCAGTCAGAACGCGAAAGCCCACTTGGAATTGACCGGAACCTGCTGCCCTTCGAATTCATTCAAGCCAGGAGGTCTCTCTCATTGCTGTAGTCGGTTGTGGGCAAACATCATGTGACGAGTCTAACGTTTGCGAAAAGAAGGTCCAGCGAGAAAAAGACTGCTGGCCTAGGTGGCTGGCTATGTTGTGTCTCACGTCCTCCTGCTTCTCCGACTGCTAAAACCGGCGCGGGCAACCGGTCAGGAGGTGCCGCAGACGCTTAGAGGAGAGAAATGGGCGTCACAGGTTTGCGGGCCTTCCGAGTCCTCCAGCCGCGGGGTGAAGTCCGAAGTCGGCAGAGTCGGGACGCAATGGTCGACTGTCGGCTTTCTGCGGGAATCACCTCAGACAACGAAAAGGTTCAAGAGCCACTTACTTTAGGGACGCGTCTTAGTCGAGCTACTCGACCTGCCTCAGCGCCAGACCAGCCCTCGTTTACTGTTCGATCTACAGCTGGGAATGAGAGAAGGGCGTCCTCGTGCAGGTGTGCGGAGGCCGGTGGCGGACTACGCTCTCGCATTGCGACCCCAACCGGCAAAGCAACGAACGGAAGTCTTCTTCGAGCAGCGCAATGCAAGCGAGGCTCCCAACAGACGAAGCTTTCTGGCGACTAACAGAACACCATATTGCCTTTAGTCTCGAGATCCTGTTTGGCCTGTTTCGTTTCCAATTGCCTCTCTGTGCACCTGCCGACTGTCGTCTCCATTCTGGCTTCCTGGTTCTACAATGCTGTCTTCGAGGGCAGGGCGAGACGGCCAGTGTTGACTTTTGACAAGGCCTGTTTTGGCCTGCGCGTTTGCTAGCGTCGCTCCGGCTATATGAGTAGAGGTGCTGAACCCGCACTGCGCCAGAGCCAGAGGTTTCCGTCTGTCGGAGAAAGGGAACTTTTTCGTTTGGTTTAGAGATGCAAACCCCAAACCCATTGTCCTTCCTTCTCTCTAAATCTCACATCTCATAAGACAGACAGAGAGAGAGAGAGAGAGAGTCACACGTGCCTCTCTGTTGCCGTGTGCGCGGTTGTGGGCTGGAAAGACGACCGTACTTTTGAGTTTCGAGGTCAAGGTGCTCTATTCAACGCTAGAAAAAGTTTACGATCAACGCAAATGTGATATTTACATCAACGTCAGTAACTAGGGTGATACGAAGTTAAGAGCAATACGAAAGCGCTACGTGGTACCAACCAATGTCTGCAATGAAAGTACTGAACAAGCGAGTACAGTTAAAATCTATTCATCCTTCCACCTAGTCATCTCTGAGGCGCGCTGATACGAGTGGCATAGTTCTATAATTAAATCGAATTTTAATCAACTTGCAGCAAGTATTCACACTGTTCTTAAACCTAATTATACGTTAACATTCGAAGAATCATTCATTAACAGTCAAGTTAAAATGAGATACATCACCGAGAAAAATTAGTAAACAAACCACGCTACAGCGACTACGACATATATATATATATATATATATAAGCTTCTGGGATTGACCAAGGACGCTCTCGATATCAGTTTCACCCTGGACCGATAACATCTACAGACCAGAGGTATTACATTTGTTCAGCTGAATTAGCGCACAGGAGGAGCCCCCAAAGACCCGTAAGAAACAAAAATGTGAAAGCGTCGTCATCCGGAATTTTAACTCTACCATATAAATCTACAGTTCCGTAGGGACAAAACTATATTCAGACAATATTGGTAGCTAATTTGTATGCCTACTAAGTGAAAGACTACAAGCTTTCTAGTTATCCCTTTGTTTACTTACATACAGATAAAGGAATTGTGTCACTATGGTCGTCTGTTTATCAACGCCCGGCCGTTAAACCCTTTACGTTGGCTCCAGCGAACCCAAGTATTCGACGAAACCTTCACAAATCTCGCAGCAGAAAACCAAAGACAAGTTAACTCAGACATTCTCGTTTTTAATGATTTTTTCTTCTTGGTAAAGGACATGTTTATTACTGTTCATATCGAACTCACTTGTCGAGTCCAACGGAGATCCAGAAGAACCATTTCTATCTCAGCCGTTCTACTGATGAAAGTTGCACGTCCGTGGTTTGCCTCTATATTAATACCAACCTTATGAATGAAGGTAGACTGAAAATTAGTCTTTGTAATTTTGTGGTATTGGTGCTATTTTCTGAGTCCAAAGCCTGCTGCCATTTGCATCGCGTCACTTAATGTTCAAGCTAAACTGAAAGGGAAAATTGCCTCCATTATAAAACAAAAATAATAATTAAATTAGTGATTATTAGAGAGCAGTTATTAGAAAAAAAACGATGAATATAGCACGGGATCACAGTGAACTTCGTCTCACACTGCCTAGTTGACATAGCGACCGACATCTCCACACTCCATGAAGATATGTGTGTATTATTAGCCAATCAAGAATTTCGATAGCAATAAAAGCGCCGTCTGGAAAAGCATCCTCTGGCTACCTCGATTCACTTGTAAAAATCTCCAGCAAATGTTACCGCAAATAAAAGAGCGACGCGTACTATTAATATCCTTTAGCGCTATTACCAGTCATCTTCGATGAACACGTTGACAGAATCGAAGATAGCGAAGAGACAACATTCGCCAGCCCTCCTCCCCGCTGCATTGCTCAACGTCTCGTTACACAGCCGGCACTCGACAAGTTCCGAGTTGAGTGGGCGAGTCTCCTTGCTAAAACAATGAAAAAAAACCAACCTCATGAATGAAGGCAGAATGGAAATGAGCCGAGTATCACTTACATATCTAATACGACGTACACGATCGCTCACCATTGTAGTGGCATTGTTCAATCCTACTGACTACGCGATACTCACCCGAGGAAATTGCTCGTGTCGCTGGAGATGCATAAAGAAGCAGCATATTGTTCTGTATTGCTCTGCAGATACGTGTGTGCTATGCAGCAGCAAGCTATACGAAGGCTGGAAGATAGACAGATAGACAGGGTTGAATGGAAATATATCATATTGGCGGTCTAATATCGACTGGAGCTGTACAAAAAGGAACACGCAAAGGTAATGGTCATTCGAAACACGCTTATAGTACCCCACGTTCAGGCTGGCAGGGGCATGATTCGATGTTGGTATTGAAGAAACTCTATGTACAATACGATAGTTTCGGGAGCAGGATCTCAGACGATTCAATGGTGATCCGAACGTCGAAGCGTGGACAGCTGTCAACAAGATGGGCTTAATTTAGCAGCCACACATTGCAATCGTTCCAAGATACGCCCGTTGACGTCAAGTCAAGGTGTATTGTCCAGTGCGACCAGAGAAAGAGAACGTTTTCAACAAAATACACGTATTTTCTACAAAATATACGTATTTTCTACAAAATACACAGAATATACTCAAACTATGATAGACAAAATACCCAGAATATACTCAAACTATGATATATGTTGTCAATACGGTCCACATTGGTTTATGGGTACAATCTTACCCTGTGTCATCCAATGGAGCACCCATCTACCGTAGGAAAATGACGATCAGTGCATAGCCGAAAAGAGGCGCAAGTATTGCCAAAGGAGAGGTAACCATTCAGTGACAAACGGACGTTTGTATAATAATATGACTTCTGCCGGCGGTATTCACTAACAGGTGCGAGCGAGTGATGGAGCAAGGCGGAAAGAAAGATAGAGAGAGTGAGAGATCTGAAGAGCTGGTCAATAGTGAGAGATGGCACTGCCAGATCGTTATTAGACGAACCTAGTTACGTTCTCGTAGAAATCGCCCCTATATCGCTGTTTGTCCACCTCGCCTACGTTATCATCATATGCGTGATACAGTTTTCTGCCCACTGCTCCTGTGACTACAACACGGGACCAATCTCGTCGTAGTCGTCAACAACGGCTTTTGTGTGTCGCCTGCTCATATACAATGTTTTCCTACATTAATCACTTGTGACGTCATTCGTGGCACTAATAATTGTAGTAATTCATTATTAACGTTATGGTTACAACAAGCGTAAGCGTCTACTGTCGACTGTCATATATCAAAATCCAGCCGTAATCAAGATGGTATAATACGCGTCATAGTGGTGAAGGTGGATGAAGGGTGTCATCATGTCACAGTCTTTTTGCGGACAATGTTTAACATTGCTACTCTGGGCGAAGTCGGAATTCGATCTCTTTCGAATAGGTTCATTAGAGCAATTCTCGTAAAATCATGCGCATCATGTATAACGTGCCATAGAAGAGCGGCAAGAATTATTGTGATCCTCAAAAAATAACAACGAAAAAAAACCTATATTGTCACTCGCCTATTAAAATTGTACGAGCTGGGAAAAAATCGATTGCTTTGCTCTTCTAGTGCAACTTGTCGTGAGTGAACATAGCGGGAACGCGCCTGCACTGTAAGACCGTCGAGGGCGTCTCGTCGACTCCATCAAGCGGACTTTGCAGAAGGTGTCAGAGGCAGTCATGGGGACACGAGGGCGGCGTTCGATCAAACGCGATATCTAATGTTTTTTTCATTGCTCATCGAACATAGGCATAATCTCACGCATTCACATGCTTGATCGGACGCGATATCTTTGTGCGGGTTGATTTGATCATTGCATGAAATTCGAACAATATATGCTCGTACCAATGTAATCGTAGGGGGCTCAGTGCGGAAGGAATGTTCGGGAAGGGTTATTCGCGAGAGAAGTAATCTCGCTTCTTCATTTTATCGCTCCGCGGAAAACGCATTGTCCCCCGATATGCCATCGTAGCTCGGCTGATAGGCGCACAGGGCCGACAGCATAGGCCTGCCTCAACCTTGGCGAGAGCAGGACGTGTGCGAGGACACACACAGGCCGTTGGTACATAGAGATGCTGTACCAGATAAATTTAATTACGACGAACATGGGGCCTTAGCTACCAACCGAGGAATACTGCCTCTCTCGGGCGAAGACAACACGCATGCGTGTAAGCTGTGAAATGTGAGCCACGTCAATCGGGCCGTAGGGGTGGCTTGGCTAGTTAGACGTGCCCGGCTCACGACCACCGATTGAATTTGCAGAACGCGCCTCGAACATTCCCTCTCCCGTCGTCAACGGCTGGCTTATAAGTCGTGATCGCGTAACACGCGTTTTACAATGATCACATCGTTCGTGGTTGTGCACAGCGAGCCCTGGCATGGTGGGTGCCGGCAGCCACCATTCGCGGTTGGGCCATTAATTGAAATGAACCTATGATACCTCCCAGCGAGCACGCGGAAGAGTCTACCAGTATCATTGTTGAGGTCAGCGGCCATTGGCGACGGGATAACAGTTCTGCTCCGAGCGTTGATATCGCTTTGGTGTTGACCGGACCCCAACACTATTAGCCATCACCGTATCAAATTTTAGTATTATTATCATCTACATCAGGTACATCTCTCACTATGCCAGAGCAGAGGGCCTCTGCTTAGCTCCACATCTGACCGCTAATTACAACCGACTTCAGAGGCTAATGCTCATTAAATTCGAAACGAAGCAGTGTCGCTATTGTGCAAAATGAGCACATTCGAAATATGATTGCCTCACAACAAGATAGCTATACAGCTAGGAGATTTAGAAGAGGATCTGTTGTTCGAAAAAAAGTTGTTATCGACCAGCGAGCCGAGGGGGTCAAGTAGCCGCCGCCGGACCCAGCAGCGCACTGACGAGCAATACCAGCATGCTATTATGTTCGCCGTCGAACGACTGGCTACACGCACTTAGAGCGTCTGACTAGTGACGATGGGGGTCGGCCTCCTCCGCTGATCCGCCACCTACTTTCTTTCATTCTGTCTCCAGCTGCTGCTGCTGCTGCTGTTGGCAATGATGGAGGCGGCGGCGGCGGAATTTGTCATAAAGCTGCACACATGTCCGTAAACGAGAGCGGAAACAGCCGGCTCTATTGCTGCCACGAAAACTTCCAACACCACAGTGCACCAGAGCCCAACGCGTCGCTATAACGCCTCAGCGACATCACCACTGCCGCAGGGTACCTCTTTCTCTCTCCATCTTTTTCTCTCCCCGGCTCCCTTTGTCGGGTTGCAAGCTGTAATGCAAGTGTCAATCTCCTTCTACCGTGGTGGCGTTACTTCCCTGCGACATTCAGGGTAAAGCGGAATATAGCTCGGAAACACCACCACCACTACCAGTACTACTACTACAACTACTCCTGTCTGATTAGACGCTTCTAAATGGCTTAGTGCTGGTGACGTCGGCTGGCCATCCCTTTTGAGCTCTCTCGTCGTCCCGCGCTGCAGATGAGGTGATTACGACGCTTGCGGCGGTGTATACGCTACGAATATACATACACACGCAGCGGGTGAGCCGCTATATGTCGTCATCGCGCGACTCAGAGAGGACGTGAGAAGGGAAGGAAGGGCATGAGGTAGGGAGAAAATAGCGATTCCTTCCCGGTCGGCGACGCTGATGGCGGCGTGTAGAGCCAACCACTATCGCCGACGCTGGGTTGGCGTCCATCTCGATGGCGGTGGCGCTCGGCGGTTGCTCCTTCTCGCAAATCGGGTTGAAGGTCTATTTATTGGCTGTCTGAAAGACCCGACCCGACTCCCAGGGAGCGAGCACATACCGAGACTCGTGAGCATTATGGACATACGGACCGGCCGGCATTTGGATGACGAACTGACTGTTTGTGTTTTACCTCGTCAACGACGGCAGTATGAACAGCGGCTGAAGCGACTGCGGAGCTAGTTACTGCTCACATTGGAAATAATATTAGGCAGCACCGTGAGAGAATACTCCTATCGGCTTATTATCACTCACATGTCTCTACAATTTGTCCTGTAGAACAAGCCATTCCCAGACTTGTAAGATATCTGTGGTTACCCCATACACTCCGTTGGTCACCTGACTCTATCTGTCTTGAACTAGTTTTTATAATCGACCATGCTATTGACGAAGATATAGGTGCTGAGACTGGGCCTGGCAACGCGCAAACGGAGAACTACCTCAACGCTCTTGGAGCCTTGGAAGCGTTAGCTCGGCTCCTATGGAAATATCACCTGATTATACCCACTCTCTATGGCGCATGTTGCGAACGTTGCGCATAGGGTAAACTCAATGTTCGTGGCTTGCAAAATACCCTGATCAGCACAAATGCACTATGTCAAAATGTCCATAACGTCAATTGGCAAAGTGGCCCATGCTTAAGCCTGAATGTCTTTTCATTGGAAGGAGGGTTCGTAAGGAAGGCACCTCTTTCACTAAACGCACCGAGTTTGGTGGCTGAACTGTTGCCGCCTTGGCAACTTTATCGTCAACAAAGAACATCATCCAATATCTCCAAAGCTACCTGCGAGATCGCCATAAATGAACTCCACATTCGAGTTTATAACCGAGGGGCACCAACAGAGTAAATCCAAATAGAGACCAGTAATGAGAGGTCTTCTACCCAACACCTAGTCAGTGGAGCAACGGTTTAGGATCTCGGAGACTTGAACCCTGCATAACAATCAACCAAATATTATAAATACTTCTAAACATACTCTTTCTTGAGCGCGGTGGCGGTTGGACGGTGGCAACGTCTCTCACTGTAGATAGCCGGAGGCCGCTGGTTTGAGTCCCGCGATCTGGTGATGACATATAATAAGAGAACTTAAGCAATGTAAAGATTGCACTGCCCTTAATAAATCAATATACCTTTTACCTTCCTATTTACTGTAATATGTGAGTATATATTATACATTCTTGTATACATATGTGTGTGTATATATATATATATACAATTCACACAAGCCGGTAGATCCAATTACAATGATCGATAATGTTCATTTTCCGCTCCCTCTTGTTAATTCTCTGTTGTTCCAGGTGAGTATCGAACGAAGCACGTTTGTCTACAACGAAAGCCGAACCCAATCTAGATGAACGATACCTACGGCATGCTCTGGCAGGAGCCAGCAGGCCGAAGCCTTAGCGGCGAAGATCGGTCTCTGTCCATCTCCATCACCCGCTGCCTGCCTGACTGCTGGCGGCTGTTTTCTACGAAGGCAGAAAGTGGAAACGGTTGTACTCTGGCATCCCATCGTAGTGCAGCTTCGGCAGCAATACCAACAGAAATATGATCGTCCCGCTACGGCCTGCCTGCCATAGTAGACGCTTGCCGCTAAGAGTATATATAGACAGCGCTCTGACTTGCATGCTCTATAATATAGCGATGTGGCATGGCGAGACGTCACATCGCCGTATCGTCATATACCGTCGCCTTCGATGAGACCGAACACAGCATGGGGTCGAAGGCTTGTTTCGGCCCGTCGTTTTCTCCAAGCCCGCTCGCTCCAGATGTTAGCCAGCGGTTGCGACGCATTGCATATAGGACACATGCAGATTAGAACATTGTATAGACGGCCATATTAGTCCAGCATGGCCGACATGATATTATATGTCCTTGAAGCCATGCTACAGAGCGGTGCCGAGGTCAGCTGAGGGTCAGCTTAGAGAGAACAAAAGATGGTCATATAGGGCGACGGGCAGATTTCGCGGGTCAGCTAAACTGAACCGGTAGTGGATCTGGATTCGGGCGTTCGGCGTAGCAAGCACGATGTATCAGACGATGTACGTTTGTATTTCAAATTCGAGTTGTGATTAATTCTACATGGACTTACGTCAGTGGGATGTCAGGTGGGCATTACCCGAGGTATCCGGATCATGCTGGCAAACATCTGTTTATGGACGTGTACCACGTGTTTTTCCGGTGCTCTGTCGCAGTGTTTGATGAAACTCTCTTTCGCCGTGCTGTCGCGTTTTTAGACGTTTGCGTGCCGCGGTAACAGAGACACACTATATATATATGGATATATTGCTGATTGTACACGATGTGACGGGACAGTCCGTCGATTTGTTGCTGAATCCTGTTCTACAGTTCGATTAAAAAGCAGACGCGACTCTCAAGAATCTGCTACTGGCGAATCTGAGTATTTAGTTCTAGATCGCTTCGCCTTGAGTATTTCGTCATCGGACGTCATTGAATCATCCTCACGCTAATTGCTTCACGTATGCCCATTGTACGCAATATAAAATCGGTTCGCTACTGAGGAAGCTCCATTCGAAGTTCATAATAGAGACCACGAATAATGATCAGCTGTAGCTGGTGGTGTCACCGAATTGTGTATAGCTCTCCAGCTAATAACTACTACGGTTTTGTCCTGTTTGTCTACACTACAGAGCTGTTGAGCTCTTTCACAATTACGTGCGCGGTGACACAGCGAGCCACCGAACAAGACCGTCCTGCTCCAATACCCTGTGAGCAGCTATGCGAGTTTGCGCTTTGTAATTGACATTCCCGGGGGGCGAGCCTGCGTTAGACGTTCCGAGTGGCTGCGTTGTTGTTGTTGTCGGCCGCCGGCCGCCGCCCGCCGCCGCCGAGGGGGAAGACAAAGTATTTACTTCAAAATTCCTTTCATTCTTCGAGCTAAAGTTCTCACAAAGCGTGGAGGGCTCGAAAACGAAAATGGCTTTTGGCTAAACGGTGGCCTCCGTTGGGCGCATTGGCGATGATACCCAACGATTTGACGCGATGAGATTGGCATTGTCTAATACCTCTGAGTCATATATATATATATACACATATATCTGTGCGAGGTAAGCTCATGTAACTCGCGTTGGCTGCCAATTGTTGTGACCTTCTCAGCACGTTCTTTTGTCTGCGATGTTTACAGCGCGAGAGCGAACCCCTATACTAATTGCCACTAGAGCTATTGTTTGATTGCGTGCCTTCGTGGCCAGATGCGAAGCGAAGATGGCCGGAGTAATTTGTTCTTTCGCTTTGCAGAAAACATCTTCGGAATACGAATGTTCACGAGAGACTCACTAGCGAAACGTGTTACAGGATCACCTTCTGAGGGTTTCTTGTGTGAAGCAATTTACCATTTGTCCTTTCACCACCACTCAACTTTCCCCTCATTTCTGAAGGCTCGAGAAAAACCTACATCTTACCTACATTTTACCTTTTCAACGCACACGCATTAGCCAATTGACGAGGCAAGGCACTCACCTTTTGAAAGGAAAATACCAGGCTTAGCCTCCTTAATACCATAGCCGATCGCGTGCTCAGCATACATCACGGCACAGATGCCGCTTAAGATTCTGAGAGGGAGAGAAAGAAAAGGAAGAGAGCATTTCATTGTATCTTACGTCCATTCGTTTATAAATTTCTGGTGTCCTTGTTGCTTCACATAGTTTTGGTACGGGGAGCTGTAAGGATTGCAGACGTGCGCATCCTCGATCTGGGACTAGATCTGAAGTAGGCACAGTCTATCTTTACCTCTATGGGCGGGTTCGACAGAACGTAGCGCCACTATTCCTCAAGTAGAAGATAAAACCGCTGGGGCTCAGCCGGCGACCCGTTGTCAAGAGAAGCCCCGTCGCCGTTGCCCCAGCAGCCTCTTCGTCAAGGGGCGGCATCGCTTTATGCCGAGTAGTCGCTCCCCCTCGGTTTCGATACGGGGACCGATGGTGCGGGGAGTTGCGGACAGGCGACGTGCCTTCCATAGTAGTGGCCATTTAGTTTATTACACATCTTCTTCTGTGTTGCTCGCGCTCGGATCGCCGGCAAGAAACAAGAGAGCCTTTGCCCGAGGTACTATGCGCTCCACTGTGTCGCTCTCTCGCGCAAGAGCGCGCTCAACCTGCGAACTTAAGACCTGAGATATTTTTAGCTTCATCGCCTCTCGTCCTGTCTACATCGTTACACCTGCCGAAGTACAGAGACGCTACGGGGCAAAGAAAAACGTACGTTTGTCTGGAGGGGGGTTAATGAAAGCCAACCGTGATCATTTCGCGGTAGACACTCGAAGCCGAAGGCCGAACTTAGAGGTGCGGTCGGGCCACGGGAAAGAGCACACGTGGGGGTATGCGAGGACTTTGATATTTACATGAGCACGACACGGGCGGCAGCGTTGGCGGCGCGCTGTAAGAAAGTGTATTTCTATATGAGTGCGGGGTGCCTGCGTCCGCTGGCATCCTATCTGCCGTAGACGTCTGCACGCGTCGGTCCGATGGACGAACAGGTAGGCTGGGTGGGAAGGCCACAGAGGTCGGCTTGGACGACGGAGACGACGGTCGAAGTTGTTGCTGTTGTTATCGTCGTATGGATTGTGTACTAGACGGGTGGACTGTATAAGAGAAAGGCATGAGTCTTTAGAGCACAGGCGCGCCGATTTGCTGGCCGACCCAGCGGCTTCGGAGTTCAGCCCCCCTTGAACCTGACCTTTCCCCACTCGACGCCCATCTGCGCGCTTGTACCAATAGAGACAACTCAATTTCAGCCACGGCCGTCTCCGCACCGATTACGGCCACTGGAACCGCTCCAGTTCCCGGTTGAAGAACGGAACTTCGCTATCGAGAGGTGGCCTAGTGTATTCTACCGAGTAGTAGAGCATAATTTGCTTACTGTAACGCCGGCCTCACATGGCGTGTAAGACCGTTCGTCTACACCAACAGGGGCACGTGACCTATGCAACGCATACGCTAGCTGATGTGGTTTTCAGCAGCATCAAAGCATTCAAGGTATCAAGGTATTCCACCCACATCACTCTATAGGTGCATGTGTGTGTGTGTGTGTTAAATACGAGCCGATCCCAAACCCTCACGTTGTGCCCGTGTGTGATCAGGTACTTACAGCGTAATTTGCTCATCTGTTAGGAGAACATCCAAATATGAATTGTTGGGCATATTATAGTCGTAGGAAACGCAACCATTGTAGAAAATCTGCTAGTTCAGCGTTTATCGCAAAGCTTCGGCAAACCACTTATTTCAATAAGCTTTCCCCAATATACTAGACCAGACAAACGTTTTGGCTCACGACGATTCCATACATAAAGCATTCAACACGGCCGTATTGAGGCTTGTGTGCGGTATAATAGTTGGCCCGCACACTGTGCCAAGCAATGCTATGAAGTGAGCCCGTGCTGCCCGGCTACTAATGATAATGCTGATGAGTGCAAGCCGTTACATTGCAAGGCCGGCGGGGGTGGGGGGAGCATACATGTCTATTGACAAGCGGAAATGATCATCTCTACCATATAACGCTAGCTCCTTTTTGCCCTGGCCGATCCGGACGATAGCCTATCGGCCGCCCTGTCCTGGATACGATGGTATAAGATTGCATTAAATAAAAAGAATTAACCGCCGTTGTCACTGTCGTCTATACCATCCACATGAACTACCACGATGGCAAGGTGCCAAATATATTTCTCTCTCTCTCTTTCCCTCTCTTTCCCTCTTACCACTGTCCCTGAGAAGGAATGATCTTGAAGATAGGTGCAAAAGGCCTGCTCACACTGGCTTAGATCCTTCGTCGCCACGGGCACCATCTCAAAGTCGCCTGGGATGTGTGTGTGTGTGTATGGGACGGGCCATCTCGTTGACGAGATGGCTTCTTCTATCTCGGCTTCTTCGCTCATAGGAAACCTTCGACTCACGAGGGCCTTGATACGGAGGTTTCTTCGACGACGACACCCACTTTTGCTTCGACACTTTTCAGCCACAGGTTTATCTTCGAGCTTTTGCGCCGCCTGCGGTCTTGGTGGGCTTTCAAAGTGTACCTCCAAAAGGGACAAGGCTTTACTTCCGATATTTTCATGTACCGGAAAACGAAGGACAAATAGAAACGAATCCGAAGGCAATGAACACATACACACACACACACACGTATAGAATAATCATGATTTTGATGAGATTCTTGTGCCTATATCCGAAATACACCCACAACGTGGTAGTAGTATATATAGAAAAGGAACACTCATAAAAGAACGCTACCCGGAGACAACGGATGAACGTGGATGAGCAAGGCTCAGTGTTCATTTTTGCTTTACGATTTCGACTCGCCGTTGAAGAAACGTATAATGTTAGCGCTTCTACAACGTTGTTATTGATGTCACCGCCGTCTGTTTTTTTTGCGTCGTTTTTCCCCGATCAACATCACCACCACGTGCCACCTCACGATCGCGGCCAGGATCATCAGCGGCCTTTTCTTTTGCTGTGGTCTCGCAAGGCCGCTTTATGTTCCCCGCTTCCCCACCCCCGAGACACAATAGATAGACAGCCATCGCTCGTATTGATCAGCTCGAGTGTGTAAACGAGTTAAACACTTTGATGACCGAATCGTCCCGTTGGCAGACTTCAGGGAGCGAAGCGGTTCAGACACTCGCTCTGCTCTATCCGAGAACCAACTGATTGACGATCGTCGGGCGTCATCGTCGTCTGGTGACGTTGTTTTGTCATCGGCGCTTGCCTTCGTCCCGCTTGCCTCGAGTTAATTGATCGGTTCTGCTGCCACTGCTGTTGTCGTTGTTGGCTCGTGCGAACAACAGCCACTTAGAGCAGGCTTACGCGTTGGCCCTCGGTTCGACCGCCAGTCGATGAAGCCTGTTGCTTGATTTAGGTAACAGTTTTAAATAGCGACGAACGGAGAGGAGTGTGCCAACAGATGATGGTCGAAGGGGTGAAGCTTGAGTAGCAACTGAAAGCATGGGGCTGCCGACTGAATCGAGTGTGTCTATAGATATATATATATATATATATCGTCTGTCAAAACTTCAGCGTAACTGTGTACACGTTTCGATGATACACCGAATATATTTAAATATTTGAACGAATTCGTGTACGCCGAACGCATTCAATTATAAAGAGAAGGCGTGAATTATTCACGGTGGGAAGTGGGAAGTATCCAAATATAATTATAATATTAGTAGCAAGTACGGCTTGGTTTTGGTTTTCGCGGAATTACACATAATCGAAGATATGCTGGGAATGTCGGGGGACGGATGGTCTATACATATTTAATCAGCGATTGCCTACGCATCTGAAAATACACATAGTGAATCATTACGCGACAAGGACCGCTGTATAAACTCTTGCTAAGCGGTGTGAGTGTTTTTATCGAATTCTGAGCCGTCGGAGATTTTCACTTCTTTCAGTGAGCCTCCGTGGCCGATTTCAAAACGGTCTGGCGTTATCTTTTCACGACACCTGGGGTGTTTAGTGAAACAATTTTTTTGAGAATTGCCTCTATAAATCACTACTACTACTATTGTTTAGACGACGATCTGCATAAAATCTCTGCGTCTTGCTGCTCGGAAACGAATTGCGTGTTAATGTGCAGGGGTCGATTACGCTCATGTACGCGATACGACCATCTACCTGACCTATACCTGCGGGCAGCGTTTGCGTTGGCAGGCTTTGCCCATGTGAAGGTTCAGCCGACAGTTTCGTTATTGTTATCGTTAGCCGATCGCTAAACGAACACGCTGACCTGCCCAGGTCGTATACAAAGGTTAGTAGTAGCTGTAACACAATAGTTTAACAGGTGATTCATTGCCAGTGAGTGATACTAATGTGAAGGCGACTCGGCGACACAGTACAACACACCATTGGATGTGTAATGTAATAGATACAACCGATCGTGTACTGCCATGCAAGGTAACTTATCTTACACGTGTTTATTGTAGATGGACGTTTCGAGTTGGTTAGGCTGAATAATCTCGAAAAAAAGAAGGGGCTGAATAGTAGCTCGTTTTTGTTTGAACGACGTCTCAAGTGGCTAAATCAGGGACAGATCAGGCGTTTCTACGATCAGACTATACTATCTACGTAAAATAAATACGACAGCGACGAGTTTCAGAAGATCTGCTCGTCGAATCTCTCTAAACGCCCACCGTAACATTAAACATCAGCCGCCCTGCCGTGAATTCGATACTGTCGATAATAACCACAACAGGGCCGAGAGACGGTGACATGTTGATATCAAGAGGGGCGTGTCAAATCGTGCGGATCATAGAAATTTCGCTCAGCAGAAAAATTTGCATATGCCAACTTTTGGGTGTTTGACCATACGAATACATATGGACTCGCTGGATGTCCAAGATGACCAGAATAACAACACGTGGGTGCTTTGCCCACTCACCATACGCGAGTCAATTACTACTGAGCATAGGAGATCTCATGCATGCATCGATGTAATAGTGCCGACCTTTTCTATCAACGGCATATGTGAGTGAGCTTTGTTGATCCTAATATTCGTGTATCATATATACGAGGTCAATTTGCGTTTTGGGTAAAATCGTCGGGAATAGCCGCGAGATTCAATACAGATGGGTGTTCATCACCTTGTCGTGAGGCTCTGAACGGCGAAACATCAAACAGTGTTTGCGTAGGCCAGTCAGTCGGCCAGTCGGTATATATTGTATACTTGTTCCTCTCTGCCATACACGTCTGCTCATCCGCCTTAAAATTATTCAACCATTTAGAGATACTAAAAAGCAAAATGTCAGCCTCTTTGATCTTGTGAAATATTTTCCTTATGTTGTTCAAGCCTTAGTAGAGAGAGACATAGTCCCCATGGACCTTCGTTGAGTTTCCGCCAGGGCAGTTTCCGACCATATACAATACTATTATAGGTACGTCGAAGCTGGAATCGTTAATTACAATTTACTCATTACACGTCGT
This sequence comes from Stratiolaelaps scimitus, assembly GCA_019614645.1. Classification (NCBI taxonomy): domain Eukaryota; kingdom Metazoa; phylum Arthropoda; class Arachnida; order Mesostigmata; family Laelapidae; genus Stratiolaelaps; species Stratiolaelaps scimitus. The sequence continues at coordinate 3,344,661 of JABWDB010000008.1, read as the reverse complement.
CTCTGAGAGCTAACAGAGCTAACACATATTCCCTCCCACGCAGACGGCCGGCCATATCTGCTTTGGCGCACATGAACTTGGCTCATCCCGCCGTGATAAAATACAGCACCTTCTACACAACCATATGCATTTGTGGTCTATACACTTTGTCATTTTGGGCTTGCGTTTGCCTCATATATTTATTTATTTATTTTCAGTGGAGATAATACAAAGACATCACATTTTCCTAGTTTCGAAATTACCTCTCACTTATATCCATCTAGGGTGTTTCATATAATCTTGAAACAGGAAAGTTACACGACACATTGTCCCCTTAGTCAACAATTGGCCTAACCATTACCAGCGTTATCTAGCCAACCCGATCAAGAATATCGGCAAAAAGAAAACCTATTCTGCTGGTTGATCTTGACATTACGCCGCAGCTCTCATCTTAAGTAACCCTAACCCATTGCTCCATAACGGTACGAACCTCCCCGGGCAATAGCCACCGACAACGGGAAACATCGATTTAACGGGCTAATCAGATCACTGTGACGATCAGTCGAGTGACGGTGAGCGACAAGCAGCAATCGTTATTAGCCCCCAAAGCTAACCCCTAATTCTCTTCGTTCATCTTTATCTAATCTACCGATATAAGAACGATTCCAAGGATCAGCAAATCCTGATGGGTGCACCAGACACCCCCCCCCATTGGTCCGAATCTTGCCCCGTTTTCGCCTGCGTTAAGCTTTAATTCGATTATTGACGCAAGATAAGGTGGTGAAGGGGTGAAGCGAAAACGTTAGATCCTATGGAGCCTAAACAGTGAACCTATTTTTCATGACAATGAGTACCATACTTGCTGATCGAGCAATATATATATATATATATATATATATACATATTAGTTCTGACCACATATATATGATATGGCCAATTGTATGACCCTGCTTTGATGAGCTGTCGTATGCCGGACACTGGTAAGGTTGCTATGTATGAACAAGAACGTGTGGGTAGAGATTGTCCAGGTTTCTCTCTTCTCTCTCTCTCTCTCTCTGTTTCACGGTAGTAACTGCATATATTGCAGCAACTACATGCAAAACACATTCTGAAGCATTTTTATATAGATTTATCATTAGGCAGCAGGGTCAGATGGTCGGTTGGTTGTAGCCGTGGCATTCGGCTTGTCACCTGCCGTTCGAGCGATTCGAGTCGGGGACGACGAAAAACGCTGATATGATACCACCGACGTGGTAGGGTTGGCCATTTTGCAGCCAACGGCCGTTTGAGCCAGCAACCGTCTAGATTAGCCACTGGTGAGTGGTGACAATCTGTCTTGCTTGATATAATCTGGTAGAAGCGATTCGCACGCACCGACGCGTGTCTTCGTTTGCACCGGACCTGAGTTCGCTATATTGGGCTTTAGAGTCGGCGGGTGTGCTGACCGTGTGAGCATGTTCGGGCTGCGCGAGATATTCCTGGATATTCCCAGTGACGAACAAAAACTAACGATGGAAGGAGAACGCTGCCCGTTCCCGGTTGCCGAGAACGACCCTAGACGAGATCAGAGGAACAATTATCAGCGTGCAGAATTAGTAGCGAATACTTACAGCGACAAACATCGGGGGCCGCCTCATCAGCGGTTTAGATGCATTCTGGCTACTGGTCGTGGAAGTCGCGCAGCACTATCCACGATTGCATGATTGCACTATCCACGATCGAACGATGATATAATGACAATAGTAACAATGATTCGAGCAACTATAAGGATGAATGCTTCATGGGTGCATTATAGCACAGGTTTGCGGCGGCCACCGAGAAGGAGCTATTCGCCTGCGCAACAGTGCAGGGTATTCTCGTACGTGTCGTGCTTGATGAAACCGTTTGGTTTGACGGAAAGACACCTGTTAAAACACGCCGACGTGTATGACACGCTTGTCATAGCGACATATTTACGCTACACAGCGGCAGCAGCAGTGATACTAGCGCCGTGATCTCTCATCTCAGCAGCGACATCATCGAGTTGAAACACCCGACCAGATCAACTGGTCACTCGGCTGGTCACTCGACCTCTCTCTGTCTCCACGAAGTACAGCACTCTACTGGGTGGCCTGCTGCGTGTTCGGCTGACGTGTGGTAATGGCAAGAGCAATAATTGCCTGTACAGCAATCATATCAACCGAAAATAACAGATACTATTCAGAATAGTGAATGCTGCGTTCGCTGGTAGGTCAGTCGCTCGATGACATAGCTCTGTCATTATTTCTTGTCAGTGAGCATATGTCGACCCCTGCAATTTCCGATCGCGTCCCGATCAGATGTTGCCATCCTTCAGTCAATGTTTCGAGGTTCCCACTCGATCATCGCATCGCCGCTGCCGCCGCCGCCTCCTTGAAACTCTATATGATGCACCGTTTAGATGTTTGAGATCGTATAGTTGTTTGTGAGCAATGTAACGCCGTTGACGATGGAAGCGTACACAATTTTGGCGCTGCACGTCATGCGCAAAAAAGGTTTACATCTCTAGGGTTAATGTACTTACACAGTATATCGACCTGTGGGTGGTATTCGTATTGTGATCGCGTCCCACAGAACTGATACGAAATAAGCGACAGAGCGAAACCGTTGACGGGTCTATGGGTCTATGACATCTCGTTTCGAGTCGATGGATTTTTGCCGACGAAAACGATCCATACAAAAGGAATTAATATATATATATATATATATTGCATTTTGATCCAGAGCATGTACTATATATCTTGGTCTCACAACTGCTCGATGTCTATTGGAGGTCTTGTCACATAGCGTGGGCATTCTCGTCGAATGCTGGTGTACCTCGGCAAGTAAAGGCATGTATCATATATCACATATAGGTCTCTTATATACATATTTTAACTAAGTGATCCTCATTAGCAAAGGAAAATATAATAGGAACAATAATAATAGGCGTGACGAAAAGCTGATCCACTCTCATGTTGACTTCATATACATTGACTGAGATCAACCGTCCAGAGACCTGCTATCGTCACCAGCCTGCAGCATAGCCTTCTATAACGGCGCAAAACGAGAGGGGGTATGTCGTCGACAAGGTGACAGGGCACGACTGCATAGTAGATTGCTTTTGTTCGAAGTGAATATATATATATATACTCGTCGAATGGCGCGATATCTACTGCAGCGCGTGCACACCCAGTGTTCCAGGTGCTAAGGCGAAGATAACAAGTGATCCCCCGTGATCCGATGTTGATGCCAATCCCGATATGATCAGACTGCCATGAACTGTCTGAACCCGAAGGACAACTCGGGCGGCTGACTAATGGCTGTGAATGATAGCGAATAGAACGTACTATACGATACCGTTCCCTGTATATGCACTGTGTGCAAAAACAACATCACCTCATTGATCGGCAGCAGGTGAGATGACGATTGGTGTTGACCCGCTCGATCGAAAGTGTTGTTGATTTCCTTGGCTCTAGAACTGCGAAGGGCAGATCGACTTTCATCCGCGCGACACGTGTGGCACCTCCGTGAAAATATCTACACATCCGTGCCCTCGGTGGAAATAGCTACACAGCAGACAGTCAGTCTATGACATGGAGCAGTCACTCGTCTATTGACATTGTGACTACTCCATGTCATGTACAATCGATGAATGTGATCTGGTGTTGTAATTTGTTAGTTAGCTGAAGAACGTCTTCTTGACTGTCTCTCCAAAAGGCGCTTTGCGACACCATGCGCAAATTGCTCTCTTCGAGATTATCTGCTACAATGCGAACGTATAATCACACCGTTGCCGAATGGTAGAGCCTGTTTAGCCAGGCTGTCAACTTCCTCCTCATGCAAGGTTTCGTGAGAGGAAACTCCGCCACACCCAACCATTGTTAGGTGTATCGTTATCGCCGTGCGTCCCTCCATTATATCGCTGCTGCTTCTGCTGCTGCTGCTGTCGTGACCGCCGCTGATGGCCGGCGTTCACTCTGCCGGTTCACGTACCCCATAACATTCTGCTCTCGGCTATTGCGTCACATTTATTTACACAACAGTGAGCGAGTCAGCGGGTAATATATACGCGCACGGTCGCCCACAGGCGCAGCGAGACAAGGCGCATTGTGTGTTTCGAAATAAACGAGGAAAAACTCCAGGGACCCTCCCGCCTCTGTGGAAATACTCGCCATACACACACACACATACGCACACAACACGCGAAGCACACAGTCAACACATAGGCAAACACGGTACCCTTGTTACCTTCAGCTTGTCACTGCATTCCAGGTGTAGCAGTTGCCGTCTGTCGTCGTGAGGGTGGCGGATGCCGGCGATTTGACGAATGCGATCAAAGATCGCAGCAACAGCAGCAGTAGCAGCAGCGTTCCCAGTAGTCGAGAGTGGCAGTGGTAGCAGCCCTAGAGAGCGAATTCAGAGGAGAGTATATTTGTGCTCGGGGGAGAGGCGTGTTGTGGGGGTGGGGGAGTGGCTGGACTGAGAGACGGAGATCCTTCGGCTGTGGCCACCCGCAGGGCGGCTGACGTCGACATAGAGGCCGTCTTGTCTTTGATTGTCTTCGCCTTATCTTCTCCTGGCTTCTTCTTGTTTCGTAGTCGACTGCCATTGCTGCTGCTGCTGGCTGGCTGGCTTCGCTGTGGGCTGCTGAGAACGGCCCCGGGGGCCTACCACAGCCTTTTTCCACATTGGTTGACTTGGCTTGGTGTTGCTTCGCTTTAGCCAGAGCTGTATATACATGCTCGTGTGCCTTCCAAAACAAGCTAGCCTGCAGCAGCTGCGGCGGCAGCAGCAGCAGCAGGTCAAGAGAAGAGGGGAATGTTTGGAGTCGGCCATGGAGATCATCAACGTCAGTGTGTGCTGTTACGTTCTTGCTATTATTGCTCTGGGCGAGTTAAGATCGAGAAGATCGACACGTACAAACACGCACACACACACACACACACATACACATATATATATCGCGTCACATTTGTCGAACACCACATTTTTCCGAGAGGTTAGTGACCCTCCTCCATGGCCAGCTCGTCGCCAACAGGGTGCTACCTTCTCCGGCTGGCGGCTGTGTCATGCCCTGCTTTACTCTAGTACTATGAGTACGAATGGTACTAGCACCAGCATTATTGACTGAGTGGAGGCCGCAGCAGCAGCAGCAGAACGATCGTAAAAGATCTCTCCCTCGATCCAAAGGGGAGACATAACGGGGAAGGAGAGACAATAGTAATATATTCATCTTAAAATGAGTGCCTCAATCACGTTCCACTGTCTTACTGTCCTATCTGGCTGTTTGCCTGGCTTCCCGTTTGAAGGCCTGCTCGTCAATGTTTGTCGAACTCGAATGCTCTCGGGTGGCTGCGAAAAGCACATCTCTGTATTTGCAGGTCAAAGCGGCTAGCGGCAGACATACGGCCAGACATGCGGCAACAGACCAACAACACTCCCCGAGCTGTTGAGAAGTCCGCGAACGCTGACACGATGATGACGAAGATGTCTCGATGTCATCATACCGATATTATACCACCGTGTAATCGTCTTGTGTCAACCGACCATCTTAGTGGGACGGCGAGGATGACCGGCCACCGCGTTACCCATGAGCGGTTGTTGCCGCGAAACATCGCCCTGCTCTGATTGTTGCTGGCGTTCCTGCCCGTCTACTACCGTAAATCACTCGGGTGCCAATGCTCACCTTAGAATTACGTTATGCATATATCTGGAGGGGTCCAAAAATGCGCATAGGTTATTACCTATTATTAGTAATTCGAATCAGCAAATGTATACGTATGAATTCATGCTATATAGTATCTTCCGGTCTTAACCGATTTGCTGTTCGCTTTTGTGCGTTGGACTTAACGAGAAATGATTCGAGTGATGACTCACACCCTTTGTAAATAATGGTATATTCTATGAAGGGCGTGAATAATACGGTTGATGGTGATAACAAGTTAATAATAACAATAATAATAATAATCATAGGAAATAATTAAGCTGGGTTGTTAGTCATATCATCGTTACTGACAAACTCAAAAATAATCTAAAGCTATTATCTTTTAGGAGTTTACCATTCTGCTACTGTTCACTCACTCCTCGTTTTCTATTCGGCATTTATTCAATATTCGTTAGAGCTTTTGTCGTAACACAGCCTTTATACAGCCTTTACACAGCCTTGACTACAACGTGAAACATGGAAATTGCGAACAGGAACAATGAATGGAGATCGAGGTTCGGCCGGTCGGCGTTATCGTGTCTAACCTCTAATCCTAATACCTATCTACTTAGAAGTTCCCTAATACAAATCTACTTGCGCTGCTATATACGCGTATCTCTTCGTGAGGCGGTGCTTGGAGCAGCAGCCGACCCAGCGCCCGAGTCGCCTGGCGCTGGTGCTCAAAACACATACGACGCTGCTAGACAGACTGTTGTCTCTGTTGCTGCTGAAACCGCCCTGTTCATAGTCCGCCTGGTGGTGGTAGGAAAGCGTGCCAATGGGTGAGGGACGCTGGGCCAGGGGGTCCGAGGGTCGAGGAGTTGGGGCCTGGGGATGGGAGGTTCAGACGAAAGAAAGGCGAGATAGCGAGCAGAGCACACCTAGAAGGAGTAGTGTATATATCCAGAAGATATCAACGCGCCTCCATTCTCCTGAATCACCGCCAAGACGTACAGAGGCGGGAAACGTGTGCTGATAATGGCGAACTGCGAGATAGGCAGGCCCATTCGCGGTATAGCTAACTAAGACGCATGCAGCCCAGCGAATGAGCGGGAGCGCTCAGCAACAAAACAGCAGGCAACAGAAGTTGAGTTGAGTCGCTTGTACAATACATATCAGATAATATATTGACAACGACACCGCTGTTGAACGGAACAAATTTCGCTGCGATTTTACGATCCAAGCTTCGGAACGATCGTCGACCACTTTTATTAGTTGAACTGAACTCGTATAATAGCCACAAATATTAGAGAAAAAGAACAACCAACGCGCCAATTGACTTGACTGTGGGTGCCATATCAGTTCGAGTTGATATGATATGAGATGATACAGCAACAAGCCGAAACAGAAAAACGGGGTCTCTCAATGAGCTACACTCTATTCACTAGGCTAATATTCTGGTGTTGGCTTATTGGTTTCTTAAAGGAACTGCAATCTTTACAATGCTTAGGCGCTATTATATGCTCTCACCAGGTCGCGGGACTCGAACCAGCGGTCTCCGGCTTTATACACCTACCTAGATTTTGCGGGCTGACTCTCAGCCAACATTTAACATCCACGTTACTGCTTTTAGCACGGGGTTTTCACACCTAGAGAGAGTTAGCCGTCAGCCAAGCGATCGTACCGGCAACAACAACAACGACAACAATTTAAGAAAAATAGCAGTAGCAAGCAAGAAGGAGACATAACAAGCAGCACAAGTAATAAGCAACAACAAGCGATAATAGGAACAGAATAAATTCGAAAGGTCCATAAGCTCACTATAATAACAGGCCCAATCACCTATATCATCGTATCATCAGCAGAACGCGGTTTGAAGACGAAAACGAACGAATATCATATATCTGTCTAGCTGCAAAACAGATGTCGGAGCAAATATCGTTTCGTGCATAGTAGACAAAATTGCAAAGCGGCAATGCATGACACTGACTGTGTGAAATGTGAAGGCGAAAGCAGCCGTGGGATCGCTCGCGTCTCCGCCCCCGAGAAGTGGCCGGCCCTAAGCAACGACTAGCGTGCCGCGACCGAGTCAATATCACATATGGACGTATCGAAGCGTGTCTTGACTGTGGTCCTGTGTGCGTGAATACGAACGCCGTATCGCTGCCAGCGTTCTATCGTACGACCTTCACGAGATGGTTATACGAGAAGAAGGTGAAAACGCAGGGTATGATGCAAGTTTGCCTCAGGGTAGCGGAACCAAACCGGTTATAGCATATATATAGAGAAATGCGGCTAGGTACGTTTGCATTTTGGAAACAGAAAGACGTACAACGCGTGTAGTGGACTCGCAACATATTCTAGAGACAAATGGTGAAATGTTAACAGCGAGTTTCGTATGGATTTTATCCCGTTGACATCTATGTGTGTGCGTTCTCGACACGCTGGTAGATATTATTTTCAAGTCTGTGTTAGAAGCTGTAGAGGTAACGCTGTTCATCGAATCTAGACGTAGTATAATAAGACAATGCCGTAGCTCTGTGCAGCTTTAGCTTGTGAGACGGTTGTCCGGTAGGTTGCGACGTCTCGACCAGTGGCGGTCAAAGCGGATTCAAGTAAGCGGCGCCCTCTTACACTATCGAAAACGTTTTGTATAAGAAGGATGGTTCGAGTGTAGAGGCTGTTCCGGAAGCGCTATCAAGCAAAGAGAAAGCTGTAGAAATGAGGTCGCGGGGCTGGTTTACAAGCTGCTGACGAACTCCGCAAATGAAGTGGTCGGGGCTCGCATACGTACAGCACTCCCGTACCCGATTTTGTCGAATCCAGCCGTAATCCAGTTTCGGTGATTTAATGACAACAAATGGATGAGCTAGCAGATGTCTAGCCTTCCTCGTGCCAGTGGCCTTCTATCTTCCGTAACCCATCTGCTCGTTAGGATAGGTCCAGCATCAGCTGTTGGACGAAACGTATCCACGCCCTTCCCTACAACCCGGCCAAAGCCCCGGTTGGCTCAACGCTCCGACTCGTGGGCCATATACTTCAGCGTCGGCAACCCGCTCGCCTCTCATGACCTCTAGTGGGCCTGGATTCTGCTGTCGAGTTCATGTGCCAGCCGTATTTTCCGTTTTCCACTCGGATGGCCGAATTATCCCTGGAAAGGCGGGCGTGCGTTGCGGAAGGAAAGACGGCGGCTCAAACTCTGAACTTCTTCGGGGTTGGGAGGTGGGGGGCGCGCCGAGCCATCTTGCTCGGCCACTTTGGCCGGTTCGGAGCAACCAATCGCTTTGCAGGACCGATGTCCCATACTAGCCGGAGGTTTTCCGCCATTACTACTGCTTCTGGATGTGTCGATGACTCGTGGGTTTGTCACTGCTATGTCTCGAGTCGAGAGTCGTTTGTTCGATGTGCACGCTAGAGAGAGACAGAGCTACGCCGTGCTGGCGTGTATGTGTCTATATGTGCGTGACGAGATGAGATTCGCTTTGCTGATGAAGCGAATCTTGGCTGTAATCCGGCCCGCTGGAGCTCTGACCAGTCATTCCGGTTGGCTCATGAAGAGAACACCACTGGCTGATGCCGCTGTAAGGCCGAAAGCGTTTGACGGAAATGGGGAGGCTGTTACAACCACTACTTGAAACGTTCGGCTTGTAATACAAGGGAACAACGGGACAGTGATCCCGCAGAGGCGGAGACTGAGCCTCGCCACGATTAGGGCGTTCAGTAGAATATTCTTTGTTGCGCGCCTCTGCGGCGACATTAGTCGCAGATCTCTCTTAGTTTGTCACACAAGTATGAAGAGTACGCAAACTGTTGTGTTCACAGACACGGTTACTGCTAACTTGTAGAGGCCAACGGACGCCGGTGTTTGGCCGGCACACACCAGTTTAATGTAGTAACGTATATCGACACAGGTGGGTGTGCATTATGGAGAATTTAGACGACTATACTGGACATCGAGCGAAGCTGTACTCAACAGATTGTCTCAAGTGCATAGTCATATTTAGCCGTTCACCGAGAAACGAGTGTCCAGTGTTCGGCGTCACCCTGCTACGAACACTTAATTATAACCTCATGAATTATTAACGCCCGCCAGCGGTGACGAATCTCCGCCGAATTTAGATAGACAACCGTGGGGACTATCAAATGCGAAAATTCAGGCTCCATTCCATTCCTAGATCTCAGAGCAGGCTTAATCGGACTGTGATCCGACCTATTATTGCCTTGGAAGGAATTGAGAAGCTTGGATATTCGACTTTCGAGTTAGACACAGACACAAGGTAATTACTGGCTCGATAATCACCTAACGAGCCCTTCCATCAATGGCCTCTTTCGACGTAGTCCCACACTCTAGCATTATATGCACTTCGGTGCATCCGCAGATCCGGGTCGTGCAATTAGTCAGCATAAATAACCTCTACTTCACACTACATGTGAAGTAGACGAGAATGGCGGATGAGGTGCAGAGGGAGATGAAGTTCTTACATGAGCGCACACAACATCCCCGACGCGATCTTCTTGCCAGCCTAGCGTGCCAGTAAAACATTGTTATGCACAATGCTCCTGCCGTTTTATCAGTTTGCTGCTCGATTAGTACCCGCTTCATATTTGTCACATGAATGGTGGAGTTTGTTTCATGCTCGCTGACTGATTTTCCTGCACCGCGTATTCCGCATGCTCACCAATGGCCAGTGCGTAGGCAAAATCTAATGTTTACTCCCCTATTCATAACATTACGAATTACGGACGTGTAGCAATGTTCACGTTTATCAAACACGTCATTGGCTCTGGGGTGGCGCTGTGCCAGTCAGTTTACCTCTACCAAAGGATGGATGAGATCAAAAAAAACCAACAGGATAATTTCTAGATTGAATATTCTTCTTTAATTCACAGTGATTTTTCCACATACAATGTATATACAGGTACCTGCTGTTATTACTATCGCCATTATTATTATTAGCTAAGAACGCGTCTTTCTAGGGGCAGATTATTGCCTGTCCAAGACCACGAAGTAGTCGCTCTCAAACAACAGGCGTTACACCCACGAGCAAAAAGCGGGATAATTTTCTTAAGACCCCACGAAGCCGACATCGTCGGGGGAGCAGCAGTTACGTTTGGCGGACCCGGCTGGGTATTGGTACAGGTCGCAGCGACAGGCGCGCTACAGGTCAAGAGAAGCCTATCACCACACGAAGGTCACTGGTAAAGACAGATCCTATCAGCGGGCCGGACCGCACGCCGCGGCCAAGGGCGAACAGCAGCAGCCGTCGGGTAGATGGTGAACGACAGTGTTTCTCTCCTTCTTCATGTTCATCTTCCTCTCTGGAAGGAGCACGGAGGCAGCATAATAATGAGGCCGGAGTCGAGGGATTAACTTCATCCAGACCCTCCTTCTCTTCCATGAACTCTCTATCGGCTGCTACTTGGCCGCAGGGTCGGCCTTAGTCTAAGGGGATGTCACTCAACTGACGATGCGGTGAGTGTAGTAGCTCCACTCTACACGCAGTGCTCTGTGACTGCGTGTCAGTGAGAGTGAGAATAAGACGCACCCAATGAAAGGTAAAGTCGAACAATATTCCTCTCCACGTGTGCTGAGAGCAGGACAATTAGGGGTCATGTGTGCCCATGTTACACAGTATGCTCACTATTTAGATGATTATGATCGTAATCAACGATTGGCAACATGGGAATCGAGATTACGTCGTTGCCCAATGAATACCGATCATTTTTTGCACTTCTCGAGGGGTAGGTTGTTTTTAGGAAGGGTACATCGAATAGTGTTTTCGTGTCGCCATTCAGATTCATGTTAGGAGCATAGCAATAGTCCAGCTGTTCCTTATAGCGCCCAGAGATTTCGCAATATGTGAAGAGGCTTCCATAGCCAGCCGCGGCGAGGTAATCACTCCCCCTATTATCGATTTATATATGAACCTTTTTAAGTGTTTCCTTTATCTGTTGATGAATGCTTTAATGTCTGCGATCAGCCACTGATTTCTAACCATTTCATGAGTGATCTTCGGAACTAGAAGAACCCTTCTCCACCCTACGGAAGTGCTTGGCTGTCCGTTTGTTCGGCGACTCTAGCCTTAGCGACTAACAGCCGCCAACTTCGCGACGACACCACACCGGCTACAACGCTCTCTCCAATCTTTTCCACAGCCTAGCGCCTCCTTTCCCAGGCACGGCGTCCTCTCACCCTTTGCTAACTGCCACTGCCTGTTAGCTCAGTTTCGAGAGAGCGGGCAGGTTCTTATGATGACCAAAGTATTGCTCTTACCTTCGACCAATTGAGGTGAAAATGTTAAACTAATATACTCAGCAGCCGACCGGCACAACTACTGAGAGCGGCACTGAGGACATTTGATGGGTGGTCCACAAATATCTCGAATCAGCGAGACTGCGGCGAGCAACGGAAGAGAAATGAGTAGACCTCTAAGTGCCAACACCATTAATTGTGTTCTCACCCACTCTGAGGCTCATTTCAGCAGTGAACTCACAGGACTAACGATGGTCCCCTGCAACCATCGACCCACTGACACGTATTGAAATTGTCGATTCCAAATAAGACACGTGTGTAATGCGAATGTGTGTGTGTGCGTCTGTCTATCTGCATCACGTGTCAGAAACTCGCGGTAACGAAGAAAAATGCTAGCATTTGTGCTATATTGAGTTCATGCTAGCATTTGTGCTATCATTCAATTCATGGTTTTATCTACGGAACTGAAATTTGGCCACGCATACGTTGCATAGGTTGGTGGTAGGAATACTGTTGCTCGCTTTCTCACTCCTTTATCTGTCAGCTTCCTTGGCCCCCTTCTGTTCGTGTCCACCAATACGAATATGAGCATACATACGTGTGCTGGCTGCCATGTGTCCTGGAGTGAACATGCCCTCCTGAATGTGTTACATAACGACGTCTGTGGTGGTCACCCATAGGGGGACCTTGTTGTGGCCTTGCAGTGAGTTTGCCTTACCGCCAGATATGAGACCGCCCGCTCAGCGTCCACGAGCAGTGCCGCCACCTAAAAGTCCCGAACCAGCTTCAGCGTTGAAAGCGAAAAGTGATTCAGGTACGCCGGATGTTCTCGGCGGACTTAGCTGGATTTCTTCGGAAACTACTCAACGCCTTAGGATTCTATCGAAGTCGTATACTAGCACAAGTGAAGTGACGAGTGGCTGTTGATTTGCTCCGTTGACAGCGAAACCCGGTGGAAAGCAGAGCTACAACGGCGCCAACAAGAAAACGATGACAGACCAAGCGTTTGCAGTAGTGTCTGCTTCTGACTGTGTGTGAGCCCCTTTGTGAGTCCGCCTACCTCATCTGTTCGCGTGTGTGTGTATGTGTTCTCTGCTTGTCGACCTGTGTGTGATCTTTGTTTCTTTCGCAAACGATAAGAGTAACGAGGATCTTCCCATTCGGCCATCTTTCGAGAGGAGCCCAAAAAGGGCCGTCGTTTCGGAGCTCCGCAATGGTCATACTGGTACGTGGCAGAAACTGGCAAAGCTGTTGTAGAACGTAGACAACGGAACGAGAGTGGTGGAGTCCAGAGTGCGGACTCTCGGCATTGCCCAGAGTCCACCCCCAGGGATATCCGAGTTGGAGCCGTGGGCCGGCGGCGGCGGCCGCGGCAACAGCCGACCTGAACGGAGTTGTCCAAATGAAATGTGACTTTGGATAGCAGTCGGTTGGCTCATTCGCGTTAGAACCTTTCCTCCTGCCATCTTGGTTTGCCAATTTTTCCTCTGGAAGGTGTACGAAGAACGAAAAAACGCGCTGGGCGCTATCTGTTCTCATTTTAGATTTTAGACTCCATCGACAAGTTCGCTCACAGTTTCGAAAACCGACCGGAAAAAGGGGTGCGCAAACAATGACTCACGCCGACCATTTTCTGCTGTTGAGGTCGTCGTCGTCGTCAGACGCCGTGCCGATGTATTTCGTCGGACGATGTTCTGTTGTTGCTGGTTTGAATAATACATATAGATAAGGTAACAGCCATTACAGGAGGAAAACTGCAGAGTAAAATGGACGCAACAAAATATTAAATGAGCTTGGCATATTACAGTACTTCCCACGCGATAGGTAGACACGAACATTGTTTGGTTGCATCCACAGAAGGTAGAAATCTAGGGCCAAACAGGAAGAGCAGGGTCCAAGGGTCCAGTTGAGCTAATAGGAAGAATCGAAGTCGTAGCAAGAGCATTCTGCGAGACTAACATCTCGGCATCCATATTCCGCTAGTCAGCGATCATAGAAATGACACTAAGATAAGGCAAATTCTTGCCATTATTCGTCGACAATATGGTAGTGATTCCGGATGGCCCAATAAAGCTGCAACCGACAGATGCTTGACATGTGTGGAAATGTAACAGGTGAACTTGGAGTGGAGAAATTTAATGAAAAGAAATATGCCAACGTAATATTCCAAACGGATATTGAGAGCGCAAGGGAACTCTTAAATAGACATTGAATAACAGCTGAATAGAAAGTGCGGGCATAAAGATTTATGAGGTGAGACCGTTGATGACATCGAGATTTTTAAAGGAGATGCTTGAACTAGAAAGGGCAGGGCCCTCATAGGTCTAAAACACGTACGGGAAAAAGGGTCAGCCGAGCTGCAATGGATTTTTAGAACCAAGTGAGCTATGGAATGGTTTATCTGTGGCGACGATGACGTGAGTGTCCCGTAGAGTTAATATAGAAACAGTTCATCCGCCCATAATATGGGAGGGAGTCTGCAATATAGCAACGACTATACAAAGTGCTAAACATATGAAAATGATGTAGAGTCAGCCCGTGGACTCGTCTCCTGCCGTTTCTCAAGGAGAAATCTAACTGTGGCCCTTCCTCATGGTGACCCTTGATGGCCTCGGTCGGACACTCTGTCCCCCACAATCCCAAATGCAGTATAATATAGGGACATAGAGGAACTACACGAAAGCAATGAACTGCCAAAGAGATTACGAAATAGTCAATCGGAAAATGACTTGTAGCAAGGTGTGGAAGAGAATTGTAAAGGAAGAGGTCATCACGACTGTACAATATATGAGAATTTGGCCTTGAAGATGTGCTGTCATATATTCCAATTTAACTGCTTCGGGATTATTCGACGATTGCGGAGCTGGAAGGCTGTATATTAAAGTTTTAAAGATGGAAGAAGGTAGAGGATGAAAAGGATACGGTTGAACGTATGGTGACATTGTGTGCAACGTTTTTTGAGGTTGTTGGTCGTACGGTTGAGCTTATTGCAGCGTTAGGTTGAGCTCGTCTCATTTTACAAGAGATAAGCGTGCAAAATGGTAAATGTAATATGAACGCATATATCTAAAGCGGTCTTATTCAGGGAACGTTGTTGAAGCGTTGTTGCTAGCTGTGACACTTAGCTCTGTCGGTGCAAGCCAATGCCAGAAAGAGTTCAACTCAACGCGAAGCGGTCAGAAGAAGTTCTCCAAGTTTAATGACTCCCCAAAGTCGGTGTACTGAAATCCATATCAACTTGAAAGAAAAACAGTAGGTATAAAGAAACGCTGCATATGATATTGGCGACTGGATTGATTGAGCTAGCTTTGCCTCGGTTGGTAGCTCATTGTTCTATTGTACATAAGATGCGTTGTGGGCCCAGCAGAGCGAACGTGTTACTTTGGTAACTATTACTGATTCAATTAGCAGGACAGTCGGTTCCTTTAGCGCGAGTCAAGTTGCATGGTTACTGCGGGGGTGACCGTGGTTACTGCGGAGGCTGCTTCTGACGCCTCGCATTGCTTATCTATATCCCCCCAGACTCCTGCTCACGGTCCGGGGCCTTGGGACGGACACGACCGCCAGCGAACAAACTATCTGCGTTGGGGCTGGTTGGCTCGGCTGATACATTTCTCTCGAGCTTCCTTCTGTGTTTCGATGACTGCAATTGCCTACCTATAGGCCGGTCGGTCGATCGGTGGGTCTGCCTCACTAGGTGTTGTTGTTACCTACCACCACAACCTGTAAGACAGTCCATCCCCGACGAACAGCCTTATACTCAGTGAGGATTGTCTGTAAATAGGCAGTGAGTGTTTCGCCGCGTACAAATCTTGTACCTATTGCAAAACCACAATAATAACGACAATAGCGAAGATTCGATAATCTCTGCGGCTTCCGCCTCGCCGCCAACTTCTCAGAATCCGTCCTTCATCATGGACACTAATATGAGCAGGCAAAAGCGCTGCTACAATATCACTATGAGAGTGGATGTGTATGACTAACGGACGACATCATCAGTCCTCCCATCGGGCTCAGATTCACACGAACACTGATAGGTCACTGGGAGTCGCCTGTTGTTGTTGTAGTAGTAGTGGCGTTGGTGACGTCATTGATAACTCTCATAAAATCGCATCTTATGATCTGCATGGCCATAGATAAAACATCTCATTAGCATGTGTTTGTGTAGAACAGACATGCGTATTTCCATGTCTTTAGCTAATGTGACGTGTGAAGACTAAACGCCTGCCATTAAACAGTCATGTACAGATATTATGGTAAAATCTCGGCTCACGCGGTGGAGTTCTATATGCTTTACACATGTATGCAGAAACACAAGACGCAGGGGATATTTATGGCTGGGGCAAATAAAGGCAACTCTATCAGTGGAATGCAGCCTGGTGGAGCTGGAAGCAATAACGCAGTAAATAATCAATATATATATATATATATATATATATATATGTATAGGTCGAAAAGGTGCCGGACCCTTCCTCTCGAATCTCCGAGACAAGGGGCAGTGGAGATAGCGGAAGAAATGCGAGAAAAAAAACGAAGGAAATACACAGATGGACTACGGTGGGGCAGAGGTCACCCAGTGAAGCGCAGTATGACGGGGTGAAAAAAATGTCATCACACGTGAACACTATTCTTGCTTCGTCAAACGACCACCGTGAGCCCAGTGTTGACGCTCGAAGGCCAACGATAATGACTGCGTTCACATTAATTTACTATGTCGCTCGCCAGCGTCAGCATCCAGAGCACCGGTCTATTTTGGCTTTCGTTGACGAGAAATAATTTCGTCTATACATCATACAGAATAGTTGAGCAGTGAGTCAGGAGCTTAGATGCCAATATCAGCCTCTGCTAGCCGGACGTGTATGTTCGCCCATTGATCAGGGCGCCACGCATTGTCAGACCGACCGAGCGGCGTGATTAGACCCGTCCGTCCGTCCCATTTATTTGCAGGAGAGGTGGCGTTGGGGTGGCGAATGACTAAAGTTTCTCAACATCAATATCGTGTCCAGGGCTGCAGAGTTATCCCGGGCCTCTGGGACTGCTCGGGTTGTCTGAGTTTCCACTCAGAGTGCGAGGCTTAGGGAACAGACTTGAATAAGTTCGATGTAATTTCACATTGTGATATTGCCTTAATCATATGACGTACGATAGTGGAGACCCTATTGGTAATATGTGTGTATATATATATATACACGCGTATGTGGATGAATATTCAAGTAACGTACAAACGCGGCGTATCTATATAAAACCTGAATACGCCGACTCCTGTTCTCTAAAGTCAGGCTCGTTTGGCAAGCTCGTTCGTTCATGCCCCAACCATGTTCCTCGCTGAACGTGGTGTCTGTCCAGTGTGGGGAGACCTCAACGAAGCTGGTCTCCGACAACCTGTTTCGCCACCTTCGCTGTGTCTCTCTCTCTCTGGCCATCGCCTCTACAGCCCCATCCCTAACGCGTCAGTCCCCCATACCACTCTAGAACCACCTTTACCCCCGCTGAGCCAAGTCACCCTGCCCACCTCTGGCCCCATCCCTTCAGCTCGCTGTAATTAACGCACTCTGCTGCGTACTACAGATCTGAACCGGCCGAATGATGCTGGCGATGGCTCAGGGCGTCAGAAACCCAACTTGAGGCGAGGCTTCGTGGGACACGGCGTAACGCACACTTATACAGATACAGTGACAGATACAGAAGCTTTGAGAGAGAGACAGAGAGAGAGAGAGAGAAAGCGGAAAGCAAATCACACAACCAGGACCACTGCTGCTGCTATGTACTATTGCTGCTACCGCCGCCGCCGCCGCCGTCTCATCTAACGACACGAGTACCCCGGCGTCGCTCTAAGACACCCACCTCCAACGTTGATCTAAAGTGTCTAGTCACCTTTAATGTAATGACCCACGAAACTGACGTGGCGTTTTTTCCTTCCCGGGTGCGGACGGAGCGACTACCGGCCATTGAGTGTAGAACGGCCACTGGCTTCGAAAGCAAGACTTCGGCTGGGGGCTCGGGGTCTTGAAGGACGACTTTTGCGCACAGCTTTGTGCTGTTCTCTTTCGTGTGTTCCATTCGAACACTTTAAGAACGCTACCGAGGTGGGAAACGCCGACCACCAGATTCGGCCAGCTACGCCCTCACACAGTTTGCATCACTTATTTTTTTACCACTCGTCGCTTGTCCTCCCTATTGGCAATATTGATTGAAATCAAGAATAGGCGAAGACAACGTGCGGAGTGTGACTGGATTGAGTGGGGTAATTGTCTCCAAAGGATGGATGTTCGATAAGAAAGTAAAACTTGCTAACCTTGGTCCAGTACGTTTAGTAATTAGTTCAACAATTGCTCTCCCTCTCTCTCTCTCTTTATATATATATATATATATACCTATCTAAAATTTTCTATGTTTTGATTTGCCTTTCATTATTCTCTCAAATTAATATCTCAGGCAAATGATTTCACATATCTGGTTGCGACGCGCACAGCGAATGAGAGTGACAACCAAATATGTATATGTACGCATTTGATTTTTTGACAATGTGCTGCGCTATTTTTGGGAATATACTATCAACATTTATGATTGACTTATTTACTCTCAATAGTAATCGCTTGTCTTCCACTGATTTTCATGATTACTAAAATAATTTTACTTTTGTATGGGATCGTCAGCTCTGATAAGGGTCATAGACTGTACCAGTATGCAGCAATATGCATGCTATGTACATATTTCGAAATAACCATCTTAATTTATATAACCGAAACCTTTGACAATGGGAACACGATGCACCTGCATCTTGGTACAAATACATCGAACGAGCCTATGTGGCGAGATTATTTACTGCGTATGTAAGTGTGTCGAGCCACTAAGCAGTAGCCGAGGTACCCGTCCAACATGTAGTACGGACATGGACGTGACGAACATTATCGATGCTCAAACAAAGGTCACTTGTCGACGCTTGTTTCACTATCAATGTTCGACTGCTGCCAATGTGTGCTGATTAATTGGCAGCATGAAATTCATCCATATGACAAATTCGGCCTCGACAGCACTCTCCGTCCTTTGCCTCGCTGTCGTGGAAGGCTTCTGCCTTAGCGACGTCGTTCGAATCATCGTGGCCGACCAATATATGTACTATCCATACAGGCGCGCTTGTGCTCAGACTCTGCCAATACGTTCCCCACCGACGACCTACTGTGTTCGCCGTGAACGGAAGTACAAGCGCCCCCAGCTATATATAATATATATATATATATATAAGAGAGAGAGAGAACCGCTCTTCTTGACTCGTCGTTCAAATACGACTTCTCACGCAAACGAGCCTACATCGTAGTCGATTCTCTCTCTCTCTCTCTGCACACCTTGAATAGGGTACAAGAATGTCTTAAATTATACCACCGTCTGGAATTCAACGTTTTGAGCGTCTCACTCAACACCCAACTCCACGGAAGAGGTTGGCAAGCCGCTGGCAAGAGACGAGGTCAGCGATGTCCCACTCTGGCAAGTTCTGCTCTAGTAAGCTTGATCAAAAAAAATAGAAGAAGAAACTCGGCACTACCCGAATGTACATCATGCAGTGTGCTGGAGCGAGCGTAAAGAGGAGGGGATAAAGAGCTGGCGTTTCCATTCAGTTTCGATACATTGATCTTCTTAGAGGCGAATAGTGGGGAAACTCTTCTTTCTCCAGAAAATCGAGGAAAACGCCCAGGAGAAACCTTGTCCGCTTCGTATAGTCGATGATCTCCGTAGCAGCGAGGCGGAGGGACGGCGCTCTCAATTCAAATACATATCAGCGCTTCTTGCTGCTATAGAGGAATAGGAAGATTTGCCAGATTCTCTCTCTCTCTCCTCTTTAAATGGAATGTGCTGAACAGAAAAAAATGTCCTGGGAAAGCGAAAAAGAAAGAGGTTCGACTGGACCTCGTCAGCGTCGCTGCCAAGGAGAAAGAGAATATTTGAATATGGAAGAGGCACTGCAACGTAAGAAGACCCCCGTAAATGACTACTAGACTGTAATAAATACTAAACAGTTTTGCACATATATTATATATGAATGTAGACAGGCAGATATATGCATCTGTACTTTTTGCATGGATTTCTCTACTCAAAGGAATTATCGAATCGTACTGCTGTCTAGGACAGAACTGGCGGATCGTCTATATTGAAACATTTCTGTATTGACGGCGTTGGAATTTACGTCGGGTTTTTGCCCGGATACTGGAATCGGTCCAGCGAATGGCTGCCGCTTCGCTTAGCTAATTTCGGGCCAAATGGAGTCACTTCCGTGAGCCGGGGGCTCGTATTGAGGTTTTCTGTCAGAGGCCTTTTTGTTGATCCGCTGAAAGTTTGGCACCACAGCCCAGTGACGAGGAACCGTGTGAAAAGCACGGCCTATGGAAATAAAAGGCTTCGATGATGAGATTCAATGGACGGCGGTGGGTTACTCTATGCTGTTGACGCCACTCTTCGCGAGGCCAGAAGGCTGGCAGTGTGCGGCCAAGGCGTTGCTTCATGCTGTGCCTGCCGGCATAGGACTCAGTCTCCGATGAAGGCTTTCCTGATTATTCGATTTGTGTACCCCTTCCCGTGGCCTTCTCGCGGCCCTCCACTCTCTGGCTGGTCGAGCCTCTGCGTCGAGTTAGTGCCTCTACGCGAGCGACGCCTCATCTCGAGCTGTACACGAGGACGATGGAGGAGTAGGAAGAGTGTTCGGGTCGCCTAGTCATGAGGAGCCATGAGGCGAGCTCAAGTGCGCGTTCATCGTGCGATTCATTCAGAGAGCGCGGTGATTTGATCGTGACAGCAGCCGAGCAGCAGCAGCAGCCGCCGCCGCCTCACCGATTCTCACTGACATCCAGCACAAGTAGGAAACACAGCTGGACTAAATGCCTGTTCCCGCTACTGAAATGCCGCTGGTGGTGGCGGTGGTGGTTGGCCTTGTGAGGTGCTATGCATCATCGGCAGGCTTCGCTGCCTACCCTCTAGCTTGCCTCGATCCGATTTGGCTGCGATAATATCTCTGTTGTAGGCGTTCCCGTCGAGACGAGATTAAGGGACGGATGGTGGCGCCGGCGGCGCTGCCGCCGCCTGACAGACAGACAAATCTACCAATGTGTCCACATTACAGGCGACTGTCTAGTGTGTTATGTACCGCGAGGTGAAATCTCTGCCCTAATTGTCAGCTTAATTTTGGACGTATTCTGCTATAATTGCCTATAATGCCATGCCACAATATGAATGCCATCGGCACAATAAGTGAGTGTTACCGAGTTAAGGCAAGGTCGGCATACAATCTACGGTATGAACCCCTCAGGGCATGCGTTAGCAGTTCTCAAGTATAATGATAATAATAATAATAAGAAGAAGAGAGACGTCCATTTCAGTTACCATTGAATGATCTTTACGTCATTTACATGAAATGTGTAGTGTCATCATACGACCATGCGGATCCGCTTGCAGCTTAGCCGAGAGGTCATTGTGAATATGGTCTCAACGGCGGACCATTGCTCTTTTGCACGCCCTGTTCGAAATGGCACGCGCGGTGAGCCGCGTGAGGAAAGACCCGCATGAGGCCTGCTCTCTTAGGAACCCGAGCCTCTGCTAAGGAGATGAAGAGGGTGGGAAGGTCCGAGGATTGCGGATACGGCCGGTGTGCGGCGCTGAGGAACGTAATGTGGTTGTTCGGTCGTGGGTACATCACGACGCCCAGCGCGCGCGCGCGCGCGAGAGAGAGGAGTGCAGTACTAGTAGTGGCAGCAACCTCATTTTCATTCGAAGCTTCGTCGGTCGTGCTACTCCCAAATGATGAGCGATGACTTCCCGCCTGTACCTTCCTCGAGGAGCGACTACCAGAGTCGCCGCAGGAAACGACCCTTATCCCCCGCTTCGCCGGAGTCATGGATATGCATCATCATATGCGGCCTTGAGAAATAACTGCGACCTCGCACACCCCCCCCCCTGGAATATTACCCGAATTTATGGGAGAGAAAAAAAAGGACCCTCGGATCGAAGCCTTTGCAGTTTGGAAGGGCGCGAATCTTCCTCCCTCGCGCGGTGCGGCCAGTTCCTTTCGCTCACTTTGTCGTTGCCGACATCCGCGCACTCTTTCGCTGCCGTGGGACGGTGCTTTCTTGCCGCGGACGACGAAATTCCGCTACTGTATTGCGTAACACGTTAGATATCGTCGATTGGGATTACAGCTGTTTCCTGTCGCGGCACTGAGGAAGGTGTGGATTTTTCACCCTGACATTTCTCGCAATAATCGCATAATAATGCGGATAGGCGCCAAGATTTGTATGATGTGAAAAGAGCTGATGGGAGATAGGAACAGAAATTTGGACACACAGTGGCGAAGTTGCCGTGGAGCACGCTTTTACACTGGACTACGCGCTCCAAGATATGTACTACTGTTGTTATTGGAGGCGCGCAGAAAGTTCAGTCTGATTTAGTAGAAGCTCTACGTAGAGCACATCTCTCCAGAAGCAATTTCGGCAGCGGCAGCAGCAAAATCAGACAACAACAACATAAAAAACAACAGAAGCAAAATTTTCACCCCGATCTATGTACATATTGACAGTAAGACCGAACATATGCATAATGGTGGCCCTTGGTTGATTTGTATCATACGAAATTTCATGTCCTCACCTCGACACGAATACATTATCTACCAAACGAGTGCACGCGCCGATTTCTGCCACAGTGGCCATCGTCGATAACGAGGTAGCAAAGTAACAGAGAGATAGAAACAATAGAAACTATATACCTCTACGATAAAACTTCCTGGCGTGCTTTTCTTTGGTTTGGTCCGCCGTGCTCAAAGAGAGGGGAAGTTAATACCATTTTTGTTGCTCCTGCTGATGTTGGCGCACTGTTTGTGCTCTACCGGCGCCGTCGTCCTGGGGCTAATAACGATTTGCCTCGGGCTCTCCACGTTATCTGGTTATCCAGCAGTATCTATGCAGCACACCTATTATGCAGCCGGCTGCAAAGCAGCATCAGCAATAGGCGTCGGAGGCGTCGGCGGTGGCAGCAGCGGCGGCGGCGGTAGTGGCCATTATGCACAGCTTCGACAGTCCAGAGAGATGAGATGGTGATCTTATTTGATTAATCCGACTTTGCCTCGGGGCCACAGAGTGCACTGGTCCAGTCTTGTCATTGTGTGCAGTTGTGTGAGTACATACGTTTATTTGTATGCGAGCGCACCCGCCTGTATTCTCGTGAATGTGAACATTGCTGCATAACGATGCGTTCGAACGGCAACGGAAAAGGGATCGAAGAAAAATTGACTCTAAAGGAATCACAGCGAATTGACAACAACAACAACAACAATAGACGAACAACATTGATATTGCGGTCGATTGTCAACAGGCCGAACTAGGACCTTTGATTTTGCCCGATGATATTACGTCGTCGGCAGGAGTAGCGCTAGATAGCGTTGTGTCGGAAAATCGCAAGCTTGCTCGACAAACACCGTAGATGTAAAATATTGGCTGAGCGTCAGCCCGTAAAATGTACTTTAGCTTAGCACCCCATCGCATAATATGATATCGCAGCAACCTCGATCGGAACGTGCTAGGAACGAATGCAGTCACGTCAACCGTGAGCCAACAGACTCTTTTAAAGGATCATCACCCGTTTCAGTCATGATGTTCTGGTCACACGTTGTGACTGCAAGCAAAATCGTTACACCCTGTTCTCATATCGATATAGAGAGAGAGTGTGTGTTATTTGCAGAATTCGATTCGCACATGCTGTTATTATGCGATGATCTTGATCATGTTGATGATAATGATAGCGGCGATGCTGCTGCTGATGATGATCATGTGCATTTCATAGACATTTTGAGCAACGGGATAGGCTGATAAGGTTGCTCGGAGAAGCTTGCAGCGCCCAGAAACGATCTTTAGCCCTGGGCAGGCAAGTTGCGGTGGACAGCCTGCATGATGAGTGCCTTGCCATCGTGCAAGTCTAGCTGGTCGGCGTATTGTGCGTCCCGATGGGTGTGTGCCTTCGGTAGCTTCGTGCCTTCGTTGGGAATAACGGGAGCAGTGTGATGAGACGAGGCTGGCAATGAGTTCACTGCCGGCGGGTAACGATATGCCGATATGCCGAACAACTCGAACTGAGTCCACGCTGCCGGTTAGGTTAGGTGGTTGGCCTTTGGCAAGCAAACTCCTTGCCGGAGGCAGGGTTACGGCCAGCTAGTGCTGCTGTAGACGGGACCCAAATCGAAACGTGCCGGGAATTCCAAAGAAGACGGCAGGAACCCTGTTTGGCGTTCGGTGTTCGACGAGAGCTAAAGAATCCCTCTCCACAGACGGCAGATTAGACGAACTGTTCGTCTGCCCAACATGTATGTATGTGGGGTCTAGCCGGACACAGCGGAGAGGATATTGAGGGCCACTGCAGCCTCAATCTCTGAAGCTCGCCACCACCACACACTCAGCGCTACATCAGCTCCCATCGTTCCACTGAGTGCCTTTCAATACGTGGAACTGTAGCGTTGCAATCATCAGATATCGAGACCAATGAGAAGAATCTATTGGGGAATCATGAATGTGGTAGAGGTCCCATACGAACGTGTTCACGTAGGAATGACCCGAAAAATTGAAGGTGCAGTCTTGTGCAATATAATAATGCAAGATGAAGAATCCGGAGAAAAGAGACCCAATCCCATTTGCGGGAATTGATGATTCGACTCAAATGTCAATTTGAAGTATTAATAAGTATAAGAAACGTAAAATAAACCTGTGCAATGCTAGTGAACCCGAACAACTTCGCATGGGTACAATTGTTCTCCACAGGCAATTCGAATAGATAAAGGACAATAAACGCCTCTTCTTTAATGAAAACAAAATTACTATAACACAGAACGAAATAATGCTTAGTTGGAAATATCACAGAAGCCAAACCCGTTGCACCAGGACAAATTAAATCTCCATATGTTGCTTATTGACATATGTCGATTCATCATGCAGGAACAATTTCCTGAAATTTTCCAACCAAATCAAATGTATGAAGCTCGGGTGGGGTGTATGCCTATCCCTGTACCTATTATAATGAGTGAAGATAGACTACCCACTCTGTGCGCGTATGTCTGCGTATGCGTGGAACAGTATACTTGAATGATTGTGGCTCCGAGGAAGTCTCCCCATCCCCTGCCGTTTGTGCGTAGTTCTTCAACGAGCTGATCGTTCTTTTTCGAGACCTGCTTCGTTGCCGGCTCTTTTTCGTAGAATCGCTGGATTAGATTCGTCACAAACTGTTTCATCCGCCTGCTTCGCCACTTGAACAGAACAACGTAAGGGATCAGGTAAATTTCTAAATGCAATTGGGGCCACGCCAGTATCGCGCACTGAAAGAGAGATGGGCGGCACGGTAGATTGGACCCTAGATTCGGGCCTCCTACCGGGCCCAGCGTCGAGCGAGGAGCAAGCAGCCACAGAGGGTCTAGTGTCTATCTCAGTTTCCCTATACTGGCCGCTAGTTCTTCTCTTATTTTTTTTTATTATTATTATTCTTCGAGTGTGCGAAGAATACCCACAATTGAGGAACAGCCCGCAAAACGAGAGAAGTCTAGCCGTCCGAGTGTGCCCCTTCACCCAGCAGGAGAGATCTTATCCGGATGAGTCGCTCCGAGGATATGCCGGTCTGATGGCAATCGGGAGGGAACGGCAAGCAAGGTAACTTACTCGAGACCGGGCAAGAGCCGTGCTAGCGTGGAGTAGACACTGTGGCGAGCGAAATCGCTGAGAATCACCCGTACCTTGCCCTGATCGAAGACTGAAGAGAAAAGCACTTCCAAATAGAAACCAGATCTGAATCCGGATGCTGAAGAGGGGACATTGGGTTCGATGAAGACGGGGAAGGAAGAAACTGATTTCGCCTGTTCCATGCCCAATCGAAGCAGCTGATATACACAGCTCTTCGGCGCCGTCGTTCTCGGCTGCTGTTCCTCATCTTCCTCGACGTAGTGCATCACAAGCGTTCCTTAATCTTTCGATGAGCGTGGGCCGTTTTCGGATAGCGCAAAATGATGACGCACGTGGCAAAAGGGGAAACGTTCACGATAGCCTGCTACTGCGGATAAACCACATTTGCAAATAGTGTTCACCGCAGGTACATATGTACCCCCTATCGTAGTGTACGCTGTCAATTACTTTTGCTGTGCTGGAATAGAACCTTGTTTGAGTCTTGACGCGTCGGAAATGGTTTTGCGATACGTTTCGATCCGTGAACATGAGACGATTTAAATGCTGAGCTCGAATGGAGCCGTTGCTACTAAACTACTATGCTTTGTCGCTTTTGTTGAATAAGATATCAGGTATGCTCTCAGGTCCCTCCGGGAGCACTGCCGCTCTCGTTGTTCGTCAATGGAGCTAATTACTCGAATATGAAACAAACACGTTTCCCTTAAAGAGAAATGTTCTAATGATTTAGGTGGGTGTGTTTGTGTGACTGGTTTCTTGTTCTTCGTCATAGAACAGCTATATATATATATATTATTCACGATAATACTGCTAATATATGGCACGTGAGTTTCAAGATCTTCAAAGTCTCCAGCTGTCATTTCACTTTCGCAGATCGTGCTACGAGCACAAAGTGGCCGCGAATTTTACCTTGGTCTACAACTACAGCTTTTTTCCAATATATGATACCAGCACCGTTGACTAAACGATGTTTACTATAAAGCTCTATCTGCTTTCAATGGCGTCAATCATTGCAAGCTGCTAAAGCACAGCCCAGCTATTAGTCCCTATATTAGTATTGAACCGAGGGTGCACTAATTGTGAGTACTTGGGGCTGCACGTAGCAAGTGGTTTCCATCGAGCTTCGAGTGGTTTCCATCGAACGGCGGACATCAGCTGGATAGAAATTCTGCGGTAGCAAACGATGTACTCGACCCTATCCTCAGCCAGCCGCCTCATCTCCCCGGATATTTAGCCGTATCCGGGCCGTATCTGTAGACGCGCGTTGCGACTGCCGCCGTTCTGGGCATCAGGCTTGGATTTACCAAACTCCTCCCGAATCGAGGAATCGATTATCGATACAATGTTGTTCGAAGAGAGTGCAGCAGAGGACGTCACTGCCGACGCCGTTGGCGTTGCTGAAGCTGGTTGCTTCTTCCCATCTTTTTCCACTTCTGGATGATGTTATCCCTTGTTGGAAGCTACACTTCCCTCGGTCGGCCTGGCCTCTCCCCTGCGCCCCACCCACCGTCGTGCAGGCTGCTGACGAAGATGTGACGGAGGGTGAGGATCACTGCTCGTTCGGCTTCGGGCCCGAGTTTCGGCGACGGCGGCAACGTTCGAGTGCAGCGGGATGTGTGAGTGATAGGCCGTTGTTGCTACTGTCCCGATACGGCGCGCTTGGGATGTGGCTGGGGTAAACTGTGTTTGAACTAAAGTCAACAACAACAGCAACGACGATGCCGCTTATTGTGCGATGGGCAGAGACCAAGATCAGAGGCCGGCATCAACCGTCACTGAAGTTACCGTTTGACCTCGGATCTAGCGCAGCGGAGAACGTTGCCGTCTACCATTCTGGCTAACCATGTCCACAATGGCATATAGCGAAAAATCAAGCATATCGGTAGCTTGCTCATATCTGCGTAATTCGATTAGCTGAACTGGGTTCGGCAGTGGTCAAGGGAGACGTCCTCTGTATATAGCTTTTGAATTGAATATGAGCTGACCTTTCTCCACTTCATCTATGAGCATCGTATAAATGTCCTGATCGTAGAATATTCGATCACACCGATATTCGACAGCATTCATACGAAAACCGTAGTGTTTCTTAGTGTTTCGAAAATAATTCGCTTCGAGGTGAATGCAACGTTTGCTGCTCTACATCATAGGCCATATTTCATCAATCGAACTTTGAAGCACTGACTATATATATATCGAATATATCTATGTCAAAGTTGTCTGCAGAAGACAGACCGTACCCAGAACATCTTCAAAAACAGCCTGGCCTTTCGGCCTAGTTCAGCCCTGTCTTCTACCCGACAAGAAAGCAAGATATTCACGCGGTCTCGTGCAAACGCCCCCCGCGATGCCGGACCTACTTGCAGACCCACTGCTTCGAAGATGCGCGTCTCTTAATGTCACTGTTGTCTTGAAGGGTCGACCAAAAACAAATTGTTGAGTCATTCTGACGCTGTGACTGACATAGACGACTATGACTCGGTGAATTCTAAGAGCCCGATGGTCACAGTGACGACATGTCTTCCCTCAACCTGCTCAACGGGGTTCTACGCATGTTGCTGTTGTTGTTATGGCAAAATATTATATATGGTTTCTGCTTCTGAAAAATAGATAGATTCTATTAGTTATTCCTAATTATTGTGTGTTTGAATAAATATAACTGTTACAGCAATTCTATTAGTAATACGTAGCGACTTCACGTTATGAACCGCAAATCTACAAGATATTGATACATGTCTGGAAGTTCAAGACTGGAATCGATTCGCGATGTTTTAACTGACCCCACTATCCAATGGCTTATCACGGCCCCACCGCCCGAAAGTGTTGCATCTTAGTGTGTGCTAGCAAGCTCCCTATTCGAAACCTGCCGAGAAAAATCCTCACGTGGCTTTAGGGTGGCATCATTGACAAATCTGCTCTGGCCTACATTATACTTATTTGCATAGCGTTTATTTGTTTATGAATCAGATGAATGGCCGGCCCACGCTAAAAATGAACGAAGTGACATTTGCGCTTCGAATAGTGGATGCATAATGCTCGGAGTCGCGTCGGATAAATACGCGTTTTAAATCTACAATAATTTTACGCTCAGGCAATTAGGCTACGCCGTCGGCTCTTCCTGGCAGATTTTAGCCTGACACAAATTTCCGTGTCTAATTTGATCGGGCCTGTTGGCCGGTAACAGGCTTTGAACAGGTGAATTCTTGCTGTTTTTGTGTTTTCTTCTTCCGTTTTGTTGCTGGCGTTGCCGGTAGCTCGGTCTATTTGAAGAGAATGTGTCAAAGAAAGGAAATTGAATGAGAATCTGATCGATGAGACAGGTTCGGGTCACGGGTGCATGGTATCGAAAAGAGCTGAAAGACGACTCGGTCTTGTAAGCAAAGTAACAAAGGAATTCTCCTTGCGCACAGACCGTAATATGTGACATATAGGGAGTTTTGTTCGCGACCCCCCACTGTAGGCTGATGTTTCGGGCTAGAATTTCCTGGCAGCGTTCAGTCGTGATGAGAGGAATGCATTTCACAGATCGCCGTGCCATAGACAATAATCATTATCAGCATCATCATCACCATAGCCGTAGTTTTTATGTATGTTTATATCTGTATGTGTTGTCTATGGCGACGGTCACAGTATGCATACGAAACGTAGAATACGTGTGTCTATGTTATGCTTTCGCTCACTGCGATAGTTGGAAAATGATCACTGCCTTCTCGAAGTCATTTTTTTAATTCTTTACAAATGAGTCTCATTGACTGGTGATGAGAAAGCGGCACGTCTTGGCTTCTGTTGATTTTTTTGGAGGAGACTGAGTGGTTGATTGAGCGTGCATCGTTGTGGGAAACAGGAGGTCACACGTGAAACACATTCTCGAAATTCTAATTATCGATTTTCATTAGACGTTATTGCATTGTATTTATATTGACCCATATGAACATGAAGGGTACACGGCGTAATAATAACGATAATTATTATTACGTTTATTAACACTGTCCAGATTTTGTATAAGTTGCTATATATACATGTATATATATATATATATATATACAATATTCATAACGTTCTAATAACAGAACACATCGTTTTCATTTTCAGGTGAGTATTCCGGGCATTTAGGCATTTTGTGGCTGAGACACGATGTGGACGAATGGACTACGCACTAGAGTGCCACAATCCAAAGAAAAAGTCTGTAAATTGCAGTCACGGGCGCGCAGTGCTCATGCCTACTTCAACATTCTCTCGGGCAATTATATCCCATCGGGTAAATACTAGCAGTGCAAAAGCAAAAATAAATGCATAGAGTAGCTATTCCCGACAAAGCTGCAACAATAACGCTCCGAATTTCTACAACGACGATTCATCAGAGAATAATTTGGTGGTGACACGTCGAAAGGATAGCTGCAGGCCACCTGCCAAAGCCCTTTAGGTCCACCTCAGGCCTACTTGCCCGTACGATAAGACAATGCAGAAATACAATGTTTTCCTATTTTCTATACAAATACTTCTTTCTATTTTTCCCTATTTTTCACCCGCACAATGCCTCCTTGCGTCCGCTGCGGCGAACGCAACGTCCGTGCGTAGCGAAGCACTGCAAAGAGCCAGCTTTTTGGCTGCCAGGCCTCTTGACACAGGGTTCTTCGATCGAGCTCAAATAGGCGCCCTTCCCACCCGGCGCGGCTGAACGATGAACGTTCATTCTCAATTATTATCCATCGCTATTAGCCGCTCGATTGGGGCCAGTGGCGGTGGCGGCCTTGCCTCGTGCTCCTCAACATAAACAGAAAAAGAGGTGCCGCCGCTTGAAATCGAGTTGAGAAAGAAATAACCGAAAGATAAGCGTCGGAAAGACAGAACTCAATCTCATCGTCTCAAGAAGCACAAGCAGAGCAAACTCTCTGCGGCATTCTCGATGGTTTTGAACTAATAAGCGTAAGTGAGACATGAGATGCCCGTCTCGCCGGTGGACGCGAATATCAGCGTGGCGAGTTTAGTCCTTCTTCTCAGTGGTTCTTGTGCGGCGCAAGATGGCGAACTCATTCGTTTGCCAAGCGGTTTAGGTTTTGCTCATTGGCACGCCATTATATCTCCCCGTATTATTATCCCTTAGAGAAGAGTCGGAGGATATCGGCTATCCGTGCGTAAATAATCAATAGGTAGACGTATTGATTTGTGTGATATATGCACCGAGTGTGTCTGTGTGTGTGTGTGTGTATGTGCGTTTTTATGCCATAGAATCGTTTTGGTCGTCAGGCTTCTATGAATAGCTAAGACTAAAAAAAAATCGGGTCAAACTTGCAATTTTCAAGTCATCTCCAACGATGCTGTCTCACTCAAGCTGATGCGAAACTTGTGGCTGGTACAATAAAAACGCCCATAATCGTACAGGTAGAGTACCCTTGCGGAAGGCCCTCGATCGCATGTTGCCGTTCACTTTGTCGATGGTTTCTATGCGATACCAGCTACTGGCAACCACTGCATCCTTGGACCAAGGCGAGTAAACCTGAAGGTGTTGGAGAGATCGGTGGGATCTTGTCACGCCAGATTGATATTTATAAACATATGCACGCAACGCATATACTCCGCAAGTAATCAGAAGCCGTTGCGAACAATCGTAGCGGATACAATCGGATTGTGATGAAATACAGGGATACAGGCAAAGTATGTGGAAAGTTTTGCAGGAAACCAGGGGGTGTCTGCTACAAAATGTGAACGAACATGTGCAAAATGCTACCTCGCTTTCTGTTATGATCTTTCCGTCTACCTACCTATCTGCCTACTGTGCCTCTGTTTAAGGAGCTGATTAGCTGCCTACAGTGGTTGCCTAGAATCCGTACTGAGTGTGCAAAACATCTTCGTATATCGAACAGAAAAACAACAATACGGTGGTAATGATGATAACGGTGGTGACTAGCCAAGAACGTCTGGTATCTCTGTTGATGGATGACAGGAGGCTCGAACCTAGTGGCGAAGGTTTGATACATTGAAGGCACTGGCGAAACCATTGAATGCATTGAGGCGTTTCCACTTGTTCTTATCGAAATCAAAGGGCACTCAGAATATATCATGTGTGGCGGGAAGTTATACGTTAGTACTACGCGAAAGGATCATACTAATTTTATGTTAATTTCAAACACTTATAGTATTGATTTCGTGGGTATCCTCTGTCCAGCTTGGTCCAAGATCACAATTGTATCGTAGATGGCAGTCAATCGCCCAGTGGCTACTCGCCGATAGTGGTCTGAGAGTTATGTTCAAGCATCGTTGCATATCGCCAAAGATACGTATCTACGGACACATGTTGGCGCATGCTCATTCGAAGTTGAAGAAAACTTTCTAATTGCTAACGAAATAATTGATGTTCCCTGAGAGGCTGTCCCAAGTATGCTACCGTGCCAAGTCTCCCACAACTCAGAAGCTCATGCAACATCAGGCGTCGGTCATTTCATTACGAAATGCCGCTCGAAACCATAAAACGCGCTTCAACTTGAGGGCTAAAAAAATTATGATTGTGATCGCGTACGAACAGGCTGAACACACTACAACGGCATCTGTCGCAGTCTGAAGTCGTAAGCATTAACGGTACGCAGTCACTGGCAACTATTAGTAACGAAGCGGCTAAAATTGGCAGCGGCTGGACAGAAAATATAATTCTGTTCACCATTTGTCGTCCACCGATACCACCCATTCGTCGATACAATCGGCAACGGACTAATTATCGGAGTAATTGTCAAGTACCTATCTTCTATTGTGATGATGACAGATCAAATATATGATCGTCGTCTTCAAGACGAATGGTCTCGTTTCCAGTTTTCTCTCGCAGCCACTGTTACTAAAGCAAATCGGCGCGTTCAATGAATGAACATTTTTCATTCATCAGCCGCTGAAAGGATCTTATAGATAGATATCATATATCATATGCTGAATACGTCCCGCTTCCGCGTTTTTTTTTTCCGCTAAACTCACCCGCTTTGTCCCGAGGCTCCGTCTCATGCCGAGGCGACGAAAGTGTGCCGCGAAATATTACGCCGAAGTAGCTGTACGCCGTGGGTCCGCCGAATTAGTCATTTCTAATTACGGCTGCCCCCGTCTAATTCAAATCCAAATTAGGCAGCTCGTCCAGTCACACAGGTCACATGATCAAGGCCTTAGTTCACCAGATCTGAGCATATTCCCGCCGAGCACCATCCGCCGACTCCATGATATTATGATACGCGCACAGCGGGGAGTCCGTTGTTAGCAAGCCAGCCCGCATTCGTTCGTACATGCCACATATGTAAATAGTTTGTCCTACTTTAGTTGGTCGAGTCAGCCTGTTGGCCTGTATCATTTTTCTTTTAAGAGGGAGGGGATACCTCTAGGATTTGAATCCATTCATTGCGGAACGAGCTATGTGGGTCTGGTTGGCTGTGGATGTAAATAACCCTACCCCCTAAAGACCCCAGGTTCGTAAGTATACGTGTTAACTGGCCTCTCTTAACATATGCCACTGGATGGACCTATAGTAGTATTACTTCAACCGCTAGATGCAAGGCGGCCGCCTCTGACCAATAGGTCAGACCAGGGTCGCAGACAGCGATTGCCTTACTCTCCCAGGCTCGTCACCCCGAAAGCGCTCTCTCGTGACTCTTTCCTTGAGGTTCATTACGGCATCGAGCTATCATGTAACCTCCTTCCAGGTTCACGAAACCTTTAATGGGCCTGAGCCTAATCCTCCTGGTTGAGTTCCCCCTGAATGTCATTGAATACCCCGCAATGTAGCACCGTGTGTCCTGCATTGTACACCTTCCCGGTTTTTTAAAAAAAAACATGCATATATCCCCATGTTGGCCTCCATGTGTCAACTATATATGCTGTCTTTCTGTGGCGTGACAAAACAGGCCAGGCCTGTGTGTATATGCTCGACTCGTGCATACACTCATGCTGCAGAGGTCCGTGTAAAAGCTAAGCCCTTGATTGTGTGATATGACCTGCTTGCAATACGCTCCCCTGCTCTTCTCGCATGCGGAAGTTTGTCCTGGTGAGCCAGCGGTTCGTTGGTCGACGGCGAGTTGTAATGAAGCGTGATCCTTTGCGAGTGTTGGTCGTAGAGCGGCGTCGACATTAGAGATTGGTCGTGTTGTCGCGTTGAGTCTGTCATCCGTAAGCCTCGGTTAGAGCAGCCTCGGTGCAGGTTGGCTGTGCCCGTCCATATTCGCTCGTCTGGGTGTCCCTTAGCCTCTACTGCTGCATTCAACCCCGAAGCCGCCGTCGATGCAGTAAACATCAAGGCAGCCCTAACGGACGGCGGCAAGCGGGTCCACCGCGATCACAAGTCGACCTGCTGGATACGAAGTGAAACAGAGAACAGCCACACCGGCGGCTTTCTGCTCTAGTTCCGTCCATCGAATCCGACTACTGCAACTATAACCAACACTAATGCGAATAATAACACAGCTATATTCCGTCGTCTGGCGCTCTGACTTCGTTTCGTCGGCGTGCTCTTCTAGCGCTAACCCTGAACCAAACGCATGTCGCTGAGTTGAACCTCGTCAAATGTTCGCAGGTGTGTATTTTGCTTCATGGTAGGCAAGGTTGAGACCCTACCGACGGTTGCTCAAGATCAGTGACCTTACACTCATGGAAGGACGTACATATATAGAGCGGAGCAAGCCCGCTCTTTCCTTCCGCGTATCCCGCTGACGCTTTCTCGTTCCCTATTGCCAGACCACATTTTCCGTTCGTTGGCGTCTGGCTCGGCGAAGTTCCGAATTATTCAGGTGATCCACATCTTTATCGTCGCCCCGCCAGGCTGGTGCCCTTACATAAGGAAGTGCTTGCCGAACGCGAACTTCCTTAGGTTGCAAGGAGTTACAGGGTCCGGGGCGCGGTCTTGCCACATCTTGTCACACCCCTAGCACACACCCCAAGACTCTGGTACACTTTCTCGCATGCCCCAATAAGATGTACATGCATTATTTTACTAGCACTGATACTACTATGAGAATATGCACAATGGACGTCCATAGGCGAATAAACGTGAGTTCTATCTACAACGCTACGCAGCTTTGGCTTTCGGAGCGTTACGCAGCTGCTCTTTCAGCGAACCAAACCGGTTCCCTTTGCACAGCCGTTAACGGTGTGTATTGCTCATGACGGAAACACGACGTCACACTACGGACTCTGGCCGTACCGTGATAGCAACCAAATCCGGGTACCAGTGTTCTACGCAGGCTACAGCTGTCGACTATGAATGTGTGCCGGATCGCACGCTCCAGTAAGCTGTTATATTTACAATATAGTAATAGCTCACTAGTTTCCTCTGATTTACTTTATCTTACTTTCCCAAT
Source organism: Stratiolaelaps scimitus (assembly GCA_019614645.1). Lineage (NCBI taxonomy): Eukaryota > Metazoa > Arthropoda > Arachnida > Mesostigmata > Laelapidae > Stratiolaelaps > Stratiolaelaps scimitus. The sequence continues at coordinate 3,309,771 of JABWDB010000008.1, read as the reverse complement.
GCCTCAATCGACAAGTGATCGGCTATTTCGTCGTTTGATCCAAAGCTGATCCGTTCAGGCGTGTCCAGTTCATCGCTAGTCGACCATCCCAATCGGCCGTTTACCTGCTAGGCTACCAGCTATCTGCCTATTCTCGATCGCTGTCCTCGGCACTGGCCTCTCGCGGGTACAAATGTTTGCCCGCCCGCCCGCAGGTCCCCATCCCACCGCCGCAGCCAGCCACCGAGCCACTCCTCCGAACTATCCCGTGTCTCGAACTCTTCTCAGAGTCGCTCAAGGGATCACCGGTGCGCCGGCGCAAAGAGGTTGGTGCGCTGCTCGTGTTAAATTTAACACGAGCTACTCTTTACTCTCCGCTACTACTACTACTACGACTTCTGCTACGATTGCTGGCACTGCTGAAGGACTAGGGGGAAATGGCCAGGCGGTGTGGCAGCCGCTGTCTCTGCGTCTGACTGCAGCCACCGCCGCTATCGGGGCTTGCGGGCCGCTTTTCGTTCTTCTAGTGCTTCTTTCGGGTAACTTGCTGCCAGAACCCTTTCGAGGGCACTTTATAGAGTCATCGGCGAGTCGTTCTGCGTTGCGTTAGTGACGTCTCAACAGCGGCATAGCACCAACCAGCGAACGCCCGCTCGAACAGGGTGCTATGGGTTGGCGTTGGCCACCGATGGCGCTGCCCAAACCTAAACCGATACCCGCCGCCTGCTAGTTCGCTGTTCGTAGCGCTATAAACTCCTCGTCCCGGCGGCTCGCCCGCTACCTACCTCTCGCCTGGCCCCCGCATTTCCCCGCCCTCTGCCGGCAAACTTTTTCTGACCTCACCGAATTGCACGGAGCCGTGTGTGTCGTATAACGTAATATTATACTCTTCTTTGTCCTTTCTCCGACTCGCTGTTCTCTTCTTTAACTTTTTACTGTGTTTCCTTTTCTTTTCTATTTTCTCGTTTGATTTTCCTTGATCTCCCTCCTCTTACCCCAACTCTTCCCTCTCGTCCCCCTCTGATTTGTACTACGGAGGGTTCATTATATGAAGGCCGTGTGAAGGTGTTTGGTTTCTTGGTCCCTTAACGGAACCTGACGGCGATAACGCGTCTGGCCTCGCAACGATACTTAGCGTTACAACGGTCGGGGGTGAGTGTGGTTGTGTGAGACTACCATATCCATTATGTCAGTAAGTATGGTCACTCACTAACAGCTATTTGGAGATTGTTTGCTCCTGTCGAGGGTCGGCAACATGTACAGGCTGTTACAGCAAAATGTACCCTTAGGGGATAAGCGTATTATTTGTTAATATCTCCTGTCGCCGTGCCCTCCGTCTCTGTCGCTCGCTTCCTCCTCGCGTGGTACTCAGAGATAAGTAGAGATAGTGGAGGTCAAACACATGCGCGTGTGCTGTACACGAACAAACTCACAGGTTACCCATGCATTGTCGAAATGCGCGATGTTGACTGCAAACAGACCCCATCGATATTGTCAGCCCTGGGAAAAAGTCGTTTCTGTTTTTCTTTCTACTATTCCTGTATCTGCTATACGACAAATGTGTTAAACAGCTGAATAAAACAAACTATAATAATAATATGTAAATTATCATAAAACACGTGGGGTGAACACTTCCACTTCTTGAATCGACCGCGTACACCGTAACGTACACCGCGCTGCCAGCATCAGTCGCTGCCTGCTGAGATACACTTAGCGTGTGTTTGCAGCCACCGGTTTTGCTCGCGCAAATATGAATAATCGACTTGACACAATTTGACAATTCTCTCTCTCTCTCGTTGTTGTATTTGATCCCGATGTTATGAACAGTTGAGTTAGATAAACATTCGGACAGAAGGAGCTGTTTAACCACCACAATCGTTGCATAACTCAGCGTGCATAGAATCTAAGAAGCGGCCGTGTTTACCGATATCGCGATCGTCTGCGTCTGTGCTTTTTATAGACGGCATTTGCGAATAGCAGGCTGAATGTGGCGTAGAATGGGACTGCAATACCAACATAATGACGTGGTCACTTCAAATGGTCGATGCTAGCACATTCTGACGTGGTGTTTACAATTTCAAGGCCCTGTGTAAGGCTTCAGTCTTATCAACGATGTACATCGCGCTCACATTGATCATTTCCCCGGGGTGTCCTTATCTAACTTGGCCTTCATCGAGCACTTTTTTTTAAATTGGCCCATTGTCGCGCACAATTGTTAATTGATGTTTTTGAGTAACCTATTGCTGCCGTTGAATTTAATTCGAATTATGAAGCCGGCCACACTTTGTTGGCTATCGATGCCGTTGTTAGATGGTTAGAAGTGATCAATTATTACTTACAGCATGCGTTTATGTGAGTTTCATATGCCGACATTCAATTCATGCCCTCGTCTCAGATCGTGCAAAAACACAATTGGCATTTCGACCACTATTACCGGACTCTCTATATACGCATATTGTATTAAGTTCATGTGGGTTTGCAATCGTTAAGAGCAAGCCATATCAACCAGGTAATGTATAGCAAAGCTACTCATCCCTCTGTCCCGACCCTCATTAATCCCCTCGTTCCAGCCGCCCTCCCATATTCTCTCAACCTGGGCTCTACTGTTCACATGAAGTCGTTCGTGTTCAACCGTTTACACTGCTAGTTAGAACGAAAGCAGGCGGACCATAGTGAACAACTCGCTCGTTGAACGTTGTCGAAGGAGATCATTTGTTTTACTAATGTACATAGCTATTTATCGGCGTGTATGCATATCTATTATAGAAATACATGCAGCAGTGCCCGTGGTTAATAGTCACTGCATGAACACGACATTGTGTTATAGTATGGTCATTATATTAGTGCAGAAACAAAAAGCACCACTTCGAAGAAATATCACAGCTTCTACGACTTCGACTCCGACGACGTCTACAGTCACTAGTAGCCTGGTGGTCCTTCCACGAGTGAGAATTAGCGCGCGCGCGCTACACAGGCTGTGCTTATTTGTACAGAAGCGTTCACGTTGGTTTTACCGTGGTGCCGCTGGCACCGGCCGCCGCGTTCTCACGGTCCCGGTCGAATCTTGCTGACGAGTCCTGGGCGGGTCATGATCGGCGGCCTTGTCAATGTCCGTGTGTCAGGCAGTCACTCAGCCAGAAGCGTTATTAGCAAAATAGGCCGTACTGGTTACTCCTACGACTAGGCAGTCTTGCTGGTTGCGACTGCTACGGGCGGAGTCTTTACAGACGACGAGGTAGTCGGTTTCGTTCGCGAGGTCACGTCCGTTCTGCTTTGTCTATTCGGGTTAAGTTTAAGCAGGTCAGGGAAGGGCACGCGGACAGCTCGAAAGTGCAATACACACGTATAGGAACAATGGAGAGTAGACCGGAGCTACAGACAATAAGTAATGGTTGGGGTATGAGTTCCTTCAGCGAACTCGTCACCCGTCGCTGCCTACCGCTGGTCGACGGACTTACTTGCTTGTAATGGTAGACAAACCACATTCGCTCGCAATGTACCTCACGCTTAACAAGACATTGAGAGGTAGACACGAGAGCTGAGTAGTAATTGTGTCTTAGTGATTGTGAAGTAAGAGGATCCATCTCGGCGGCCGTTCGTTCGTTCGCGTAGATGGCATACGAATGGTTCGACAGCAACCGCAGCAGCAGCAGCAGCAGTATCGAAGCACCAGCAGGTGGACGACTTACACTAGACGTTAACCGTAGTGGGTCCGAGACGGCAACGGCAAATACCGTGTTGGCTATTTGTGCTCAAGCTCTACACGTTGCTGCTGAACACGCTATGGTCAATGTGGATTGATGTGGGTAGTAGTTATTATAGCATGTACAGGTGGGTCCATACTTGGGTCTTGAGGGAGGGCCGGCCATCACTTGAGTTATTTGGAGGCCGCCGGAGGAGCGTTCCGCGACGCCTATAACCGCAACGAAATGAGCTTGTTCATTGTACATATAATGTATATAGCATTGCAAAATGCAGCGGTGAGATAGTGGTGTCTTAGTTCGTGCAAAACCAGAGTGAGAGAGAGAGAGAGCTCGTATTGTGGATTGTGGTCGCCGGTGCCGGACAGTTACAGATTGCACCGCAGCCGCGGACACTGGAAGACTGATGAAAAAGAAATGAGTAGAGGAATTCGGCGTGCGGGAAGCCCCGGTAGTGCGGATGGCTGAACGCTGTGGGTCTTGGGCCGAACTGCCGCAGAGGAAACCGGGACTCTCCACTGGAAGCTCCACTGACGTATTCGAATTTCCTCCACCAAAACTTAACAGCTTGGTGACCAAAGGCACGCCAGAAGTGTGCGTGTAATGATTACGTATGATGTTAGATACTTAAAACAGATGAAGTAAGGCAACGAAACAAGGTGAACACTCAAAGACGCATACAATTGGGCTGAATCAGATGGAAGTTATATAATATATAACCGACAACTGTGTTGCGTCTGCAAGACGAGCCCTCTCGTTTGCTTCGGACACCAAGTATATATATATATATATATATATATATATATATACGATTAGCACTGCATAATTGCATTTCCGCTAGTGAAGCACATGTTGAATTGAACAAACGATATCAGAAGTTTCAGTCAGAACGCGTTCGAGTTAATCAGGCTGTCTACCGTTGACTGCATAGCCTGCGACTTTGTTTGAACCTGAAGCTTCGACTGCAATTGAACGCTCATGTGTCGCTGACGTCCTGCAGTATTCGTCACAATGTCACAAATAGTCACCTCAGGGGGCGGGGGGGGGGGGGGCAGGACGTCAATGAATGAGTGCTATGTACCGCTGAAAACGCACCCAATTCCAATTCACTGTCCTCTACGTCGCTTTTTTGCTATAACCGTACAGCGTAGCGTTCATGCTTTGTTCCATTTACAGCGCCGGTCTCGTCCACACTCCAAAGTATAGTGTGCCGATGTATATACCCGTGGCTCATGGGGAATGCCTAACCTGCTGGCTTGCCATGCGTCTTTCATTAGAACACTGGCAACCCTCGCAGATGTGCTTCTGGGCGGTGGCGACTGTTGCAAACTCTAATCGAATCAAACCGATGGCGGAGCCGGCAACGAGATTCTGGTCCCTGTCAGATCAACTGTTTTCGGTAGCTTGCTACAATTCAATCGACATCTATGCTCTACCCGTTGATAAAGGCTTGAGCCTATCCTCAGTACAGACGAAACATGACGAAGCCATGGCGTTCTCGTATATATAAGGAGGATCGTATGTGGCGATGTAGCGCCCGCACGCTGGTCGGAACATGAGTATAAAAATTTCTAATCTTGATTTTCTTGATATCGATTGCATCGGTAATCAAGTGAAATATTAAAGTAGAGGAACTGAAAGAGGGAGACAGAGAGCGATGAAGGGGCATCGAATTTATAAAAAAAATATATATAAATATATATATATATATATATATATGTAATATTATATATATGCACACTAAGTGCGATTGTCCTTTATGGTATATGTTTTAGTGGCCTAATTAGGCAAGAGGCTGAGGGGAAGATCCCTTGCGTGACCCTATATAAATAGATACCTCAAGCAGATAAACGAAGGTATCAACTAGGTGGTGCTAGGCATGTCTTGCCATCAAAGCTGATAAGGATGAGTTAGCTAGCTAGCTTCAGCTCTTTAATGACTTGAGTCAGCGGTGGATTGTACATTAGAATATACAGCGAAAACACACACGTATACATGGGAAATATAGTGTAGGCTGAAGCTTTATAAGATTTTGAATGCGACTCTCAAGAGACAAGTTTTCGGAAGCACAAAGACCATTGAATCTGTTGTTGACACGAGAAAGGCGGTTCGCGATGCCAGCAGCCATTGCCACATACGCCCGTGTCGCGTTATCGTCCGTACGCGACACAACAGAAGCTATCGTCAATAGTCCACCATATTATCGCTCGTCACGCACGACGCCCCTCTCGCGTGAGGATGGTACAGCCACCGGCTCATCTAGTACAAGCACATAGTATGTCTATATGTATAATATATATATTTATATATTTAACGGAGAAGAGTTAGACTGATGAGTCAGTCAATGGCTGAACAAAGTTTCTTTGGGTCTACCGGGTGTAGTATTTTACATTTCTTATTAGAAGAATGTATTCCTCTAGATCTCTAATTTACGATTTTCTTCATGCTCGTGGCGCACGCGGGACAACTGCGTAGGCTGATAGAGCGGCCTGTCTCTTCCTACTGATTGATGTATCGAAGGATAGCTATAATATCTAATAGCGGCGGATAAATCTTTGCCACTTCTGTATGTTTCATGCGTAGTCAGCACGCAATATCTCCACCTTCAACTGTGCTTATTTCTTGAAACAAGAACAAACACAAAAAAAAACAAACATACTCGTTTATTTTTATTTCTCTGTCCGCCTTTCATTCAAAGGTACGACATTATTGATGAACTGAACTGCCTTATGTCTCGTAGATTGTTACCACCATACCATTGTATTGCGACGGACGAGAAACCGAAATTTCCCCTTGAGCTGAGGCCGTTACAATGGTGGCCTGTTTCGCTTACCCCTCTCAGTGCTTGCTATTGCCAGCTTGTGTTCTGTATGGGTGATTGGTGGCTGTGCATAGAGACCTACGGTACGATATCTATCGATATCGCTCGGCGTGCATGGTCGTGTAGTTATGAAGTTTGTGGGATTCGATTAGGAGATTGCATTGTGTATTATGTAAATATGATAGTGGTCATCATCGATGAAGTGGCCCAAATGTATGATTGATCATGACTAATCCGGCAATTAACGGGGGGCGGACAGATGCCAGCCATCGATCTGGAGTTCCTAGATAGATGCGGCGGCTGTAGGCGCCGTCCATTTTCGTACCTGACAGCCTTTTACGGTTTGCAAACAACGTAGTCGGCCTCTGCACCGCCGTCCTCAAGCAGCAAACGCCATGCATGCACGAACGACAGCTCACTTCTCTTATGCACCAGACCCTATCTTGCTTTCCGCAGTAGGAGTAGTAGTAATAATAATATGCTGTTAGCACCCGGATCAAGACAACCCTGTGCGCGATATGCGGCTTGAACACAGATTGCAACTTTTACCCCAACGCCGTACAAAGGGCGGAAGCACACTAGGCTAAATCCACAGTGACCCTTTCCTCTATACGGAACAACGACCACCTGAGCCCGGAGTATGATATCCAGGAAGTATGACGACTTCCTCATCTTCTATCATTAATCTATCTATCTGTCGATAAATGACTAATCTCTTGGGCTGCATCGGCTCGCTTCGGAGGCGATCTAGAGGCGATTAAATGCCTTTCGTTTCTAGTGAGTTTATTGACTGAGGAGTATCGAGAGAGGCTGAGGTTGTGAACGATTCGGTTGAGAAAGGTTCCCATCGAGGTCATGCTTGCTCGCCTTCGTCGTGGCCGATGAGTTTCCCTGTATGTATGATATGGTACATGAGTGTGAAATATTGCTAATTGCTGCTGTCCGGATCTGTGACTTTTGCTGGTTTCGACATCGATGTGAAATCCGAAATGCTATGTGGCATTAATTACTACGATAAAGCAAAAAAAAACACTATAATTACTACCAAATTGTATTGTGACTCAATACGATGCTCGTTCTACTCCATCAAAGCAGATCGATGTTGCACGTTCAGTTCGTGGAGAGAGTTCGCACCTGAGCAGCCTTGTAGGCCATGGGCGAGCTGTACCATCATCACATTCGTGCCTTATCCCAGAGAGACTGCTTGCAGAGGTCGATACGTACTGCTAGGTTCGTTTAGGCTGTTGGGCTCGTGGGTGCGAGCGTGATTCTGGTGCTGGGAGACAACCCGGGGAGAGCAAAATGGGCGACAAAGTGGATTGCAAGCGACAAAGTGGACGGCGAGCGCGCGCGCTGTACGGGAGAAAAGGAGTCTTGGTGGATGTCGCGAACCTGCGACAACGCCGAATCGGACGGTGGTCGCAGGGGCTGTATCATCTGAGTGAGAGGCTGCCAGCACGAGTACATTACACGAGTGCATTGCCGTTAGGGGTGCAGAGCACGGCCGGGAACGCGATGCAGATCCTTCGTGTGATGGGCGCCAGAGTCTGGCGAAAAGTTGGCGTCAGGTGAGAAGGAGAAGGATGATAAAGACAGTGGATGGGGAAGGTCATAAGAGAAGTTCCTATGATGCAATGAGAACGGGGTGAAATCGAGAATATTAAGGAGTTCGAGTCTCCATTGGCTAGGAGAATTTCACAGGATAAACTTCACAATTTCAGCACCCAAGGGGATCGGTTTTGCGACGCAGCAGTAATGGTGGTAATCGTAATTGCCTGCGCCGGTGCCACTGTAGTGCTGACGTCGTTGTTCCACGTGAGGTAATTCGCCACAGGTTACCTGCTACTGAGTTTGCGGGGGTTTGGACCGCGCAGTGGCTTGTTGAGGCTGGTAGGGCCTTTCGCCGTATCTCTCTCAACTTCTTTAGCAGATGATGCTTGAGGTAGGCGTATTTACGTCCAAGATATAGATTCTCCTATGTGAAAGGTGGGGGTCAGATAATCAACGAGTGAACGTTTGATCTAAGCGTTGTGTAGGCATGTTTTTCCTGTCATGGATAAGTAGACTTTGCCGCGAACGTCAAATATGAAACAACACAGCTGGATGCAATTTCAACATTGAAGTAAGGTGAAATATTAATACAATTTCCAGCGTAATCATCAATCGCAATTCTGAGAATAATTAGAGGGTACCGGGGTACGGGGCATAGAAATGAATGCGTGTCATATAGTAATTTATAAAATGTATATTCGGTATATATATATATATATATATATATCAGGAAAACAATAACCGCTATTTGATTCAAATCATTCAGCCTTATGTTCATTCCAGTAACTATTACATAAATACGTTTTAGAAAAATTTTTGTTTGAAAAATTGTTAGCTCCATCACCTATATAAAACATATAAACCTAGTCGTTCTGTTCCCTTATATCCTACGCGCTTATCTCTGTACGCCTGCTTTCTGTTGTACTAGCTGAACGCTAAAATGAACCGCTCATTGGCGTCAGTTCGATCAGAGCTGCCCTCGAAGCAGCGCCTTTCAGCGGTTACCGAAAGACGGTCACTCCATAAGAGCGGCGTAGTAGGAGTTCTTGCTGAAGTGGCAGTAGAATCGGTAGCAGTTGTCTGAGTACATGCAGCAGCACGGTCGATGATGGTGACGATGCATACAGAACGGGCAAAGGAAGCATATGAAAGGTGATGGTGCACGCAACGTCGCTGTCGGACGACGGCGCCAGCAGTAGTAGTAGCAACAGTTAAACGATTCAAGGACCTTGAAACACTACCACCGTGGTTGCGATGATGGCGGCGGCGGCGGAGGCGGAGGCAGCGGCGATAGCCAGCTAGCTTCTGTTCTCTCTGAGCTCGACGGCTAGCTCGTTCAGTGGACGCTCCTGTAAAACTCTGATGACGAGACGTTTTCAGAGTGTCTTCTTTTCCCTCACGTCGTCTTCCTCTACACCCCAGGCGTTTCCGCCGCCGCCGCCGCCGCCGCCGCCGCCGCCGCCGATGTTAGCTTGCGGCTGGCGTGAGCGGACGGAGGTCGGGACGAGTGATCAAGTTTATATTATGCCGCAGCTGGTGCTGAGTGGTCGGTCTGACGAGGCTGGGTCGTCTCCGCCGCCAGGGGAAAGGTGCGCGTCAGGCAAAAGAGAGAAAAAGAGAGAGAGAGACGGGGAGAGACAAGGAGAGATAAATAGGTAGAGGGCCTCTCTGGATAATCTTCAGTCGCCGCCTCGTCGTTGGCTCGTTGACGATGGCAATGCCGTTCTCAGACGAGCGGACCAGCAGCACTCAGCCCTACCCAGACACCGATCACGGCCTCGATGGTGATCTTGGTGCCGGGAGCGGCGGCGACGGCGTCGGCGGCGGCGCCAACTACCTCGTTGCCATACCAGCCATCTTCTCGTCAAAGGAACGAATAAGTCCACTGTCTTCTTGGTCGTCTCATACGCTGCTGCTGCTGCTGCTGATGCCATCGTCTAGCACCTCGCAATATGGCCGACCTCTGTCTGCCCTGCTGTTACAGCTGCGCGTACCACAACAGCTATAATATTTGTAGAGTGGTAGTCAAACTGTGTTTGGTCGGACATTTGTTTTGCGAACACCTTCGCTGTTTTTCGCAGCAGCAGCAGCAGCAGCCAACAAACCACTAAAGAGGATCGTCGGCGACGATGACGCTCAAGCTGACCAGCAATCTCGATTGTTGCTGCCCTCCGCAGGCAAACCCGACGAAGATGGGGATAGAACGAGCGAACGTGTGCTGTGTGGGGTGCTGCATAACGACACCACGCGGCCATGCGTGTAGTGGCTTTCAACGCCATGCTTAGCGGCCTTTGCCCGACCTGCCTGACCTGTTAACGAACTAGACACAGGGTACGATCTGGCCCTCAGGTTAGGTTAGGCATGAATCGCTGACGGCGGGGAAGAGGTGAATGGAATTCTTGCAGCGCATCATAACAAGTTGTAACAAGTAGCATTATAGTAGTCGTAGCGATCATGGGTGCAGTCGTATGGCGAGGCTAGCGGCCGATCACGTCGTATAATAACAAGCGGTGAAGATCGACTCTATTGAGAGTGTGTTATGGCCATGAAGAGTCTGTGGTCTGGTGTCCTCTCAAGCGGCATCGCGTAGGCGGTTCTCGTTGGTAAATCTTAAAATATGACCTAAATGTCGTAAACAAAATAGAGAATACTGTGAGTGAGCGAGTGAGATGATAGATAGGTCGATTGATAAAGATATAGGGTGAGGTAAAATTGAGTGCCTTTTCCTGCTCCTGTTTTATAAAACGACATATGCAAAACTGTCGCATGAACTGAACACGACCGGAAAACACAATAAACATATCTCACGTGAATATTTACTCGCATATATTGTCGAATATTATAGTGTTTCTGCTAGTGTCCCATGCATTTTGCAGTATCTTTCATATTATTCTTGGGACACGAGATCCTTGTACATTTATCACAAGTGTCTTCTATCACAGAGACAGAGCGAACATCGACATAGCTGTGCTTCATCCTCGCCCTTGTCAGCTAATAGCGTTCGATGCGTATTGCATTTGCCGAGAATGTATGCTTCATCTAGGCATTTCGTCTTCCAGCAAATTGGGTCTCTGACGAGACCATTTGTTCATAATGCTGTGCAAGCTGAAATCCCAAATATAATAGCAAGTGCGCAATACAGATGGCAAATGAGCGCGTCTAGTTCACTCGTCATCTCTCGGTATCACACGAGAATCGGCCGCTCGCCGAAAATCGCTCGCTTACCTCCTTGACTTCGTTGATGATTTTTGCATATATATATATCCTTCGAAGATATTTGCAAATTTTCCAAGGAGGTTCCTGTGCCCGAGCATATTGCTTGTTGTGTCGTGAAATCGTCTCAGGCTATTCGTCGAAGAAAGGTTGTTATGACGCCGTCTGGTTTACTCCTCGCATCGGTCGGCATACTTACTCAGTTCGCGTGCTGACGACTGCCTCAGTCAGACTCAATGACTGAGCACATCCCGGGCGAGCTCTCGCGTTACATTGGCGCTTGTTAGCTGAGCGGCACGCAGATTTCTCGAACTTACTTACGCAGTCATGGCCAAGGTTGTCTTTCCTTCTCGCGTTCTGCTTCAGGGCAATGATGACTTTGTGCCGTATGCGTTACACAAAAAGACATAGAGCATGTATCTCGCGTCACCGATGTCTCGGCAAGAGCAAGCGTTCTTGCTCACGCGAATCTCGCTCTCACATACACACACACACACACCCAGAGACACTTGTGTCTACACGCGATGAGAAGGCAACAACCTGCAGTGTAAAATGACAAAAATGAGCACTGCAAAGCGGTCATTGCATTTCCCTGTGGCGCTCTGAGGATGCTGAGCCGCATCTCTCATGCAAGGGGTACCTTGCACAATGTGCGATCGGTATACGTTTTAAATTCATTTATCTGGCCCTTGCTTATCTACAGAGGGGGCCATGCTACACGTGGTGTAGGCAGCGAACCAGCGAACCAAACTCGCTCACCTGACAGGCACACGTTCTCATTTTCGCTATTCTACTCCTCCAAGACACAATACGCTTATTGTTGTCCGTACTTCTATTGCGGACATCATTCGAGGTGTTGGAAGTCCCACCGCCACAAGCAAACTTCTTTAACTGCCTGTGCTCGCCTTTCGGAGCCAGCTTGCTGATTCTGTGCGAATTCAAACGAAAAGATCTCTCACATTCCGAGCGTCTGGCCTGCTCCCGGAGACTCGCCTGCATGTCCGACATTACTTTGGAAGACGCGCTAGAAGTCGGTAAAACGAGAAAAGGGAATGACTCTCCGGCCATTATAGAAGTATAGTGGTGGTGTTAGGGAGGAGGCTATATAGAGATGTTCCTTCATTACTGTTTCGTCGAGCGGTATACCCAGAGAGACAGGAGATATATATATATATATATATAGGGAGAGGGAGAGAGAGAGAGCACAGTCCGCCTTTGGACAGAGGTCTCGCTTGTTGTTCGCGCTAGATCATATTTATACTACTAAATGCATGCAACGATGTATTGCAATTGGCTACCGTCGACGAACATCGAAGTTCCATATTCAAGGGACATTTCGACTTGGACATGAATGTATGTATGGACGTGTGTGTATATACCAGTCCTTTGGATCTTGCTTCCATCACGATGGTAAAGACGACGATTTTATACAATACTTAACGGTATATATACATATACATATATATATATATATAATGCTAAGTCGAGCTCTGCGCAGTAGAGCTATATATATATATATATATATATATATATATATATATATCTACACAAAGCGGTCTGGTACCATCAAACAGAGAAGAGAGTCAGTAGTCAATCAGTTGACGGGCGTGAAATCTAACGAATGACTATCGGATATAGCTGCCACCTGGAAGGCACGAACACTCCCATCCACGATCGTAACAGACAGTGGCTAGCTGCCCCTGTCTATTAATCCAACATTGAATCAATACAAATCACTCTCAGAACAACAACAACTACTACTAACCACACATACGGCAGTTTTCACACTTGACTCACACAGTTTTATGCTTATTTACTCCAACATGAGCACTACTCCTCCTCTGATCTCTGATTCGGTCTGACTATTCCACTACCGCTACCAAATATCTACAAATAGCACTGACGCCATGAGAGGAGCTTCACTGTGGTAGCCGTGCTGGTGATGCTAGCGATTCGGGTAGCTGTGTCGCAGGCCAGCCATGTGTGACATTTGCTTGGGCGCCACGATCAAAAGAAGTGGGACAGGATTGCCGATCGCAAACACATCTTACAGGATGTTTGTTCTTTGTGCGAAAAAAGCGACGTTATTTTTCCCTTAACTTGTCACTTTATGATGAACTCGATGCTTTGTCCATTGCGGTAGCACAACAATTGCCTTCAGGTTCGTATGTTGGCTCATACAGAGAGAATATCAGAGTGCGGATAATGCTTTCATATAGCAAATGTTCATATCTGGCTGGCATTATTATTTTGGGCGAAAAAGGACATCGCGCTTAAGAACTATCGCAGTGGATTATCTCACAGGCAGGGTCACAGGCCAAAGCCTTGGCCTGTTGGTCGGCTTATTATTATTATTATTATTATATGTAATCGTCCTCGCGTTAGTCCAAGGGTACCAGCATGCTCTATCTACCGAGATCCCTAGCGTCGATTCTTGACAACCGACAATAGGGCAGCGACCAAACCTGACCTCTGCTGAAGGTGTCCCCGACGCTGAATGATCTATTAATAAGGCCTCAGGCTGAAGCTGGTCCGCGCTAGTGAGAAATGACCTGTCTATTGTGCCCGCGTGCCTCGTATTCGCTTAGCTGTTCCTTCTATAAGCCAAGGCCAACTGTGTTGAAGAAAGGGTACCTCCCCCCCCCCCCCCACCAACCGTGTGAGAGTCAAGACAAGCCAGGAAATATTGGGGTCGCTGCCCAGCGGCGGTCTTCTTCGACAACACACCGATATGCTCCTCATAGTCCTAACTGGAGGGAGTGATGTTGCTATGGAAACGACCCCATACCCGTCGCCACCCTCTAAAGATGACTACGAGCCTGCGGACGATAAGAGAAATTGTGGTAACGTACATATGGATACTGCCGGATGGATAGTTGGACATCAGAGAGAAGAAAGCCACACATACGAGCGGCCGAGCGGCCCCTAAAAACGATCACGCAACCTGTAGCGAAAGCTGTTTATTTGAATATTGAGCGTCACTATGCCGCTCCTGTGTTTTTATACTATTCGCGCTAGCAGTCCTAACCTTGGTGGACGATAATAGTGATAGTAATGATCTAACCATTATAAGCAGACTGGTATTGTACTAAGTCTAAGATCCGAGTAATAGAGTCACATCAACAGCTGAACTACGTTATGCATTTGTACATGTGTGTCGAAATACATAATATACCCTCGCGTACCCACACACATATATCGTTAGCACGAAGTTGTGAATTGGTTGAACCGCATTTGAAACAATAGGAACGGTCTAGGGCCTTGTGGAGGACCGACACGAGCGGAGCGGCCGAGGCACTTATTGTCGGCACGCTTCCACAATCTGCGGTTCGCGCTTTTCGCTTTCTACTTTTTGTTTGGTACGAGAAAAACTGCACGATGTGCGCATCCGTCGCTTCAGCACGAGTCTGCTGCAGACGTTCGCTAATGAGTCGCGTCTGCGTTGGATTTATTGCCGATGGGGACCACCGCGAACGGTCCGAGCTTTGCCGGGCCCGCGTGGCCTTCTGTGGCCCACATGCGAGATCGTGGTTCAAGGCTAAGTCTTTGCTCATCGGGACCAAGTTGGGAAAAATATCGCCCGTCTTTGACAATCGTCCCGCCTCGTACGAAGTAGTTCTATCGATGCCCGGCTATCGTGTGCAGAGGCGTACTGGCGGGGAGAGGCTTGTCCGTTGTTCCCTTAGATGTTGTGTCTGTGAGAAAGCCAATGAAAGTAATCACTCGAATGTTGTGATGTAATTAAATTAGCTAGAATAGGCTCGGTAAATGCCAACGGATACCAACGGTCTTGCGTAGTGCAAATTGAAGTTGAGAGAGAAATAGAAAGGAACATTAAAAACACTAAATATCCAATATCCACTCTCCAATCGAAATACACACAGTGTCGCCAGCTGCTTTTAAGATAAAGAAAAAGCACAATCTGAAGCAACAATGTTGGTAGAATATGTATCTGGAAATTATCAGATATAGTTTTGGGCCTCGAAAGTTAGCTGTACTCCAACGACAGGATAGAATGATTCGTATGTCTCTACCAAGATCGGCACTACCGGAATACAGCATAAGCTGGTGATGATGCAAACCGGCGCAGTTTGGGACATCAAGTATTAAGGAATACTAAGGTTTTCGGGCTGACTCTCAGCCAACATTTAACGTCCACGGTACTGCTGTTTAGCATTGCTTCGTAAGACGGACCCCTAAATGCAAGTACTGGGGATATCAAGTACTATATATTCACGAGTATATTTCGTCCACGAAGAAGGTAAAGATTGGTATATAAAGCCTGAGGTCGAGTGTAGCTTGGACATACTAGCGCCACTGGTCGTGATACAACCCATGTGTACTTGGCTAGAAGTGCTGGTCATTGGTACAAATGACGTTGGTTCAACAACAGTACGATTGTTCTATCTTGTTATATCCAGCTAACCGAGACCGCACATTGTGATCGTTGCAACCCGATGTCAGTCTGCATGTGCTTCCTCGTGAACTCGCCATATGACTCGTGTACATCCGTGTATATGCAATGCATTATATAGCACCATCGGTGCTATCTAGCTAAGCAATTGCCTAGTGCCAGATGAAATATCGGATCCACCATGAGTCATTGTCGCAGGCAATAGAATTGACGGGAAAAAAACCTACTTAATGTTGTTGTCCATGGTGCGCCAATGTGCAGAAAGAGCTGGCTAGACTTCCGCGATCGCTATAAAACTCGCTGCCTCGCTGGGCCGTCCCTCCTCAGATGGAGTCAGGCGTTCCGGCAGCAGCGCGGCAACAGCAAGCAGCATCCTCAGCAACCAGCTACTGCCACCATGGGCTCGCAGACTTTGTGTAAAAGTTTCTCTTGTCAGGTCGGAGACGCCCTGGCGAGTTCTGCCGGGAGAGTCTGACTAGTTCTTGGTCTGCACACTCGGACGCGTCGAGAAAAAATCCGACCACAACGCCGCGGCCGTCGGCCCCGTCCCCGTCATCCAAACGACGAAGCGGAGTTAATCTCGTTTCCTGCTGAGAATAGGCAGGGTGAGACTTCCTTCGAGCTTCTGGGCGGCCGATGACGAGCAGACCCCTTGCCTCCCTCAGTCGTTCTTCCAGTCGCTCGGTCCGTACCCTTTATATCTATCTCTGTATCTCTGCCTCTCGTTCGTCCTCGTTGCTCTCTCAGTCTATCTCCACACCGCAGATATTTCGAAGGCCGCTGGCCTTCCTGCCGGTTCATTTCGGTAGCTGCTCCCATCGGTCGCGGCTTCGCTGGGTTGCTGGTTGGGGCTCGGTTTTTTGGCATCTCCCTCGTCCGTGGTCGCGGGGGCCGAGGAAGAGGAGAAGTCTGGACGAGCACGTAGTTGAGGCTGGGAGTTGCGGCGGCGGCCTTGCGAAGACCAGCCAGCTCTGAGGGAAGCGCCAGCAATAGCAGCGAAATGCTGAAATCTCCGTTCTGCCAGCTGACCTCCGCTCCACTCCGTCGCCGTGCTGCTAAATCCAGTCTTCGAGCGTAGCGAGTCGAGCCGACTCGCTTGCTCGTTGATAAATATGAACGACGATGATGACTCAGACGATGACACCATAGTCAGCTTGAGCATGGCTTGCCGGCGCTGCTGACGGAGGAAAGGTGGACGAACCTCTGTACTGCTCCTCGAGCAGGCATCTCCACAGTAAGAGATCGTCGCACGGTACAGGCCCAGGCAGAAAGATAGTTATAGCGAGACAGAGGTCGGGGTCTGGGGTGTCCGGTCAGCGTAAGTGTGCGCGGTAGCCGTTGGGGATGTGGAAGGTTGGAGGACTAGCGGCCAACAGGGACTCCTGGGAGCCCTATGCCGCTGATGGAAAGAATATCGGCTGGCGTCAGAGAGGGAAAAGATTAAGAGCGAGAAGGACGGAGAGAGGGAGATAGTGAGATAGTGAAGTTAACATGACAGCAGCAGCGCCGCTAGTGGTAGTAGCAGCAGCAGCGGTGGTGGTGGTGGACTCCAGCCGTGCGTGATAAGCGTGTACGCTTCTTACGCTCGACGCCCCCCGGATCGGCAGCGGCCAGCTCCAGCAGTGTGCCGTCCATCCCATGGGTAGAGGACAACGGTGGTGGCCTCTCGTTCGAGCCTCCAAGTCTGCATTCCAGTTTCTCCCACGAGTGCCGCATGTGCCTGTCGCCGTACAGTCACAACTAAACTACCGCCGGGCACGGCACCGCCACCACCATCATCATCATCAGCGACAGCAGCTCCTTCCGTTGCTGTTTACTTGACAGTCCTTTGTACGTATCCGTATGTATGTGTGTGTGTGTTCGTTCGTGCTGCGCGCACGCCTCTGGACAGCGACAGGCACTGCTCGCAGCCGCCAGCTCTCACTGGCCCGGGGCAGTTGTGACGTTTTTTGCTTGACCCGGCGACACCCAGCCCTGCCTCCTCGTCCGCCCTTGAAATCTGCCGCACCGTTGTGCAGGCGATTACTTCCCGCTCCCAGTCGGAGAACGATATCCTCACCCGCGTCAGCAATCCCCCCATCGCTCCCTTCCTCGTCGCTGCAAATCTATTAAGCGGCGAAGAAGTTCGCCACTCGCCACCATTGGGATCGCATATACAGTCGACCAGAACGACGGCTATCTGAGACGAGCAGAGGTGAGCCAGCAGCGCAGGACGAAACACGTATTTAGGTCAGGTGGATGCTGAAATCGAGACGTGGGGTGTGTCTGATTCGATTTGATCTGATCTGATAGATGGCTCTGAGCTATGATTAAATTGCTGCAGATATAACCCTTGACGCCAACGTCGGTTTTGGTGGACATTATTTATAACTGTGGCGAAGTTCAAGGGACCCGGGTGACAAAATCGTCAATGCTCTCGTTGCCTCTGCCGCATTGAGCGCTAATACTTTAGTACGGCTGGCCGAGCGAAGTTTTCGCATAAAGGGTATCCATACTTGTTTCCCAATTGTCTCTTGGGAAGCGCCGTTGTTCAGGACAGACATGACACACATATATATATATATATATATTACTAGGGACTTAGATATGTATAACACAATGCAGTGTAAATAAATGATGAACTTATAATATATATATATATATCGTACACAGCTGTGGAATCCGAATCTACGCTCCGAAGGTGATTGCCGTTCAGTAGTCCGACGGCGTTTGTCGAAGAATTGCATTCCAGCCCGACCGTACTGCTGGGCGCGGACGCCTCTGAGGAACGTCATTATACGCTGCCGTTGACTCTATCGAATATGATACAACCAACACCACGTGCAAGTTCCCCTTTGCCGTATATGCTAGTGGTGGGCGCATATATATATATATATATATATATATACATGTACATATACATACACCAGATCTAAGCGAACGACGATAAGGAAACGCAGCGTTTACCGTGCCAAGCTTCAGATCCTTCACTAAAGATGTCTTAAATAGACCTCAGATCTGCATCTTCTATTCAGGGGGACCCTATTGTTCGACTGGATAGATATTGTTAGATTGCGCCATACACGCAGCCCTTCATGTAAGGCCTCTTCTGTCAGGACTGCGATGCCCATACTCCACTGAAATGCTGCGCAACGATGTGCAACTAGACCTGTGTTTAGGCCATAGACACAGACATGGCTTGTCCTTGCCACGTCATATGCATGGTGGATCTAGTCTCGACATCTATCGGAGGTTGCAAGGGAACTCGTTCACAGTGCTATCGTGCTCGCTAGGTAAAACATCCCAGCATTCGTTTGCAAGTTTAACACATTATATGTCGACATTCAGAGATTAACTATTGCTGTCACATGAACTAGCTGCGTTTTGAAATACAGAGATGAAACCTGCATCATGGCTTCATAGTAAAGTAATTACTGAACTAAATAATTACAAACTTGTTACCGCAACGAGAAACCAGGTGGCCATCACCATGCCAGGGCTAACGCCTGGTGGCATTGGTGGCAGAGGTGTTGGGAGGTCTCAGCTACCGCAGAAAAAGAGTGTAGTATCCAGAATGTTCCAAATCGCAGGCAGCAGATGTGTTTCCTTGCAAACAACCCTCATCTAGCGTTTTGCGGACTGGCATTGCCTTTAGATAGGCCACACATCAGATCGGATCAACTGTTAAATTGAGCTGTTTCCACAAACCTATGAATTACCTTGTTCCCGGAGATTTGTTCGTGCCCCGACACGCGCAGCGCGGCTCTTTTGCCATCGCGACGTAACACCGATCTGCTCTTCCTAAGTGAATTCCCAGCTCCACTGGCGATGACGGAAAGTATGTTGCACTGCCGCGAGTGCTAACGCTTGCGAAGATGGTACCTATAGGCCTGATAATACTTCTAATCTCGGCAGATAGTGGAACACGCAGGGCCATGCGTTATTCTTCATAAGTGCTTATTATCTAGTGTGTGCGGAGATAAGTGAAGGACAATGGCTTCGGCGAGGACGGCCCCGACCGAAGACCGTCGCACGAACGCTAATACTAATACGCTGTCTAGCTAGCCGACTCCCAGCCGGTCGGATCACCGTGTGGATAAATTGGAAACGAGCCTCATCCATAACACTAAGAGGGTGTTATTCATTCATTAGCAAGTAATTTGTATTGAGCTTACCCTGCCATCATCCCTAATCTCAGTTTCGTTCATTTCCCATGAGCAGTAAGTAGAGACACCATTTACCATCTCTATTTCTCGATGTTTGATGAACATCCTGTTTGCACAGGGACGCACACGCTGCACACCTGGGTGACACACTCCGCATCCTCATTAACGTTGCAGTGTAAAATGAAGTTAGAACTGCAAAACGAAGGCGCTAGAAAGTTTGCAGTTGACATTTGTACTAGCTTTATAGAACGGGAGTTTATTACACAAATTCGGCACGCTATACAGAGCGTATCTTGGATATTTAACGTGAACAGGTCTCAGCAGGAGTCCGTTTCACAATTTACCACGAGCGCTGATCATGAATGCGCGTCATGTTAAACCGTTACAGGTGATCGTGTCACACATGTTGTCGACACAGTGAGCAACATCATTAGTTTTCATCATCCGTTAGAAGATTAATTCCGGCTGAATACCAGAATACACTAACAATATCTTCGCGCATAAATGTCCATCCAATGTGCCGAGTTCCCATTACACCAATGGGACCAACCCTTCCGAGTGCAAATTTAGCGATTGGGTGCCCAAGTCAGAAAGCTTTCCTTCTATCCCTTCTACTTGCGAACCCTTGGATCACGTGGTAGCTTCGGGTCACCTTGGCATTCGTATCTGCTCTGACAATAAGGATGAAGGTGCGTGATGTGCATAGCGTGTGCCTATATCATATAAATATACACATCATATACATCTAGCTTACTGATGAATCTGCACACGCGTCGGCTTCGGGTGCGTCGAGTGGAACTCATGTTTTCAGGTTTCTTGCTAGAGTATATTAGCAATATATAGTCACAATAATATTTAGTGTATGCTGTAATATGATCATTTCTGCTGCTTCGGCCTTCCCCCCTTTGATACACGTGTATGTATTTGCATACACGTACGTTCACCCTTTAAGAAATGGGGGCTAAATGTACAAATCTTCAAGATGCGTGTCGTATTGCGGATCGCACTAGAGAGCAGCTATATGACACCGTGCCAAGACTGAAATAAATTTCATTATTTTGGGGTGACATGCTGTATAGCTTGCTATGCATTGTCGACCAACGTGCGGTAGTGGATTTGCCGCGATCTTACTTTACGGGTTAGCCTCCACTCGTGCTAGTCTACGCTGCCTATCCGTGCTCTTAAACTAAAGCATGCGGTATCTGACGGCCGTCATTACCTTTCTGCTGCTGTCGTTGTTACTGTTGTCTCTCGCCAGTACACGGCCGCCATGTTCATCCTTTCTAGCAGTTAAGCGGTCAGTGGCTCTGTGCAGTTTTACTGGATGAAGGTGGCTCTCCCACCACCATAGATGGTAGAGATAGGGAGGTGTATTTTTGTGTGTGTATGTGGTTTTTCCTCCGTGCGCTTGCTCGCACTAACGTACGTATGAATGTCTCACCGTGTGTTTGTCGTCGACGGGTTTGGATGAGTTCTGGTAGGCGGGAGATTCTAGTCTGGTGGACTCCGCGACTCCGCGAACAGCTATTTTCGGATGGAGGACGAGAAGTTGGCAGCCCGGGGTTTTGGGACGTCCCAGCAGATTTGTCCTGGCGACGATTTCCGAGTGGGTGAGCCATGAAGGGTCCGCGTTTGTCCGTGACGAGTTCGTCGACGCGGAAAAAGCAAGGCTGTGTCATCATAAGAGGCCGGAACAGCGACCTGGCAGGACCGGGTTGCCGGGGGGGAGTTGGGCGTAGGATTGAGGGTTTCGCTGTTAGGAAGACTATCGGAGCTAGAATGAGGCAGTACCTGTTCGTCTCTGTCTATCCGCGAGGCCGATCCATGGACGGAGGTTTGACGGCACGTCGCTCGCTGGGGACGAACGACGGCCAAAACTAACAGGGAACAGGACCAGGGCGAGGCACGAATGAGACAGGAGGAACAAGGTTGAGAGCTGGACAAGTGCGAAGGTTGCTACGACAACTCTCTCCCCCTAACACCACAAACCACCCCAACCCACGACCCCCCTGCTTTTTTTTCCGGATATACTATGTGTGTGGGTCTGCAAGTCTTTATGGTATGATGGATTAAAAGCCGCATGCAATAGCATACGATGGGGGGTTACGGGGATAAGCCCCCGTCACGGTAACGGCCAGTGCTTCAAAGCGCTAAGTGCAAAGAAAGGAAGTGCAAGCACGTCATAAATTGTAAGCTTATCGACGGCTATGCAGGCGCTTAGAGGGTTTCGGGGTTACGGACAATACGCTGGGAGCTGGTAGGGAGGGGGTGCGACCGACCAAGAGGGAACAACCGAAAATCGAGGTAGCGAATGTGGACAAGACCTTCTCAGATGAGGAAATAGGGACTGGATGTAAACCTATGATGATGCTGATGCTGGAAACCTGCTCCGAAAAAACGATGCCAATTGGCGGGCTAGCCTTAGAGGTGTGTTATAACAGAAATTCGATGAGGGGATCGATTCAGATTCAGATATTTTGTTTGGCCCGATTAGAATCGAGCAAAATCGAACTGCATACGCGCGCTGTCGAGTTGTCACAAACTTCGGCGAAGTCAACCTTAGCCTGTAGTCAAGGGTAAGCTGCCAAGCTTCTGAACTGCACCTTCACCGAGAGCGATCGAATGGATTCGCCGGATGGATGGCCACATGAGATTGCGTGTAAGACATTGGCATCAAGTAAACTGAACGATTTAAATTGTCTGTTTCAAAAACGTCTTCGGATGAACACACCAAGTCGTTGGACGAAAACTATCCTGTGGATGACGTTCTTTCATATGTTGTTGAGCAGTGCAGGAAGTCGTCGACAATCGAGGCGTCAACTACAGATTACGAATTAATCACGTAGTTGGTTCCGAAGGAGGCCTTCCCTGCAATATATTTTCTTTCATTTTTTTTATAACTACATACTATTGCTAGCATTATTCTATTAAAAACACACACTTCTATTTAAGTATGTATCTACATAAATTTAATATATAAATAGTTACTGGGAATCTTGCCTGGGAAACCTTACCTTCGAACCTTACCTCCTTAATTTCCCATAGGGTTGTGTTCCTCCACGAATACCCTGTGGTTTGTTTGTAACCGTCTACGTAGATCTACGCAGACCTACACCATACGCCCGTAGCGAAGTTTGCAGACGTAAACCATTCACTTGTTGTGTGGCTTGCAGCATTAGCTGGAGCTGTAGAGCTGCGAAAGGTAACGCCAAGGGACTCCCCGAATTCGGCTCGATGGAGAGCAATAGAGGGATATAACAAAGGGCGAGAGCGAGAGTCGTGGTTTCGCCAGCTACTGCTGGCTCTCCGACGCAGAGGCGGAGATTCGGTTGCCTCCAGCCGTCTACCAGCAACTGGGATATCTCTGGCGTTGGCAAGCCTATTTTTAAGTGGCGGCTGTGGCGTGAGCGTTGTCGGAGGTGAGAATTGCCTCGCCAGGCTTGATGCGGCGACAGCAGCAGCAACAGATACTGGATCCAGGGCCTTCGTAGTGGCTGATAGAACAGCAGCAGGAGCAGAAACACCAACCGCAACAGCAGCGCCAGTAACATAGGCATATAGCAAGAGTAGGCTAAAGTGGGAGCGGGCGAGGAGCACTTATGGGCGAACTGAGAGACCACCGGCACCATCACCGGCACCGCGTCAAGACGCCATTCCAAGCTATAGCCGGAAACCTGAGCAACCTGCCTACCTGGGGTGCGGGCAAGCCGACAGTACGGCCAAGTACCAAGCTAAGGAAGTGGAAGGCTGAGGTTAGGTAAAACGGCAGGATGGAAGGCACAGAGCGAGCAGGGCGGTGGGAGCAGATGGCGAGGGGATTAAGGGGCGGAAAACGGGCGCCGAGGAGCTAAATGTGTTAGGGGAATACAGAACAGTTAGGTGAGCTGTGTGTACCAGCCCCCTTGATGATGCTGGTAGTACAATTATGGTGCACGCTCGCCCTCTCGCATCCTCACACAGACACACCCATACACCCTCGTACACTGTGACACACACGCTCGGAAGGACAGACAGACTGATCCAGGCACGCGCAGGGCTCTGCGTGTAATGGCGTTCTAATGTTGTGGAAACAATGCCGACAATGGGGCAGGCATAGGGGGACAGAGAGAGAGAATCGCGGAAGGCATATCGCCAGTGGCGTCGTGGGTGATAGAGGGAGAGAAAGCTGTACGAAACAGATGCCGGCAGCAGCCGTGCCGATCTTTGGTAGGATTGCACAGAGAGGCTGGGACTGGTGTAGAGAAATAGAGAGTAAGCAGTCAGGCTCGGCGGGACGAGTCTGCAACCGCCAGCTTAAACTGTTCCAATGGCCGCGGCATCAATGCAAGCGAGCACCGCAGGGCGTAGTGCATGTAAGCATGCAGTTAGCACTGATACAGCGTTCCGTCGGGCACTGGCGTCAAGGTCGGTTCACTATGGTGCAGCGGAAGTTCGGTTGGTCTACTGTACAGCAATTAGAGTTTGCTCGAAGAAGGCGGCTTCCTCGCAGCGGGAGGCTGAACCGGCTGTGACGGCCGCTGTATAATTAATACCTAGCGAATTAGTGTAACAACGACACTAGAGGTGAGAGAAACAAGCACCGACGCTGTCACTGGGATTACGGGCATCGTAGTAATCACCTCGTCCGTCGTGAGTGATGCTGGCAATGTCGAAGCACCACTTCAGTGGTCGTCATAGATGACCAGTGATTGTATCGTGGTGATGTAGTTGTGTACGTACACAGCGGTACCCTTGGTATGGTGTATGATGTATGTACAGTGTGGGAACTAGCCTATATGACAGAGAGGATTTTTTTTCCCAGTTGACATAGGTCACTTATATATATATATATATATATATATATATATTTCGGAAACACCAATTGGCTTTCAGTTGTCGCACAACTTCAAACCTATATATATATATATATATATATATATATAGGTTTGAAGTTGTGCGACAACTGAAAGCCAATTGGTGTTTCCGAAATTATCATTCATCGAACGTCGTGTGACGCCTAACACGATACAATATAATAATAATAAACTCTCCGCAGTTGTCGCTGTAGATGTAGAAGCAGTAGTAGTAATAGTAGTGTATCCTACTCCCGGGGTTTATCCAGAGCGTATAAACCCCGCGTAGATCCCGTGGAGGCTGTTTCTCTAACAAGTTTTGCACACAGCTGCAAAAATGGTTTGTTAAGCGTCGAACAAATTGCTAGCCAAGAGGAGCTTCAAGAGGAGAACCAATCGTTTTCATTTTAACGGGACCAACTCGAGGGAAACCAGCCTCCGCAAACGCTGCTTTAGACATCATCTTTATATCCGCTACTGACTGAAGACTCCCTGTGGAGATTGTGTTAGCCGTACCGCATTTATATATATATATATATATGATGAAGAGATATATATAGCAATATGACAACCTGCATTATTGAGTCGGAAGTCAATTTTGAGACCGAACGACGAGAAGTGCTTGGGATATATTCAAATAGACTCGTGCGTCTGTATGAGGGCTTAGAGCCCGGCGGATGGTTTGCTGTGATACGAAGTGAGCTTCCATTTTTGGGGCGATTCAGTCATCGAGAACTCAGGCCCTCACGGAATTCATGGGATCAGCAGCAACGTTGCGGTTCTTGCGTGCTGAACAGTTTTGTCAATGTTCTTGTATATGGTAACGAAAGCGAGAGGGGGTTCTGGATGATTGCGGGTAGAACCGCATAGATTGCGTTGCGTTGCACAGCGTTGCTGAGCCGACGAATGTTACGTACTTCATCGTATAATGCTCCCAATGTCGCTGGTGCTTCTCCGACTGAGAATGCAATGTTCATTGCCAATCGATTGCCCTTGAGATGGGAATGTTTCGTGCCGAAATAGCTGTCACCTCCTCGTGTGATGTCGAACGGCTCTCCTGAAATTTTTGGTTTTGACCAAGTCCTTTGGAGATTTTGAATGCTCGCCACAAATTGTATTCTGCCGCGAGGTTTGCTCCTTCGCGCAAGTGGTGATGTCTATCGCAATACATCTTAGATCGAAAATACAATAGATCTACCGCTCTCTGAGAGAGTTTCCAAAGGCCAGAATGAAGCTGATCCCGGCTGTGCCACGTTTAAAAGGGGTGTCACGCGGCATTGGCGTCGGCGGCACAGCGTGTCCTGTCGTTGACACGCAATAACAGCCAGGTCGGTAGGCCCCAGTAGGCAATGCCGGCGGCAACGGCCAACCTGTTATCAGACAGTGGATACTGGTTTGTGCTAATAGGCCAATTAGGGAAGCCTTCGGGGCCATGTGGGTGTTGGGACGGGCGTGGTGCGGACGCATTGCCATCCGGTCGTCGCATTACCAAGTAGGATAAGGTAGGCTGAATCGAGCCAGCAGCGAAACCGGCAGGGAGTCAAGTCCCGGAAGCATGACCACTGAGGACCGCGGCTCTGTCCACGCTGAATCCACAAAGAAGGGACGATCGAACGAACGGACGAACGCCAAGGGTATGACAGCTCGGCCCTTCTTGCCTCAAGCTACCCCCCGCTTCTATGGGAACGGGATTCACCGGGTCACTTCGAGTTAGCCATGGGGATGGATACCCCTACGGGGCGTATCCGTATTTCGTTGCCATTTGCGAAATGACGGCAACGGTAACATGACAACTCACTCAGTTCAGTACCTACCACGTAGTAGTAGAACACGTCGTAGGTGCACACGGCGGATGAAGCGGCTCGACGCCGACGGATGGACGAAGCAGCGCATGAGCAAACGGAGGCGACTATTTTCAATCCATTCACAATTTCAGTGTACCTAAATGGAATAGTACTGGCCACAGCAGCCTGTACACAGCTCTGCTGCGCGGCAGCTTGCATGCACTTATTATATGAAATTAGCTATAGGTGCGGCAGCAGCAGTGGATAGGTGCGGGGGTTTGATCTCCGCCGTTGCACATTTGCATTCAGGGGTCCGTCTTACGAAGCAATGCTAAAGCAGTACCATGTTGGCTGAGAGTTAGCCCGAAAGCCTAGCAGCAGTGGGTCCGCCCTGCCTAAAGAGCACTGTCTACTGTATCCACCCTTACTGTTAGCGCGGTGGTTTGGGCGGCTAAGTCTCTGGCTGCCGAAGGCCGCGGGTTCGAGCCCCGTTGCGTGACCTATAAGAGAGCTTTAGCATTGTGAACTTGCGGCTCCTTTAATAAATCAATAAAACTTTATCTTTACCTGCATCAAGAGAACTATACACCAAGGGCGTATGAAGGCAGATGCAACGAGCGCAGTGCAGCTCACGAGGGATGTCGCTTCTGGCTGGCCTGCAACTGTAGCACGGCGCCAACCAACAAACAACTACCTATCCGAACCTATGTGCCTATATGGCTGTTCCTTTTAACTGCCTTCGCCCTGTTGCCGCTGCTGTTATTGCTGCTGCGGAAACAAATACCCTCGGGAAGGAAACTCGAAGAGACAAGAAGCACCGATTCAGCATCGCGAGGAACGTGGCGGGTACGAGCGAAGAGTCGGAATGCTTTCTTGTGCATTTTTCAGCTGCACGGCTTCGAAGTGCGTGTGACAATCAAAGTGGTGATGTTTTTCTCTTCGCATCCAACAATGTACGAGTACACGAATCGCACGCAGTCACACCTGACCTTGGAAGCAGTGAAGCGAATCTTAGTTGAGGCGTACAAACTTTTGTACACGTCACGCAGTCAGGTAATGGCACACTTGCGCGCGGGCGCCTAAGTGAGATTACTTATATTATATATAATAGTCAGCCATATATATATATATATATATATATTAGACTATTTTTGCCAGACAGATTATGTTAATTGCTAATCATTGTATGGTTGAAGTAGACGCACTATTAAGTTAATTGGCGATTCGTAGACATTGATCGACCCCCACTGTTGTACATTTAAATTTAAAGGGGTCTGTCTCATCGAGCAATGCCAAAAGCGGTACCGTGGGCGTTAAATGTTGTCTATGAGTCAGCCCGGAAAATTTACTAATAATAACAAGGGCCATTTTAACTTGTTACTGCCTCGAATTTACTACAAAGAACAATCGTACCTTGTTCCATGACTGACGTGTTTTTCAAAATTTGATAGTGTAATGTACATATTTCTCGCAAAGGTAAAACGTGATTCTTGAGGATTCTTTCCATCGTCGTCGATATGTTGAATACCAGTCTCTCTCCTGAGGGTCTATTGTATTGGCTGTTTCGGCTTGGTTCTTACGCAGTCTAATATTGTAATACAATTCGTGTGCTTATACATATAACTTCGTGTTCTCCAACTCAGGTGAACATTGCCGGCTTCATCAAAATACTAATCTCCGTAAATTATTTGAATTCATAAAAAGCGACAGCAAAGAAAACACATCTGGCTGATATGACGTTCTACGGATGAAGGAGAGCAAGATTAATATCATAATAATATAACGATAAAAATTAACATCAATAATATCATAGTTGGGTAGACGTAGGTTTGCCTGGTACTCAAACGCGTTGTAGAAAAGTCCTGCACGGTTCACTTACGCGCCGCTGCTGACCGTTGTGCTGGCCAAAAAGTTGCTCGGCCCTTTCATTAATGACAGACAAGGTAAAAAACGATTAATGAGAACTGTCGAGCTGGTTAATGATTTCTCTTCGCCATAAGGAAAACGCATACAGCCAAACGACTACGCCTGGTTCACCAAGCATGCTTTATCAACACAATCTTCGCGTAAATGAGCAAGTTGGGCATTGCAAGCGGATTCGTGCAGGAACTAACCCCAAGCCAGTGACGCTT
Source organism: Stratiolaelaps scimitus (assembly GCA_019614645.1). NCBI lineage: Eukaryota > Metazoa > Arthropoda > Arachnida > Mesostigmata > Laelapidae > Stratiolaelaps > Stratiolaelaps scimitus. The sequence continues at coordinate 3,281,199 of JABWDB010000008.1, read as the reverse complement.
GTTCCATCAAAATCAGCGATTAATAAGATATAGAGCGATTAGGATCGCGACTATAAAATTCGTCGTCTGCGGAATTGTGCTCATATCATGGAACCGTTGCCCGGCATCAATTGTGTGTACTAGTGTTACCTTCGTAGAAGATAAAGCGGTTTTATTTTCTAGCAAAAAATTGAAATACATCAACACATTGAAGGCAGACACCGACCGCGTTCTTGGTCGGTGTCTCTCGTCGACCGGCTCCTCAGTCTGCGACGAACTGAGCGAGAAATAGCCAGAGTGAAATGGAAGAAAGAGGTGGGAGTACTAACGCGGAACCAAGAAACGAAACACAGCAGAAGAACGAAAAAAAAGAACACTTCGTACCCAACTAATGTACCGAACTTGGCGTCAGTCATTTACTCACTCAGTCTTAGACTGAACCTCTACGTCAGCCACCTCCGTCCTCAACCGCAGCCTGGCCAGCATCTGGCCGTAAGAGCCCGCAAGCGTGAAACGTTTCAACTCGCGAGCAAGAGGCAGTGGAACAACGCGCTGATTGCATGAGTCCTTATCTCTCTATCTATCTCGCCGTATATGCGTTTCTCTGTGTGTACGACCATGGGGCGTTTATGTTCGACACAGTTGGCGGCGTTCCCGACTGTAACATCGTTTCGGTTCTCTTCTGGGTTAGTGGCGAGGTTGGACCGAGTTTAAATCGAGTCTGCTAGACAAATCCTGCTGCGCAACGCTCAGTGTACGCTTCGATGGCTGTGAATGTCTTATTTCTTGTGTGCATGCCCCACGGCCAGCACGCCCGCTACAGGGTAAAGCAACGTGGCAAAAATAGCAAGCATTGCCTCTTGCGGATGCTCTATCAAACCAAGCAGGTCTTTGGTAAGACCGGTAGAACAGCAATGGTGCAAGCAAAATGCACAAAATTTGAGTAATTTAGTAGAATTCTAGACTTCTATCTAGATTTATATATATATATATATATACGTTTCGATTTTTATAAGATGAACGCATCTAAAAGGATAATGCCTGGATAGCAGCGTTTATTAATGCGTCTGATGTCTCCGGATGCTTCAATCACAAAGTGTGCTCAAGCCTTTACCATGAAATCATCGTACCGTTATAGATGTAGTCATGCGTTCGCACCTGTTCAGCCTCTATTGCCCTCGGCGATTTCCGCTGAAACCCTCGAGTGATTCTCCGATCGACAGATACAACGAACATATTTAACGGGTACTAACCGGCGAACGGTAATCGACTAGGCGCATTACCGATTCTCATCCCCAATTAGCGTGAGTTATCGTCGAAAGGGGGTTTAGAGCTAATCGCAACCCCCTCCTTCCCTGTTATTATGACGGAAAAAGTTCGAAGCACACGAAAATACTGAAGTTTGTCGTTGCGCCATTTCGAAAATGGCCTCCAAAACGTGAAACCCGCCATGCTTACAATGTCGTTCGCCTGAGTTCGCACTGGAATTTTGGTTAGGTATTGCATAGGGGTACAGGTAATGGATGACGTATTTGAATGCTTCACTACCCCGACGATAACTGATGAGACCTAACTAATAACGTCGATTTCGACCTGACACAATGTGTATCGGTCAGTTTGGCTGCCGCATTCTCGTTATCAAGTTATTCTATTATATATAGATAATACGTAATAAACGTGTATCTTCGAAATGAACACGTGTTACATGTTGACAAAAATATCCACATACAGTGACCGATGATAAATGCAATCGAGCTGGAAGTGTTCGCCTCACGGTCACTTCAATCGTAATCTATGCGTTCGGTTATCTCGACCATACCTTTACCATACCGTGGAAACGAGCGACGGACACGTTGTCTCCCTCTTGGCGCGCAATTACCAGCACAGTTTTTGTGAGGCTTCCGTATCCTATAGGCTGCGTTTGTATGTGCCTGTGATTAATATTATGAAGGCCGACGAGAAAGGTAGAAGCCATAAATATGACTCGGTGACTCGTTATTGCTACAGGGTTAACGGATCTAGCTGTAGATTATCGATCGAATACGAAACCAACTAGCGAAACAGGATCTAAGGTGTATTGCCTTAAGACTAACGATAAGCGCACCAAAGTAAAATACAGGGTGAGGATCAACGGGCTAAAGGAGAAACATAACGACTGTAGAGCAAGTGTTGTATGCAGCGTTTTCGACTGAAGCACATTGTGTACCGCCGAAGGTCGAATCGCACCAAACGCAAATCCTACGAGAAGGCGTGTCTACCAAAGCGAGCGGCAACCGTTATCTCCTGTAAATGTGCGACAGACTATGTTAATTGTAGACCCTGGCCGCCGCTTGAAACGACCACTATCAGAAGCTCAAGCAAACACAGGGCAAGCAGAAATGGCAAGGACAAAGGCACTTCACCCCGCCGTTTTCGGCGCGACCTGTTTCATAACAAGGGGACTTGGGGGGCGCACGACGAGGTAAAAAGGCTGTGGAGCGCTGATGATGTCCGTGATGTTACCTTTGATGATGGTAACGATGGGGCATGGAAATAATGACGAGGAAGAAATGGTTACCTTGATGTACCATATGAGTACATTATAGGTATACGTGCGGTTCTTCCCTTTATTTTGCGCCTATCGTATATAAAGTATATATCCGTACTCAACCGCAAGGATTTCAGTCTCGTTTCGAGGAGCACTGATACTGATAGCAGTAGTAATTGTTGTTATCCAGATCTGAGCGGCACTCATTAGCACGCTCAGGTATGAGGGGCACAAAATATCTCCCCCAGATTTACTATTTAATAAAACTCAATTTAGATATGATTGGAAGACAAAATAAGGTGTTGTATTACGCACACTTCAGCCGAAGAACCAGGGGTTATCTAATTTTTTTTTCGTGTAAAATAACTATTTTAAGAATGGGGAAATAACGCATAATGTATGATTCTTATGAGAAGTGCTGTAACCCTTTAAAACCCTCCCCCTCGTTAGAGCGCCTCGCCAGGTCTTCTAGTAGCTTGGCACGGTGTGTATAGGCTGAATGTCATCCCAATCAGCCAAATGCTATGTCCCACTGGAGCCTGTTTAGAAGAGGCATGTACCCGTCGATATATCATACATTGATCGGCCCAGCGCAATACGAACGACATCCATTAGCGTGGGTAGAATGGTAGTGTGGATGGCTGCACTGATGGTCACTGAAATTCAACAGCCGCTAGATATTTACCACTCTGGGGATGGAAAGACGCCACTGTAGGCCAACCTAGCGATAACAGGCGAATGAAGCATTTTTTAGTCTTTTTTTTTTGTTTATTATGGAAATACTAAACAGCTTCGATACAGTTGCATCGGCATACATGTCGAGTTTAGAATTAATACAAAAATATAGTATCTCGGAGAGTGCCATTAACATCGTTCAATATTCAACCTATCAGCAATATTATTATCGTACGAATATCATCCTTGCAGTATTCTCATTAAATCGAATTGGTGATGGGACTAATATATATATATATATAAATTGTGCTGGAGGTAACAATAACAGGTCGGCCAGCTGTTAGAGGTTTAATACAACAACCGACTCTGTAACATTTTGTTATATACATCGCCATAGTCTTCTTCTGCATGATCGGTACGGACGGCGTGTGCGGAGGAGCTGCTGTCGTACCTCACAACTTCCGTCTTGTAACGTCCATCAGGGAGACGCGAGATATCGAGGGGAATGATGTCTCTCGTTGTCTCATGGTGCCCCCACCGCGGCTTCCTGCATTGTCAAGTATTAAAAATAGAACGTACAGCACCTCGCTACTTATGGACTCACCCGGTGAGAAGGTCGGGATGAGGCTCTGAGGATTTATGTTTCACGCAGCTGACCCCCAATGGCACCCGTCGCAACGCCAAACTAACGAGAAGAGAGCGTCGGGTGTGCCACTGCGTGCAGACCTGATAGGGACTTCTGGCTCGAATATGATCATGAGACGCGGCCGAAGGAGAGCACCGATACCCCCTCCCGCAGCACGAGCGGAGTCCATCAATTCAGTGGACTGCTCATCTTCAAAGCAACTGGACTTGGGATTGTTTGGGATCGGTCAGTCTCGTAGCCGTCGCAGCCAGCGATGGTGGCCGATGGACACCTAGAGACAGACACTTTGATAACTCAGCATTCGCTTTAGCTGCCGATCGATGCAAGTTTCGTTTTTTTTGAGTGTTCATGTACTTGTGTGTCAGTAGAACCCCTGTGACAATGGTGAACCCTTGTACTTGTGATACGCAAGAGGCGCAATGACTATAGGTCTCGTTGCTGCCATGTGACCTTATATTGTACCTACAATAGAGCTTTCGTGATGCGGTGCAACCTCCGGAAGGCTTTGGTCCACCTGCATTCAGTGGTCCTCGATGTTTCTCCCGGTATGAATCTATTCCTAGTTAATGTCCTTTTGTCTCTATTATACCAAATCGCTTCCTATACCCCATTGTTACTGTCGTGCCTTTCAATATGCCCATGCGATCACCTTAGTTGGATTAATTCTAGCATACCTTTGAAGATGTTTTAGTAGCCCGGTGACCTTTCGATCAGGTATAGTTCACAATACTTCGATCATCTTCGATCAATGTTCTACCTGTCCAAGATGTCCTTCATTGAACGGTGAATATAATATTTCGTAACCGATGGCAGGCATTTCAGTCACAAGTGTTTGTGGTTTCCTTTGATGTACGATAGGCTACTCATCTTAATCAGCAAAGAGGAGCTGGTAGATGTGTGAGAGACACAGACAGACGAGCCTTCTGCCGTAATCACATTTAAACTTTCCACATCGGTGGTGCTTCGATCCGTTCGCCATCACTTGCCGCCATCTCTGGGAGGTACCGTCAAGGCTTATTTGTTATTATACTTTGTTCGAGAGTACAGGCTGGGTTGTTTTTGTGTTTGCCCAACGCCTACCCTGCCATGTCGATATCATCAATGAAATTCTGGAAATTATATTGACTAGGCTATAAAAAAAATTCTATTGAAACATGTACACCTGGCCGATACTGATTAGACTCAGAAGATACGAATGAATGAAATCTAGCCCAATCGATATTTGTCTACAAGCATTATTATCCCTATGAGATATGACGAGGACATGCCCGGCTCAAAGGAACAAGAACGACGTATATACGAGGCGGGTAGTACTTTCACAGCCCGGTGTATTGCTGGTGTCGGTTACAGCATCAATTGGCCAATATCACTTGCTGAGCACTGCTTTAGTAGCAACAATCCTCACAACTGAACGAAGTCTGATGGTGGGAAACGCTTTCGGCAGCCTCAAATCGAATCTCGCACAACTACCGATATCGAGACAAAGATATCACACAAAAATCAGGCGTCACCTGATAGTGGATGCTAGATTAGCCCTCTGTATACTGTCACGCTACCCCTCTTTTTTGTATTACTGATCATAAATAATAAGTCAGTATTTGACTCGTACATGGCCCATAGATGCCTCACTGAAAGGCTCATGTAGATACGTGTTCGAATAGCGTTATCTCTATGCGTTGTGTTATCAGCACGAAAAGCAGCACAAAACCGCGTTATCAGCACGAAAAAAACTTCATTATTCATCGTGAACCCGTATGATATTAATATTGGATTGTGTTATAGTTCGCTGGCTACCGAGCCTACATCGGCTTGGAGATCAAGCGTAGTGGTCCAGGATAGAGACCAAGAGAGATAAAGAGAGGGTGAAGATAGACAAAGCACAGGTGCTGAGTTGCCTCCAAAGGGGCAAGTGGAGGGATATTTTTTTGTAAGCACGGGGGCTCCGCATTCTAGTGAATGTTTGCGCTGTGCATGGGCCAGTTCGTTGTTTATTATTCGCCAGCGCTGGAATGTGCACTCCACACTCACGTACATACATCCACCTCCTCCTCTGGTGGGCTCGTTGAAACCGCGCTGGAGTAATAATTCGCTAGTGCGACTTCGGGGCGGAAACTGGACGTTTATCATACCCATACTTAAAACGTCCACCAAACGCTCTGTCTGTGTGCGTGTACGCTAACAACGCAGATAGAATTGCGCGTTTGTAATGGGCCGCCGGAACAGCAATCGTGGCAGTGAAGGTTGTTGCCGGAGCTTTTAGGAGGAATATTAAAATCGAGAACTACATAATACGCTTCTTGTGGGTATTTATTCCGATTATTATTATTATTGTTATTGAACTAATGTGTATGCAGTAAATTTCCCTTTCTCCATCAGCAGAACTTAGAAGAACAAGACATACCACTACTTCGGGCATCCCTCCAACCAATAATGTATATATATGGTCCTTCTTATCTTTTGTATAATAATTATTCGCCTTCGCTCGAGTCTAATGTAAATGTCTATGGCGTTGCAGGTGCTGCGGCGTCCGTCATTTTGTCGGCTCTCCTCGTCATGTCCTTCGATCCCGAACCACCTCGTGCACGGCGCGGCGGCAGCAGGCGCAGCGGGCCAGGGGTCAGCAGGAGCACATGGTTCACACTCGCAAGCAGCGGGCCACCCCGTTTCCGCGCATCACGGCCAGACGTCAACCGCATCGACATCTTCATCGGCAGGAATAACACCGCTAACCTCATCCAGTTCGCAGCAGCAGCAGCAGCGGCAGAAACAGCAGCAACAGACAGGCTCTCAACTACCGCATGCGTCATCTTCGATAGGTCACCGCGGACAACCGCCGATGCATCCGGACAGCGAGGCTGCTCGCTTGATGGTACGTGACCTAACGATCGGCACAGCGAAACGTATACAACATAACAACATCAGACGTAGAGCGTAACTTTATCCGGAATAACATTGCATTGACATGACGTAACGAGACATGCCCTGTCCAGGGTAGTAGTTCATCATCAGCATCATCATCGATAAGAGGCAGCGTTGGTATTATTGTAGTTGTTATTATTATCATCTCGTTGTGCTCCAGGCGCCATCCTGAAGGGATGTTGCGAGGAGGGGTATATAATGGGACGAATTATCGTGGGAGATCGAAGAGATTAACAAGGAATGAATGAGAGAGGTGAATTACGGGACTTGAATTATTAGTACGCAAGGTAATGAAATGTGACTAGGACATCTCGTCACCAACACATTGCTCAAGTGAGAAAGACCTAAATTTGCCTATATGTAGGTGAAATAAGGCTGCCCATACATATCATAATATGTAAAAATAATTTCCCTATTTTCACGTCTCGATACTGTCCTCAACCATTGTGCTCATATTTTTCCACACACATACGGCATTCTTGTCACATGCCGTAAGCATCAGTTTCCATCTGGCGACCCTATCGTTGGACAGCACTTGGTGCCGTATGAGTTTGAGGCTGCCCTTGGAAATAAATAAGCCAGTGCTTCTGCTGTATTTATCTTGATTAGTGTTCTATTGGCAGAATACATTACGAGAGCTCGTTCGCGTCCTCTTATACAGCCTTGGGAGTAGTTCGAGCTCGCAGTGCACTCCTTCGTTCTAGTCATTTTATTGTGCCCGCTTAGATTATGTCGGCGGCTGTTACGTTTCGAGGTGGCTCAGTCCAGAAGACCAAATGTTGGGAATAACCTCCTCTCGTTGAGTTTCCCAAACCAACCCTAGAGTAACAGGGTTACCTATTGAAGAGTACTGGAGCAGTAGCAGATCACATCGATTACATTTGTATCGTTTGGTGGCCAACTGTCCTACGATGATACGGGTCATCGACTGCGATCTCGTTGCCATATAAAGGCATGTAATAATACCATGTAAAAATGTGTCAACGAGTGCACACTCGGCTGCGTATTGTGCCGCTCTGATATCGTGTTTCGTTACCCAAAGTAACGATTTAGTCTATTCATTTCGAATAGTCGCCGATTCAACGAGGTGTTTCGTGTCGTCTCTCCCATAGGTAGTTTCTTCCGAACATTTGCTTCAATTATCTAACTCACTCCTATATCATTGTCTCGGTGTCTGTGTGATTTTCTCAGGTGAATTCGAAAGGATCGTCAGTGTCTAGCTCCGCGCTGGACTCGGTGGCGCTCCGCAGTTCGCCGGCGGGGGACGATGATGACGATGACGCCATTAACAATGTCAAGATTCTCGTTAACGACATCACTCCGGCGAGCTCACAGGTAGGAGCGTGCAGAGGCTACGGCTGATGCTCAACGTAAGGGACGGCCACTAAAAGTGCCGGCAAAATGGGTACTGAAGGGTGACAGCTCCAGCGGCAGTGGTGAAAGAAGTGGGACTTAATGTCACTGTCTTTTTGTCAATTGTTACGACTTTCTATCTATTTTTGTATAGGCCACCCTGTTAAATGCCAAGTGTATTTGAACGCAAGCGTAAATTTCCACGAATAATTTATTCATTTGAGCAAAAATTATATAAAATAGCTAAAGAAATAGCTAAAGTGACATTCATGACCAATGTATAACTGACTCGCTCCTATCAAATATTGACTTCATTCTTACTCAGGCTAGCGGACTCCGGAGGCAGTATTTGTTGTTTAGCTGCATACTATTGAGTGCTAGCGTAACCGACGGTGCCATCCGACGACGATATGAACATACGAAAGGATATACGAATTGTTTCATATTTGTTCAGTTACCCACTATAATCTTACTAGGGTTTATAGTAGATTAGATCATATCTTTGTGATCGACTTTTCTTGTGAAATATGAAAAAAAAAACAGGCAGGGCAATGACATTATTGATGTGTACACTCGAGCCGACACTAACGAACCAATTATAATATTATAGTAGGTGGGGCCGTAATAATCAATTCAGTGATCCCGATACAAAGCGTTTTTTTTGTGCAACGCTGCCACGTCACGGCAGCGGCGTTCCCTTTGGCATACACTCATGTGAGCAAAAAGCCACCCGCGCCTGTTAACAACAACGTGCATCAATAAACTCGTCAAGTGTCGAAAATGTCACACGCTACTTGTTATTGCCATAGGTGGTAGACGGGGTCTGAGTACGATGCTGTTGCCCTTCGGAGTCGGTCTTCTGTTTGTAAGTGACTGAAAGTGCTTCCTATGAGATTTTGACCTCCGTATTGGAAATTGCCTTTAAATATCTGAATTTTGCATCGACTGATGTGTTTGGTTAATTACCTGAACGCGTTCACAAGTTGTCCATGTTGTTGGACGAAGGTGTTTCGTCAGGAAATTCAAGCCATATTAGAAATTGTTGACCCCATTTAACAGGGGCCACATAAAAGTCTGTGGCCTGAGCTGGTCATTGGCAAGGTATCAAGATTTCATGAATCTTGTCCTGTGGCTTGGTTGACATTATCAGGAAGAAAGATAACACTGTCTAAATCAATATTACGACATCGCCCTCGGCGATGGACTCGTCCGGTGGCTGACAATGTGGTCACCAAGCATGTTTGGCCTGAAGCACTGAGGGCCATGCCTCCGAACCTTGCACATAGCCCTGAGAACGAAAGGTATGAAGCAATAGCTGGCAAAATAGAGAATTCAGTTAAGAAAGACTATTCGCTTACACTAAACAACCATACCATTTTAATTCGAAGAGTGTTCTCCAATAGAAACTTCGTATGGAAGTGAGTCATTTTGCGCATACTGTTCCAACTTGGTCAGAGATGTTAACCGGAACTCGATTATTTTCGTTAACACGACTCCTCGAGTCTCGGTCTCTCTCTCTCTCGTTTGCCCTCTTAGTTGTAAAAGTCGTATCATACTTCTAATTGTAGTTACTCACAAGAAGGCACATGTTATTTTCGTTCGGCTACTGTATTGTCCGACTACCATGAACGCTTTTGGCAAATCAACAGGTATTTGCCTGAGATCGACAGCGAAAACAATCGTATACCGATCGTAGGAGATATCAGGCGGTAAGCTAAGTTTTCTCCGTTGTGGCAAGTCTCCGTTCATTGATATTCCGACAGACCCAGCAAGTTGGGGGTCCGTCTTATGAAGCAATCCTTAAAGCAGTACCGTAGACGTTAAATGTTGGCTGCGGGTCAGCCCGGAAAATTTATTTATAGACCTAGCTAGTTGATCTTGTTATTGCTGCGGTTTAGGCCGTATTGTTCTATGGTCGTATCGTATTCGTGGACACTACAGAAAAGACGGAAAAATACATTTCATCCCATTTAACGACATGTATCACTGTGTCCACCCATGGATTGTCGTTCGCTGACTGGCCTGAACCACACATGCCCGAGCTGGAGCCTACGACAGCCACCCGATGTAGCAGCCAGCTTGCTAACCTGAATTGAATACGCGGCAGCACCGCCAGACACCGTTTGTTGGTGTGCGCCGTCGGTGTTGCCGATGCAGTTTGAGGTACAGTAGTGACTTACTGCGGGGACGCCTGCGTGGAGCGGCTCGCCTTCACGCTTGCCCGCACGAGTCGTTTCGCGGGCGAGTGCAGAGCGTTTTCCGATACCCTGCCTGGTGCCCAGAGTGGCCGTGCGTTGGGAGCAGAACGCGCTGATGTAGAATGGCGGAGCGGAGGGGTTGTGTTCGGGGGTGACGGAGATGGAGTGCCACATGGGAAGAAATCATACGTGGTTGGCGGAGATACGTCGATTCTGCCCGTGTTTCGGTGCCTCTGACTGGCTGTACGTATGTCTCTTGACGACGTGCGTGTATGTGTGTTTGTATGTATGTTTGTGTGTGCTGACAGCCAGCGGAAGGGAATACGTGAAGTTAGCGGCTTCCTACTACAACTGGAAATGTGCAGTGGCGGTGTTCGATCGGCTAGCAGCCAGACATCGCAGGCGGCAAGGGGTCCCCTCTTCACGGACTACTTGACTCCCCCATTGGAACTAACTCCCAGCCAGCAGGAGGAACAGGAGGAGAGTTTAAAGCGAGCTCTTGTACACACACCACTCATCCTATCCGTGGGGTCCCCTTCCCTAAGCACCGTTGTTCCGCTCCGATTGGCTCTTTTCTTCTCGCTTCACGATTTCCTGCACATTACCTCTTCGTAAGGCCGCCCCCGCCCTTTTTCTGGACATTGCACGACCCTGACTCGGATCAATAAGGGTCGCACATCTCCTGATCGAGGTGTCCAGCCGACCTGTGAGCGGCTGAAAATGCTGTTTGTCGCTATATCACTTATCAATAATAGACCGTTACGTTTGGGCTTCGTTCCTCAATGCCAGAGCCTGATTATTATTATCATTCGTAATGTATAATATATACGCCTGTTCCTGTGAATGTCCTGAGTATTGTAGTTGTTGTTTTGGCAGAAATTTCGTGTCTCAACAACATATACGGTCCACCTTTTTCCAAGGTTGGTCCTATCACCAACCACGCCTCAGTTCTTGGGCTCACCGAAGATGAAATCAAACGCGTTCAGGCGACTTTGTCCAAATGTGTTGCTCCGAAATCAATTCAGACTCCATAAAAAACAACGAGCTGGGCCTGTCAATCAGCTATGAAATATTTGCCAAGTCGGTCGATCTCATCAGCGACATATGTATCTTATCATTGGGTCGTTTGTGTTAACGGAACTAGGCTGAAATAACGGAACTAAGTGAACTCTTCGAAGGAAGTTCTTCTAAATTCCTTTCAGAAACAGCGTTGAACTAGCCGGCTTTCGTTGATACAGGCTCAATCAACATATTCTTGCCTCGATTTTCTCATCCTTCTGTGAGCATTCATGTTGGATAAGGATCGTCAAGAGACTTGCCACAAGCTTGTCTCGTGCACACGTTCTAGAGGGATAAAAGCTCGGCTCGTTCCATCGGTCGCGTGCTTATGGATGGCGGAAGACATTTCCACAAAAATGGCTGTGACAGCAAGTTAGCTCTCGGGAGATGGTCTGTTTTATTCGCATTCCACTCGGCCGGTCTGAGGGAATGCGATAGCGCACAGGGTAGAACGACTCAGAGAGAGAGAGAGCTAGAATCTGTGAGCTGTGCGCAGGTCGCTTGTAGAAACATTTGCTCGGGCAATTCCACATGCGTTTATGCACTTGAATGGACTTACTATGTCGGAGAGCGTTTGCCAGCATTTAATAAACTAGGCTATATATATATATATATATATATATTTGTCTGTGCAAGCTACCCTAGAGAAGAAGGTTTGGGCAATATTTCTAACGGAGAGCTGTAAGCCTTACTTTCCTCAGTTTCATTTTATCTCTTGAGCAGATCCATGCGACAGCCGTAGCAAACGAGAGTTGGAACATCTACCCAGTAGACAATGAATGTTGCCAATTCTGTAGTCAATACCGAGTCCAGCCAAACGAAGGTTATGCTCCATCTCTCCAAATTTGGCTTTGTGTTTTATAGGCATTAATACTGTGATTGTCTCACATAGAAGCACATTGTATAAGTGACGAAGGTATGAATTGCCCTCGCATGTCATATTATTAAGGAATATCGAGGCCTGCTCGCCTTTTCGTTTATCTCATAATTTTTCAAGGCCAAACTTATATTTCCCTTTAAATGCTGCTTCCAAAATGATTTGAGCTGCATAAAATAACATCAAATTCGTGTTACTTAAAGCGACCCTCGACAGTGAATTCACTTGTTAAACAATGGTCGCGCTATCTACTATTGTAGTCATGTTATATCTATAATACATGCTCTTGCTCCTTATTTGTGCCTTCAGGAGTTTCTACAGGCGTCGAACCCGTCATCGCGGCGATCCTCCGCCAGCGATGTTCGCCACAGCCCCTCGCAGGGCAACTCTATTAGCGGGAATACCGCCCAGCGACTCGCAAAGCGGGGCCAACTGCACGGCCAGAGTCCAGAAAGTCCGAGGCGGCAGAGCTGGAGCGATCTGAGTAAGGTAGGCGCGGGTATTGGTCAAGCCGTCGGCGTAGGTCACGGCATCACGGCATCACCGTTGCACCATGGGGCAATTGGCACCCCTAAGAGCGGCGGCAATAATCGACGTGCCCACAAGTCGCCAATCAAACTACAGAGAAGGTATGATTAATTTTTCTCGCATTTAATTAAAAGTGTTGGTTTCTGAAACCCATATATATAATATATATATATATATATACATACATATTTGAATAGTACTTTGTAAATAAGGTTGCATGTTTTTGCTTGCTTTTTGAGCAAGCTGTAATATATATATATATATAATTATTATTGCGCCCTCAAGCTCGCACTCGACACGTCCCCTGATGGAACTTCATCTCCTCTCCAAAGAGAGGCTGATAGAAGCCATGCAGAAGGAAGCGCCAAAGCAAAGAAAGCCGAAGCAGAGACGTGCGCCGTCTCAGCCTGCACTAATAGCAATGAGACTGCACACGATTTAACTAGCTGGCGGGCTCACGCTAGTAAGAAGGACTGTAAGAAGTCCATTGAGAAAAATGCTTTAATTTTGAACTCCATATGACACGGCAAGAGAGGTGCATTCTTCCAGACGCATCGCTTCTATGCATATCGTATGTATGCGACTCGTTCTTCTTCTGCCCGTTTCTTTGCCATAACTCAAACGGGCACTAGCTGCACTGTATGAAGACTAGTGCCAAAGTAGTTTCGGGACTGGTGATTGGGTGGGTGCGCTGACCCCGCAATAGAGCAGGAGCGGGCTTTAGTATGCGTTATGCCAATAACAATAATAGCGCCGGGTTACATACCTTGTCCACAATTGATAGAAACACTCAAGTCTTTGGACTTCCGTTTGTGGCCGAACGTCCCCTCAAAGCCCTTCTTCCATCAGACATTTGACGACACTCATCCCTGTGGTCGCATTACTACGACAAGTGTCGACAGGGAAATCCACACCTAAATAAGGTTACGGCAGGATTTGAACCGGCGATCTACGACATATCTTACTCGGCTCTATTAATCTGAGCTGTGTCTGTCCCGAGGTACCAGGCAGTTGCCGTCTCAGTCGACGTCACGAGGATAAACGCAAGCTAGACCGAGCGCGTCAAAGTATTATCATCTAATCCGGCCTGGGCACAGGCTTCTTTTCAGCTTATGAATGAGTTACCGTGTTCGTGACAGCTTTACGCATTCTTTGCAATTGGAGTGCACTAATAACTATTTCTATATATCACATATTTTGCAGAGATACGTAAAAGTGTTGATGACGCGCGGGCAGCATTACATATAATCACACGTTATATCTGGTGTTTAAGGAAAGTGGTTCTCTTTCTTCTCAAGAGCCGATCTGCTAGCCGATCTTCGCTACGTAGCCTCCTTGCGCGCTTATAGGCTAAGAGACCAGCGTGCCCTGCTTTTGCGCTTATATATTCAGTATCGCACACTTTCCCGTTTAGAAAAAAAGACGGGGTTTGCGAACATAAAAAACGGGTTTAAGAAGGAGAAACTCAATCAGCGTCCGTTGCTAACCATGGCATTGTCATACCGTATATCCATCCATATCTTTCCATATTTTCTCCATCGCCACTTCCTAGGTATCTGCCGCTGAGTTTGAAGCGTTTGTAGAATGAAAAATCGATTCTTCTACTGAACCTAAATGAAGATTTGTCTAGCGGACCCCAACTAGCGAAGTTTTGGAAATGAGCGAAGTCGTTTAAATCACGACAACGGCAACAGCAGAATTTTTTGCACAATATGCAATAGGTTGTGCCACATTTGTGCCACTTGTGCAGCTCGCTCGATGTATCTTGAGAAATTCAGTGGCCGCTTATGCACCTACAAGCACGAATATTAAGGATTGCCTTTCATTTGTTTTCAAATATCTTGCCCCGACGGCTCTTTCAACATAGCGCTTATCTTGTCGCTCTATCTTCGTAATTAATGGTATTGAGGTATCGTCGCTGAATACAGATGGCTCCGTTCTTGAGAGCTAGTTTATCATGTGCTCAAATCGGAGACAAAAGTATGAATACTGCTGTTTCTACAGCAGTCGGAAATACCGTATGCCAAAGAAACAGATTGATACAATGTAACATTTTCCATACCTGTTGCCGGAATAAATACCATTTAGAGAACCTGTACTGAAGCTACACTCACAGACTTTTCCGTGTGGAGCTTCAATCAACCCTCATGTGTCGACCCCAATGTTCCTCAGGTGTCGAGATCCTTGAGCAAGTCCATTTGAATAAAGCACTTGTTTAACTGTTGTTCAACAAAAAGGTTGCACAATTTACCCTTGATGGATTGTTGAATTATTGCAACGAAGTGCAACACGCCAAAGGACCGCCGTTGTTATTTAAAAAATGGCTTTTCTAATAGATATTGGCATTTACTTGAGTTATAATCGAAATAATATGACAGAGTTGGCTGCATTTTCTAAGGCAGATGATCAAGCTGGGGTAAATGCATCTCATGCCTCCGGAATGCGGTAGAGTGTTGTTTTAGAAGAGGCGGAACTATGTGAGACAAACAATATGTCTGCAATGCCATTGCCTAGCTCGGGACGATGACCGGCTCGACCTGAGAATTTGTCCCCACCTCCCACTCAGCCCATGCGCGTAACTGCCTGATGTGTCCGTGTCTAGCTTACACGTCTTATCCTACCGTTAACGCAAATCTCCGTGCGTTACAGATCATATATGGACTCCACGTGTACGTGGAAACGTTATGCAATGAAACAGTTCGCCCGTTTCGCTTGAACTTACATACATACTTTTCTTAATAGTGCTTCAGCTGAGTGTATAATGCCTCTCGCCGAAGAGCAGATAAAAGTAGAACCCTGCACGCGCAAGCGTAGTGGTTACACCGTCTATTTCTCTGGGAGAGCTGGATGTTTGACAGGAGGCGCAAGAGCCTCTACGACAGCGATTTCGATAGCTCCCGCTGCACAGCAACGCTTCGGGAACGAGCCGACGGCTCCATGAGAGCAAGATAGTGAAATCAACAGGGACTGGTGAAGTGGGTGGACCGATTGAGCTGTCTTCCTCAGTGCGAAGCGAGATTGTTATATGGATTGGTCTTCATCCTCGTAAAGCGATCAGGGTCTCGCTTCGTCTGCCCGTTCGATCGCTCAGCCGACCGATGGCACTGCCACGCTTTGTGTCGGCCCTGTATGAGAGGACACTGGCAGCGCCGGCGACAGATCAAGCACAGCCGACAACTTACTACACATCCGACTAAACTCGACTGCAGGCCGACATCTTCTCAATGTTCTTCACTCCGTTAAATGATGACAAAGTTGGGACCTCAGCCGACACGGCGGCGAGCAGTAAAACACGGGGCAAATCAGAGACAGAACGTCTAGAGCAACGCTATGCGGGCGGGCGATACCGCCGCTAGCCGCCTCGGCCCGCACACATTTGCTGCTTGATGGAGCCTGATCGGATAAGCCCAGCTGGATCGCGTGGACGGATGGTGACAGCAGCGCGATCCCAAGGAACGGCGGAACCCCATCCGGGGAGTGATTACGGGCAAGCGAAGATAACGCAAGCGAAAACCCCCAAAGCGGGGCACTGCACTGGTTTCCTTATCAGATACAACAGTTGAGCCGCGAGCCGACAAGAAGAGCAGTGGGCAGGGCGAGCCGGATGGCATGAGTGTTGATGCCACATAGCCAACGGTGACTAGCGGATGAGCAGTGGCCGTGACGATGAAAATACGAACGGGGCGAACAAGCTGTGGGTTGCTGGTTTTCGTCAACGTTACTAGGTCTGTTTGTCTGGCCTCGAAACGAGGTGTTGTAACGCAGCAGCCAGGCAGGCAGGTGAGTGGAAAGCCACGGAGCACCTATCGATTTTCTCGGCGCCTAGGAGCAAACTGGAGCGGCAGCAGCAGAAGCAGGGAAAGAAAGGAGAAATATGAAAAGAAAAGAAGTGGAAATGACGAATCGACGAATCATTTCCCTTGTAGCGTGCAGCCAGTTATCTATCCTATAACATATGTAAATGGAACGGGACCCGGCCAACACGAGAGGTCAACAAAGGAAGCAAGAGAGAGAGGAAGAGAGAGATATGATTTGTTTAAGAATGGTTTTTGTCTAGTGTGCATATCACGCAGGAATACTTTATCAAAACGTTTCAGCCATAAATTTTCACTGACGCAAGTTTGTGGCATCACTGTTCTTAGGATGTGTTTCGCTGAAATACACTCGCTTATCTCTCTCTCTCTCTCTCTCCGGTGTTGAAGGACGAATCTAAAACGTCGAACATAAAATGCGTCTGGCTTAGAACGGGGGCTGGCGACCTTCTACGACCAAAGCAGATGGCAACACTTTCCCTTGATAATTAGAGTTTTATCTGGATATCGCGGCTCGTATTGGAAATCAATTGCATGCACGGTCGAACCTCCCCCGGCTATTTATTTATTGATTCAAGCTTCGGTTTCTTTCCGGCTTCTCAAGACTGTTTCTTACGTATGGCCTGATACGACAACGATGACGGGAACAACTGTTCCGTGCCGATTGCTACGGACGGTGTTTTATGAGTACAATGTTACTGGTGTATGATTGCTCCCTGGATTACTGTCACCCTGAAGGATGGCCCCGTGCTCTTTCGCTATCGCGGGCAACAATCACAATCGACGGGGCGGCAAGTGTGCTGACAAGAGGTGCAGGACAACGTCGAGTCCCGGCACGTCCCTACGAGAGACCTTGGCAAAGAGGCCACTTGCCCCGGTACAGGACAAGCGCGTCAACAAACCCTGGCGGCTCGCCTCTTACGCCCTTCGTTGCTCGCCGTTGACGAAAACAGACTTCTCCCGTCGGAAAATAAGAGGCGTAAATTAATTGTGTACCCTGCCAGGGCCGTCTGCCGTTGTAACAATGCGAACACGTATAGCACAAACACAAGAACCGTCCCACTCATCAAGATGCGCACAAAGCTTATTATAGCAGCAAGAAGCCCAGTGCATAATTCACCTACTGATACTGAGCTATTCACGTTCTCGGCGATCGTTGTCATCGCCTGTAGTGAATCACCGGCGGAGCTACATGTGGAATGCGATAAAATTTGACACGGGATTGATGTGCTGCAAACGTAAAGTCAGTCTATTACGAATGCACTACCCCCGAGAGGGGTATCTGCCCCAAGAGAGCAATACCATTGCACCTATTGTTAATGATACATCGTAGTCTTGTGCTGTATATAGCGCATTGATCTGTGGATCCGTTGCTCGGAACTAATCAATGTTTGGCTGTGCGTCAAATGCGGAAAGAGAAAAATGGACAGTCAAAATCCAGCATAACGCTAATCGTTCCCATATAGCTATCTTTAGAACTAATTCAAGTCAGACGCGGGATGACGTATGAATGCACTGCTGGATAGCCTCCGGATGAGGCCTCCGGTGCAAGGCAGGCTAAGTGGCTAATCACGCACTCTCAAAGCCGGATAGCAGAAAAATAAAACGAAGTTTTGTACGCGTTAGCTTCTTCATATAATCGTATATTAAAGCTTTATCCTAGTTGACTAGGTAGTGTTGAAAGAACGACAACCGCGGGACCCTGGTGTTTGCCCTGACATAGCGCTGTGGTACTTGCACAACTTGATTCGCTTACTTGTGAGCGAGTGTTTGGTTTGACCTGCCCGGTGTAATCCAGGCTTAGTGTTTAACTGTCACTTTGGTCAGAGAAGCCTTCATTAATTAGCCGAAATTCGATACCTCACCCCCTCATTGTGTGACGTTACAATCCGTTTCGCTATTGAAGTCTTATTATTTATACCCATATAGGCTCTGTACGAGCTGTCGCTATGTCACAAAATACCCTAATCAAAGAAATCAACTCTGCCGTAGGACAGTCGAAACACGATCTGGTACAGCTGCGATAAATCCCCGCCGGTCATGTCTCTATAGGATAAACGGTTAGTTTCATCGATGGCCTTTGGAAGTGGGCATCGAGTTTCGTATTGCATCCACTTCGTTGCTCATTGGATGACAGCTGTGGCAGCTAGCCTGGATCAGTGCAACGAGACGGGCAGACAATGGTCGCTTTCAAGGGATGTAAGATGATCCGTCAACCGTCTACATCTAACTGACACGGACAACCACTGCAGGGAGCAGCTGGGTCGACTAAGACACGGAGGCCTCATCATTGTAACGACGTCGCAACGCTGTAACTATCATATGTAGGTAGCTGGGCGAATGTGTAGTGACCGAATATAGAAGTATTGAAGCTGGAAGGATGTGCTGACTTCAGCAGCTAAACTCTGTTCGAGATTGAATGTGACCGCCAACACCGTCGCGATGGGAGGAAGCGATCTTGTCTCAGAGTTCTCTGCTCAGGCAGAGAGCACTGGTCGCCGAGCGGACTCACTCGATGGTGGCGTCGCACTCGGCTACAATCGGTGTCCTGTTAAAAGGTTCCAAAGGGAAAAGACCCGACCAACTGAAAACTGAGGCTAGATTGTACCGAGATTGTAGCGAGGACGAAACCTTGTTCTCGGGTTGCACTGATCTTTGTTTTCTTTGTCGCAGTGAAGATGTCTCGGACAAGTCGAGAAAAATCTCGCTACGACGATGGTTGGCTTGCCAGCTCCTGGAAATCTTAACCTGGAGAAGGTATCCCGTAAAGCAGCTCAGTATCTGCTGTGCCCTGCGGCCGCCAGCTGTGAGAACAACGAGCAGCACAAATGACTTAAGTAAAACCAACCTCGGGAACTTGACGAGGCTTTTGGGGACGCCGGCAGGGCAAGTGGAGGCTCTCGAATTTCGAACAGGTCAGACTAGTGCCAAAGGTAAGGTTACCTGAGCGAAGCGGTTTTGCGATTTTCTGCCAGTCGCTGTTCCGGTGTCTCCGCAGATTTGTCGGATATTTCCAACGCCCACATCCATACACGTAGAGTGCACCTACCGCCGTTTGCTATGCAGGTCATCAATGCAACCTGGCCTATCGCCTGACGTCTTGCACGTCTATTGTGCATTTGTCTGCTGATGTCGGCGTCTGACCAAAGCTTGTCCCAATTAAATTTCCCTTCTCTACGCCTGTCGTTTGAGCTTACGGCAGCGAAAATCATTCAAGTGACGACATATGCAGCGCGACTGCTGCATATGCCATAGACAAATCGATGCTTTATGTTTACTCACAGCCAAAGCAGGCCGGCCGTAATTCCATACTAGTATCGGCGGGACTTCAAATTTTCCTGTTTTGCTCTATAAACGATAAACACAAACGCGATAGACTGTTCTGTGTTATATTGCCTACCGGAGCATTTGTGGAGTTTTTGTTTTCGGTGAAACTGCTCGTTGCTGCGCTGTTAACAGCGACCCTTGTGAATGTTTGCATCAATCTATAATAAGCCGTCTTTCGAACTCTACAAATCAGTATAGTGTTTAGCTAGCGAATTAGCTGAGTCCAATACTGTCGGGAAGCTCAGAGAAACACGCCGTTCGTTCATGCGCGGTTTAACCGATTTGTCTATCCAGATAGAGCGAATATATTAGATGATTCAATCAAGTATGAACGCAGTCTCCTTCGTTGGGTGCATTCACAGTTTTCGAATGCTGTATTCGAGACACATATTCGCAGATGGAACACAACAATTCCATAATGTTCACTAGAACGTGACCCGGCTTAGCATAGTCGCGTACATCCTCAAATAGGGTCGCCACCACTGCAAAACCACGATTATCTACATATCTGTCTTAAATATACTCGAAAATGTTCATCTTCAACATCGGCGTTGGTGAAATGATTGCATCAACAACACCGTAAAGACCGGCGGAGGCCTGATGATATAGCATTTGTATCTATCAAACAATAACGACAGAATTGCTTCTTAGAAACACGAAAGTCTCAATGCTTACTCGTCTCGAAGAAGAACAACTGTTTACCTCTGAAACCGCTAAGAACAATATGGTAGGTTCACGCAATCATTTGATCACATCTCGATGACGTGATTCGTGTCGCGCCGGCCCGATTCACGCTATTTGTCAGTCGTCACTGACAAAAAGGCAAAAAATGCATTTGATCGTTACTCTCATCATTTTCGCGATGCTACCGCTGGCGTCTCGTAGATGACGAGATCGCCGCCTGCCTTCGATAACATTGACATCACGATCATCGCCACTGTCGTAGTACCATGCATATGGCATGCATAAAGCAAGTAGAATATCTGGCTCAATGGAGATCGGGCCTCTTGCTATGAGTTGTGCTGATTTTTGGCTCCAGCAATAATAATGGCTTGCATAGCTGTTACTGCTCAATTTGTATACATTTCCCGATTTTCAGTCATAAACACATTACGAGCTGGATGACTATGTAGTTAAGTCTCATCGATGTCGTGCTGATAACTGCTCGCTCGATAGAAAATATAAGCAAGCATTCATTACTTTCATTCTTTATTAAACACTGAAGTCGTGCACACACAGTGAATTCTTTTGGAATATGACGAGGCTGAAGTGTCACTTTGCTTTCAACTGGGACGACGCTGGGTTTGATGAATTTTCACTTCACATATGAGAACGAGTTGAATCTACTATATAGGTATATACAGCATAGCCGCTCATCTGATTTCTTCTGTTATATATATATATATATATATATATATATATATATTATACATTATTTCTTTTCTCCGTTCGCAGTGTGAGTCTGAACAGTTTAGAATCAGCCGGCGGATGCGACGGCGGGGGACCAGACAGCGCGAGTAACTCGAGTTCAGAACTTCACACCTCAAGTACCAATCAGGGGGCGGCGTCAACATCCGCCGCGGCAGCGGCGGCTGTGGGCAGCAGCAGCAGCGGCAGCTCGGCTGCTGTGCCGGCGACAGCGTCAGCTCAGACGGATAGCCTAACATCGACGACAGAGAACCAGACCGCCGTTGGCGGATCGGCTGGGGTCGGCCGAACAGCGGCCTTTGCTGCTCCGGGTGCGGGAAAACCGCCGAGTGGAGCAGCGTCGGCAGTATCATCTCATGTCAATGCAACGGCCACATCAGCCAGTTGTTATGCGGGCGGCGGCAGCAGCACACGGTCGGCGTCACCGGGCGTGTCCTCAGTTGGACCCCCAGCAGCGGCAATTGGCGCTGGTGGCTCCGGACCACCACATCGGGGGCAGCTGCCGCCCCTACAGTTACCCCTATCTAGCGAACACAACTACTCTATGCAACCACCCCCTTCCCCGAGACAGCATCGGTCGGCGAGCAGTGGTGAGGTGAGTTAATGGTTGAACGATCACGATGCGTCGTCTAGCAGAGTAGCATAGCACGTATCCGAACTATCCAGCAGACTTTCCAAATAGCAATTAGAACGCTATGAGCAAGAAAGACTAATGAAGATTGAGAATAATGAAAGGACGGAATAATAATGAGGTGACATATATATATATATATATATATATATATAAAGAAGACATGCTTGTTGTGCCGATTGCCTCACTCGGCAAACGTCAGCTGTTTACATTTAATCTCCCCCCTGTAGTGTTGTTGTGCAACGTCATTTTTTAAGCGTAATAAGCAAATGAAAAATCACAGCAGGGCAAGGCGCGACTGTACCGTGGGGGAAGATATTGGTTCACAGTTGAGCAAAAGGAAAGTAGGCTCATGTTTTAGTACCTTGTGTCCTAGGTGTAGCCTCACCAATGTTCACTAACTGGAAGCCAATTTTTTCCTAGCTGTAGGCATACGGCTTACCCTACTGTCGCTTCCTTCCCCTTTCACATTCTCCCCTCCATATATATATATATATATATATATACAACAGAACGTGTCGCCGGTAGGTGACGTTCTTCACGTAGTCACTTCCTTCCGGACGGACCCCCTGATCCCTGTCCCCTCGACCTGCTGACACGAGCGGCGCACTGACCGTCCTCTCGAAACACGGCTGTCTTTTGACCGTCTCTCTCTTTCGGCGGATACAGTTCCGCTCAGAAAGTCGCTAGGTCGCCACGACGAGTCAATGACGACCACTAAAAGTGCTCCTTTTTTCGTCTTCTTTCCTTCGGTGGCTACATCTGTGTCTCTCTTTGCTGCTACATGTTCCCGTCGCTCTTCGCCGCCGCCGCCGTCGCCGCCGCCGATGCAGGCCATGTTGCTCCTTCATCGTTGTCACGAGGAGTCGTCGCAGCAGTCAGCGCAGACCGGGGCGGCAGCGGTCCCGAGCGGTGGGGCTCCCGGAGGCGGGCCCCCTCCAGTGCCGCCCAAGTTCGCGAAGCCTCTCCCACCCGGCGTGCTAAGCAAGAAACTGCCGCCCCCATCGCTGCAGAAGAGCATTTCGACGCCTTCCATCGTCGTTGCTCAGGAGACGCTCCTGCAGCACTCTCAGTCTGACAGGTATGGGACAAAACGGCCGAAGATTGTTCACGCAATCCTAGGGAACGTAACCGATTACGAAGAATTGGAGAAGACCGTAACATTATAACATTATTGATATTACTATTATAACAATATATAGATAAATAAGTAAATATATATGTATAGATAGATAGAGCTAATTATAATATATCAAATAGATAACAACGATCATTTAGGCAGACGACATCTAGTGTATGTGGGATTTTGCCAAGTACTCGTAAGTAGCATCTGTAAGGTGTTCATATTCCCACGCATTAGAAATGCTACAGCAGATCTAGGAGGTGAGTTGATTTTAGTCATCGATCTCATTCAACCTATCCGCCGATTGTAAGATACTGTGCGTACGTATGCCTAGGATCGACCTGCGTGCTTCTCTCAACCTTTCTCACACTAAGGCTAACGTTTCAGTAGCAACTGTTGCAGAAGTAAACGTTATAAAAACTAGTCGCCTATTTGACAGTTCGCCCATTTCGCCTCCATGTTTCGTTGTTTTCTTTTTTGTCTATCTCTCAACCTTTCCCTCCTCTGTATGAATATGCGAAGATGTCCGTATGTACTCCGTCACCTATTAATAGTTGCGTACACGAGTTCTATGATAAATCGTCAACCACTAAACCCTTCTTGTAATATGTCCTGAAGGCGTTCGGCATTTGTCGGGGGAGCATTATGTTCCTCCGCGGTATCGTCTTCACTTGCTTCTGACGGATCACCTATTGCCAGTTGTGCCCATTATCCACTTGTATCGTACGTGTCGGTCCGTCCAACTAAACAATGATTGTGTCTGTGTGACTATAACCGTCCTTCTTAATTCACCTTTCTCGGTGTGCGCTCCTATAGTATCTGAACTCATCATATAACACCCCAAAACATAATCCCTATAAAACGCATGCGCCGTGTATCTCGAATAGAATAGTCTACTTGACCTCCGCGTCGTCCGACCTTCGCTGTGTGCGTACCTACCAATCGTAATAATGCTCACTTATTGTCGTATGATGAATGTACGTGGTCTCCGCTGCCGTCTCGTGGCGCTGTTGTTTCAATACCCCCCCGCCCCCGACCCCACCGTTCTTGTACCAATATACTCATATAGCCTATTAGTTTGTGATCGTCTGCTCGAGTTACTATCTAGCTATAAACGATAGTGTCTTGTTTCGCTGTGCTGAAGTGGTCGTGTTTGCCGTAGCGCCGTAGAGGAGACGAGATAACGCGGCAGAACCACCGCTGCTATGATCGGCATCGTAGAAAGCTAACCAGAATAGGATATGAATGACGCTAGTGGTAGTTAGCTGCTTGCTGTGCTGTTAGTACGTAGTTGATTGCTAGATGATTGTTGATTGATTGATAGATATAGATAGATAGTTAGCTATACAAAGTGAAGTGATGACGTGCTAGAGGTGTCCGCAGCAGCCGGGTGGAGGACCATCCGCCGCTGGTTCACCAGCTGAGCGCGGGCAACGGCAGTCGTTCTGCGGGACAACTCCCGCATGCGTCAACCCCCCATCCGGGCGCAGGGGCCGGAACTGGGGTCGTGGCTGTGGCAGCGACAGCAGCTGGGCATCACCTTCCCCAACTGCCTCACCTGTCGCAGCTGTCGAGCCGATTGGGGCCACCTCACAAGAGCTCCTTGTTACACAGCCAACGATCGATCGTGTATCTTCTCGAAGAGGAAGACGAACAGCCAGACGCACCCCACGTTCAGGACTGCGTCGCTCTGGTCTGCCGATCGCAGTAAGTAACAAAGTACAATAGTAACCACAGCGACGACGACAACAACAACAGCAAGAACAATAAACAACAACAACAACAATAATAAATGGCAGCATACAATAACATTAAGCAGCGATAATAGAGGAATGGATGCCTCGAGGTGCAACAGACACGCGGGTACGATGGCTTTCCGCGGAAACTAGGAGCTATACAAAAGAGGAGTCGTACAGGAACAGCATTCGTAAAGTGGAAGAAACGCTTCGATTCAAAATGACTAACGATGATGAGGGAGACTTGTGCAAATTCAATCCAGCTTAAGCTTGATTTCAGTCATTCCTCGCAATGTTGTTCCTACAAAGCCAAATGATGGCCGTTTGACAAATAGCGAATGATATCTTCGTGAAAACATGATCTTGATTTCAATTCGCTTCGTATTCGCAGACTGGACTGGCATTGTTTAATGTTGTTTTGTGTCTCCATATATACATATACACAATAATTAGCGACGCAATTGGCAATTGGCATTTAATCCCAAGGCTGTTAGATTCGTTGAATCTACAAATATACACTCTCCCCCCGAATGGCCCCCGGGTTCACCAACCAAGTGAAGGCCAGTTGAGGCCTCTGTGGACGGGACAGCAGCAGAATGCACGAATACAGATATAAAACGATGCACTCAAAACGATTATCGCTGACATGTGAGCCGTTCTTTTTTTCTGTGCCATTACTCAATACGTAGGACAAACCAGACTCGTTAGATACGATCAGTCGATATCAATGGCGTAATGGAGCTTTTTTTCCCCCGAGGACTGAATCCGATTCATTATAGTCCATCATTTTTGCTGGATAGAAATACAAGGAAGCACTGCACCGTCAGTAGAGCCACTCGGCCCTCGAGCCCACCCCATCCACATCGTCGACGCTAAACACAACTCGTCGACATATGTTCGTTCACCGACAATAGCACGCGAATCACAGATAGCGCCAGAGAGATTGGGACAGCAGGAACCTATAAGTTGTCGCCGTTCAATTGCACGTTGAAAGCAGCAGTGGTGAGTCGACGTTCGTTGAATCGAATCCGCGATTCGAGGCCATCTCACAAACTGTGGTTGTATGATATTTATCCGAGTTGCAGTCATTTCAGTCAAGTTTCACCCCAGTTGGTCCCAATTGGCCTCAGCTTCGCTGTTGCTGCTTACTGCCACGGTTGATGCTGCCGCTGTTTGGAGAGGATTAACCTGCAAGATAAATAACGGTGTTGTTGCCGTTGTTATTTTGCCATGTTAGGTTAATATGCCCTCGCACCCGACGACGCAGAGGAAGGTTCACGAGGCACGGCTACAAATGCGGCCGCTCATATAAGCCTAGATATTCACACACAAACGCACACACACTCTCATATATATATATATATATATATATATGTAGTGAGTTGAAGGCAGGGCAGTGGTGAGTGGTGTGCCGGGTAATGAAAATAGGCAGCGGGGTGCCTGATTGCGGCTCTGCCGTCGTAACACGGCGTTAGCAGGTGTTGACTGATCGTTGAGTCACGCTGGCAACAGCGACAGCCGCTCTAGTCTGACGGTTTGCCATTTTGTTACCATCCGTTTGCCGGAACGGACACAGCAACGCCCCCTAGATTAGGTAGGCAGTGCCTTGTATACTCACTCGTCAAGTGTATGTGCGCTTCTTAACTGTTACACCACCGGAAGAGGTGGTGTTTCCCTGCGGTTGGGATAGACAGATACAATGCACTTCTGAACGAGATGGTTTTTTTTGTGATGGCTGAACACATCGCCCTAGCAAAACCCAGCTCACCCCCAATTGAACTTGCACCACTTACGCAGATACCATAAAGAGATGGAGGGACAGGTCGAGGTGTATATATATATATATATATATCAAAGCAATGCCCAGAAATTTGGTCACCTGCTGTCGCCAAGACAGCTTCATGAAACGTTCCTCTACTTGTGTTCATCCTGTGGCTATTTCTAGTGCTAAGCTAGATCCTCCGACTTCTCCGCAACCTGAGTGGACTGCTAATCCGGAAGCCTCGCCGAGCTTATTTCCAACCCAAGCATCTCCTGGCACCGAACGCCAAAGGGAAACGGGCTTGAGGAGAAACGATGAGCTTGCGGATCTGGGGTGTAGACAGACAAGGTGATTCCGCTCGAGCCACTCAGAGCAGGCGGGTCAATCGCCACTGACTGACTTCGCGCTTCGTTGAGCTATGGCTGGTGGTCGTCCCCGTGGATTGCTTGTTGCACCGATGCCGGCGGCGGCGGCGTCTGGTATCGTTCGGAGAGGCCCTCGTACCATCGGCGGTTGGAAGCTGGCCACCGTCGACACGGCTAAGGTGATCTGTGATGTTTGGCCTCAAGGGGCGTTGTGTCAGCGACAGTTGCGGTCCCTCGGCCTTTCCGTCCGTCATAGGCGATTCGGATTGGGCCGGTTTAGGTTGTCCTGGCTAGATGTTACCGATCATCCACCAACCCTTAGCCATGTTTTCGTCTCGGGTCATTGCTTGCTGTTGCCACAGCCGCCGCCACCGGCTAGCTATACTAGCCTGAGACATATACTGCCGCCCTCTCGGGATACGAGCCCAGCCTAGGCCAGCCAAAGCCAACGGGTAAGTCGATAACCTTGTCAACCAGGAAACGCCTCAAAAGTTGCTTCATGATCCCAGAAGACAGCGCTGGCTATGACGGTAGTATTTCCGTGTGCTCTAGTTCGCTGCCGTAGCATAACGTTGTATAGCGGTTGCGGCTACAGGGAAAAAGCTGCATTTCCTGTTGTCATTGTCGTTACCTCTTTATGGGGATTTCTCCTCACACATGCCGAAGACAGCTGGACTCCCGAGAGAAGAAAATTACATGTAAGGCGCCATCATTTAGAAAATCGATAAACTCTAGTTCTTCTTTGGAAGTGTTATTTTGTTTGTTTCTCGACTATGTCTACTAGTTCTCTCTCTCGTACATTTTCTCAGCTCCCTCCTCTCTCGAGCTATAAGGATACAAGCCTTAATCCAAGAGAAAACCTCGACGTTGTCCTCTGCCACTACGCCTGCGCCGATCCAAACCAACCATGGTCCGCGGATTCGCCCTACGTTCTAACGAAAGTCCAACGCCCGGCCCCCGCTGGGTCGGCCTTCCACGCTGTTCGTGTGGCCACCCTCGAGAAGGACAATCCTGAGGAGATTCCTTCTGACGCCAGCAGAGTGTCTGTTTACCACTTTCATCTATGTCTACCCCACCTATGCGGCCTAAGCAGCTTAGTTCGCGTGTGGCATGTTGACCCAGGGCGATGGCCGGGGGTCGGCTACCATTCATTGACAGCCCTGTGCCTCACTGCTGCTCCGTTACGAGGCCGGAATCAGTTGCAGGAAAGCGTTGTGTGACCACGTCCGCCACCACAACGCCATACAGGGAGTGCCAGGGGTTGCGGATCGGGCAGTTATGAATACATAGCGAAGTACGTGAGTCAAGAAGTGGACGCAAACAAGGTGTTTGTTGCGGCGGCAGCTAGCCCCGCTCCTCCTGCTATATTGGCCTGGTCATGCGTGTGTCGCTTGTCGGCAAAAGTGGGGTAACTCCACTGACTTTTATTCCCAACGGTCTTCGCTGTCCCAACCTTGTAGGGATTATCCTATTAATTCGACAAGGAATGCGGCATTCGCAACATAGATCTCTAGATTGAAAATATATTCGGGCAACAGTTTGAACAAGCGGAGCAGCTGTGACTTGACAATAAGCTAATGAGATTAGGCACTTTTGTTGCCTCCTTTCTTCGTGTGAATTGGCTAAAGTTACGGTATCCGGTTTTTTCTCAAAAAGTTAGCTGCCATGTCTCATGCCCTACCTACACTTAGACGCAGATAGAGTTCAATGAGTGAATTTAGCTTCAACTCAGTATGGCGTTCTCTCTTGCTATATATAGCGCTCTTGCTCCCTGTTGTTAGCTAGCGTGCCTGACAGAAGGGAGAATGCAGGTCTTTCCTTGAGCGACAAGGAGAATAAAAATGGACAGCGATTCTCGCAGTCGAAGCTCATATAATTACAATCAACAATAATGCAATTGTAACAATGGCAATGATAGCCTCGCCAGGGTCAAGCTGTCAGCCATTAGCTTGTCTTGCTATCCTGTTTCCCTGTTATTATAGTTTCCCTATTCGTTTTTTGGTGTGCCGACTACTTTTTGTCGTTTCCACGCCGGCGTCCTCATTTCTGCCTCGTGCCTCGAGCGGTCCGAACTCCTCGAACAGGTCTAATGCCTGCGTTCCTGTCCCTCTCGTATTTCTTCTTTTTCGTCTTCTCTTGGTCTTCTGTAAGTCCTACATAGGGGCCCGAGCGCTCGCCAGCAGCTGCTAGACCGCTTGGACCGTTTCGACTTTGATCCTCAGGGGAGCAGCCGGCGGCATGCACGGCCGTCAAGGTGGGCACGCCTGTCGCTACCCGGTAGTCGCCTGTCCATAGAGCCAGCAGCTGTTTGGTAGCGACAGACAGTCCACCCCCGGCCTCTAGGTTCTAGGTCTTAGCCTCGAGTGAACTCAGGACAGTGGCCGAAGGGGAGAACCATGTATAGTGCTTTCCCAGCCTTCGACCTGACCTCCTCAGTCGGAGAAAGGCGGACGACAAAGACGAAGGCGGGAAAGCGACTTCATACGGACATCGCTGGCAACCTGGGTGTCGACCCGCTGCTGGCTAGCATCGAGAGGTCCGAACGAACAGAGCACAACGACAACGGCCACTTTCGTCCGCGAGCAAGAAGAGTGGGTCAAGTCCATTTGAACAAGCAGGAGGCCACACTGCTGCGACTTCGACTGCTGCCGTGTAGCGCCTCTGTAGAGGGCGCAATGTAGCCGGATTGTAGCTGCTCTGGAAGGCTATGCTGACTGAGTAGCTATAGACAAAAGGAGAGAGAGAGATATAGAGAGAGTCCTACCTATGGCTCTGGGAATACGGAGCCGCATTTGCTTGGCGCCTGCCCAGCGTCTGTCTCCTTCTTCCGCTGCCGTTGATGCTGCTGTTGCTTGTTCAGTTCGAGAAGCTTCTGCTTGTATTACGTGTCAGGCACTATGTTGCCTCCTCTGCTTCTGCTTTGCCTGCAGTGGCATCCCCGTCTGCCAGAGGATGTGTGCCTTCCAGGATACAGCTCGTACGCGGAAGGAGGCACGGGAGACAAGCGGACAAATACAGGCTAGCAGCTAGTTCGTTCGTTGACGATACGGCACCTTACGGCAACAAGAGCAGCGGAGGCATTTTGAATTGTAAAATTCACCCCCGCTCACCTTCTAACCCATAATACAATACACAAACGATTTTTGAGTTGAGTTGCCTACCGGCTGTGGCAGCTGAATGCAGCGGGGAAGTCAACCACGCAGTGTGTCCACCCAAGCTACCACTGTATACACGATAGTGAGTCTACGGCACCTTAGAAGCCTGTGGAATTCGACAGCTGTGGCGCGGGAATGGCTGTTGCGGGGAGAAACGATGTGAGAGAGAAAGAGAGAGAGGGATCCCGAGTGGCCGTCCGTAGGGCTTACGCCAACAGCGGCCATGATGGCCTCTCCCTGGCTGCTCCTGTTGCTCGCTACCTTGAAACCTATTCAAGAACTGGAGCCTGGAGGAAGGGCCTTCGCGTGGCCAGCTCCGTTAGACTGTAGAAGAGAAGCCGCAGGTTAAATTTGGAGACGAGCTCGCTTCGACAAGTAGAACACTCGTTAACGTTTGCCGAGTAGGCTACAACACTGGCAGGACCTCATTTATGCACTCGTTTGTTAGTTTCTCAATGAGAACTTGCAAGATCTGAAAACTCCATATTGTATATATATATATATATATATATATTGGCCAGAGGCTAACCCATAAGCGAATGGATTTTCCACAAAGGGAATTTCGGCAGTACAGCAATCGTTGTATTTATCGGTCAAACTTCCCAAACATGCTTACGGAGCAGTGGGGTACTTTAGAACCACAGCCACATTGGTTAGTGGCCATGGCAACTATGCCCCCCAACTGCGCAGATTGTGAAGGGCTATACAAACTGGTTTCGATAAATAAACAAAAAATACACAATTTAATACACGACTAAATAATATTCACTGAGTCATGTCATCAGCAATAGCCCGCAATTATTTTCACATTGGGGATCTCGTGAAGATCACTGCGAGTTTTATCCGCATATTGAAACAGAGGCCCTGATCATAGGTTTTCATTATCAGCTCGATGATTCAAGCATTGATTGGAGATCCGACAAGGCCAAGGTGAATTTATCTCCCCCGATATTCGCCGCTGTCCCTCTCTCGTTCGTCTTTTTTTCGGCCATTGTGAGCTGACCGATAAGCCGGTCCTGCACTAGGAGAGCTCAGTGAACTTCACTTTGTCGTTGGACTAGATTGGCTCACGTTCGTTCCCTAGCTCAGCTGGCTATTGAGGGTAAGGCCGAGATCCGTCTGATATAGCGAACTCACTTGAGGCTCACGCTCGATGTCGGTTCTTGCTAGTATTGTATTGTATAATACCTATTATATGTGTGCTCATCAGTGAAGCGCAAGAAAAAAGGGATATTCGTTATTATATTGGAGAAGCAACGGGAAGAGGCCATGTGTAGGGCAAGTCTCATCCCTCATCCTTTAGGCTTTCTATGTGCTGGGCCGTTTCCCGCCTATCAAGCCAGCTAGCTACCTAGGTCGCCGCCTACGCACAAGGCTGACCAACCTTAGATGTTTCGACGACGGTTTCCGAGAGACGGGCTTGCGTCGAGCCTGCCTCCTGAAGAGGCTTCGAGTCCCGAGGTGCAGCAACCACAAGCCAAGAAAAGAAGCGACAGGCATCTGGGCGCGCTCGAACGGTAGCAGGGACATCACCAGCCACGCTTCTGCGATATTTTCGGCTATACGGCTGGTGATGCTGAGGCTGCCTTTCGCCGTAGTGGTGGTGGCGGCTGCGAAGGTGGCTGTAGTGGCGGTTCTTCGGAGGCACATCCGCCGCGTAAGTCTGCGTGGGTAGATCTCCGGGAGGGGTGGGGTACTTGGGTGTGTGTGAAGTTATGGGGTTTCGGAGGAGAAGCGTTCGGGGAAGATCGAGGTGGTCGAACTGCGAAAGAATGGGGCTGAGGCTGCGCGGGCATTTGCGGGCAGCCTGAGAAAGCATGGCCGTTGGAAAGTGCCGCACGAACGGTAGGAGACCGAATAGAACAGCGGCTGCTTGCCGTCCGCTGTTTTTCTGCGGTCTGTGTGTCTGTGTGCATCGCTGAAAGTGAACGTTCGCGGGCAAACTGAAGACGATGGCAATGTCGGGGGGGGGCGGGGGGGGACCAGTGGCGCACTGCCTGGGACGGCTTGGAGGAACGCGCGGTCGGCGTGCTCCATGTAACGGCCGATAAGGCCACTGAGGCAGAAGCTGTAGGGGCGGGTGGATGGCTGTGCGGCTACGATGGACTGAAGAAGGAGGCGTTTGCCACGGAAGGACAGAGAAGTTAAGGCACGCCAAGCAGGCTCGGCAGCAAGGAGGCAGCCAGAGCAAGCAGAGGCTGCAAGAGCTGGCCCAAAAAGGCGCAAAAAGCGTTCCTCCCCGCTACCCCCGCAAGTGCGGCCCATACAACCCTTCGCCTCGGTCTAGTCTGACCCTCTTTTGCGTGGTGGCCATTGTTTGTCAGTCGAGCGTAGCGGCGCGGAAGGCTGCTACCGCAGCGGTCGAGCGACTGTCCCCTTCCCACCCACATCTACGAGCGAGGCACAGCCGCAGTGCTCTGGGGATCTTGAAGGGCTTGCCTCCTCTACCCAACCCCCATTCGCCCCAAGAAACTAACGCCACTGAACGTACGAAAGCAGAGGCAGCAAAACCTCACAGTGAGCACGAGTATTGCAAGAACAAGAGTTTTCTTGGCCGACGAAGATCCGAGAAGTATGGGGAGTGCAAATGTGTGCCAATTGAAGGGAAATGTGCTCAGATCAACGTATCAGATCGCCATCCCTGCGATATCGAGAACCTCGCTCCTGCTACGCGTTCCTCTTGCGTGTGAGTGCGGAACGCCTGCGCAATTGATATATACGTTGGGTCTAAGTATGACACACGATCAGATATGGTCAGATCACATAATGAATGATCTGATGATCAGATCGCAAAAGCCCGAAGGTACGCCATGACGTACATGATCGATTTATCCCGCAGTGACTAAAAACTAGACGCAAGCGGGCCTTTATCGAATGACTCGCTCGTTCTCTCGAAATAACTACATGCTATTGCCGTTCGTAACTTGGATACGATGATTGAGAATAAGAAGAAGCCATATTTTCTGACGGGAAAATGACACGATTGCAACACTTCTTACTGTCGTCGCGCAGTGTCCTTCACGCTGGACGTCACTCGACCGGAAGGGGCCTTTGGCATAGATCGCAAATGAGTACTTTTCGAGTCTAATTCGATCCGTGCCTCCAACGTCGTGCTAGTACACATCTCTCATCGGCCCTTATGTGCATATTTTGTTGCTTATAGTTAACATGCTGACTTTGAACAGAACCTGTGGGAAAGTGGTTCGGAAGAAGTCTTGTGCTGGCTCTATAGTGAGCCGCATGTAGATATGTTAAAGGATAATAGATAGGCCGGATACTCAAACTAGTATTGTCTCAGAAAATGGTTCGCAGAAAATTCGGAACAGCCGAACAGCTATTTCATTCCGAATTTCGTGGTAATACACAAAGGGATACACCTATGTGTATAAGTCGAAGTCTAAAGGAAACACGGTCAGTTAACTGGCAATGCTCACAAATGCCTACACACACACACATATATATATATGTTTTTTTTTATTCGTATATTTTATAACAGTCGCGCCGATAACGGGCTCATGATCACTATCTTTTGGCCCGACCCCACCTAGCTTCCCATCAAACATAGCCGGGAATTGGTTGTGTTTCTCGATTTCACTCATTACAAACAACAAACACAAGCATCATGAATAAATCGGCCCATTTCGCCTCGTTCGCCTTCTCCTTCTGCTAATATCGGTTTAGGTCATCAACAGCTACTGATCTTCACTCAGTAAAGGTATATTCCTAGGAAATCGTACAGTGCTGTTCGTCCTGACAATCGCTCGCTCCCATATACGTGTCTGTATGTGGACCCACGGTGTTTTCGCTACATATTGTACTAAGTTGTCCTAATCGTTTGATCAGAGAAGAATGGGCCTGTCATTCATGTTTTCCTGACCATTCCAGACGTTATCATAGATCTGCTGCAGATGCTGCGACTGTGTAGTGTGCACGTTTCTAGCATCCAATCGTATACGTAAATAGGTTGAAACTAATCACCGATCCGTTGAGTGTCGAACGGTACGGAATTGTGCCCGGGACGATTTTGTGTGCACGATTTTTTGTCGTATGATCGTTTTTCTGTCGTCTCCCAGCTGAGGCCTGATCTCCCTTAAATTGTTAATATCGTTGCCATAATATACATAAGAATCCTCAACATATTGCATTTTGTTCGCTGTTATGATGATAACTAGCCACTGTTGTACAAGCTAAGCTGTATGTGAAACGGACAAGCATTCGTTATGCATGGATAACACTGAGATATATGTTGTTTTTATTAGTGTATGGAGTAGGCTAAATTAAACAGTGAGCGAATCGTTGGAGCTTATATTTCAGCGATTGTATTTAATTGTGTTGACGCAAATTAGATAGATGTAAGTAGGAGATCAACGTATTTCAATCAGAAGTTTAAATTCTTAGGGAGCATATGGTAATCGATAAGTTTCCTGCAAGAGTTTCGTGTGTTAACATTGGCAATAGAAAATGTTTTTATATTCGATTATTAATTAAACGAATATTTATTATTTACATAGTCAACTATATATATATATATATATATATACTGGTGAATTGGGCCGTAAAAAAATTATAATATACAAATAACTTCATCCGCTGATTTGCTGAGAGAGAGAGAGAGAGATTAGCCGTCTCAATCAGAGTACGAGATAGTACCTTCTACCACTTGTGAGCGTTCCATTGAACAAGTTTCTGTATTGCGCTCAATGTCGTCGTGATATCAAAGTTCAGCTATTGTGTCGTAGTCCGTCATCCCCGCAGAGTCCTGTTGGCGGGATCAGCCGCCCTAGGCGTACAGCAACGCGAAATGAGGGATTCCAGCATTCAATATGTTTTTGAAACGAAGCGTAAAAAATACTAATCCTCGTATAAACGAGCGACAAGCGTAATTAAGTTAACCTCATCCGTCTCATCCCCAAGTCTATGCGGCCGCGTAGTCCGAGCATGTTAAAGTATCATGAATATTGTTCTCCTCCTAAACGTATGGAATTAGCGGTTTGAGTATTTTATCGATGCTTCCGGTACTTCCGCGTCGCTACATATAATACGAAGTGAGGCCAAGCTCATCAGCTTATATATATATATATATATATTTATATATATGTTCTCTTATATATCTGTATACGTATGTCTTGTTATATGAACACATGAGACAGAGCCATAGAATAATAACATTCGAGTTATTTTAGGCTTAGCTCATCGATTTTGCCGTCTCATACAAAAAACAAATATGCCTTTTTATTTATAAGCATTTAACCAATGAGCTAAATGAATTATTTAAAATGTCCTGAGAGCACTTTAAATCGATTCGTAGCCATACCACTAGCGGCCATCGAATCCAATAACAACATGAAACTCATGAACACTTTCTTTCGTTGCTCTTTCGTCTCGTGTCCACGTCTCGTGCTGCACCCGATCGTGCGCTCAATTTGTCGGCGTCTGTTACCGTCGATGCTGCTGCTGACGCTGACGAACAGGAGCGCGACTGGTCGACCCGTGGCGGCCGCGGGGCTCCTGAACAGTCACGGGAGCCACGGAGGCCTGGGGGGCAACGCCGCCTCCGCCGCCGACTCCGACGATGAAAAGTTCATCGGGAAAAGAACCAAGAAAAGGGGAAGTCTTTTCTTCAGGAAGAAAAAGGTGAGAATAAAGCCGCTGTCAAGAATCGAAGCCCGCACGCGTCTCGCCCTCGAAGTTCCCCGTCTGGGCTGCTCCATTAGCGTGTCCGATAGACAGTTGTTCTCTTTTTGTTTTTATATTATTCTGTATTATTCGATTATTCGACGACGACCTCCAAGCGGAAAACTGCCAGCGGCCAACCAAGGTCTGACTGCGTGTAGTTAACCAATCGATAATAGCTGTCTCGGTAACGCATTTGTGTACGCGTACACAGGGTACCCTGATGGCGAGTGGAGTCGATCAAGTGTTTGATCGAGGCCAGGGGCGGCACCCGAGCAAGGTGTAACGGTGAGCGGGTTCCACTGCTTACCTCGAGTAGCATACAATGCGATTCGAATGCTTGCTTACTTCAGCCCCTTCACATATTGGATAAGGCTACAGCCAAACCGGACAACCTGTCGGCTCTCATAATAGATCATATCAATTGTAGATGTAGGCTGAATGTATGTCATGTTACAATCAGCCTGAAGTAATTAGAGATAACGATATATATGTACTACCATGGCTAGCGTCGTACGTAAAACAGAATCTCAAAACGCGTGTCAGAGTGAGCATACAAGTGCTATTCCGCTACGTGTATAATGATATCTGTCTATATGGACGATGTTGTAAATTTCCACATGAGAGTTCCTGAATTTGCTCGACCGTTTTTTAGATCAGCGTAGTGGTTTGCACTCTCCACGTACCCTATTGAATATACCGTACAATCTGACGACAGCTGATGAGCCGAAGACTTAGATAAACGGGCAGAGAGAGACACTGAAGCCGGAACACATCACCGATGCCTGGTGCCAGGACGTGGTTGGCAGCTCGAATGAATGCAGAATTGCCGACACTTATCAACTAACATTGATCAAATTGATGGCTGTCGCAAACAGGCACGATAGGGCCGAGCCAGCCATGTATGATCAGTCTCTGCACGTGTTGAGCCATCGGACCTCGTGAACGATTGAGTCGCGGGCGCTGTCCCATATCGCGCAGTGGACTGGCCGCAGTGGCTGTCCTGGTTTCTCTCACGATCGATACACGGCTATCTTCCAACTAAACCTTACGTGTAGAATAAGCTACCGTGGGTAGAGATGCCAAGTTCCTTCCGTTCAGTGCGTAGTATATATTCGTATAGGTATTCACCTGCTAAATATAATTTTATCGTACATGATCTATTTACTTGCGATACCTGTTATTAGGCAGATGCTAAAACCTCTCAGCACTGCTAAGTAGACCAACGAATGTATCCCAAGGTTGCGCGCGCATTGTTGTTGAGAGGGCTTTGCACATAGAACATCATTATCCGGAAGGCATAAGGGATATCCAATACTTCATCCCAATACGTCACAGCGATGTACTTGAAATTATATTCATTGCCACAATGGAGCATTCTTCTTAGCCGCCTCAATGGATTGCAGGTTTCTGCCAGCATGCTATGTCAGATATATGCACCAATATGAGTTGTATATGTTGGGGTCGGTTTGAAACTGCTTGTTAGGTGAATCAAGCGGTGTGGGTCTGTGCAACAGGGCGCGCGGTTTCTCCTACGTCTGTAAATCGTTAAATTGCACGCACGTCTAGCGCTTATATATATACATGTAAATATATATATATATATATATATATATCTACATGTATAGCCGCAGTTGTTGAGTCAGTTCATTGGGCTCGGGTTGAATAGGGCACTGAAGCTGATTAGACACTTTCACATGTCTTCAAGCAACAACGACACTGTTGAGTGCGTGTCTGTATGCAGATATATTTCTATTGTATGTATATAGAGCACCTGTGGCAAGGCCCAGATGAAAAGCAACGTTTACAGGTGGCACCAAAGGACTCGAGTAAAGCCGGATCGCCATCTCCCCAAGGAAGTACTCCTTCACCGCCACCAGGCAAGCCCGTCGGCCATCAGTTCGTGGCTTATTCGTACAGCATTGGTTCGGTTCAATGTAACGTGTGTCAAAAGTCGCTCGACAATCGACCCGCGCTATGTTGCGAACTCTGTCTCGTCACTGTCCATGACGTACACTGCTGCCGTGACCAGATTCTCGACTGCACCAAGTTCAAGTCATTGCGGAGCAAGGTTGGTTAGTCTGTCAGGGCATGCCACAGACGAATAAGTGAAAGGCTAGAGGGAGCGGCCTCCCATAAAACAGCTGAATGTGCAGGCTGCTGAAAATTAACCGTTCACTTGTATGGATGTGAGAACCAGGAGGGTGAAACCCATCCAAAACTGACCTAATTTACCTGGATGACTGACAGCAGCAACAACAACAACAGCAACATGAGCCGAAGCTGCTTTGCCTGCTACCTGAGTGGATGCTTTGCCAAGAGGAGAGAACAAAAGGATGCTTGACCAAACACACACGAAAAAGGAAACATGATCAGGGGAAGAATGACCTCCTGCCTGTGTCGATTGACCCCCCGTTGCATCTTACGACCGCAGGGTGTACCAGGGCAATCATCCAGCCCAGTGTGTGTGTGTGTGTTGGTGTGTGAATGCTGCTATCAGTAGACTCTATACTGCGTTATTACCATTTGTGCCGCCTCTGAACTGCTGAACAAACGAATGATTTTGATGCAGGCTGAAACTCTTCGTCCCGCTTTCTACCGCTCCCTCCCCCCCATCCACTCTCCCCCTGTCATCAACTACTGGTGCCCTGATTAACTAATTACCCGAAGAAGTGCTCGCTTCCTTGCGGTGCGTCTATGCTTCACCTGTTGGACACGTGCTACGCTACCCTGTTCCAGATCTGCTGACCTCAGCTTCGCCTCGTTGCATCGATCACTCGAACGATCATTTGAGGATCATTTACGCCTCTGCTGATAACGACACCCTGCTACCGGCTGCTGGTAGATCTTAAGCTGATGTTCCCAATACCAATTCCTTCAGCCTTTTACCAATTCCTTCCTTTGACAACACCCCTTTGTTTTCCTTCCATTCAATGTCGTCTACGTACTTCGATATTGGCATCTGGCTCACACGTGCTATGTTCGAATCAAAACAAGCGGTTGACTAACGACTTCTTGCAAAAAAATATGCATATGATTGATGTTCGACCTCTAACTTCTAACATAACATGCGAAACATTGTCAAACGGTATCTCTACACTGACTTCTCAACAAGTAGATATATACATGAATGTTGTAGTAGTGGCGCGTATCCTTTACTACAATCCTCTCTCTCTCCCTCTCTCTCTCTCTGTCTCTCTCTTACAAACGCTTACCACTTTCGCTTCTTCCTTGTTCACATTAATTAGCACGAACTGTCAACAAAAATAACATAGCATCTGGACCTTTTTTTGAGACGAGGAAATTTTCTTCTGGACTCATCTCTCTTTCGATTCTTTGCTATTTACTACGCAAGGTCGAAAGCTCGATACGCCGTTCTAAGTTACCGCATATAAGGGCTATATAGGGTGGTTTAGAAGTCGTAGAGTTCAAAGTTATATAGAGCACACAGTTAAGGGAGACTGCGCACATACCTATTCATGATGAGTAGTAATGTATCATGGTAAACCTACGATCTGGCTCTGGCTCTACAGACAGGCTCATTTATACTCGTGCTAAGTTTTATCCCCTGTTGTAGCAGAGCCTTCCTGCGCGAGTACATCTATACCAAAATGGTGCCTAATATATATAAATTGTATGGAACTAGGTAGGCATTTGGTCATAGGCGTTTCGTCGGAGACTGACAAACAAATCATCCTGCAACGGAGGTTCACTTTGGCCAACGTAATTCCATTATCTAATAATTATTAAGTGTGTTACATTCGGCCACTGCTACCCGCCAGCATCGCCCCCGCAGGTTCGCCACCGTGCCCTGTGTCAGGCTGCGCAGCCGTGCGATCCTGGACTGGAGAGTCCTGGATATATATATATATATATATATATATATATATATATATATATATATAGATATAGCCTATTTTTCCCTCACTGTACAACTGCGGCTCTTAAATCATTCTGTACCTTAATTTAAATAATAGTCATCTACCTGAAGATGACACAAATATATATATATATATATATATATACCATATACAAGTTTTTACGGTCTATTGCAGGCAGGTAATTGATAATGGCAGGAGCAGCTGAGTTAGATAGCACCGTTTCCTAAACACGAACCGTTTTTGTCACTTACTGCCTATATGATACGCTATACATACCTCACATGTGATCAGCGCCAACGCAATGCGTTTTCACTGTCGGCAACTAACTCCCCAATTATATCATCATATCAATTGCCTCAAATCAATCGGGTCAATTCCACAACGTTCCATGGCCAACTCTCGTGGCCCAAGTTGGGGATCTCATTGGCTGGTTTTCGCGCAGGCAAAATAGCTACAGTCGACAGAGTTGTCTGCGTCTTCGACGGTTAGACGTTAGTTTAGTGGAGAGCGCGTAGCGGGCACTCGAGCGAGTGAGTGAGTGGGTTGGTGAATGTTTAGGCCACCTACTGACAAGTTCCAAAGCCAGTTGTTCTTGTGCTGATTGGCTTCGCCTGCCGATCCGTCATGTACCTTTCTCCCTGTGTTAAGTCCACGGCCACTACGACGGCGTGTTTGCTGTCTGTGGTACGAGAGTGTTGTGTCGTCTATCCAAGTAGCTGCGGAGCCATTGTGCCTGGCCCAGGCAAGCCGAGAGAGACAGACCGAGAGGTGATCCCACCTGGACGACCACCTCGCCACACAGCCATCCACTATAGCCAGCGGCTGGCACAGTTATCGTCGTCTAACCGCATCTACATCCAGCCACAGTTAAGGGATTACCGGCGGCCAGTCTCCTGCGATTTGTTCTTGTTGTCGTTCTGCCGCTCCAGCAGCGGCACATTGCCTTTTCCCGACGAGCTACCGTAAACGGGTTAGGTCACTTCTGTCTGTATTTTCCCGTGTCTGTCTCGGACACGTGGGCAACCGCGGATTCTAGGCATACAGCAACAGGCCAGGCTCGGTGTCTAAAGGACAGTGGTCGAGCTATCTCTCATCCAAGCGATCACCAATGCGGCCACAACGAATATGCAAGTCTGTGCTTGTGTCTGTGGTTCTCGACGACAGCGATAGTTTCGTGTGACTGCTTGTGATTGTTTGGTAAACATCGATCTGCCAGTGGATAACTACGATCTGGAGAGAGAGAGCGCGTGCGTGAGAGGGAGAGATATTGAGAAATCCAGAAGTAATATTCAATATGCAGTATCGCTAATTGTATTCAACGATATATCACAAATTCTTGGCTCAGTCGACTAGTTACCTCATTATTCGAGGTGTGACAAGCACAAC
Organism: Stratiolaelaps scimitus; assembly: GCA_019614645.1. Classification (NCBI taxonomy): domain Eukaryota; kingdom Metazoa; phylum Arthropoda; class Arachnida; order Mesostigmata; family Laelapidae; genus Stratiolaelaps; species Stratiolaelaps scimitus. Next base: position 3,240,159 of record JABWDB010000008.1, on the reverse strand, counting down.
GACACAGACCCATGCACTGACTACCTGAACCGTCTGGTCTGTGCGAGCGTGGCCGCCGCCGTATGCGCGAATTTTGCCAGCGAATTGCCGCTGGGAGTAATCTGTTTACCTGTCGCGTTGTGGAATTGATCAGAGGCCGGAAGCTTCTCATACATGTTGTAGGGCCCTCAACAGCTATCAAGGGATACAAAGACGCTTAAACCTAGTGCATGCTGCATATGTGCCGCTTCACGTGTCACTGAAAACACGGAAGCATAACTTCCACATGTCTTCCTCTACCTGCAACCGTCCCACACCCGGTCTTCAATAGAAAATAAAAAGGCTATAAACCTTCAAGGAATACGGCGTACTCTCGCTAGATATGGTTGTGTTCAGTGACTATCGACGATGTAGCTCGGCTCGGGCTGGCGTCGGCCTTCTCGGTGACCATCGCCTCTATCGGGCAAGCCACGGTGTACACGAAATTGATGGCGGTGGTCACCGAGCGGTTGGGTTCACGCCGCCAGCGACACCGCCGATGCGGGCAAGGAAGGATTATGAACGCCGAGTGACGATGTCTGGTTCGCTATTGCAGAGTATGCTGATCAACAAGTCTGCCAGTCAGCTCGCGGGCAAAGAGAGATCTACCGCCAATCTCGCTTCAGGTAGGTGCCACCTAACCACGTTACGTATGTAGTAGCACTGATGTAGTACTGTACGATTAATGTTAGTCAAAGCAGCAGCGCTCGTAGTGACGATAGGTAAGTCAAGGCGGTGTCTCGGCATAGCCTCAGTGTCGTTCGTTCCCAATGGCTGACAATCATCGAGAAATAGCAGCAGCAGTAGTAGCAGCAGCAGCAGCATCGTCGCGAGAGAACAGCTATCGCTCGCGAGCAACCAGCAACAATATCTATGGAGGGTCTATATATATATATATGTAGAGAGAGCTAGCAACAGCCAGCGGATAGCGGTGTATGGAACAGCACAAGTCAACACCAGCAAAAGCAACCACAACTCTGATGACGGACGCGGGACGGCAGCCGACCATCGATGACGACAGGAACGACACCCATAACCAATATCAACCCATCTCTGGCCATATCGTTTGACGACACCAGCTGGCAGAAGTTGTCAGGACATCGAAAGATCGACGCTTGTGTTCTCAGAATTATCAAGAGCTGAAGAGTGACACTTCACTTGGATCATTATTATTATTATTTCTACACTGTCTGTTGTGCTGGTAGGTGCTTCACATCTCATGGGTGAGTATTTGCCCTATAATTTCCACAGGTTCAAATATAGTCAGGGCAACATAACAGATATGAGGGAAGTACACAGGACTGTCGTCGGCCATATCTCGGGTTTAAGATATTTATTTTATTGCCTCCATTGGGTTTTCACGGTCAGAGGCGTTCGTGTGCTTAGAGGATTCGTGGGTGGTTCAGTTACAGTGATTCGTAGTAGAACAGATGTCGGCGATACAGAGTTGCTTAGTTGACCCTATTTTAACTTCTGTCGGGGCGAACATTCATACGAACTGCACCATTGTTTGTCGTAGAACTGTAGCTTTTTATCTGCTTCGATATGATACACGTTGAACACGTGATACCCGTATAAGTTCCACCTTGATTTTGTAGGAAGATACTGAGCATTTGTGCGTTTCGCGCAAGTTATTCTACCATAGGAAGCTAAGGATGTACAACAAACAAGTAGACAGGAAAACATACTGAGGGTGCTTAGAAGTGCTCTATCTACTTCTTCTAGAGGGCGCGTAACTTCTCATTCTGAAAGGAGACTGATTCAAGTCACAAGACAGCTGGCCATTAGGAGAAAGACCAACCCAGTTAGGGCACGTCAAGGTCTATAATTTGCACGGACCTGTACCAGTGAGTCCTAAAGTGGTCGGTTAATCTCCCCCGAAACAACGGTAACTGCAGCGGTTCAGTGCTAAAGACACATGTGCACACTGATATAATCTCAACCCTGTCGTTCTAGTTGTTACAGAATCGTAGTATTCCTATTTATATAACATGTAAAATATCGGTATAAACATACTGTACTCCGAATGCATATCGACAATGCATAGCACAGTGTATGTTGTTTGTGTGGACACTAAGGAAGCTTTGAATTGGCTATGTGTATTCTTAAGATGTAATTTTAACGAACAACATTTAGAATAACATTTAGTGCAAACTACCGATATAGATGATACGCCATACTTATGTGATCATGCAATTGACAGCTCAGTACTGACTCTCAGAGATCGACTAAGAGACGGCATATTGTCACACTGTAGTGCCAACGGGTATCAGGCAATACGAAAAAAGGGTTGGTTCAGTGTTCCAATATGAATCATGGTATGGGCTGCTGTAGTATCGATGCACACTTTTGCGTTCAGCTTTGGCCGATCAATTTCGACGGAAGGGGATCGAGATTCAGAGAATTTCTGACCGCAGAGTCAGTCAACTGCTGTGCGCGATCTCATACAGGTGTAGGATGCTCATAGGGATTCGCTCAAATGGCCAAATTTCGAGTCCCTCCGACATCTCGTAGCACGAGATCTGTCCTATTGAACGGATGAAGGTGACTGAGCACAGATCTGCCCGCAACACAAAGAGAAAATACAGACGCGGGAGTGGGTCGAAGTGCTGGCTTCTAGGGCTGCTCGATTTACTCGATTGATTTGACGGCGAAACTCAGTCATCCGAAAGATGATAAAGATAGAGAGAGAGAGAGAGGGAGGAAGGGTCGTTAGTTGAACGTGTGGACTCTGTATGTCTCTCTACAAAGAGGAATTGTCCACGCTGCTCATACGCGCCCTACCGCGAGGTCTGAGCAGACCTACGTGAGGTCCTATGCCAAAAGGCGCTATGGGTTGTCAACTGGAGCGTCGTTGTATGCACACGTGGTAGCACTCCGCAAACGGAAGGCCATAAATAATAATATTGCATTGTAGTTCCTACGATCGAGCGCTATTGAGAGAGGCGCAAATTCCAAAGGATATGCCACTGCTGCTGCCGGCGCCGGTTACTGCTGCTTCGGGTCAACGAAGCATTCTACAATAGACGCTGTTCGAACGACCATCGTCGCTAGCCGTGGCCTTCGCGAATTCGAAGTATTGTAGCAAATGATCGTAGCTCACGGCGCAGTAGACGTCTGGCGTTGCAGTGTTCAGCGAACGAGGGCGGCGGGGGTGGAATCTGTGAACGTGTTGTCTATCGGTTTCCGCAGCTATCTACAGACGCAATGAGATTGGCGCATGTCGCCACCGTTGGCTACCTTAGCCTCGCAGAACTGGCGGATTGCGCGAACAGCTGTGCCAATAAGAATGCGTCTATTGTATGAGTGGAAAATTTCAACAGGGTTTCTCTGCAAGGCGGCGCCCGCGATGCACCTTTCGTTGCGAGGTGCATTAAATTCGCTCAATGATGATAATAGAAATAGGTTGATAGGGCCCAGTTGGTATGTTCATTTGTAATGCGAAAGCGCACATCTTCCTACGCCAAAGAAGGACTGCGACTACAAATGAGGCGATCAATTACACCTATCTCTCTAACCTGTTTAACGAAAGGTCAACGTCTAGCAGTGGTAACGGAATGAGCATGTTGGGTGCTCTGGATTCGCGAGTTTGCAGTCTCGGTTGTAAAATTCGATGTGAAAATATCTCAATTTCGAGTTTTTGCTCCGCGGATCCATCCTTGATTTTCCTGTTTAGGATATTTTTTCCTGTTTTTCCTGATTTTCCTCTTTAGAGTATTAAGGGCCACACCTTATAAAATATGCCTAATCACAGGGACATTTAGCTCAATGCTGTGGTAAGGCTTCGACACTTTTTCTAACAAAAGAAAAACTCATAGAAGGCTTTCCCCGCATTGATTGTTCTTTTTAATTTGCTTGGATTGTACAAGAGCCTACCAGTGGCTATCTTGCAAACACGTTCCAGCTCAATTTGCTCAATGTGAATATAAAATTCACATGGGTGATGTGTAGTTGGATCACATCACTGATTGAGAGTGTCAACATTTTTTTCATAGCGACGTCTGTGATTGATAGCTCTGACACATTAGTAATTATGAAAGACTGAATATCCTGGGCTCTGCCAGCCGAACACCTTGAATCTATCACTGCTTAGTCGGGGCGATAACTTACGCTGGTTGACGACTAGCTGACTCACGCGTTGTGTATATTCAATCAACGGCACTTATGCACCCAACGGCAGCGGGTAGTTAACTAGATCGCCAAGTAGATTGGGACGACTTGAGTGGAATGAATCAAACACACAAGAGACACTCGCTGATCCCTGGCCGCCGTCAGCGTTCTAATCCTCGAACCCACTTGAACTTGGCATTGTCATCTTGTTGTCGTTCGCGTACTGTGGAGCCGGTTTTACTTGAGGTTTCTACGGAAATGATCGCGGGGTGAGCTGGAGTAAAAATGGCAAATTGACTTTCACTATTATCATTTTTTGCGACGCTGCCGTTGGGAGTTGCACTTAATTGAGATTTTAGTGTTTATCGACAGAATGAGGGATCAATGTGGGATGTTTAAATGCTGGAAGAGGCTTTAATTCTTCGTGTTCGTGCTCAGCCAACAAACGTAGTTCGTTACTCCTGAGGTAGCTTCCGCATGAGAAAGCCTCAGCAAGAGATATATGATGGTCGTCTAAAAACGCTTGTGGTGCGCTATTATTGGATGTTTTATAAATTATATATATTATATATATATATATATATATATATCGGGGGAAGTTTACTGGGCTTGTTCAAATCCTTAACTCTGATACCATCAACAGCTTTAGTGTTCAATTTCCTTCTTCCGATTGTATAATGTATAATTGTACATAACAAGCCAACGCGAATCAGGCCAATAGCAAATTCTGAACAGGAACGGAACTAATGAGTAAAATCACTGGAACACGTCACTCATCAGCGTATCTATCTACGCCCGCTCGCACTGTGGCCATACGCCGAAACCGCAAAAAATACTACTATTGAAACTCTCATCAAGCGCTTCACATCCGAACCCTTTTCGAACGCGTTCGCTGGCGCGCTGCTGCTGTTGCATTGACGTCCGTTCAACATCGCCTGTGTTCCATGCGTGCTATGCATGATCATTAATGTTACTCCATCCAGTTGATTCGTTCTCCGTGTGTTTATTATCGACGACGCCAATCGATAACGAGGAGCAAGAGGAGGATGACGATGACGAAGTTGGGGACGACAATGGCCGTGACGGACGAGATTGCTACCACGATTGCTAGCACGAAGCGGGCCAGCCAGTGAGATGCAGGAGCTGGAATACGTGAACGCAACTGAATCAAAGCGAGACAAGAGCAAAACACACAAGCAACAATCAACAAGAAAGCTGCTCAGTGGATGGCTGCTGCTGCTGCTGCTCGCGTTGTCGCTACAGCAGCAGCGGTGGTAGACGACGGCAGACGCGGCCGTCGACGAGGCGTGGCGACGGCGGCGATGGCTGCGTTTCGAAAAACAAATACTGTCCTAAGATAAAGCGCCGTTGCGGATGGCAGAGAGCGAATGTGCGGCGGGGATCAAGGGAGTGGGGACGAATGGGCGCCGAGTTAAATTGGACGACAGCAGCAGCAGCCGCCGCCGCCGCCGTTGGCACCGGTGCCACACTCGTGCATAGCCAGACAGCCGTCGTGTTTCCTCCTCATCCGAGATCCTCGTCTGCTCGTCGTGAAGAACTCGGAGCCGCTACAGGAGCCGCAGACGGAGATGATTACGGCATGCAGCTGGGCAGGCCGGCAGCGCAGAACTGCGAACCAGCTCTGCAAACCGCTTTGCGAAGCCTCGGACGGAGGACGCGAAAAGACGGTAGGGGTGGGAGATTTTGTGTGCAGGAACAATGGTGGGCTTCGTCGGGTGCCGTGGGGTTATGCCCCTCGCAGGGAATAATGGGGCTGTTGCGGTTTGCCTGGATATTTGCGGTACGCGATGGCGGCACTGGTGGTATTGCGGATGACGTGGGTGCTGTTGTGATGCTGGGGAAACTGGCACGTTTTCGGGTGGAACATTCGTGCTGTCGGCGATGCGGCTGTTGCTGCTGCTGCTGTTGGTGAAACGATGCTGCTGCTATGTTGCTCTGGGTGATGCGTTTCATTTGTCTGTGGTTCGCGTTATTCTATTATAGTCGGTACGAACGAGTGTTTACGCGGGCCATAAAACGGGATTAGGGAGCAGAGAAGCTCAAACCCAACAATTCCATGCTTACGGGAAACTCGAGGGCGGGTTACGGCAGGGTTAGTTGAAGACTTTCGTAGACATCGCTGTTTACCCTTACATCGCAAGGTCAATTCGATCTTGTCGAGATATGTAGAAATTAGGTACCATATTTTTTGTGGCGTTTATTGTCTAGATGTTTAACTAGAGCACAGGGGGAAGTTAACCATTATTAATTACATATCTACCAAATATTTCTCCATCATTATAATGCCGGTGTGACTATAGTCGATGATAACCGTCGTCCAGATCGCTCATAAGCTGGATGTTAATTGTCTCAACGAGAAGCTGACCTTAAGCTGACTTTCCGAAATTCATGTTATGTCAACTCGTACGCCATCTACACAGAATTGTAAACGCCTATTAAACGACAGCTGTTTTATTTCCTTTATTTTCTGTATAGACGTTTGCATACATCGTCATTCTCATGTACTACTGTTTTTCGATTACAGCTTTGAAGTCCAGTGCGTCGAGTCTAGGAAGCAAAGATCGTAAGCAGCAACAGCAGCAAGGAGGCAGCACCTTCTCCCGGAGCAATATCATACAGAATGCACAAACACTGCAGGTACGCGACATCGTATAGCATTGGGGGAAATAATCTCCTTGTCTACCAACTAATCGGATCACATCATTATCATGATGCCCTCTGATCTTCTATCAGCCCGGACATGCGCGTGCAGGTTGCGAAGAAACGCAGATATTTCTTACAGTTTTGTCAGCAGTCTACGAGGGCTCTGGTTTATTTTCAGAGAAATATTATTCTATTATGTCCCGATATATATATATATATATAAATGAATACCGGTTGTCGTTCTTAAGCCGATTTACAACGTAATTATGAACGTATACAAAGACGTGTCCTACGGTAACTACTCTGAACCCACAGTAAGGTGATGATCAGTGGCTTTGACATCATGATTCGACTGAATATTTGCTTCAGTGAACTGCGTTTGAGCATCAATAATGAGATGAGTAAATAGCTCTGACACTCAAAAGTCTGTCCATATATAATCGTATGCTCGTTTTTACATTGTTGTACACAATGTAGAAATGAGTCGAACTGCATCACTTGCGGAACCTGACGTCTCCACCGGTTTTGACGACGAGTCATCTAGCACCCATTCCCAACTCGAGCTGGGTCTCCTGCTGTCCGTTGCTCAACACACCAGGGGTCCATAGAGACAACGAGAGAGAGAGTAACCGAAAGAACAATTCGAAAGAGAAGCTGCTGCTGCTGCAACAAAAGTTCGTCACTGACGCCGCCGGCATCATTGCCATCATTTCGACAGATGCCCCCATCTTAAGGAACAGAGAAGGAATGAGACAAAGATGGAGAGTTCCGATTCGTTCCGGTCTGTCGGAAATCTGTTTAGGTCCAAAGAAGATTTACCGCAAACTTCTTGTCGAAAATCGAATCTTGAACTCTGAAGCCATCCGGCCTCAAGAAGCTGCTACCGGCTGGAAAAAAAAAGCCTAGTCCTATGTGTTTCCTGTGTTCCGCCGGAGGAACAGGCCAAATCGCTACGGCACGGGCTTGCGATCATCTTCCGCAGATGATGGCGCCATCGGGACGGCAGGAGCAGGATTTGTTCTCCTGGGAAACAAGGAGAATGGAAGGAAAGCCAGGAAAGGAAAAAGCGACTCGGTCCGACTGCCCTGAAAATTCGCAAAATGGCTCCAGCATCGAGTGCTCGAGGCCCACAGGCAAAAAAATATGTATCGATTTTCGACGCTTACATGAATTGACACACTTGGAAATTGATGCCAGTTAAGCAATCGCGAAATTCGGGTCCGAGTGAACCTTCGCTATCGGTCGACAAGGACTGATCACATTATGAAGACAACAAACTTCTTTTTCCCTTTTATCGTGAATCTTGAAATTTTAACTTCAGTGAATCCGGAACATGTGAAATATGTTGGACTTAATTCCGAGGAAGTTCTGACTCACTCAAAACAAAATTCTGGTGACTAAGCGTCGCTGAAAGCGAAACGAGTAGATATAGCATTGAGTTCTAACAGCTGTGAGTATTTTTTGTCCACCTGATCATATATGATGAATTCTCGCATCGGTGGAGCTTATATATATATGTATATATATATATAGATATATATATATATAATTCGAGCGTTCTAAAATGCACGAAGCCAACCTTAACCAACGCAGGGGTTACTTGGTGACTGAACTTTTTGTACGCTCAAATTACACGAGTTTGTACACTTTTGAAGTCAGTTGACCCAAGGTGCCCGGATGTACGACAAATATGGTCTCTATACAAGAGCTTTGCAAATTCGAAAATGAGTCAGAAAATCTCACCTAACCCTGTATGATACAACAGGAGAATATGTCACAGCCTCGACGTTTTTTTACCATAGTCTGGTATAATATTTTTACTCACTTAAGGTACAAAAGTTCCTTTTCTCGGAGAAAATTCCGGAATTAAATAATTATATAATAAACTAGTCTCTAAGTTGGCTTCCACCAGACGTAAATGCCTCGGTCGCTGACCGGTAGGTCCTGCGACCGAAGCACCTAGTTCCGTACAATTTATGTGTAGTCGATTATATATCGATATCGTATATATCCGTGGATATTTCATAGCATGTGTTTCTGTCCTATTATCTGTTGCGCTCTCCTATTTCAGAACGACACCACAGGCGGTTCTAGCAAGGAATCGTCGCCAAGGTGAGGCTCAAATTCAGTTAAATAAATTGGCAATTACTAACGCAAACAGTGATAGGGGCTCACCTTGTGTACCAAGACGTCAACCGAGGGAGGGATACTACCAAATTTGAAAAGTTACGATAAATTAGTGGATACTGTGCTAGACACTGAATGACAACCTCACGAGTGGGTAGCTATATAGTGCTACGGTTATCGCTATTCATACAAGATACCTACATATATATATATATATATATATATATATATATATATATATATGTAGACTTTCCGAGTATATTTCCGTTTGAGGCAACCGAATGTGGAAGTTATCGAAACTTTTGAAATCCGGTAGTATCGATGTATTGAAGCCTGTTGAAATGAATCCCGATGCATATATCAGCGTAGGCAACCATTTGTATTATTATAATTTATAAAACGATAAAGTGGTTCCAACTCAACAACGAGATTAGCCGATTTAAAAACTCTATCGGTTTTTGGTCGAAGCGCGATAAGGATCTTGGGATTGGCCATGGAGCCCAACGCTGGTTCAGCAGGTGGGAGAGTGTTGCTTCGCCTCCGAGTCGGGTCCCCAACTCAGAGCCGGCTGTTGATGAGCATGTAGAGGGTAGAGGATCAAAATCCACGAGGTTCGAGTGGCGCTCACACAAACATTACCCTCACGACGTTCCTTCTCTTACAATTCATCGACTCATCACTAGACGTCCACAGTCGTTTCCCAGACCTCCAACCCCTCTTCCTCGTCAAGCCCCAGCACTTCAGTGGTATCAGGTTCTCTATATACCTACCCACACCTATATATATATATATATCAGAACGCACCGGCCAACCAACCAACCAAGCGAGCGAGCGAGCGATCCCAAACAGCCGGGTGAATTCGCATAGATCTCAACCAGGAAAGACACGGTGTACTTAACCACACACCCAATGTGTTAGGGTTCCAATATGCTGCTAGATTGTTCTTCGCGTCCCGGCAATCACTCTCCTCATTGTTTCCTTTTCGACTCGTGATTCTCGTCGTCGATGACCAAACCCAGCTATGTCATTAGTGATCTCGCGTAGTTGTGCCATCAGATGGTGCTAAAGCCATCGCGCTGAAGCTGCATTGCCACTCCCAAGATCCTATTTGGCGTTAACCACTTTCAACTCAACCCGTTCTGTTTGAAAATTGCCATGCTGATATAGATACGAATGTAGTGGGCTCAGCACCTTTGACGTGAACGACGTTTGATGGAGCGTTGCGCTGTTCTACAGCTGCTATTGACCAATGCATCTGTATGCTTGTTAAGGCGTTAGCACAAGGGTGAATACTTGTACCTATAATTAAATATGCCAAATGTATATCCGGTGTGTGGGTAATAGCCAACAAAAATAGAAGAAGTCCATCCATTCAATGATTCAATGCCAGATATCAACAATATTGCTGTTGCTGCTAACAAATCAGGCCGTGCTCTAAATGCCTAAAACTTTCTCGTACTTATCTGAGATGACGTTCGTTGTGAATATGTGACCCTACAATGCAACTACTATAAAAATACTTGCACAACATATAGCTTTATAGGCATTAAACATTGCTGACGTGCAAAACGACTGCGAATTACCAACGATTATACTCTGACTATACGCTCTGATCAGCCGGAAAATGTCATAGTGCGACGGCACGTTTGAGGTGACATTCGAAGTCGAATTTCAATGCTATTGTGGTTAGTTGTTTGTTTTTACTTCTACTATCTGTAACCGATGCTGCCCGACCGTGTCGAGTGTCGCCTAGTTCGAGATGTATATGGATCAGAGGTTGATCTCGCCATGGCGCGGGATGAAAATATTCGGCCCCACAGAATTTTCAAGGCTTCGGATAGAAGTTTTATTGCTTTTATCAGGTCAACGCTACCTATTGTGTTAGGTTTCGACAGAGCAGCTTTGATTAAGTGGTCAAGTAGAATATATTGTTGGCCACGACCTGCTGTACGGATTCGTACACGTCGATGTGCGTGAATCAATCGGGATTCACTGTTGTATTATCGGGATAGCAAAATGCCTTTCGTCTGTGGTGCATTATACTGTACGAAGGCAGCATTTCCTAATGGCACCCTGGACAGATGGCTCGGTGCCAACTACACTGCTCAAATGGTTATTAATTAACTTGCACACTCAACGTTACTATACTCGGATATTGCTGGTTCGACCAGCTGGTCCGAATGTCGGAATTCTCTTACTTATCGATATGACCATGAATCGAGTATCTGATCGAGGACTAAGGCGCATTGAAATTAGCGGATTCAGTCATTTGTCATTTGATACCAACGATACTTCTATATCTGCTGGTCAATCTGACTGTACGTTGCTAACGACAAACTTGCTTGAATAAGCCGGACGGGTTGATGAAAGCAGATGACGTGAATGAGCGATCGAATCAGGGCAAATCGAGTTTTCATTCGTACGACCAAAGTAACAAAATACGTAGAAAATTCTCCTGACTAATCCTCACCAGATCCCTAGTTCCGACTGACGTTTAGGCGGATCTGTCCCATCTGGAACGATCACTGTTATATAAACATTAAACATATATGTATATATATATATATACATATATATCATATATATGTATATAAATAAATGGTAGTATTTGTAGTTATCATAGTAGTGTAGCAATACTAGCAGTCAACGCTTGAGAATATTAGAAAGATGTTAACGTGACAGATTAGCATTTAGCCATGGCGTAACGAACACAACAAACATAATCGAGTCACCTCAATAACACGTTGGCCCAGCAGCAAGTTACGATTCAGATCTTGTCGGTTGCCAATTTCCTTGTTGTTCAGGGTTCGGTTTCGGCAGTTTTTCGTTTTACGACGATGATGAATAAGTGGGAACAGCAAATGTATCTTATGCCACGTTTAATGCACCTGATGTAGCATTAATCAATTAGCTGCAAATGTTCTCCTTGATGATGATCAGCCGTAGGAATGCTATACGGTGTTGTTTTTTTCTTCTCGGATACCTAGCACAGAGGAGAGATCGCGTAGTGTTATTAATAGCCCCTTGGTAGAGATGGTAAGATACCCCCCCCTTTCACTGGTGGTATGATGGTCCACTGGTGGTATGAAGAATATTAAATCAGCTATTGCACTAAGTCGGTTTCGGTCCCCGAGTTCGGCTACCATTTCGAACGGTGCTGTTGGATCATCAGGTGTTTCACTAGGATTGATCATTTTGGAGCTTTATATTTGTCTTTGCAATTTCTGGGTGACCTCCGTCAGCCTCGGCTCGTAAATCGATTTTAGTGATCGCAACAAAGATATCCCTCTCTGACGGGCTCTCTAAAACTGTCTAGAAAATGAGATTAAGCTGCTCTAGGCGTGATAGCTGAGAAACGCGCGAAAAAAAAAAACGGCCATGAGCGTATATAATGAAAAAGTGTGTTGTACTATTAAAACCGCAATGTTTTGGCTCGAGGAAAGAATAGTATCATCGCCATATGCTAGCCGCATTTTCTCGACGGGGTCACCTATAAATTGCAAATCTATTTTGAGATGCGTGTGCGAAACAGAGTTACTCAAAAGATCATCTCAATGAAATGCCTCAATATATCGTAGTATTGATGATCAGCATCCACTAGAGCCTACTAATTAAGCCGAACCTCGAATGGCCTTACTCAGGCGACGTAGCATTTTTCATACCACTGTGATATCCACTGACTGATGTCAATATGTAGATGGATTGGCTCCGATCAGCTGAATCCTTAGAGCAATGAGTGCTGCGATTAGTTTTCTTCATTCAAAAACACATGCAAATTGAAGAATATTACACATACAGACACACACACACACGAGATACAGGTATGTACTGACTGTAGAAACTATAAAATCGTAGATCAAATGCTGTTGAGACCACCGCAAACGTACTAAATTGACTAACCGGGTCGCTTTTAGTTCGACTCGAAAGCCCCACGCCCCCAGTGGGGGATACTCTCAGTGGAGGCGGGTGGCCACAAAACTTGGGGTCAAGTAAGTAGCTATCGACCGTTGTCCGAAGCTTCTAGGACCGGATAGATCGAACTCCGCCTCAGACAAGGTCGTGTGTGTTCGACGAGACCTTCGACCTCGATTTCGTCCCATTCGTTTTCGACAATTAGCCGTCACTATCAGCGCACGTTGTATGGCGCACGTCTTATGCATTTGACGGTTCAGACAGCTCTAGACCAACGTATTGTGTGTTGATATATATATATATATATGCGCAGGCGCAGGTCGTCGAACACGCACACCCCGGTTGAGGTTGCATTTGAGACCGCCGGTGTTCCACCACCACCACAACCACCACCACTACCACAACCCTCACCAGAGCAATGTACCATCATATCCTCACTCCCAAGTGAATCCAATTAATGACCGTTAACACCAGTGCCACCCCTTGTATAATCTGTTTCCGCACAACTGCAACATGCCACAATTAAGACAAGAGGTCCGCAAGGGAGGTTTCATCGTATGCGAGCCAATGAGCTCAAATGACAAAAATCGCTCGCGCACCATCCGCGATATGTTCTCCTGTACGATGTTGGTCGAACGTCTTCGATAACGGCTCATCTGTACCTAAACGCAATCGTGACGAAAATGATTTACATAGATATTCATAGAAATAACCACGAGCTAACTCCCTATTGCAGGAGATAGCTCTCAGTCACTTGAACTCATCATAACAATGACCTTAATCACGTGCTTTTGTCGTTCTCCTATTGTTCTGGCCGCGACACAGTGTCGATGTTTGATATCTCCCAAACGACTGATACATTGTACCTGCGACGTACGAACGTCTGATGTCGATGTTAATGTTTGATCTCTTTTGTGTACACCGATCGCCCGTCGCGTGGGCTCTGTGGTGTGACAATGATGCGCTGAACCATTCGGGATCTAATGGCATTCATTTGAGGCGGCACCTACTGTCTCCAACTCTCTCGTTCGCTCTCTCTCTCTCTCTCTCGCACTCATGTCTCACTGTCATCTACGTGGGCTACGCACCCACTCGGGGAGTAAGGCCTGCACTTGGCCTGCTCGCCTCTGTCCCGTTGCCGTCCAGAGGGAGGATAGCTTCATTAGCTGTCAGCGGCTCCTGCCGGACACCACACGTTAATTGCTGTTGTCTAGCACCGCTTCGGATCACTCATTTACAGCTTAGCTTGCTCCAGTGGCTATTCCAGCATCCAATGGCTGCTAGATCTCTGTCGTTCGGAGGAAACGTCACTCATATTATATTAGGTTTGTCTGTCCATCAGCATTTCCAGTCGTCGGCATGCATCATTTTCTTGCTTGCATTGTCACTGCTGCTGCTGTTGTTGCTGTTTAACTAGTTTTGTGGCCACGAATCAGGTAGTCCCATACGGAAGCGGTTGCTGGAGAAATTAATTCCTCTAATTAAATTCGTGTCTCCTGAGATCGAGAGAAATAGAGGGAGAAATCTATCGGCCGAGAAGGTTTTCCAGCCCATGCGCGAGCTGAACCTGTCGTCTCTGCCTATGTGTTAAACGGGGAAGAGAGCAGCACATTGCATTAGGTACACGGCGCTTGCATCGTGTGCTTTTGCGCTCGAAGGACCAACGGAACGTTCCGCTGCTGGCGGCGACATGTCGATTGCGCGCGAAATCAGCGGCGAAACGAGACAGGAACGAGCGTAGTAATTTGATTATCATCTGATTGGGCAGATGGGATTATTCCATACGACGATGTGCCCTTTATTTGTCCTCCTGTCAACCTAACGAGAATTGTGTCAACGTCAGTAAGACCCTTGTAGGACCAGTGCAAGGCACATGACGATGAGCGTTATTTTTGCTGAAACGACTGACGTCGCAATGAGTCTCCCCTGTGTCACAAGGGCAACAAGAGCAACGGTGACGATCATAGAAATTAGTTGAATGAGCCATTTGTTAATCGCGTACAACAGTCGACGGGTCGACACATCAGATATCAGGTACACTGAAGCGGATCTACCTCAACCCTCGATAATTCAAGTGTCACACATAGGTCGCAGCTGGTCTCTATTCGTTGGGCTCATCGCTCGACAGCAGCTGCTTTCCGTTCTCTCACTGGCACTTTTCAATTGAACACCAACCATGTGGTCATCATCAACTCCCACTACCTGCTATCCCAACCCTTCGCTGCCCGTCCCCCAACGATATGATTATTATCAGAGCGTCCCAGCTCGTCAACTGTGCCACCACACACGGCTCGAACCATAAATGACCTCTATCCCCCACATATATATGTGTATATATATATATATATCCTCGACAGACCTTAATGTTACAGTCATATCGACGATGTTCCCAAGATTCCCTGCGCGCCGTTTCATCTATACCCGCACCAGACATTCCCTCGCGTTCACCCCAGAATTCCGCTGAATCAGCCATCAGCGTCACCGACCTGTTTATCTAAGCTATTCTACCTATTACATAGCCGTATGTCAATGATGTATCGTTGCACTCTGCATTATTCTACTCCGTTTCTCTATCCATAGCGTATACTTCACACAATATATATATATATTTATATATATATATAGCTATCATCATCTCATGTAGTCGTTCGTGTCTGGCATTTAGTCGTCTTTGGCTGGTTACGCTGTCTGGTAATTTGCGTGTCTCTCTTTCTCTCTCTCTCTCTGTCTTCGTTCCACTCTGAATCGATCGATCGATCCAATTCCCGTGCATACGTTCGCGTCCTCTTTTTGCCCAAGAAAAACCTGAAACTTCAACCCTGAGTCGTCAAGCTCCCCCCTCCATTTTAACCACATCGAATTTCAACTTGATCGTTGTCTCCCGTTCGTTGATCGTGTTTGCTTTTTTGTCGCCCTCTTCACAATGGGAACCGTCACGCCTTTTTCGTCATGCTGCCGAGTTGGCAGATCGTTGCCGTGCTATTTTCGCGTCGCGACAGCGGCTTGTGACAATTCGAGCAGTATTTTGAGGCCAAAAAAAGAAAGAAAAGGAACAAATCTGACTGATAGTGACTGACCAACGGTCGAACGAACCAATCGTGGGCCGTAATTTTTGTCCTCGGATTGGTTTAGCTTTTTGCCGTTTCCATGATTTCATCGGTGTTCAAAACTGACCAGGCACATGAGAACCATACGAATCAACCGACTAATCAATAACAGGAACCAACATTTTAATGGACGTTCGGGTATCGCCGGTGGCACTTGCCACATTGACACCTCAACAATGACTAGTGACAAGTCGTTAAACGTAGGAACGATTATCGCCTCATTTGTTGCAAGTGGGGAGAACATTTGTGCATTGCTACAATTTCCATTTTTTCGACCGACCGGAGGTGGCCTACACAGCCGTAATTTATGGTGCCCCGTACAATGGTCGTCCGCACAGCATCAGTATATTATATCAGTGGAGGACAGTGTTCACACTGATGGGCAGCTTAATCCTATGTTCTTCTCACCGAGTGACGGAGGAGCCTTAGCGGCTTGCTCTTGACGATCACAACTGCACGAAAAACTGCGCCATGATCTCCTTACCGTCCAATGATCATATTCGCGATGGCGAGACGCCACACAAGTGAGAACCACTGCCCTATTAATAGCAGTTCCATAATTCGCCTGAGACCATTTAACTAATAAGGCAGAGGACGCCCGGACCAAGAAAGGTATGCCTCCGTGGCCGGTCGGTCAAACTCTGCAGCCCCTATCGATTCGAATGAATATTTTCGGACGCTGCAGCAACCAATGAGGTATTACATTTTGCATTACACTGCGTTCGTCCAACACCCCGTAGCGGAAATGGCGATAGTTGGCACCATCCACCACACCAAATAGTGTCAAAGTATGCTAAACCTATAGCAGATGGTGGTAAGAGGCTGAGCAAGTCTTGTTGTTTATTGGCAACGTTGTCATTCTAAGGGTCGTACCCTTCGGCGTCTTGGCCAGGATAGGAAGCCTTGCACGGTTTTGCAAGCAACCTTCTCACATACATACATTGTTCCGAAACACACACACACACACACACGTACACAACTGTCCCACCAAACGTATACATTATGCCATGTGTTTTCAACGGGTTATTGAGCAAAGCACTGGAGATGTGAATTCGCCCTCACGCTCTCATCACTGAGATTTCACTACTGTATGTTCACAAACTGCAACAAGCGTTTTGTTCTTTTTTTTGACGGGGGTGCCAATTTTTCACACGCAAAAACGTGTCTGCAACAGCCCCTTGTGTGAATCGTTATTGTTGTTGTGCCTTTTTGTTTTGTCAACTCTGCGATAAGAAAACCAAGTCGCTGATACGTTTCTCACATTGTGGCGTATATGTCACCATTAGCATGTGTGCTTGTATTGGACGAATCTCTCTCACTTATTGCTGTATTCGTTAGTGCTTTTATGTTTTCACGCAACTTGAACGTTCTTTTCTCTGTGTCGCTATTTCTGTCGATGCTACAACCTACGCTCGCCTGGTGAGCTCGTAAACCCTCTAGTACCCTCGGCCAATAGTGCCATTATGGTGATGCAGAATGCTATTGATGACGAGTTCATTGATAGTTTTCACCTGACCTGAAAGTAGTCGATATCCAGTTATCTCGGTAGCCTGCACTGGCCAGTGTTGGCAGTGGCAGAAAATGCAGAACATGATGATGTCGTTTTGTATATTAGTATAATGGTGATGTCAATTTGTGATGTACCCGATGTGGCGATTAAAACGCGCATGGGGACACCACAATCGCTTGATTGATTGATACGTATGTCAACAACAGCCATTGGGTTGCCTTGTCCTTAGTCCCTAGTGGTTGGTTCGTTGATTGATTTTCTGACTGACTGATTGACTTACGGATTGATCTCATGGACATGGATCTACTCTTTTAACTTGTCTGAACTCATGCTGTTTGCTCGCGCATGAGGTCCCGCGCGCACGCAAACAGCTGACCGCCGCTTGCTCCAAAGCTGGCGTTAATTAGCTGGCCTGCGATGATACCGATAATTATAATAACATCATCATTATATTATGACCATACCACATTCACATTCGTATATCAATTAGTGACTGATGACAGTGACCATGGCCTGTTTCTATATATGATACGTTTTCTACATGGGTATGAAACTGAGTTTATCTTCCCTTCAAGTTGTGAATGAGATGCTGGGACGATAAGAAAATAAAGCAATCAGGGCAACAAAGTGTTTGATGTCGTTGGTTGCTTGGCTGGAACATTGCCGCGTAATGTCAGGTCGTTTTGCCGAAATCTAAACCGAACCCTTGTCTGTCTGTCAACCACGAAATCTGTGCGCTTCATGGCGGCCGGTGGCGCAGTTCTGCGGCAAAGGGTAGTAGCACAACGGGAGAAGAGCTGGACTCGCCGCACGGACCGCATGGCGCGGACATGGCGGAACTCTATGCTGGGTCTCTGAGCCTCCATGAGCCAGGTTCAGTGTCCATGGAATCGCTGGACTCGGGCAGTCAAGCGTTAGAGGAACTCATTGGGAGAGATCTCGACGATCCTGGGCTACGTCTACTCGACGATGAACCACCGCAATGGAGCGCCACCGTTGACAAAAAGGTAAAAGTTTCCTTCGATCATCATCATCATCAGTTAATAATAATAATGATAATAACACTATTATTGAACAGCGAGCTCGCATGGGATCAAATAAGTAAATAATAAAATAGCATTTTGCTGACTGAATAATTTATAATATACTAGTATCAGGCGAACTTAGAATTCGCTCAGGGCATACGTTGTATAGGTTAGGTTTGCACAGCTACTATAACCTGAAGGTAGTAAAGCAAGAAAGGAGCGTTTCGTTTCGTCGGTCTCCTCGAATATATCAAGACTCTATTCAACATAGCAGCCTGCTTACCCGGTCCGTATAGCCTTGCAAGAACCGGTGCTACAGACAGATGTCTCGTTAAGGAAATATCCTATGTGGGTCCGGAATGAGTGACCAATTTATACGGCCGATCAACGCTGCCCGAATGACGTTCCTTAGTACTCCTTCGAAAGCCGTATTCATAAAGGGACCGAGTCAGTATCGAGTCACAGTGGACAGCTCGCGCTTCGAATGCAGGGCGGGTCTGCAAGTTACCCCCACGAATTCTTCAGTCTTCAGTGTGCCCATTTAATCGCATTCGATTCTTCTGTCATTGCGTATGCGCTATTGATCGACAAATATTTGGCGATGAGCGTGTTCGGGTTAACGCAAACGCTAACGTCCCGCCACCGACTTTTGAAACTGTGCGCGTTGCGGAAGTTCGACGAGTGGCGCCGCGGCGAACTGCGTGCGCCGCCCAGACGAATTTAGACTCCCTCTACAAAGTGGTCTCGTTCGCGTCGCGTGGATCTCTGGCTGGCCAATTTCACCATTTTCGAAAAACAACATTTCATGTTTGCCGATGACTTGGCTTGACTCAAGAAAATCGCCTACATTGTTTAACCACTCTGGCCTCGCACGGCAACCCTAATAGTGTCATAGCTCTTCCGGGCCAATGCTATAGCACTCCGCAGCTATCCCAAGGGCGGTTCCTTTTAGGATTTACTCTAGACGAGATGGACGTCGAAGGACAATGGTTGGCTTATGTCGATCCTAGCGAGCGCGGCCGAATTGAAGAACAGGTACAGAGCTCGTGGAGATTGACCTAAAAGGCTTCAACATCTCTGTAATATTATTTTAACGGTACCTCTGAGCGAGACACGTTTTTGCAAAGTTATCAATAATTGCATGCTATAAATTGGCATTATATTTTCTTATATTTGATTTCAGTCACCTGTGTCAGGTACAGTTATATATATATATATAATACCTGATACATATATATAATTCAAATTCTGAAAGATTTATTCAGCATATGTTGAAAATGTTGCTGAATGAACCATATCTCGAAATGCCAATTAACGATGGGACTAGGGGACAAGATGCTGCGTGATATCTTTGATATGGTTTCCCGCATTTAGGACACATGCAAGCGTTGCAGCTAAACCGGTTGTCCGACAAATTGCATCGATGAAAGATGCGGCCATATAACGTCGATTTCTTGCCATCATTCTGTCAGATACGTGCTTAGTGAAAGACCGACCGTTAGATGGTGGGATCAGAGCCAGGTATTTGAAACTACCAACGCATTGTCTAGGGGTCTCCCCTGGGTGGACTGAGTCCGAAGGTGCGAGCCGACCCGCTCGGAGGAATATCATCGCTTGTTGTCGTGTGCAGATTGATTGTTAGCCGGACCTTACGTACATAACCCGCTAGCCTGTTGCAACAGCATGTTGTACATGGAATCTACTCTCCGTGAAGGTCGCGAGATCATCGGCCTCCAGCAAGGTTTTTATCCTGGCCAGCTAGACCTTTAACACCTTAATCGCAGATCACTCGGTATAAGCAAGAACTGCAACAGACTTAAATTATCACCCTGAGCGACGCCTGTCCGTCGTGTAAATGGAGAAGTGAAATATTATATAGACTCGGATGTTTGGTCTTTTGGTGACGAGGTCACTTTCAAATGTATTTCTCTACAATTCGCTTCCTTTCATCTTGTATATTGATTGTAAAGTCAACCAGAGAAGATGGTATTTAATTATATTAGATTGTATCTCACAACCGCACAGCCGTGAGAGACGATCCTGTGCGGCATAGGCCAGCCAAACGGCTAGCGACTCTTTCTGGCCAACCTACTACCATCGTCTGATTCGTTAGCGGAGTTTGGTCTCTTCTGTAGTACACATATATCTTCTTGACAAATAACCTTCTCTCAAAGACCTCCCTCAACCCACGACTCCAGTAGCGTTCATCTTTTTTCGACGAGAAAGAGAGTCAGCACCAACGTCCGGTTGTGAACGAAGGGCGGGGAGACTTTAATGACTCGATCCTTCTTAGGTCTGCAGAGCCCTATCTCTGACTCGAACGTCGGACCTGGAGGGTGCGCTCAACACTGACAAAAGAATCTTCCCTTCGATTTTCGCCCACAACGGCCGCTATGAGGCCGCACTCGATCACTACATGAGCTTCCACGTAGTCTAGGCTGGCCTTATTGTGTGGGTCAGCTTGCCTAGTGAATGAACCTATATATTATAGAAGACATGACTGTCTAGAATTTTTTTGTATCCCATGTTAACTTATTCATTTTTCCAACTAACAGGTTTCAGCGCAGGTCTCGAAAGCATAACCAAAGATAGTTTTTTCCACATGTTCATTTGATTGATATTGTGCTCAGCTGTGTGCTCAGTTACCTTGTATATAACACTTACTTGTACATATGCATGCCCATTTCTAAGTTGAAGAACTTCATCTTATTGAATACCGTCAGATTGACGCAGGCGTGTAGATCTATTTGCTGTGGCAACATCATGTTCTCTATGCGATGGCAAACAGATTATGCTATTGGCATTATCTATATGGTGGCCAGAAACTAGCAAAATTCTCATCAGGATTTTGTTTTGTATTCCAATACACTCCTCAACAATGTTTCCAACTGCGCATCCTTGAACAGCTGGTCATGTTGTTTAGTTCGGATCAAAATTTGTACAAAGATATTGACGGCTGTAGCAGCAGCAGTATCTCTCTATGGTTCAGTCTCTCCCTCTCTCTCTACGTTGGCCCTTGCTTTAAGCCCCGAAAGGGTTCAAATGATCTGGGTGTTTTCAGCGTTGCTACGACATAGGCAAAACTCATAATTCAGCCGTTCGACATGCTAGCTTTTTCGAAAGTGTCGTTTGGCAACTCTTCTAGGTCCTAACGGTTGCTTTGTGAGAGAGGGAGACACACAGAGAGAGAGAGAGAGAGAGAGAGAGAGAGAGAGAAAAATTGAGGGGAGACACATGGAAGGCTTCGCTCTCTTGATGGGATTTCCGCCCGCCTGAGCCCCTTCCACCGGGTTATGATGGACGCCAATCGAGGATTTATTCAAATTTTTCAGCAATATTTTTTTGTACACATCTTCGCCGTCTCGTTCGTGCGTTCGATTTTCCGGCCTGTCGAACTTAACCGAATTTTGGCATCTCGCTAAGTTGTGCTATGACGTTATTGCACTGTTGGGCTGCACAGTCCCCGTGTGGGCTGTTTATTAATTGGTCTGGCACAAACTTAACGAATACATATTATGCATACATCAGTATGCCGTGAGCTGCCACCAATCATGAACGAACAACAATAATTAACAGCCTGTAAGTAATTGTCTTGTGAAGGAACTGGAGTAACAAACGATTTCGATATTGGAATCAAAACATTTTATTGCCCTTCGTAAAAGACTGGAATTGCGTTTTACACTTCACGATCCGCAAAGTTCGATAACTGCACAGTGCGTTTCGGTCGAATCGCTCCGATCAGATTTTGAGTGAAGGATGTACGGTTTGCCGCTGCCCGACACGTAGCTGAGCTAGCGTGAGAGCCTGTCTCAGATTTGCTTGGGAATCGAGGTCGATGTCATATTGCATCATGACCGTTGTGGGTTGGGAGCGAACGATCAAGCAAGAGGGACGAGGTAAACAATCTCGATGATATTCCAATCCAGACAACTCAATTTATCCTCTCAAGCCTTGAACTGGCTAGACATTCGTCGTTGTTAATGTAACAGCCGTGACCGGCTGCTTTCAATCTCATCACACGACCCAATACCGACAGATCCGTGGCATTGATCTATAGCCGCTCTGTGAGCTAAGCGCGTTGTCATCAGCCCCTTTTCTGTTTGACGTTATCTATTGGCAAATACAAGCGCACTTCTGTCTGCGGTTAAATCCGTGCATGCGATTGGCGAAACGCCATGGCCATGACGATCTTAGATATATATATATATGTGTGTGTGGGTTTTTACAGTTCGATCATATACGTCATTGAGAAATCATGAAATGAGGCCATATATCGTTCGCGGACCGCGGACCGGCTGTGCCATTCGCGACCACGTGATTAACAAATAGCAGACTTGATCATTTGTCGCTACAATAAACATATGCTGAATCTATTTACATGTAAATGTAGCACTTTGCAAAAGACAACACGTTGTTCTATGGTTCCTTGTTTGGTTAGCATCAAGCTCAACATCACTTTGTTCGTATGATCAGCGATCTTCCCTTGCTGTAGTGGAGATTTTGAAGGCAAAATTATGAGAACCAGCTTATATATATATATACTCAGAGTTCGACGGCAGTGCCAAGGCATGCCGGCGACTGCGGTGGCAGCAGCAGCAGCAGCAACAACGGTAGCGAGAACATGCGACGCCCAAGTCCTCTGCTGTTTGTGCTGTTTGTGGCTTCAACTTCTGCCTTCACAGTCCCCTCCCGTCC
Source organism: Stratiolaelaps scimitus (assembly GCA_019614645.1). Taxonomy (NCBI): domain Eukaryota; kingdom Metazoa; phylum Arthropoda; class Arachnida; order Mesostigmata; family Laelapidae; genus Stratiolaelaps; species Stratiolaelaps scimitus. The sequence goes on along the minus strand of JABWDB010000008.1, from coordinate 3,216,991 downwards.
TCGCCCCAAAACCCCCGAGGGTGTTGTCGCCTCGTCCACTCGTTCGTTGCCCTCCTCGGTCCGCCTCCTCTCGTGTCTTGTGAATATGCAACTACTACATATTAAGTTCGCCGGCCGGCCGGCCGGCGGACGCGTTGGTGACACTCGGTTTCAAAATGAGGCCAGCGTAAACTTTCCCCCTTTGATCTTATCCGCTCTGTTTTTCTCTCTCTCTCTCTCTCTCTCTTTCTCTATCTCTCTCACGCGCACGGCCTCTCTTTGTTTGCCGCTCTCTGTGGGCGACCTCGTATAGCGAACTTCTGAACATGAACTCCATTTAGCCGCCTCTGCTCTACGTAAGACGGCCTTTGCCTTTCGTATACCGGCGGCGCGTTAAAGCAGCTCGCACGGGATTGGCAGGAATAGGGCCTCGACGACTGCCACTGTGAAGACGCTTGTGCATGGACTTGCTGGTCACACCGCTCGTGTGCGGCCGAAACTCGACGATAAGGAGCACGCAAATGTTTTTATTTATGCGTACGTCCCGTACCGTCCAGCATAAGTCGCCACCGTGGGCCACCTTACTACTGTTGTTGGCTTTCGTTCCGATATTGTCAAGCGGCTCAGTGCTCGCTATGGGGGAGCGAGCTGTGAATGAAGCGGTGATGAAGCCACGTAGCTGGCATCTATAGTCATTGGTGCAACTGGTGGCGTCAGGTTGCACTGAAGCTAATATCCACTTATTAGTATTGATATATAGTTGTTGTTGTTGTTGTTTCTCTTACTCAGATGTGACCCTGGGATGCTCGGTCGTATTTATATTGCTTTCTGTAGCCACACTATTGAATCGAGCTATTCTGACGAAGAATCTGACGATATCCACGAAGTGGGTGCGATACGTCTCCCAAAACAATGATAGAATCGTATACTAGGGGAAGGATAATGATGAATACTGCACAGTATATATATATATATATATATATATATATATATATTATATATATAAATCGCAAAAAGCTACACTGCGCACGTTTTACGTTTACGTAGATATGTAGTTAGCTCGAACATCGAGAAAGTAACTGTAGGAGCAGATGGTGCTAGCGTCAATGACAATCGGCTTGACTCGCTTCTTAGCTTTGCCCATCGACTAATCAACTATCTCCTTTGGTTGCAGGTCGTAAAGAAACTAAAGGAGCGCGACGTTAAAAGACAAGAGGCCATATACGGTGCGTACAGTCGATTTTCACTCTCCGACGGTTTGTCTGTTTGCACGACTTCGCGTATCTATTTGTCACTTGTCGGCTGTTTTATTCTTTGTGCACAAACTTAACTAGCCAGAGGTGAACATTTACTGTGGAACCTGGTGGAACTCGTATACAGGAAGTGACATTAACAAGAGAACAAAACACGACTTATATATCTCAATTTTCAGAGCTCATCCTGACAGAAAAACATCACTGTGTCACCCTCAAGATAATGGAAAAGGTAGGCAACATTGTGGAATCAGCAGCATCGTGGCCACGCAGAGCTGCGAGCCGGCAAAAGCTCACAAGCGGCAAACTCAATTTTAGAAACGTATTTAGTGAACTGGTGTTACTAGTTTTCCCCCTCAAGACTCCACATTCACTCTAAGTCCATTCACGTCGTAGCCGCCCGACACGTTCACTTCGAAGGACTGGTGATCATTGTTTGATTTTTTGCGGCTGAAGAGCCCTCTCTAAGTCCCAGTTCCATCAAATTCAGTTTCATTTCTCAGTATCATTATAAAACTACCCATATTATACCGTTGGCATAATAGGATGAGAGATGTCGGGAAGAAAAGCCCGCACCTCCCCGAAGCCGCGGCCAATATTTATACCTGGGACATATCCGACGTGCCAATCTTTTTTATCAGAGTTGTGTCATTCAGTAGGTACGGCGGCGCTGTCACGGAGTCAGCCGCCATCTGAATGGTGTTAAAAAGCACTAATATCTTTAGCGAACGAACTGTCGACGCTTAACTGCGTTTTCGGCTCCTGTTTTTGCTTCGTGTGACTCTTTTTGCCAATCCTGCCAGATCTATATGGATGGCATGTGTAATGAACTTCAGCTTCAACCCGAGGCGGTAAATCGTATGTTCCCGCGCCTCACCGAACTCCTATCGTTCCACTGTACGTTCCTCCACCTGCTCAGGGCAAAGCAGCTGCAAGCGAACCCCGACAACCAGACAATTGACTCGATCGGGGATGTCCTACTACAAATGGTACGCGTATATGGTACAAGCGTAGCGTTACAATCTATAGCACGGCCTCCTGCCGCCAATTTGTTATGCCTTCAAAAATTAGCCCCAGTTTGCAGCTCTTGTTATTTGCCTGGCGTTTTAAGCATCTATTAACCGAGGGTTCGTAGGTGTGTGCGTCAACCCATTGCTGGCTCAATATTGGATTGATGCCGCTCAAGTGAGTGGTGATAGGTAGCCTTATGACCTACAACTGGCACTGTCACTTATCCAAATACACAATGCTCACACGCTCTTTTGACTTTCGAACGTTGACGTCAGTAACTCGTTAGGCAATCATATACTGCTTTGAAACTGCTTGGTAGTATCGTCATTTTAAATTGCTAACTGCTATTAGTCATTTTACTAGCCCTCGTCAAGGATTTTCAATTGATATCAATAATCGTTCATAACATCTATTGTTAAATACAAGCACACATTGCATATATATATATATATATATATATATATATATTTATATATATATATATATATATATTTATATATATATATATATATATATATATGTATATATTATGTATATCAATAATGTTGATTTGTATCTGTAAGTATCTGCTATCTAACCAAGGACTGAGCGCCAGTCCTTGGCCACCACCGCTACCATTTCCTTCGTCTGCTGTTCGTTTGAACGCTAGCGTGGGCGGTGATGCCTGTTATACTTCGGGGGCACCAACCTACCAAATAGCCGACAGCCAGCCAACCATGCGGTGGTGGTTCATTGAGATCGAACAGGAGACGCCCCCGTGTCAGCCAGCTCTGTTTCGGAAACTCCTGCTATGTGTACTATATGGCAATGGCTACAACAGGAGCAGCAGGCTCTGGCTTGGTAGCTTCAGTGGTGCTTCGGCTGTTTGGCTACTGGCGGCAAATGGCCCTCACACATCTTATCCTCTAGCCATTACCGAACCGGGAAGCGAGAGCAATAGCAGCCGTAGTAGCAAGGAAGAGATCAAAAGCACAATGTAATAGGAATCGACAAAAAAAGTGCTTCAGCGCCACCACTGACCACCAGCGACAACAACAATATCAAGTCTGCCTTATTGGAGCCCCTCGTCTGTTAGCGTTGTTGCTCTTGTTGCTCCTGTTGTTGGCGCTATCGTTGCGGGGGGGAGCAGCGTACTCTTGCAATGTTCGGGCGGGACGGGGGGCTAAGGGGTAGCGACCGCTTCGGGAGTTTCCCGGCAAAACGGGCACGGCGTTGCCTGGCAGTATCCACCCGATGCTCTGTCTATCTATCCGTCCGCAACAATCGCAGCTAACGCCAGACCAGACTCCCCGTCGCCTGCATCCACCAATCGTAGCTGAGGGACGCATTTGTTGGTCGGTCGGCGGCTGTAATCGGTCGTAATATGACGCGGACTAATGCGACCGTCGTCTGTCCGTTCTTCGATTTTCTATTGCGTACTTGCTGTCGCACTTTATTAGTCCCTTATCACAAAACTGTTATTTACTGGACTCGGTCCGAACCGGAAAAAAAATCGGCCCTGTTTTCGTCAGGCGGCAAACGCCATCCCGTTCATGTATATTCTTCACGGTTGGGATTTTTTTGTGCTCCTGCTGGCCTCGTTCGCGGTTTAACCTTCATTCGTCATTTGGTTTGCGGGAGAGGGAGTGACGTGTCTCACCGTCCTCTTAACTAGTTGAATGATGTACATACTCGTGCCCAGCGGGGAGTACCTCCCGTTTTTCTTCTTCTCTTCCTGCATGAACAAACAGATAGCAAGCAAGCATCGCGAACCGTCACCACGAACTGCCATCATGAAAATCGTACCGCTATTCTCAATGTTCTTCCCTAGTGCTGCGCTGCATGGTGCTATCTGCCTTTGCTCTCGAATTCAGTGTCCCTCTGACTCGGGCGAACAGGCGGGCCAGCGCAAAAATGGCCGTCCTCTTTGCCTCGGTAGGAGGAAACGACAGCGGGCAGACAAGGCAAAAATATGCAACTTCTCATCTTCTCGTCTTCCTGTGACGTGGGTTTGTTGCCCAGAGGTTCTCCTGTCGGCGTCGAAGTGTGACGTATTGGTGAACGGGGTAGATTTTTTGGTTTTGGCGCTCTCCACAAGGAGCTGGTTCCTCGACGGTGACGGATGACACATTGATCGTGGTAGGCAGCTGCGAGAAGCAGGCAGCCCGACACCGACGGGCCCAGCAAGTAGCAGCTCGTTAGCTAGTTAAGTAGGAAAAATTCGGCCGTTTGGGCTTTGTATCAACGCCACGGTGTAATCAGATGCGCACGTTTTCGTGACACCGACCGTGAGCGCCCAACGACAATTGTCTAGCTGGCGAGTAGGAGTGGAATTTGTCGCCAGCTACCTTTTGGCGAAGGAAACCTCTGTGCCGGGTTGGGCATGTGCAGATACCGAACGCCGCTGAAGCGCGGGCGACCAAGGTAGCGCTTGCAGAAGGAGATGCCAGTAGGAGATAATTGATCTCGTTAGATCGTTGCGAACCCGCCACCCCCCCCCCACATCCTCCACGTTCCGTCCAGTTCTGCGTAGGAAGGAACGATCGAGCCAGTAATGTGAACTGCAAGGAGGCAATCGGCAATGAACCTACCGAGCAGTCTCGTCTTATTGACGAGACCTGTTCTAAGGACACGGCCCTGTTCGCTTCGTGCACCTCGTCTAACGATGTCCTCTAAATGCATTTTATATATTGACAGTACTGCCAGTCAGTATGATGCGTAAAGAATTAGTGACACGAATACGCATACTGATGTATATTCCTCTTTCCTGTGAGGATAATCTTTTGATGTACGCAATGTATGATAACAAAAAAAACATACTGACAACCTCCATCACGGTCATCTGGCAGGTCATTTCGGGGATGGTGTAAATTATGTCGCGCCATGCCTCCCTCGCTATTTCCAGTCTGATGAGCGCTCTGCAGTTTGGTAATCCACATGACTTGCAGCACTTTTCGCAGCAGAAGCGGCTCACAGCCGTAGCGTTAAATACGATATTTGCTCTGAGTGAGTGTTGTAAGTCTCGCTCTAGTTTTAGCGAGCTAACAATGACGGTGTATGCAAACCATTGCGATTGCAGAATTGCGCTCTTTGCTACTTCTGCGCCTCGGCGTTCTAGCTGTGCAGTTTTCTGAATTTTAATTGTTGAAACGCCGTTCCTCCAGGTTTCAATTCGTAATTCTCTTTAATTTCAAATACAGAACACCTTTCAGCTCATCTCCCACCAGACAATCCTCGGTACTTATCCCCAAGGCATGACTGTGAGGATAGATATCGGGACGAACATCCACATCGTCCAGAGACCACCAGGATTTGAACGTCCGATATAAGACTGCAACATTGCTGTAACACCCTGCCATTGGTTTTCAAACGTTTTCTTCTACGCGCACATAGAAGATAGACTTTTCTTTTCATCGTGCGATGCTATAGTGCAATTCAGTTCCTCATCGATGACTTTCAAGGCGACCTGATTCGCCTGGGAGTGTGTGGCCGTCTGCTAGAGACGAAGTGTCAGCCCTACTGGTGTCCCGAAACTCATGGGAAAAGCTTCCGCCTTCCGAAAAAAAATTATATAACTGTGGCGTTGATTCCCAGACATTTTGTTGAATTGGCTGAAACACATATAGTATTATACATACAAAAGTAAAGAAGCCGCATTGAAATTGAAGACCCAAACGCAGTGTGCCTATTAGTCGTCCTATTATTGTCCTAACTTCTCGCAGCACAATCTGAACCGATAGGTGTTCCTCGCTGTCGTATCAAAAACAGGGCAAGGATGACAACACAAATAGGTTATGTTATCATTATTGTAGATTGACGGCATTCATCTAGCTAACGATTGGTTGCATTCGCTCCTCTTCCCACTGTCTCGGGTCTGGGTCCAGTTCCAGGAGGATAGTGCAACAAAGATGCTAGCGGCATACGGCGCCTTCTGCTCAAGACACAAGGACGCTGTTGCCGTCTACAAGGAGGTGCTCAAAGCAGAGAAAAAGTTCGCCCTCTTTATCGCGGTTAGTAATTTCACTTTATGGAATAGTTATTATTACTATTATTATTATTATTATTATTATTCGTATCGATCTCATTTTGATGAAGACGTTTTACTATGATAATCAGCCGCAACTGTGTGTTTAACCAGCTAGATTTTTCTATGATCTCAACGAATATTAGGAATATGGTTGATCTTATTCGCTAAAGCATCTGAGCGGTCAACACGATTTATTCAAACATACAGTAGGGCGGGATTTCTAGGGATTATGGGGGGGGGGGGGTGAGGACGACAATGTCCCGAGGAAGGCGATGGCATTGCCTCTCTGCACGGCGAGGGACAGGCGCTGCAGGAGGAAAGAGCCAGCGCGCTTGTCCCCGGTGGCGCGGATCAGCCTATGGCTTATTCGCTTGATTCAGTCGGGTGGTCATTAACTGTGAAGATGATATCGGCAATATAAGTGATCTCTGTTTCATAATCTGCCTTTCTTAAGCTGCAAATCATTTTACAACGTTTGAATGATCGGCAGTGGACCGGCCAGTTTTTCGTTTTGATTAGCTGATGATGAAACATTTATTTTCAGAAGCGGAGCCGTCTTGCATTGTGCAAGGGCCGCGGCATTCCCGAGTGTATCCTCCTGGTCACGCAGCGCCTAACGAAATATCCGCTGATGATTGACGCGCTACTCAAAAGTTCGAAAGATCATCCTGACGAGATTGAACGGCTCAAAGCTGCTCAGATTCTTGTCAAGGTGAGTTTGTTGAAGCATACGAGATTGTCAAACACGCACAAAAAACACATTGCGTCCTTAAGCCGTACCTGTAGCCTGAGGGAGCACTAAGTGTGCCGGCTCCACGAGGCGTTAACAGGAAACAAAACTGTGAACTGCGTAGCACAGATATGCTTGCACAGATGAAGTAATATAATATTACGTTGTATTGTATGCGCGTATGTAGAAAGTGGCAACTGAACGAGTACACGAACACTGGTCAGATAGAGTCTATTCTACTGAACAGCAAAGCTCCCATAAACACACAGCTTCTGAACAATCAGTGCCGTATGACTTCCTCTCAGACCCTGTATACTATTCAGGAAGACGAAGACGGAATAGTAGGTACTTGGGCAGCTCGCCCCATTCTAGAATCTCCTGGGGCCCTTGAGCTACTCACAGAGGACAGATAACGATTCCAGCCAGAACCGAACTGAGTAAATCATTCATCTAAAAGGGATCGACGCTTTTTTAGCGTTCGATGGTCGGCTTGGCGATGTTTCGAAACTTCGCGTTTGCCTACAAAGGCTATTGCTTATAGCTGAATAGCCTAGTGACATCATATCTCCTGCTCTAACAGTAACCTGCCTGATAGACGAAGAGAACGCGTACGTAACCCATCAGTATAACACAGAAACAACACTCAACAGACATCATTACCTGGATCCCGACGACTCACGTCGCTCGGATAGCACTCACCATCAGATCGTATGTAGCGACAAATGACGGATAATATTAAGCCACAAGTCTGACTTAGGCTGGCTGAGGCCTGTCAGATAGGGGAACAGCTGAGGGTCAGCTCGAAAAACTGCTTAAGTCTGACTTAGGGGAGATTTTCTGTTCGTTCTCAAACACAGAATAGTCTGTGCTCACTTCGAACGGGGTAATCGTCTACGCACAACGTTGTGTATTGGTCACATTTAGCGAACAATAGTATCTATAGATTACTAAGAAACCATCGCACTCTCGTCACGGGTCTAATAATAATAATAATAATACAACAATAATATAATAATTACTAATTCGATCATACAACAAGCGATTAATTGTCTGAAATGACTGAGCCACTAGACCCGATCACATTACATACTATTCTCATTTTTGTGTGTTCCTTCATAACGCTGTCATCAGGACGTAATCAACGGCGTCAACGCGCAGGTAGCTGAGGCAGAACGCGACGCACGACTTCTCGAGATCTACCACAAAGTGGACGCCAAGTCGACGGCGTACCTCAGGGGCCACAAGTTCAAAAAGTCCGACCTACTGTCAAGTAATAGGAAACTCAGACACGAAGGGACCATCTCTCTGAAGAATGCCCGCTATAAGCAATTAGGTTTGTAGCGGAGAGCCGTTTTTTTTAAAATAATTTCTCTTATTTTGTTCGAATAATTCCTCTTGTTGCTCGACTCTTCCCTCTGCCCCTCAGGTCAGTGATAGAGCGCGGGCAGTGCGCAAGGCACCCATATCCGTTGTCGGCTCGAAACGTCGAGTTTTTTTTCACTTTCGTAAGATCATGCCAGGATGGGAGCAATGGAACATCGTTTTTGCCTACATCGAAATTCAGCAATGTCTTCTGTTCGTTCAATGTATCAATTTGGTCGCCTTGAACACGTTAAGAACCACTGCCTTGGGAGGTTTTTTCTATTATATATTATCCTTTATACAGCGGTTTCGGTCGATGTCTTGGTGGGAAACAAGCAGGTCTGCTGATATGCCCGAACGGGGAGGCCGATTTGCTAGCAAACTGCTGACATTTTTGGAACGCTCACTATTAGGAGATACGCCAAGGCAGAAGAATACGAAAAAGTATCTGATATTTTCTAGTCTACACAGACACACACACACACACACACGTTGTAGTTGTCATTTGCGGTGAAGGGCAGCAGGTCTCCTGACTTTAACACGAAAACCCTGTAGACGTGACCCTCAAAAAGAGGTCGGGAATGCGACTCCTTGAAGTGCCCGTCTCGTAGACCAATACGAGAATTGGATAGCGATTCTCAGGACGAAAGGTAGCCAGACGATTAGACACCATTTATCTGGCTCGCCGTCAATCTGTTTTGTTTTCCTGACGAAAATTCTTCTCATATTCGAATTTTTTTGCAGACGTTACAGCAGTACTGTTGTCAGATGTGATATTCTTCCTGCAAGAGAACAACCAGAAATATGTGTTCGCCGCATCCGATAATAAGGTAAAGAGAAGCTTTTCATTAAATCTTTAACTACACATACCGTTGCTGTTCATTTACATACAAAAAGGTTATTGTTGAATATTATGCAATTATAGGCTAGTTCGTATGTGGTATTCGCCTGAAAACGTTTTTCGAGTGCATGTTTTCTCTTAAACACGCACTGATGGTGAAGTTTCCTAACGCGGTAGGTTTCCAGCTGCTAATGAGGTATCATTTTTCTCGTTTGTGTTCATTGTTCCTCTCTTCGTTCGTGGGTGTCTTCCTCGTTCCCGATCATCGTTACGCCTATTCGACGCGGTACGTTGATTCGCTTACCTGGCGAACCTCGCTGTGCTCTTGCCGCTGCTCGTCTGTGTCGTCGACCCACACAACCTGCCTCGATTTGAACGGCACATGATGGCTGGCCAACTACCTGTTGTTGCTGCTGCTGCTGCTGCTACTGCTGCTGCTGGTGCTTTTCCTGGGTACCTCCTGGACACGAACTGCTCCTGTGGCTGATTGCCGACTGCCATTATCATCCCTGAACCGTCGGCGACCACTCACCGCCTGGCTTGACGACGATTCCGTTCCCCAACTGAAACACACAACCTGCATCATCTTCTCGGGCCGCAATCGTCAGCCGAGCGTAATCTCTCTGCATAAACTGATTGTCCGTGAGAGGGCAGGCCAGGACGCTCGGGCTCTGTACCTCATCTCGTCCAACCCGGACGAGCCCGAGATGTTCGAGTTCATCTGCGTCTCGCCCAAGGACAAGGCCGTCTGGCTCGATGCCATTCGCAAGGCCATCGAGACCTGTCCGGCAGAGACTGACGACTCGCACGAGAAAGGTTCGTTCACCATTGTCACCATTGCCGGACGGTGGCTGTCAACAGCTGCCCGGTTCGCAATAGCTGCGTGCCTACGACCTCCAAAAACAGCAGTTGACACGGTTTATGGGGCAGGAAGCGGGATGCAGGTGTTAGCAGTGATCATAAAATTCGAATCGGGACACATACAAAAGCTCAGGAAACACACACACCATCTTGGCTTCTGTCACCGGCGTCGTCGTCACAATATAACCTATATACTACACCTATTTGTAATTGTACAACACAACAAGTGATAATGTCCATCAAGTGGAAAACTGGTCGAGTGGATCTTTCTGAAGCAAACGAACAAAACTGTCAAAACCAAAACAATCGTAAATACAAACAAAAAAAGAACACAAGGAGGTATAATGGGACAAAACTTTGTTGGCACCCTTCTTCGTTATTGTCCCGATGGGTTGTTGATGGTATGTTGGTCGATCGATCGATCGATCGCGTTGAGATTGATGAGGTTGAGATTGATCGGCGTACGGAGAACAAGCATGTGGATGTCGGATAAAGCCAGGAGCAACATCAGCTATCAGAGTGCTAGAGCGCTGAGGTGCTGTTCCTATTCGGAATTTCAGGCTATTTTTCAGACCAGGAGCCCCCGTTGAGTCCGCTACTACTTGCACACACACCGTAAGTTGGAGCTCGGCAGTGGCAGCAGTCAAGTGAGGCGAGGGAGATCTGTGAGCGGCCGCCGATGCGGCGCACATGCGGCGACATGCCGATCCCGCACCGCCTCGGCCCGCCAGCAAGAGAGCAGACAGAGACCGATGGCAAAGACAAAAACAAAGCAAATCTAAACGATTCGTCCGTCACCCGGCGCCGGCCTCGAGTTCGCTGGCTGGCTGGCTATGTATCTGCCTGCCTGCCTGTGTACCAAGGCTGTCGCTCGCGGTGGCCTCGTGTCGTGCATTGTTTCTGCTATTCTATCATAGTATATATATATATATGAATATGTCGTTATCTCTCAATCGCTCAATCAGCTAGCAATCGCTTTGCCTCGAATCGTACCTTGTTGGGACTAGTGGCCGAAAGGCAAACCCGTTCGGCTAGGGCACCGCGTTTGAGCCGCTTTTTGTCGGGGTCCCTCGTCACGGTGGTAATGCTCGTGTTTTGCCTCCGAGATGGAGGCTGGTCCACTTTCTCTGGAGGCGAGATACAGGGCCGTTTCAATGTCTATTGGGGCAAAAGGGCTGCCGCGCCAACGTACGGTGTGTGTAGCAATCATCAAACAAATGAAATATCGATCAAATTAGAAAGTAAACAACGACAATAACAAGAAGAAGAGAAGAAGCCACAGCAAAAGGGGTGTCTGTCAACCCGTACTAAGAAGTTGCAGTCGAGTCTTGTTGTAGCTCCAACCGGTTGTAACGCTCCGATCATGACTGCTAACTCTAACTAGCTCCCACTTCTGAAGCACACTGTAGACTCTCTTGAAATGGTTTAGGCGCGCGTCGTTCTTGTCGAATACTCTTTGCTGCCAGCCAATCATCTCTGTTACTTACCTCTCACAACTGGCAAAAACATGATCTTCCGTCAACAGTAACCATCTCTATAATAATAGTAATACTCAGTTTCTGTATATATCTGTTTCTCCTCGTTTGACAGCGTAACTCCATTCGATCTAGTCGATGTGTTATGGCAAATCGACGCTAAATTTCTCCTATAATTAACATGCTCAAAGAGGTCCCCTGTCCACCGGGCGACGCGCGTGTTATAATTGTGGAGTCAACGGCAATGCCCCTTTTGCCCAGAACTGCAGCAAACGAGAATGCACTCACCCGAACACATACCCTGAATATATAAATATATATATATATATATATATATATACATATATAAATAAATATATATACGTATATATATGCGGATAGATAGATATTGTGTCTATCTAAACACCACTATTAGAATACACACGCATAATGTGCCACGTTGTTTGCATCGTCATAGCATACAGATAGATATCGAGATAGGACGATATTCATATAGTTTCACTGTGGAACGACCACGCACCCACCCACCCAACTACCCACGAACACAAACATACACACGGGCGCAAATATACGGAGACACTGGGACACTCCTACTCAGAGGTGTCGTTCTGCACGTGTTGCGCTCGCTAGATATTGCACCTGTGAAAGGATGAAGCATCGAACGGAGCCTGAGTTGGCGTATCTGAATTGTCTCTGTAACTGCTCAGATACGGCCTTGTCTCCTCCTCGTGAGGCGCACCCACACGAGATTTGTCTGAGCACTGCTGCAGTTCCCATTCGTATCGTACCGTTTGTATTCTACTGTGATATTCACATGAGAAGGCAACTTTTCGATTCGTGTCTACCTGTTATTTATCCGAGAGGCTATATTTGAGGCTTTCTTTGGCCGCTCGTCAGAGATGCTGCCGAGCATGTCAGCGTCAGCAGTGTTGACGTATCCGAAACTGAGAAATGTTACTAGAGCTGCGGCTTAAGCCGTATCGAGGATGGCGATCCCCGCTCAATGACAAATGAAAGAATGCAAGAGTTTCCTGATCATTGAAGGTTTCTCTATTTGCTCTCGCTCGCTGAGGGGCCCATCGCAAAGGGTGGTGACTTTTCGCCAATGTTTCCAGTCGTTTTCCCGCAGGCGTCCATTAACGTTTCACACTGCTGTGCTATGATGTCGGATGACCAATTTGTTTGTGAAGTTCTGGAAGAACATGAATGCTCCGGATACTTCGTTTATTCGAGTTCTCGTCGTGCGGTCGAGCTGTTGTGGAGTTCGCGTTTCGTTGCTCCCAGTTCTTGAATGGATCGAATCTCGATCTAGCTACAGCAGAGGGGGTTCGCCAGTGATACGGCTCAGGCGACTGCCTGATAGCTTTGGTGGCTTTTCCGTAGGTTATGCAACACGACATGCTCTCTTATCGATCGGTCTGTTGAGTGTTCAACGAATTGTGTTTCTGGCTCCGTGTTTTTTCGAGTGTTCGAGTGTCGAAGCGGTTCCATACTGCGGAGGCAAGCTCCTTCTAACGACGGTGTTTTCTTGCGTGCACAACGGTGTCAACACCCATTTACAGATGCAGAAGAAGTGGCTCGCGCCGGTCGACTGCGTCACTTGCAGATCTCGCTTCATGACGGAGATCGACAAATCGCGCAAATCTGCCAGGGGAAGCTAACGATGCTCATCGAAATGTTGGAGATCATTGGAGTAGATCAGGAAACCATTGATAAGGTATGCAATTGGTTACTGCAGGTCTCTGAAATAACGTTCAATTCAGGGGACGAGACCAAATCGAATTTGCATGACAACACTAAACTTGCCATGAAAATTATACTTTGGCTAGTCTCCTGTAGACTGGACATATCAGTCCATTTGAATAAGGGAGGTTCTATTGTATAGCATTTAATACTTTCTTAATATATTTCAAGGCGCAGGCTGCATGGGGTCACTCACCTGGTGCTATCATAAATAGACTCGACTGGTTGTTTATATATAATTACAACATACGCATAATCAGAAATGTGACGAGAGAGCTATGCGATATATATATATATATATATCTATACCTAATTGTTTACCGAAACCCCTCTGTATTATCCCCTAGATAAATCCCCGCGACTTCAGATACGCTGAATTACTCCAGAAGCTGTCGCCGGAGGAGACTAATCAGATGCTGCTCACGGCAGCCAGTCAGGTGCACCAAATTTTTGCGCAAATCCCCGTCCCGGTCTCGGTACCCCCGCTGCCAGGATCGGCCGGTGCTGCTGAGGACCATCGTCGGGACAGCGCTGACGGCATCGACGCCGCACATCAGAACCTGGGACGGAGCGTCAGCAGTGCGGGGGAACACCAGAGTGCTGCCAGCAACTGCTTAGACGTGGCCGCCGCGTTGCCCAAGCGGGCGGAGACCTTTGGAGGCTTCGACGCAAACACACAGAAAGGTATCTATACAAATTGATCCGTTGAATAGCGTATGCGGATACCTCTCCCTGGCTGAAATATCCAACGAACGAAAGCGTGAAACGCCCACGAAGAAGAAGCGTTAAAACTAGAGAGAGAGACAATGCGAGCGGATAATTGCGCAATAAAGAGAAAAAGAATCTCTCGAGATCGAGAGATCAATGGCCGAAACGATGAGGCCTTTTTTTGCAGGGAGAAGGTCCACAGTGCTAACGGGCGTAGCCGCAGTTCATATCTCTTTCTCTTTGGCCTCGTATTGGATTCATGTTTTCCTAGACTCGCTGTGCGACCACAGGCTGCTCGTTCGGCCCGTGCCTGTCACTGGCGATACTCTGGTTATCGTGGACACTGCTCGTATACCATGAGCAAGCAATAATTAAGCAGACAAATATTTAATAGTTGAGACAACAATATAAGAGTTAAGCGCGTTTTCTGCAATCTGCAACCATATGTCTCGCTACTTCTGACACATTGTACTGATTGTTTAAGCGATATGAATTAAGCTTGCCGGTTTTCCTTTGCTGGTTGGTTTTTGTCTGTTTGTTTTTAGCAATATAACAATTGCATTAATTAACGAAGAGCTAGAGGAGAACGAACGAGGGCGAGACGTCGAGAGAGAGGAGAGAAAGAATTATGTGATTGTTCGGTATATTCGAGCAAACAGTTTTCCACACAGGAGTACTTTAGAGTTTGCACATCGGTGTCTCTGTGTGTTATCGTACCTCTTTGCTAGTTAACCTATACATATACATATCGTTTTTTTTTTCTTAGAATGATGTCGCCTACTACGAATATTTTACGAATATTTTCGACGAATTTTTCGCGCACAAAGCAGAGTGAACGAATTCATAACGACGATAATAATGATATATTGTCAAGAGGAGATGATGTTTATTTTTTGCTTTTGTCTTTTGTGTATCTCTTCCTCTGTGCAGTCTAGAAATAAGAACAGCGATGAGCGATGATGAAACATGAGGGAATCGATTTTTGTTATAACGCCGTAGGCACGAACGAACGAAATGGACGTTCTTGCTCGTAGTGTTGCTGTTGTTTGTAGTTGTTTTACATAATACCTTTGGGGTGTGGTTGTTAATTTTGAATCGACATTTTGAACCACCCAGGTGGCGTTCCTTCAGGACTGCCCCCATATCTGACTGGTAAGAACTGCGAACGGAAGACCCTGACCGGTACAACGTCAGAATCGTCTGTGTTAAATCTTTGTGTGCGCCAGGTGTTGGATTGGCAGTTTGTTGGGTTTGCTCGTAAAAAAAACACGTCGTCTGCAGTGCGTTTGGCTTGCCGTGGTGCTGTCTATATATAATATTACATATATCTATATATATATATATATATAACCTTGCTGTTTGTGCCACACTAGTGATACGTACATATTGTAATATAGTGGTCTGAGATGACTCTGAAATGAATAAGTTATGCTCACGAAACGTGTATTATGCTAAGTTCTGTGTTGTCCTGTCCGATAGCTGCTCGCTTACATATGATCGGGACATATCCCCCGTTCTATAATGCATCTGATAGAAATGTATGCACATTATATTCTCTCCTTGTGGGTCATCGGTGAATCCGCGGCAATTAGCCGGGAAGTCTGCGAATAAACACCATTATTTCCCAATATTAAGTTCAATATTGTAGTCGTCATAACGCCAATTCTATGAAGTTCGTGTTTGTTCGTGTTTATAGAAAACACACCCATTGACCGTTTTTGGCTTTGACCAGCCTAATTAAGGCTAGCCAAGCCGCAGCTGCCCACTTGAACCATAGTTCGACCTACGGAGCGTATAGTGGTGTTAAGCTCTTCTGAGCAGTAATATTCCGACCAACAGATCCTGCTTCACAAGCAGTATACCAAGCATCTCAAATATTCTGCAGGCAGGAAGTTGCGGCGAGTAATTGGCGCCACACGTCCCTGCTACAAAGTCTGGATCATGAAGATATCGGGTCGCAATGAAAACATCGTCCTGCCTCTGTGTCGGTGATGTGGTGGTCAATATATTCCGAACCCGCTATCTTGATTGCAACTCGAACGCAATAGCAAACAGCTGCAGAGGTTGTTGTGGCAGCTGCCGTACAGATGTAGCAGAAACCTGTAACAGGAAATCGCCCTTCAATAGATGATGTCGATCCGAGCCGATACTTTCTCTTAACTAATGTATGTCCATGATATGTGTTTTTGGGCGCGTATTTATTCCTCCACGAACCCCGCCTCCATCCCCGCCCCGAGAACGATGACGATGATTTTTTTGGCGTTCGTTTTGGTTTTGATTTTTTTTTTGGTAACCTGCGCACGTGCGCATCCGAAATCTAGCAGCAACAGCGCGAATGACCCAATGGGCGGGCTGTCAATTTGTAACATCGAATGACCACAAAATTCAATATGGACACAACTTTAGATGTCTACCATAAATATATATATATATATATATACATATATACACACAGATAGATATTTGATAGATAATAGCCAAATAAGTTTGATCAATGCTTTGTCCTTCCTCCCGCCTCCGTTGCGTAGATAAGGAAAGTTGTAGAAGGTTTTGCAATGGCAGAGTAGTGTTTGCGTTGCAAATCACCATTACCATTATCATCTATCATATAATGTGCTATCAATGTTCGATTTTCCTCTTGTATTGGTGTTTTTTAAATTGCCATTACTTATTTCCCTTCTTTTTTACGTACTCTGAAATGAAAAACGGTGAGAGAGAGAGAGAGAGCTGTCATTATTGGAAGACCAAGAAGCAACGTGTGAATACATAGGGAGAGAGAGAGAGAGAGAGAGCGAGAGATGAAATTAAGAGATGCAAATTAATGTGATTACCGCAAATGTCTTAATGGGTCCTTCTTGCATCTAATTTTTCCTGACAAAAGGAATCGCTTCCCTCAACTCAAGTGAGCCTGATTCCTCGGTCTAAAGGAAAAGCTAGACGAAACAATTTCCTTCGAATGACTTCGTTCCGACGGACAGCTTAAGGCGTTTTGCCCCTTTTCCCTCCCGTGTTTTCCCTCCTCATAATTTAACATTAGCAGAGCATAACTAGATAGTGAACATTAGAGTATCGAGCGTGTTGAATGTATGTGTGTCTGTCTGTATTGATCGACTAGCGTAGCTGATATATTTGTTACATGTTGACATGTGGTAGATATGTCCTCCATATTAAAATGGATATGTAGTTCCTACCTAACCTGTTTTGTCATTGTATACGATTGCGAGATCATGGCACCATGGCCGCTTGTCACACAAGAAATAAATTACTAGTCACACTTTCGATGCGAAAACAACTCATACTCGCTGATCCACTCAGACGTATTCTGACTGTGGGTGCGTGTGTGTGTGTTAGAGAGAAAGAGAGAGAGAAAGCGCTTCTCGGTATGTTTTCGGTACATTCACCACCGTCATCGCCATGATCGTCACTGATTGCCACTTGTAGCTATTGTAGCTAGCGCGCCTGTAGCCAGTAATGTCTGTGCGGTTTGCTGCTTTTCATGGGAAGTCGAGATTCCACCAAAGAGAGAAACAGTCGAACGATACGCGAACAAAATGATCATCGTTTGGAAGTCATAGCGAGTCCCTACAACCTCTGCTCTATATAACGACAAAACACGAATGCAAGTACTAAAAGGCTGTTGTTGCTGTTGTTGCTGTTGTCAGCTGCATCTCGTCTCCCCACGGTATAGTGCGCGTTCGCCTGTCGTTCGAACTGTTGTTGCTGTTGGGCTCTGTTCTGCCACGCTGGTCTGCCAGTGACTTGTTATAACGATGTTCTATTTTGGTTTTCGGTTGAATGCGTAACGATAACAACAGCGATAAAGAAGAAACTCTTCCTGGTCAGCGCCGAAACCGCGGCGGCAAAGGAGCGTACTAAAAAGGAATCGTCCCGGGAATTTCCCGAGTGCCATCTGCAAGTTAAGGTATGGTGATACAGTTTCGCTGGGAAAAAAACACTAATGATCGTTGAGGTCCTTTCGACAATAGTTATTATAACAATAATAATGAGAATAACAAGCATAATAACAATAATAATAATAATTATCATTATGATTATCATTAGGGTTAAATTGAGGAAGTGAGGATCGGTCAGTTTTCGTGTACTTGACGCAGAGCTAACTCGTCAGACTCGCTGATTATTTTCCCAGCCTATTTGAGTCGTTCAGTTGAGCTATTTGAATATCGGGGCCAGCCGCGAGATTTCAGCTCGCTTAAAAACTAAATAGGGACTAACATATTTACGATGAGGCCTGCACGAGCCGAAACGATGTTCGATCTAACTTGCGGAGTTTAGTAAATCACGTGTTTCGTGATTCAAACAATACAACCGGCAGCAGCTTAGGTAGATCCTATGTGCCCTCAGCCAACCCTTTATGATTCTCTGGATGAATTATGACATCGGGGCTACTTTCCGGCAGCAATCTCTCTCAACAAAAAATCCTCTTGTTTTTGGCTGACCTTCCAAAGCCCACTCACGTATTTACAGATAATTACGTGGCTCACCACTGTTGTCTGGATACAGAATACGAATCTTTCAGACATCTTCCATATGAATTCCCACAAGGACATGAGACTAGACTGTGATTCCCCTCATGATATGAATCCCTCTCCTCGTCCCGTGGAGTATATAGCGGCGTTTATACGTCGACGAATTTCGTCGGAACTCGCTAACGTTTGACATAAAGTCGTGATGTTCACAAAAGTATCGGCACGTTTTGTATATTCCACAAAAGTTTTCATCAGTGACCTATTTCGAAGTGGTACGGGTCGGTTCCCATCTATGTGCGTCTACCCTTGGCCTGGCCTTCGCTCTTAATCACTGGCGTCCTTTTCTTCACGCTTGAGCGAGGCAACGTGACGCCGTTGAAGTCGGTTCTAACATCGAGGTATCATCTTTTTCCCTGCTGCGGCCACGGCCACTGGCCGGCGGATGTGCCGATCCTGCACAATTGGCGGCCGCGGTGCCGGGCGACCGACGTTTCCGTCGACTGCCTCCTGTAACGTCGGACTCTATCTCTCTCTCTCTCTCTCTTTCTCTCTGTGCCCCCACTTGGATTGTCTATGTTGTTTCTTGTCGTGCACTTCGTTTCTCTCTCTCTCTCTCTCTGTCTCGGGTGTATGCTACTACAACAACTACTACTACTGCTGCTATTGGGTGTTCCTGGACACCACTGGCCGGCCGCTCGTCGGGAACCCTCCTGTGTGCAGGGCTTGGAGACGCGTCGCCTGAGCGCTCCTCTGTTTAACTCTGAGGGTCTTCTTCCTACTGTAAGACTTCTGTCTGCTGCTGTTCGATCCGACATCGTCCCGATGTGTCTGCCTGCGATCCCACCCAACGCTCCCTTGTTGACCCCTTTTCCTTCCACCCCCCCCCCCCCCCCCGGCACAATACGAACCACGTTTGTAACCCCCGGAAAACTGTTCATTTCAATAGGTTCTATTGTGTTCGTTTAGGTTTTCTTCATGCTAGGTTCCAATCGAGTAACAAAAGCTCTCGCTAATTGAATGTGCAGTTGTAATCGTTATCGACTTTGCTTCCGCTAGTAATTTGCTTTGTCTCATAGCCGCACCCATTATTCGAGTTTTCAATTGTTGCACAGCTGAGGCGAACTGCCGAACTTATACGAGAGTACACACATACACACACACACAAATACAAACGGGAAGGTGTATAATATGAATAGATATATTTGTTTCGCATTTCATTTCCATTAAGTCCTTCGTCAATAACCGTGCATGCAACAACATTAGCGCGCTTAGTTTCTGTCTTTCCCGGTATGTGTTGTCATTAAACAAAAATCAGTTAATTGTAGCGTATTTTCATGCGTTTGGCGAGTCACTATAATTCTTTCTGCTCGACAATTTCGCATCGGTATATGAGACCATTGGTTTCATTTGTCAGAACCAACTACTCACAAACACAGTGTTACGTTTGTGTAAACGTCACCCCGTTGTCGAATGAACACACGCACCATTGTCGTCATCTGATATCGGTGTTGGTTTGCTTCCTATTTATCATCTACATTGTATCTGTCTCCCCTCTTGAACTCATCAAACTCATCATGATGTGCTTTTCGTAGTGAAGACAGTCATTTCAAATTGAGTTTGACACTTGTATGTGTCACTGTTCCACTACGATCGCACGGGCCAGAAACAGCAACAACGATTCTTAACTGCCGCTGTTCACGTGTTACCGTCATCAACAGGACAAGTCTCTCCAGCGAAGGAGTGTGACGGGCTTGGACGAACCGAGTCCCTCGGACTCGACAGCTGACGCCCCCCCAGCCGCCATGCCTCTACGACAACTTGAAGGCCTGACGGCGGTACCTCTGTTCTTCACCCATGACCCCCGAGAACAACTCGAGATCATTGCCGAGCTCACGCACAACCTCTCTATCATAATGGTACGTTGCAGTAATGACTTGTGCTGATAATATGATACACAGCTCAGTGAAGCAGCTGTTTGCATTGCTACCATCTAGGCTCGTGTAGGCTCGTCTACACGACCTCGTGTAGGACGTGTCCTTCTTTGGCCTCTTTCATCGATCTTCACCTCTCTCTCTCTCTCTCTCTGTTTCCTTTGCAGTGCTTATATTGTCAAAGCGCATCGTCGATGGAAAGCCTGCGGCTACAGGCGACGGAGATGAGCGAGCAGCTCCAGTGTCGGAATCCGCGCAAACAGTCCTACCGACCCGATGTGCAGCTCGAGGAGCTGCGCAATCTACAGGAGCAGTTGAGTAGTGAGCGTGCCGAATGGCAGCGTCAGTGCCAACTCGAGCGACAGCAGTTAGATCGACAACAGGAAGAAATCCAGAAACGCGAGGTAAGGTTTTTTGTGATTTGCTGTGTGCTGACTTGGGCGTCTCTTGCCGGCGCATTTCAGCGACGGCGGCGGCGGAGGTGGTGGTGGTGGTGGTGACAACAGCAGCAGCAGCACCAGCCCATTCGAAGGACCACTGAACAGTAGTAGCACTCGGTCATCGATTACCACATTCGTCCGTGCAAGCCACATTAGATAAGGACACATGGGCGTTGTTCGTCGCAAGTCGCTATAGTCGACAAACGTCATAATGACGAACGGAAGATGCTATAATGTGTGGCCGATTCACCTTCACATGCACATACACACACACACGTATACATACACACGCAAGCAAATAAGTATGAACGACCAACATTGAAAGGGATGACCGATATCAGCCGAAGTGGCAGTGCAGTGGTGAGCCTGAACATATTAGGCCACCGATCAGCCATAATACATCATCTAGCAGCAGGTGGCTAATTATGCACGTAAAAGTCTATGATAATTTGTCGGATACAATAACGTCTGTCTACTAGACGCAGACTGCCTACTTTACCTTGATATTCTGCTCGTTTCAGCACAGGGACCTGAACACATGGGTCTTCAGCCAATTCCATTCTCCCTACTGATCAGGAACTACTGGCTGCTACTAATAGATTATAGCCAATTAGAAAAAAATGGATGCCCACTATACTTGTGGCCCACATCGGTGTTTGGTATTATGTATTACGACATTGCTTACACCTTATCTATATATGGGTGTTACTCTGTCCATTGCATAGTGCCCCCGTTAGTTCGTCCTTTTCTCCGAGTGTTGTTATTGTTGTTCTTGTTGTTGTCGTCGCGTGTGCTCTCGTTGTCGACTAACAGCTAACCACGAAAACGGACACAAAAAACGACATTAACATTTACATAACCGAGCACATTGCCACGATGCAAAAATGCATCATGATGATATTAATGATGACACAAGATGAACACCTCGACGAAACTAAATACATTAATCGTAAGCCGCACCACAAGCAAAAACTTTATACTACTGACTGTTCACGATAATGATGATGATGACGATGATGATTATGACAATGATATCCTGCCGGTGAGTGACACGTCTTCTCTATCTCCTGTTTTATCTCCATGTTATCCTGTTCCCCCTCCTTCCATTGTCTTCGCCCTGTCTCCTTCTACCGCGTGTCCCGTTTCGTTTTTGTTGCCATCCCGAGCAGCAATGGATTTCGAAACAGCAGGCCGAGTTGGACAGCCGATTGAGGGCAGCAGGCCAGTGCCGGGTGACGACTAGCCAAGGCCAGACTGGTCAGGGTGGTCAAGTTGCTCACTCAAGCCAGACTCAAGCTCAGTCGACCCCAACTCAAGCTCCTCACTGTCCGGTGTCAGGGTCAGTCAGTCTCTTTCACTTTCTCTCTCTCTCTCTCTCTCTCTCTCTTCTCTGATCTCTGATCTCTCTCTCTTTCTCTCTCTCTGTCTCTCATTAAACCTATCTTCGACCCGTAATCCTATCTCTATTACCCTACGTGCAATCTTCGGCCCGTCGAATTTCTTCGTGAGTCCCCGCTACGTACAATCCGAATCTGTCCACTTATCTATCAATCTGTGTATCCTACTCGCTCTCTCTATCTGTCTATCCCCTTTATCTCCTCCCTGGTCCTTATCTATTTATCATCCTCTGTCTTCTCATATTCACGCTCGCCTTGCATACGTACTTACCCTGCAAACCATTTGGCTCTATACGTTTTTATTATGATGACATTGGCTTCACCGCTGTGTGTCATCGAAGCGTGCGTTTCCAGCCTTCTCCATGAGATTCTGCTCTCCCATCCTCTATCTATATACCTATTTCTGTTTAGCCTTCGCTCGCCCGATACAGTGCGGCCTTCGTGAGTACGACTCGTCAACACGAATGGCAATAACTCGCAGCGCCTACCCTTAATTGTTACGCCCACCCCGTCCTGAAAAAGGCGGCTAACGATATAGCGACGAGTTTTGTGTTTTGTTGCTTCTCGTATACGATCTCGATAACTGAATGAAAATAGAGGAATGAAGCCCCCGAACGACCAACTCGTTAGTATCTCTCTCTCTCTCCCTTCCTCTCTTCCTGCTTGCGCGACTAACTTCCTCGTTTACAAGGCGTTCATTTCCGATGCTCGATTCGCCAACTTCCTTCTGGAGGAAAGTGGTGTGCGTACAGCACACACATAGTCCTACCTAGCCCGGCTCGTCGACAGAGGCAGTGTCGCCCAGTGTGTCATCTTGGACAAGTTGGTGCCACCAACGAATTCATTGGATGTTACCGAGCAAGTGCACACAATACCTGCGAAATCCCTCCCGGCCTTGGCTTATATACTATCATGCCTGATGCTCTTGCTCCTCTGCTGCTGCTGCTGTGACTATTCCTTTGCTAGAAATTGTGTATATGTTACGATGTAGTGGATCATTGCGAATGGATCATTGCTTCTGGGCATGATCCTGCTAAACATGACATGCTATTAGGCGCGTATGTAGCTACCTGTGGTCGTGGTGCGGCCTTTCAATATTCCCATAGTGCCGTCATTATTAGGCTACCGCTGCTTAACACCTGCCTCTGTTCTGGTCGGTAACGTTAGCGGCAACAATGTTTTTTCTTTCTCTGAACGAAAACATGAGACATGCTCACATTACTAATTGGGAACGATCCTGCAATTTCACTATTAGTAAATACAGTGATACGGAGTGTGGCCATTGAGAGTGCTATGTGTACCTGTGTCTGAAGAAAGGATAAGCTGAGCATGACACGACTTTCCTGACACTTGTAATCCACAAATGTGCCGACCTTAGTCGTTTCGTCGCGTGCTTCCGAGTAAATGCAACAGGCCAGGGGTTATTCCAGATGATAAAGATCGGCAACGTACGAGTCTCTGTCAGAGTGAAATTCTGCAGAGTAGACATGTATATCTCAATCAGTATTTTCCACCCACCCCCAGACCACATGCCAAACAGCCACCGATATGATAAATCGAATATTAGCCCAACGTTACTATCACTAGTCATTGACCGACGGGTGCTACATATCGTTCGTTGTCAGTACTGCCATATGATTATGTTACCGTTGTTGTCATCGTTGTAACGATCGTAATCCATGTTGTTCAGAATGCCTTCCGTTGCCCATCTCTCTGCTCGGCCTCAAATGTTGAATGACTATTAGGTGTCCGGACCCGTTCGTCGTCGCGTGTGTTGCTTGACAATGAACAACTTGAAACACAACGCGAAGAGCCGAAGCACACCAAAAGAAAATGTGTGTTATTCACGTCAGCTTTTCACCACCACACTGCCGAGACCACCGCCGATCTCAGACTACCTCTATTATCCTTGCCTATATAACCCTGCTCCCGTGAACATGAAAATGTGATGAGCCATGAATGATTAAACGCGCACACTATGTACGTAGAGATGGCGTTCGATCTATCGTTCATCGCGTTACTGATATTGCGGTCAGCACCCATACCCCGCAGCATGATTGAGTCTCTATGTTTTTCCATATATATATATATATATATATATGTATATATTATAAATTATTAACCGTTCTGTTTTACAACGTGTCCTCTCTCCATATATGTGCTGTGCGTGTGCTGGACCTCGCTGGGCGTGTCTGCTTCCATCTCATGGTCGGCCTCTTCCAGGAACAAATAAAGCGCGAGCAGGAAGACATTGAGCAGCAGAGAGACTGGCTGTTCCGAAGGCTGGAAAAGTTAGAAAAGGAGAGGGAACGAGATCAATTGCAGCAGCAGCAGCAGCAGCAGCAGCAGAGTCAACTACCGGTACAGCCCGCACAGCCAATGCAACATTCCGTCTCCCAGCAGGGCTCACCGCAACATCCCACGACCGCAGCTCTCCAGCAGCAGGTAGCTGCGGCTACCCATCTTCCGCCGCAGCAGCAGCAACAACAACAACAGCAACAGACTACACATACCTCGACCCCTTCGAGCGCGGAGAACTCCCCAAGGTGATTTAATATTACATCGCCAGTGCGTATATAGAACCGTGCGAGAGCAGGAGTTCAGCTTCTCGACTAGCAATCGGCCCGAAGGGGCCGAGTCAGGGGCCCGAGCTCATTCCGTAGAGTAACGAGTGAGACGGCTGAGATAGTCGTGGATCGATCATTAAAGGAAGTGAGATAAAGAAATTGATGATAGCAGTGAGATGCGCCGGTGCAAGCTTGTTCGCTTGTACAGCTGTTTATATGACAACTGTCAAGTCTTGTGACAGGTGGCCACAAGAGTTTTGGGCTAGCTTGGCCATCGAATAACCTCATTGATCCTCCTGCAATCGTTACAGGGACAGGCGTGTTATATGAGTATTATGTAGCTGGTCCGCTGTGCGGTTAGTGCATATTTGCTTTGAGGGAACTCATCCCGTTACAACATATCGATTAGAAGCATTTGCATTGTTCTTATGTGTCTGTTAGGGTTAACATTATAGTTACGTTCGGTGACACTGATTTATATGTATTTATCTACATATAGGTTGCGTATCTCTTTCCTGTATGCATCTGAATGAATCAGCCAATCGGTCAAATAGGGCACGGGTTCTACAGCTAAATAGCTCCATCGAAACTGATCAGTGTTCTCAAGGTCCGGTTTTCGGTTTTACCATGGTCTCCGCGTTCGACACCTTCCAAATTATGGCTGGTTAAGTTTCATTCCGAATTGACGTCCGGCGTTTCTTCAATCGGCGTTTCGTTCTCAGGGGCTCTCTGCCGGGCCGCGCGGTCTCCTCCGTGGACCTGATGGCGCCCGCGATGCTGTCGATCATGCCCTTCGACGTGCGCTCGCATTCGACGACGTCTCTGATTCCTTTCCACCTGAGCAGTCTGGGAGGACCCTCTGGGTCGACTGCGGCGCCTGCAGCGGCCAGCTCCGCCACGGCGGGAGCGGTGCCGGCTAGCGGAACCAAGCCTCGTCGCGGATCGCCCCCCGCCCCGCTCAAGGACGCAAAGGATGTCCACCATAAGGAGAGTCACCACTCGTCCAACTCACTGCCGGCAGCCCTCACCGGACTTTCATCCTTCATAACCGGACACCACCATTCCAAGCATCACCACCAACAACATCAACACCATCAACAACAGCAGCAGCAGCAGCAACCACAACAACCGCTGCAGAATTCGCCGCCCCCGAAACAGGTCAGTTAACCTGCATCGAGCATGTATCTCGATATACACACGCTTCTAGATACCACACGTCCAGCGAGTCAAGCCTGCGGGGGTTATGCGCACGATACGATGCCCAAGTCGATTCGGACTGACTTTCTGACCTAAGAGAGAAATATATCTGAGATAAATGGTATTGTTGTGTAACTAGAGTCTGTATTTGCTCAAAATAAATTTGAAAGACAGCTCCACCGATTTTTGACTCGGGCGTTTTCCTGCAGAAGCCGACAAATCAAATTAGCCACCCCGTCATGAGGCAGATTAGAACAACCGTCTAACATAAGTCGTTTGCTATTTATTGCTTTGTGTCCGGACACAAATCGTGGGCGTTCGCTCTGCTCCTGCTGCGGCTGATCCGGCTATATAATACATACGTACGCTACCACGACAACTGCAGGTACTTCCGTTACATCTAGCGAAGCGTGGTCCTCCGCAACGGTCCCACAGCGCGTCTTCCCAGGCCGCTCCGTCACCCGTGCACGTGCGGGCGGGCTCCAGCCCTGCCAAGGTGCATTACACGCCACCCCCGCCAACGCCTCCACCGGTCGGGGGTCCGCAGCAACCTCAGCAGCAGCAGCACCATAAGCAGTCTTCATTCGGAGCAGCCTTCAGTAGTAGCACCTCTTCGAACACCACCATCTCATCGTGCAGCAACCCGGCTGTGGCCGGAGTTCCCGCCCCCGCCTACAGCGCCGCCGCCACTGTGGGCCCTCTCGGCATCAGCCCTCTACTGATTCGTGCCAACACCGTCGATGACTCGACCGCTGTCAACAAGACCCGGCGAGATACGTTCGATGACGAAAAGGAGATCTTCTGCTAATGTCCTCAGATCAGCAAGAAAAAACAAACAACGACAGCAGCAGAGACGGGAACAACAACAGCAGCAGCAGCAAAGAAGATAATGACAGCAATGGAATAATCGTTGCCGTAGACTGAAAGCAAAACCGAGTAGTCGTATGGGCAGATTGAAGCCTAATAGCATTATGATCACTGGTGCCACCATCACCAGCTCACTGCAAATGACACCATAGAAGAAGAAGGACGAATTACTACTGCTCGTCTGCGAACAGCCACCACAACACGAGCAGCGACAAAAGCCAAGCGGCGGTAATAATGGCAAGTTAGCGACCACTTCGTGTCAGCCAGCTGGCCTCGCTTCAAACGATACAACACGGGCTAGATGCATTTGAAAAGCTAGCATGAACGATTAGGAAGGCGATGATGCGTTTTATCGGAAGCAGTTATACTGAAATGAGAAATGGTGTTCCGAGGAGGAGAGTCATGTTCCTTCGTTGTGGGCCGATTGGTCATTCGTGTACCCGCTGACGTACGAATGATTGAATGAGCAATCAATCGATCGATACGTATTGGTTTGCTTTCGTTGTCTGCAGTCTGGCGTAGGCGTGCGTCGAGCGCAGGTCCAACGAGGTCGGACAAACGAACCTCCAAGAGGAGGAGTATTATATATATATCTATATATATATATATATATGTAGATGTAAGTGTAGCTTGAAAATGAACTGGACAAAGAAGGTTGGGAATGGCATAGAGATAGATGAGGGTGTATAACGAGTGAGAAATAAGCAGAGAGGAGAAAAGAGATAAAAAAAAAGAGACAGAAATAAAGAAGGTTGGATGAGGGAACGCCTCGGCAGAGCTTCGCGTGTACCGTACTCTGTATACTTCACTGTGATATAACGAAACAAGAACACCCCATACCCCCTATAAATATATATATATTATACGTTAACGCTGAAGCACGTTAAACTAATGAGAAACAGAAAATAACTCATTAGATATATATATATATGTATAAGCTGTTCGGCCGAATATGATTTCTGACTGGAAACGGCAACGACAACCACCGGACAGATTGTACACCATATGCCATATATATATTATATGTGTGTAACTCATTCATTCATGATCATCTACGAGAAGAATTATATATATATATATATATATATATATATACGTTCATACTACTGTGAGAAAAAGAGGTAGTGCTTACGTTAGATTATATCTGATATATATATATATATATATATAGATCGATGAAACATCTTATACATGGATCGGACATGGAAGGACGCAACACGTTGGACAATATACGATCATCAACATTGACACGACACCTGAGGGCAACGACTACAGACTGAGAACATTTGAGGACTCTCATAATGCCGGGTTAATATTTAAATAAGCTGAGACCAATCATTGCTCCATGTGTATCGGATCTCCCCTCTTCCCTCTCCACCTCTGGCGGTTAAGTCATGAATTTCATGCCTATAGTACCTTATTTGTTATTGAGGCAGGCCGCATTCTCATTTGCTGACAATTTGAGGTCCCACTAATTCGACATTAGACAATGGGCCGTATTGGATTTTTTTTTTTGTTTATCATGCAGCTCACGGCTGCACAAGGGAGATTTCCGTGTTGCCCACAGCAACCACGATATACCCTCACATGAACAGGCTTTGATTTTCGATGGTCAAAGCAAATACTTAACCAACGTTGCCATGTAATAAACACATCGGCAATCGTCAATCAACCGTTGTCATTGTTGTCATTACCCACTTGACGAGTCTCGTCGACAGCGGCTGTAATCCCCATGCGTGTCTGTCGAATCGTATGTGCATGTATCATACGCACATGGTGGTGTTGGCGTATTACGTACGAAATCTTGTGTATACATATCCCACATCACTCTGCTTCATTACGTGCGTGCCATTCATTACTATTAGTATATTGACATCTGCCTGTTTGTGTGCCCGTATGCGATAGCTGGCCATAGCGTGCGTGAGCTGCGTGTGAAATTGATTACGCAATAAAAGAAGATCGAAAATCGACAAGGTGAGAAGCTCGGCCACTAGCCCTCTCGCCAGATCTTCGATCTCCGTACGATACATGCACTGTTATTTGCACGTATCCGAGGATTGGTGAAACACTTCGAAAGTGGCGCTTGCGCCGGTCCCGCTCGAGCGCTGTGTTCAGCACTATTCACCCCGGAAGCAATTGCCATTCCGGAAGACGCGTCGAGTCCAGCCTCTTCCACGGAATATTTGACGTTTCCAGCTGGATACGAACGGCAGCGAGGCGTGTAAGTGCCCAGACTCTCGAGTCAGTTCGACCATAGGCAGGGGGCCGGCGAGCTCCTCGACGTAGCTCTCAGCCACTCTCTAACGAGCTCACTGTTCTTTCTAAGCGTTCGCCCGCGTTGTCCACGCTATTTTTCCGGCGCGCGCACAACTATCCCTGCGCACACGGGAACCCGGATTAGCGAGCACAACAGACGGCGGCAGCCGTAGGCGGTAAATGCTGCCACGCTTTGGACACGGCACTCGTTGGGAGCCAGGTTCGTCTGCTTTGCGCCGCACAAAGAATGACGTACCTCGGACAAACAAATATAATGGTAATGAGGTCAAGAAACAAGGATGTTCTAACTGACATATTGCTAGTGCACCTTCTGTCTCGCTGCTGTTTTCTTGTTCAGCGCCAACGCTATCATCATGGTACACACAGACCCACTATATATATATATAGATGTGGAAGGCGTCCAACGACCTAGCGGAAGATGTCTCAACCGCTTAACCACGAGGCGTTGAAGTAGGATGAGTTCATCGCTATTTTACTGTCCGGGTGCCGCTGCATAGCCCAGTTGCGCGGCAACCGACTGAAAGCAGTCGCAGCGGCTCAATAGATGAATCGATTCCTGTAGAGGACCACGGCGGCTAATGCTTGTGGCACAATTAGAACGATTGGATATCCGGCCATATCTGATCATGTGAAGGAAACAGGGGAGAAAAGCAAGGAGCCTACGATAAAACGGGGAAAATGATTGGATATTACTGTAACATATGTAACATATAGGTACCTGTTGTTATGTTGGGGCGATCACGTGCCACTATCAAGCCAAGATAGCGGATATTGGGCGCAAAGGAATCGATTGAAAATTTTGACACACATACACATTACAGCAGCAGCTACGGTGACATGCTTACAATGAGAAAGAACAAATGTGTGAAGCCATCCATCGATAGCCTCGACCACCTTCGTTTTACCCAAAAATCGACCCGTGGCAGTGTCGCGCTATCCTATACAGACTTGATTGAGTGCAGGGTGGCATAGATTGCGTTGTACACAGGCAAGCAAATCGCAACTAAAGATGGATAATAACAGGCGTACATAGCGGGATATGTCAGTCGTAGGGAGATCCAAACATCCGCGCGAATGTGGCCATACCACTGCTAAGCTACCGGGCGATATTTCAAACGATAACGGGCACGACCGCTTAACAGACAAACACCATTCCACATCTGGGCTCTACTGATTGTAACGAAACGGTACCTAACACAAGCGCTCGCAAATGTACATCACTCTAGACACGGCCGGCGCACACATTTCGAGGCCGAACGACTAGCAAAGCACACCTCACGCCACTTAACGGATACACTCGCCGGCCGTCTCGCGGTGATTAACTAACGAACTAATTACATGGAGGGAATGATTCATACATACATGTGCTCTCGATATGCACACGGCACGATTGTTACGACAAGCTACGGCTATATATATATATATATATATATATATATATATATATCTATTGGTGACACGATGACGAAGGCAAGATGAATACTACCACCCTGTGAACTACTAGCACTACTGCTACTACCATTATAAACTGATATAACGATACGAATAATAATAATAATTATTATTATTATTATTATTATGAGAATATTATAATAATCATAATAGTTGCGATAAGAAGTGATTACTACAGCTATTATCGCGGTCAGCACCGCCACCCTATCACTACAAGCGTAGTAAGACCGTGCTGTGTTTCGTTAGCGTTACGGTTGCATCTCGTATCGATATCGTCCCGGATTTCTCGGTGCCGGGACAGCGAGAGAATCAAGTCATTGATTACCACACGGAAGGCATTATGACATTGAGCATCACTGGGCCCTGCCGAGCGAACTGACACTTACTGATGATGGCAATTATTATTATTATTAGCAATGATTAATGTTGTTATTATTCTTATTACTGTTATTGAATTGATAATGACGATGATGATTATGGCTAGTATAATTGTGCTTTACTACTAATTGAACATACAGAGTAACCGAGAAGGCACCTGACTAAGTGAACAAATAGAGATGAAATGAGAAGCCGAAAAGCAGCAGACGGACGTGTTAACAGTACTACTCCATACTAACTAACTAACTAACTAACTACTAGTATTAATAATTAAAAATAATGTAACTACTATGATTACTGCAACTACTGCAATTACTCGTATAAGAGAGAGAGAGAGAGAGAATGACGATGTAAGACATACAACTGTGAGCAATGGACGCTGATGTTTTGTTGGTAACGCCGGTTATCGACCCGCCGACGATGACGCAGAGATCGGTACACGAGATTTTGACACGGACGAAGGTACAGCAGAAGAAAAATTGGCACTCAAGAGCAGCAGTCGTTGATGAAGACTATGTCGAACTTGGGCATAGGTGGCCGGAGGAAGGGGAGCTTGATTAAGAGATAAGCTTGATGTATCTGATTGTGGGGCTAATTAATGCCTTCTCGCTGGAGAAGATTGACGGAATGCTAGCTAGATTGTCAGGCGATTGGAACAAGTTGGAGTGTACGCGATCAAGCAGCAGCGCACACCCCCGGAAACCAACGAGATGAAGCCGCTCTGATTCATCGATAGTGATCGATATGAGAGAGAGAGATGAGTCATCGTCTTGTTGCTTCCGAGTTCGAAGAGCTGATTGTGCTGGGATACGTTCATGATGAAGTTCACAGTTTGTCAGTACGCGTGCCGCCTGACGACTCTCGCTCTAAATTGTCCAACGGCCGCAAAAGCTATTGTTGCAGATAGGCATCAAGGCATAACGCAAAGCCCACACAAACACCTGATCGTACACTTGGTGACAACGAACTCGTCAGTCGAGCCCTGCTTCTTCTCTCCGTGCTTCGCTTAGCTTGAGTTTTGTTTGTGAACTCCGGAGCCGCCGCCCCCCCCCCGTGCTGCACGATTTCGATATAGTTAACGAAAGAAATTACGGGGCGCTGTCTCTTACGCCAGCCATATCGAGAGTTTCTCTTCTCGTCTGATGAGTGACGAGAACAACAACAGCACGTGGAAATGGAAGAATTACGACTAAGCCACTTGACATGATCAACAAACTATGAAATGAACCCACTAACAAAGACCAAACAATAAACAAACAACCAATCGCCCACAGGGCAGACAATACTGTTACCATATATTTTTAGCATTTAGCATATAATATATATATATATATATATATTCTCGACTACGAAACTGAGGATCATATGTATATATGTTATTTCGTTCGAGTCTTTGTTTCACCTCTCATAGGCAGGCAATGACTGCAAAAACAAGCTAAAATTTGAATCGGAATTGACCCTGTTCCCGGTGTTTCTCGCAGCGATTTCGCGCCGGGTCTTCGAGGCTGGACATTTTGGTCCCTGGCTAAGCGGTGGGAGGACGCGGTGCGGATAACGAAAGTGAAACTCTTGTAACTCGATGGCGCCGGTGTATTGACAGCGTTAGCAAACGCGAGCGAGACGTCCGCTGATTGTGTTAATATGCCTAGCAGATAGTATGTATCCTACTGGTGTGTGTTGATGTACAGATAATTATAACAATAATAATGATAATAATAATAATAACGAAAAGTGTAGTGAAAGTAGAACAAAATCATTAATCACAAAAGCTACAGAGTTGACTGGCGGGCATCGTTATTGACTTCATGTTAAATATTGACTCTCGACACGTTACTATTTATTGATCGTGCTCATTTATCCACTTTGAACAGAATAGACAGCTGCGACTATGAGATATCCTTGCTTGCTTGGCCTTCATTGGCCTCTGTGCCGGGAGGGTTGATTGACTACAGAAGTACCCAGATTTAGAACACCCTGAACATACTGAACAGGGTGCTGTCCACGATCTCTATACATGGCCTGTTCGTGGTTTCGTGGCGGATAAAGGATAATAATAACACCCATAACCTTTTGGAACAAAATGCTATCAGAAAAATTGAAGCCTTTCAAATAGCTAGTCCCCTTGGATTGGATGAAGTCGAAAGTGTGAAGTCGAAAGACGACGTTGCGTATCGGAGTTCGTTTCGGGATTCAACACTGTGAAGCAGGATATAACGGCGTAGGCAGGATCGTGCATGGCAGGATTGTTGGGTACCGGCGCTGTATATCCTCGCAATATCGATACACGACCGCCAAGCAGAGGTCAATATACAGGGCTAAACAGAATATGTCAAATAATAATTATACTAATTGTTATCATCCAACAAATATGACGAGGTTGTCTGAATGACTGACTCGGAACGAACAGCAAGCACTCAAACATGTCCACGTTGCAGCACTACGGCATACTGTGAAGCGTGCACACAACTATGAGATAATAACAAACAAACATACCCTCAAACACAGTGACAAACGCAAAAATCGAGGGAGGGATGGGAGAGAGAGAGAGACCATTCCGATATTCAGGATCACCACCACACCGCCCACCCGAGGAGCCAATGCTCACACTGTTATTAGAACGCGATGTCGTTGTTAATACTACAGTATATTGAGTAAGAACACTACCTAATGACGATGATGATGATAATTAGGTGAGGAAGAGTAATAATTGTAGTAATAATGACAATGGCAATAACCCACTGCTATGACTGATTCAGCAAACGTTGCGACACCACCTACCTTGTGTGGCTAGGGAAACGGCGGTGGTGTCAGTGACAATTATGAATTCTATGAGTACTGATTATTGTAGTTGTTGTGAAGCTAATTACAATGATTACACATTGACGTTATCGTTAGACATCCGTGATGCACTGAGATAAATATATGTAAAGAATGGTCATATAAGGCCAATTTGAGTTTGTTGAACGAGAGACGGTAAGGCTGAGGTGAATTAGCGCCTCACAAGGGCACACCATGTCAAGGCGATTTTCATTTGCAAATCATTCACATCCAGTGCGACGAACGTAAAACAAAATTTCCAATTTCAATCAAAGAAACGATCGCGAGATGACCAAAAATGCAAATGTCTCCGTGTGGGTGAACACTTTCGGAAGAGTGTTAATAATCCCGGAACTAAATCGTATACTGATTGGTTTTAACTGGCTAATTAATTGGCGATGAACAGCGAAACACTGAAATATTGGCGGATCAAAATACATCGGGCGCAACCATTGACAAAATAAGAAAACGTAATCAAGGAAAAAGCGTCTCAGAAAGTGACGAGTTTGTTGATTTAAAAGAGAGCGATACAAGAATATGAAGAAAGAGGAAACGTATATAGAAAAAACGTGAGGGGCAACCATGAGCCCCATGTCTCTGTACATATCCTTAATATTACTATTGATAATAATGGAGAACGATGAACATAATGACATTGATTAACGGTAACGGAGAGATAATTATTATAGAGATGGTAACAGTAAGAAAAATCATGACTAATGAGTATATATATATATATATGATAAACGCGAACGCAGAAGCGTATCCCTTGGTTGAGATGCGAACCGACCCGTTGGCAACTCATCAGCGCGTATGTCGTTGCGTGCAGGAACACTGCATAGAAAGTTCTACGATAACTGCTAATGATTAGTACTGTTATTATTACTATCGACCTTATAGTAGAGACAAACTAGGCTGGCAGACAGAGAGATATGAGCTGGCAAACAACAGAAATAACTAAATTAAAAAATGACTAAGGAGGAAGACGGAGATGAGAAGAGAGACAAACAAATAACAACACACAACAGGCAACAACAAATATCATAGATCATACGAATGAGCATTTGACGCAATAATGAGGCTGCGCCAAGAACAGTAGTACAGTAATATAAATATATATATATATATATATATATATATATATATATATATATATATATATATATATATATATATATAATGAATACTACAAACTGAGAATAATGAAGATAATAATGATAGTAATAATAACATTAACGATAAATGATGATGATCAGGACAATAATATCTTACATGTGTTCCTCTTTAACGAACAACAAACTACCGTTAACCATAAAAACCACAGCAGCAGCAGTAACAGAATGAAACAATGAACGAGGGAGGAAAGAAGGAGCGATTAAGGGTGGAGCAACAATAAATATTATCGGATATCGATTTGTGTCGTTAACATCTGGATGCATTCTTTCCTTGGGATGAGATGGCATATATTAACAATAACAATCTAGAATATTTTATTATGTCGCACTTAATATGTGTTACAATTATGCCATTAGATGAATGTGAGTGCCACTTCGATACGGCTTCTTGAAACCAAGCAGCTCAGAATATATAATGTTAAAGCATGGTTGAGGGGCTACGTGGGTATCATTTTTGGCACCATCATGACTACGATTTATGGCGAAGGATAGACTTTGCACAAGCAGCGCTTATTTCTCGGGGTCCTATAGTATCTCCCTATGAACATATATAGGGGCTCCCTGCGAACAATCTATGTTTGACGTTGATTTCCATTTTTTAGTACACATCTCTCACGCTACGCCTTTAGGAAGAGTTTAACTTTTCCCTAAAGGCAAGTCAAATGAAATGAAACACTTC
The DNA here is from genome assembly GCA_019614645.1 of Stratiolaelaps scimitus. Taxonomy (NCBI): domain Eukaryota; kingdom Metazoa; phylum Arthropoda; class Arachnida; order Mesostigmata; family Laelapidae; genus Stratiolaelaps; species Stratiolaelaps scimitus. The sequence goes on along the minus strand of JABWDB010000008.1, from coordinate 3,181,358 downwards.
GAGGTAAGTCCAAGTTATCGCAGGTACGTTGTTGAGTCATAAACCTATTGCTTACTGGAGCCATTGAGTTTCCCATACAGACCTTAAGGGAGCCAAATAGATTAGAGTACCTGGCGCTACGTTCACATATTTTACATATTATTATTATCTACTCAAACCTTTTGCGAGCAAACAATTATCCGAAATAGACAAACATGCCATCCCAGGATTTACCCGTGAACACGCATTTAAGTTATTCTAGTAACTAAGATCACCAACAGCGTATCATCGTCGACGCTGTTGGGGACGCAACAATACAATCTCTGGAGAAAATACTCTCCAGCATGCTTTGTTGCGTTGTAGGGTGTGTTTTAAATTATATTGCTTTGCCACAATCATTCGTCTATTCAACGAGTGTTAAGCGGTACGGGTTAACCCGAGTCGGCCGCCGAAAAGTTATCTTTGCAATAGCCTATATAAAATAATTTATTGTAACACTATGATAACGCCACGAGGAAGGTACCTGTTCTATGATACTATTCAATGATTTTGACGCTAACTACAAGTGATAGCAGCCAGGTATCTCCGTGCTTTCGTCGAGTATAAGGCTCGTCCACAAGAAGGCGTTTCCCCGGCAGTAAACTTCCGGGCAGTGTTTCCGAGGGGAGGTGCACAATGTACTTGTCACCTGAAAGTCGATATCGGTTATGTTACTCAGAGCATAACCGAATGTAGGGATCATAGGTGACCGCGCGGACGCTAATAATATCAACTCTAACGAAATACGTAACGTCATGAGTGTATTTCATTGGTTGATTGATTTCTTTACCATTGTCACAAGTGGCTTCTACATAGACATTTCCACAAGAGCGGGTAACTCCAGTGATATTTAAGCTCAAATTTCGTGGATTTCTATCCCGGGGGGCCTTCGCGGTGTAAATGGCGGATGTCGTCAGAGAACTATGCATTGAGCGAGTTGACTGGAGCCGGGTAACGGCTTCTGTGAGCTGTCGAGGAAGATCTGCAAAGGGCCGGGACTGGTCCGCTGATGATCGACTTGGTAATCTCCACGCAGCTTCATTGGACTTCGATGTTGGCTGAAAAGTTCCATCTGATTTGTTTTGTACCTTAGTTAGAACGGTGTAATTAGGTAATCGAACTTAGACATATTTGGCTGAAACGATTTTGCAGTAACTGGAATTGTTACCGCTGCAAACCTGGGGTCGAATTTTTAAGCAACAAAAAAAACACATCCTCACGGTAGCCCCATCTAGAGAGTGTATTACGTTTGCTTGGGTTAGGTCAGAAGGGCTCACTCTGGAACCGGTGATTGTGTTGTGAGTTCTTGCCCTCAAAATCAAGATTAACTAGCTGTTAACTCTTTAGGATGAACAAGTTAATACAATGCTAGTATAATTGCTCATGTTCCGAATTGCATCGACAATAACATTACCCATATAACAGGATGCTTGTACGTCAATGCATCACAAAGCTCACTGCCTTTACAGGTATCTGTCATTCAACAAATTGCTGCCTGCTAAAAGTATTAGTCTGTCTCCAGATTTATAACCACCATGATTTTTTTCAATCAATTTAGCTAAAAGGCAGCTTCGTCCGATATGCCAATACGAGTGAATTGTACCCAATAGGCGCTTCTTGGAGTTGGTATTGGATGTCCCTTCCAACCAGACCGTGCTGTGTCTTGTCAGATGAGAAGCATCAAATGCAGCCCTCACGACTGATGTTGCAGGCAGCGCCTGAGTATGTATTTCCTCGATGTCGAGTGAGATGTCATTCATTGTAGTGCCAATTGTATCTTCGATCTCGTTTGTTATCTGGAAAAGCATGTGATAATTAATCCATTTAGATGAAGCTCCCCGGCTCGCCAATCAGTTGACGCTGTACTGCTGGCTATACTTTCAATAGGTCGTATCATACTGGGAGTGGTATGGTGCTTAGAAATGTTTCATATTTATTACATTTGCGTCTATTTTTCCTGTCAATGACAGACGCGTATTACCGATCGGTATAACATCTTATGTCCTTAGGTAGGTTTTTTAGTTTTGAAATATGCATGGAGAATATTTTGTTTAGAGATTCTGTGAGATATTTTTAGATGCGCGCGCTTTATTGTTCATTTATTTCTTAGGATGAGTTTATATTTTACAAATATAATATGCAGCATGAATTTATATAGTGTGTGTGTGTGTATTCGTGGGTGTACATATTATGGCATCCTGGTGATTAGAAGTGCAAGGTCTATTTTAATTTCTAATTAATTTGAGCGTCACACGCTAGTGGATAGGGAATGGGACCTTATTATATTATTTACAACACCAACCTGGCTTTCTTCGATGTCAAGCTGGCATTGAACTGGATCCTCTGATTCGACTTCTTCAATCTCTGAACTCATCACGGACAGTATGTTTGCCGACTCCGTACTTTCTGATCAATCAACGCCGTCCAACATAATTCGCTGGGCACACGACCACATTACAGTAATTGGCGTTGAGAAGAATCTCACTATATGTAGCTAACTGTATCTAAACGCGTTACCTCTGCCTGGGCATGCACCCATATATACACATGACACTGTAATGTACCGCAGAACAATCAATGGAATCCCTCTCTCTCTCTCTCCATGTCCCGAAGTCAAATTCATCTTTACGGTGATCGAAAGACAGCCAGGTGTCCACAAACAGAACGCTGTCATCTACACATATTCGAAATATGTGAATTTATTAACATTCGAAATATGCATAAAACGCTTTATTGCATTCGAACGAATTTCCGGTCGACTGAACTTTCGCTCTGTTTCTGCTGTCGTGCGTTTTCCTTTTCCCGTAATTTTGACGGGCCGAAGATTCCCTGGCGATCCGAGAGGTACGTGCGCCCTCAACACAATCTCGAATAAACATTTCCATACAATCTCGATTTGCTTCGATACTTTATTGATCACTGACGGCTGTCGCTGACGCAGAACGCATGATGGTGCGCGTCAATCGCGGAACGCCACTTGCAGGTCAATCTCGGACAATCAATTCCGTTGGCTCGGTTTTTCGCCTGCGGACCCTGCGCGTCGGCAAATTGAGCGCGCCAAAAGTTTATATTAGCCCGCCATTCTCTCTCTTTCGCGCCACGCTGCTCATAGCTGCGACGGCGGCGGCGGCGGCGGCTATCGCCATCAGTTGCAGAGTGGTTCACATGTTTTTGTAAATAAATAGATTCGTGCCTGCCAGCGCCGAGCAGACGCCCTCCGTCGTGCCTCAGCTGCCGCGGCTCGACTGAGTATCCCCCAATATCTATCTGGCTGGTGTATTCCGTAAAGCTTCGTGTGCTAGCTAGCCGCTGGCTCTGTGTTGTGAAATCGTTTGTGGTTGTTGTGTGCGGATGTTGTGTTGGTGGAGTTCGCTGCTGCTGCTGCTGGTCGAGTTCGCTTGGACATTGGCCATTCGCGGCCTGCTGTATTGCGGCGATGTCGGTGGGCCCATCAGTGCAGTCGTTGACGCAGGAGCTTGAGCAAACTAGGGAGCGATTGCGGGTTGTCGACGATGACATCAAGAAGCACTCGGGTCGAAGGAACGTGCCAACGAGGTGAGTGCCATCGTCGCCGCCACCGCCGACACCGGCAACAACGGTAGTGGCATGCGAGCCCTGCGCATGATAATAGCCTTCGTTATACAGTAGACGTATAGAGCCGAATGCGAAAAGCCTACGAACAATTATATAACACATAGGACCCGAGGCCGTTCGGTAGGTTCGGTATGGGAACGGTTCATCATCGGGAAGCCTTCTGAAATCGTCAGAACTTGTAGGGTTGTCGTAAGCTTTGAAACGAGATGCTTCGAATTTGTGATGTATCTAACTGGCTGATTGACTGACTGAGCGCTAATCGGGGGAGGGGGTGCGCCGGGCCCGGTCAGTAACGATACACATACCGTTGATGGATCCCACTTCAAGGCGTAGGGTTTCGTTGAGAACCAATTCACGAAACTGTAACACCCCTTTGGCTCGCTGTAGCTCCGTGCATTGCGCCTCCTAGGAAGGTGTGCAAACGGCCTTTTTCGCTACCAAATATAATCTGAACGTTGCTGAAACTGTAGGGCCCAGACCGGGTCTTCTGGAACAGAATAATCAATGCCAATGCTGCCGTTGACCGTTCAAACTGTTTCGGCGTAATTTAACGCACATACATAGATATCGACATCAGATTTAACCGTACGCCGGTATAGAAAATTTTCTGTCAAAAGGTAACGGTTTATTGGATTGTTAAATGAACTGGACCTTTTACAATGTTTAGGTTGTTCTCTTATATGTCACATAGAGATGTTTATAACAATCAATGACGATTGCTGGTCAGTGCATGATGGCAGTGAGACGATTTTAAAAGATCTCGACTTCTGAAGAATCAAATGCCCCTTCCCTGCAAACCTATTCAAGCATAGTACTTGAACTACGTTTTTTGTTGGTATTGTGTTCGTATATACAAATTGTAACGGTGAACCCTGTTTGACAATTCCCAAATTATCGAGAAGGGAGGGCAGTTCTTGTAGCAAAGTATGCAAGAAATTGACTTCACGCCAGAAATCAGTACGTCTTTGTGGGCAATCTGTCTGCGGCCGACAGTGCCACCTTTAGTCATTATTGCACTAATAAATGCATTCGAAAAAACCGATATGAGTGGCTCAGGTTTTTGGCGTCGCAAACTGCCGCTTCAAGACGTGCCTATCTGATAACAGTTGAAATCGCTATTCGTCATCCCATTTTTACGTTGTATTCTCTTAACTTTTTACGTGATTATGAGTCTCGTCTTGTTACAAATACGTACATGTAGATCACATGAGAAGATGATGACGATGCTGTCCATCGAGAAGCTTGTGACTTCACAGACGAAACGAGCAGATATCTCTGTCATGTTTTTTTTCTTCAGATATGCGTACGGCGAGTATGATTTCAATAGTAAAAAAATATAATGGCTGCCCATAATAAAGAAAATTAATGGCTTCAATAATAAAAATAATATGATGGCTGCACATAATAATCAGCGCATAATAATAATAACACATAATAATCTTTGTTGTGTAATTACAGCAATTTCAGGCATCCAAGGGATGCGCCGCCAGGACTCCGGAGCCAGTTGGCCAATCGCCTTGATGAGTATGTGCTCCAGTGCTTTAAACTACGCATTGATGATTCAGGGAATTTTTGTGGAGCTTTGTCGACGTGGCAGCAAGGAGACTTTGTTATGCTTGTGTAATAATTTATATCTTGAAAGCGTCCGTGTGATACGTGCCATTGTGCTTTTTACAATTATCACACCCAATCTTCAGTTGGTTTGAGATTGCTCGAAACTGCTGTGTTGACTCTATTGGGGAACATTTTTGCTAGCAATTAACGCCATGCATATACATTACTTCATATCAGCTCTCTAGCAGCCCACACCGAATCTTGTATACCAACTCATTATTTGACGCTGTGTAATATTTCCGAAATTCTTGGCTTCCAGTGGACCGCTTCGCCGTCGACAGCAAGGGGGTGCTTTCAGCCGCCTGGGCCGACAGCTCAACGTACATGAAGCTCAGCGGATGGGTCAGCCTAGCCCACAGGGGCCCGGCGGTCCCCATCAAGGGTCGACATCGTCGACGAAGGATCAGGGCCGTGTTGGGGGTGGCCCACACGGAGTCGGGCCAGCAGCTGGGCCTGGCCTTCGGGTGGGAGTGAAGCGCGACCGTGGCGATCAGACCAGCGAACGGGAGCCTCCCGAAGATGGCGAGGTCGACGAGGGTCCACCTAGAAAGGTCGGTCTCCTCTCGTCGATTGGCGCGTCCTCCATGACAGTCAAGGGAAAGAGCCGAAGTGAGCTATTGAGCGAGCAAAGCGGCGATCAGAAGGTCAAAGCTCGGAACAGACGGATGTTCGGCATGATCCTCGGAACGTTGAAGAGCTTCGAGAAGGAGGAGAGCACGAAACGTAAAGAACAGGTTGACAAGAAGGTTGAAAAAGAGCAGAAAGTCGAGGAACAGAAGGAGCGCGAGAGGGAAGAAGCGATCCGGATGCGGCGGGAGCTCATCGAAGAGAAGCGCGACAAACAGATCAAGATGAGACAGCTTCAAGCCAAGATCGAGGTCGTAGGAGCGGTAAGTATAGCGAGACAGGGGGCAGGAGATAGGCCCGGATCAAAAAGTTGGAATCTAGGTCGTGATAATATATGATGGGAAGAACAATGAACGTTTTCTCAAATCAGGCTTTCTGCAAGACCACCGTGCTGGCCTAATGCACGCACATTTGTTAATAGTGATATCATCTAATATTCGCTTCACATTCATGCTGGTTTCTTATACGATAAAAGATGAATCGCAGCGCTGTTGCTGTGGTTCGTGATTGCGAATCATGATGATGCCAAATTCATGAAATTCACTTCTCCATTTAATCCGTGCGCTGTGTGTGTGTGTATATGTTTGTATATTTACCGTTTGATTTCAGTTCGAAGAATTCTCGAAACGTCACGGCTATATGGCGAACTTCATCCACACGGCCGCCAAGCCACCCCTTATGTGGCTTCCCCGACTGCACACGCCTGCTAGCGAGGAGAGCCTTACTCGTAGTCGTGCCAAAATAGAGGCGATCGTCGCCAAGGAGCAACAGCGGGTCGAGCTCGAGCTCGAACGAATCGAGGGCATTCAGAGGGATTCCGAGGGAGAAATCGACGGCAAAGAGAACAATAGCGGATCAACGATGCCGTCCAGCGTCGCGGTCGTCGTTAATCATGGTGAGTCAGCCACCCTCTGTGATTCGCGATCGCCACTCCATCTCTCGAACTGATGTAACATATTTCAATCTGTCCTTTTTCATGTTTGCATCCTTAGCACTATAACTATGCAAAATATAGAATGATAGAGCGAGAGAGAGATAGAGAAAAGTTGGCGAAATAAAACATAATTGTATCGTAAAGTCTCGTGGTGGTAATTAGTGGTATTGAGACCGAGGTTGTTTTGAAACTTTCCAGTGAACACCGCTAGTCTAATCGGATTTTCCCTCGTAGAGCCCGTTCTTTCATTCTTCATTAGGTTTGGATTTATGTTGATCAAATGTAAGCTATTGGCCAGATGTCGTATAGACAGATGCTGTTTTAAGCACCATCAGAATTGTGCTGTTTTAGGTGCCACCAGAAGTTTTCCCTGCGGGAAGGGCATTGTCCAGAAAATGTATTAGTTTGCTTCTTTGAAGCGGACACAACGCGAATTGAAGGGTGGGCGCATCGATTTACATTACAGTCACCTGTTGGTTTATTCATGTGCGACGTGGATGTTACAGATTACAAAGGCCCCGACGATACTGACGATTCGAGGCAAAATGGCGCCGTTGACAACTCCAATAGCGCGTCACAGGCTAAAGGAAAAGCGCCGGCCAATCCTGTCATGAAGAACATCAAAATCATCATTGAGAATGATCTGGCTGTGAGGAAGGGTGTGAACGGTAAACGCGAAGATGTCGACGATGAAGACGAGGACGACGAAGCCGCCGACGAGGCTGACGCTGACGAGGACGACATTGGTCAGCGGAGGCAACAGTCGCCACAACAGCAACAGCCGCAACCAGAGGAACAACAGCAGCAGCAGCAGCAGAAGCCCAAACGGCAAGATCATCGGAGTAGCAATGAGGAGAAGAAGAGCCCAAGCGAGGACGAGATCATTGAAGACCGCTCCATGGAGGAAGAGAACCACATGGTGAAACCACATGACGCCGTAAAGGAGGAGTCACGCTCGCTGTCCAAGTCCAGATCGAAGTCGAGGTCGAAATCGAGATCTAGCTCGAGGTCAAGGTCAATATCGGTGACACCTGCGCCCGGAGTCAATGCCACTGAGGGAAGTGAACGTGGACGCGAGGAGAAACCGATGGAACAGGACTCGCCCAAGAAGCCCTTGAAGAAGAACACTCCACCGTCTAGTGAGGACGAGTCCGCGATGGGACGACAGGGCAAAGTAGTTCAAGCAAAGGATGTTAGACGGCCGATTGTTGTCCCCAGTGGTGGTGGTGGTGGTTCGCCACGACATAGTCGATCTCCGAAACGGAATGCCCGGCCGGCAGCCGCAGCAAGAAAGTCGCGCGGGTATACATCGCCAGCGACTTCATCAAGCAGTGGCGCCACCAGCCGAAGTAGCAGCAGCAGTAGTGGCAGCAGTAGTGATTCGTCGTCGGATGATAGCCCCCAGCGAAGGCCGACGAGGAAGCCTGCGGTTGCGAGCGAAGGTGGCAATTCCAGCCCGAAGAAGCGCAGTAGGTCGCCCACTTCTCCGGGCAAAAGGACTCCTCCAGCTCGAGCAGTTAGACGGGCCGGCTCTAGCCCTCCATCAGCAACAGGGAAACGTCGAGGGTCGTCGCCGCCCGCCGGTCGGCGCTCTCGTAGTCCGAAACGACGCAGTCGCTCACCCAGACGTAGATCGCCCGCCAGCCCGGTGAGGCGGGGCAGCGCTAAGCGTCGTAGTCTTAGTCGTCGCCGAAGCCCAAGTCCAAGACGCCGACGGAGGAGCTCATCGCCGAGAAGGCGGAGTGGATCCGGACGAAGGCGACCCAACCGACGCAGTGGCAGCCGGGGCCCACCCCGGAGAGGTAGTCCCGTCAGACGGCGGACGCGATCGAGAAGTCCGCGGCGGGGGTCGAGACGGTCACGAAGTCCTCGCAGACGAAGGTAGAAAGACATCGCTAGAAAAAGAGAGAGAGAGAGAGGGATATATATATATATATAGCTAGAGAATCATTCCCGGCTAATCCTCTCTCCCCCGTACATTGCCTTGTGTATTGATGAATTGGCACACCGGTGTCTGGATATATGTCAAGTAAGATTACGGCAACCAGTAATAATATTAAGAGTAACTTTAGCAAAAAAAAAAAGCAAAGCGATGCTCGCAAGTGGCATAGTAGCGGCGTTTCCCGGCAACGATGCGAATTAGTGGTATCAACACGCAACTACCGTTGACGACGATGATGGTGGTCAAGGAGCCTACCGAAGAACATCTGCACAAATTTAGCATCAATAAATGCAAGGAGAGTGAAAGGTATAGTCAGATCTTCCCCAGCCGACGTTTTGATCCGTGCAGTCCACGGTATGTGGCCGATAGATCGCGCTTACGCTGTGAATGAAGCAACCGACCGAGACTCATGCGTAATATTCATGCCAAGCAGTGTTCGCTATTGAATTGAAAGTCTGGTACAGTCAGTGCTCAGCGATAGATGGTGCACGGCAGAACAATTGAATCCGAAGCGCATCGTCACCCGCTGGTAAGAACTTGGGAACATTGCATATATGTAACGTTACACGCTGAAGTCGCAGAATGTGGGGGATGCAGATGTCACACCCTTGTCGAACTCTGACGCTGTCTCGACGTTGGGGTCGTGTTTACATACGGTAGATGTCCTAGAGAGAAAGAGTGAGCTAATTCATTGAGCATTACTTGTGGAACATATACTGCAACACTCAAGGCACCGAGTGGCCATCATTGCAAATCTATGAAGTAAATAAATATTATAAGATTTACATATTATTGAACAGTAATAATAACAATAAAACCTACGGTAAACACTGTATATAAGTTGTACAAAGTGGACACGTGTTTTTCTCTTGCGGAAATTTATAGCTGTTATATATATATAGATTTTCACTAAAGGATATATGTATATATGCATATAATCGGTCTTATGATATTTCGTTGAACTCCTGTATAGAGTGAATCCGCCACCCCTTTAGCGTGCCTTGCAGCGGACCATCTTCGCAGAATGAAATCTCCGTATCGTCCCGGGAAGAGCTCAAGGGCAAAGCGTTCGACGGGAACTCATATGGGAACTTCGCTTGATGATCAATGTGCCTGTCGCGCAGTAGGTGTATGCTTGGAAAGTTATCTAGCTTCTATGCATTCGTGTTGCTGTGGAGAACCGGTTGATTCTCTTTGTCGTCATGGTCGTTTCTTGTATAAAAGGCGCGGGTCGTAGCTCTAGACACTCTCTATTAAACTAGACGTTGGCTAGAATTCTTCGTTTCACATCTTTGCCTTGCATTCGTGAACCAGCAGATATCTGTCGCTCTGATGGGACGCGTCTTGATCGTAAGTCGTGAATCCCCTTTTCCAGAGGTAAAATTCTGGTTTGGGATTGGACTGTGCCTGACACCTCAGCACCTTCTTATGTCAGTCACGGGGTAACACAGCCTGGTCACCCATCCCATACAGCCGAACAAGCTAAGAGCACCAAACACACCTCTTTGATGAATGAGTACTGCTTCAGACCTGTAGACTTCAAATATTGGGAGGACCGAGGACTACGGAATTAGGGGAAAGGTTATCGTCCGCCACCGGAGAACCACGTGCAGCCGAGTTTTTTATGCCACTGGGAACATAAAGTCACTCCAAAACCACAGGGCTCTATTTTGGAGCCTTTTGTGTTCATCATCCTCATTAACCTCCTGAAGGCTGTTTCGCTCAAATCGTAGCGATGTAGTCCGCAAAAAGGGTAACTGTACCTGAAAAACACCGGCAATATGCGTCCAATTTGCGGTCAAAAAACTAAAGGGGCGTAGTAGCGGCTCTACGTCGAGGTCCTCGATGTAGACTACGAAAATGCTATGAATGCTACTTATGGGGGCCGGACACCGAAATCACCCCGCCAGAAGCAAGAAATACGATGTGTCTGTAGAAATGCACGATCGTTCCATATAGAAGAAGCCCACAATGCGCTCCATTTATACTTAGAAGAACGAAATGTCGATGTAGCTATAATTTCAGAATCGTGGTTATTCGAGTCCGTTAACTCGGCCGAGTTAAGTAAAGGAGGTAGCTTCGAAGGATTTCGCATGGATAGAGCTACCAGAGGAGGAGGTGTACTTCTGCTGGTCAGAAGGGTTTCCCCTGTGCAGAAGTTGACGTTTTGGCAACGACATCTGAAATAGTTACATGCGACATTTTTCCCCCGGAGAGAGCAGTAAAAATTATATCGGTAGATTTATCACCCACAAGAACATCTCACATGGGTCTTGAGAAACTCAATCGATAATTGCACAGCACTTGTGTGTCCATTGCGCAAGGTAGGTTCTAGGACAGGTTCCCAGAAACAAGCGCTCGGTGTCATTAACAAAAATAGTATGTACAATTATTTGTTATTCTTTTATTTAAGAGGAAGGACGGAATACCTACCCCGCTTTCCCCGATTCTTGAGAGCATTGTATCTAAAGCAATTTACGATAATGCCAATCGTCAAAGACTTATTTGCAAATCCCGATTTGCGTACCGGTCTGCTAGACACTCAATTCGACTGGGCCAAAAAGATAAATTTGTCGCAGTATTTCGATGCCATCTACTTCGACCTCAAATCTACATTCGAAAAAGTATCGCACATAAAAAACTAATCGTAGCGCTTCCGTTATTTGGATTGGGAAGCAAATGGTGGACTGGATCTGCACTGCCTACACAACAAAATTTTCAGGGTACACATCAACCGGGAAAATTTTCACGAGTGGAAAGAAACGCTAGACCTAAAGTTATCGGTTGAGAAATGCGCAGTCCTCCATTTTGGACACCGAAACGCTAACTAGAAATATACCATAGGTAATATAGAACTCAAGTCACAACAGACTATTAGAGATCTACGAGTAATCACATCCACTAGCCTAAAATAATAATAATCTGCCTAATACTCGGGACACGTAACAGATGTTACGTGTAGTATTCCCTGACACTTCTTTTTTTTTTCAAGCTGACTCTCAGCTGTTCCCCTATCTGACAGGTCTCAGCTCTTAACCTCTTAGGTATTACTATGAGGACCTGTCGGGGCCACCTTTGCTTATTCTCTGCCTTAACACTTCTACAGTTAGGGAACCGCAGTTATATGTGACACTGTTTAGAACATACATAGAACCAACGATAATTTACACGGGGCCTATATGGAATCCAGGCCTTAAGAAAGACAAAGACCTCCTTAATAAAATCGTGTCAAATTTTATAAAACGCGTGGCAGTGTGACAAAAATTTTGCGAAAATCACACATATTATCCAGCGTCTAAACGACTTAGACAAAGCCTTACTCAACAAAGTGGAATTTAAAGGGTCGTTCATATTCGAAAACGTGTTCAATATTACAAAAGCCAAGACCAGATCCACAAGGCACAAACAACCAAAATTCATATCGGCAAAAAGGTGTATTCATGATCTCTTCCCCTGGAGAATATCACGCTTACTCCACGAATTAATAACGGAGTGAACCGAAGGTTGGGCACGACGAGAAACTATACCCAGTCTAGAGACGGGCTCTTTCTAGAGACGGCTAAGTTTCTGGATGTAAAACGCCAGAGGCCGCAGGTTCGAGTCCAGTTGCGTGACATATGTATAAAAGAGCTTAAGCATTGTGAAATTGCAGTCCCTTTAATAAACCAATACAGCTTTACCTTACCATTACCGCACCTTTGAAATAATGTGCTTGTTATTATTACATTATTTCGTTCCGGTCGACACGTACAGACCTGGCGTAGCATGCAAAATTTTCAACTGCGATTTCAGATCTTGAATGGTCTCTGTTTCGAGCAACATTTCTACTGTATTTTTTTACTAGAACTTAAGCGTTGTACAATGGCAATGGCCGTTAGGAAGAACATACGTTCGCACGTAGAAGAGAACCAATAAAAATGGCGTATGGTTTAGTTTTCTCGATGCCAGTGGCCCGGACAGAATAGTCCGAACTATTCTTAACTTTTATCGTTAATATGGTAGCTTTATCACACGACGCTATTTTCTGCCCCGCGGAAGTTTACAGCTTCCATATGCTCATAGACCATTGACCCACTTGAAAAAGCATGCAGCGTCCAATAGCCAATGTATAATCTTTCTTTGGAAACTTTTAATAACCTTTAAGTTTAACTTCTCCACAATTGAACATCGTCGTGAACTTCCCTCACAACCTCGAACTCCCGTCCCCCACCCTGTGTTTCAATCGACGTCTCCCAATACGCCGACGTTAGATTGTAATGCTGTCTCCGTTCCTGCGTGGCTGCTCTGCGGCGGTGCTGGGTCACGCGCACGTTACCGACCAACCAGAACATGAGGTTCCGCGTTCGATTTCCCAGCTGAAACTTACTGATTGCTATTTCAATCAAGTTTTCAATAGTCCATACCAGCTCGCTGCGTTTCAATAGTCCAATTACGCTCATCCAGCATGGTACTGTACTGGTTCCCACCAGGCCACAAGCGATACTGTATATTGCGTCTCTTGCCGCGGCAAAGCTTTCAACCCTGGCCCGGAGTGTGTTCCTGTTTCAATTCTGTTTCAACCCTACAACGTAAAATAACCGTTCCACGATGACCAGGCGAAACATGACATTGGAACCGATCGTTCGGGGCGCCTATCCATTGCAACAACTTGGCAGTTTCGTCATATGCCGTTGTCGTCCGTCGACTACACCTGCTGACAAAACGCCTACGCATTTTGTTATTCAGCCAGCGGGTCCGTTGCAATATGTATAATATTTGTTTAATGAATACGGCTTCACGTCGCCACAGCAGGAGAGCCGGCGCCATGCAAAACATTCAGTTACACTCGCTGAATTGTCCTACTGGGCAATAGCCTGCATAGGCTGCATGCGTTTTTTGCATACGAACATTGAGCCTACTGTGCATGTTCGTCCGGTCGTCGCGTTGCACAGCTCACGCGTAAAGAAAACATTCACGAGTGTGCCTGGCGAAGGGTGCAAACGGAGTTCCTGTTGTTCTGTTGTTAAGTGCATGCCCGTTTGTCGACTGGTTAATAAATACTAGCGTTGGTATGCTCTCTGCCGTTGGAAAACTTTGCGGGCGTTGAGTCGAACGCAAGCATGAACATCAGTCTAGAACAACTCGTCAGTAGGATGGAGTTTAAGGCTAAGGCACACACGGAACAATCCATCGGTGTGCAATGTCACTGGGATCAGGTTGAACTCTCCCAGCAACGTTCGTCAGGGCAAAGTAACTTTCCGTGTTGTATCTCAGTGCAGTAACTAGCCAGAAATTCGTAAGTTGGATTCGTATGGGCGCTTATTTCCAGTTCAGGGCAACAAATTGAGCTGAATGGGTGCGATGATTCGTGTGAACTTTAGGTTTGCACTTAGCAGGGCGGTTTTTTGATGTTAGAACGACAAGTGAACAAATAGTTACTCGGTTATGATTAACAGCTCGAATGGGACCAATGACAACGAGCTGAAATGGATCTTCTTGGGAGGGGGCATCTGAAAGAGAAATATTACATACATATTTAGCATACGACTGAAAATTATGGGTTTGAGAGCTACTCCAAATCAGAGTATGCTCGTTTAATTCAAAAGCAGTTGGTAGACGTTTAGCTGATGATATTTGTTGGCCAGGACAGCTTTAATTTCGACTCGACCTTTTGGTAAAGGACAACAGCCTACTGAGACGAGGTGAAGGTCGTCAAAATCAGCCTTCGGCTTTAATCCGAAGATCCCCGTAGATAGAAACTACTGGATCACGCGAAACTCCTACTGTATTGCCGTGGATACTTAATTACTAATTGTCGTCGTAGCCTGGCACAACTTTAAATTCGCGTTGTTTGTACCATTAAGTTACGAAGTCTATGCCATCGGCCTAACGTCTCTCGCGCGGTGTGACATAAGTACAATATTGTGGCTCAAATGTAGTTGTCGAAAAACGTTGACGTTTTTAGACTTGGTATACGTCATGCTTGCTCGAATGATGATGGTGCATCGAGAATTGATCCGGATTCAGTCCGTAGATGGTGACGTATTTGTCTGTCATTGAGATGTTAGCCTGTAATTCAAATCTTTAACAGAATGCTCCTTCATAGGGTACTCGATATCGGCCATCGCCAGTCGAATACGCCATTTCTAGTCTGATCATCGACGATATCTATAATAGATTCTATATTTAGAATGCCCTCCTAGAGTGGGTATTGTCATAACTTTTTGGATTACGACGACGGACAATGTTTCTGAACCGTTTTCGCACATTTCTGAGAAAGATGCATGAACCTGAAATCTCAAATCAAGGATCCCCCCATTTCAGTCGATACCAGAAGTCTTAAGTTTACTTATTACCTATCCGGAGGTTAACCTGAGAGGATGCCGAGATTTCAATGAGTAGATGCTATATGTGGTAGAGAACGAAATTTAAAATATCAGGTTGCAGGTTAGATGAGTATTCATGCAAGATAGATGTATCACTATACGGGATTGCCACATAATCAACACGAGCTATCTAGGCGTTCTTCTCGAATTGTGTTAATAGCAAATACTTCCCTGAATCTTAATTAGCGCGTGAGTAACCTACGCTGATGTACTGCTAGAAGCCTAGTAGTTTTTCCCGGTCTGAGCAACAACGACTGTTTAGTGATCGAGTCTAATGAGGGTCGCGAATATACGATTTTTAATTCAGCGTTGCTTAATTCTCCGTCTACCATGTCGGGGTAACTCTGGCAATCTCAGATTAATTTCTATTCTTGGGGAAACATTAACTAGCGATTCGCAGCCTTACGGCAGACACCTCTTAGCTAATAAATCGGACCCCACTACATGTTCCTCTAAACCTCACTGTGACCGATTCCATTATCGCCCTATCTATGCAGACCTGTCGCAATGTTGAAATAATTATTAAGGCTATCCTAAGGAACATGCTATCATAGAGGACGATTAACGATGCAATGATCCGTGAAGCGTATATTAGTAATATTCGCTGTCAGCTGGCAAATCATTTAACATTAAACACAAATATATCAGCAGCGCGTTGCCAAGCTAGCCCAGTTCCTTGACAATTATGGAAACATCTGTGACTCTAGTTTCGCCGCAGTGCGTTAAAGACAAAGTGCCATTCAAGACCATTATTAGATCAAATTTTGAGAGCGGCATCATATCAAACTGGCGATGTGATCTTAATCACATTCCTCCACGTCGTCCTGAAATCCTCTCGATATCAAGGCACGGCTTTCGGCCTTGCACATCGTCATCGCATAAAAATAACAATCATAATAATAACAACAACACTAAAAATAATAGAATATGGAATAGTGAATCCGGAGACTGGCCACCACTACCACCACCGTTATCAATCATCTCGCATGATATGTCTATGGAGGCAGCCGATAGAATTCAATACCTACTTCACATTTCTAATGTCATCGCGGCGCAACAATACGCCACGCGGTAAGATCGACGTCGCTCAAAAATCCAAGCGGTTCTCTTGTGATGATTCCCGTTGGCTGGTTGAGCTAGCGGGGGTCGATTGGTGTAAAGTATTAGACATCCCGCAACGATCCCTTTGAAAAACCTCACGCTGCAGTCGAATGAGTAGAGAAATTAAAAACTGCTACGTTCCCGCAGACGCGGCATCATGTGCTCGTGTAGATTTCGCTGTCTGGTGGAGAGTTCGTTGCGGTGGGTTTGTTTGTAAGCGAGTGTGGCGTCCGTCTATCTACTGGCAATCTGCATACACAAACGGGTCGTCTACGAAGTGGACGTCACTTTGTGTATGAGCCCGTGTGGGTTAAATAAAATCAGCTATAAATAAAAAAAAAACACGGTATCCACCTAGCTCGTTGCCAACCAACTGACCGGACCAACTTAAACGGAGTTCTTGCACCGCCTCGCGCCGTCTCGAGTACTAAGTTCGACCGTTGCCGTCTCCACCGCGTGGGGGATGATTTTTTTCCTTCCTTCCTTTCTTCTTGCACACCTCTCGAGGAAGAAGCAATGCATTTTCACTAATGTTTAGCGCTCGTCACATACAAGCTGCATTATCGACGACTTATGACTACACCACTGTCGGCCATATGATATAGCCTATATAGTAGAATGTGTTTGTGTGCATGCCGCAGCCGCTTCCAATGGGACGGCAACAGCTGCCACAGCAGGAGGAGAAGCAGCAGCATCGGGAGAACGAAAACATATGAGACTTGATGAATCAGCTAAAAAAAAATTCGAGACGGCCGCAGCGACAAACAAACGGGTAAACGCCTACGCCGTTAACGACATTTCAACGATCGACCTGATCATATGATGGGGCCGTGTAGTACCCCTATGCTAGGCAACCTACTAGATTTTAACTAAGCGGCAAGATGGAGAGAGAGAGAGAGAGGGTCAGCGAGCGAGAGAGCAAGAGAGAGAGAGAGACAAACCGCATAGTATTATAGAATAGACAAGGAAGGCAGGACTCTGTTGTTTGTCAGCTAGTTTTTCTCTTCGTCAGCCGCTGCTGCTGCTGCTGCCGCCTAGATCCTGTGCGTTTACGTGGTGTTACGACGACGGTGCCGGCCAACGATGTAATGACAACGGCAACAACGGCAGCAACGACTCGTGATGGAATCTTCTTATTCGTTGGCGGCGGCGGCGGCGGCGGCGGCGACGGCGGCGGCTTCTTCGTCCCCAGCAACAACAGCAGCAGCAGCAGCAGTAACGGCGGCAGTAGCTGCGGCATCGGCAGCGATAGCTGATGTCGATGTCGGCGGCGTTACCGACTTTCAATAAGAGGTCTTTCACGGTGTAATTAGATAGATTCGGCAAACCGACCACGAGCCTCACCTCTTGGTCACATCTCCGGCTAGATCATCGCTGCTTCGTGTCGCAAAGCGAACCAGCAGCGCTCTTTGGACATCTCCAATGCATGTACGCAACATATATATATATATATATAGGATGGAGGGGATTCATTAGCTGGGTCGCTGCTTCTGCTGCTAGCGGTATGTATAGCCGCCATTTATAGTGACATTTGCGAACATTAGACCTCAACAGTGGGTCCGCGGAACCTAAATCTACCCATGTTTCTCTGAATAATCCAGGTTCAGTTTAAGCCTGGAGAGCTTTAAGAGCCTGCGGGCATGGCGTGGTGGACAAGGTAGGCAGTACCAAAAAGGGAGTTTTGTGGAGTCTGAGGTTCAAATCTGAGTGGAGTCATATTTACTTTTATGGGCAGTATCTCCGCAATAAGATTTGTTAAGTAGTAGTGGCAACTAATGTGGTCTGCGGCATAGCTACCACTGTGCAGAAAGGAAGGCACCGTACACCCCCTGTATGCGTCATAAATACTGCATGTTTACATACACGGGGCTTTCTACAGACACCCTATTGACCACAGTAGTTGTTCACAGACGGGAAGTGGACAGAGGTATTGAGAGAAAGTCTGGTCTTGAGAGAGTGAGAGAGAAGTAAAAGCAGCTGAGAGTCAGCTAACCACGTCATGTCCGTACGGTGAGGAGGATGTGTGGTGCTCGTGGCTGGGCTTGTACACATCTCACCACCCTTTACTGAAGTAATGCGATAAGCGATACCGGGAAGGGTGGTGCTGTTGAACATCGTCAACAGTTCCATAGGGGGGGCGGCCATGGTGTTGGCATGCATTAGCATGCCAACACCCCCCCTTTAAAAGGTTCAGTTTAAGCGTTTACACTGATCATCATAAAACAACGACATTGACATCTATACTATGCGTAGATACTCCGAATTAGAAAGGCAACCCAAGTACACATTAACTGATGCAAATATAACCGCCGTTATATTTGACACCATTTCTATAATAGACTAGAGTAAATCTCAAAGCAGCGTTTTTTTTGCGTTTTGAAACCAATTTGAAATACTGTTGTCGACATTTGTTTTCCGAGAAAGTTCCTCGTTTTCGACGAAAATTCCCAATTCAATCATATCACTCGCTGTCCAAGATTCAGTCGAAATCCTTGCCGTGAGCATACGATCGTCTCGCTATTGAAGACATATTCGTGAAGAACGAATTTGCTCACCAGCCTCGGCATAGCAGAATTGCCTGTTCCCGCTGCTGTACCGTTGATAGTCTGTCGCAGTCATCACAATAAGATGACCTAAGAGTCGTTCGTGTGGTTGTGTTATTATTTATTAACACATCGTTTACATCGACGGGTCTGCCCGCCTGTCCAAGCCATTAATTACCGCACCCATAATCAGCGTGAGGAACAAACGGAGATATACCCTATGGTGAGCGAGCGACGTCAACAGCACTGGCCACCCCTAGTCGACATCGAATTCGTTTGGATTCGAAACGGAAAATCTGAAATTCGCTCTCGTACCAGTGCTATGAGTGAGTCGCGCTGGTCCAGGATCGAACAGAAAGCAATTCACATTGGATCGTATTCCGAAGAACGCTCCCTCTTACCGGTGCAGTGGAGCGGCAGTATTAATATGTAGATGAACAATCGAACAGCTATTCGGATAACCCGTCGCTGACAGCTACTAAATATGATCTCCATATCATAATTACGTCGAATGCGACGGCATGGTTGGGAATGTCTGTCGACAAAAGGCCTCAGTATTCATCGGAACATTAGGTTTTAATTCGGTCTGGCACAAGGCCAAGCATTTCTCCCATTTCTCGTATAAGCAGGGAATAGAGAAGATACATGTCCCGAAGATCTAGGGGGGGACTGAAATTCATGAAGATAAATAATCTTCTCGACGAATCCATAGACAACGCTTAGTTGATTGTATCACCCAACGTCGAAATTGGTACTATGATATGTATAGTGGTTATGGACTAAACTAATTATGGCACGTTGATTTGACGCAACGTCCATGCAATGTGGTCGAAACGTCTCCCATCGCATTGGTGGGGAGAGCTTTTAGCCCTTACACATATAATCGCTATATATATATATATATATATATATATATGCTCGCATTTGGTTTGCCCATTATTCGGAAACGTTCTCGTGCAAGCTCAACGTTTGAGAAAAGACAAAAAATTAAGTGGATTAGCATTCGATCTCCTTACCAAAGGCTCACGATGACGGTGGTCCGATAAAAATTGTATGCTCACTCCCACCTGTTTTGTTTATGAAACTGTTTCCCTCGATGAATTCCACGTTGTGATTTACGTCCACTGTTGAATGGTGTTCTCGGCTGCTGTTTGTAGACGACAGCATCTCGTCCGCGTCGGCGACTTCATAATTGTAACGAATCTGATGCCAACTCAATGAACGAAACTGTTCGGAGCGCCTTGCTGTATTTAGCGGGCTCAAACGCGAATCGACTCAATATTCCCGATACGAAGCAGAAATGCAAGCTATATAATAGAACAAAAAGTAACGGATAAAATCTGTTGAATCTGCATTCGATTACATTTCAGTTAGCGACGTTAAAATCTGATTTATCTCGAAGGTCTTCCACTCTTGATAGTTTTAACCGCAAAAATCCAAAATAATCACAACCATGAATAGATCAATTTGAGGCGCCTAGAAATGCTCAGATCAGCATAGCACTACTAATAAGACAAACAGGTGTTTTTTGTGCAGGCCCGGTGAACGGTCTAAAAACCTGTGGAAGTCCTGTACCTCCGCGAAGATCTACCGAGAGAAAATTGGAGCACGAGCTATAAAGGCAAATCGAAAGACATTGAACTCAAAGGGTTTTGTCTTATTGGGAATAGCACGAAAGGCTGCTCATATTTAGAAATCACCTCCACGGACATTTCATACACTTCCGGACGCTATCATTTAACACCAATGGTAAACAATTGCCAAATTAGTATATGGTCAAATTAATCAGATGGCAAATTAATAGTTACTTCCATTTGTCGCATTTATTGGTTGAAAACTACGTGAGCTATCTGAGATATTCTGTGTAGATTTAACCGCTACGGGGACATCTCTTATGAGAGGTCTGTTCAGGTTACGAGGCAATGACAACAACCATCTGAACAAAAAAAGTATGAATTGTCATGTAAACAACAGATGCCAACGTATTGTTTGTCTTTATAATAGTATTATGACACTTAGTAGTGGTGGAAATATTTGCCGCATTGGGGAAGTTTCTATAAATATTCTATCATTTCTATGATAAGTTCGCAAAACGGCAGTGCAGTCAACAAACAGAAATGTGTATTATAGATTAATTAGGTCATCGATTCGAACACCTCAACGAGCAAGTAAACAAGCCTTTTACTATTATTGTTATTATTATTATTATTATTATTACTATTATTTTTAGTTCATCATGGAGCATGCACGTGTATTGAAGAAATGCCCGAACGAAAATAATGTCGAAGCGAAAATAATAATGTATTCCACGTTCAGCGTCCCGTTTTGTTCGACCTTTGCATAAAGCAAGTTGCGCTTGCAAAACATAGAATCACGAGGCACACAATATTATCAAACATATGTCCTTCTCTTAACAGATCCGATTGATGTGTTCCCGAAAAGCGATCTACCACGGTTCCCGAATACTCGCGCATTGCCGTCGATGCTACTTTATGCGGTTTCGTATCATGAAGAAAAGAAGATCTTGCTCTTTCAGAGCACTCTCGCATTGAATAGAGAGAGAGATCCCATTTTGACCAGCAGTTGCCTGCCGCACGGCCGAACGACACAGCTTTGCTAAAGGGAGAAAAAAACGAGCCTTTTCAAATGCTAAAGAAGAGCTAACGTGTGTGTGGTGGTAACGGTCAAAGGCTCAACGATAAAAATCATCACTCAATGCTAAATGATTTGATGTACTAGAGAGCTCTTCTAGCTTCTCTTGCTCTCATGTTGCTGTTGTCGTGATTATTCAGATGTGTTCTCTTTTGAAGCTGATAAGTACATTGCTCAGAAAGAGAGAGAGAGAGAGAGAGAGAGAGTTGTTATGCTGCTGCTGCTGCTGCTGATACCAGCAGTTGGCGTAAATGAAGACAGAAGAAAGAAGTCAGCTTTCTCAAAGGATCAACAGGTCTGCCCCTAAGAGAGAGTGCCGCCTACTGAAGGACACATACATGCACAGGACATAGGGAGCTGTGAGCAAGCTGCCGCGGGACACGAACAAATGATTCGTTGCTTCATAGGTTAGGTCATCGATTAGTGGTGGCTGAGTGGGCAAGGGAGGCTAAATCCGCGGCCTTACGAGAGCGAAAATCTTCTCGAGCTCGAGCATACGAGGCCGTCATTTTCGCGAAAACGCCACACTGGTACACTAGGTAAATATTCCGGGCTGACTCACAGCCAATAGTTAACGTTCACGGTACTACTTTTGGTATTACTAAATAAGACGGACAACCCCTTTAAATGCAAATGCGCAACGGTGGAGATTCGAACCCTTTTGGCGATGCTTCATAAGGCGACTATACATCAGATTCCTAACCGCCTCGATCGAAGGTCTAAAAGTAATGTAGATTAAACTTGAGACAGAGGAAATTGGTAGTCAAACGGACCTCTTCGCTTCTCGCTTTCCGTATTGCCCATTCGGTTTTGTCTTGTCCTTATCAATAGGGCTAACTCGAATCAAGGAGCTAGCTACCGCATGAAAAAGAATGCTCAATTTTAGGTAGGTAATGCCTGTACAAATTCTCCCACATGTGAATTACTCTCGCTAAACGATTATTGCTTGCTATAGAAATGTTCGTTAGGACGAGAGTTCTACAAGCCATTGCAGAACATGACATGTTCTACTATATACACTGCAATACAAGCAGTGCTCCTTTATTATTAATAGTCAAAAGCGAGAGGGGGGAATGTCTAAAAATTGGTTAAAACATACAACCATGTCCTGTGCCATAGGTTTCAAGGTGCGCAGATCAACACCTCGGGAATCTACGCCTAAATGTCCGTCATCAAATGCGACGCATCACGTACAAGGAAATGCGCATTTCAATTTCTCGAAAGAGGAGCCACCCGAGGGGTAAGCCCCAGCGAACCTTGGTCTCCTCGATGTTAGGTTTCACTCCGTTGTCATGTACACGTTTGTACCTACCAAAGATACCGCTAGCGTAATAATAAAAATATAATAAGGATAAGCATCATAGTAATAAATATTAATAATAATAATAATAAATAGTATACGTTTATTATTCACGATACAGTGGATGCAGCCGCTGTCGCGCGTGACTCACCTGAATGAGCAGGAAGGCATGAGCTAATGATAATTCGCTGTTGCAGACACATGTTCTCAGTTTTGAATAACAAGCTTGCATGATAATACTTAGCACCCTTCTAAGTATATGACATCCGACGATGTCGTGTCCCATAGGGAATCCGAATCGTCCAAATGGTGAACCCGCCTTCGCGCGAACAGCAGCTAGACCACACACATATACATCTGTGTGAGGTATCCATCCACTAAGAGGATATCGGGGCGGAATTCATGCAACAATTGTGATGATGCATGAGATTCAGTGAGGGCGTCCGATCTGTTAACTCAAATTGACACTTTTACGGAGCGTTACTCTTAACCGAACGATCGTTCGTCACATATTGCTGTGGATAGGCTCTGGTGTACGTTTGGATACTGTTTCAGAATCCATTATTGATTGCAGTGTCCTCGAGATGCAGACCACGAAAATCTGAGCGTAGTCGGAGGCATTTCGTTACGGCGCATCGTCCTAAACACGCGTACGAAGTATTATGATATGACGTTACGCCATCCGCCTCGGAAATCTATCGCCGCTCTCGGAGACAACAATCGCCTGATCCCTAGCTCTTGAGATTCGTGTCCGAGAAGCGTCGTTGAACTTTCGGAGTTCTGGCGAACCCCAAATTTTGTCCATGATGTTTAACAGCTACATCTGCTCACATCTTGAAATACAATCGCACATGGCAAAATGAGAAGTATTCACGTCTGTCCACGGGTGTGGTAGTGGCCGGTATTGAGTCAGTAGACGTCACATGTCAGCAAGGAATCTCCTTCGCTAGAGCTCGGGTCGCCTAGAGTCGATAGCGTAGTAAAATGGAAGCTGACCCGAATGATAGTACTCGACTACAGAGAGACGGAGAGAGAGAGAGAGAGAGGGAGGGAGAGAGAGATAGAGATAGAGAGAGATTACGAGCGAAGGAGAAAGATTGGTAAATACATTGACGCTTGTACGTAAATGCGCGAAACGAGCAACTGGCCATTGTACCACTGGACGCAATAATCGCTAGACGATCGTCTAATTGGGAATTCAACTGGGAATCTGTTCCTGCCTCCTTCCGGAGCGACTGCTCTTATTCATCACAACAGTGGTCAGTTTTGCTACACAGGGACCCTGTTTGTATACAGGGTGACCACAGGGCGAGGGCTAGCTAAGCGGACCTCCTATATATATTCGTCGCTGAAATGAACGTCTTATGCAATACTAGCCGAGAGGACGAAGTCACCGACTACAACACACTACGAAGTGAAGACTAAACATGAGTGCAACTATGTGTAACTGAATAGTTACGAATCAAGCTGAAGACGAAGAAATAGAGGAAATGCTAGAAAAGTAACGCACCTATTCGGGGTGACCCTTTTTTACCTCTTTTTTTCTGGGGCAACTTTTTGAACCCCCCCCACAACCCCCGCGGCTATGCTATGTGCAGTGCACACGACGAACCGCAACCTCCATAGCGATGCGAGACTTTTCATCGCATTCAGCAAGTGACCCAACCCTATGGGACTTTCCGACTTTCAGGGCAGCTACCCTCACGCGGGAAAAAAACGCGTTCCACGTTCAGATAAGATAGTAGTCCGTGGAGATAGTGCCCACGTAATTTTATTGCAAAATAGCCATTTTAGCCTATCGATATTAGCCACATTGACGGTGCCGTGGTCAATTTCAGTCGAGGAAGTACGGTCACCCCTGAATATCATATAAACATGTTTCCAGTGGTAGGTTTATGCCGCGACGCATCAGCCATAGCTAGTAGTACTATATACTGTATCGTACCATTTGCAACTCTTCCTCCAATGCTATAGCTGTTGTTTGCCCTTCTAATGTACACACAGCTATTCAGGGAACGTGCGTAAGTTAGGTGTAGGCATCCTTTCCAATGAATAACATCTCATTAGTTGTCGTGCCTGCAACGTAATGTGTTTTCTGTTATGGACATCCTTCCTACGCAGCTGTTCGCGATGCGTTCTGTGCTCACCCATCTGTTTTTCGACACGTGCTCTTTCGCAATACAGCACCGTTTGAGATCTAATTAAAATTAGTAGCGAGATGCTAAAATGTCAGTAATACAAATGCGTGTTATAGATAGTCAGACGTGTGTGTAAGATCTAGTTATGTGGACAACTCAATCATTTATATATATATATATATATATATATAATATATATATATATATGGGTATTGCACTAGTCCGTGGAATGATTTAGTAATATGAACACTAAACAAGTAGTCCCCGCTATGAATGATAATGTTCATACAGTTATGCACAGAGATATAGCTGCTCCACGTTGATCTTAACTGTTATATCAATGTCCGCAACCAGGCTGCTTCAGTGTGCAGTCTCCATAAACCACTCGATTTTTGCCCCAAACACATAAGTTCATCAAATATTTATTTATTATACCGCAAACTCAACAAACGCATAAGATACGGGCGAATCACAGAGAGAACATTTATACTGGCTGTCGTTTCCTCGATGCCGAGTCAGGGGCACCGGTCTGATCCGTCTGATCTGCTGTTTCGGACCGGACACCTGAGTCGTCGGCACCAGAACGACGATCAGATGAGAGGTTACCCCATGGAGTCCTTTTGGGCTACAAAGCAGCTACGCTGATCTACATTCTAAGCTAAGTAATCAATTGTGATCCTCTATAAAAGACAAAGCACTCCATGGAGACGTTCCCGCTCGCCTAGAGCAACATATTTCTAATGTATCCAAATATCATTGACTATGCTTGCTGTTTATGGCGGATCGTGCCCAATGCCTGCGCTGGATAGACCTAATCCCATTGAATTCGTGTGAGTGTGAGTACAATGCCGCATCGCGTTGCAACGCGAAAGTCATCAATGATCGGGGTCGCCGTTGAAGCTCGTGTAGTTGGCGTCGGAGAGGTCGTTGTGTTTATAGATATCTCGCCCGAGCCTCATTTCATTTAACCATCTCACGTCATCTGCTGCTAGACCTTCTTCGCTTTGCTAAACATCATTACATATATTCATCAACTCAATCACATTATAGGTGCTCAAGATTCATTTAGATACAGGACAATCTCGCGTTCTCCGTTGATCTTTCCTAATGCAGATTCGCGGTATCATCATACTGTTGTACCACCATCGTCGTTACGTTGTCTCAGCCCAACCCAAAGGTAATATTATAACTCTATCCATATGCACATAGCGCGCATATGCAGCTGCCACTCATGATCAACGGGACAAATCAACAGATTGATTTCAACAGTCAGTGATGGCTTGGTGAAGTCTGCGGCCGTGAGCTGTTCTTGGTCAGTTCACAGTCAACTACAACGACGATTTCCAGTCTTCGTCTCCACAGCAGCTCGGAGTGGTTAACGCGGCCGCTATACTGTGGCACGTTATACTTCGGTATGGGTTCGGTATCATGTGTGCGTGAGCGTCTGTCTCACTAGACGTAGGCATCATCTACGATTGTAGACCTTAGCGCGACTGTTGGGACTCGCACAACTGTACGCACCGAGCGTACACTCAATGGACCATTCCACACCATACATACATATATAATACATACGCACACACACACACACGCACAGATACACTAACCCTGCCGGAACCACCGGCACCAACGAAATCCTGTCATGTAATTCTGCTGGTGGATCGCGTTCGCCGTTTGGCGCTTGCGGTCTGTGCACTGGTACTACTACCGTGTATATATATATAAATATTATATATAAATATATTATATATATATATATTTATATATATATATATATACACATTTGTAATATACTATACACTAAGCAAGCTGGCGATGGCTCTGGCCGTCACTGCCACCGCTCTGCTGGGGTACTGGAGATCGGCGTTGCCCGACAGCGGCAGGAGATGACGTTAGGAGATGGTTGCGTTTGGTTGCATTGGTTTTCGTCATTCGTTGTTGTTGCTGCTGCTGCTGCTGATGGCGCCGGTGAGCGAGACGGATCGTCGTCAGATGCGCTCTCCTGTTTTGTTGCTGCGGCTGGCAGAGCGAGCAATAAACCGGCCGATCGGCCGACGTCTGTCCAACAGGTCCAACTCTCTCCAACAGCCCGTTCGTTTGCCGGTTCGTGTACACCTTTGCGTGTCTCTCCATCGCTTCCGCCCGTGGGCTGGCACTATACTAAACTATACCACAGTAGTAGACGTTGTATCGTCGTCAGCGGCGGCGGTGGTGGCGGCGGCGGCTGGGTGGCCGTGCTGTTGTTGGTATGGCGAGACAGACCAAGGAGCGACCGGCGCAGCCTAGGGGAGAGGGTGTTAGCGGGCTGGCTAGCGTTAGACTAGCTAGTCTAACGTGGTCTGACTGAACTGAACTAGCCGCAACAGGCGCCAGCGGCGGCGGCTACGTTCGTTTCGCTGTTGCAGTTGCGGCGGAGGCGGCGGCGGCACCAGCGGCGGCACCGGCGGCACCGGCGGCTACTAACTTTTCTGTGCTTCATCCTTGACGCGCGAGTGCTGGAGAGCCAACCCAACCAACCAACCAGCCTGACTGACTGACTACAGCTAGGCTGGTGCTGCTGCTGCTGCCGCCAGTCAGCGAGCCAGCGCTAACCAGTAAAATCATCTGACGGCGAACGTCGCCGGTGGATGGCTGCTGCTGCTGCTGCTGGTGGTGGTAGTAGTCGTAGTAGTAGCAGTTCTTGGTGATGCCTGGAGTCGCCTGTTGCTGCTTGGTGGTTTGGTTCGGTTCGGTTGGTGTATTTGTTCGCGCCGGGAGACCGTCTCGGGTGCCTGTCTCCGACGTTCCACGGCGGGAATCCACGAGTGTCGAGAACACTCGACGGACGAGAGCAAACGAACGCGGCGGTGGTGCTGCTCGTCATCGCGGTGACACTGCGACGGCAACGGCTGTTTCCGCTACCGGCATGTAAGAGCAACGTGCCCAAGAACAACACTGAACGGCAAACACAGTTTCGTCTGGCGGTCCCGGGGTCTTCGGGGCCCTCCGGATACTGATATCTGTCGAGGAGCTGGTGGCCGCGGCGGCCGATTGGAGGTTGGTCGAGGACGAACGCCGATGCTGAAAACTGCCGAATGCTGGACGACGTCCAATAGTCGAAATAGGGGAAGACCGACGAACAACAAGAAGCGGTGTACTGTGTTTTGGTCTGACGGTCATCGTAGAATCGACGATGACCACACAGGGATGCTGAAGCTCTGCGGAGCAGCTGGCTAGCGATATCTGCAGTGAGAGATAGAGGCGTTGTTGATCTCAACGAAAACAACAGAAGGACAACGGTACACCGGACGATGTTACGGCAGGATAAGATATGTATAATGGTGGCTGAGATCGTCCGTTGCTGTACTTGCGATGTATTTGTCAACGGAGCCATGGGTTACTGATCTCTCGTGAGCAATTCGTCGGAGGTGGCTGAATCATTTGTACGAATCTGTATTGTAGTACGGTACGAAGTCAGTGTGGGAGAATTCTAATCGTTCGAAATCGCTGCAAGGAGACATGTGACTCAGAGAGCGGCAGGGGAGCACCGGGTGTAGTTCTTCGACCGCGTTACGCTTAGCTTGCCGTATCGTGCAGTAGCAAACGGGACGAATTGAACACGTCGAATCATAGCGGGACAAATGAAATCGAACGCGCCGCGGTGGAAACGCTGCTGGCGATGATGTCGTCGGCTATGCGTATACTACATATGTATATCTGTGTTGTCAGGGTACAAATATGAACTGGTAGTTGAGGATATCGTGCAGTGCAGTGGATGTGTGGAGTGCTACAACGCGACAGAGAATCTGCTCCTCTATCGCAATCTATTAGCGGTTTTTAGCCTGCTAATCTCAAAGGTGTCACCCGTTTCTCGCTCATAGTCTCATCATCATCGTCGCTCGGCAGCTGCGATCCCGCTCGAAGGGAGGAATAATTCGGCGCGAGAGGCGAATTCGGACGAGTCGTCGAGTGGCGCGCGCTACGCGGGGAACGTTAGGTGAAATGCTTGCTTTGCCGATTTGTCCCAAGCGAGCTACCGCTGCCGAAGTCGAAGAAGGAGCATATCGTGCTGAACGGCACGTGGAGTCCGGGGAGGCCCAGGAACCCACCGTCGTGTGGTGGGTACACTCAGAAAAGGTACGTACAAATGAGGAGAGTATGGCCTCTGAAAGGTGGATTCGATAACGCTTACGTAGTTGTCATGGCCTGCGCGGTTCGATGGCCGCCATATCTGTGTCCGTATGTAATGGCAATGATGCTATGTCGTTGTAGTTCGTGAGCTTGAGCACCATGCTGGCATGCTGCATTTGTTGTGATCGTTCGAATGTCGCTGTTGTCAACGCCGTTGGACAGGGCGACGGTTGCTGTGGCACATCACCATCTGGCTGGGCTTTGCCAGTCAGGTCAGCAAGTCGCAAAAAGATTCTATTGCCCGCCTAAAGAGCCAACGACGCCCGTAGGAAGTGGTGCTCCGATCTCTCACTGACGGGGGCTGCGGGAGGTGTGCGCTGGGGGCTGGGCTGGGCTGGCCTGCCAGCTCGTCAATGACGATATAGGATAGGATACAGGAATGGGCGAAAAGTAGTCTAGCTATTCTTGAGGATTGTTGTAGCGCGTTACTTTGCCGGTAGGAAGGAACTTTGACTAGGAACCTCGGGGTAGAACTTTCGGGGGTGGAACGCTGAGTGGTGAAGTGGCGGCGGCGGCTGCGGGAGGGACGGGAACGACGGGTTGAACATGTGAAGTGACTGAAGATGAAGAACTGTGCGTGAAGATGAAGTAAGTAACGCAGAATGCTGATGATGATGATGGTGCTGCCACAGGCGCCGTTACCACCGCCTCCACCATCACCGTGAGCGTAATGGACCATTGTGAGACGACGTCTGGGTCCAGACGACGACGTGGGGCCGTGACATCGACCGCTAGGTTGGAGCTGACTGGCAATCGAGCAAAGGCAATAGCACAGACTGACTCACTGAGCGAGTGGCGACCGCTGAACTGAAGTGCAACTCACTGATTGGGTGGAATGACTGAAGATCTGTGCGTGTCCGAGTCTGCCTCGGTGAGCCTGTATATCATCATGTGGCCGCTGCCGCTGCCGACGTTGTGGGACCTTTGACGGGGGAGGTGAAGCCTGCTGCTTAAACGACCAGCAACAGACGAGCGTGCCGCGCTACCACGACGGCAGGTGACAGTAGCTCGGTATCTCGTGCGCCTGTTATTCCAGTGCACCGCAGCAGCTCTCGACGCGCAGCCGTTGCTGCAAGTAGCCGCACCGGCTACTACCGCTGTGCGCGCGCTGCTGGAATCGCTCGAAATAGTGACAAAGGCGACGTAGTGGCTTGAGCAGTGGCTTCTGCAATACACACTGCCGTCTCTACCACATCATCTACGGGCTCATCCAGCATCAGCGGAATCATCATCAGCAACAGCGGTGGTGCTGGCGGCAGCTGCAGCTGCAGCAACGGTGGAAAAGCTCCGTTAGCAGCAAACGATGATATTATTACCATTCGCTTTCGAAGGCGAGCGACGCACAAGAGCACAGTGAGCGTCTGAGTATGCCGCCAATGATGATGACGACGACGTTGACGGTGATGAAGACCGCCCCAGCTGCCGCCATGCAGCGGCTGCTCAGCAGCTGCTGCAGTGAAAGCCTAGAAAAAGCATAGGAAAAACCGATAGTGATACGTCAGATGTGAACGGAACTCATATCGCGATGTCTCAGCAGAGATTCGGCAGCAGGGGTAAACGATTCGAACGGGAGATATGGTGGAAGTGGTGGCTTCCCTAGTGATGCCAGGTTGGCAATTGCAGGTGTTGCTGTTTTTGCGGCCACCGCAGATTGGCACAAAGTGATTTTCGTTTTTCAATTCGTTCCTTTTTCTCCACATTCGGTTTCGGGATCGGTTTCCTTCGGTTCGCTATGGTTCCTACATATTAACAGATGCTGCCAACAGCAGCAACAACCACAACAAGAACGATGACGACGAAGTGAACTAGAAGAGAATGAGGATCACCCGGCCAGGAGCGACCAAGATGAGGACGTAGGGAGAAACAATAATGAAACGTAAATGGGGGAGCTTAAAGGAGAAAACGAGCAGCGAATCTTCGATAACAATGATTTTATTATTATTATTATTATTAATATTATCATTATTATTATGTTGAAACGTTAAAATGCGCCCACGCCGATCAACAGAGACGAATATCGACCAGTATATATATATGTGTGTGCATGTGTGTGTAGACCAGGAGGCGAAGGGAGCGATATTCGTTCGAGGACGCCTTCAATCAGGTTCGATGAGGCGGCTTGCCCAAGATGTTCTCTGAACCACAACACAATTTGTCTCCTGACATCTTCAGAATTCCTCCGGACATTCACCATAAACGCTTACATTGGTTGAACTTTCTTATACAATGTGCATCGTTGCTAAGCACACCTACAAGCTGCAACAATTGTCGGGTCAATCCATCAATCAATTTATTTCACTATCGAGCGCATTTTTGCCGTTATCTAAGCTGCTAGCTAACATCAATCAGTGTCGATTCAGGCGCTTCCAGCCCGGAACACCGCGAAATATAATAACACTATCCCCTATCTAAAAAGCTCTCCACTGATTAGCAGCAGTGCTCTACACGCACCACATCACACGCGGTCGATGCGAAAGCGCAATTTTGGAAAATTCGTCTCTCGATTGTTATTGCTGCTGTTGTTGTTGTTTTCGCTGCTACTGTTGATTGCGTCCGTTATTTCTGCTACCGTCGACGCCTCGACAGTTGCAACGGTCACCCCGCAGCCTATTGCTTCTACCCACAGCGCCCCTTCCTCATGCCATTCTCAGGATGTGGATCTACCGAAGCACATGTGTGTAGTTTTGGACCATATGGATGCAGTGGTTATTTGTCTGTCAGCTCATGTGTCTGCCTGTATCCCTGCTCACCGGTCCCTCTATTTGTTCGGGTCTATGTTGGTCTGTTTGTTTGTGTGCGTGCTTGCTTTCGTATCTCGACTGTTTACTCAGAGTAACGAGGAGAGGCGCGGAAGAGAAGCAACAACATTAGTAGTGGTGTTAGGTGTTGCGTGGAGGGCAGGCTGACCAGCGAGCGGACAGGCTGGCCGCCGCGCTGATATGGGATCTCCCGTCCGTTGAACTTACGAAGGCGAACACTGCTCTACCGTAGGCTGCTGGCGACCGGGGGCGGGTGATAAAAGCATTGAGGGTCTTAAACATTTTGCACCACTCAGTCTGTTATGATGCTCGTTAGTGCTGCTGCTGCTGCTGCGATTGCTGTGTTGTTGTTGCTCCTGTTGTTGTCACTGGTCTGTGCGTCAATTCGGCTGATCGATTTGGCCTTTCCCCACTTTCATCAATGACTCTGTCCACCAGAGTGACACGGTCCACCTCGACATCCCTCTCCTAATAGCAACATTACGATGACTATTACTGCTAACCATTTAGTCAGTATATCTCGCATGCGTGCTGATGAGGTTGACAGCGTCGTTGATTGCCGGTGTTGACGTTTACTGTAACTGCTACTGCTATCTCTCGTAGTAACAATGATGCTCTGCCGGTGATAGTTAATGCCAGGACGGGGTAGTGCTCTAGTCGATCTGCAGCTGCATCACGCTACAGATTCAGCAGCAGCAGCAGCGGTCGCAACAACCGCAGTGCAGCTGTTGATCCGGGAGCTGCAGGCGGCGACAGGTAGCTGGCCGGGCCACCAGCAACGGCGCTAGTCGTGGTACTGGTGGAGTGGCAAGATTACGCATTTTCGCAACGACGCAATACGTTAGCTTTAACGAGAGGAGCTAGAAGAAGCGAAGAATGAAAAAAAAAACAGTAGTGAAAAATAATAGTAATAATAATCGTCATAATAATAATAATAATAATAGTAATAGAAGCAATGTAGTTTTAGTGGTAGACGTAGCCGCAGTGGTGTTAATAGTTATCGTGGTAACCAGCAAGCAGTGATCAGTGGACGACGCAATGACGGCTATGGCATTCGTGATTATTATAGTGATGTTGCGGCACTCGGATCTATAGTAATAATAGTAATGGTTAAATATCAGCCGGAAGGTGACCGGCGGGCGCAATCACTACTGACTACCCCCCAGCCCCACTCCTCCTCTGTCGTTCCCTTGTCTGCCTGTCTGCTAATGTAACTGGTTTTGGGAACTAGCGGCGGGCAAAGTCGTCTCCACCCCCCGCAACGGCGTTGATGGTGAAGGTGGCCGCTGCCGCAAGATATTTCATTGCTTCATCAGCACTCCGTTGCTATCCAACAGCAGCAGCAGCAGCATCAATAACAACAACAACACCAACAACAGTTGTTGTTTGTGTGCGCCGGCGCCTGGTTCAGTGTTGTTGTTGTTGTTGATGATGGCGGTGGTGGTGGTGGTGTCGGTGGCCGCGTTTGCTCGCGCGTTCGTCACTGCGAGCACCGAGACGCGACCAGCAGCGGTGGTGGCCGCAGCAGGCAGCAGCAGCTACAACGGCGTCGTCGTCGTTGGTATTGTTTACCACAATCACAGTCGAGTGAGCGAGCAAGTGCCCTCAGCTCCTGCAGCGCTGCTAGTTAACGCTGGTTTGTATGCGTTAGTTTGGCCGCCACCGACCAGCGGTACCGCCAGGGCCGCGGCAGCGACCGAGTGGTTGACGGTTACACTGCTACAGCAAATTGCCACAGCGAGTGATTGCAGTCTATCGTCTGCCCCCCCACGGCCCTCCCGGACCCTCGCCGACGCCTACAGGAAAACGCTGCTAACTTCGGGGATTGCGCGCACGTAAATGATCGACTGGTGGCTGATATGGCGGAGCTCCTGGTGGTAGTCCTGGTGCTGCTGCGGTCGTTATGGCGGCAGCAAGACGGGCGAAGTTGATGGAATGAATGAATTTATGAATGATTAAATGAGTGCCTGGAAAGCTGGCTGACTGGCTCGCTGGCTAGTTGAGTTGAGCGAGCTTTCTGCTAATCAAAGTTTTGCCGAAGGTGGCATCACTATCTATTTCACTCGGGGATTTTTCTGGTTTTGTAGTGGGCTGGAAGAAGGAAGGCTCAAGACGGACGAAAGGCGACCCTTGCTTTACAACATATATATATATATATATATGAGAATAGCCACATCATCATTATCATCACGTGAATGAGCGATTAGATTAACTGGACTGGGCAGATGGTCTGAGGGTACTCGAACTTCTGTGTTCTCGGGGCTGAACAACAAAAAAAAAACATTGAAAACACTTGGTTTGCATCGCATGGACAGATAGTGACTTATAGTATAATACTTGACAGCTGGCTTGCAAAACGAAATACAAAGCAATACAATGTAGCGCCTTTATTTTTATGTGTACCAAAAATTAAGGCACATTTTTGGGAAGCTTGATAGTCATGTTTATTGAATTAGATTAAGTATAGAAGATATTAAATAGAATGGACCTATACAATAGTCATTGCGGCGATTGTGGTGTGACGATCCAGTCATAAACGAATGGCTTATAAATATATATATATATATATATATATATATATGCATTACAGGCTGGTCTGCGCCACCGCCGACAAGCGCTCAGAATCCTTCCTCCTGCAGCGCTTTTCCCTCGCTATGCAGAGCCACCCATAATAGACACTATAATGGCTTCGGCCTGACACCCTATCCCAACTGCTTTTCTAATTATTTTATATTTTAAGACTCACAATCGTTATCAATATCCGACATGGAATAAACTACAATATATATATATATACGGATTCACTTATTTATGTATATATGTAACATTTATCGATACGTGCGTATCCCTCCAACTTAATATGCGTACCATATACAACATAACATAACATTTGCGGTTTATTTCCGGAACTGCAATTTTACAATGCGTAAGTTCTCGATTAAAAAAATAGGGTAATTGCACGATTATTGTACGAGCGGGTATCGCACGATTATTGTACGATACAGTGTTAGAACCATTGTATGAGTTCAGGATGTATTGCGTAACATGAACTCTAGCGCAGCTCGGCTATTGTACCTCCCGATCAGTAGCAGCTTTCCTCCCATTAGCTGTTCGCTCCCTAAAACAATCAGCGCAAGAGCTCGCCTGACCATAGCAATCTATCCATGCCTGCCCATAGGCCCGAAAGAAGACCAGTATAAATGTAAAAACCTGATGTCTTTCCTCGATGTTCGTTTGGAAAAATACTACGTATATACATATATATATATATATATATATATATATACGTACCGCGTACCACTACGAATCCTAGTGACGATCCGTCGGTCTGGCTTGCCAACCAAATCCGGAGTATTGTAACACCGGCACTAACCAGCGTAGCCAGAAGGTTAAACGCATGCAGAAGATACTCATTTGGTTATGCGATTCCGAAAGCGGATTCGCAGACCAGCGCTGTCGTCGTGGCCGAATCTGTTTCACCAATTCGTCAGTTCACTATTTCACTGTCACAGAGCCGAAGGATGGACACACTCGCGCGGTCATCAGTATTCATCGATTTGTCTTGCGCTGGTCGACATCGCCCCCATTCTAGTCTTGTCCATCTCTTCTGAGAAGGGGAGAGAAAGAGAGAGAGAGAGAGACTTTTTCTGTTATTTCTTTTCCATCACAAAGTGACCATTTCGATCAAGAAAAATGGTCGAATCGCATCCCACACGGAGGGGTGCCCTCCATTTGAGACAAGGGAACAGTACCGGTTCGTGAATCGTATCAGCTCAATCTGGTGGTTTCAATAGTGATACTGGTACTAGTATTGAATCTATGATCATCAGGCCTAGTGCAGCTGTTGCCGGACTTTATCTGCTAGTGGTGATTTATTAAAGCGCTAGTTTTTTAAAAAGCTGAAATGCGAAGATGCTCGTCGATTATACAACGTAGGATGAATAACAAGATCTGTCAAGTTTGTTGCGGAACTTCTAGCACTGCGTATTGAGAAAATAGAAAGAACGAGATCAATGGCTGCTCCAAGGGGTTGATGTGCATCGAAGAAGATTGATATTGATATTGTAGATAACGTCTAAAGGGGAGAAATTGAGCAAAAAAAACCTACTGGGAGAAGAGAGGAGACCTGAGAAGAAACCTATCGAATGAGATGTTGTTTGTGTGAATGGCTGCCAGGCTGAACGCCGGAAGCAAAGGGCCAATCAATTTTCCTAACTTTTCTTTTAGTCAAAAGGAAACGATACCTGGGGAAATCATGGCCTTTGGAGGGGTGTGCACTTCGAATCGGTCTATATTTTATTATAGCTGTCCACTTAGTTCGTACATTCCGCAACAAAAAAATAGGCAACGAAGTGGACAGAATAAAAAACACTGAACTTGATACCTTTAACAACAAGCGTTAGGCACAAAAATTTGCGTCACAGAACGAGGCCATACTAATGCAGTATATTAAGATTATTTCACTACTAATGCGCATTGTTCAGTCTCGGATGATGACTACTGCGGTTCATTCAATGTCAAACATTTCTCTCGTACCATAGAAACGTATCCACTTTTGGTATTGCAACAACTATGGTGTATGTTTCTAGTCAGAACATCGCGCCCTCGCCACCCCTGACAGTGCCCTAAGCTGCTCGAGGTAACGGATGCATCTGCCTTGGAAACTTCAGAAACGGGAATTAATATAATTGTCTGACGGACCGAGATGTGCTTCAGTTGGGAGAAGGGAATGGATGAATTGAAAAAATATAGATAATCCATAAGGAAATATTAAAAAAGAACAAAAGATTAAGTGTAGGTTACAATAAGTGTAACTACAAATTATGCTATTAATATCTGCATGTTTTACGTTATTTCGAGCTTCTGAGTTCCCTAAAATTTGACCGCAGCTCGAATGATCGTTCAACGGTGAAGGTCTCCAAGTTGGCTTTCAGACAAGTCAGGTGCTTATACCTGAGCTCATTATTTTTTGTAATTTTAGGCGACAAAAACTCCCAGAAGTATACGAAAGTAAAGTAGCGCTCAAATTTAGTTAATTAATTAGAACAAAGTTTTCCAATAGGTTTGTCCTGTGAAATCCTTCAAATCTAATTCTTACGAGACTTCAGGCAACTTTCAGGCAATGCTCTATGCTCTCAGTAATTCGAATCTGACTGGACCCCTTACGAGTCGTGCGTTCAAATATCACAGAAGCAAAATAAAAGGATGTGCCTATATTCTACTTGACTAGCGAACCCAACGAATAGTACGGTACCCCCTCCAGTCGCTAGCTTGAGGTTCCCCACCAAATTGCAGCTCCTTTAATAAACCAATAAACTTTCACCTTTACCACCTAATTTTTCGCAAGTGTTATTTATGATGCGCAACCGTCTCCGGTGGCCGTCTCAATAAGTTGGTCAGGGTATGTAATGTGGATCACTCACAAGGACGTCTACAAAGTCTAGGGCCAACGAAGCTGCCGCTTCGGTTGCGCCTTGCCCTTCAGTGATGGGTCGATGTAGTGTATAGGCAACTGATGTAGGGGTGGCGAGAGTCGCCAGAGGGAGTTAGGTATACAGACGGCCAGTTGCTCAGCAGTCCTGCTTCGACTTCGAAGAAACTATATTTCCTTGAGTGCGCAGGATGATATGCAGAGAGGAACACAATAACCAACCTAGATATCGTCGGCGGACAACAACAGATCGATATGTTACGCTTGTATACGCGGCGGGGTACAGTGCAGGCTCATACACTATAGAGACACCAGTGTTATATTACATATTGGTAAGGGCTATGGCGGTACTGTGGTCAGAGATTCAAAACAGAGAGGCGCACTGCTAGCACCCTTTTTACCCAAACCACATACGAATCGGTAGCATTTTACTTTATCAACCGTGACCTACTCGGGGTACTTGGAGGACGCAGCGTCATCCCAAAGGACCCTCACGGCTCTCTCAAGCATTTACGCAGCATGGAACGCTCACTGCTCTAAGCATTTATTGACGGTCCTGCGCCTCTTACGCTCTTGGGCTAGGTTCTCTGTTGCCCTGCTGCCATCGCCCTACCGGAGTCGCCCTCTGGGATCCACAGTATCTGGCCAGAGTTTCTTTGTACGGCATCCCGTTCACTAGCCTTCCGTTCGCCGGCTTTCCTTTAACGGTCCCCAGTCCATCGGTGTCGACATTCGCCACCTCAACGCCTGTGACGTTGTCGACCTGAGACCTGATGCCGTTGGCGGACTAACGGTGGCGTCGGGTCCTACCTCTGTCGGCGATCTGACCGCCCTCCTATGGCATTTTGGCCTGCAGGCCTCATAGTAGGCCACTATAGGCGATCTTACGGATATTCGGAAATGATTTCCTAATTCTTAGGTACGCCATCGTTTAGAACCTTCACCTACTCTATTATCATAGTAACTGGATATGCATAGATTTAGTCAAATACATTTGGCTACTCGGCCCTGCTTCAGCCGCCAGGGGAGAGATCACAGGTTGACCACGCCGTCACGAACTGAGGTCAGGCCGCCGTTGTTATTCTCTGTTTTCGCAGGCTGGATCTGGTAGAGTGTCGAGCCTGTAGACGTCTTATAAGTATTCTTAAAATCCGACGCATTCAACGGGTAACTCAACAAATTGATCGGGGTGATCGGTGGATCAAGAACCACCAAAGGAGGTTATCTATCGGGGTTGTATGCAGCGTTGATGACGGCACGCCAGTGGGTACGTTAGCTGCTGCTACAACTACCACCACAACTACCGCTCTGTTATTTTAGATGCTGATAACTCCATTTTCTCCACATCGTGTGTGCGCAGGTCGGCGTTTGTGTTGCGTCAGATCGCATTGTCGCGCCTTTGTCTCGTCTTTCGCTGGCGATAAGACAATGCCGGATCAGAGAGAGTGGTTCAGGGCGGACATCTTTGGCGGCATGCAGCAATGGGGGGTGGGTGATTCCTCAGCGTGCGTGTTAGGCCCAGAAACCCGTGTGACGACTTCAGCGTAGCACGACGTAGCCCAAGGGTGACCAATGACAAGGGAACTGTGACGCGATCCTCGAATCGTGCCAACGATGGGTGGTCAATTAGGTTTGCCGTGAGGCTTATCGCTCTTATGTTTTGTGGAACCGCACAGTTGCTTTGGCTGCGCCCGCCCCATTTCTTTGGAACTGTTGTAATTGTTTGTTCCAAGCCGACAACGTTCGATAACTCCATTGATCAGGCCGGACGGCGAGTTGGCAAGCTGTCATGTATTGCCGGCGTGCCCGAGTAGAGATTCTATCTGGTGCACATCGGCTGAATATGAAGTGGGCTTGACATGATTTAGATTTACATACGCATAAACGCATATACGTGGTGGTACATGTGAAATTCGGCATTGGAGAACGTTTATCGGTCGCTCTCATTTATGTTGTTATATTATGTATCTATCATGCGTATAATTATACCGCCCCTCGTCCGGAGGCTAAGTCTGCCAAACGGCCGCTCAAGGAAGAAGGCTACCGGGTCTAGCGAAATCTGGCCATAGCTAATGTTTAAATTCAAGTGTACGTATATACCTTATGCCGAGACACTTCATTGTGCTTGTTCTAGGTTCAATTCCTCGCGTGTGCTAGGTCTTCAAAAACAAACACATTCTTATTTGTTAACATAATGATCTACAAATAAGTGAGAAACCGAGTAACAAAGCAGTTTCTTCTAATAACATCATGTTCGTCTTTATTCCGGCAGCATCCTGTGAAACCGTTCATACATTGCAGTAGTAAGTGGCTAACTAGATATCTCGACCGCGCGATGATACAGCCTCAGAGGGCCGTTTTGGGCGGATTCTCACCTTTAACCATTTAACGTCCATGGCCTTAGCCGTATCTACACGACGTACATTAAGGGATATATTTTTAACTTCGGCTTTTTGAGTTCCGACAAAAGTAGCGAATCGTGAGCGATGTGTATGCTGTCGGTTTTTATTCAATTTGTTTCATTTCCGACTGAATAGTAGCACCTCAAAGACCGCTCACGCCTCCCCGGCAAAAACGTGATTGATACGTTTCAGAAGGCGGAACTTCGATTGTACTAGCTGTTCTAGTATAACGTGGATGATTACTTATGAAGATGAGGAATCCATCTATGATTTTTAGCTGGTCGAGTTTTCGAAACATTCTAATATAGGCTATCTCGGGCCGTTCAGTTATAGTCTTTAAGACAAATGACTTCTTAGGGACATCACATCTCGCGCTGACCCCACGCATCGAATTTTATTCTGCACCGAGTCAAGCGCATCAATGTGTCTTTTAAGGTCCCATATCTCCGAACAGTGTAACAGCTTCGGTACAACTAGACGTTTGCACAGAGTGACGCGTAGAAGTGGACCTCGTTGACAACAAAATAATGAAAAATAGTGTTATGAATAGATTGTTGGCGACCTGATGACTTCAGTAATGTCTTCAGGATGGTTGAAGTCATCCAGTGGATTCGAACTATGGCCCAAGTAACAACACCAACACCAGAGTCACAGAGATAAGTGGATTCAAGGGCCGTTTAAGGAGCATATAACGTCAGATAATACAGCAGCACACTTCGGCAGATATATTTGCATTTCCTTTTCGTCACATCACTTTGATCCGAATCAATAGAGAATTCGAATAGTTCCCTATTGTCGTCATGACCATCGCTAGAACTGTAGAATTTGAGAACATCAGTATGAAATTCGTTAGATATGTCGCTAGAAATTACTTCCTTAATGTCACGAATGAATAGTGCAAAATAGTAGACGGCCCACCCCAGAGGATCCCTGAGGCGCACCTCACAGATAGCTCGCTCCCTCATAGCTGTAACTCGGTCAAACAGCACCCCAAATACGACCCAGCTAGAATGCACACCTGTTGCCACCGGGCTTCTAGGACCAGTGCTTTCCCCACAACCGATTCGGCGATGTCGACTCGCACATGATAGGTTTGCCGAGATAATTTAGTGAGAAATTCAAGCTCAAATCACCCCGACATAGGTTATCCGTCAGCAAAACCCTCCCATCAGGTCGGACCACGTTAGATGGTGCACAGAAAGTTGCAGCAATATCAATGTATATCATCAAAGGTACCAGCCGGCTTAGCAATAGCCTCTCATGTTTATACGTGTATGTGTGTGTAGGAGAGGGCAATTGTGTATGTGTCGTGTGGGAATAAGATGTTTGCCTCAGGTGCGAGAGAATTGTTAGTGATGACAACGCAATACCCGCATAACAACGAAATCAGGATGATTAGTATTGTTCGAAAAGGCATCACACACCAAAAGGCCTCGAAATCGGCATGGATGCCCCGGCAACGGGAGCGACGAATATCCGCAGGGCGGACGATGAATGGTCAGTCTTTGACACGAAGGCAGATTCGACGCAGACACCGAAACGAGAGCCAACCGTTGGGAAGGCAGCTTCACCAGATATTAGCCAGGATCATGTTAAGATCTTCGTGCCACCTCCGCCGAAGATCGCTGCAGATATTCTACCGAAGGGGACAATCAAGAAGGACGACTCCGCTGCTAAAGAAAGAAAAAAATCGCTTTTTCTTAAATTCCTACTCGATGAAAACCGTCAAATTGAACCTGCTGGTCTCCAGATCAGCTTCGTTGTATCGATCATACTTTGTACGGTGACGGTGGCAGCTATAATGGTTGTGACCCTTTTGGGTCTTGCTCTAGCCCAGCTATATCCATTTCAGGAAGATGTCGTTAGGGCTAGCCAGTTTTACAATTAACTACTTAGTATATAATTAAGAATGAGAGAAAGGTGAAAACAACAACAACAGCAACAGCAACGACAACAGCAAGTATTTTGCCTAACCCGCGTGTCGTTGAAAAAGCCCAAGCGAATCGCGCAGCAGTCTCATTGCACGAATTGCTGGTATGAGCGGATCGAGCTAATATGATCGTTTTTTAGACAGAGTGCGAGTTTTCACGCGGACCCAGTCGACTGCTTGAACGCTTCAGAGTTTGTCTTGTTGGAGCGAAGTTTCATTTTGGATTCCCACGAATGAATTCGTAATGATGGCAAGGCAATTCCCTCACGACAACGAAACGAGGATGATCCTGGGGGCTGGAGGCGTCTTAATATCGACAGTTGCCCGGGTAAGTGCCGCGGAGAGAATTGTACCGAGGTCAGTAGGACAAGCGATCAAGGCCGAGTTTAGGCCGATTCTGTTCGTAAATGCAGGGACAAGGACAATTGAAGGAATCCGTACTGAGGAAATCAAATAGTACAGGGGGTCCGCCATCCAATGGCTTGCTTGAATAAGCTAGCTGGAATAATGAGCCACTTGAAAGGAAATGACGACTTCGATATTTTAGGATCAACATGACTCCCCAACGCGAGCGACTCCAGAAGCCATGGAACCTCAAGATAAGTTTGTCAAGATCTACTTGATTGTGCTCCACCATCAGTAATTATCTTTCGCGTTGTCAAAGCGGCGGCAACTGTAACTTCTTTTCATAGCGCTTTAATGTATTATGACTAAATCCCGTTATCTAGCTATGAGAAACGACACATGTGCCGTCAAGTTTGCCGAGGTAACCCAAAAACTCAGTCGATCCTGTCAGGTGACAAGTTGTCGTCGATACACCAGTATACCTTAGGGTGCTACACAGCTAACCTTTGCTCAACCTATCCACAATAGTTCTTTGAGCCACATGCACCTAAGTACTCGGAATTAAATACGATGGGAATTCCAGTGAATGTCTAGTTCTTCATTTTATCTCTCTTATACTATTAGTCAACATCATAGAATTTAGGACGACTCGGGCTTCGTGCAAATGAAGCCCTAGTCGTCCGGGAATACACCCACCCCCGGATAGATCGCAGCAAGAAAGTAAGCACAATGAAATGTACCAAATGCGCCTTCCCCTCGTTGAAATTCACATTCATTGCCTGTTCGCTATCGTTCGTTTCGTGTCCATCGGATTGCCCCGGGGAGATAGCAGCTTCTTCTACAATACAATGGCCTAAATGGCATTTAACTTAACGACTATGTGTGCCTGCCGCTCTCAGCATGTCATGTCGGGTGGCTCGACGCCGCGTTCTCGACCGGTCTTGTTGAGACCGCTTACTACTTCTCCATATCGGCTATCTCGATAGCGACAAGGCAATATCCGCACAACAACGAAATCAGGATGTTTGACGAAACAAACCGCTCCACCGTAAATCCAAGGGTCTCGATATGGACGCGGGCACACATTCAAAGGTGAGCACTACGCTGCCATCGACCGAGACCCCGAAGGCACAGAAGGACGTTGGCCATGAGTCGACAGTGGCTGAGGATTCATCGCGGCGAAATCCCGAACGAAGCACAACGAGAGCGGAAGTTCCTTTGGTGAACGACACTGAAAGTGGCGTCAAAGTAGCTACGGGTGATGGACTACCCCCTGTGAAGCCGGCCCCACTCGATCCTATATTATTGAATGCTCTGCCAAACAAAGCTCGAACACTTAATGTTACTGGTCCCCTTATCTACGTATTTTCTCTTGTTATACTGGCGGGAGTGACTGTAATCGCGCTGATTGTGCTTGCCAGCATTCACAAATGGCCCTTTCAGAATACGGATAGGCCGTTGGGCCCCAACACGACGACGACGAGCACGACGATAATGAAACGAAAGCAAAAGTATTTCCAATAGATGATCTGTTGTGGCCGCGCTCAGACAGAATTGTAGCTCTTCCGAGATTCAGAAGGGGGGCTTGGAACAGGGTGAACAGAGAGCTCTTATACAAACGTAGTAGTCCTTGATCGGGATCCCGGAGTTCGAGCGAAATAAACTGACTAGCTCCGTGCCCGTCGGTGGCTATTGGCGAGTGCAAACACCGTTCGTCATTTCGATGGGCCCTTTCTTACTTTCATTTCTTCAACTACGTCAGATGTTGCAAAATCGGCTCGATCAAGTGACACGTAATCCACGATTGGTTTCTACATAGCCCACCTGAGGGAAATACGTGTGGGCGCAATACGTCTACCGTTCTGTGGCATGCCATCCTTTGACATTGTCATGTGGCTTTGTTTATGTCATACCCTCTTTTACCAAAACGCCCGTGTGTTGAATTCCTCTAGATCTGTCGATTCTGCGTCATTGTGTAATATTTTATAAATAGTCCAAGGCTGATGTATATATATATATATATATATATATATATATATTATACGTTTCTAGGTCATTTCATATTGTGCGTATTAGTATATACAAGAATTTGCGACGCATAAATAGTTAAATAAATGGTTTTATCATAAGGGTGTCCCTCCGCCCCACAGATGATCGCAGGTAATTTCACTCCAAAGAGGATCGTTTTTCCTTGTTGCTAATCGGTACCACTCATTAACGATCATTGGCTCCGATACACTCGTGCCTCAGCATTTCTACCATAGTCCCATCCTCGGTTTGTCTTTATTTAGTTACCTGCTTTCATTCTCTATCTGTTCTGAATTTTTTCTGCACACATCTTCAAGACCCCTTCAAGACCCCTGCGAGGCGCACCCGCTCAGCGATTTCTCCGTGCTACCGCGGTTCTTGAGCGACGCTCGCAGGGACCTCGACGCACACACTCCTTCGTTG
This sequence comes from Stratiolaelaps scimitus, assembly GCA_019614645.1. Taxonomy (NCBI): domain Eukaryota; kingdom Metazoa; phylum Arthropoda; class Arachnida; order Mesostigmata; family Laelapidae; genus Stratiolaelaps; species Stratiolaelaps scimitus. The sequence goes on along the minus strand of JABWDB010000008.1, from coordinate 3,137,042 downwards.
CTGGCCCAACCTTTACCGTTCTGTTGAAAGCCCCTTACCTGCATCCTTCTCCGGGAAACCCAGGTGCGGATGCAGTTGTTGCTTATCACGCCCTCGGTAGGCAACAAGGCCGAAATGCGCGACGCTTATCTAGTCAGGATTAGCATCTGCAACATGCGCCGGCCAGCCAAACTGAATTCGCTGCCGTATGAAGACACAAGAAGGAGGAGGAGGGGAAGCAGCAGCCACCTCTGCTTTACATTCTTCTTTGCTGGCCGTCGTACGCCGCCTTCTGCAAGAATTGTAAAAAAATACTAAAACATAATATTTGGAGCAACTTTGCCACACCGCGGATGGATCTAGTCACTGCAATTCGACCCCCAAACCTCATCGTCCACCATCTGTGCGCTTTATCTTGCATGTTCCTTTTCTCTAAACCACAATGCTTCGTTGACTCAATGTAAGACCTCTCTCTCACATAGCATCTCTACATGGGGTGTGTATGAGTTTGGTTTGAATGTGTGCGCGTGTGCGTGCCCGGTTGTGACTCTGAGTGTTTCAGCGAGACAATGCGCATAGTTGTGATGGGGTCTCTGGCTGCAGCAGCAGCAGTAACCGTTGCGGATGAATCTATCCGGAACAGAACCCACCAACGCCACCAACAATACCAACAGCAACAACGTTGTGTGCTGATGCCGCCTCCGCCATCAGCATTGCAGCTAGCGACTGGAGTGCATGCTGGCTGGCTTGCGTTCCTCGCCGTGCCCCGCATTTGTGGAGTGTGATAATGGTTGCATGTTATATATATATATATATATATATATATATATATATATACATCCGTCCGTTAGCGCCTTCGTTCGTTTGTATCTACATCGCTATCCTCTCCTGGAACGTTCTCACACGACACAAACAGACCCAACAGTAACTCGGGTTTCCCTCGGCGACTGGGCCAACCGGGCAACCACCCACCCAGCTACCTGACCCGTGTCTACCGGCAGTCTAGCAGCGCCATTCAGCCGGTAACAGCAGCAGCAGCAACTTTGACGGTGGCCCTGAACAGGTTCGCTGAGCACGTGTGGGCGCGCTGCGACCGCATGCGCTGCAGGGAGAGAGGACAACTATGTAGCATGTGTCGGCCTAACGGCTGCAGGCCGCCGGCCACAGGCCGACAGCGAGGGGCCTGAACTGAGAAAATTGGCCTTCGCCTCTATGCGAGCACGCGTCACAGCCTCAAATAGCAGGCAACTATTATAGCTGGTCAGTCATCCGAGCAACAAATCACAACTGCTACCACCACCGCCACTTCTCTCAGTATCCTTGCGGAGAGAGAGAAGGAGTCATATCGGCGGAGACACGACAAACAGATGAACAGGCAGACTGAGTTGACACGCGCAGAGAGATAGAGAGAGAGAGAGAACTCATGTCATAATCTATTATTGTCGACGAGAGCAACGGCAACAACACTGGGCAAAAGTCAGTAATCATAGCAAGGTGACAGCGAACGGCCGCGTCGGAGCAGGGGCAGCAACGGCAATACCATTGGCCACATACAGTCTGATAGTGCTGCGACTGGTGACAATAAAGAAAGTCAGGGTGGCGGCCAGACGATCACGCAGTAGAAGAAGAGCGTTAGAGATAAGCGGCGGCGGCGTCGGCGTTGGCGGCGTTGGCGGCGTCGGCGGCGACGTCAACTGAAAAGGCGACCAAACGGTAGCGCTTGCAGGCAGCCGGAAGCGGAACATCAACAACGGATGTTCCACTGCTGCCGTGGACTCGAGCGAGGCCGAGAGCAGCTCCACGTGCGGACGTCAAGGTTATCCCTGTTGGCGGCTCGCGGAAGAAGTGCCGCTGTCCCGTTGTCCAGTGGCGTCCAGCCCAATCCAACGCGATGTGTGTCGGCGGACAGGTGATTGCCAGTAGAGAGAGGGCGCGAGATGAACAATCGCAGCAGCAGCGGCAGTAGCAGCAGTCTACGACTACCGATGTCATCCGCCTAGAACGGGAGTTGGTTATGGACATAAAAACAAACTGTCTATAGACGCTGCTGAGCGAGGCCGGCCTTGACTTTGCCATGCGGCTGCATCAGCTGACCCAGTAGCGGCGCCCATGCGCTGGCCTCCAATGCAATAACTCCGCTAACATTTCCGACAATTGCTTCACCGAGACGAGCACACTATGGAGCATTCTCGATCAAAACTGCTGCTGCTGCTGCAGCAGCAGCAACAAGAGCAACAACAACAACAATGACAACACACTCTCATGAAATGTTTTATATATTGCAAATTATTGTTAGCCATTGAAAGGGCGAGAGAGAGAGAGAGAGAGGGGGCGGGCGGGGTGGGGTTGACATGATCGTTGAAGTTTCCTTGCGTTGCTACTTTCCGCTTAATTTACCTGTTACCATCTCGAAGGGTTGTTCTCGCACGATTTCCTACGCAGGCCCTATGCATTGCTCACAGTGCTCACTCTCTGCCCGGCGACGGCCAGCTACTGAGTCGATTCCCCGTTCCACGTGTGGCTGTATTAGGTTTGCGTGAGAGTGAGTATCGGTGTGTGTGTGTGTGTTTGTGAGCGCCGGAGTTCCTGTGTGGGAATCCTTAAAGAGTGAGGGTAGGGCCACGTGCTGAGAGAGGACATCGACGGTAGAGTGCTGCTGCCAGAGTGTAGGGTAACGCGGCCGCATGCTACAGCTGCTACTGGTGGAGTGTGCGTCGTGCGGCGAACTAGCCGCCGCTATCTCGGCGGAACGCTCAACTCGCCCAAAGAAGCAGCAGCAGCATCAGCAACCACGACGGCGGCGGCGGCGGCGGCAATGGTGGCCATAACCAACCAGACACCGATGCAGACAAACGGACAGACACATAGATGAACGGTCGGAGGGGACGGGAGAAAACGAACTCGAGACGGCTGTTGGCAGAGGGGGGCCTGTGCGCGCCGCGATGGCCAGCTAGATATAGCCGGCAACGCCAGCCGTCGCCGTGACGGCTGAGAGACCCTTCTGTCACTCAGTCAGTTGTACTCGAGCCGGCCGAACAAGAGGAGCTCGTCGCAGCCTTTTGCGCACGCCGTGCCATGAGCTCACCGTAGAATGGTAGTAGTGTGCGCGCGCGCGCGGAGCTTACTCAATAGATCGGCGAGTTAGCGAGATGTATTCCAGTAGCTGTGGTGCTCCTGGCCGGTGACAGTTGTAATGCAGCCAATACATAGCGATATAATTCGGCCAATAACCCAAAGTTCGTTGTTGGGTCAATATCGCCCGAGCAAAGTTTATTGTTGTTGTTGTTGTTGATGTTATTGTTGTTGTTACTGTTGTTTCTCCTATTGTTGCTGCTGCTGTTGTTGTTTTCGTCGTCGTCGGCGTCGTCGAACGTGGTGTTCAACAGACGGCTAGTGCAGTGAGCAGTTCTCCGAATGGTGCTTGTCCGTTGGCTATTAATTATCTGTTCATTCGGTTGCAGCACGCTTGCTGCCAGCAGTTGACAGCTTTGATGATGCTGATGAGTTAATCATTAGCGGATATTGGAAATACTCGCTGATATAGATGCCAAATGGCCATTGGTCTGTGTTGTTGTTGTCATCGTAGTCGTGCTTGACGTTCGGTTACGTAAAATCAGAAGTGAGTTTGTGACACTCGAAGAACTGCCACAACTGTTCAGTTGGTCCACTCAGAGTGTTATTGTTTGTTCATTGTGTGTACCGTACCATTTGGAGTATAACGTCTTCGGCTGTGGCAGCTGCAATTCTTCGGTGGCTCGTCGCGTTGTCCATCAGTGGACGTATGAAGTGTGAACATGAAAGTTAACAAGGATGAATCGAGAACTAATGGCCTTTATTTCTAGATCATTTGAGTAAGTAAACTCACTTTATATATGTAGATATGATGTAGATATATATATATAATTGTATGTCAATCAGACCTTGAAATTTTAACTCTTGAGGTCCGCATGACACAAGATATGTTCCGTATCTCGCATTAGCGTTCGTCTGTTCGACTGTTACTTCGACTTCTACCACACTTTCTTATTATCGTTATAATTTATTATTCATCACAATGCAATCCATTGTGCAGTGGGTGCATTACACCGTTCATGTGACTAACACCATTCATCTGTACACACAAACATGCGCTCACAGACTGGCGACGGATTCCCCATCCACGTTACAGGTTCCAACAAAATTAGTCATCCGTTTTGCAACAAAACCGGGAGTCCGTTGGATAGCTCAGTTCCCCCGTCCGCGTGCGAAAGAAAAAACCAAAGTCGTTGTTGTCAATTGACATCGTCATCTCGTCCGCCCACTCACACTGATGCTGGTACGTGCAGGCGGTGTCGTCTATCGATGTGCTGCTACTGGCTGTCACGTTTCTCTCATCGCAAAGGGACGTCGTCAGTGTTGTGGTGTGCGGCATACTGAAAGACCGGCGCCGGCCTGCCGGCCCTTCTGGTCCTTGTGCCGGGCCTCCGATATCATTCCCCATTCTGGGCGGGGTTGCGTTGCTGGCTGGTCACTGCTCTCTTGCACCTTGTGTCTGCCACTACCGGCATCGTCGTTCAGTCACATCAGCACACAGAGAAGGAGAGAGAGAGAGAGACCCCGCGGACGGGCCAGAAGCGACCGGAGCAGAGGAGGGCACGCAGCGGCCGCCGTCTCCGAGCTGGCCAGAGAGTCAGTGTGCGCGATGTCGTAACCGTCCGTCGTCGTCGTCCCGGTCCACGACCCCCGCCCGCCTTCGTCGGCCCCCCACACTGAGCTCCCGTCGGTCCCATGGCCCCCATGATCACAACCTCCCGAACCGTCTACCCCTAAGAATGGGCAGATTCCCCTTTCTTCGTCCTCCGCTGTTACACACATAGGAGACGTACATATATCCACACACACACACACACGCTCCTATTCTCGACGTTCTTGGGCTTGCTTCGGGGAAGCTCCCTCTCTTCCCGTTTTCCGCTGGTCCACCCGCACCTTCCGAATCCCAGCGCCGTTACCGGCACTGCTACAATCCCATACGACGGACGAAGCGAGGCGCCGTCGACGTCTCCCCATTGCCCACGAGTGGCCCGACGGAAGACACTCACCCACTTCCGTCCATAGTACAGGCCGTAGCGCACATAGGCCGTCGTAGTATACGCAGCCTGGTGTAGCAGAACCTCGTCGGAAGCGTTGCGCCGCACGTCGCCTCACAGCCAGCGACGACGACGACGACGCCCCCTTACCCTCAGAGGTCCCTGTCTGGATGGCTGGCTGGCTGGCAGAAGCTGTTGGCAGGCCTGGAGTGTGGGGTTGGGGGTTTGAGGACAGAAATGGGGAGAGGGGCGCAGCATGTGGGGAGGCTAGGTTGGGTTGGCTTGCTATGGGATGGGATGGACAGAGCAGGCTAGGGTAGGGTGGGGCTGGCCGAGCTGGTGGGGAGGGGAGAGGGGTACGCCTGGGCAAGTGCTGGATAGGGTCGGAGATGTCGGTGGTGGTGATGGCGGCGGCGGCGGCGGCGGCGTCGACGACGACTAGGGATGGGTGGAGGTCTTGCGAAACCCCTATAGAGGCGAGGGTACGTACAGCCAAATACTTTGTATTAGTTTCTGGCGGCGGCGGGTCGCAGCTCGCCTAGCCTCGCCTAGCCTTGCCTCTTGCCTCACCGCCACTCTGTACGCTCGCCCGCTCACTCGATGACGAGGAGGCAGAAAGGAGGAGGGTAGACTGTGGGCCATCGGCCAGAAAGGCCAACATCAACCAGGCGTACAGACTCCCAGAGCCGGTCAGACACGCCAGATCAGACCAGAGCAGAGTGAGCCAAGCTGAGTCGCGTTGAGCCGACTCCGCCCGCGATGTCCATCTCGTCGCTATCAGGCATATACACCGAGCGCGTCACTGAGATGGCCCATTGAGCAGCTAGAGTGTGCATACGCTTTCGCTGGTGGACTAGAGCTAGACCCTAGTAGGCTCGAACAGACCGGCAAGCCGGATATGCCGGACAACTCTGCCTGACTAACTAACGCCGGCGAAGGCCCGATAGTGCTCTCCACGTTGCTTCTACGGCGCGCCCAAGCAAGCGGCTTTGTGTAACTTTGTGTCGAGAACGCGGAAGAAGAATCGATTGCAATAAAGTACTCCTGGAAGCTTGATACTATTAGAGTAATCAAACAGCTGAACTTGTTCAACAACTAGTGCGACTAGTACAGCTACTGAGCATGGTGGAAAGCAACGGGTCACTAGCGAAACCTGCACTGATACACGGTCAGTACAAGGCGATGAACGTATATGCAGAAATACATTGTTACATTTGAGTACATGCGTGTACACAACGTCTGCCGTAAGTAAGTGTGAGTAAGCCGCGATCAAACAAGCATACAGCGTTTGCTCTGTCGGATCGTGATGACATCGGCCGGCAATTCGCCGAGTGCCTTGAATCTCATTGCCGGAGCACTAGCCGAGTTTCGAACACATGACGGTGTGAGGCAGACGGGCTGACTCAGTTATCCTCATCTCGGGCCTCCTTTCACCAGTATTCCACCAGTGCTTGTGTAAGTGACGTGTCTTCCTAAGGAATTATTGAGAGTGATCCGTTATGCGATCCTAGCCTACTATGTCGGACGTACTCTTAGTTGGGTGAGCTATTCTTGAACGAGTTCCACCTCAAGCTGCAGGTATTTCTTTTGAAAGCGGTGTGATTTTGTCTTCGAGGTGAATTTATTTATGTGTGACATTTCTCTCTTTCTCTCTCTCTATTATATATATATATATATATGTGTGTGTATGTGTGTACATACATATATATATTCGGGTTCGAAGGATTGCGCAACTCTATGGGCGACTAACCAAAATTTGATGGTTTTGAAGGTAACCTTCCTTGAGCTTTTGGTCTTTTCATTTTCCGTAGAGTCGTCTTTCTGTATTTGAAAACAAAAGTGAACGGGAAATATCAAGAAACGAGCATTTTTTTTGAAAAACTGAAAACTTTGCTTATAATTCCACCAGTTATTGTTCGATACTTTCACAAAAATTCGATCCCTTCTGAGATAACTTTTTGTGGATCTTTTCGCCTCCTTATTTTTCGTTAGCATACACGCTATTATCTAAATATGCCGTTGGCAGGGAAAAAAACGAGGAATATCGCAGAGAAGATCACCTTCAGAACGTTAAACTTTGCATAGCTTACTATAACTGCTGCGCTGCGCAACCTGCCCCCACATCCTTGTATACGTATAAATGTAGACATGCATAAACGAACGGCAAGGCAAGACAGGTTGCCATCGTGGGATAGCGGGGCAGCTTTATAAGACGCCGAAAAGTTCAGTAGTTCGCGAGCCCGACGGGTGCCAGTGGCTGAGGTGGGTTCCGCCAGCTCAAAACGTTCCCAGACCGACAGGTATTTGGCCTGTGTTGCCCGGCCACAAGTTGTCGGACACGGTGTAAAAGTTTGATAGCAGTAGTGGCAGCAGCAGCAGCGGAGACGGTGCTTGCGGGAGCCGTCCTCACCGTTGGGCAGGCACACTTACCTGCGTGTACGTATAAGTGCCTCGATGATAAATGGTTTCGCGAGTGGAGCAGGCCATGCCCGCATTCAATGCCGTTCGCTCGTGGTTGGTGTCCTCCGTTCGGAAGGTGCGGTCTCGTTACACTTTGCAAAGTTGTGCTTCATCCCGTCTGTGTTTTGTGTAGCCGCTGCGGCTGATTCATCAAAAGTCAAACTCAACAAATGCTGGACAGAAATAAATGGAAACTATTTAATAAATAAATGTTTTGGGGCGTTCGTCTCATGTGACTGACCGATTGCTTGTGTCTGTGTGGGTGAGGTCGTGCGTGAACAGCGCTCTTATTTGTAGCCTCGTCTTTATAGTCGCCGGTGATGGGGACCACCCCTCGGAACCATTCTACTCGAGGTTCACTGCCAATTGAAATTTCAAGTTGACGAAATTGCCGAAACTTGCTTCAATGCGTGGGTCTCATTCGGATTTCGTCATAGGTTTGCTTGCACAAGCTCGCCGCTTTGAAACATTGTTACATTATTGCCCGACCGCCCGGGCGCCTTTTTCCCTACATTGACATATTGGCAATTGACAGACAATAGTAACTAGCCGATGGTTATGTGGCGAACATAGCGGTATGTTTTGCAACAACATCTTCTCGAAGAGTTTCTAGCAAATATATATACATATATATATATATTTGCTAGAATATGTCGAAACTCCGACACAATGTCTATTCTTGACAGACACCTGCCGCCTCGTGTAAAGCTCGGAGGAATCAATGCAGCTCTCCTCTCAGTCTCGTTCGCTCGCCTGTTCCCTCGATTTCGCCTATGATTTTTTTGCTACTGCTTGTTATGGCAGTAGTCGTCTGAGCCCTCTGTCGTAGGGACAAGTGTTCCATCCTAAGCACAACTCGCGCCCCAGCCCCGTTTCACTGCTCAACACTCGACAGAAATGTTCCGAGAACATGCAGAATATGACTCTAAACGAATATATTATCATCGTCCATGTCCTGTTTGTCCCGTTCTGACACCACTCAGAGACTTGACTACCTTCGAGATGATCTGTGATTTTCTGCGATTTTTCGTCCTCGATCGTGAGGCGGTCCTGGTGATAAAGGCATCGCTGGTCGGTGATACCAGTTACGTTATACTCTACAGCTGCATGCGATAGCTAACGAAAGACACGAACAGCGTAAGCCCGATACGGTGAAGCGTACATCGTTCTATATTTGAGACACAGCAAGTTTATTTAATTCCCTTGTCCACGGCAAGCTACCAGTTGCTCCGTCCCGTCCTCGCGGGGCGGGGCGGGAGCGGGAGTTACTGCCCATGATAACACTGCTGTCCAACCCAAGTAACCTAAATAGGTGTGGTCGCCTCTCCACATCTGTGCTTCTGGGCGTCTTCTGGCCGAACCTCGTTTTCTTCCTTCGTTTCGTTCTGATCGTCCTATGCCAGTCTGCTTGCTAGCTGGTGGCGGTGTTGGGGCAGTTCCTCCTCGTTGCCTTGATGCGAATGGATGGTGGAAAAACGGCACGGGCTAGTAGTAGTAGTACACGACGAGCGCTAACGTTCGCTTCGCCAAGTGAGGCAGCTCACTTGGCCGCTACCGCCGCCGCCACCCCACTGGGGATTTGGCGAGGGGTAAATGGGGACCGTCTAGTCGCGTGTTTGCCGGCCACCCTCTGGCTGTTGTGGAACGGCCAGAGCACCGCTTGCGTCAATGTTGCGACAGCATGGAACAGCAGCAGAAGCAGAAGCAATAGAGAGAAGAGCAGAGGGACAGGTTTAAGGAGCGCCGCGCTCATTTGGTTGTAGGGGGCTCGTTGTGGGATGAACGGAAGATTTTCCCGATGGATGTACGGAAATGGGGATTTGAGCGTTTCGGCTTGGACTAGCGGCAGAAAAGCGGACAGGCGGGCAGGGCAGGGGCACGGTTGAGTGTAGTGGATAGAACCAGGCTGCTGCTGCTGCCGCCGCCTTGTGGATGGGCGGCGGGTGGTTCTTTGGCCGGTTAGACTGCTAGCCGTGCTGGTGTGCTATCCTATGCTATGGCAGACGTAGTTGCTGCAGTCGTAGTCGTTGTTCGTAGCTGTAGTGGTAGGGTTTGCCGCTCTCTGCATCAGAGGGCATCGGCAGGCACCCGGCGACCGGGTGAGCAAACGAATGAACAAGAGGGCGGTGGTGGAGGAAAGAAGTCGCGTATACGTGCCCTTCTGTGTGTGTGCGGGATTGTCGGGGGTATTGCGTAGGGGTGCTGGCCCTGCTAACCAAGAAGGCAAGGGAGCGAGAGGGAAGCGAACGATCCGATGGTCTCGAATCTACAACAAAGTTGCAAAAGACGACCGCCTACGTTGCCCCAACGGTAGCGGCCGCTGCGGCTCCTGCAGCAGCAGCAGCAGCAAGCTAGCAACCAGGAGCCATCACCAGAGCCATCGCTTGCACCACCACTGTTGCTGGCGCGGTCATCGTTTTGCTTTAGCCCGCTGTCTCTGTCCGCGTCAGGAGGTGGAAAGCGGAACACTTGGGTGGAAACGCTGGGAGTTAGGTGGGGGAGGTCGTGGGTCCGACGAAACGGGTGGGGGTTTCGTGGCACGGGACGAAATGGGGTAACGCTGCCACTTCGGTTAGTGGATCTCCTTCGTCAGTCGCTCGTTCGCTCTTTTGGATAGATGGATAAATGGCCGTCTGGATGGGTGGTCGGTGGGAGGGTCTTCCGGCGCCCACCCAGTGGGCGTACGTTCTGCACGGAGTGTTCTGCATCGGCTGTCTGCCTAGCCGCTGAGGCTCTCGCCTCGCCGCCCTATGTGATTCCGTGCTGTCTATTCTGCTCCTCTGTATATTCTGTGTGTAAATGTGTGTCTAAGCCTCTAACTCTGCATGTGTGTGTGAGCGTGTGCTCGTATGTGGTTCAATGTGAATGTTGTATACGTGTGTGTCTATGTGTGCGAGAGGGTGTATTGCTTTGGCACGAATTCCTACAGCCCAGAAGGGGCCGGGGCTGGGAGATGCGAGTTGGGAAATGGTATGTTCTAGGTCGACGGGTGGGGCGGTAGCGGGGTGGCGGGGACCCCTAGCGAGGCCAGAAGCGGTGGTGTTGCAATATCTGCTCTCTTTGCCGAGGAGCAAGTGCTGCAAGTGTTCCCTCACACCGCCATCACCGACCGCCACCGGGCGCCACCCCAGCCCTGCTGCTCGGCGGCGCTTGTGGCTCGTATTGCCTCCCAACTTCGCTCTACCACTAACTCCAGCTTCCTTCTTCGCCCGCTCGTTCCACCCCATCTTTCCCTATCTATCCCACGATGTACGCCTCTCTCCCTCCCTCTCTCTCTCTCTCTGCGTTTCGTTCTACAGGCGCGGCTGAGTATCGTGCTTGGTGCTTCTGCTGCTGCAGCTTTTGTAAGCTGCAATAACGGGCAGCAGCGGCGGCAGCGGCGGCGGCGTGACCTTGTTTCCACAACGTCCGCCCCACCCCGTTTCCAGCGACGACCCGGTAGCACCTACAGCCTCTGGCCGCCGAGGCCGCTGCTGCCGCAGCCGCCCCATCCTCACGATTCTTCCTTCATAGTTTACTCACTCCTCGCTCGCTTGCTTCTGCCGCTGGCCAAGCGGCGGCCTCCGCCGTTGTATAATCACCCCACCCGAGTCGCCCAACCCGACAGAGTATCCCACCGGCACCCACCCACCGCCCTGTCTTATGGCGCTCTCTCATACCGACGATGAGAGCGACGACGACGGCGGCGGCAGCGGCGCTGGCGGCTGGGACAGCGGTTATGGAGGCTGCTGCCGCGGAAGCATCGGCTGCTGCTACTGCTACCGCCGCCACCAGCATAGTCTACAAAGTACTTGAGTGGGCCTGAGAGGGAGGGCAGCAAAGCGGCAGGCAGAGAGCGCCTCTCGGTGGGGGTGCGGACGTCGACGCTCTCCCGAGGGCCACCGTTGGAGCGGGGGGTTTGCGCAAGCTAGCTAGCAGGCTGCCGCCAGGGTTCTCTTCTCCATTCGGGGTGTGCGCTGATGCCTCTGTCGTTGATGCTAGCTGCCGCCACCGCCGCCGCCGCCGCCGCCACCGCCGCCACCGCAGCCACCACCGCTGCCGCCACCGCCGCCGCCGCAGCCGCGAGTTTAGACAGCAGCGAGTAGTGAGTGGATCCCTTTCCACCAGCCGGCGCCGGCCGCGGCTTGCTCGTTGGTACGGCAGCCGCCGTAGCCGCCGCCGCTGCTGCCGCGATGCTGACTCGAGGCTGCTGACTCGAGTTCGTGATCACCTCTCGGGTGATGGTGGTGCTGGATGTATACTAGTAGTACTAGTGGCCCTTCGTCCAGTCGACAGTTGGCTCAAGTCCGTTCCGGCTGTGCTCGGAGGACGAGGACGACCATCCTATACATAGATGCATACATAGATAGGTGCATAGCGTTCGAGCGAGCCCACAGGAGAACACTTTCTTACCCAGTTAGGAGTTGTTATCCGCCGCTTTCGTCAGGTATGCAAGCCCATACTTGAATGAGCGCAGCCAGAATTCACGTGCAACTTGTTCACACTGCAGCGACATCTGCATAACATCTGTTTAGCCATAGTGAAGTGTTGTTCCGCCACTGTCAAATTCATCCCCATCTACAACGATCGTAACGATGTCAACTCTATGGCAGGACGTTCTAAACTTATAGCTAAATCTATGCATGATGATGTCTTTGTATGATGCTGTGATGCTTCGAGCTTAGATCCAGCTATCGCCCCTCTTTGACGCCTCGTTGACTAAGTCAACTTATCCTCAGCCGATAGAAGCGCAAAGAGGCAACGTAGGCTCTGTATCGTAGGCTAGCTCTTGGGACCGACACCCAAACCGCTAAAGATGATATCGGTTTCAATATCGATCGTACACTATTCACAGGAAATAATGCTCATGACGACTTGTTGTTCTCCTGATGCTCATATTCGCTTGATCCTTATTCTCGTTTCAGGCAAAAGCTGCTTGGCAACTCAGCGCTTTCACATCACACGCTAGCAGTCCGGACTTTGCTCCAAGTTTACTCTGTTAAGTAACAATAAAGTAGCCAACCGCGTGGTCTGATCGGGTGTGGGGAGCGTCGACGCATATGCCAACATCACATTGTTTGAGGGTGAAAACATAGGGTGGTGACCAGCTCAAGAAACAACAGCAAGAGCCAAGTGAGATGATCGATGACCGGCTTGGTTCCACTTCTGGTCTCGCCACAAATGAGTACTAGCTACAGTAGCGCCATCAACGGCAAACACCTCGGCTCGGATGCTTCAACAATTTCTACGGCAGGGTTAACAATGATGACGACGACGATGATAGTGATTCTGTCCACAAAAGTGATGTTGTTCGAGAGCAACCAGAGGTCAACGGCGGAGCCCGAGAACAAGACCAGCATTAAGTGTTAGTTCCGATCACACGCACGCAGCCAGCCAGTCAGGAAGGCAGCCGATTCGTTAACGGCCGGCAGAAATCACCAGCGGAGAAGGCAAACACGTCAGCTGAGTGTGAGCCCCGCGAGAACAGCTGGCCACAGCCGCCGCCATCGCCGTGCCGAACTACCCGAGGTCCGTTGGCGGGTGGCGTTGCCCGTGAGATGCTCAGAGGACATCAACAACAACACCGGACTAGCGTCGCGTCACCGCCTTCAATGGGAGCCTGCGAAGAGTCGATGGACACCAATAACAACCTGCAGAGCGCGGCAGGCAGCGGGGGCGCTCGGCCTAGCCCGGGCCTGACGCAACAGCTGCCGCCTCAGTTGAATCATCACCCGCCACAAGTGGGGCCCCCGCAGCTAGCGTCACATTCGCCAAGTTCGGGTGGACATCATTCCCCACAGCAGCAGCAACAGCAGCAGCAGCAGCTGCTCCGCAGTAGTCACGGACCGGGTCACGGATATGGGCACGGGCATGGCCACGGTCACGGGCACGGCCACAGTCAGCTCATTGATACGAGCGCCTGCTGGAAAGACGTGTTCCTCGGCCAGCGTGAGTTCTCCACGTTTGACGAATTCAGCCAGCTGTTCTCGAAGTTTGAGAAGCGGTCACGGTTCCTGTTTCGTGTGAAGAATTCGTCGAGTGTCGAAGCAGAGAATCGCCGCCGGAAAGATCAAATCGACGGCGCCATCAAGTACTCGGGACTCGTTCTATGCTGTGTCAACTCAGAGCTCGGCCATGGAAAGCCTAACAGGTTAGTGGTTAGCATTTGAACACGTTATATAACCGATATGTTTGTTGCATATCTGTGTACGTGTGTGTGTGTATGTGAATGTTTATAGAAGACATTTTGCTACGTGCATCCGTCATCATCTATTGATGTCAATAGGCATTCCTATTAATGGGTTATATGCGTTTGGGTCGGATAATATGTATTGCCTTAGCACAAGGAAGGGACTAGACTTATAAGTTGTCGTTGACACGATGAATGAGATGGGATTGCTGGATGTTGATGTTGAGTCAACAGGTGGGCACCGCCCTCCTCCGGACTCGAATGAACTTTGTTAGCTTAATATTCCATATGTATAAATATGAGCTGGTGCAAGCTATAAAAAATGGTTCTGCCATACAGTTTTGTATGAAAGGTAACCATAACTCTACTGAGATCATATTTATAAATATATAAATATATATAAAATTTAGTATCACGATAGCGTTTACTATATTCGTATTATAAGCAGTCATAGGTTTACGCGACTGAACATGAGTTGCCACACCGCTATCGTGAGATATCTATCATACGTGCGACTGACGCGTACCACATTTGCAAAATTAAGAATATCTATTTTGATATGTTTTCTACTATTTCTGTGCATGCTTCTCACAGTATGCCTCACAATATCTTGTGAGCAAACACCGTAAATAGCATGGGATATCGAGTTTGCTTATCTGTCACAAGGCTGGTAAATTGAGGGGGCCAATGACTTGAAGACAACCGTACGCATAAGGCGTATGTGCTTGGTCGATCGGAATCAAGTTGTCCGACATTCGACTTCTGTAGAACTCACGTCATAGCTCATTCAGTGCGATTGGTAGTGATAGCCGTACTGCTGCTCCTATTGGCTACGCGTACAATATATATATATATATATATATATTACTACGATTTGAAGATTACAATTTTGATTTTTTACTCGCGATTTGAAGCTTTCGGTAAACAGTAGCTGCGACAGATGGTGTAGGATACTAGGATACGAATCGATTCAATACATTGTGATACATTGTGTTCAACAAACGGCCAAACGTCAGAGCGAACCGATGCTGTGCGTTGTTGCCCGCCTTAGCGCGATCGAGAAGCGGCCGCCGACAGCGCAGTCATAAGAACGGTCAATAAAATTAGCCCGGAAAAGGCGAAATGTAAATGCGCCTTCTCTTGGGATATCTTGCGCTCCCTCTGACTCTATCTGTTTGCTTATCTGTCTGCCTGTGTGGCCGTCCACCCCTGATGCTCCCGGTAGTCCCAGCGTCCACTCGAGCGGAACTAGTGCCTTTAGCAGAGACACGGCAACAAACTTCGCGTCAAATCACCCTCTCGTTTGCTCACGTCTGTTCGTGATTCTGGTGGACCTTCCTACTCGCTCCATCCGATGATGATGCTGCTGCTCCTGCTGCAAGTAATCAATTCCAGTGCATATTCGGCTGGATTGGCGCATCCTGCCTTGCTGGCGATAGACAGTGCACCCCACCTGGTCGATCCGTGACGGGATGATCACACGCTATCGGGTGGTGATACATTCACAACGACAGTTGGGACGAGAGGCGATCGTTTGTGATTGTTCATTTCATTATTTCATTTTGTTCCATGTTAAAATAGCGTCCATTGGGTACATACAAATCGAAACTATAACCATGTTAAAATAGCAGGTGTACTTACATGTATATACGGCATCGCTATGCTAATGCCAATAGAGATTAAGCATGCGTGCGTCGCGTGCTGTCCTCCTGTCAATGTTGAGATGGTAGAGTTAGACATTGTGTTAAACGTTTGTGTCATGAATTCCCTGCTCGGATGCATCACGGCTCGTTCAGCGTTTCGCCAGGGGCTGGAGGCTGTGCGTCCCTCGTGTATCACTACTGCGCTGTTCGGCTCGCCCTGAGTACCAGTGTGCGAGTAAGACGGCCCGTCGGATACCCGACGACCATGTGCCCGTCATAAGCAGCTCCAGTAATCATTTTAGCCGGTAGACCACTCCAGCGGTTGCTGCTGCTGCTGCTGCTGCTGCTGTTGTACCCAGCTCGTGGTTTCGCCGGTCCTCGCCTCTGCCGTCGTCCCCGCCACAGCCTCTGCCGTCGTCGCCGTTGCTCCAGAGAAAGCAGGGCCACAAACCCAGTGTTCAGCCGGACGCGACCAATGTGGACGGCGGGATGGACCGGCGGGCCGTTAGCGTCAGCATCGAGTGACCTGTTGAATTGCTTGTATAACTCGAGCGACTGCCAGCATAAGCCAACCGCCGATTGATGAGAGACACTGTGTCCGCAGGGAGGACCCCATATGAACAGTGTGCGCTCATTATTCACAGAATCGTTACCTTCCTGTTTTCTTCTGCCTCCTTCTCGCACACCCCGGTGTTCACTACTGTGTGCGCACGAGAGAGAGAGAGAGACTGCTGGATGTTAGCTGCTGGCGTTGCTGCACCCCGGCATCTACTTACGACACCACGCCAGGTGGCAGTGCCGCTCGGTTATAGCATCTCTTTATTGGCTGGTCGCTCGCTCTGTCTGTGGCCATGGCCAGCCAGCGCTCACCGATTCGACGACTCCGACCGACCGCAGCCGGAGACCCGCAGTGTTGTCGCCAGATAGGTGGAAGCAGCCACAGTATTTGCGGCGGCGGCGGTGGCAGCGATAGCCGCAGTGTGCGTCTGCTGCTATGGCTTTCCTGGCCAAAGTGGCGGCGGCGGCGACGGCGGTCACGGCGGCGGCGACCGCGTCGTCAGCAGCGGCCACTGCGTTCTTCTTCTTCAGGAGCTGCAGCAGCAGCAGCAGCCACAAGAGAAACGCATCGTCGTCCCAATGGCCCCGCGTCAGTGTTTTGGACTGCACATTATTATGCACTGTGTCCCGCTCTCTTTCCCCTCGATCGTGTGTAGGCGCCGCCTCGGCCTTGCTGGCCGAGCCAATTGGAAGCCGCGTATCTGGGGCGGTGGGCGGGACCAATGGACGCCCCCGGGGTACTTGAAGGGGGTTTTTTGGGGTGTGTGGGGTCGTCCGACGGTTTCACCCTGGATTGGCTTGTAATGGGCTGGAGATCAACCCAGCAGGCTATCGGTATAGGGTGGGGTGGGGATTTAGTTTGTTTGGCGCTGGCGCTGATGAAATATAAAAGAATCGTCACTTTTCGGTGGCATTGAATCGTTTGTTTCAAGTAAGTTCTTTAGGTTTAGCCACTCGCTAGTCGGTTGGTCACAATCCGGGAAATGATAAATATACGAACAGAGATGTATTTTTATTATCAAATTTACAAAAGAGACGATCTGTAAAGTTCAGTTTTTCTCAATATTACATAAGTGCATTCAACTCTTCTGAGAGAAGTGTAATCAGGTAGGAGTTATGCGCTGCAGTATGTCAAATGGTATTCGTAGCCTGGTCGCGCTACCTTGAAAAGACAAGTCGCTTATATCCGATACCACGTGTGGAGACACAACTCTTAATTCGGAATTCAGTATATCACATCAGTGAATGTAACCTACCATAAGCGGCCGATCAAAATGTGTTTCGAATGAACCACATTCAACGAATGTGAGTCCGCGTTCATTGTGTTCATCGGCTCGACTGAGATCGCCTCCGCTTGAACTTCTTACTTCGTCTGACCAACCGTCCCATCATGTCCCAGCGGTATTTAACTTATTCGTCCCGTATCTCCTTTGAGTTTACTCATCATGACGAGGCCTTCCCGTATGCCTCGACCTGTGCCGTTCGCACGTGTGTCGCCCGGCGGTCCCCTGCGCCGAGGGCGTGGAAATAACGGCGCTATTAACAGCTAAATGTTAGCTGAATCCAACGCATAAAGCTTCATGGCCAGCTGGATTGCTCCGCCGGGAGAACTGCTTTGACTGTACCCCTCCAGGATGTCTCTCTTTCATTGTTTATAAGATGAGCGCTGTTTTCTGCACGAGCGACGTGGACGCGTGCGCTCAAACCGCAACGATCGTTGAAGTACCCAGAGAACTCCGCATCGGAGCTAACCGTACTCATCGTCATCGCAGTCGTCGGCCGGCTACGCAGAAGCTGCCACCTGCGCAGATGACAATCATACACCGAGGGGCAGGCCTCAGAGACAGATCAGCTAAGACCACGTTTTTTTTTGGCAGGATGCACCCCCGAGCTGACGAGCAGGCCAAAAACGCAGAAAAAACGTTCGCATTTCTTCCGTCCCCATTTTAAACTCGACGATGAACAACGATCACGACGCGGTGCCCCGATGCCGCGAAATAGGTTCGGTGCTCTTGAGTTGCACGCTGTTACATGCTGCTGCTGCTGCTGTTGTGCGTTGCCGAATGCCCGCCTCTACCTAAGAAAGCTAGACACTAGAAAATGTTTCCACCTCTGTATATATACGAAATCAGTCTATCTATTTGCCAGTATATCGAGTTAATATCATGCAGTCGACGGTGTGGTCGGTATTACGGGATAACGTCCCTATATCCCGAACTGTTGTTCTCAGTCTCGTCATAGACTTGACCGCGAGTTCGCCGTTTATCGTCGGTCTTCAACTGATGATCGTGTTCTTCAGTGACAATGTCGTCTCACTGTCAAAGAACGCATACAGCATGAGCTAGCTAGCGAAACAAACTGGTATTGCAGGCACGCTTGTCTATGCAGATAGTTTATTCCCTTTCAACACTGCTGCTGCTGCTGCTGTCGCCGCCGCTGCTGCTGATGACAATGATGGCCGGGCCATGTGGCAGACGATTGTCATATAGCGTATTCGTTTACCTCAGGCGTCAGGGTGTCGTTTCTGTTCCCGATGACAGCTTGTGATGGGATCATCGTACTGTTAGTGCAGTTTGCAGTTTCCAGAAAAATGACTATGCTTCATGAACTGGCACGGCGCAGGCTAGCACTGAACTACGCAACCCCCTCCCTCCCTCCCAGTTACGCAAGCTCTGCGCATATCCACCGCGACTGTTCGGATCCATTGAACGATACGATGATGCCAAACGCGACGATGGCAGTCCGGCAAGCCATTTCTCGGCCGGTCCGCCGGCCGGTTAGTCTCTCTCTCTCTCTCTCTGTTTCTCTCTGTGTCGTAACTGCCACGAGGACAGCCGCATCGTTCAGCAAGCGTCCGCCAGATCCAGTGTACCCCAGCCAAGAAAGAAGTTTGTTCCTCTCCATCAGGGAAACACCTTAACTCGCAACTCGGCAGCGGCCGCAGCAGCTCATAGGGAAGGAACCGGCCTCATCTCCGTTGCCTCCGGAGGCCGTTGCCATCAGCCAGCCAGCCACGCACTTACTCACTCAGTCATTTACTGCTGATGCCGCGCGCGTTTCTGCCGTTGTCGTTGCTGTTGCTGCTGGTGTTGTTGTCGTTGCCAGCGGCTAGGCTCAGTTTGGTCTGCTCAGGGCCTCGTCTGGCAGCAGCGCCGCCTGCCTCAGCTAGCGTCGTTCGGCGTTTTACTGGACGTCAGCTCAGCTTAGTCAGTCAGTCACTGGTTCGCGTCGAGCCTGGTTATTGTCATGCGCCTCAACTCAAGCGATGTCGAGAGCAAGCCACAGCGGACAAGTTACCCAAGCCAGACGACTATCAGCTTATTGTATCATCATTTACTAGTGAATGCCGCCGGCTTCGCTGACGCTAACGACGACGAAGACGACGTTGTCGCCGCCAAACGTAATAACGATAATGATAACAATATTAGTAGTAATAGTAGTAGTGGTACTAGTCAGAGTGGGCATTTTCTGCTATCCGAATACTGGCGGAATCTAGTAAAGGATCTAGGTGGCTCGTTGAAGGTGACCACCCCTAGCTAAGGCAGATGAACAACCTCTGTCCCATCATTGCCCGCCGTGCCCGGTGGTCACCACACGTCCAGGTTGGGCAGGTCGGCCGAGCGTCGATTGCACTCAAATTGATCTGACGAATCTCGGTACCCGATGCTGTCTGCCCCAGCAGGACAGCGTTCCGTTGCACTTCCCATGGTCACAATTCGTTCACATGTTTGCGACCAATGTGTCGTCGTGAACTGAACCCTCGGCTTAACGCTGACCTGCCCATTGCTTCAGAGGCAGCAGTGTGGTCCGAAGACGAGATCAGGAGACGAAGTGAGAGTGGCGACATCGTAGCATCGATAGCAGCAGACCGTACAGCCGCTGAACAAAAAAACCGCAGATTTACTCACGCAACAAACAATCTATATTTTGAAATTGTCCTCTTGTTCAATGATAGTTAACGCGCGAGAGTCGGGCCCGAGGGTGGTAGTGGTGGCGAAGAAGCAAGGGATTGAGCAATGGAGTCGAGGGACAGTGAAATTCTGGGCCTGTTCCTCTGGACGAAGACAAAGAACAGAATTCAGTGCCGATGGCGGCGGCGGCGGCGGCGGCGGACGCGGCATCTACCTATAAAATAGCTGCTGCTAGTGTTCCAGTGCGCTCACATGCAGTCCTCTTCCCGCATGGTATATCATGGTCATACTGTATGTTTATTACCAGGACCCAGAATGATTTCGAGACGCGCGGCGCCGTCCGTACAGGCACAGACCAAATGGGCGATCAAGATTTCGAATTCGTTGACAGCAGCAGCAGCGGGTGACACTGGTATTGCTCGTGCTGCTATAAAGACAGTGGCAATAAATGCCGGTCGCGGTCAGGCAGCAGCGATGGTATTACTAGCGAAAACAGCAACAATAAACAAACTGCACCAGTTTGCTCATTGCTGCACCGGTTCGCTGTCGTAGTGTACAACCGGACGAACTATGTCAGCTTCACGAGTGGACTATGCAGAAACAGTTAAGGAGAGAAAATCAGGAGATTCAAGGGGTTGTGTGTCGCTCTGTGAGGAGGGACGTTGAGGAATTCTGCTGATTGTGCTGGCAGTGCTTTTGGCCAACAGCATCACAACAGCGCATCGGTCGCTTTCGCTCTGCCGGTCTCAACCATTACAACTTTCACTATTCAGCATCGTCCGCCACCCGCGGACGCCGTCCCGACGTCGCTGTGTCCTGATCCGTGTACGTGTTCCTGTGCGTGTGTGTGTGTGTGTCTGGTGTTTTGTGTTGGCACTTGTTTCAGCAGTTATCGTCGATCTGGTGTACGATTAGCGGTGGCGCCAGCCCGCGGACAGCCTGGCACTTGTCCCCGGCGAGGCGGCCATTTGGCACGAAATCAAATGTTCACACCGCGCAACAGCGCATAACAGTCCAACTAGCAGCGGAGATGCTGCTATAATTTCTATATATATATATATATATAGATGCCGGTTGGCTTCTGCTGGCGGTTCGCTTTTCTTTACCCAGTTCATTTTTTTTTTGTCGATTCTGTCTTCGTCTCATCCCGGGCCGACTTGTCCTCTTCCGCTGGTTGGTACGGACTTTCGCCTCGGTTGGCGTTAGATGGTTAATTTTCACCCAAACCAGTGTTTGTGCTATATCTTAGCTCTGTGACGACGATAGCCAGATAATAGAAGAAATGACGAAGCCTGGAGACTCTTCGGTTGGACACGGGAGGTGGGATTTCAATGGGGGTGTGCGGAGCGGGGCCAGGTCGAAATGAGAGTTCGCAGTTGGACAGGAAGGCAGGTCGGCAGGCGTCAACGTAAAGCCACTTCTGCGAGTTGCCCCGTACGACCCGATTGTTTTTGCGGCTTGTAGCGCTGGGCTGACGCCGGTGCTGACGCTGCTCGTGTTGTTTATTTTCAAAATTTTACCTGTCACAGTGGTAACGGTGGTGGAGGCAGCGGCGGCGGCGGCTACTACCGTCCGATCGATCGATCGATCGTTTCTTCATTTGCGAACCGGCGGCGCCAATGCTGACCCAGCCACCACAGTGAGTACTGAGTCACGGTGACGGAAGAACTATTACAGCTGTCGCTCGCCGCTACCCCGACGAAGCCGTGCCGCCAATCGGGCTGGCCGGTCGTCGGACCGACCGCGCTAGTATGGGTAGAATAGTTAGAGACGGTGGAAACGGTGGCCACCAAGAGAGCCGCCAGGCGTCTATGTGTCTTCCTTCCAGATGAAGGAATGCTGACCGAAAGCGGACAGTCGTCGGCAGATTCGTGCAGTTTCACTGATCCACTGAACACTGGCTGCAAGACGGCGGCGGAGCTCGCCGCAAAGAAAAAAAAACACACGACATCGTCGCGCCGGTGGACAAACGCCGCCGCGGCAAGGCGCCGCTACCACAACTGGCGTTGGTCAGTCTGAAGTCGAAGCCGGAAGCAGTGTGGCCGGTCCGAGTTGAGAGTCGAGCCGAGCTGGGCTGGTTTTGCAGCGACGGACTTTTTCTGCCGCCCTGTCGCAAGGCAACGAAACAACAGCCTGGGTGACTGCCTGCGCCGCTGCTGAAGCCAGCGTCTGTTGGAAGTCGGCACAGTGGTCAGTGTCAATCGCATCGCTTCGCCGTCCGGGGACTGCGACCCCCTCGTTGTCGACAGCAGCTGTAGTAGCAGCAGCAGCAGCTGTATCAACGACTTTTGACGAAGGCCCTAGCAGAGCACATAGCCAGATACGCGTACCTGGACGCATCCCACTTCACTTTCATGTTATTTTGACAACATCATGGCACCTTATATAAGCAGCAGCAGCAACAGCAGCATCAGTGCCAACATCGAGTGGGACCCAATGATGCTGACGATGATGAACCCGGTAGCTGGACTTCAACTTTCCATACGTGGGTAATATCACTGTGATATCGGCGCTGTGGAAACCGTTCTCATCAACGCCACCACCGCTGCCAAGCCGAACGGCTCTGTCGAACCAAAGTTATGTGAAGGGACGTGAGATCGACAGCGGCAGCAGCGATCGCGGTAACGCGTTGGGAAACGAGAAGCATGCTGGAAAATACTATATGTATATATATATATATATATATAATGTAGCGAAAGTAAACCCATCCAGGTGTATGCTGGTGAGTTGCCGCTGTCACAGCGAAAACGTTCTGCGGTATCGTTGCGAGGGTGGAACCGGTTCGATATTGAGGAGATCGAATGAACACGAACCAGATCATTGAAAGTCCGAACGAGAGTCGGCAGCATTTCGGCTGTGTCTAATTGAGCTATTCTGCTCTGGTGATGCAAGGGGGCGAACGGCGACAAGGGGTGTCACGGCATGAGGAAGCGCTCGTCAAAATGTCACCACAGACGAGGTACGAGATCTTATACATTGTAGCAAGATCTGCCATGTTGTTGAGTCCTTTATTACAGATGTGACATCCTCCTTGAAAGAGTGCCTTCGCCTCGTTCACCAGGCAAACTAGCGGTGATTCGAACTGGTCAATGGCTCGGAAAACGTGCGTCAGCACCGAAGTCACTGTGAGACTTACCATCATCGGCGCGCAAGCCCGCGGGCTGTCCTGCCTACGGGCATCTGTCGTGGTCCAGCAACTGCTGCCTGACTGGCCACCAAGCGCTGGGAGGTGATCGAGATTTTCTTAGTCGCATCGCGCCGGCTGGGTGGCGGCAATGAAGAAAAATGGCAAAGTTGCGCTACAAAGACACAGCTAGGTGACTGCGGCCATACAGCGACTATGGATGGGGAAGATCCGATGGCGAATTGATGGCCGAAAATGGTGATGGTGATGCTGCTGTTGTTGCTGCTGCTGTTGTTGCTGTTGTCGTTATTGTTGTTGTTGTTGACTTTCGTCATCCATACAATCCACTACGCATGCGTGCGTGGTGGCAGCAGCCGAACGGGTGTCTCAGTGAGTTCGTTCGTTCGCCGGTCGGTCAGTTGGTTGGTCAGCAGCGGCCCGGCTGTCTCTAGAGCCGCCACGCTCCCCACTACACCTCGCCATTCGTCGTATTGGCACTTCGTTCCAGGTCGCGACTGCGACTTCGAAGCCCAATGAGTCGCGACTTTCTATGGCTTGTTCGTGACTAAGCCGTGAGTCGTCGTCGTTGTCGCTGTCGTCGTCCGAGGTGGAGGCGCCAGCAGCAGCAGCAGCAGCTGTTGCTGCTGAAACACGTTGTTGCATGCGGTTGCGCTCGCGGCGGCCATTGAGACCCTGTTGTTGTGTTAGTCGCCGGTCAGCAACTGCACCAAGCAACTGCTGTCTGATGTTACTGCCGATACCCAGCTATGCTCAGCCTGTGGGACATGCTCAACCTATACAGCTACAGTAGAAGTAGCTTCAGCAGCAGCAGCAGCAACAGCAGCACAGTCGTCATCACCAGACGGCGGCAGCCGGCGCGGTGGGGTAGATTATGCTACTGGCCAGTCATTGGGGGCTCGTGAGAGTTATTGCGCCGCAGTTCGTTTGGTCCACTCCGCTCTGCTCTGCTCCGATCATCATCATCTTCATCATGATCAGGCACTTCTACTATTACGACGACTATTACTAGTACTACTTAAGCTCAAGCGACCAATATGACGCGGCTGAGTGGTGGAGAAGCCGAGTCTAAGCGCGTCTGCATCTGTCTGTCGACTGCCTGCGCGCTCTTGCCAGCTCGATCTCGGTTCTATCTATCAGAGCCACCAGTACCAGCATTCTCATATGCTACTTCTGTTGTTGTTGTTGCTGTTGCTGTTGCTGCTGCTGCTCTTTCGCGGAGGGAAAGCACCGCGCATATAGGATAGATGCATGCTATGCAGAAGTACAATGTTGGACAAAACCGCTATCGTTGGCAAAACGGCCGTCCTTTGCCATCGTTTGCCGTTCCGTCGTCGTTGGACGGAATCAGTCGCCTGCCTCAATATTCAGCATCAGCAGCGTCAGTTCTCCCGGCTCACTGCTAGTACAAACTACAGGCAGCAGTCGTAGTGCTCACCAGCGCTACGTGTGTTGGTGTTGGTGGTGTTGGTGGTGGCTGGCATGACTTCGTTTTTCTTCGACTGTTCTTTGTCCTTTTCTTTCTGCTCTTCCTTGCTCACCATCAGCACCATGCTCGCCGTTGTAGGCCATTTCTCTAACCAACTGCAAGCAACCGAGTCAAGTGAACGCGGCAGCGGCGGCGGCAACGGTGGTGTTTTCAACGAAAACAGCAACATTTGCTAAAGAAGAGCAAGAAGGAAAAAGATTTGTCGTTGTTGTTGTTGCTGCTGCTGCTGGCGCCGCCACCGTCGTCGTTCCAAAATGGTGATGACTCTCCACTGGTGACTGGTGATCATGGCACCGCCACCAAAGCAAAGCCAAGCTAAAGCGTGCGGCAATATCATATCGTCTCCCCCGAACCGACCGACCGCTCACTCATTCCTTCTTTTGCTCAGCTCCCTCTCTCTCCTCTCTCTCTCTCTCTCTTGCTGTGTCTGTCTCTACGGCCGCCCCCGTGTCGACATCGAGCGGGCCGAATGTAACTATACCCCTCCCTTCTTCATTCCCTAACCCTTTATGGCTTATCATGATGAGTATGTTACCGACGCAGTGAAAAAACGACATATGTAGAAACTACGAACGGACGGACGGACGGACGGACGGATGGACGATCATCACGACAACAACAGTGTAGCGAGCAGGAAAGGCGACACCGAGCGGTGGGGGCCGGCGATAGCCGCCCGAGATGGCCACTCACGATGAAAGACCGATCTGGGGTCCGGGGGTTTGAGATGGGGAAAAAATGACGAACCTGGACGAAAATCAAATGCTGCTGCTGCTGCTGTTTCGTTCAGCATCAACAACAGCAACAACATCGAGCGATCAGCAACGCTGAGCGGAGCTAACACCCGCAGCAAGCGCATCTGCATCAATGACGATTGTAGCAGCGGCGGCTGCAGCAGCAGCAATAGAGGACTTTTGAACTGTTCGTGATGATGGGAGAGAGAGAGAGAGAGAGAACCTCCTGTGTCCTTTTTCGTATATCGTGAATGTATGTGGCCAATACTATGCTTGCTATGTCCTGGAACGTGTAGGGATGCAAAGGAGGCTGCCTATACAAATTACTCTGATGAAGTAAAATCATACCGAGGGCCCGGTGAGGGTTCGGGATCAATTGTAGCCTCGACATGGTCGTTCCGAACGAACGAACGAGAAGACAATAATAACAGTAACACAACTTGTAGAGTAATACCAAATACAAAGACCACACATTAACAAGTTAACGGTAAATGATTTACTCTGTTTATTAAGGGAACTGTAGCTTTGGCTTCTCTATATGTCGCCAGGTCGCGGGACTCGAAGAACTCAACAAAGAACTATTAATTACCAAAAGAAAAGGTCGAATCGAAGCCAGGATGGTGGTGACCCATGTTGTATGTCTAGACGAACTTCGTCTAAGGCCACAAATCAATGCGGGGCCACCCGCCGACACGCAGTTGATTGCTGGCCGCACCGAAATCAATCGACAGACCGCTAGGTGCCGTTCGGGCGATAGGTTAATGACTGAGTGATACATTAGCACTTGATATGTATATGATGATTAGAACACAACATGATATTATATTTACCTCGTTTGTCTCGTCGAAAGACAATTGCGGTATTGTGTGTTGACAACAGTTGAGTTGATCGGCCCCGTCTACTATTTCTACTGACACAGCAATATCGAATTCACAATTTTTCTCATAGGAGCAGGAACACCAGTGGAAATACATGAGCAGCATCATATATATATATATATATATATATATATATATACATATATATATCGTCGCGCACAATAGCGGCCGGTGGTAAAGGCGCCTGACGGCTGCTCTCTGACATCACCGCATTTGTGGGCGTTGTAACAGTCGATCGTTTTGTTGCCGCTATTAGCGCTGTTCCTGCTGCTGCTGCTGCTGTCGATTGATTTGATTGACTGACCGATTGATTGACTGATATATTGATTAGATGATCGAACGAAATAGCACCATTGAGTAATTTGCCACATGAGTGATTCCGATGTAACTGAGCCACGCTCAGCTACTGGCTTTCGGCAATGCGAGCTTTCCACAGGAGAATCACGGCCGGGAGATGGATTTCGCATTGAAGCAAATAGAGGAAATACCCGACGAGGAGACTATTTGTGATTGGTTTTTATTTTTTGTTGTTGTTTTTGTGGCTTGGTTGCAATTGACCGGCATTTGGCCGCCTGTGTCACTTCTTCTGCCGCATTAACACGAACGTTCCACGGTTGGCTGCCAGTCTCTTCAGCGTCCATCTCCATCTTCATGGTTGAGCCGCTACGGTCTGTCTTCGTTCTCATCACAGAGGACGCCGCCGCCAGCGGACAAAAGTAATTGGCGATTTGAGCTTTTCTTTCTATTATTGTATAATTCGTTGGCCACCATACGTTCTCGCTCGTATCGATAACCAAAAAAACAAGCTCGGCGCAAGCTAGACTTTCTGCCCCTCGCTTATATTCGCCAACAGCCGAAACGCGTAAGTGGATCTGCTCGAGCGAGCGGCGGCAGGCAAGACACGATCAAAAAATGTTTCATATGGTATACCATATGTATACAATATTTATTTACCACGACGGGTATTTTTAGCTATTTTTATGGTGGTGGTTCTTTTTTTTCTTTCGGCATCGCCTCCCCCATGCCTTCGAGGTAGTCGACCTCACAGTCTAGCCAGCAGGGTTATACCCAAGTCGTCCCAATGGAACATTACTGCCTTCGCCTGGACTCCATCAATTTTTCTAGCAGTAGCTGCTAGAACAGATCGCCGAGCGCACGTACACGCAACGGTGTGCTTGTGTGTGTGTTCGTGCGCGAGACAGAGAGAGAGAGAGAGATAGGTACAGAGCAAGCGCACGACTGTTTCCAAGTGCAAATTGCTATTGAGCAAGCTGGAACGGTCAGTGCTAGAGTACCCAGTCAGTTGTATGTGTCATTCTGCTGCTGCTTCTGGCCTGTTTTTTCTCAGTCCCTTTCTGATACCTCTACAACAGCGACGCCGGCATCGGAGGACAACGGCAGAGCGGCGGGACAACAGCGGTACGATGAGAAGCGATGCGAGGAAGTCAATTTAAGCTTGATGCCGTCGCACCACATTCGCTTCTGCACCACCGTCTGCCACCACCGTTGCAATTGATGCTGCTACTGCTGCTGCTGCTACTGCTGCTACTGCGGCTGCTGCTGATTCTGTTGATTGCTGCTGAGTTGGCTGATTTTGTTGTACGTTTTTGTTCGTCACTTCGGCTGAGACGCGAGAACGAATGGCGGTGGATGTGATGGGACCTCTCATCTCTCTCTCCCCATCTTCTTCGTGGTGTGAATCCGCGTGCGGCGGCGGCGGCGGCGTCTCCATAGTAGCATCTATCTCGATACAAAGCTGCGGTGTGTTATACAGCTGCCTGTGCCAGCGATTCCTTCTTCATCGGGTGTGTGAGTCGGCGCGCGGATCTGTGGCGTGGTGCAACCGCAGCTTTTGACAGCTTTTTGGAATAGGTTATTTGGAGCAGTCGCTATGACAGCGGACGCTGCGACCACCGCAGCGGCCACCGCCACCTTCATCTCCCTGCAGCAGCAGCTCTTGTGGTTTTGTTATTGTCGTTGTTGCCGTCGTTGTTCGAGAAACGCCGAAGCTTCAACTGCAGCAGCAGCAGCAGGAGCAACATAGGGGACAACATGGGATGGACGAAGAGTACTTGCCGACTCGCTAAGAAATAGACGAGTCAATGAATGAGTGAAAGATAGCAGAAATGACCAAATTCGACAATGTGATTGATTGGACGCAATAACTGCCGCAGTAGCATCAACAGAATAACAACGACGACGACGACGCCAATGACGCTGCCTGTTGCTGCTTCTGCCACCGTTGCCAATGGACGCATCGGGATCCTCATCATAGTAGAAGCACAGCGCAGGAGATGACCGTGGCCGCGGTCGGCATCGCTGGCCCATCGACCGATCACGACGACGACAACGACAACGACGACACTCGCTCTCGTTGCGATGACAGGCAATAGCCACCGCACGAATTTATATTCGGCAGCGAGTGACATCAAGTTGGAGAGATACACTATGATAGGGCAATAGAGCAAGTCAGGATACTAGATGATTGGAGTCTAAGGGAGTTAGTGGCACAGTTAAGAGTAGCGGCGGCGGCGGCCGCGCGCGCGTTTCTGAATCTCAGCGAGGAGTGTCCACTTGACAGACTGGCGACTTCGGCTAGACAGCGATACAGCAACCGACGGCGGCGGCGGCGGTAGCGGCAGCAGCAGCAACAGTCATTCGCGATACGTTCGTGTAGTGAACTGCAATTGATTCTATCAGCTCGGCCACCCCACCCCGCGTGCCACGTTCCCCAGGCATCCAGGCGTTCGCAATCGCCGCCATCTCGCTCGGAAGTTTTTCTCGGAAGAGTATCTTCGTGGTCATCGTTGTTGTTGCTGTTGTTGTTGTTGTCGTTGTTGCTGTTGTTGTCGTCCTCTCTTCTCCTCAATCTTCTTCCAGATTTTTTCCCTTTGCATTTGTACTGTCGCTGCCGCCGCCGCCGCCGCCGCTGCCGTCGCCGCTGACTCTTCTCGATGCATCGTCCATCTTCGACCGTCGTCGCCTTCCCCTCACAGCGATTTGCTATTGCCATCCACGGGCACTGCTCGTTATTTCCTTAACTCAGCCTAACATCTACAATCTATTCATTCACTCCTTTCATTTAGTTTGGCATCACCACGACAGCCGCCGATGCTACGATTCAATTTGATGCGCGTTTCTCCTGTTCTGTGTCGGCGCTGCGCGGTGCCCACCGCCCGGCGCTCGGTTGCTAACTGGCTGAGTAGAGTATAATACAGGAGGGAGGGGCTCTGGACAGAGTGCAGGCCCGGCCGTACCAGTCAGCCAGGCAGTGACCGAACCGAGTATCGCTAGTTCGTCGGTGGGCGCCTTCGCATAAAATATAGATGGATGACATCACATTAGATTGAAGGCGATAGCAGTTGGCAACAGTTGCTTTTCGGGGGAGTTTCGACCAGCGAATGCTTGTGGTGGGTGGATTGAGTGGTGTCGGCGGCGGCGGCGGCGGATGAAGTATCTCCGCTGGACAACTACCTCTGTCTGGCCAACTCGACGGAGTTGATGCGGTTGCTGTTGTTGTTGTTAGTGATGTTCATGTCGTGGACCAGCAGCAACAACAACAACAACAACAGCAACAACTCGTGTTGCCGGCGAACCATAATGCCCAGTGCTCTTTGCGGTGACCGTTCGACACCAGATAGATGGATGGATATACATGCAGGGATGAACGGATGAAGGGCTCAACTGGCCAAGGGACTAGCCGATACAGCCTGCACAAGGAGCAGACAAACAGCGGTTGCTGCCTCCAGCGATCCGGTTGGAAGATGCTTCGAGAAGCCGGGTACCGAAAATGCGAGCAGGCATGCGTCATTACTCAACTGTGTAATTGGCTATTCGTATTGTGCGGCAACTACTGATAGAGACCGATTCCAAGTCAGTATGCAGCAAAAGCAAACAGCTCCAACAACTCAATCGATTCAAATTGTCCAATAAGCAACGGGAGCGTTTTGGCTTTGTTAGTCGTCTTCAGCGATGTAATGTTGCTGACATTTCGAATGGCATTACCGATGTACGTGTATATACCGCAAGTGGACGTGGCGGAGGACGCCACGATCCCTTGGTTCGTTTTCAATTGAGATGTGCTCTCATCAGGGTCGGGCTAGGCTATCGGAATGAAAGATTGATGGGGGCGCGGTAGGTACTTTCTAAGAGAAAAAGGTTATTAACTCATTACAACTTAAGGTGACAGTTTGTGGTTTTCATGGTGATAGCGTTCCCTCCCTTAATAGAGACGCCGCCGTTGTAGTAATGACAGACGCATGGACGGAGCTTGGGACGTTATACCCTAACGAGTTGACATTAGCTGACTTTAATAGCGAGGTGGAATAAGCGGTGAGAATATGAGAGCGTGAACCGCCAACCAAAGACACGTAATTGTACGACCGCATACATCAACTCTATCTACGTAGATAGGTAGCTAGCTAGCTAGCTAGATGCGCCTCGGATGCGTCAGGTCACAGAGCGCGATCTGCCACCGCAGACACCACATGGGAACGGAGACACTTGTACGAGTCGTGGGGTCGAGTTGAGGTGGGCATTGTCGAAGGGGAAACATCTAAGCCAGCCAAGAACGCGCGGCGGCACCAAGAACACATCCGTTCAAAGCGGAGACACACACACACAGTGGTTGGCTGTGTGGTATCATTGCGCTTAGCCACACCTTCCCCTACGTCTTGCTCCTTATTCTGCATGTATATAAAGCCCTACGATTCGATGGCCATATCCACCTCGCTCGTGGACGTAGATTTACTTTCGCGCCGCGCAAGCCACAATACCGTCTCCGATCGCTGCCAGCATCTAATGGGTCTTCTGCTTTCTATAGCTCTCCTTCCTTTGAACCTATCTAGCGCTTGTGGTGTGGTGACTGGAGTTGCTTGGGGCCACGTTACTTCAGGTTGCTGCTGCTGCTGCGGCTGCTACGGATTCTGCTGACGATTAGTGCCGTTGTTTCAGGCACTAACGACTGGCGACTACCACTTGTTGGTGTGACCATAAGGTGAACGAAGCCTGGTACGTTGTGGTTGTCGTTGCTGTTGTTGTTCGTGGCTCGCCGTGGTAAACAAGTGTCTCTTCGAGTCCTGCCTCATCGTCTTATTTCCCATCGCTAACCAGCTTTGACTTTTCGTTTTGAGCCGCTCTGATCTCCATGTGCTTTGAGGTCGTTTTGTGTTGAGCCGCTGCGCCCCGTACAACGGTCACCGCGCGACGCGAAGAAGCAAAGCGCAGCGCGAATAGCA
This sequence comes from Stratiolaelaps scimitus, assembly GCA_019614645.1. NCBI lineage: Eukaryota > Metazoa > Arthropoda > Arachnida > Mesostigmata > Laelapidae > Stratiolaelaps > Stratiolaelaps scimitus. The sequence continues at coordinate 3,105,779 of JABWDB010000008.1, read as the reverse complement.
GCAAACTGACACGTACTCGACAAAACGGGTGAGATGATTGACCGCCGACTAATCAGCGATTTACGCTAACAAAGTTTACTAAGGCGAACTAAGGTCAACTCGACGAGACCTTGAAGTTGTCGAGTGCTGGAACAGAGGCGGCAAAGTATGATGGCTTTCAACCCACAGCCACGTTGAATTCTCTCTCTCTCTCTCTCTCTGCGGTGAATTATCGCCACGATGACGTGTGCATATCAAGATGAGCGGGGAAGCTGGCCACCGTTTATCGTATCAAGGGACGAATATCGGAGAAGAAATTCATCGACGAGAAGGCTGCTTCTGGCTGGCCGCTGAACAGTGATAACGCGATGCCATGGTTCGTTGACTCGAGTCCTCAGTATAGTCGGTATTCATTTTCAATGTGTATGTTCACAGGGCTGGCATTATTACGGCACATCTATGCTAAGGCGGGGACAGACCGTTACTTTGGTAAGTTAGTGTCTGCCAAGGACGGTATACGATCCGGTGTACTTATGGGCGTTGAGTGACAACAGCGAGTACACGGTGCATGACGAGATGCTCGATCATCAACAATAAACGCTGACTGATCAAACAGTCGATAAATATGCATACATGATTCCATAATCCCGCAGAATCCAACTCTGCAGGTCCAAGCTGGCTGCTGCATGCGCTATCATATAGTGTTCTGTTCCTATCTCAGGAACCGTACTCGGGCGCATCTCATCTGTCTCCCATTGGCTGCATTCGTTCTTACTATGTCGAACTGTTGTGCTTTGCTCGATAGTTCCCAATCGGGGACGCGTATCCCGCTGATGTGAGCGAGTGTCAGGCTTGTTGACCGATTCCCTGCCTTGTTCCTCAGGGGTCCTCTCAGTAATTCTTGGGGCATTTGTCGTCAGCCGGCCGCTGAGCCGGCGGCCGCTCAGGTGCCCATTGGCATTGGCTGCTTGCCGGCGGCGTTAACCGGCTTGACGACGTTGTTGCCGCTTGTTGCTTATGGCTAGCGCGGGTCGCGCGAGAGTCCTGCCACTGCTGGCGCTGCCGGCGCCACCGCCAGCATCGTAATCGTGCTTACGATGATGCTGGTGCATGTTAGTTTAGCGCTGGAAGCGACGTCAATAGTGGACTGCCACCAGCAACATCAGTAGTTTTATTTCAGCATGAACAGCAGCAGCAGCAGGCGAAGGAAGACGGAGCATTGGTTGGCCTTGGCAGCGGTTAGTCACTGTGACTTCTCTTGGCCGCAGCAGCAGCAGCAGCAGCAAACACTGGCACCACTGTGGCGCTCACATACGCACACTTACAGATAGACGGACACATATAGATAGACATATTGGCAGACAGAAGGGTAGTAAGTCAATATGTGTGTGTATAGAGTCCGCCGGAGAACGCGAGGCGAAATTCCAAAGTATTCGCCTCTACTTGGCTGGTCGGGCTGGTTGGCTGGCTGGCTAGTCTATCTAGTCTGACTGGTCTGCCTTGCCTAGTCTCGTCTGACTAGCTTCTAGTTCGTTGGCTGACGGGTCGCTTGCTTCGTATGGGTATGGTGTCGTCGACGTCGCCGACTCCGACGGCATGACATACTGACGACGACTTCTGAGCAGACGCCCGGCCAAGCGAGCAAGCAACCAACCAACTGACAGGCTGGAGGGGTACCAGTTGCAGTGGCAGTAACAGTAGCCGTGGTGCTGCTGCTGTTGGCCCCGGTTGTACTGGCAATCGTTGGTTGACTTAGGGCTCACAGTAGCGCGGTACTGCTCATGGTATCTGCGTTGGCTCGTAGATGAAAGGGTGGTTGTCCGCTTGCTCGCTCGACCGACCGACCGACCTACGCTGAAATCGCCAGTTCGTCAGCACTACCGTCAGTTGGCTTTCCCGAACGGGGAACAACGACGACGACGACCGACAGTGTTCAGCGGTCTCCCTTCGGCGTCGATTCTCGCCTCGAGTAGTTAAGCCGTTTACTTCTGTGGGAGCGGACCACTGCCTCTCAGTGCTCATACTGTGCTGCTATTGCTGCTGTTGTGGCGCCGGCCGCTCTTCTGCAGCGATTGTCGCTGTGTCTGCATTCGTTAGCCACACGAGCCACGGGCTGAACGTGGAAGGTGTGCTCATGCGCGAACGCTAACTAGCGAGATAGAGGAAGGGAGAGAGAGAGAGAGAGAGATAAACAGAGATAGAAAGATAGGGCGAGAGAAGGCGGTACAGCATCGCACAGACGTTGTGAACTGAGATTCTGAAGCATCAGCATATTAACGCAGTTGATGTAAGCGAGCCGCTTGTTCGTACTGCGATTGCTAGCTGCTCATGTTCCACGATAGCTGCCAGTTTCTAGCCGACTGTTGCTGACACTGTCCCGGACACGTTTACGTTAAACGAAAATGGAGAATGACGAGCATGAAGAAGAGGAAAAAACACGAACCGTGAATTCACGCGTTCATCATCATCATCATCATCAGCATAACTCCGTCGGGCTGATAACGATAATAAGCGATGATGATGATGGTGGTGGTGGTGGCGATGACGATGAGGGAGGGAACCACTTGAGAAAACGTGGAAAATGCAGATACACTTTTTTGGCTGCGTGTACTTATGCTTCAATACGAGAGTGTGGTTTTTTTTTTATTTCACTCATACAAATCGTGCGTAAGAGTGTGCCATTGCGTATGTGTTGTAAGAGGCAGCTGTTGACTAGTTGTTGATTGGTGCTGCTTCGCCCCGTCAGTAGGTGCAGGTATCTGTGGTGGCCCATCTGAAACGAACGGTGCGCGAGGTGTCTTCGGCATTTCACGTTGCTAAGGTGAGAGAGATGCGGAATACACCTGCGCTTCTTAACAATCTGCTGGTGAGGATCGGCGGCTGGAAATAGCGTGAATTCTCGTGTCTGAGCTCCTGTTCGGGATGGCGGTGCAAGACAACCCTATGATACCTGGACTAGCGTACGTACAGATATATATATATATATATATATATATATAGAAAAAGACAAACGAAAAGCCGACAAAATCGAACGAAACGTGTATGTGAAAGACCGACAATTCAACGACGAAACTGTGTCCCTGACATCTGCTCACCACACTGGGTAAAACTAAAGAAAAAATAAAACAGGGGCCGGTGCCTGCGCGAAGCGCAATCCAGGCATGCTCTGCTTCAGTGTACCCGCTGCCACTGTCGCGACTGTCGATCGCATCGAGCACGAACCCGATGAACGGGGGGGCATCATTGTCATCGACATCGTCGTGGAAATGAATATCGTGGAGAGAAGTGCTTGGTGGCGCGGTGGCATCAATGATAATGCCGATTTTGCTGATGATGCTGATGGGGATGACTACGAATCACGCCGTCGCGGGATTGGCAGACATGCGCTGTTAGCCTAAACCGCTGAAGCTTGAAGGGCGAAAAAATACGGGGGGAGTGTGGGGGGGGGCTCCCGGTGCCGGCACCCGGCTCAGGACTGTTTTTCCCGATTCGGAAATCAACCGGACTTCGTCAGTTGTTGAGTCGATAGAAGCTGATAGGACAGGGCCACGGGTCGGGTGGCCGCGACGAAATGAGACGACTTGCGCGAAAAGCGACAAAGACGACACGACGCGAGGCGACTAGCGTGAAGGAGATGCGGCTGTGGCCGATGTCGGTTGACGGTCGGGGGGAGGTTGGCCGTGCGGCCCGGGGCCGATGAATGAGATCCCCGACGATTCGAAGAGGACCTTTTCGGATACGAAGAGCGACCGGCCAGCGCGAAGATGAAGATCCGGTGAAGAACGGCCGACATGAGCATCAGCCTCGGAACGGGCAAGGAGAGAGAAGGCCCTAACTCGTCGAGAATGATACGGACAGAATCCCGCCAGCAGTGGTTGAGCTCGATGATGGATGCTGTCAGAGGGGACGTCAACGGAGGACGTCACGGCGACGGCAGTGGTAACGAACGCACAATGAAATAAGGCAAATGCCGAAAATCTTCTTCTCCGCCTGTTCCCTGAAGATGACTCGAGCAGCCGAGCGCCTCACGGCGCAGGAGACCTGTAATAAAGGGCGCAAGCTTGAAGCAGCGCATTAACTAATACGTTGATAGATAGAACGTACTCTCACACGCAACATCGGGACGTCTGTACATGGTCAGATCGATCAGCGGCGAACGGAACGAATGGTGTTGTTGCTGCTGCTGTTCCTGTTGCACGTGGAGCTGTTACCCGCCTCTTGGGGGGGCACGTGTTCACAACGTTCTTCAGAATGTCACCACGTGCTGCTGGTTGACTGCTACTACATTGGGCTGGTCGAGTCAGACGGATTGCGTCATACACGCGCACTGAAAAAGGACGAGCCTGTCGCAGCAGGTTTAGGCGAGCTGTCCTGCTTCAGCTGCTAGCTAGACCTGCGTGCATACGTCTGTGTAGCTGGCGTGTCCCGTCGAAAATAGGAGAATGATCACGGGATTCAAAACGGCATCGTCATTATTGCTGCCGCCACCTCCCGCTCCGTCTTCGTAATCGCCCGTACAGATTGAAGTTAGATCAGTCTGTGGACCTATCTATCTGTCTGTCTGTTTGTGTGTACGTAGATGTTCCTATATTGGCGTTGACATCGAAGACAGGACCAGCAGCCGCAGCGGCTGTTGGTGTCACACACACACACACGTATGCGTATTAATGTGTGTGTGTGTGTGTGTTATCTCGAATTTTGCGGTGGTGTCCGCTATATTCCGTGGTAGCAGTGGTAGTGACATTTTGTGACGATGACTGCGAAGTTATTGCTTCTGCCGATGGCGCCTATGATTATAGGTGACAGCGGCAACAGCGGAACGATGGAAAAATGACATGGAGGTTGATGGCGTATTATAAACCAATTTCAGCAAGAATCGACACAAGCAAGCCTGCAAGCATTGGAGAAGTTCGCTCGCTCAGCTATTTCTGAAAGGTACTATGGAAGGTCAGATCGACGACGGGTGACAGGGCCGGACAGTGACGGGGGGGTAAGTGCTGGAATGGAGAAGAGCTGCGCAGAGATCGGGGGAGGGTGGCCGGAATCCGAGGGCAGGATTGCCGCAATTCCAATTTCCATAGCGCTTGCAACCCGAGGGTCATATCGTGTTGTATTTACATATGACGGCTGTTGACATTAACTGCTGTTGTGCTGCTGAAGATATTGAAGTCGTCTGTTTAACCTTCGGCGTATGTGAGTACATTTAGGAAAGAACTTCATCAGGTATAACTATAGAGCTTCGTAGACATCCGTAACAAGACAAGTTCGAAAGGTGGAACCCTCGTCTCGGACGAAATGCAATCAGATGAATGAACTTACCTTCTCAACTTGATTTAACTCTGTGCATGTGTATATGTATGTGAATATGAGTGTCTGCTTTGTTTTTTTTTTTGTTATTGGCACTTGTTTATTTAAGTCAGCGAGAATAAGCGTCAAGCTCCACAAAAATGAATGCAAACGTCCGAGTCGAGTTCGACAACGCTAATGGTGAATCGTAATGGCGAGGATTGTACCGATTCAGAAAGCAAAAATGACAGTTTGCTTTTGTTGATGCCGGCGAAACAAATTGATGATGAATCGCGTAATGAGAACGGGTCCATCCGTCTTCTCCCTTCTACATATATATATATATATATTAGGCATTTATTCATTATTATTTATTACATATACACAACACACCTCCATCACAAACAAGTAAACATGATACACCAGGTGTGTGCCTTCTTCCAGTGGCGTCCGACGTCCGACTTTGACAAGCCTTAGTAGCATCTCACTATGATTTTACACCAATAAGTCACGCGAGTGAAGGTACAATTACCACTCAATATTTACAAGCCGTTGTATTGTAGCAGCGGTGGTCTCGTGTGCACTAGTGGCGATCAACTGTCCCGTATAGGTCTTTGCTAAGGCGTCACGGTGTTCATGATGGGGTCACATCTCGGACAACTTCACCACCAGCGACGTTCAAGCATCTCATCGTCTATCTCTCTCTCCCTATCTCTCTCTCTGCAGATACTTCTGGCTTGCAGCATTGCGTTCTGTCATCTTCGTATAATTTTCCGAATAGATTCGATGGGAATTGTCGCTGTACCATCATGCCGTCATATTTGTCCAGTTAATGACGAGTTGACGAATCAAATTTCAACGCGAGAACGAGATCAACCACGCAGCTCTCCAGCGATCTATCGACAAAACATCTAATATACAACTGATGTACCGCTGTGTATACAAATACGTTCTCAAACAATATCACCATAGTGCGGACATGCACAGAAACACGATTTCTCCATAGGGTGCTCAGCCAATCAGTGATCCGATCTGCCACTCGGTCCACGTGATCTTCCGCTGTTGTCCACAGCGTCCCCTATTGCTTCACCTGTGTGTACCCATCCATCTGTGCGTGAATCTGAGTGTATGTGACTTTTTGGCTGTGCGTCAATATACAGTGGTTTCTGGCGGGTGTCGTTTGGGTTGTTGTTGTTATTATTATTGTGTGTTGTCAGCGCAGCGACTGATTGTGCTGCTGCTGCTGCTGCTGCTACTTCTCGCCCTGTTGTTGCCCCGGGCGGCGGACAGGCCATCCAGCAGAACGCACTGTCCGCGGCTGCCTGCCGCCGCCGCCGCTGTATAGTCTGATCTGCTCTGGTCTTCTTGCTTAGCCAGTCTGTTGATAGTTTGCTAGTTCTGCTGGAGCCTGCCGTCAGTGCCGGTTCGGATGGCGCGTTGCTGTTGTCCCTGGCGATGCCCGACCTTCAACCGGGCTCAGTAAGCGAGTTATGTAATACGTTATGTTATGTTACCGCTGCCGTCGATGCCGATGCATTCGCCAGGCGCCGCTAACAGTGGTGCTGGCGGCGGCAGCCACCGCCGCCGCCGCCACCAGCGATAGTGACAGCAGAGCGAGCTGACTCTTTAGCTGGTAGCGAGCTGGTTTCGGCGCAGCAACAGCTTGACGGTTGCTGCTGTTGCTGCTGCTGTTGTTGTTGTTGCTGTTACTGTTCGCCGTTTGGTTGGCTTCCTTTCCTAGTTCATCGTTTGGAGCGAAACGAAATTTGTGCTGCTAGTTTGTCGAGTTGGCCGATCTGGAGGGGGCCCTCTCGCTGCCCAACTTTTCATCGCTGTTTTCTGTCTGCTTGCTTGCTTGCCTGCCCCGCCAGAGCCGGGTAGAGGATCATTGGCGCCGCGGCAGCCCTTGAATCTTTTACTCGTCTAGCTGCTTCTGCTGAACTAAACTGCCGCCGCTGTTGCTGCGGCTGCCGCTGGGGAACGGCATTCGGCAAGTATCCCGAGCGTTCGTGAAGGGCTTGGTTTTTCGTTTGGGCAGCAGAAGAATGTTCGCGCCCAAACGGACAGTGGTACAGCAGCAGCAACAACAACAACAGCATCAAAACCATGGCCCGCCTCGTGGGGCAGTCAAGAAAAAGTCGTACGAAACAGGGCTGAGTCCTTTTCGCGATCCCTGCCCCCCTCCCTACATCTGAAATCTCCCCATATTGCTTTCGTCTACTGCTGGTAATGCTGGACATAACATGCACCAGCATGGAGCCGGCTGCCTGCTCGCCTGAACCAGTACTAGTCAGCGCGCACAAGCAGTACCAGCAGCAACCGCGGCGGCAGCGGTGGCGGCAGCAGCAGCGCTAAATCGAGGACCGAGGGACCTCTCGGTTATCTCGATTTCAACGACGATCAAGAAGCTACCCGCTGCCAAGAAGCTCCCCCTGATGCCGTTGCTAGCTGCCGCTGCTGCTGCTGCTGCTAGCGACGTTATGTTACTGCGTCAGTGATGCTGCTGCTGCTGCTGTTGCCTGCTGCTGTTTTCAACATTATTGAAAGGTGCGCGGTGCGCGAACGAGTTAGGCTCGGCTGACTAGACTAGCTAGGCCCGACGCCGTACGCGATGCGATCGTTGGCTGATCGTTGACTTGATCGAGAGAACCGAGAGAGAGAGAGAGAGAGAGAGAGAGAGAAAGGGCTCGAACGATGTTGATGGACGAAGAAGAGGTGGAGAAGAAAATCGAGAAGAAAAAAAAAAAAAAGGAAGAGAACGATGACGAAATTGTAAATAGAACTGTGGAACTACGGGAGGCAGCTGTTTCCAAAGCTGGCCAGACGAGCGGGCAGCAAGCAAGGGCCAACAGCGACGAAGAATGCCATTGTCGGGACGTTTCTATTCGAACGTCGAACGATTCTGCCGTTTCGTTTGGTTAAGTCAGGAAAGTCAAGTAAAGTTGGGTAAAGTCAAAAACATCGATGCGATGAGGTGAGGAAAGAGGTGAAGCTCTTCGTCGCAACGGCCGCTGCCAACGACGACGACGACGACGGCAACAGCAGCAGCAGTGGCACAAGACGAGAGAATAAGTTTCAAGCGATGATAGGCCAGAGTCAGTCCGCCGCCGCCGTCAGTCAGTTGGAGTCAAGGGGCGCGCAGGGTAGTTAATGATGTGATGCACTGAGAAAGAAATAGACCTTGCAAGAGAACTTCGACGATGGACCGCGATGTGGGGTTATCAACAGAGGACGTGCAATCGTCTTCTGCGGCTGCGGGTTGATGATGGTGATGGTGATACTACTACTATTACTATAGGACTACTACGATGACTGCTCAAGCTACCGGCGTTTCTCAAGTGACTACAGCGATAGCTTCCGTCCGACTGCTTAGTGGATGCGAACACTCGCTGCCGCTGCTTAGACCAGCTATACAGCATATGGAATATACAATCGTCTCGGTGATGACTTCGTGCATGGCAAACGCGTATCGCTGGTGTGGCCGCTCCGTTGGCGCATCGTCCAATGCCGTTTCCAATGCAATAATCTATGAGTTGTCTCGTCTTCAACGAGCTTGATGTCTGCTGCTACTGTTGCTGCTGCTGCTTCGTGCCACTTTGTGGTCAGAAACATAAGCAACATGGATTGTCGGTGGCACTGCCAGACTGAATTGGCCTCATCGTCGCGGCGCAACCAGCTCGAAATCTATAATACAATGAAAACCCTTCTAGATATCGTGTTTTTTTTTGTTGTTGTTGTTCTTTCCTGTCGCGGTTACTGCTGCTACCGCCACGGCCGCTGCAGTTAGCAGCGATACGATCACAATGCTGACTCTTGAACTATGCGGTCTGCATCAACAACAGAAACAGCTCCGAGATAAACAGCAAGCAGTTATAGGTATTTGACGCGGTGTCGAGACAACGGATGCTGTTAGAATCACGACGGGACACTGTATTCTCGTGTGTTATCACCCAGCAGCAGCAGCAGCACCAGCACCAGTACGAGAGCGAACAGCGGCCGCCCGGAACGGGCAACCGGTTAGTTGGCCGGTATTATCGGTGGAATAGAAACGCGTCTGAAAGCCAGAACGCAACGCGTTCCATTGGATATATACATATATGCGTATACATATATACATATATATATATATATATATATATATATATATATCGAATGCAACGCACATATGTATGTCTGCTGTTCCTAAACTCTCGAAAGTCGCCGAGTCGATCGCTTTCGGGGCTGCTTCCCGTATTGAGGCTACAATCGGATTGTGATTGCATTACTGCCCTCTCATCATTCGGTGCAGAAAAATCTACCGAGTGAGAGACAAGAACGCGACATACACAAAGACAGTGGAAAGCAAGAGGTACGTGTAGGGAGCGAGTCCAAAGAGACCAAAGTGGAACGTCACAGAAGCGTGCACGGCCGCGGTTGAGGCAGCGAGGCCAACAGGCTTCTGAAGGGATTCGGATCAGTACGTATTGCCACCGACGACCGCTTCTCGGTATCATCCAGCCGGCGTCGACGACACCGGCTTTGCCGTCTCTTGTTCCTCTCATTTAGACGTTGTCTCGTTATACCGCCGTTGTTGCCATACGAACTGTGAATATAGTACGCTGTTGAAGTATAATAGATGTTGTCATATTTTTTGTACCTGTTGATGTTGTCATCGTTAGCTCTTGAGCTGCCTCCGCTATTCGTTGTCGCGTGAACTAAATTGTCAGCCGACGAGATCCTCGATGACGCGAAGGCTAATACAGCTCTAGTGGTCTGCTGCCGCCACCGCCGCCACCGCCGCCGATATCGGCGTCGCCGTTGATCTCCACGCCGGCATCACTTGTGCTTGGACCGATGTGCCCCGTCACCTTCAGCTTGCTTCCTGCTGCTGCTGCTGCTGCTGCTGCTGCTGCTGCTGCTGCTGCGGCGGCTGCTACCGAGCGTCAGTCGTTGCTAGTCTGAACCAGGAGGGAATGAATATACTATAACTGATCTGAACCGCCTCGTCCGTTCTCTAGTAGTCAGGGTTGAGGACCTCTACTATTTTTCTCCGTTGAGTTGTTGTTGTTGTTGTCGTTGTTGCTGTTGCTGCTATTTTGATGGACAACTACGGATCAAGCTTGAAGATACAGAGACGAACTGGGGGCAGTCGTAAGGAGTGGCTACTGTCATACGAGTGCTGGCAGTGCTGCCCCGTTCGCAGTGGTGCTTTTGGCAGGTAGGCAGAATTCGTATTGATCAGTCAGTCAAACATTCAGTGGCTAGCCAGTCCGCCGCTGATTGCCGGTAAGACGGCGCGTTGATACTGAATCGGTGACCGCTGTGAGCGGCACGGCGGCAGTGCTGCCTCGCCAGTGTGCTCTTCTTTAGTCCGCTCTGATCTGCTAGACCCTACCCTATCCTGGTCTGGCCGACGAGTTCACTCTTTAATATAAACCCCCCAGCAACTCTCTCTCTCTCTCTCTCTCTCCTCCGCTGCTATGTCACGGAGTTGATGGTGTCGATGGCTCTTGGCTGGTGGCCAGTGCTGGCGGAGGTGGTGGTGGTCACAAGAGAGCAACTGTTCGGTATCGTCGCCGTCGTCGCCGCTGCCGCCGTGACGAAGCAAAATCGACAAAGTCGCCCGTCGACTTATCGAAATTTTTATTTTGGAGGCGTTCCAAGAGGTGTCACTGTTGCTTCTTCCATGATTGCTTGCGTGGCCCCGGCTCTCTCCTACTTGCTCGCCATAGTCGTACAACAACAAGTACTGGTGGTCGTCGTGGTTCTGCGCTGCGGTCTCGCTAAGGCTGCGTCGGCCGGTACGACCGCTCACCAGAAGCTGTTGACGAATACGCCGAAACCATCGTTGTTGCCGTTGTCGTTGTCGTCGTCATCATCATTATCGTTGATTCCGCCGTCGTCGTCTTCACCGTCCGCAGTCACTGCTGATGTCGGTTAACGAAAGAAAGCCCTGGCATTGACGCCGCCGCCGCCGCCACCGCCCTGCCGAGTCGCGAAAGCTGGAAATGTGTTGCTCCCCCTTTGATGTTTTTGTGCGGGGCTCCACGATGAGACGCGATCGATGATGCCGAGGGAGACGCGCAGCCGCGCACTGCGCTGGGCACGACTCATGAGATAGCGATACTACTATACTTTGTCGGTACATGCAGTTTTGTGAGGCAACTGTGAGCAAAACACTACTCTGTGGCAATGCCATCTCCCCCCCCCGACCGACCGGACGTCTACCGTCGTTCAGCTCAGCTACCTAGCGATTGACGAGATCCAGTGACATGAAGTAGGTGTGAGGGGTCGATTCCCTGAGAGTCATCGGCTGAGCTGGACTAGCCACGACTAAGCTCAGCCCAGATACGAAGCGAGAAGGTTGGCCTGCAGCCCAAAACAGCAGCACTAATTCATCAAGTCCGTTTCACTGGCGGGCTATGTACGATCGCCACATGGTGTTGTTGCCAACTGCCGCGACCATGACTAACCAGCCAACATTGACCACCGAGGAGAGAGCGCGGCCGCGCTCAGTGTGCCGCCACCAGGCTTTCTCGTCTTCGTGATCTCGGACAAAGTGTGCCTTGTTTTATTTTTTAATCCAGTCTTCTCCGTCTCACCCCCGCACCCCCGAACTTCTCCGAGAGGAGCAGACGAAGACGAAGAAAAAGGTGGATGAAGAGTTCGCGTCTCTCTGGAGATTCTCCCCTCGGCGTTGCCTTTTGTGAATCTAATTCGCTTTACATCCTCGTGCTGTTGCTGTAAGCAACGGCTGCTACTGCTGCTGGTGATCTATTCACAATCTTCGTCGTAGCCGCCTTCTCTTCAGACCGTACATGCTCTGCGTCCCCTGTTCCGCTGCCAGCTATCCGTAAAATCTAAATATCCCTCTATATATTATATATATATATATCATGGTATTGAGGTATATCACACCAGTTTTGCTGGTACTGCCTCGGTTACCGCTGCCGAGCTGCTAGCATTTCGTCGTCACCACCATCACGACACGAGAACCACAGCCATTCATTCCTTAGCTGGAAGTATAATACAACTAGAGCTACACTATATAGCCGCTAGTCCACCAGCAGTTGCTAACCAAGCGGTCACCGCCATCGGCACCACCGTGCTGTTGTTGTCCCCATCGGCATCACCAATGGCTGCTGCCGCCTGGCGAGCTTTCTCCTATCGCCGCGTCTCCGAACACTTGAAAACGGCGCGCATTTCGTCGAGTCAGCGGCCACCGCGTCGTGCCATGCCATTTCCTAAAGGTGTGCCGAACGGACCAAGATGTGCCGATGTGCCGATGCAATATGAAGCAAGCGTGCCAGTGGGGGTGAGGCGATAACGAAATAACCAGTGCCACAACACTAGTGCACAGTGATAGCGGCAGAACGAGGGTGCGCGAGACGAGTGGTGGTAGTAGTAAAGAGAGAGAGAGAGAGAAAGAAAATCAGTCCAAGAGATATTTCGATTTAGATAGAGAACATACTTGGACGTTGGATACTTCGATAGCAACAGACACAACGACGCTGCACAGAGCGAACGAGGTAAAACTGCAAACCCGCAGCATTCGCCTCCACACCTCCCCTCCCTGGGGGTCGCTTTATGCATTCGGCCATCGTTGGGCTTGTAGTGCGCGCGTTGCTCGCTAGTAGTTGCTTGTAGTGTAGCCTTTTAGGTACCCCCCCCCTTCTTTGGCGTTCTTCTTTCGTCGTTCATACATAAAGCTGCATTTTTTTCTTATCCTATATATATATATATATATAATATATGGTATAGATAGGTATAGCATATTTCTATTAAGGAAGGAAAAGAAAACGAAGTGGTGAAGGAAGACAGCGAAACCATTCGTCGTCGTCGTCGTCACATTGAGGGTCAGAAATTGTTATGATTATATCTGCTTCATCATGATATTTGCCGATGCCGCCACTGTTGTAGCTGTCGCTGCTGCTGCTGCTGCTGTTGCTGTTGCTGGAATTGCTGAAACCGCTATAGCCACAACAGCAACAGCGGGCTCTTCGCTTGCTGCAGCCGTCTGCCTTTTCTCTTTTCCATAGTCTATCTATCCTCCCCGTTCCTTTATTTCGCTTCATCTCCGTCCACTGCTCACTGCTCACTCTCACTTGTGTCTCAATGTGTTCCGAGGCATCGCTGTCTGTCGGTCTGTCCGTTTGTCTCCCCGTCTGTCTGTCTGTCCTTATGGCCAGTCACCAGTTGCGGCTCGGTCCACCAGTCGGGATGAGCATAGGCCGGCATAGTCCGTCGGCTGGGACGTTTAGCGGTTCGAGCGGTATCCCGACGACGGCGGCGGCGCCAACGCCGTGATATCTCCTGATCTTTGAGTGAATCATTGTTTCGCATTGATGCACGCAAGCATATGTGCGCGGAAGAATCCACTGGCGGCGCGTTCACCGTCGGTCGATGGACAGCGGCCGCATCTTCGCGCTGGTGCGCGTGTGACCCCGCGCCACCGACTCCGAATCACGCCAAATCACCACTGGCTCACCGAGCGAGCAGCAGCAACAACAACAACGACGGCCGCAACAACCGCCAAGTCACCAACAGCTGACCGAACGACTACGGCTGACAACCGCCGTGGCTGTATAGCGCTCCATAGCTTTTATGCACTGCGCTCCCACTATAGATATCTCTAGGGAGAGAGAGAGTGAAATCTGTATGGGTACGTTGAGAGATCCATCCATCTTTCAAAAGATAGATAGATAGATATAGTATATATTTGCGAGTGACACTAGCACCACTGCTACGCACAACCACCACCATTTTTCCATAGCTGATCCTCAGCTGCCTGTTTCTCCTTCTATGGAAGGCAATCGAGACTACTTCTACTACTACTACCGCTATTACTATTATGGCCAGACTACAACCGCAACTACAATTCTTCTCTCTTCGCCTACTCATTTTCCTTTCTCTATTGATACTAGCCATGTTCAAGAAGCCTAAATTCACTTTGCTGGACACCACTGACACCAGTGGCGGCAGCCAGTACAACAATCATAATAACGCTTCGAGCAGGTGCAGCAGCGGGAGCTGCTGCTGCTGACAAAGCGACGGCGCACAGCTCCGCTAGTTCTTCCCGCGTTTATCGACACGGATGAATCCGATATGTTCTTGTCCCACTTGCCCAAAGCCACCACCTTCAACGGCCCAGGACGCCGTAGCTAGGTAAGCAATCTTCCGAATAACTGACTGATTCCTGGTGCTTGACTCAGTCTCTCTCTCTCTCTCTAAGAGAAAGAGAGAGAGAGAACTGAGACGGTGCACGGCGGACGCCAGACTGCCGCCGTGGTCGCGTCTAAACTGCTTGAACCGATTGCGCCTATTCGCCGATACACAATATATCCATCTATCTAATATATATATATATATTTATTCACGCACGGTTTGGCCCCGACTGTGCGTGTGGGTATCCTTTCGCCCGACGTTCGTTCGAGTTGTGTCGCGTACCACATCCAATTTCCTGCGTTAGTGCGCCCGCTAAACTGAATTTTCGTTGCGCCATGCGGCGGTACCTAGACCGCAGCAGCGGCGGCGGCGGCGCCGCCAGCAAACCCGCGCGCGCTTAGAACTGAAAAAGAATTGGCGATTTAGCTCTGCTCTACGATCCGGCGCCTGTTCGACTATATCAATCTATCTACATATCTGGCGAGGCTGGATGAGTGGATAGATGAATGTCTTTCGATTTTCTTTCATTGAAACGGAAGAGGCGCAGGGGAGATTGACGCTGGGAGTCGCCACAGCCCGCGTGTACACACACTGTTCGTCGCTGGAAAGCGATACGAAGATGGGCAGTCTTCGTTGACGCGTTGAGAAACAACGGACACCCGACGGACATGGCCTTTGCATAGGCAGACGATGGATACAGCCGGCGGAGGAGACTCATGAGGCCAACTGTTCTGTTGGTCTCCCTTGGCCCTGCTTCATCTTGAACTGAACCGATCAGACGGATGCGGGCGCTGGCGTTCCAGTTCAAAAAGCGAACTGAATCGTGGTTTTGTCTCTTCGATCGATCGATCGATAGATAAATATAGTTTTTGCATATGCAGATCGTTCGATTGGATGAGAGGGCGGGGGAGATGAACGCGGTACCCTATCATCAGGGCTGAAGAGATAAGAGAGATAAGAGAGAGAGAGATAGATAGGGGAAGATAACAAACGATGAGATCGAGGGGTATGACTTAGGTGTTGCTGATACGGTAACTTATTTCTGCGGATTTGTCTGTGTACGCTTGGAAAACGTGTAGTGAGCAGAGATCAACGACAAGCTGTTTTCCCTGAAATGCAACAGGTGTACTCGGTCGTGTTACACGCTGTATTTTTTGGAGAAATCGTACCGAAGATTGACGTAGTTCTTGGTATAATAGACTAATTATAAAACGAAAGCTACCCGAAGAATGAGCAAAGGAGCAAAGCAAACTCGCGCGATTAACTAAGCGCGTACTAATTGCAACACAATCATTTGATAATTACACACAACTGCAGATTTGCTGCGGTCATGCTGCTGACCTAAAGCAGGCTGGATGAATGGCATTCGTAAATACACCATTTCGAAACAGCACAAATTGAGAGTCGCTGCGAGAAAGCTCAACAAGTATCATATTCTACATACGGCAACCTCAGGCGAACGTGAGTCAATGTGTCGGTCTCGTCTGTGTTCGTTGCCGTTTCAATTCGACGAGATGTCGAGATGCGAGATGTCTATGCTCTGTGTGCTGTGTTTTGATGCGTCGCCTGCGGATACTACTACAAGCGCTGGTCGATGGATGACGCAAGCTTCGTCTATCGCGTCCACTTGAGCATTCACACACACACATCAGTATGCTGTTGACGTTGTTGATACAGTGGCACGGATCTGACCTGCCCAACGCATATGTAATCTACCCGTTCAACACTGTGTGTTGTACTAGTCATTTCGGTCCGTTGACAATACACGAGCCTACGAGAGTTCTCTCGGGCACAATCGGGAGAATAACAACATTAGCCATTCGAGCAACGAGACGGTTGAACACGATGGCTCGATCGTACACTGAGATGTCCACCGTCGGCCGAGAGTTCAGTCGACGCGTCGGCTGTGGCCGCACTCCCCGAGTCGGCTTCAAGGCTAAACCGTCGTCGCTGGCGAGCTCGCAGATTGTTTCGTGGACTCGACGAACAACGCTCTCCTTGCCATGTGTGTGACTGTCGGTAGGAAGTGGCGATTAAACGCGATCGAGGTCCATCGACCGATAGTGGGGAAAAACAATGCCAGCCAGCCTCACTTGCTAGCAGGTTCACCCGTCGTCTGGTTCCAACTTACCCCGCGTCCCGCCGTACACTCCAATGTCAACACCTCGCTGGGTCTCCCTCTCTCCTCTCCACTGGCCGGTCGCTCCAGACGCAGATGTCGCCGGCAGACCCGGTCATTCAGACACACTCGTTCAGAGCAAGAGTGAGTGGGAGAGAGAGAGAGCAGCGAGCGAGGTGTTACGCAATCGCTGCTTGCATTAGTGGCAGGCTTGCGCGCGGACCGCCTCGACGGACAGAGCATCCCGGATCACCGGACATCCAGGCACTCGAACTTATTCGCGCTCATCTCTGCTGGCCGAACTAAATACTTCGTCTGTGTATTGTTTAAGTAGACAGACGACTCTCCGCCACGGGGGTCGATTTTTGTTTCAGTTCGGCAAGGCTGGCTGCGACTATTTTGGGCTGCAGCTATCGGGCGTTGCTCACCGAACCTAACCTAGTCAAGTCTACTCTGCCTCGCCGATCAGGGAAAGGCTGCAGCAGCACCTGCTGCTGCCGCCACCGCCGCCGCCGCCGTTGTCTCAGAGTGATCGTAGCTGTAGCAAAAGAGCTGGAACGGAGTAGTTAGTCTCCGCTTCGCGTTGTGCGTTGCGACGGCTCGATATCTGGCGGCATCTGGCCGGCTGGGTGAATGCACCCGTGGAGAGAAGCCCACTAAAGGACACGGCCAACTCACAGCCCTTCCTGATCATACTGTGCCGAGCGATCAGAGAACTACAGAGTCAGTCGATCGATCGGTCGTCTGTACAGCAATTCAGGCTCAGATGCAGCCTCTCACGACAAAACATGCACATATACGTACACTCACTCACGGCCACCCCAAACTTGACTGACCAAAAGTTGGCTGGCTCAGTCAGCCTATGGGCTTTCAGACGGAAGATGGAGACAGGGAGATATTTAACCCTTGAGTTTCGGAATAGTTTCTATATGCCGTTGCTATTCGCTGGGGGCAAGAGGCGGACTCTTTATACACCGTCAGCGCGGTGGCTTGGACGACTAAGTCTCTGGCTGTCGAAATCCAGAGGTGGCGGGTTCGAGCCCCGTTGCGTGACATGTAAGAGAGCTCAAGCATTGTGAAATTGAAGCTCTCTTAATTAACCAATAAAGCTTTACCTTTAACTTTATTGAGATCCTCCGCTGTCAGCGGTTGTGAACAACAACAACAACTGTCGAGTGGACAAGTCAAACGCACCTGGGAGCAACTTGTCCTGTGGTGGCTATTCCTGATGCAAGTAAGAGTGGAAACCTCTCCTTTTCATCTTCAGTAGATAGAACTCATAGAGCTTCTCTTAACGCAAAGTGTAAGTACTCGATAATGTAAGAAACGCTTTGTTATAACAAACATCGTTTACCGCATCAGTCTACACACAGGCTCGGAAACGTTTAAGGTCGTGGAGGGCACACGGCGCTCGGTATTATAACGATCATATTGTCGCTGTATATAATGATAAGAGGAATATTACTGTTATCAGCGATTACGATGCTTATGGTGTTGTTCGCCAGATTGCTCTTATGTACATTAGACAACCAGAATGTCGTGTACACCACAAACAGACATTTATCTAGATCGTTCGATAACATGCTGTGAGCTTGCATGTGGTGATTTAATGTGCTGATCAAATATTTTTCCCATGCCATGATCTGATTGTTATTTTCCCATAGACGGCGAAAGTATTGCAGCCGCGACACTTCTCTAGATAAATGCGATATATATATATATATATATAATTTTTTTTTTATAGGTATTCAATGCTACTATACCTATGGTGATAACATGGCCATCGCCGATGCACTATTTTAGGACGCAATCGTTGCGACGTTTTTAGACAGTCTCACAGTCTTCGCGTCATTGCAAGGGGACTCGTCTGCCGCGACGGACTGACCCTCCGGCGCCAAATCAGCCCTCGGGCACTCTTTCACTGCCGCTATGTCGTCTTCTGTTAACTACTCACTACCTTCACAATACGCACACAAACTATATATATATATATATATAAATGTTGAACGTGCGATAAACAACATTTATATTAGATTCCCTCACACACACACATATATTATATATATATATATATATATATATATATATATATATATTTATTTTAACGACAAAATTATTTCACCACTACCCAAAATGTCGAACCTATACATCCGCCCCAAGTTATACCACAGCGGCCCGGCCACAGAAGCAGTGGCAATCGAATGAAAAAGCGCTGCACGCTCACACTCAGACATACACATGCATATATATATATATATATATATATATATATATATATATATATATATAATCCTGGATTAAGGCTGGAATGGAGAATGTTGTCGTTTTCAAGGTTGTTTGTTGATTCCCCTGTAATAATAGTAGTTGTTGTTCTCTGTCTGGTTTCGTCGTTGTCTGTTTGTATGTATATGTATATATGTACCCGCTTGCTATTAATACCCGAACAAACCAGCGATCATTTGAATCATCAGCGATAAAGTGTGTTGTGCGCAGTGTCATCCGAAGAGAAAGAAAGTACCCAGCCACTGCCGTCGCCTGTTGTGTGCTACTGCATCATTCGGGTGGCGAATGCGTTGTTGTCGTTGGCCGCCGCTGCGGCGCTGCCTCGGTGGAGGGCATCGCTCCGGTATCCGCTATAGTTCTTTCTATGGCATTTACTACTATCGAGTTCTGGCGCCGCCGCCACCACCACCGCGCTGCTGCTGCTGCTGCTGTTGTCTTAGCATGCAGCGCCAACAGGGACGCGTCAGCGTTTGTTGATATTTTGTTCTCTGTCCGTCCACCCGTCCCCATGTCTGTTCGACCATCGGCGAGTCCGGCGGACGGCGTCCATGCCATAAATTACTGCAGTTTCTACGAATATCGCCCGGAGCCGCCGGCCGGTACATTTCTATGCGTTCTACCAACGACAACGGTGCTGCGGCGGCGGCGGCGACGGCGGCGACGGTGCCGCTAGAGTCCAATTCAACCCAACACCGCCACCAGCACTGTGGCACGACGCGTCGCCCGATCGCGGCCGCAGTAGCTTTAGCTAGTAGCATTAACATCAGCAGTAGCAGCAGCATCAGCACTGCTAGTCATTGCTGATTCCGATCGTTCCTCGTTTTCTTCGCCCTTCTGGTTATGCCTAGAGGTGGTACGTACATCAAGATGGCTGTTCGCCTCTGCCCTGCCCCGCTCTGCTCGGTTCGTGGTCGTTCGTTGCGAGTGTGCGAGTGGCGTTGCTGCTGCTGCTGCCAATGATGCTGGTTGCTGTTCATGATGGAGACGGTCGCAGCGTTGCTGGTTATAACGTTCACGAGGCAAGCGAGCAGCATCGCCGTTGTCATCGTGGTAGCGGCCGCCGCCGCAATGTGTTATGCTTAACGAACAGCTTCGACCGCCAGTTCGCGGAGTCGTTGTCGCCTTCAGAGATCCGCCTATTTTCCATGCCGCTCTTGCTTTTGGCCGTCGGTGTTAATCTCAACCTGTTCCTCGAGCATCTCTTGTCTTACCGTTCGTCTGGCGTTCGAACGCTCTTGTCGAACGTAGAGCGGCCGCAGATGGCTAGTGTCGTCTTGGTTATGTGCCCCGACCACTTCTGACATCACGTTAGCCGAGCACTGCAATAGAGGAACAGGAGGTCGCCGGCAGCGTTCACACGTCAGTGTATTATAGTATAATAGTTAGTGGTGAGCATTGAATGCTGCGCGTTACATAAAGCATATTCAGGGATCGGCCAACGAACGAGCGAACGAACGCAGCAGGCAGCGAATCGTATCCCGTTGTTTTTGCCGGTAACGGCTATCGTGGCTCGGTCAGAGGCTAGTCAGTGTCCATCGCCCCTGTACTATAATATAATTGTATAATAAATGGTCTCACAGGTAGCACGAGCATAGTGACGTGGCAGTGTGGTGCAGCATATACATCAACCACCGTTGTTAGATAGATTCGCTATACTCAACAGCCTCTGTCCTTACGCGCCGCCGCCGCCGCAGTCTCGCTATGACGGACATACTTGCCAACGTGTTGCTGGAGGAGTCACTACTCGGCCGCTCGCGGCTATGTTTAAATACATTGTATATATATATATATATATATATATACGCGTACTGTATACCGATGGGTCGTGAGAAAGGACAGAGAGAGAGAGAGAGAGAAATGTAGGGACAGATATATTGATATGGCGTCAACGGGTACCGAAGGCGCTGAGTGACGCGGCGTCTAATGTAATGGGCGTGTTCCGCCAGCATTTTAGTCGTTGTCTCCGTATCAGTCTCGGAACGGCTGGCGACCGCTGCTGCGCAAAGTGCCGCTTAGTTATCCAATAGTGTAAGGGCCCCATTTTCACACGGCTCGAGCATCGACACTCTCGGGCCCTTAATTCGGGATGAACCTATTCGCATTCTGCATCGATGGGAAACGGCCAGTGAGCCTAACAAGGGGTTAGGCACGAGTCTATCTTTCACTATTTTATACAGCGAGGCAGTTATCGATGCGAATCTGCTAGCTCCCGTATGCTGCGGTGAGTCTGTCAAATCCTTGTACTAAACTTCCACTACCGGCACAACTCGAGTCCGGTGTAGTTGCCTATCTGAAGCATATGTATAGTTACTCAATGAATGTTGCTGTTAACAGAGAGCTGTTGGCGGCGAGCACGCCGTTAGCGAGAAGGGGTGAGATTAACACATCTATCGACACATGCTCTCATAGCGTTCTGGCTGCGCACGGGGTTGTATGCTTACCTCGCTGGCTGGCTGGTTTGGCTTCTTGCAACTGGGCGTCTACCCGAACGTCAGCCCAGATTTTCTGCTGGTTGTTGTTGCTGCTACTTAAACGATACAGCCGCAGCAGCAGCAACTCCTCCGTACGCCTGCATTCGACGACCACCGTGTGCATGAGCGTGACTGGTATCCCTGTCGATCTCGCCTTCTCTCTGAGAGCCACACAACTATCTACCTTTGAAAGAACTGACCGCAGGTCAACAGGCAGCGAAGGGTTAGCTGGCCACTTAACTACTGCAGACCACGGCAACGCCAAGAAGATGATGCTGTCAAAGCTAGGTGACCTGTGGTAGCATCTGCAAGCATTAACACAATCACGACGCCGTCATCCGCCACCCTCGCCGCTCTATGGACGCCGCCGCTCTCGATATAACGAGACAGGGTATATTTGTGTGTATATCTTTCTTAGCGTTTCACCATTATCACTATAATCATCATCATATCCACTACCAGCACACGCTGGCACTGAACCTAACCTAAAACCCAAGAAGAGGCTCGTTTTCATCGCAATATAAGCACATTGGTAATAGAGAGGCCATCGGCTTCCAGTGTCAATTATTCGCCGTGTCGCACGTTGGTCCTCTTCGGAACGATCGGCCACCGATGACGAACGAATGGACCAGGAGATCGAAGTAACATCGAGCATAAACGATTCAACGAAGCGGCAACAACAACAGCAGCAACAGCATCAGAAGCTCTGATAGATGTAGTGCCACTCTAGAGGAGGAATGTTTAACGGTTGGACAGCGTTTAGTGGCGGTACATGACCGCAAAACATCGTCCAGGCCATCGGCTCAGTTCTCTCTATCTCTCTTTCTCTCTCTCTCTCTCTCTCGCTGCGGCTACAGCTCTTCGTATGACCCCTGGCACTGCCGTCACAGCTGCTGCTGGCTTCGCTTTAATAGCTTATAGTATACTAGGAGTTATCTCTTGCTTGATGCCTCTGCATGGCTAGCGAGTGGTTAGACGCTGGTGGGAGCTAACGCACTCACTAGCGCGGTGTTCTATCGGAACGAAAGATAAACAGCTAATTTTGTGGGCGCCATTTCGTGGGCGCCCCGTCCATGAATCGAACGGTATCATTTTCGTTGAAAAACGTCGTCACTGGTTTAACATCGAATCATCTCTCTCTCTCTCTCTCACTCTGCCGGAGTTCGGCAGAGAGAGGGAGAGAGAGTGAATCCTATTACTGCTGTTGCTGCCCCGTAATAGTACTTACATATCGTATATCGTATACGCAATAGTTGTGAATATTGGAAACATCGCCGGGCTTTCTCTCTCTTTCGATTGATACTTTCGTTCGCTGTCGATTTCGTTCAAACTTTGAGAAGACGGTCAAAGGCAACGATCGACTCGGCTCGCTAGCTGCACCGTATTCCGGTGCATCCTTCCCGTAATAGACGCCCTTGCCCCCTGTCTGCCGCCACCGTCACCGCCACTCGCCAGATCACCACAAACTAGCGCAAACAGTCTCTTTCTTACTCGTCTGTATTTGCCGGAAAAGTGTGGCTTTCACTTCTCTCCCTCTCTCTCTTTGTCTCTCGATTCTATTCTCGCTGGTCGGCGAGGCTGTGAATCACAGCCATACGAATAATCATGATGAATGTATATCTAAACTCTGAGGGCATTCGGCATCGGCGCCACATGCAAACAGTCACGAGAACGAGGGTCGAATCAACACAAACTGACATATTCTCTCGCATAGCCATAGCCTGATAAACGCTACACACGTTACTATTACAAATTTGTATCAATACAAATCTGGCCATAAGTCAGTCAATATAGGCGAATCAGTTCTTTTCGCCTCCGCCGCCGCTGCTGCGTTCGCGGCGATTGGCTTTACCCTGTGTGATAGCGAAATCTTCGTGAACGAGTTGTGAGAAGGAGATATCCATTAGCGCATCACTGAATGCAGACAACTGCAATCGTCCGAGTGAAAACGCTGCGACGCACCCAGCCGAATAGCCAGCCACCACAATCGTTGTCTGGCCCGTACACGGGGCTACTTCGGCACCAGCTTGCTGGGCCCACTTATTCACAGGTGCTGAACAGTGCTCAACCCGTCATAACAATGATGTTGTCACCCGCGTTACTAATATCCACAGCGATTCCCATTGACAAATATCGGCAGTGATCAACGATTACAGACACCGCCAGCGTCATCACCATCATCACCGCCGTCATAAGCAACATGAAAATTTAACCAGTTCTTACGATTAATGCTACTGCTGCTGCTGCTTAGCACTCTTTTGCTGGTTATTGTTTGGTTGATTTGTTTGCTGACCGATCTGGAATATTGCCTTTACTATCGGCTAAATATATATCTATTTATTTATCTATCTAACCAGTATTTCTGTAACAGCTTTAGCTACTGCAATAAAACACAGCAGTAGCAGCAGCAGCAGTTCCAGCAACGGCGTCGGCATCTGTGTCTGTCGTTGTTGTCGTTGCCGCTGTTGTTAGCGTTGGTGTTGTGGCCAGACAGCTTTTACTCCTTCCATTCCTGCAGCTATTACGGCATCGGCGGTAGCCGCAGCGGCCCAGATGCTGGCTCCTTCCCTAGCAAAGTTTACCTTCAGTTGTAGTCTTCGACTGTTACATTGTAGCAACTGCCGCTGCTACCGCTGCTGCTGGTGGTGCTGGTCCGTAGTGACTGTTGTCGTTGTTGCTGCTGCTGCTGCTGATGCATCGCTGCACTGTTTCTGCCATCACCGGTGCTGGTTGTTGACCGGCTGCCTCTGCAGCCGCAGAGTGAGTGTTAGCAGCAGCAACAACAACAATCCCCCCCTTTCGTAGTTGAGTTGCACTGTTGTTGTTGCTGCTGGTGCCACCGTGACGGCTGCTGCTGCTGCCGCTGCAGCGTCCGCCAGTCTGGCAGTGTGCGTGCTAAGCGAGCATCTCTTGCTGTGGGGATCAGTCTGCCAGCTGGAAGCATTGTAGTAGTACTACCCAATGGTGCCCGGAGGCAGACCGCTGTCTGACGGTCCGCTTTGCATTCGCCGACGTTGGCTCGTTCGTTCGTTGGCTGAGTCTGGCCACCGTCGGCGGACACTGGGAACACTTCTGATACCTCTACCTCTGCGGTGGCTTTGCATATCAATCGTGCAGTGCTTGCTTGGTTGCGTGTGTCCGTCGGTCGGTCGGTCTGCCCTGTCGATGTGTGCGCGCGCGCGCCAAAGTGAACGCGATGATGTCTGCTTGTTACCTTGCTCGCTTGCCCGCCTTTTAGTCTGTCGGGTCGTCCGTCCTCTGCCTGTGTGAACGGGATATCTTGGTTGTGTTAGCGTGGCAGTAATCACAGCCCAGCAGCAGTAGTAATAGTAGTAGCAGATGTGGTGATGGCGGCGGCGGGTGCGTTTCTGATGTACGCTGCGTGTGACTTCAAGTTAGACCAGGAAAGATGTAAGGAAGGCAAGAGTGATGACGGCTGGTGGCCGTCTAGACGGTTGCCCCGTCGTCGTTTTGTGCCAACAAGGCAGCGATGTCTGTTACCATCGGGCTGCAGGTGGCGGCACCGCCACCACCGCTGCGAGATGGCCACAGCCGCTAGCCATTGCTGCTGCCGTTGGTAGCACCTATTTCGATGGCTGTATATATATATATATATACGTATGTTCTTATCATGGCTAAACCCGCTACACCACTGCCGCCGCCGCCGCCACCCATCATCATCATCATTATCACTGCTGACCGCCATCGCGAATAGGACGAGACAAAACGGGACTTGGGCTGATATCCCAGACGGCCGCTGTGCCCCCATTGGCCCCGCCGGACAGCAGACATTCGCCGGCGGCTTCTTGTTTATCGTTCCTCACTCAGAGGTGTGAGCGATCACGCTAGTGTATCAGGCATAGGCGTACGACCCTCGTATACAAAGGCAGGAGGAGAGACTTTCGGAGGCAACCACCCAACTAACCAAACTGACATCGACAACGTCGCTAGAACAAACTCCGAAACGCTAAGGATGCAGGCACGCTACGATGTCTACAAAGTAAGGCAAGCACGTTGCCTTACATAGTAGGTACATAGTAGCCGATAGCGAGTCTCGTCAGATCGTCAGTAGTAACAGTGATTGTGTGTCCAGTCAGCCAACCAGCGAACTGCAGTCGTCTAACTTTCGTAGCTGTACTGGCGGCGGTCGCAGCGGCAGCAGCTATCGCCGACCGCTATTTTCGAGTCTTGCCGAGGTTGACTGCCACTGTCAGTCAGTGATGATTCGCCGCAGTACGCTGCAGTACGGCGCCTCACTCAGCGATGATATCTTAAACAGTGTAGCGAGCTGCGCCTTGCTTTCTAGCTACACTGTGGTGTAAGCTGTCCGCCCGGTCGAGGCGGCAGAAGTAAACGGAGACCGCTGTTCTATAGAAGGGTTTTTGTAGAGGTTTCCACCGTTGGCAATGCACGTTGCCGACCAGTGTCCACAACCAGACGATGGTTAGTGGGCTTCGTGTCGATTCACCATTTTGGTCGTTTTTACTGCTAGCCGACTCGAACGACTGCATCTGCCGGTCGGCTGGCTGTCGACCTGGCATTAGCCGAAGGTGACGGCACTGCTTCGTAGGTATCGGCCGGCGGGTACCGTCGTCAAAAGCGACAACAACATCGCCTTGATGGCCACTCACCATATCATCGCCACAGTCATCGTCGCTCGGAACATCATCGCTGTGTGGCGACGTCAGCAGACACCGGAACGGTTCTTGACCTCGACCTTGACTCTCTCGGTACACCATGTGTGTGCGTCGGCTCTTCTCCGGTAGATAAACAGACTGACGGCAGATGTACGCGCACGTAGCCGTATCGCTCTCAGATGCTGCTCTGAGAAGAGTCCAACGAGCTGAGTGTGTTTAGGCGGCCGGTCGGTCGGTCACCAGTAGAACACTGCTCTCAGGCTTCAACACTGCATAGCGCCTTCGCTGCCGCGGACACTAGCCGCACTGTGTAGCGAGATTTGACACCTCTGTTACCTTTTAGGTGTGTTACGAGAGCAATGGTTTTGCAGCACCTGTGCGCTCAATTCAATGAAGCACGATGTAGTACGTAATAGCAGGCAGAAGGGCGATCTTGAAAACGAAAGGGAGAACAATTTGCCTAGTTGTTCGGCCGACGTTACGGCAAAAAAACTGACCCTCCACTGCTTCTCTCCGACACCCTCCCTGCAGATGGGTAATGCCATGTTGTCGCTACTTCGATAGTCACCCATGAGACAGGCCGTCTGCCCGATGATATAATTGTCGCCGCTTGGTTAAGCTTCCTCCCTTATAGCAAGCGGACTATCTACCAGTGTCACTTCTGCTGCTACGTGACCTGCACATGGTGAGAGGCAATCAGCAGTTTGTGGACGACAATCTCGTCTGCAAGTTTGCTACTACCGGTCGCCCTTCGTTCGCTTTTGCTTTAAAGTGGCTACTAAATGGCATTCGAAGGCGAAAAAGTGCAACGAATTGAGAGACGGCAATACATTTTGTATATATATATATATATAATTAAATAACGTTTATATCAAGTTTTACCTGTATTTATGCTAGTCGCGTTTTATGATCTATCTGGCAACGCTATAAGTCTGCCTCACCCACCAATCAGCTCCGACCAACAATCAGATGGCCAAGTGGATGACCAATCTGTCCAGCCGAGCTGCACACGATTGCTGCCTGCCTATCCATCGAACGATTTGAGATATATTAAAATCAATATTGTGATTGCAATCATCAACGATGTACAATCATTACCCCAAAGCAGAACCAGCTAACCACCTCCCCCCCCCGCCCCGTGCCATACCACGCAGTGCCAACTCATACTATACTCTTGGCAAGAAGCTAGAAACGATGCGCCCGGGAACACAGTCGAGTTGACCCGGACCGGCCAGCTTTAAACGGAACATTTCAAAGATTTCGGGTTGGATGACGACGACGACAACAACCGTGGCAAACTCATCTCCCTAAGATCAGTCTGACGCTGTCCCCTGTCGACGGGAGGGAATCCGCTGGACAGATGATGTATGAGGCCCCGTACGAAGACCCGCCTGCCCCCAATCTTCCCGGGCTCCATAAAGCTCTGGAATCCCGCCTCGAAGATGAAGCTTTCAATGACGCCTATATAAATCGTTCTGTCCCGTCGTTATCACGATGTTATCGTTATGGATTCAATCTCTGTTTTACATGCATCAGCCAATTATGCCCGCTCGTCTGTGAAGATCTACACGCGTACGCGTTCAATGATTGAACGTCCGATGTTCGGCGTCTGGCTGGCTGGCTGGCGGTCGCCCTGATGGCAAGCCTTCTTTACAACGAGCAACTTTGCCAATGTCTACTGCAGTCGTCGTATTCAGACGAGCGGAGCGAGCGGAGCCGTAACGCAATGCGGATAATAAGGAGTGCTAACACCGCATGGCGACTGCTATACCGTCCGTGCTCGCGGAGGATGTGAGAACGATGTAGAAAAGGTTGAATTGAAGCAAACAACGCTTTTTGCTGCAATCATTGTAGATGTTACCTGATTGATTGGCGAATCGGCGAATAAGCGAACTGGCTTGTTAGCCGTATGTCATGTTGACGGGATGGTAGAAATCACTGTGCATCTCATGTGATATGTAGGTATGTTATGAGTGGTCTAGCAAAAAGCACGACCTCTCAGTGCCAAACTCACTGGGATATCGCAAACGTAAAATGCGGCGCCCGCTATGATAACAGTGTGAGGGGTATATTTATCATTTATCAATTAGGTGGTGTCACAAGCCACGCGAGGAGGTTGGGGCCATCCTGAGAATTATATCAGGGATATATATATATATCTTAATTATTATTATTGTCCTGTCACAAGTTATGAAATAGGCATTTTGTCAAAGGTCGGCATTCTATGGAGTGACAGCCATGGCCAATTCAAATATTACAAGGGCGTCGAACCTTTGGTTGTTACGTTCCAACTTTATTGCATTCAATCAATCTAACCTAAGAAATCGCTCAAATTTGTGCAACATCGGCGAGATGGCGCCAGCAACGCAATCAACAGTTCGTCCAACGGACGTGATATTATCACAGGAGCATTGCGCAGATACGCCGCATATTTCAAGGGAGGCACAATGATGTCAGAGCGAGCGCAAAACCAACCCAGTAAATTTCTATCTAACAATAGTAGATACATTCGTTTGAATTAGACGATATATGCATAGGTATATCGGTAGTCCTCCTAGTCTCAGAGCGAAGTGGTTCAATGTATTTATTGTTGTTCTCATCGCCCTGAAGTGTTCTGGGGATTGTTCTGGTGTTCTAAAGCCTGGGGTTTGCGATATGATGACGGTCAGAATGACAGATATCCACATAGAGTGATGAATATTATGCTTAGCGTGTTCGACAGCGTCCGTATCGAGGGGTCGGTGTCCACTGTAAATCTATAATCATAGTACTTTGTACCGCACTAAATATAATAGATGGATAATTTTTCTGATATTTCGATGAATCCGATAGTGCTATTATTGTAATTAGCACGAATTAATTTAACTACGTTATTATTATTATTATTATTATTACTACTATTATTATTTTTTTAAAACGCGCAACTTGCGAGAGTTCAATAATTATGATCCTGATAATATATATAAGCCAAAGCTCGCCACAGTAATCTCCGCTCGATGCTTCATAGTGAAGTATATAATTTTGTAATAATTTGTAACAAATGTTTTGTATGAACGTAGACCATCTACAATTTCTAATAGTTCACCCGCAACAATTTGTTCTCGATTTTTTTTTATCTCACGTCTCTCTCTCGCATCTCTATCTCTCTTCAATATGTTAATATATCGGCTTATTTTATCGCTGTTAGTGAGATTCCTCCATTTTGGCATTCGCGCGATACCACTCGGCTGGTTTCAGCGAATCACTGCTCCCTTTCATTGTTCATGCAGTAACGAATTGGGTTCACTGTCACTGGTATTGCTCCTGTTGTTGCTGCTGCAGCTGCTGCTGATGCTGCTGTCGCTTCCGCCGCCGTCGCAGTAAAGAGATCACTGTGTGTATGATAATATATCGCTCTTGTTGTTGTTACTGCCGCTGGTGCAATCCATCCGCCGCTATCCACAGGCCCGTTCGGCTCTCTCCATGGCCACGTGTCGCTCGTGGCTGCGCTTCCCTTGAACTCGCAGCGGCGGCCACGGCAGAGCTGTCTCCTGTGTGCAATCAGCAGCAGCAGCAGCAGCAGTAACGATACTGGCGAGAACGCTTTCCGTGTTACGCCACGGCGTCAACAGACGTTTGGAGCTGGTCGTTGCTAACGCGTTGTTACGTTGGTGTCCTCGAAGGGTGCGCGGGGAGGGTTCCACTGTTCGTGACGATCAACGGCAGAACAGGAGTGACAGCAGCAGCAGCAGCAGCAGCAGTAGTTTTGTGACCACTTCCAGTACGTTCCTCTCTCTATCTATATCTCAGTATATACGTGTAACTGCGTCCATATGCAGATAGATGACTGTCGGAACAATGGTCAGTGGACGCAATCAGTGAGCGCAGTCCCCTCCTCCACCCCGCGCGAATACTGTTATCGTTTTACTGCCTCTCGCGCAGTAACAACGTGTTTGCCTCTGTTCTTGCTGGCGTCACCATCCACTATTTTTACGGTTGCCGTGGCCGGCAGCGAGAGTCGTTGGCGTTTTAGCCCGGTGGGCAAAAAAAAAGACTTAAGAATGTTGATGGCAGCAACAGCGCATAACAACAACACGGGCAACAGCGACAACGACTACACGGTCACGGTAACGCTCGTCGCCGTGCAGGCCAGCGCGGCCAGTCTTATCGGCCTAGTGGCCTTCCATATAGGCCATGCCATTTCGCCTCCGTCAACGTGTGACTGCTGCTAGCCGAGACTCACTCACTGAGTGTGATTGTCACACTCGCGGTGAAATTTGTACACGTGTTTTCGAGACGTCATCACCGTTTCGTTCGTTCGATTGGTGGCGCTGTTATTGCTGTTGTTGTTGCTGCCGCTGCCGTGACCACCTCCAGAACCTTTGATCTATCGAAGCCGCTGGCGTGGTGAGGGTAAGGGAAGGTCAATTTGACGAGCCGGAATGACGGTGGTGAACGATTGGTACTCTTTTCGATTGATGAAGCGTGTCAATGGTTTCCTATTGCGAAGCCGAAGAGGCGGATACGGAACAGTAGCGGCAGCAGCAGCAGCAGCGGGCATTGTAGAGGCGTTCAAGTTAGCTTTCACGCAAATCGCTGTTGCTAAATAGCAAGCTGCTGCGATGGCTAGAGATGGGTTGAGTTTGAGCAGCGGGAGGAGACCACCAAGGGTGCTGTGCAATGAAACGCTCGCTCGGTTATGGTGAAAAACAAAATTTATGGGGGGAGAATTGCCGAATTGCCAAGTCATAAAAGACAACATAGCTAAAGGCGAATAGAGGGTGTGAGGGAGGTTGCCCCGTGCGATTGTTGTGTTATAGATGATTTGAACTAGAGAGCTTGCCACTTTTCGAAGTTGCATGTTGTTTATGGGCTTTAGTCGCTCGAATAACTCGCCAGGATGGTGTGTGCAGTCACAGGATCGCATGGGGGGTAGGAAGAGGTAAGACTCTTTCTCAATGGACGAGGCCCTAGTCTAATTGGCCAAGGCACGGACAACGATATGAATGCATAGGGTAGGCAGTGACAGGACGACGAGATGCATTTAAGGAGATACACAGTCATCGAAACATGACACAGCCGTGAAAGAAGTGAATAACGAGAACAACAATAACAATCGTATTGTGATCGTAATTGTTATACAATGAAGTGAAGAAGTCGTTATCAAGCGCCACATAGATTAGCATTTTACGAGAACGTCATTAAACGGTTGCGTTGGCACTGACTTTGATACTCTACGTTCGATGTCAACAAACTGTAGCATTCGAGGGCAATACATGTACTGCGTCGTGATCAATTAAAATAGAGGAATTCTGAAAGCACGGGATGGCATGAAGCACACGGTGGTATCGTAGCCTAGCATTGTATGATATTTTCCGCAATATATAGAAAGCCTGTTACCAAGCGAAAAGCGTCAAAAGGCAGTTTCATATATATATATATATATAATGTATATGAATATTATTAGTATAAAGATGTGTAGAATATTATAGAAAGATTAGATGGAAGACATTAGCCAATCGTCGCTTAACTATCGAGTTGGCGGGCAATCGCACGCAACAACAGCAGTAGCCATTGGAAGAACTCTCGTTTCCGGGCGGGCTATCTCTCGCTCCCAACTCGTATCGGATGTTTGTGCTACGCTCAAAAGCTGCCACGACTAGAAGCCATCGCTTGCTAGCAGCAGCAGCAGTAGTAGTAGTTAGCAGCAACAGAATTAGATAATCATCCCGGACCGACTGGCAATTCGTTGGCGCCGGGTTAGCATGTTTCACTACGATTCTCAATCTCTCTCTCTCGCCCTCCCGCTCGAAAACTGTGACATACCATCCCCGTGAATCAGTGCAGTCGTAGTTACGGCGGACCGGTTCCCGAGGTCATGCTACTTCGTTATCGAATCGTCGCAACCTTCCAGCCTCGCGATGGCATCTGCGTCCGCGACCGTCTGAGAGAGTCTCTACTATTAGAGCCTCAGCTAGATCGTTGACACTCGGACTCGTTCTCACTAGCGACACCACTTCAGACCGATGCAAAGCCAAGAAAGAGAGAGAGAGAGAGAGGACAGAGAGAGAGAGAGAGGAAGAGAGAGAGAGAAAAAGAAGCTACAGCAACTACAGCAGCAATGTCGATTGCCGCTATCAGTTTACACGGTTTGGTCCGCCTGTGTTTACGTCAATGTGATACAATGTTTCTTCTTAGCGACCAGTTCATATCTTGGCGGGATGCGACTCGGCAAGGTGTGTCCCGATGTGTATAGCGCTATTATGCTATACGACGGCATCTGTTTAGTTTAGTAGGTTATATGTTTTTGCGTAGCGTTGTTGAGGTAGGCTGCGAGTCATTATAGCCTAACATCTCTCCAGAGAGCAGGGAGATCTACGTTGTGGTGTCAGATCACGATTAACACCCATATTCAGACGTCAAAATCAAGTACAATAGCAGCTATTATAGATAACGGTGCTCATATTGCGGTAGACAAGATATAGCTGAATGAGCAATAAGAAACCTGTATACGGAAGGTGGTCGCGGAATGACAATTGCCAATCTTATCATCTCGATAAACCTGCTTACCAGGCAGGGATCCATGGAAATCTCATGGATGGCTTAATCGTACCCTCTTTTCCTCGAGGAAATCACTTAGGCTCTGCCTCACGCTCTGTCCAGGTACACCTATTATCGCGTCAGTATTGAAGAGATATGGAGAGGTTATTAGCAGTTAGATAAGCCTATCAAAGCTTTGTAGCGTACCTAGGATTTATCGGATGGCTCCTGACGTTCTGGTTTTTCGCCTGTTGGTTACTAGGAAAAAGACGGCGAGCTGTCCGTGGTTTGCAACGGCCTCAGTATTTTAGGACAATTATAGGTCCATCCACTTGTCCATCCAATTCCTGAATGCGTCAATCCAGGTATACGAACTATGATCAAACTAGTGATCGTGAGAATGAACGGTGGTGTCAACGGGACCTGACACTTGCCAATATTAGACAAGCGTTTTTGGCTTGGCTATTGTACGTTTTCTTCGGTCGATCACCAAAAAATCCAAAATTAAAACTACATATATTTACCCGAGCCAAAATCATAATATGTGGAAAAAATATGATTCGATTTTAATTAACTTCCACATTCTGTCCATGCCTCTCTCTCTCCCGTAGATCGATTACGGGACAGTTAACCTGCACGTAGATGAATCGCCAGAGCTGGCACAAATTTCCTCAAATTTTTAGATGAAATAGAACACTGAGTATAAACATATGGAGAAAATTAAAGTAGAATGTTATCCCCGAAAAATAGTGTTGATTGATCCCTATGATAGTAATTATTATTTTTCTTGGGAACGTGTTCGAATCTCGTATACAACCACACTCTTACAGCGCTCACACGCTATTAATTGTCGGTGGCACTGACTGCCACTAGACTGATATCTACGAAGTCGATTGGCCGTTGAATCGAGTCGTCTAATAATACGGCCGAGGCGACAAGTTGTCAAGCCTGTGTAGGGGGAGGTCATCCACGATGATATACTATCGGCTTGCTTAAAGGAGTCACTGGTCATCTTCACTGGGGAGCTATCTCGCCAGAGTCCGAAGATAGTTAACATCATGTGCGTGGATCGGGACAACGAGAAGAATGGCACAAAAAAAAACGATCATTAGGCAAAGCTCAAAGTTCTGACGAGGACAACGTCACGTTGCCGCAACGGCGACGACGACGGCCGGCGAAGATGTCCAAAAAGACGACAGCAGCACAAACGAAGAACGGTTCAGATGAACGCGAAGAGAACCCTGACGAATCTGCAGAATTGCGAGGTCTTTATTTTCCTTTTTCTGCCGTCGATTGCAATTGTGCTAGCAGTACTGCCACGTTAGTGCTGAACTGATATGAATAGTTAGATTTTTTCCATACCAACAACGACAACAACAGCGGCAGCTGCATCATCAACAGGAGCCGCCGCCGACGCAACAGCAACAGCAGCAGCAGCGTAATCGACAACGATGACTCGTGTGTGACTTGAGGACGTGAGTTCCTCGCCCGCCATTAACCCGTTCCTGCTGAAGTCGGCGGTAGATCCCCTTTCCCGGGGGTCTTGCCGTTCCACCCCCCACATGTTTCAGCTCCAACGCTCCAGTAGCACTGGCTTTGTGTGTGTAGGGTACCCAATGGTAGAACGAGAACGGCGGCATCACACAGATATGGCACTCACGTTAATAGCGGCAACATCAGCAGCAGTTACGGACACTAGACATCGGAGCACTCGCGGGGAGTGCGGGGCGGGGGACTATTAGCCAGTGGAAGTCATCACCAATGTGGGTGATGATAAACCCTTCTGGCGCAAGCAAGCGCGAGCAGGCGCAAGCGTTTATTTCTCTCATTGATACCGCCCGCAAGGTGATTGACAAAGAGATGGTGCTCATTTTGTCTTGGCTTGCTCCCTTCGTTCGGTGCCTACGTCCGTTGTGCGGCCGCGTCTCGCGCGGAGTACACTGCGTGACAAGGTACAGAGGCGGAGAGCTGGCGCTGGTGATGGGGGTGTCCCTGTGCCTCTGGGTGAGACGATGAAGATGCTGTGCGCTTATGGTCCTGGTGGCAGTGAAGGTGCAGATATTGCTGACGGTGAGCCAGTCTTGAGTGGATATGGCGCTCCTCATGGAGCTCGGAACACAGAAACTCGTAGACGCACACATCGACGAGGTCAATTGTGCTGTCTGCTGTGGACGATACTGCCAATCGCCGTTAACCAAGTGGCGAACAGCAGAGGTAGGCCTTGGGTTGAATGGGACAAGGCCGTGGCACAAGTCCGAACCAAGACGCACGCGTCTCGAAGCATTCGTTTAGTGATCAGTAATCATACATGTGTTCAAATATCGAATGTCGAATATACTGTGCCGAATAGCCAATCATCAATTTCGTCGCCTTGCCGATTCAACCAAAAAGGTTATTTTCCATCGTAGTCGGCCACTACGATAGTCCTTGGGCCACACCGCAAGACATTCTCAGTATTGTCGCATTACGACTACAACAACAACAATAGCAAAAAGAGCCTCAACCATATTTATCCAGCCTTCCGCATCCGGGGTGCGTCACTCGCACACACACACACGCGCACGTGTCTTCTACGAACATGGCGCAGATGTCATCAAATGTAATGGAATACCCACCTTTACCGCCAACCTGCTGCAGTATATCTATAAAGTAGATGCATAATCTTATCAGATGGTAGGGAGGTATTACTCCACAATCAGTGTCTGCGCCTGTCGTCTTCTGCTATCGTCCACGATATCGCTCATATCAGGATGCCAGTGCCGGCCTCCACTATCAGTCTCCCGCCTGGCTTGCCCCGATTCCATTTTCCATTCATTGTGGAGTGCGCCCAAATACAAATCGTCCATGTTTCCATTTCGTTGTTGGCCTAATCTACTGCACTCCCACCCTCTCTCTCTCTCTCTCTCGCTCGCTAAGCTTGGTTGACGCAAGTCGCCGGCCTTGCGTCGTACCCTCGCATATTTGCGAATGAACGAAGCAACGTAGCTATATAGGTAAAGCAGCGGACGCTGCTCATCCAGGTCGCTCCCCATAGGTGGACTCGTCTGCCGCGCCTGTACGGGCCGGCCTGTCCTTGCGTGTTCGCTTGCTCCTCGATACTGCTCCACTGCTGCTCGAGGTGGCTCCACTGGCGAGTGTGTGATTTTCCGCCAGAGATTCGTGGTTGTCGCTTCGCATCCGGGACCTTACGGTCATCTACCTCTCGCCGGTGGCATTTCGTTTGCGTTTCGTATTGACAATTGTCGTCACTTGGCTCACCTTGTTTCGACGGCCTTAGGGCAGGAGCAGTAGCAGCAGTAACTCTATCGGCGTCAGCGGCTATCGCCGTACACGTGCGCGACACGGAGCGAGGGCAAACTTATTTTGTTGTTACTGGATCGATCGTCGTCGCCCCGCTGCTGTTGCAACCATTGTCAGTGTCACCAGCAGCAGCAGCAACAGCAGCCGCCGCCGCCGCCGTTGCTGGTTAGTTCCGCAGTGATTTGCCAGCCTACGGGTGAGGCGGCGGACGGCTGTTCGTTATCATATCTGTGCTCCACGACGGCAGTTAAGCAGGCAGCAAGCGAGCGTCGTACTGACGCTAGCTGGCCTCGCACTGTGATCTATCACTGCGCGCAGGCACGACACAAAAGTCTACCTACCGTCACTATTATACATCATTGGACATCATCAGCATGAACAGACGCTGTCAGCCACCGCCGGCATGAGGGGGCAGAGAGGTTAGCATATCATAGTATGTCTGACACTCTCGGTCCGTCCATCCGTTCGACCGCCTGCAAGTCGATCTGATTGTTAGTCTCGTCTGTTTGTGTGCGCGTCGCCATACGGCCGCTGTGGGCGAACGCCTTGAATCTAACAGCCCCACATAACAGCAGCAGTTGCCGCAGCAGCAGCAGCAGCAGCAACAGTATTTATAAGAGCCACGAGCCGACCCGTACAGCGAGAGCCGGGTTGCCTGATAGCAGGCGCAACAGCGGCCGACAGCTCCAGTGAATACTGCAGCCGCGCTTACTGGCGTGACCTCGAATCGAGCGGGACCGTTCACTGACGACCACTGATGACTACGCTCAATGCCGCTCTTTCCGCCGTCGTTGTCGCTGCCGCCGCCGCCGCTGCTGCCGGGTAACAGCAATGGTGTGTGGCCTGTTTGCCATAGTCTACGTGAGCCTACCCAGTGTCAAGGTTATTGAACGGGTCAGGACGGCATGTGTCAGTCACAGAAGGGAGAGCTGTACAGAGATACAGAGGCAACGAGACCAACTGCTCGATGATCCACAGTGATTCTCCTCCTCACACGAGTTTGGGACGGGCGCGGTCGTGTCAATGTCTTATACTCTCCATAAGAAATTGCTGCATAGTTGCCGCCGTCCGTTACAGGGTCCACTGGAAGTGCTGGTATGAACCACATATATACATCGGTGTGGCCGCACCACCAGCAGACGTGTTTCTTTTTCTTATTGATCAGCCGAGACGACGACCTTCGTTGGCTACCAACTCAGTCGTCATGAACCAGAGCGCATCGGTCAGTCGGTCGGGTTATAGTCTCGTTCAACTCGTAACTCGTTTTTGTAACACCGGATGCTGAAATTCGAACAGAAGCCAGTCATATTCCCGGCCGTCCTGTGACAGGATGACACAGGATATGCCCAAGCTTGGAGCGAACGTGCGCCCGCCAGAACGATCTATGAACCGTGAGAGAACGATGCCACCAGCAACGCTTTTTCGCTTTTTACATAACGACATGGGACTCGCTGCCGGTCAGCCACCAGCACCACCACCACCACCACCCACTACACCTAATCCATTGCTCCATCTTACCACCAGGTGATTTGAACAGCTTTTCGCATTACTTTGGTCACAAGGCGTCACATGGGGGCTGACATGCACATGATGATCATGTGAAGTGCCGACAATAATGGGGCAAGCGTACGCGAGCATGCTTCGATCAGCTCTCCAGCCTCGTGATCCAGCAGTCGGCCGATGTGAGCGCTGCGTTTGGTATTACCTCAACGGCATGCGTCATGCTGATACTGGTGAGAGCGTGCTGCCGATCGTCGTTCGTCTGCCCACCGCGTGTATCCATCACAGTGATGAGGGGAAAAGAAAATTTCGATTGAACTGGCTGAGTTTTCGCCTCTCTCACCTTTGGCAGTAGATTTATTTGAAAATACTGCCATTTCCTCGTTCGTCTCTCTCTCTCTCTCCTTACTCTCCTGACAGCCCCAAGTATATTTGTACCATAATTATGGATTTGCTATGATGTTCAGTATGCATAATGACGTTGATAACTTCATGCGGATACGATTCATGAATCAATTAATACTGATGTCTGCTATTATATTCACTTGTGTTACAGCATAATCGCATGTTGCTGAGATGTGACAGGTCACATGTGCAAGCATTGTTATACCAAGATGCTGCTACCGTGCATGTTTCTAATTTGATATACATATATTTTTCCATAATCATCGTTGTTTTTGTAATTAATACGACTACTATTAGTATTATTGTTGTTGTTATTAGTGCATGCACATGTTGTACATGGGCATGCTGTAATAAAATCATCATTTGCTAATTCGTAATTCGGACTCGTTCCGCGATCCGAAACAGTTGCGAGCAAAGTGACAACAACAAACCAAGAATCGCTCAGCCTTCGGTGGCGTCCATTTATCTATGTTCTGTTTATTTTTTAAAGATTTTGTTCTAGACAAAACGATCTATTATACGAACGGACACGTTAACCATGGCCGAGCTAACCCTGTCGAGCTGCGATTAGCTACACTCATTACTGTGATTATCGCCCTTCGTTGTTACGTTGTTGTTACTGTTCATGGTGCTGTTGTTGTTGTTGTTGTTGTTAACCGAGGCGGCCGTGAGTCGTAGTCCGCTACCGCAACACGACGGCGCCATCGGCCGCCGACGCCATCATGGTCACACCGACACTGTCTCCACGTGCCGCGGAAAACACGGTAGTTGTTCAATCCCAGCTGGAGCGGCAGCAGCAGCAGCAGCAGACCTAGCAATAAGCGTCAGTGGGCGAAAGTGCGCTTGGCTCTGGCCGGCCGCAACGGAGGGCGCTGCAGTATATTTCTAAGCGTGTGTGTGTCTAGCTGTTTACATCCCGCAGTTGAACATGAACACGCGGAATGGCCGGCGGCTGTGAGTGTGAGAGAGAGAGTGTGGATTCAGTCAGTCAGGTCAGTGTTGTGTGTTTTGTGCCGGCAGCGGCGGCGGCGGCTACTCTTGCGCATACTAGAGAATACTACCGATGGCGTTGCTCCAAGCCCGTCGAGTGCAGCGGCCGAATGGGCGAGAGAGAGAGACGGGTACGGATCTCCGCGAGACTGACTCACTGACTGACTCTGAGTGAGTTGAACTCACGGCTTGTGGCGGGCTGTTGCCTGTTGCTGTTCTCGACGCGACCAACTGCCAAGAACAGCAGTGAACAGAGCAACGACAGACGACTTGAGTGACCAAGCTGCTTGAGCAGGACCGCCGTAGTCGCAAACGCACGCTGAATAAATGAGGGCGCATCCAAGGGGAAAACTAAACGCATACACAGACACAGGTTACTGTCGATTTATTCATGCTCAGCTGACAGAGTTCCAACTAGCGGTGGGTAGTAACTGCAGTACTTGTCCCAACCAGCAACATTGGAAAGATTCAATGCAGCAGCGTGACACTGTAGATGGACAGATACAGGTCCGCAATAGACGATATTCAGCCATACTGTGCCAGCTATAATATTATGGTCACGATAGATGAGGCAGGCGTGAAACGGGAACGAACGCACGATACGATGAGTGATGTGTAAAATTGTAAATTGCGATTCCAATACTGGACTAGTCTATACATATTTATATATATATATATATGGACTAGTCTATATATATATATATATATATATATATATGGATACACAGGTTAGTGTACGTTCCGAATGGCGGATGATACAACGCTGCCAAGCTAGTCTAGCAAAAAAAAAAGACGTGAAAGCCCCATGGTAAGAACGGTTTGTCTTCTCATCGGGTCCCTCTCGCCTAAGCTTACTGTACCAGTACTGCTGTTGGTGCTAACCGCTTTGCCGAGCGATGCCGGTAGAGAGTACCATGGCCCTGGTTAGTTCCTTCACTGTTGCCTTCACTTTTTGTTTCTCGGCTTCGTCGTCGTCTCGTGCTTGCAACCGAGAATAATATAGCCTCTCTCTCTCTCTCTATCCATCTATTTCTTCACGTCCATGAATCGGTCGTTCCGCATTTCTTTGCCTGATCGCGGCACCACGGCCGGCACCACTGCCGCCGCGGTTACCGCTATAGCTTCTGCTGTGGCTGACCAACAGCAACGCACGATGGCAACAGTATAGAAAGTGCTCTGCTCTGCCTTGGCACACGCCCAGAGAACACTATTCTTTACATCTCTATCGCGAGAGAGCGTCTGTTTTGGATCGTTCGGTAAACCGGCAGCGGCGAACCATTTTTACATACAGTCTGCCTAGTATACGTGTGTGTATATATATATATATACGCGAACGAGACGACGAAGCAAAATTGACTAGACATAGCCTGCAAGGGTTGCTGAGGCCCTTGGACCTCTGTTGTATATTCTGGGTGTTGTCGTTAAAGGATAACATTGTGATAAAATTGTGTTACATACTCTCGAGAGTGGTTCGGTTAGGTTGTTTTGGTATGCTGAGCCCGTCTGCGTATGCACGTACCTGGCACCTAATAGATCGTAGCCGTCTGTTAAGCTGTTAGCTAACCAAGCTCGGTAACTGAGGTGCTACTGTCAAAAGTATTCAACAACGAAACAGTCAGTAACTTCGAAGTATCACGCAAATGCATTCCACATCGCTATAACTAAAGGATTACCTCTCATAGCATGTCGAACCGGCCTCGCGGCGCGTGGATGGTGTATCCGACGAAACTTAGTGTCGAAAATTTCCCAAGAGTCAATGTCAATGTTCGAATGTTGATGATGTCGAAGTCACACGGACACCGAGGGGCAAATACAGACAGAGGCTCACACATATGATTGATTTCTGGCAGTTGCGTCGTCCAACTTCGCCCTCTTCATCGAACAACTATGATGTGATTTGCGTTAGGTTTTTTTGTACTTTGACACCCCCCGTAATACTAAATGGGCTAGCGTGGTTATCGGAGACACTTTGCATCGTATGACGTTTACGTGCTGGGCTTTGTTTCGGCGAATTTCTCGTCAACGGACCTCAGTTGGCCTTTTCTGTAGGTCTGGTTCGTTGCCTTCGTTCGCATCTTCCTGGCGAACACCGCAAGGTCGCAGCAGCTCGTCTACAATATATATATATATATATATGTAGGCATTTAATAGGGAGGGTTTGTTGAAACTCATTTGGCGGCCCACTAAAACCAGCCTTGTTCCTTCACTCGAAGTGTCTTAGCTCAGCAGTGTGCTCGTCTCTGCTTGAGCATATTTTTATTGTGCTCTAGCCGTGGGACTGATCGTTATATTCGTCATATGATCCCTCTCAATTAGCATTGGTAATCGCTAATCACTTTCCCTCCATAAACGCTAATCAAAATTTTTCCCTCTGCTAACCACAGCCCAAAGCGAAGTATCGCAATTAAGGGTTGTTCCACCTCGCACCGAAGAGCGCGATGTAGACAGATGTGTCCAACATCTCCACGCACACACCCGCTATACTCGCGGGTTGACATGTGAGCCGTATTCATCAGCCTATACTCGTCTTCGAGACGTCCCCGGTATCAGCTGACTGTCGCCAGCTAGCCCGAGCTTTTGCCGTTCCATTTTTGTTACACGCGTGTCGCATTTCCGTGTTTCAACTCTCTATTCGGGCTCGGCTGTGGCAATAAAATACAGCCCGACGTCATCATCGCGGCAGGTTGGCGTTGCTCGTACGTCAGCAACGTCCGTCCACGTAGTAGTTCACGTCTCGTTGTCGTTTGGCCAACGATCGCGTCAAAAGCAGCAGCAGCAGTATCAGCGAAACCCAGCTCGATAGGTGTCATCGTCGTCCAACTTTAGAGCTTGCTCTCGCCCTGGTAACTGCTGCAGTCGCCACTCTCTGCTGTTGGCCGGCCCGACTTTGGCATTTTCCGTGCATGGGCGGCAGGTTCGCGTCCAGGTTGTCTAGACGGCGGCTGTCGTGCGGCAATGCGCGCTCCTCGTTCGTTCGTCCGTCCGTTCATTCGTTCACTGCATCGTGGCGGCACACTGATGCGACGCTATTGCCGCTTCGCTACCGCCGACCGCTGGCGATCGTTCGGCGCTCGCTGCGTTGTCATGATAAAAGCTGTTTAGCTCGTGCTTGCCGTCGGTCCACTAGGTCGGCAGGAATAGCAACTACGACAGAGTACGCGCCGTTTGTTAGCCAGCAATAGCAGCAACAGTAGCAGCGGCGGTGGTGGTAATACGTTCAACGAATGAAATCAGAGGCAACCTGAAACCTCATGTCTCTCTCGCTCTCTCTCATATATATATGTATACATATATATATATATATATATATCGGTTGTGCTGGCTTTAGTGATTTGACGTCGGCAACAAGCGACAACAGCAGCTAGAGCATGGCCACGGTCGTCGTTGTCGTCGTCGTCGTCGTCTTGGACAATGATGGTATTGCGCTCATCACATCTACTCGCATAGCCGGATAAATATTATACGTATCCGCTCATACGACATTCACACATGAGCAATGCGAAGCTGCACCGTGTCACAATCGCCAGCAGAGGGAACTCATCGAGGAAGGTCAGTGAAATAGCTGGCGGCAGTAGGTAGACCCAGTTGGTCGTTGCGCGAAGAAGACGGAGAGGAAGGCCGTGATATATTCGTGTGAAATCTCTGCTCGTCATTCTGCCGGTCTACGCATCATCCGCTCATAAGGAAAGTCCCTCCCTCCCTCCCTTGCAAACAATGGGATAACATGGTGTAACTCAGTAATTAGAAAAGAAAATGAGAGATCGAGAGGGAATAATAAAGTATACTGTCTCCAAATGATAGTATCGAAACATACATTACATTCTATTATACATGCTATATCACTGCTTGCCTGATCACCCCCGTTCGATGCACGTTCTCGTGAGCTGCCGCTCATCGCTGAACTGTGCTGTGCATGTCAACACAAATTCGGACTGCGTTTAACAATTCGAACATTTTGCATCTGTTGTTTGTTGCTTGTGCCGTTTACGTGGCATGGGGAAAATAGAGAATTATGATGAGGACGAAATTCAAACGAATTCACGTTCGAACGAATGATGTTTAAAAGTAGTCCTGCAGTAGTTTTCTTGCCCGGCTGGTAGCTGTTGTGGTGGCAGTATTAGTGTCAGTGCGAAGATGTAATGAGCGATCCCTGGACGTGGACGGCGATAGGCACGAACTAAAGAGAAAACGGCGATAGAACGAGTCGATGTCAAGGCAGCACCAGCAGGGGATTATGAGTAGGATCTGATCGACAATGAACAGGTGCTCCGATCTCGTTTTCTTGTCCAATGCTTTCTGTTGGACTCCTCGCTCACTGATAATTGCTACCAGTATATTACTATAACAGCTATCATTACTGTAGTAGTAGTACTATATTATACTGCAGCTATCACCAATATTACTAACTAATATGGAAACTAGCAACCGCCAATCTTGACGGACAGCTGGCTCTCTCTCTCTCTCTCTCTCTCTCTCTCTCTCTACATGTCTATGTGTTTGCTTGGCTGTGTCTGCCGCACCGAGTACCGCATGCACTGAAGGAAACGACATACGCTGATCCGCGTAGCGATAGTACCACCAAAGCCAGAGCAGTGTGCATATGTATGGCGTGTATAGGCAGCCACGTGCGGCCACGATAGCCGGTCGTTTGGCGGCGATAGCCGGCGGATCGTCTCGGTTAGATTGCGTTCACTAGATATTCGTGCGGGCACTGGTACTATAATTCAACAGATGCCATACCACAGATGCTGCTGCTGCTGCAGCCGCTGCAGCTATAGAATACAGCAGCGATCGACGACATGCACACTGGTAACTATTGCAGAAGCTACTGCTTGCTGCAGTGGCTGGCGCCAGTTCACTGGCGGTCGCCACAGTCAACAACGGCCAACAGCCTAGAACAGCGGCGGCGGCGGCGGCGGCAGCATCGCCGCCGCCGTCGGTATTAGCATCAGAGACAGTAGTGGCAATGTGAACATCATCGTCGGCAACAGGAGCACACACTGCTGCTGCTGCTGCTGCTGCCGCAGTGAAGTGAAGTCAGTAAACCCATCAAACATGCGCCAGAGAGCTCAAGCGAAGGAGAGGGGTGCGCCGGGGCTGATCGTTTGCCGTGGCATAAGCGGTATCAGAAGCCGTGCGCCGACTCGACTCGGCCTGTTTGTTA
Source organism: Stratiolaelaps scimitus (assembly GCA_019614645.1). NCBI lineage: Eukaryota > Metazoa > Arthropoda > Arachnida > Mesostigmata > Laelapidae > Stratiolaelaps > Stratiolaelaps scimitus. The sequence goes on along the minus strand of JABWDB010000008.1, from coordinate 3,061,982 downwards.
CTACAACTACTATTACTACTACTACGACTACCACTATGCGAAGAGACCAGTGCAACTAGCACCACGACAATGATAGAACTTGCGACGTTGGCACCAGCAGCATAAGGACCAGCAGCAGGGCAGCACCATACTGGGGACGATGGCAGTAACTCGTCGCCGTTGCCGGTAACAGCAACAACAGTCAGAAATAGACGGCAGCAGCGGTGAATACTATCAGCAGTGACTAGCAGCGCCAGGCCACTGGAATCGACAGGGAAAGAGAACGAGGGAGAGAGAGAGAGAGATCATATATATACACATATATATATATATATATATATATATATATCGGGAGAGACAGAGAGAGAGAGTATGGGGGAGGGGGCCAACAGAACAGCGCATACGCAGACGCGACGCAGTAACAACAGCAACAACGTCGAACGACGACGTCAAACAGCGGACGAATATAGCGGGGTATTGCAGAAAGCGAGATGGAGAAACTGATCAGGAAAAGAAGATAGATTGATAGATGGGTGGATACAAATACAGATGCGTAGATAAAGTGAAGAGCATGGGCAAACCGGCCGACGAAATGGTAGACACATTTCCATCTAGCCGCAGCTATTATACCTTTACAACTGCTCGCCACTACTGTGACAACTGCAACGAATACTGGAACTGGAAGAGGACTACTGTTAATGTCGGTGCCGGCTTCCGTTCTGTGTTGATGGCCTGGCTGGACGTCATCAACGCGAGAGGCCACGGCTCGTTCTTGCCTTGTGTATCTGAGTCTCTCTGTGTGTGTGTGTGTTCTTGTATGTATCTATTGGCCTGTACATGGATTCGCTCTTGGCCTCTCCCAGTAATGTATAATAGTCGCACCATGCTAGATTGGCATAGCAGTTTCTGGCCCTCGAACACATTCACGTACAACCAGCCTGCAAACACGGGGTGGCAGCGCAACTCTCTATAGCTGCTGTACTTGTTGATGATTCTAATATAAAGGAGAGTCGGACAGAGAGGCATGGAGCCGATCCGATGTTCGCCCTGTCGACCGTTGCCGGAATGTGCCGCTGTCCGACAGAAGCGGCAATACACACCGACCATAGAGGCATGCCACGCTAGCAAACAAAACGGAATTATACTGGGACCGCATCAGCACCGGTTCTTTCACCGGTCCCGGACCCATCCTGAACACAGCTGCAGCGGCATCGGCGCCTACCAAGAAGAGTTCGTCTTCGATGGCGCTCCGCACTGGAACTGCACTGGTCGACTGTGAAACAGTAACGATAACACGACAACGACGAAGACGACGGCAAGATTAAGCAGAGACAGAGAGAGAGAGAAAGAGAAGAAAAAACGCCGAAAGAAAGGGATCGAACGTCAGAAAGCGAACAAAGAGAACCAGCAGAATAAAGGGGTATAAGATACCGCACAGAGGACGATGATGCTGATGATGACGATATCCCATCAAGACATCGTCGTTGTGCTTGGCAGTTTTTTTTTCTCTTTCCATGGTTGTACGGCTGCAGTCTGCTCAGCCCTGGGCATGTGACGTCTGCTGCGTTTTAACGAATACAATACAGATATATGTCCATACGTTTGGTTGTCACGTAGATGAAGCGAGAGATTTTGAGAGATGCCGTAAGCGGCGATAGCAGCTGCTGCTGCTACTGCTGCGGCGGCGGCGGCGGTGGCTGAGCGAGGAGCTATGCGCCGCGATGCTACCAGGCAGGTCCACAGAATACAAAAAGCAAGTAGCAGCAGCAGCTAACCGGTGGGGTAGGAGGCTCGGGGGTGGGGGGGTCAGGAAAGGCAAAAAAAAAAATAGAATAAGTCGAACAGCTTGGCGAATTTGCCGACTGACTGGCGTTGGTTGACTTCGTCCGCTGTGTGTTCCTGCTTCTATGGCCGTACGGATTAGACCCACATGCATCGATACGACAGAGACGCGCCGCCAGCCCCGCTAACAGCCGATGGTAGACATATCAAATAATCATGACAATAATAACAACGCGGATGGCCCGCCGACACCGGCACGCGCAGTCAAAGGCATTCCCGCTGGATTTGCATCACATAACGATGTCAATACTCCCACCGTCACCAATAGCGTTGATACGACCGCATGGCGTGTCGCAGCCCTCCGAGACATTGCACATCGGGCGGCTCAGTGGCCGCCGATGGTGGCTATAGTGGACAACGGGTGTACGTCCTTGTATTTGACAACTGTCCGATGTACGCATGAATGAGGGAAATGTTTGAGGTTAGAGATCTAGGTAGCATTATGTGTACGATCCAGGTGTGGGTCACATCGGTGGGTTGATGAGAGAGTGGGTGGACGTTTGCGGCTAAAGGCTACATTAGTGCTTGCATATTTAGTATTGTACGCTGGGGGGGGGGCGAGCGTATGGCGGATACGCGTATGGATAATGCCCTGGGTCGCAATGTCTATCATCGTTCATGTGCAGTGGCAAGGATGATGATGTATTTATTGTATCATATACGAGGCAGGCCAGACAACCAGACTTGCGATGACTTAGTCGTTTGGTTCCTCTTTGTTTTATTTCCACATCAACCATGCACTGTGATTTATCTACGAGATGTTACGGTGACGCGAACAAAGATAACTCGCGTATCAGAAGGCACCCCGCGCGGAACGCCACATCAATAATAACTGGTTCAGCAGCAGCAGCTGCAACAACGAGTGGTCCTGAAATAAACGATATATAACGATATATATATATATATATATATATATATATATATATATATATATATATATATATATATATATATATATATATATTGCGGTGGTTACAAATTGTTTATCATTGATTTATAACTAGAAAGAGCCGCGAACGGTTATTATAATGGTCCTCGAGCAGTGACACCGTCATTTCTCGTGGTTGCCCGGTCAGCTCAGGCACGGATACAGAGTTGTTGCGTGCCGACAAAGACGGACACGATCTGAAGATTGAAATATCCTTGCCGCAATTGTTGCCAGGCGGCAGTTGTACGAACGGTTCCTCACCGCTACAAATATGCATTGGCGCCGCCGTGGCGTGTTATATGATAAGAACGCCGATGCCTACGGCGAGCAGCCGCACCGGTCATAGCTTTTTGCCTCGGCAAACCCGTGTTGACTGACCACCATTGGCACCAACCAACTCTGTTAACAACTCTGATAGAGCTGCTGCTGCTGCTGTCGCCGCTCCTACAGATTGCTTTTCCCCTGTGATATAATTTTCCGCGCTGTATCGTGCGTCGGCTCGGTCAGTGAGAGATTATATATTGGACTGCGGGATTCCGTCTAGGGTTTGTCAACGCGATTTAGTCAACGTGCGAACAGAGGAAACGGAATTCCGCCGACGGACAACGAACGTAGGCTGAGCGGTGGCACGGGGGATGGAGGCTGCCGTCGACGATGAAGGCGGAACGCCATAGAATCATCCTAACAGTGTTCAGTGCCGCAGTGCGCGGTCTCATAAGAAAGATAGGATTGAAGGAAGGGTAGTAGCGGGTCGTGGACGTGGCTCCTAATATCAACAGCGACGAGTACGAACAAGAACAGCAACAATCTCTCAGTGTTCGAGCCTTCAAGGGGGCGGAGACTGGAGGGTGGACAGGTATCCTACAGTAAAATGCGTTAGGCAATCATCGCTTATCGTCCCCTATATATGTACGTAAGCTTAGTTCAGTGAATGCGACTAAGGCCGAGTGGCTGTGTTAAACAAGAGATTAAGGATGAAATTACTACGTATGTATAATTCGAAAGCAAACGCCGAGACGGTAAACACTAGCTTTTAGCAGTGGGAGAACAGCGTGAGAATCGATTCAAAATGAACACCGTCGCGGCGTCGACAACCACAACAGCAGCAGAAACAATAACAACAACCGCCTCCTCCTCATCTACTGCTGCTAGTGCAAAGGAGCGAGGTTTCAGTGCGAGGAGGGGCCACACTCAACGACACATAGCATTTATAATATTATAATATATTGACTTCGTACTTTGAACGCTCTCCCTTCGAATGCGCTCGAAGTCCACTTCACTGCGGCCGGGACTGATATCGCGATCGTGTTGTGGCCAATCCGATTCCGTTGGCCAGTCTGTTCCTTGTGGTCGTTCCTCCACTGTTGGCGTTTTCTGTGCTCTGCGCTTTCTGTAGCGTTAGTCGTCTGTCGAACACCGCTGATAGTGGATGTTCGACATCTCGTAGAAATCAGACGGATTCGTTCGCGGGAATCATGTTGTCTGACACGCAAAATGGTTCATCATCGTCATTCAGTTAATATACGGGGCCTGACCGCAATGGTCGACATCGTTGAATACCATCGTATGTAATGAGCACCGTTTGTGATGATGACACCTCCCTTGGAGCAGCCAATAGGACAGGGCTCTTCGTGACCGAGGACACGAACTATTTGATATAGAGTAAAGCTGTACAGCAAGTACGGCAACGGAGCGAGTTGCAAATGATACTCTTTGTACGATGATTTCGAGTCTATTATTTTTTTATAATGACTGCTTCATTTCGTTAGTTGTCTTAACAGTGTAGCCCAATTGCTCTTTGCAGTCAACAGGGGCATGTCATTTCACGGGGATCGAACCTGCAACCATGGCGTTCCACAGCTAGTGCCTTAGCCTCATGCATTCAGTTCAAGCTACCGCGAAGCCAGGCGAAGTGGCAAACCAAGTGTTGTTGTTGTGATGTTTACACAACGCTTATTTTATCGTACAATATTATTAGTTGTAGATATTGTAGCAGCGATCTTTGGTCCTGCTGGCTGCTTGCTAACTCCTGACGTAAACTCATAACTCAGTGCGCGCTTCAGGTTGCGCGCTTCGTGGCGTCGCATTTCCGCCTCTGTACTTCACCTCTACGGGTATCAAATACAGTCGTGTTCGATAGTGTATTACACCTATCATAGCTATAAATCGAAATGCCTGGGTAAACAGGCAAATGTATATATATATATAGATATACTTTATTAGTTAATCGACAATTGCCTACTGCATATCGGACGCGCGATGTCCATGCCTGACGCGATCTCTGTAGCAATTTACGATGTTGCCTAATTCGTCGACCCGTCCCGCTCTCGACTACCCTTTACGGGCTATGTACTGGACAATCATTTTGTGTTGGTATCGCTTTAACCGCATCGAAATTTATGTCCTGGCGCACTCTCGACTGCTTCAGCAGTTTTACTCGTGTACCTGCCATGCGACATCATCTCGATGTCTGCACACGCTGCCGCGTTATTCCTGTCTCTTCACCTTTTTAATGGACGCCACCGCCGCCACTATCGCTGCTACCCTTGATCTTGTCCGTCTGCCTCTATTCGACCTGCGTGGCCCAATGATGATACACGGACACCCCGCCGCCGCCGCCACCCGAGTGGTTCTGCAACAATAACAATGCGCGACGAGTAGCCTCCTAATCGCCGCCGACCCGATGCAATCCGATGCTAATCTATCGATGATGACATCGAACTAGTACGTGCTATCGAATCAGAGATAGCTGCCCACCCCACTGCCTACCCATCTCTCTCGTCCGTTCTCTGTCGCCTGTCAGTGGCGGCCCCTGTTGATTCTGGTCTCTAACCACCGCTCTTGTCATCGTCACCTTCACCGCGTGGTCACCGTGTTCCCCTTGTGAAAGACGATCGGACGGTCGGTTGGCAGAACGGCACTGTTTCAGCTTCTGTTGCCGGCTGTTCTCCCATTTCTCTGCGCTGCTGGTGACACGGGTCTTGTTGCCGTTATCGTTATGTGTTTCTGCTGCCGCTGTTGTTGTTGCTGTTCGATCCTATACTCGTATATAGTGCTTGTCAATTATGGCTGCTGCTGCTGTTGCTGAGCCACCCTCCGCTGCTGCGGCTGCTACCGCTGGCGTACCAGTTGCTAGTGATTATATCGGCAATCTCGGATTGTAATGACCGCGTCATGGCAGTTGCATAGTGTTCCATTGTCGTGTACCCCCGTCTGGTCTGCTCGGCTTCGCCTCGGCCCCAGACCGCTTATTGCCGTTGCTGACCGGTGTTGGTGAGCGTTTCTTGCTGTTGTTGTTGTTGTGGGTAGGACACGGCGTTGTTGTGGATGCATCGACGAACTGTTCGGTATCGTTCGTGTCAGCTAACGTCTGCGACTAAGTCACAAACAGTCAGATCAGCAGCAGCAGCAGCTATTATGACATATGTAAAGGAGTAGATTCGTTCGAGAGTAGACATCGGACACCGTTGACCCTGGCGGAGAGAACGACATGATTGTTCATGGGCTTCCTTCGAGGCGCTGGGTTACAGCATCATACAGATGCGCACGAGATTTTGTTCAGATCGATATGCGGCGGAGGCAACAGTGATAAAAAGAACAACATAACCCTTCCTATGGGTCATGAACTATTCCTCCGGCTTGGAGAGGATCGCTCCCATGCTATACTCGCTCCCACACATGTGCTCTGGGTCGCTGTAGTAGTTGAGATGTCTACTCAATGGACAGCTCATTTGTTGATTCTCGGTTGCCGAGCCCGGCCGGTTCTAAAGTCATCGTTAGAAATATCAGTAAGAAGTTACTGTGCAAGACGAGCAAACCCGTTGGACAACTGATGAGCTCTCTCTCTCGCACTATCGTTAGCAGCAATATCAGCGAATTTTGCCTTCGGTTGTAATGTTGGCAATAGTAAAAAATCCTGTCTACAGCTAATATCCTATAATAACCCTAATACTATATAATCGCCATAATATTAATCCTATTAATCTAGGCTGTCAGTATGCTGATAGTGAGAAAAAAATGCCCATGTTGATCATGAGTGTTTACCGGGCGGTGCAATTCAGAATCGCCCATGCGAGATACAATGACGGTAATGGGACAAATTATTATCCTTCACCACCCGTATTGAAGCTGACACTGTCACAACCCGTCGCGGTGATAATTTCATTGATCGAGTGTGTGTTGTCGCTGTCACCGCTGCTGCTATAGACCCTGCTCTGAAAGAAGTTATTAGCTGCGATAGAATTTGACGATATTTTGAAATTTCACATACATGTGCCTGTGGTCCCATTGACTGCTCAGTTCAGATTACACATTGCCGTAGGCGATAGGCGCGATGGCGAAGCCACGTATATATATATATATATATATAATTGTGTGTGCATATATATATAATATATATATAGTAGTACATGCAATCAATGACTGTGTTTTTGGCGACGATGTTAGCCACTCTACAACGGTAGATGGTTGTTGTTGTTGTTGGTTGTTGTTGTGGTCGTGCAGTCGCCGCGAGAGGCGTGTGGGTGCGTTTTACTTCCAGTTTCAGTTAATTTAAATGGTTCATGACTCCTATCCCATACGCGTGAGTGCCTTCTTGCTTGCCTTTTTGCGTACGTGCATGCGTCAGTCGGTGCATGTGTGTTCGTGCGTACAGCTGACCGTCCGTCCGTCCGTCAGGCCAAGCTGCTAGCGGTGTGATTTTGTCGGGTCCATCTGCGGGCACGCATACATCATCATGCCACCCATCATCATTCCATCCGTATGAATCCGTCCGTATACTGGTAGTAAGTGGTATGGCCCCGGCTGGAGCGGACACCGAGTGTTTGCCGAAGGTGCAGCGTTTGCTGGCGTTCCCAGCTGCCAACTGCGTCTACTGCCGCCGGTTCACCAATGCGGCCGCGCTAGCCTCCGCCGCCGCCACAGCAGCCGCCGCAGCAGCAGCAGCAGTACGCGTACTGAATATCAACAAGTGGACGAACTGGACGGGGCTGCGGTGCCGACCGAGCGGCCAGACTAGACGCAACTAGATTCAGCTGCTGTTGCTGCTGCTGCTGCAGCAGGAGCCAGAAGGGTGAACAACCTGTGGCGGATTGGATTGAATCGGTCGCTCAGCGGCCATCCAGATGGGGACGGTCGTCACCTGCATACGGCCACAACCGCGGAATTAGCGCGGGAGAGGCAACGGAACAAACACTCGGACGACTGATAATGATTCGGCCAAATTCGATTATTATTTCATTTTTGAACAACAGGATTGCGTGGTGGTGACAGCCTACCGGACACCCTGTCGCCAACTGCGATACTGATTATTGTATAGATTAAGACGCACCATTTTGATGAAATAACTTCTCAAATATTTTACAGATAGTGTTTCTCGTTGTTCGGATCAATATAGAACTGTGATTTAGATCAAGAGCGGCAAGGCCACTCTGGAACATGTGTTATCATTATTATTATTATTGTTAGTACTCGAATTATCGTCATAATTCGTCAAATCCTCGATCTCGTTCTATGAACTCTCGCTGTAGCACTATTCCACATGGCCTACACAAACTCAAAGTCAAGACTTACCCTGACTCCCCCGCCAGCGACTCACTGTCCACCTCTTGCGATCGTTCAAATCGAATGAATTTAATTTATTTTAGCCAAACGTCAGTTACTGTTCCCATGGCACTTGCGCGAGGGTGGGTGACAATCGTTGCAAGGGAACAGCAAGACGGATCATGGCTGTGTGACCCGATCGGCTGTGAACGTCTGAGATGCAGGGGATGATGCTTTTCGAATGCGATTGTTATTATAGATGGTGTGTGCTTGTTTTTTTTTCGATGCTTGCTAATGATGCGATTTGATAGAGCGAACTGAAATGACACGGATGCGTTGAATGTGTTGTAGCTACGGTGCGAGCTCGCTACCGCCAACTCAGCCATTAACGTCCTTGCAAATGGCAGAGAAGGATAGATGTCCATACTATGGTGTGTATGTGGGGTATTCTTGTTTTTTTTTTGTTACAATAGTTCTCCTCGATCCGTTGCTCCCGCCGACAAGTCATTCATCAAAGCTTTGGTGAGAGCGGTACGAGGAGCAGCAAGGCCGAGAAAATCTTGTGCTTACCCTTCACGATATATAGCGTAGACGTATGTCGATTGAGCTTTAATCTCCACTATATAATACTATCGTGTGTAGTAATTGTCGAACAATGTTACGCAGCGGTCTACGCCAATGTTTCCTGAGTTAGCCTGAATCGGTGGCTTCCGTGAACGCAATGACCTGCCGAAATCACTGGCCGCTTCGAAACGCTATCCGGGCAGTTGTTGAGTTGGCCGCCACCGTCTACCAACCCAAGAGCTTCCACTTCATCCTCACCTCGCGTGCGATTCACTTCGCAGTTTTTCTCAGCCTCCCCGTCCGTCCCCCCCTGAACGACGGCCACACACGGCTGCTTATCGCGCTGCTCCTATTATATAGCGTCAATGACGCCCACACCGGTTATTGTAGCGAGCCTCCGAGTGACACCACGAGTAGCCCTAGTTCATTGTGAAGAGCGATGACGACGATGAACCGCATCGATGTCAGATGTGGATTGATGTCATCGTACTGCAACTGCAATGCCCAGTAACTGCCCACGCCCCATCCAAGTTTTGTGCTGCGAGCGCAGCAACTCATATTAATAATACTGGACCGTATTTTAACAGCACAGCAACACATAGCATTTCAAATCGTTTAATAGTATATTACAGCTAGTATGGGTGCACTACTCGCACGACATGGCAACGAGGCGTTCGTCAATGCTCGCGCCGGCCACCCAAGCATAATCGCTAGCTTGTGGTGACTAACGGCTTAACTACTACCGCCAATGCGATTGTTTACGCTGGCGAGCATCGAGCAAGAACCAAACATTTGTATCTCTCTCTCTATATTGAGGTGTGTGTGTGTGTGCGTGGCTGCCTCCTCCGTTAGCAAGCGAAGTAAGGCTCTAATCACTTGACAGGTGTCAGACAAACAAACAGACGAACGAGCGAACGAACATATAAATGAACCCGGACCGATAGATCGACAACAGGCATCCTGAACTGACGGCGATGAGTGCAGTCGCCTGTGCTGATCAGGTTATCCCTCTAGCTAATTATGGTCTATCGTGTTTGTCCATGCTTTATGGTAACAGGCGCGCGGTTGCGTAGCCGCCGATGTCTCCGACTCAATATGGATATCATTGTGATACCTATGCAGGCTCGTGTTCGTTACATTGCTGCTGCCGCTGTCGGCCGGTGCTGAATTCTGCGGGCCCTGCTGCCACTGTGGCCGCTTCGGGTGCCGCCGTCTCAGCAAAACATGTCATCTAACGATAAGCGGTAGATGTTGAGGTGACTAAGGGCCGTAATCGAGCTGGCAAGCCGCTGCTGCTGCTACTGCTCAAGCAGTGGCCGGTGCTCAGACCAGACATAGATTACTGTTTTTTTGTGTTCTCATCCCTTCTCTTAACAGACATACACTATTACTACTATTACTACTGCCACTGGTATTGTATTGCTGCTGTTTCTATTCCAGCTTTTGCTGCTGCTGCTACTGCTGTCGTTATTCTTGTAATCGTTTTTTTTTCTCTCTAGCCAACTTGTTAGTTTGTAGCAATCGCCGAGTCTCGGCGAGCGCTCGCCGTTGTTGTTATCGGCGAAGTAACTCTACTGCAGAGTCGCTAGACCCGCACCGGCTTAACCATACCCACAGGCTGCAGTGCATATATAAGCACACGCAGACCACACACACACACACAGTAACCCTGTTAATAGAATATATTTACGAAAAACATATTGTCAATTTGCTGGCAGCGGGTTTATGTCTCTTTTTTTTTTTTTTTTTTTTTTTTGTTTTGGAACACACTGTAAAATGCATACGCACTGACCCCGAGCTTCACTCAAATGGTTTTCGCCCGAGAGTGTGGCCCATTGCTGGGTCCACTAAAAGCAGTGATGTCCATCCCCCAGTCATCCCCGGAACACAGCGAGCATTACTTCGGCGGGGGTTTATGTCTCTTGCCCTGCGAGTTCCGACGCCGCACCCTGACCTGGCTCTGTTCGCTGTTTAGCCTGAGTTTCCCGTAGTGCGATTCGTAGTGCAGATCTGGCGATCCGATCGTTCTCATTATCGTACGCCATCTACCGCTTTCATAACTAAATCATCCAGTAAGAAACAATTCTGTCGAACACCGTTGGACACCAATGTGTATGGTGTATGGTGGCGTCGGTTGGTGACGCCGCGGATACCATCACAGCCGTTGTCATGTTAACCCCCGCCTGGAAAATACGTCGAGATCGCCGCTTCAGACAGCTATCCAGGCCTCCCTCATTGTCTGATGCTTGTGGCTCGCGAGTGGTGCGCTACACACCACCACCGTAGTCACCACTGCGGTCGGCGTCATTGCCTTTAGCGTCCTTAGCGATCCGTCTTTGGCCGCTGGCGGCAGGCTTGAACCGTCGAGCACACAACAGAACGAGGCGGAGAGCCGGGAAAAAAAACACTTTCATGTGGATTGCTGCTGCTGCTGTAGCTGCTGCCGGCGCGACGATGGGCTCTGCGCCTCCTCCCCCCACCGAGATAACGTCTGTAATTCGCCGCACATAAATTTCCTTATGGCAGTGTGCTATTGTTAAAAACGAACAATTCTGTGTGTTCGGATATCTAGATAGTAATAACAGTAATAATCATACTAATAATAATAATAATAATTAATCATTATCATCGCCATAGTACTAACATCACTGTTAATGATTTCATCTCGCTTACAGGTAAGCGTATTGAGGGCAGCAGGGATGCCGCTGCGGCTCCACCGTCACGGGTCACCCCGCGCTCATGTTGATGATGGATCGGTGATTGGATAATGATAATTATAATGACGATGTTGATCAAGCGGGGGATGATTCGCGGAGAGAGAGGCCGGGGGTTGGGGGTGGCCGGAGAGCGGTCATCTCGTGTTCGAAATACACGCTGGAACAGCTCTAGCAGCTCGTGGATCCCAAGCAAGTTCAGGCATTCTCAGCCCACACATTCTCAGCGTCACACCTCGGCACTGTAAACGAGGTGAACTCTCTGTGAACGCGAATAATTTTTGTTCTTTAAAACGTTTTCTTGAACATGAACATGTTACCCAAATTATTATAGCGATTTTTCGTTCGTGTTTCCTGCTATACGTGATCTCTCGTAAGATTACTTATTCGACGATTTCATTATCACCGCGTACCTCGAGACTGCTTAGTGTTCAGTAATTGATTGTGTTCTAAACATGCTGACTGTTTCGAACACGAGACAGCGCTCCGCAGTACGGCTCAGACGACATTTGATTGCGTGTCGCTGCCGGACAGAAGTAGTCACTGAGCACCATCGATCTATTTGTCACAAGCGAGTTTCGCATATGAATGAAAGTTATATTTAGGGTCAAATAGGCATACTTGGCAACAATGCCCTGAGGTGTAACCGTCTTTGGACTGTGAGGAGTGAGTAAAGTGGGCAAAAATAAATGACATTTTATAGAGGACATCTCAGTGTCGCTCGTCCAAATTGGCTCACTGTGACAAGTTCCTGTAACGCAACTCGACAACGTTGTACAAACCCTAAATCAGATGTACGGGGCTCGTCTCATTGAATCGAAGTCCGCGAATTGAGCACATTTTTGTTTTTATTTCAATTGCTCATCCAGTCGACGGTTAAGCCCCGAATGCTACACGCCAAGGGATAACCCTGTTCGCGTGAGCAAATGCCTGACGTCAGATAAACTTCAGATGAAGTCTCAAGTCCCACGTATGGAGAGTTCGTTGGCTGTAGTCAGCCATTTGATTTCAACGTTCCGTCTCTGTCATCTTTATATTGAATTCACTGCTACCGATGAATTATTCGAGTGTTCGCTACTTGGAGAAGAGACACAAGCTACTCAATTTTTATTCGCGTGGGTAGGAACGACACTTGGTGTTCAATATGAATGAGGCTGCCGCTCCTCTTACTACTACTGCTGCTGCTGTTACTACCTAACGTGGTGTCTCTATGCTGTCGATAAGTGGCGAACTGCGCAGTGTACAGCGAACGCCTTGGGGTGGCCACGCACTACCGGTGAGGTAAAATAGAACACAAAGATCAGCGAAAGATATATATATATATATATATATATACTCATAAACATTGTCGTCGGATATCCTTTACTTAAAACGCGGATTTCCCTTTCGCTAATGTCTATACTGATGTTCCCCATGCCACCATGAGCAGCTCGCAGCGGAGAGCAGTCAATGATCAGCAAGGAACGCCGCCACCATCCGAGAATGTGAACATATAGTAACAACAAATAGGATAAAATTGAAAAATGCGAGAGAACAACAGTCGTGTCAGTTTGCGAGACACTGAAACGAAAGTGGTTTTAAAGGCGACGACGACGATGATCTGAGCAGCCACCATTCGGTTCCATGGCTGAGTGCCAAGATACGCTTGCTCATCGCCGGCGTCCGCCAGCCCTTTTGTGCAACCCAATCAACATCGACAATAATCATGATCGAAAATGGCACGTCCAAGAAAAATGCCGACAGCGACCACAGGGGACGAGCAAGAAAGAGAGAGAGAGAACACTGGCGTACTCGATCCCATACGATATCTTATGCATATATATATATATATATATATATATATATAATTCAATCGGAATTGTTTAACTTTCTCAAGCGAAGCAGGCGAAATTGATGTTAGCGGTTACTGTCGTCGGTACCCTTTGTCGGCAGGGGACGCCACGCAAAGTGGCTCCTCTTCTAGCTCATCAGGACGCACCACCATCGGCAACGAGGCCAAGAGCAGCCCACAACGGAGAAGAAATCCGAGGACTCTATGCAACTAGGAATGGAGTAAAGTCGACAACCACCTCTGTTCTATACATACTCTCAGCTTTGTGCTGGTTAAACAGTTTCGCATGATTTTTGCAAGTCTGAATCACTCACTGTTTATCTATCTATCAGCGTCGTCCGGTGTTCGCTCCGGATCGGTCACTCCTTTGCGGATTTCGTAGCTCAGTCGAGCAGGCAGATCTGGTCGTTCAGCTTTCTCTTTCGTTTTTCACGGTGGCACGCACGAGCCGAGCCCTTACCATACCATCATTATGGGTAGTACCTTCCTAGCGGGCCTAGCTAGCTACAGATTCTGTTGTTGGGCGTCGTTGTGCTTGTCTCATGCTTGCAGCAGCAGCAGCACTAGACAGCCGTCGCGGCCGGTTTACGATGTGTTCAGACGCAACAGCAGCAGCGGGCGGGTACGGGCTCTTGCAGGCAGGAGGAACACGTGCCCGTCACAACGGCTATTAATACTGGTGATGGTATCGGTAATGGTAGCCTCGACGACTTCGAGCCATTGCTGCTGCTGCTGATGCTGGTGTGTCTCCCCCCGGGGGCGTCGTAGGGGCTGGTCTTCATCTATCCCCTGGTTCAGTGTCTGACAAGACGAGCGGCGGCGAGAAGCTGGAAGCGCCTTCGACGGGCCCGCCGCTGTCAGCAGAGCGCAAAGCCGGAATGACTCTCGACGGGTCAGTCACTTCGGCGGCTTCGTTCGGGTCGTTCTTTCGTTTAGTTAGTAGCGTTCAACGTTCGCCGGCAACAGCAGGAGCCGCAGCCGGCGGCAGCACAAGCCAGCCACACACGTTCCAGTGTATAATAATAATAGTATGGTCTAGTCATCAGTGCACCTTCGCCCTCCCGCCACCTCCCTCCTCGCTGTGTCCAGTGTCGACGAGGCAGTTCGCGCTTGCAGTACAACTACACTACTACAACTACTACTACGTGTATTCTATACTGTGAAGCAACCACGCGCGGAGGTGAGGCATGGGACGCAGCAGAAACGATTTTTCTGTGTATCGTCGCTCACCGATGCTCGCCATATGTCTCGCTGCCTGACGGCGCTGCACCACGTAGCGATGGACTCGCAGCGGCTCTGGCTGCATTCGGCCGTTCGTGTTCGTTCGTCGGTAGGTCGGATCGACTGCCGTGCGTCCGTCTGTCCGCCCTATCAGTATGCACCATCGGTTAGTACGCTAATCTCGCGCAACGATACGGCCGGCGATATCGCCGGCCTCAAGCGCGCCGTAGAGCGCTGTGGGAACGCCACCACGGCGGCCGGCAGCTAAACCGGCTTGCTGGCGCAACCGAGCAGGGACAACCAACAGCCGCCGGCGAACGCGAGACGGCGGAGCGGCAGCGGACGACGACTGTCGAGACGATATTTTGGCATACTGCAACGAAAAACAACCAGCCAGCCGATCAGAGAGACGCCGCAGCTCAATAGGATACATGTACAATAATCGTATTATAATAATAGTTGCAGGCAACGCTAATCATTTCATTTGTCCTTATATATATTGTACGATAGGCGATGGAGCAGGACATGTCTCAGAGGCAGGACCTGCCGTTCTGGAAGGGGTCGTACACAAAGTCGAAGACAAAGAGAAATCTTGTATTATACATGTGCTATATAGTACATACGTATATACACGAGTCAGCTGAAGCGGCTGATGCAGGCAAAAAGCGACAAGGAACCTTCGCGGATGTGGAACATTGGTCGCGGCAGGGTAGTGAAGTGATTTATGATTTGGGTAATGAAGTGATTATCGAATATGAGATTGTTTCCAACTTTCGCACAACTAAGATTCGTTACTGCCATATGCGTGGCTATATGTGTCCAATTCGTGTTTGTGTGCTACATATCGATCATAGGACTCGCTTTCGAGTGCACATGGCGACAAAGTTCGCTCGAGTTAAAGACCAATGAAAACGAACGAAAAATACAGTGAGCGGACGGGAACAGGCCTGTTGTTAGTAGAATGGAGAAGTATAAATAATTTGGCAGAACGGCAAATTTCGAAGTTCTCTCTCTCTCTCTCTCTCTCTCTCGATGACAAAATTCGTTCTCTCAACGGAGATACGTCTTATGTTCGTTCTGTACGGAGACTCCTGGCCTTGCTGCTCCTTACCAGAAGGTCCCAGTGAGGAAAGTTAATTTCCGAGGCCGAGTTTGACGCTCGAGCCTATCCCTTCCTATATATGTAATGTGTGCACGCCTGCAGGCCCGTGCACCGGCGATAGTATCCACAGACGTGGTGGCTTTATAGAAGATAGCGGCCATGGCGGCGGCGGCGGCCAGAGCAGCCCCACCGCGCGAAAGGTCCTTCCTTGCCTCATCGCATCGGGCAAAACAGCCGAATGAACAGGCAGTTCACTCGACGTCGGCCTGGAGGGGCAGAAAAACGACAGATCGCGCCGAAAGGAAGAGGGGTTCAGGCAGGAGGATATGCAAGTCAGCGTCTCCTCAACACTCCCCTCTCCGCGAGCAGCACAAAACTCCGATGCTAGCTGCTGGCAGGGCAGTCTATCTGCTAGGGGTTTGCTCATACTTCCTCTTCTTCTTCTACTTCGCTTTCTTCCACTGCTGCCGTTGCTGGTGCCGGCTCGTTTGCTGTCTCGCAATCCGGCCTCCCCCGTCCTCCGGGGGCCTTCGTTCCTCCCTTGCTTGCTAGGCTCCATCGTTCTCCCTCTCGGCAGAGCCGCACTCTGTGTTACTATGTTATACTAGTTGACGAGCCTTGCTAGAAACGGAGAAAGAGGAAGAGGAGGACGAGGAGGGGAGGCCCTCTTGCTCGCCTTACCAGCCGACGTCTTGCGCAAGAAGGCCTTCAGAAGGAAGGCCCTCCCTTAGCCGTCCCACCGAAGCGTTCCCACTCTGTCCCAACCCATTCGGACCCGTCCTATCCCATACCCCGTATTCCCGCCTTGTTGGCCCACCACGGTTTCGTAATCTTCTATCCCCGAGCCCCCACCCTGCCACCTTCTATCCCTTCAACCCTACAACCCCCGCCGCTTCTGGGTCTTCTAGCGGCAGTCCGGCAGGCAGCCCCTGAAATGACGACACCAAGGCCTTCGTCTTCCTCACCAGGCCCCTGTGCCGCCCATTTAATCTGGCCGTCCATTTGTTCCTGTCGTTGTCGAAACCCCACTCTAACATGGCCTTCTTCTGGATGTCGCCTTATAGCGTGCCGGCGGCAATGGCAGCAAGGCCAAACGAGAGGATAATTCGTCAAGGGGCATGTGCGTTTGCCTGTGCGTGTCTGTGTATGTATGCGTAGGTGGAATCCCGCCCGGCCATCTAGGTTTATCTTTAGCACCTACCTGAACACTCAGCAACAACGAGAGCAACAATGCTCCTGCTGCATAGGCCTTGTTTCGATGTCGTTGTAAAGACAGGCAGCATCGAACGTTTCCCCATTTGGCCTATTTGTTCTCTTAGTCGATGTCGCGTGGTGCAGTATTGTTCAGCGGGTCGCCTATAGGCACACCCTATCGACGTAAAGCGACCTTTTCCCCGTTACCGGACACGGTCCTTTTGACCTTATGAATCGATTTGATGATTCTACCGTAACACGACATACCTAAGGACTTCGTGGCCTATAACGTATGAGATATCATTCATAGCCATTCTATTGTCGATATACACGTGACCTTTTGAGATACGTCCACTCCACGTAGTGTTCGGTTATCTAGCGATGAACGATTTTGTTTGTGACTGAGGCAATTGGCTATAAACTGTCCGGCTGCCATTCTATATCACACATATTTTGCGAGAGTTCATCTTCCTGTTAAAATACGCTCAGTGTACGATTCTCAACGAGTGTGTATGAGTAACAGAATATACTCAGTGGACATGTCATTGTATAATAGTACAGTGAAGAGGAAGACCACTATTACTTGGTCATTAGTTGGTTACTTGTTAGTTAGTCGGTTGCTTAGTTCGTTGGTTTGCTTGTAAAAGAGGATGCGTCCTCCCTGATGACAGAAACCTCCACAAATGTGGTGGCGCGGCTGCAAGCGATATGCAGCAAGCAGAGGCGGAGCTTGGTCGGTCGTGTGGCGCAAGTGCTTTTCGGACACTGTTTCAACATCTGCACCCTTCACCCCTCGTCCCCCGCGTGGTTCTTGCCAGCGAAGTTTCTGGCTATTCCATCCCTTTGGTCTGCCTGCCCGGTCGGTCGGTAGTCCGTTTGCTGCATGTGTTCGTGCCAGAGGTCTATATATGTGTGTGTGTGTGTGTGTATATCTGCGCGCGTGTGGCCTCTACCCCGAACAGGCGCTGCTGCAATATCTTTGGCTGAACGCGACGTGCCCCACCGAAGCCCCGGAGCGGGCATTTCGCAACTGTGTATCAGATGAGCTGCCCCCGCCATTTCCCACAAGCCCACGCCAGCCACCGTCG
The DNA here is from genome assembly GCA_019614645.1 of Stratiolaelaps scimitus. Lineage (NCBI taxonomy): Eukaryota > Metazoa > Arthropoda > Arachnida > Mesostigmata > Laelapidae > Stratiolaelaps > Stratiolaelaps scimitus. The sequence continues at coordinate 3,043,978 of JABWDB010000008.1, read as the reverse complement.
GTTCGTCCCCGAAGCTACCCAACAGTCCCCGGCATGGCGTGCCTGCCGTGCCCGCCGTCTGTTCTGCAGCCACCATACACGAACGAAGGATTGCGTCAAGCACGGGGCGGTCTCTGGCCGGTTTCGCAAGAGCCTCCCAACGCCGGATTGGCCACCCACCCCACCCTCCTCCGCCCTGTCAGTTCGTTCCCGGCGGCCTTTCTGTGCTTAGCCTAGTGCCAAGGCCTTAGCACTAGGCCTCGGCTCTCAGCCTAGACTATACTATCCTATAATAGTTGAGCCTCGTCGAGGCAGAGAGCCTTGCTGAGCTTTCTGCTGCCGGCCGCCTCTCCCCTTCCCCATGTATTGCAACATTGTACAGAGCTAGCCGAGGAAGCAGCCCGGTTTCGACATTCTCGTCACTCAGACTTACTCAACCGCTGCCGCCGCCAGCAGCAGCAGCACCGCTGCCACCATCCCGCTCCGACGCCTCTCCCACGTCGCCTCCACAGACGTCGACCCCTCAACCCCTGCTACCCTCTACCCGTTCGAACCCCGCGCCCCTGGACGGCTTCCATACGACGGGAGTGATGGAGATCCCCTCAAAACCCCCACAAGTGTTCGTCGTTCGTGTGTACAGACCTTCTAGTAGCGCGTTCGGTACGTGTCCCGTTTGGTGCCGTACCGTCCCGACCGGCCTGCTGTCGAGCTACGTTATAGTAAGGGATGTGTTGTTGGGAAAAGGAATGGGATGGTCAGGAAGTGCTGTCGTGTCATCCCCATCCGCCCAGGCCACCATCCAGCCATCGCTTCCGATGGCCTTCAAGGATCGCGTGGTAGTCGAGACCAAGAGACGGCCGAAGGAAAGGGTAGCTGGCTGCCAGCTAGCTAGGGAATAACTAGATAGAGCTCACACAGATTGCCTCTGAAATTAGACTCGCCTTCCTCTCTCCCCAGCCAGCCTGTCCGGGGTGGCACCAGCACACCAACATCATCCACCCGATCGTGCCCCCGCCAAGGGAAACGACTCTGTTCCCCTTCTAACGACGACGACGTCGACCATCGAATGTCCCGCCCACACGTGATGCAAGCAGGGTGCACTCCAGCTGACCCAGGGGGTGTTCGCTCAAGGTTGTCTCCGGGCGGCGCGAGCAGCACGAGAGACAGACAGAGGCAGAGAGAGGGTCGAGAGAGAGAGAGAGATAGTGGCACAGACAGAGAGAGGAACAGCGAGAAGGAGATTGTGATTTGGAAAACTACCACCGGATTCTGTCCACCTTAGTTAGCTGCTTCTTCTTCATGACCACCACCATTACTGCCGGCATCATGCGTGCAAGGACTCTAGATACCTTCGAGGTTTTAGAGCCGCCCTTCGATAGGTCGATTGTTTTCGGGAATCTAAACAGAGGCCGTGCCCAAATCGAGCACGAACGCATTGTTAAAATAAGAGGGCGAAAGAGAGAGAGAGAGCGAGAATAGAGTTTGGAATCGGAAAAAATGTCCATTCTGGAAACTTAGAGGATATATGGTATCTTCATATACATCGGATGTGACTAGTCGTTTCATCTATTCTTGTTCAACGCCAGTAGCCCCGGTGGTACGACACTACGTATCAAACGAAGAGTGGCTGGATTATTTTCTGGCCAAATTCCCTCCGCGCCCTGGTGACCCGTTGCGCAAATCCAGAAGCGAAGAAAAGGCTGACGGCGGCGGGGGTGGCGCGGGGTGCCATGGAGGCGAGAAGATCTTCTAGCTCGGGGGCTGGCGCCAGTGTCGATGCGGCCGATGGAGACTGGACGGAGTTGGGCGATGGCAACGCGAGCAGAAAGGATAACCGAGGTCGGAGGACTGGTGGCGCCACACCACCTTCTGGGAGGCTTTGCCCGCGTTGGCAGGCTATTCTTGCTAGGATATCCCTACGTTTGGCTTACTTCACCGGCAAAAGAAGGAAGGTGCGCTGTAGTATATGAAAGGCGACCGGTCACCGGGGCGCCGTCTGCCTTTTTAACATCACAGCCCACACTCACACACACACACAGACACACGCAAATCGATAAGACGGCGGCGTGGACGGTGATTAGGCCCGCACTGGATTTCGGATACATGTCACTGACTAGGACGAAGGCAAACTCGGAAAGGGAACGACAGCCGTTGTTGAGCCGATTAGTATAATATAAGTAAATCGCAGTGGGACATGAGAAGGCAGGTGGGTGGGTGTGCGTATTCAGTGAAATGAAGTAATAGTGATTCGATTCGTGTAAAAACAATAGTAGGAAATACCATTATGCCAAATGATATATACACATATATATATATCAATGTATTCCCATAAATAGATTTGAGTTTTGCTTTGCATATTTTCCTATGCCTTGCGGTTCACTTTTCTTCGTTCCAACCGTAAGTATATTAAGTAAACAATTATATATTGGGCGTGCAACAAATGGCTTCAGGCACCAGTAGCTGGCATTTTCGTCGGCCACCTACTGTGAATGGGGAAGAGATACAGAAGCGCCTCTGTGGCAAGCACTGCGGAGGGTGCAATACGTTGGGTACTCTGGCCAGTCACTCACGTGATCTCCTCTGGTCGGCTGACAGAACGGAGTTCTCCCCACTACCCGCTACCCTCTGCGAGCTGTTACTATGTGGCAGTCGGTAGCAATGGAGTTCGGCGTCGGGTATAGGGCTGCTTCTGGCAATGGTAGCTGCTACACTGGCGATGGTCGTAATGGCGTGTGTAGGGGCAGGAATGGGACGCACATCCTCGATGGCGCCGGCATCGAGGCGGGAAGTGGGGGTTCAGCGTGGAGAGAGTGGCGAACGGTTTCGTAACCCCCAAGGAGCAGTCATCCATCCAGGGCTAGAACGGCTGGGGTATCCTGTTGGGCTTTGGAAAGGGGACGAGGACGAGGGGAAAGGAGCTTTCTCGCTACTGTAGCCCGCCGGCGGCCTGTTTCAGCATCGCCCCACATGCAGTCCCCACGGCCCCACATTTGCAGTAAGCCGTGCCCAGCCCTGGAGCTCCTGCAGGGCGGGGGATAGGGCCTTCGAACCCGTGGCCTGTCGGTCGGGGGTCCTTGAACGTGATGGCTGTTTCGCAACCGGCACTATCAGTGGCTCTCCCCCGGGGAGACCCCAGACCGTTCTCCCTCAACCCAGCATGGCCCAGCCCGTCCGTCCGTTCGTCTCTCGGGGCGCCACTGTGGTGCCAGTTGCTAGAATCAGACAATGTTGGCTGGCGTCGTTGAGAGCGCATAGCCGGACAAGGCAAGCTAGGCAGAGGCCATGAAGGGAACAAGGTTACACCATTGTGTCAATGAAACTCTAGGTGCAGTCGACGCCAACAGTGGGTATAATATACAGCAGGATCTTCCGCTGCTATCGTCACGGAGATTTCCACTGATTCGGATAGAGGAACAGGACAGTGAGTGCAGAGAGCAAATTTACGACCAGACCGATTACATAGCGTTGGCAACATTTTGATCAAAACGCCGAACCGCTGAAGAACCGATAAACTCAGACAGCTTTTTGAGCAAGGTTTTTGTGCAAAATTTAAATTTCAACATATCTTTCATAGGGTATTCTTAGTAAGAGATTACTATATTCCTTTCTCTTAACGCAGTTAAGCTTTCAACTATGTAGCCAACTGAGTACCCCTAGATGCTAGGCCTACTTCTTGGACTCGTTAAGGTTTCCCTTTCCTCGTTGCCAGCCTCTTCAGGAGGCCGCCGTCCGATACTGATTTCAGAAAGGGTTTCGATTTACTGAAAGGACATATTGAATAGATACTTGACCATTAGTATACTCCGTAGTCGCTGTCGTTAGAAAATACCCTCGTTGTGTTCTGTACAATGTCTGCTTACTATTCAATGAGTTGAATTATTTCCAACCTTTTCAACACGTTTAGACCTTTTTCTAATGTAAGGTTCACAAATCGGTCCGTACTCACTGAGCTATTGAATACAACAGTGTATCTCCGGTAATACCCAAAGGAGGTTCAGAGGCCCCTCACATAGGGATGAGCTGAAAGTCAGCTAAAAACCAGCGGTGCGTCCCCGGTAACTTGTCCTTCTCCTACTTTGTCCTTCACTCGACTTTTTCATTGATTCGATGCAGATATTTCCTCTGTTCATACTTTGCTTGAAATATGGGATGCCGGTAAACACATCGACAACCACAGCTGTACCAGTCTTCATTCCAAGCAATGACTATAATGAAATAATTACCTATCAAATCCGTCAATAGAACAGTACCTCTACTAAGCTTAGTGGGAGATATATATATATATATATAGATATATATATATATATATATATATATATATATATATATATATATATATATATATATATATATATATAATAGTAATAATACCTGCCGTTCAGTATCCGGGACAGCTTCTATTCCGGTCCTTAAAAGCCGTGTTCTCGTATCGATGTGTTTATAGTTGCGGAGTGCTCCATCTGGCCGCACAGCGGTCCGTTCGCGTTGCACGGTGACACAATTCGCTGAATTTCTACTGCTTACCCCCATCTCAGTTCTGTTTAGCAGCAATGCGAGCAACCAGTAGTACTACTGATTGCGGTGGAAGTGGTATCGTGCAAGGGTTCGATCTCGACTGTTGCACATTTAAAGGGGTCCGTCCTATGAAGCAATGCCGAAAGCAGTTGTATCGTGGACGTCAAATGTTGTCTGAGAGTCTGCCCGGAAAATTTGCTTTACTTGTAGTAGTAGTACCGCGTTGTGAAAGACAACACTAACTATGCTAGCACAGCATAGCCTGGAATTTTGCTCTAAGAAGATTTCAGATGTTCGCGATGTCTCCTAGTCTATCCCTCGCCACCATTTCGTTATTTCTCTCAACCATAGAGCTATATAGGCCGTGTGGGACATGCTGATGTTTAAAGGTTTCAGCTCGAGCAAAAGGGGGGAGGAGACCGCATACGAGGGTCATGTTAGCAATAAAGGAAGTTATGTATCCTACCCTCATTTTGCCAGACTGACATTACTGGCCTTCGCTCTGAAGACACCACTACTCTAAGTACATTGCCATGCCTGTAATAACTACCGCTGCCGCCACTGCCATCAAAGTACGAAGCTGATCTATTACAATGCTGTTATGGTTGGTTGGATGTCCCCTCCCCTCCTGCTTCCGCGACTGCTCCAGCAAACAAGAAACTCAGCACGTACGGAGCGTATTGTCTGCATCCGATGTAACTGATTCTGCAGTAGTGATTCACGCCGAGTGCTGCAGGTTCAACTCGGCAGTGAACCTTTGAGTAACGCACGCATGGTCTCCTACTCATGTACTCGCGTCCGCCATTAACGCCCTGAACGTACCGCGTGCTTGTCTGCCACGCTATGCAACGCGTTTGACGATGCGATACCCAATGCTAAATATCACCAAGCCCACGACGACCTCCGCCGCCGTATGTTCAGTGTGCAGTCGCATCCAGCTGCTGATAGGCGAGCTGACGAAGCCGAACGACCGGCGCTGCATTGTCTCCTTCGTTGATTCCCCCGTGGCTTGACATGGCGATGACGCTCTCCACGATCGCGCATGTTCGAGTAAATTTAGCTCCAGTTCGGCAATCACCGCCAATGCCTCGTGATGCTTCATGTTCCTCGGCTGGTCGCTGAGTGGCGAAAGGTCGATGGTGGCGGCGGCGGTGGCAGCGGTTGCTGCTTTTCCCCCATTGTACGACGGTGGTAGCGGGCAGCCTTCGCAGGCACAAGCGTCGCCGGTTCGCGGACCGAATCGCCTACAGTTCGTCAGATGAACGCTGTACACTTATCTAATAGACATCGTGCACTCGATGCTGCCGGGGTAGAACGATAGTATTGCAACAATATATAGGGGATTATTATTATTATGCATTCAACATTGACATAGGGTTCTACCGGCACAGCTTTGGTGGAGTTATACGACCCTTAGCCCGTTCACCTGATCGCATCTGTCATCAGTCCTACTTTATAACGAGTGCTTTTATGTAGACTCGGCTTGCCTTATCTGTCAATGTATCTATATTAGAAATAATTGATCATCCGTTAAATCATTCACTCTTCCCATGATCACTTTTTGCTACGGCAAAGTAGAACTCCGTCGATACCTCACGGCTCGTTGCAAACGTCTCACTTCAAATCAAACGGTTTGTCACGATCACATATTCTTGTATATGTTCCTCTTCTTATATATATATACCTTGTTATGCTTAACTCCTTGCCTCTTATTTCTACGACTGTAAATGTTTGAGTCTAGTCTGAGTCAATCATTCATCCGCAGTCAACTGTATTGCTTCCGATGAGTATTGCTGTGGTTCCGCATTGACGGCACATAGACCGGCCGGCGGATTTGCCGGCTCTCTATTGCTGCTTACTCATTACTTAAAATGCTTCCTCTATCTATCTATGTATATATATATATATATATATATATATATATATATATATACGAAATTTGAAGGACAAGGTTCACCATGACCGTGACCCCAACGATACTTTGGTTCGTATCTGACCTGTTCCCCTCCGTTCCCGCCACAATCCACTATCGCTATCTGCTGGCGAGCCACCCCCTTTCATCCTCAATACTCTCTCTCTCTTTCTCTCTCTCTCTCTCTATATATATATATATATAGAGCGGTTCTGGCAGCGGACTGTGTTCTGGCGGAGTCGCTGGTGGCGGGTTTTCAACGTAGACGGCGGGTTGAGCGCCGCACGCTGAGGGCCGACGAACCGGCGGCCGTCTCCGCCGCCGCCGAGTGCCATGTGCCTCTAGCCCGAGCTTCTCTCCCTACTCCTGGTGGACCAGACACGCCAAGTAGCTAGTGAGCGGCACGCAGACAGGGGATAAGGGGGCAAGGGCTCGCCGAAGAGAGAGAGAGAGAGAGAGAGGGAGAGAGAGAGACGATTGCTCACCCCGACACATCGTGTGAGGTCCCTGAAGCGGAAGTGAGACCGGGTGGCTCACGTTGCCTCGCGCGGCGGGGGTGCGGAGCACATACGCAGAGTCTACATACTGGTTCACTGGCCCTTTCCAACAGTCAGAGAGACACAGTATCCTACGTTCCGTGAAGGGTCAGAAGAGGAGGGAATCCGAGCGGCTGTAGCAGACGGCGGCGGCGGCAGCAGCAGCGGCGGTGACGGTGCCGGCAGCCACAGGACACTCAGCGGCACCGCGAGCCACGCGCGACACTGGGTGGTGAGCGGGATGAACCCAAGCTAGGGACAGGACGAATGAGCAGCATGCAGACGGAAATCCTTCACACACACACACACATACATACAAGGGAAAAACGGAAACGGAGAACAGCAGATGAGCCAACAGTGTCGAAACACACAGGCTATAATATAATAGCTAGCTCGTGCGTGTCCACGCCCTACTGGCATTGAGCGAAGCTAAGTTAAGGTAATCTAGGCTGAAGCACACCGCATGGGTCGTAGGGGTCGCAGCATATTTGTGCGGCTTAGGAATCAATCGAGAAAGGACTAAATAAGGGGGAGGGGGGCTGTCGCGTGCAATCCGTGCGTATCGAACGTGTTCATATTTTTCAAGGAAGCCCACGATGTATTTGAATGAATAGGGATTGTCATTTAAGCATATTACAAGATATGGTAGTTCCTTGGAGGATCGTTGTTACCGCCGACAGCATCGGCTGGCCTCAATAGCTGAGTACATCGTTTACAGTGTGTGTTGTCGAATGTTGATATGTTACTACAACGTTCACTGCTGGAGCATTGCCGGCTCTACGAGCATGTGAATGCTCGTTTGAATACAGCAATTCAATGAATGGGTTGAACGCGCAGTGAAAGAGACAGCTGAGAGCAGTCGATTTACTGTAGCCACGTAAATCAGCAGAACTTGATACTTCGCATGACCTGGACGACATTCGCTAGCAACTGCTCGGTGGTTACTACTTCTCATACGAGAGTGAATTCGATAGAAGTTCGATGTCTACGATCAGCTGGGAAACCCACTGTTATATAATACATCCAAGCAAGCATCTCTACATTAGTTGGCATTTACCTCTTTATCGTCCTTTTTGCCAGCTTCGATCTGTAGACACGTTGTCTTCACTAACTCAGTCAGCATTAAAGTGAAACCCCCACTATCGGACAGCAATAGGCAATAATTCACCTTATTCCTACAATTCTATCGCGGTTCTGGAGCAGGACTCTGGCGGAGCATCGTCTCAGTGTGACCCTGAAGATCTCGTAGAGTACACGTACTGTGGGCCTGGGAGCCGGCGTTGAAGGGCCCGGCGCGCGAAGGCCTCGTCTGACCGTTAGCCAAACTCCTACCAGTGTTCCTCGAGTCCGAGGAGGAGGGACACTGACCTCGACCTTGGGCACGTGTAACGCCCTCCCTTACTCTCGAAGTTTGTTTCGTCTCCTGGCGCTCCTTCCGGCTCAGGATACGTTTATGGTTTCCGTACGCTGGTATCTTCATCGGATGGTTAGGCTTCAAGGTTCTTCCTGTTTTTTAGCTATGTGGTCACCTTAGGATGACCTGACAGCTAGTTACAAGCGTAAGCAGGTCGACCGGACATAGGGAATTGGGATGCGCGGCAGATCAAACGGAGCCTACAAAGACTTTGCCCATATTCATTATTGGCGGAACATGATAAAACTAGAGACTCGTTTAGCATACTAGAATCGTCACTTAGCGACGAGCGTCGTAAACCAATGCTTGCACTGTCCCCACCACTCCTTCCACCTTATGTTAAAGGTCACTTAAGTTGCTATTTCCTAAGGTTTATCGGAGCCTCCATGCAGGGTGCGCCTCAGAGTGTATTGCCTCACGAGTCTTGTTTGTTGCCATAGGCTGACAAAATCGAACAAGTAGATCTGGAATGTGTTTGTGAAATGGTTACTCCGTACAAGAGGTGTAGGAAGTCGCAACGAGAGATGACGTGGTGGGTGAGCGAGGCACTACCAAAGGTAGTGTTCTGTAGTCGGAGGTTCAAATCTGAATGGAGTCATATTTACTCTTATGGGCAGTATCTCCGCAATAAGATTTGAAAAGTAGTAGCGACAACTAATGTGGTGTGCGGCACAGCTACCACTGCACAGGACGTAAGGCACTGTATGCGTCCTGAATACTGAATGTTTACATTCACGGGGCTTTCTACACCGTCAACAGTTCCAGAAAGGGGGGCGGTCACGGTGTTGACATGCATGACCATGGCAACAACCTTCCTTTAACAAAAACAGCGTATATACGAAACCAGGCTTCCTGTGAAGGCTTGAGGCTTTTGCTTTTTGTATTTCTCAGTTAGTCTTGTAACTCAGTCCTTACTTCGTCTGACTATGAACGCCCTCTATGATCATTTCCTCGGTAGGTTTTATCCCGTGGACAAATTAAGCAAATGTCTCACCTAAAAGATCAAATCCGATTGGCCGGGTCGATAGCTGACAAGTAATATTATAAAAAAACGCGGTTTTGATTGTGCTTCGGAAAGTTCTCACATGTACAAGCCGAACATATTTCCTGACGATCGTCCATTGACCATATTGCTGGTTGGCTACACAGCAGAGACACTCCCTATGCGCGAGTTTGATTCGTGGACAGCTCGCAAGTTGCAATGTCACACAGTTGAGTAGTATTGTAGGTTTTGAGTCGTCAGATGAGCGTTAAATACGTTGAGAGTCACTTAGATCACATCAGATCGTCTCAGAAGGCCGCCGCGCGTACGACTATTTTATTGATAGTCACGTCCATTCAAGCTCACGAACAATACGCTATGAACCATGACTCACAGCCCAGCTCCGCATTCTGCGTTCACGCTTTTATGAATAGCAGATACGTGTGTATCTGTTACAGCTTGCTGCTGTTTACGAGCGCACGACGTATATGCGTGTGTCTTTCCATACGAAAGCTAGAGGCTATGCCGGGAACTCACTCAGTTGTATTGTATCGTCGCCATATATAGGCGACATAAGATGATACTATAATATAATTGCTTTGCCAAAACACCTCATATTTCACTTTGAGATAGACCCAATTAGACCGAATCGCAATGTTATTATTTTACCACCATCGGCATTAGATCGTTCGCGATCCCATATTCGGTATATTTTCACTTCATAATTAATAGCGATTTCTTTACCGCTCCACCAGTAGTGGGTCGCTTGGTTTTATTCATACACACACGCAGCTAGAGACACGCGGACACGCGAACAGTTGTGCAAGGTGCTTAAATAGCTTCCTTAAATTAACAAATAATCGAACAAACTTACAATACGATCATGCCGTCCTGACAATCATTGAGGCGTCGTTTTCTGACGTTGGACTGGCCGGGGGGGTATGAGGGATGCCGACTAGGAAAGAGCGAATGCTCCGGGCTTCGGGGGGTGGTTCAGGTTGGCCGTCCTGTCATTCTTACTGGACCCCGCTCGAGCATACCGAGGGGCGCGTGGAGCGCGCACGATTGGAGGCAAGAGCACTGAGGTGAGTGCATCACCCAGCCGGTCGCTCCTCTCGTCCTGTGGACACTGTCGCTGTGTCCTTGAAGCGTGGACATATCGACCTCGTGAAGGACGAGCGGAGCTTTGCGGAGCACAGGGCTAGGTGAACAGAGAGGCTGGGCTCGCAAGCGGCAGAGTGCTCTGCCGGGAGGCAAAATCAGCCCGTAGGAACGCAGGTTAGGAGCGGTTCCGCCGCGACCACGAGTGCGTCACAGCCTTGGAGCGCCGTTACGAAACCAGAGCGTACTAGGGAGAGAGGCGCCGTCGCTGCCACTACCACCACCATCGTCAGTAGCGGCGTTTGAGCCGGCAGCGGCAGAAAGATCGAGAAAGACGCTGCTGTATTCTTCATCCGCCATCTGCAGCTGACCTGGCTGCCTGACTGCCACCCATCTCGTGGATGCTCTTGTTGATGCTGGTACTCATAGTTACAGTACTGTTCCTAAGTTCGCGACAACAATCATTTTAAGATGCAGTGGCTAGAGCACCATTCGCCTGCTGCTGTCGCTGTCATCTCGATACGCTCTCGTTTGGTCGTCGTGTCAGCCGCAGCTCGAATGTAAGATCTTCGAGCACTGTGGAGGACGTCGGCGACGGTGGCTGGCGGCGGCGGCAGCAGCAGCAGAGAAATCTGTGGGAGACTGTCGTTCCGGCCGGGTTTGCTACTGTATAACGGTACGTAGCGCGCAGTCGAGAGGTGGAGCGAGTCAAGGCAGGCACCGCTGCGCTAATCCAAGCAAAGCCACGTGTCTGGACCCTCTCCCTCAGGACGCCTCCGTACATAAGCGTACTGCAGAGGCCTCCTGTGCGGGCTGCCACTGAGTTTGGGCGATGCTCACCCGCAAACGACCTTCCCTTTACAATATACTACCGATTCACATGGATAGAGTTCTACTGAAGTGGCCCTCCGCAGGTTTGTCTACTCTTCCCAACCAACCTCCAAGAGGCACACTACCTCCTCTCAGCTCCGGCGATCGCTTTACCATTCCATTCCTCGGGTCTATTTATAGCGTACTCACTCCCCTCTGCACACGACCGCCGCATCGGCGCGGCCCGCACCGATCAGCTGTTCGCCAAATTCGCGATCGCTACCGCCAGCGTCGCTCCAGCATAAGTTTTGCCCACAACAACAGGATTGTGGACAGGTGCGGCGGCCGTAACGCATGTTTACAATTTACACTCGTCGTAAGTTATTACAGAGAGCGAAAGAAAGAGAGATACGAGAGGAGATCAAGACGGATTGAGCGACGATGACGGAATGACCATCAGCGATATCAGAAGACTTATGTCGGCTGCCTCGCTCGTACGGAGAGATCGTTGTAAAAGTTGATTGGTTCGATGTCGATAACGATGAGAGTGAAACGCTCATTTTGGCCAAAAGCAGCTTTGGGACAGACGAATGGACGGCATGGCATCCTCGTTCCAAGCTGTTACACGCGCAGATAATTTGGTCACAGCGCATGGGACAGATGGTCCCCTCCACGCGTTAACACTTATAAGCGTAGTGGTGGCGGCGGCGACGGCCAGGCAGCAGAAGGTGAAATTGGCAAGTATCGAGCAGGCAACAACGTAGAGGACCGCTGTATCACTATGGTCACTATTACTAGGACTGTTTTGTAGCTGATGGTGCCCTGAATCGAAGCGTTCAGCTACTTCTTCAACGAAGTTCCAATCAAGCAGTACAGCATGTCTGGAAGCTGTCGTCAACACATCACTCGTAAATGCAGTTCTTCAGGAGGGCAAAGCAAAAGCCACCAAAATGAAGCAATGGCCATCAGAGTTGTTGACATGTGTCGAATTGCTTCGGTCACTTCAATACGAAATTTCACCCAAATTTGCCCTAGTCTCCTCTCTTCACCTTTGGACTTCGTCACAATTTCGTTTTATTTCGAAAAATTAGCGCATAACAAGATCAATGTAGACACCACCTTATACAATAACCACTCGCACACGTGTACTATATATGTATGTATATATATATATATATATATATTATACATCATAGATCGATCACATTTCACTCTCAATGAAATGTTGTCAATTTCCAATCCGTAAATCCGGCTACGTAGACCCCTTTTCCACGTGTTAGAGGTAATAACACGACTATAAATATGAAACTCCGACACGTGCTCATGGAAAACGAGAAATTACAGAGTGAGAGAGAGAGAAAGAGAGAGAGAGAGATAGTAACTGCGTCAGGAAACGGTTTTAGGTCGACTCATCAAATCGATGTTGAATCCAAGCGGCGTAAAAAACAACGACGAATCCCTTCCTCCTTTCGCGGTGACCCTGACACACGTCAGCTGTCAAGGACCGCAGAACTCGTGCAACGCATAGCTTCCCCATGTATCCAATGTCATAGCGGTTTCAACGCCTTGCCTTCCTGGCCCATGTTCTTCCTGATCCATGTTGTTCGGGAGACAACCGCCACCACGAACCTGATCGGAGCAATGAACTACGCTCGACTGATGCGCGAGTGTGAAATCCCTGCCATGGCAATGGTCGGGAGTGCAGCTCGTTCATCATTCAATTACTTCTACAGCTCCTGTGAACCCTAATGCTCATCATGGTCAATCGCACCTACATCATGATGATGTATGCTGACTATAGTAATTCATTTTACATTCCATCCACGTTATAATAGTGCTACCAGTACAACTATAGCTTCTCCATGGGTGACATTCAGTTTACTTTCTTGCATGGCCTAAAAAAAAAGCCTCAGGTCCGGCGGGTTGTAGCATTGCTTCAACGACCTGTTGAAGGGGGCGGGTGAGTTCATACGAGAGCCATTACTATGTTCACTAGTAGTAGAAATTATTGATCGCCTTTGTCCTTCTTGAAGGCCATTACTACTGGTACCTCTCTCTCTCCATAACTGACCATCAGCTGTCCTCCCATAGCAAGCCTGACTATCGCCTGAGTTATCACTGCTACCACGAATACTACTACAACGGCTACTGCTAGCAGTCCAAACCATCACCCTTAATCGCCGGCATCAGCTAAACACCAAATGAATATATAGGTTATTATATTTTGTCATTTATCATCTATCATAATCATCATCACTATATTATTGTGTATCTTTTCCTACACATGTGCACACTTGAACAGCTCAACGATACATGTCTCTCCCATCTCTCTTTCACGAATGGCCACGTCTGCTATTCTCCTTAAGCTTTCGGACGGAACGGCACGCTTGCGCGCTAAAGCTAAACATACGGAGATACACAGAGTGAATGCTTTGTTCTGGAGTTGACATTTCCTTGTTCCGCCGCCTGTAAATATAGTTCCCATCCGCTGGCTAGCATCACCAGCAGCAGCAGCAGCAGCCGCAGCAGCAGCAGCCGCAGCAGCCGCCGCCGCTATTGTGAATCCTCATGTTGGTCTCTCCAAGGCGCCTGTTTCTCCGTCTGTCTGTCTGTCTATCCGTCCACCCGTCCATCCATCTGTCTGTGCATCCGTCCGTCCGTCCCCAGGCCCATTCGTGTGTGGTTGTGTATCATATCTGGTTCGTATGTAATTTGTATCAACATACGTGCGTATACATAGACTCAGATAGATACACACGCACTCACGCACACACAATCATCGGTTGGGTGCTTGCTTGGTCCCTAGCTTGGTCGCTCGTTCGCTCGCTCGGTTCGCCACCAGTGGGAAACGTTCGTCGTCAGCTGCGGGTGGCTGTACCACTACCTCCACTAAACCATGGCCACTGCTGTATCGCCCACGCACATCGTCATCAACATCATCAGCAGCAGCATCGCTCGTGGCGGCGCTCTCTCTTTGCCTCGTGTCGTCCTTCCTCGGCAATGACCCGCTTCGCGTTGCCTGCCTGCCTTCTCCTTAGCCTTGAATCCTGGCGTGGCCGTGGCCGTTGGTTACCGCTGCCGTCGACGGCGGCCTCGCAGTATTCCTTCTAGTGGCGTTGCTGCCGCGCCGCCACACGCCGTCGTCATCCGCCAGTGAGTGGTCGCGGTGAGGGTGGCCGCCGCCGCAGCCGCCGCCGCAGCAGCGATAGCGGTAGCACCAACATCATTAGCAACAGCAGCAGCAGCAGCAGCAGCAGCAGCCGTGGCATAATAATACTGTGCTTCGACCTTGAGGCGAGTCGCCACGACCATCCTCAGTGGGCACTAGTACGCCAGACACCGACACACTCACACGCTCTCGTCTGGCATCTCTCTCTCCCTCTCTCTCTCTCTCTCTCCCTCCAGCCGTATCCCCTCACCCCCTGTCCTCGCTGCTCCCCAGCCCCCGCCGCGATCGTTCGTTCATTGCGTGTCTGCGTGTCTGCCGCTATTTCTCCTGAACGAAACGTGAAGATAGTAGACTCCACAACAGACATTACCGGCCATCTATGCATCCATCTGTTCATGTGGATGTGTGTGTGTGTATTTCGCGCTGCGGCCATCGTGCACGCGTCTTCTACTGACGCTGCTGTTTCTGCTACGCTCATGTCCTGCAGCGGCCCGACCCGATTCGCCGTACCATTCTGTTCTTGTATCATGATGTCATGCCCTCGCCCTCCACCGATTACCTGCAGACAATCGCACCGCTCCCGCACAGATCCTCAGCCAGCCGCAACAGCAGCAGCTCCAGATAGCCATTGACGTTCCTCGCGTGCGTTCCCTGCTCAGCTCACTCCACAGTGTGTGATGATATGTGTGCGCGTATCATCATTTCACGATGCAAGCACCGTTGTGAATGGGTCGAGAACCGTCTGCGGCTCCTGTCACCTCGACGTTGCCCGTCCGAATGATCGGATGCCGTCGGCTATTTCCCAGCTGCTGGCCTGCTGGTCAGCTGGCTGACTGTATTGTCTCGACACTATACCGAGGGCCTTCCTTCCTCCGCGCGTTCCGCTTGGAATCTGGCAGCTACGACGACCCTCGGCACTAAGAAAGAACGAAGACAGAGACGGATAAGGGGATAAGGCCGATCGGCAAACCTTAGTCTACCCAATCCGAATCACCGTCACCACCGCCACACACATGAACTGCTACTAAGCCGAGCGGACCCAGCAGCAGCATATAGACGGAGGCCGAATATTACAAGAGGACAAGTATAACTATTATACACAGAGAAACAGCAGACAGATATATGGATACATAGATAGATAGATAGACATAATATACAGCCCTTCCGACGTCCACTGGAAAGGCTTCCCTTGGGATCTCCGCCGTGTTAACCACGGGGCGTGATATTGGGTCAGTCAAAAAGTTCGTGCGCCATTTCGCCTAAAATGAGAAGCCAGTTTTCCGGGCGCTTAGGGAACTTCGTTCAATGATGTATTCTCCACTTTGTTGGATCACCTTTGCCCAACAATTGAGCAGATCAGGAATGCCCTGCTCCCAGAAGGTTTTTGGGCAAAATAGTGACCCCTCGATGGTCTGGTAATGTAGCGTCTTGGACTGCTAGACAGGAGGGATGCATGGCTTTAGATCAGGGGATTCTGTGAGACGCGGAGAATCTTCGGATTTCTTTATTGTCCTTTGCTGTCTGCGCGTGTAGATTTTACTCGATACTAAAACAGAACACTATGTGCCGTATGATAAGATAAATATAGTGGAACAGTTGCAAAGCTGACTAGGTAGCTGTGCGTAATCTTCCACCAGCACAATGTTCACCAAACAACGACGCTCCTTCAACGTCCCCTCCAGCCACAATCATCCTAGGTACATTCAGCTTCGGTGATGACATTGCGTTGTAGAAGTTACTATCCCCCACATCGATGACAAGTACTTCCAAGCAGTACTGCAGAATAGGCTTTTGGCTAGCAGGCACACGTCTATGGGCAAGTGATGTCCATCAAGTCGTTACCGAGAGAGTGAGTGCTCCAAGAACAAAGAATCAGTCAATCAGCAACTCCAATTGTTCACCATCTCTCAGTATACATTGTTGTCACCATCTCTCAGTATACATTGTTGTCACCATCTCTCAGTATACATTGTTGTCACCATCTCTCAGTATACATTGTATGCTGAGGTACCTATGCAACCACGTTTCCACGACCAGCACCGCTGCCGCTCCGTGTTTCTCTGTACCTGCACACAAGTATATGAGTTTTCCTCATTTGTCTTGTGAATCTCTGGGCTGAAAGGATCTCCCCTCGCGTTTTTCGTCAAAGGGCATATTGAAGCGTTGCAATCGCTAAGCGAGGCGAGGTAGGGGTCGCAGGCAGCCAGGGCATATGGGGCCGTCCTAAGGGAAAGGTTCCGATGTTGTATGGATATTCGGCTGGTAGCTTTGTAGGATAGCATAGTGTCGCGGACTCTAACGTGGTGAGTCAAGGCAAGGAAACTGTCTGGATCAGAAAGCTTCCACGGGAAGGGACCAGCGGAGCCATTGACAGGGTGTGGGCGAAACTGCTGCGACGTCGGGAGTGCGGCGAACTCTTCGGCTTATGGATGGAAGGTCCAGAGAGGGGCGCGGCAAGGCGGAGGCGGGAAAGCTTGATGGTCTAGTTGCGACACAGCTCGCTATAGTGAGCCGCTGCTTGGGCCGTCCGGTTGCCCCACCGACAGTACATTTTATATTCATCCATTCAGCTGGATGGCGCACTAGTGCCTGCTTGACGAGCGCTTGGGTAATCGCTGAAGCACAGAGAGGAAGAGAGAGAGAGAGGGATGCATGAGTGCGGGGAAGTCCGTAAGCGTCAGGCGGAGCGACAGCTACAATGTTGCCCATGGGATGCACCAACCTCGACCACCATGTTGGCCGGGTGGGCTAGCACGCTTCTGTTTTCTGGACCGCTGTTTTCGCGTCGGGAGTGGAGAGTTCCGGTGTGGAAAGCTCGAATCCCGCACCACCCCATGAACCCCCTTGCTTCCACCAGCCGTGTCCTCTAAGGATGAGCGGCAACTAAACAGCGCCGTTGTGAAAGTGCTTGCCGTGATGTACGTCGATAGGGTCTCTCTAGAAAAGGTAGAAACTCTCGGTGGGGGATGCACTAGCGCACGAAAAGGGAGCGTCAGCCAGGCGGAAAGTTGTGGATGAAATGGGAGTAACACCTACCGAAGAGAAATTGTGTTTGAGAACGAGCACAACTCGCTGCTTCATATGCGGTAGGGTTGACGTTCGTTGCCAGCTTGTTGTGCCACGCCTTGTTGTGACTTCGTCCTACACCAGCTCGGCCTTGTCCTGCCGAGGTGGAGGACCTAGCGGAAGGTGGCTCTTCTATCATTGCATCATACTCGAAGTTTCCGAAAAACAAAACAAAAGAGATCATCATTATCATTATTCGCCGAGTGAGCGAATTATTTGACCAGAACGTGCGTTGTTCTTGTGGCTACCCCAGCACTAGTCTGTTACGTAAGATCGTGCATCAGGTAAATGGTGTGGCCACTCTTAAACAGTTAAGATTAGTTTGGTCTAGTGGTGCTGAACGATCGATCTCTCTCTTTCTCTCTTAATCTATCTCAGTCTATCTATTCCTTTACTAGTTGCTTGGATCCAAGAGGTAAGTTCTGGTTGCAAGCCTAGGAGTTAGTGGTCAGACCGAAATACCTGACAAGAACATAAGCACCCAACTGTCATAGTTCCTTATTGTATCACGTGCCGGAAACAAGTCCAATCCGTACTTCAACCTTGTGCAACCCTCTCTCCAAAGTATCACAAAGTTTCCATGACGGGCAGGTACCTCATCGATCCATGCATTAGTGTTTGCCGACGCTTGATAATGACGATCTCCTGAGCGACTGAGTGTGGATCTTTCCCAGTCCGTTGTGTTCGCGCTCCTCTTCGTCTCATGACGAGCTGGCTGATGTCCTTGGAATGTGCGCCATAGGGGTTCGTATTAGCGCACGCAGCCCTCGACGGCCAGCCCTCAGAACGGGCCAACCCGTCACCGCCGGCCCCGTTCCACTGTAGTCCCCCCCTCTCGCCCGTACTGTTTTTTTCCCATGCCCCAGCCCGTCTCGCTCCGCTGCGACCAAGCGTGCACACGCTCCCGCAAGAGTCGGTCAGGTGCGCCCGTGGCGTTCAAGGTTACCGGGAGACAGCACGAACAGACTGAACGCGGGATAGAGACGGCGAGAGAGCAACGAGTAGTTAGCGGTAGGTAGGTAGGGAAAACGATGCGGAAACCGCCAGCGGCCAGCCCCAGCCCCCACCCAACCCGTTTCGCAGCGAGCGCTCCGTTTGTGGAGCGGCGTTCCTTGTGTGTGCTGTCGGCGCGGCCGACGTAGAGTCTTGGCCTCCCGCTGAGAGCAACGAACAACGGCAGCGAGAGGGCGACAGTGGGCGAGAACAGGCTTTGCCCAACAGTCGACGTAAAACAGTCAGGGACGGTTAGAATCCGATGGAAGTGACACAAACCAGACGGCGAGAAAATTTCAAATTTGAGCTTGACGACCATGCCGTGTTGACGATGATGCAGTCATGCTCATCATTTGTTTGTAGAGCGACAGCAGAAGCTGTACACCGCAGCTGCCAAACATTTGTTTGTAGCGACCGGCGAGCCCGCATAGGCGAGCTCGCAGTGGGAGGAGGCTGACAGGGAACAGTGGTGGATGGGGAGAACAATCGAGAACGGACCGCTCGATTACGCAAGCTGGCAGTAACGTAAGACACATTATTGCAGAAGCAATTAGACCAAGGTTTCGATTAGACCGTTTGTGCGTGCGTGGGTGTCTGCGTGCGTCCTGCATTACCTACGTTTGTGGATGGCTGTATATGGTGCCGGTTTGTCTCTCACTCTCGCTCGCTCGCTGCTTGTGCTCAGGGTCGCTGGACGGGTCATTGCCAATTGTTGCTAGTATAGAATTGATTAAGCATGGCTATATATGCAGACGATGTGTCTGTGGAGCAGCGTGAATCAATCGCTGACAGTTGGTGGGTCAGGTAAATCCGAGAGGAAGGAGTCGAATTGAATTGATTTGAGACGAATAAACAAAACGATTTATTAATCCTTTGATATAAGACAATATATCGCGGCCCTTCCTTCCGGCTTTTGTCTATCATTTTTATTGTTGTTGTTGTTGTTGTTGTTCTCTTTCATTATGTCGACCGAAGGAAGAATGCTAGTAAGAACGCTAACTCTTACGCCTGCTTCCTGCTCGGCGTATGGACGAACAAATCCTCCACAAATTTCTTTCTCTCAAGCCCCCGAACTCGGATGTCCTCTGTATTGGCCCTCATTGAAGCACATATTTATTATCTCGGAGAATATGCTTGTCTCTGTAATACTAATATATGACCGTATTTCACAACTGGACCTTTCAATGGCCGTGGCGTTACTTCGTTGTTTAACAGTGAACATCTGGATACGCTCAGCCCAAATTTGCTTGAGTCTCATGGCTGTGTGTTACACAGTTGTGCTGTTGTCATAGCAGGTCTACCAGCATATTTGGCTGTCTGTCGATATGTCTGTTCGACTTGACAATTCCCTTTCGTTTGAGAGATCCCGCCGAGAAATGGTTCTGTCGAGAAACATGTCAACCAAATATCGTTGACTGGGCTGCAGCCGAGCAGATGTCTCGACAATGAATTCTGGATTCTATTAATACTTCCGGCGACTACAGAGTGCTATATATTCCCCGCTATGGCGCCATTGTCGTATATATCGTTTGTGCATAGAGATGATACGTTGGCCTTCAAATATTATTATTATTATTATTATTATAGGCATACGGAATGTAAGGTAGTGTCTCGAAAAGCTCGTGTGTTCCAGTTTGCCCCACTGTAGAAGGCATCAAAGCGCGCTTGGGACAGTTATCGAGTCCACAATCTATTATTAACAGCATACCGAGCAGCCCGATGGTCTGCGACAGTGTTATTTCGTTTGTGTTCACAACGCAACGTAAGAGTACGAGAAGATGACAGTTTCTTGCGACTAAGTACATTTGTTTGTTGTTTGTTTATTTCTCGTTGCGTTACAGCAATCGTTCGGGACAATGCAAAGCGCACATCTACCTGCGGTATCGATCATCGACACGACGACTCGCCATTATGACGTCCTCGTTCATCCACAATCATCCTCAGGAAGAGGGCGCTTCGCTTAATACTAGAATCTGTGTCACCGAACGGTTAGGCAAACAGGTAAGAAAAAGGGGGAGGAGGAGGAGCCACCAGGAGCCATCTGATGTCTGCACTCAAACAGACTACCCCCCCTTCTATAGTTACCCTTAAAGCAAAGTGGTAATATCCAGCGGACACCGTCAGCAATGAATGATCGGATGGACGCTTGCGTGTCCTTTGACATATTGCTGTCACGACTCCAACAACGCCATACTGAGATCAGAACACACCGAATGATTAAGATCACGGGCAATTCGAGCCAGCTCGAAGTTAACTGCTAATCCTGCATTTCCTATTTTTATCACGACGTGTTTCCAGGATCGCTTGGCCCCGCGGCGCAAGGGAGCTCGCAGCTCGAAGGCTCTCTTGTCCGTGTTGCCCCACGCCGGGCAATTTCCCGGAGGCGGTCGGGGGGCCTTCTCAGGCCATGGTCCCGGCCTCTCTTTATCGTCTCACTCCCCGCCCGAGACAGCATTGTCTACACCGTCTGCATCCCCACCGGTGCCGTTGGACCTGCGCGCCGGTAGGGTTCCGGGCGGAATGCTTAGCGGACATCCATTCCTTTCCGGGCTGCCATTCCTTTTGCCCGGTACGTTCCTAACATAATCGGTCTCACAATCGCGTCATTCGTCGTTATTCGGAGCAGATTCGGGAAAAATAGGGGAATTTTCTACGAATTGCAGTTTTTTCTTGGTGGATGCCTCCAGTAATATCACGATATCATGCAACAATATGCTACTATTGTATCAGAAAACCTTATAACTACATTTGTACTGTTCTTATTATGTTCATCATTATATAGCCCAACAGATTAGAATATTATGATTCGATTCTTTAGAGATTTATGTGAAGCAGTGTTTCACTTATTTGCATTGTTAACATTCACCAATGACTATCACAAATATATCACGATAGTCTATTTCGGCTAATAAAGCTGGATACATACACAGAAGCTGTGACACAGTGCTACGAGGGTCTTCTAGTGTAGGATGAAACGAAGCATCACTTCGAGGAAACAGGGACCGTTGTCCCCAGCTGTCCAAGCGCTTGGCATTTTCCCAACTGTGCGTCGTGATTTCACTACTCATTCACTGCTGTGTTCACTCCCAACAGGAGCAAGCCACCTGAGCGCCCAGGAGGCGTTCCTGCAACGCCTGATCCAGACGCAAGGCGGCCTGTCCGGAGGGCTATCCGCCGTGGGCGGCATGCAAATGCCCACGTCGCCTTCTCCCAGCGAGATACTCGCTCAAATGGGAACTAGTAGCTCTCCATTGCACGGGAGCGGGATCTTACCCCCTTTTTCACCCGACAGCTTACTAGGTTAGTACATTTAATGTGAAATAGGTGTGTTTCCAACAGTGGGTCCGCTACAAACTTGGTCGCATTATTTTCAGACAACACAGCAGACGACACAGCACAGATCGATCATATGGTACATGTCATTTGCATTCGACACCAGTACATATATTTAGTATTTTCAATCGATGTGTCGGTCTTTGTTGGGTTTCTCTATCTCTCTGAACGAGTCAACGTACCCAGTTGGACTGTGCCCAGTTGGACTTAACGCGCTCATTGTTGTTAAACATTGTTTAATTCTGCAGGGAAACGTCGTTCGCCATTCCGCCCCTTTGGAACGCACGCAACCCTGCCGCCGGAGGAGGCCGTCGGCACCAGTAGGGCCTTCTCGCCAAGTAGCTTGCCCCCGCATCTGCAATCTCATTTTTCTAGCATTGTGCAAAATGGTACGCGTTTATTACAACGAAAGCAACGC
Organism: Stratiolaelaps scimitus; assembly: GCA_019614645.1. Taxonomy (NCBI): domain Eukaryota; kingdom Metazoa; phylum Arthropoda; class Arachnida; order Mesostigmata; family Laelapidae; genus Stratiolaelaps; species Stratiolaelaps scimitus. The sequence goes on along the minus strand of JABWDB010000008.1, from coordinate 3,021,750 downwards.
GTACAAACAGCGTTTCCGTGAGGGTGCATGTGCTGCAGGGTTCTCCTGTTTCGCATGTAATGAGTATCTTGCCAATAGTTGGTTCTACACGTATACACTGTCAGCAGTATATACAGTATATTATATATAATAAATAATGTTGTACCATTTTTCAAATCCAGCTTTCGAGATTAATTTCCCATTTTTCTGAACTAACTCTCAGCCCCTATGTAAGAACCCTCAGATCTGCATTTCTAGATATCTGGACATATCCGGCCACTTTTGCTTTATTTTTCAACCATGTCTTACCTGGCGAGAATCCATATATAACGAAAGCTGATAAAGAAATCGAAGAATTCTCCACGTCTGGTAGTATTTGAAACCAAGGTGTATGTCTCTCCTATCGAGTAATCGAATCGCGATTCATCTCCCATAGCTAACTTCCTATCTCCAGTCTCTCTCACTCTGTCCATCTCTAATCGCATAATTCCACTATTCGTTAACAGGCATTACTCCGCCGGGAAGTGTAAGCAACGCCTCCAGCACGAACCAGGTTGCCGGAGGTCTCCTGGAACCTGAGTGCGTCCTGCGCACGTCGGAGAGCAAGCGGCTGCGTCTGTCGCCGTGCGGCAGTGAGTCGTCGCTCACCCTCACGGGAAGCGCGCCCACTGCCGAAACCACTAACGGCCACGCCGCGGATAATGCCGGAGGCAGATCAGCCGATCTTCGCCTCCGGCTGTTCGGGACGCCGAGCGATCGACTGGTTGACACCGACTCGGAGAGCTCTCCGCGGTCGACCGGAGCACGCGACGACGATGCGACAATGATGAGTGGCGTGCTCGGCGGCAGCAGCAGCGGTGTGGCCGCCACTCAAGGCCAAGGTGGTGGCCTGGTCCAGGATCTCAGCACGAAGGCGGGCTCACGTCGGCCCAGTGGGGCATCCTCCCCCATCGAGGTCCCCGCTTCCCCGCTGGCGTCGGCGCCCGCGACGCCGCGGACCTCATCCTCATCGCCTGTGGTACTCGACGACGCACGCGAGGTCAGCAGCCTCATGGATCAGCAAGACCAGCCTGTGTCCATTATAGTGAGAACCGGCGCCAGCGAATACGAGCTGCCCTGGGAACAGCTAGAATCTCTCTTTAAGTAAGTCATAAACGAATGCATGCAACACGTTTGAACATAATTGGATGCAATTAGAGACAGCGAATAGAACTAGTTCGTTTTGTCGACGACGAAATATTTCCGGCCAGAATTGTTGCCGCATTAACAGTGTGCATCTGCGATAGTGTGACACCCTACACAATGTCTTGTTCTCTGTGGTTCAATATATCTTAGACTTAAGCACGGGTTGACAGTATTGGCTTGGTCTATTGTGTTTATTTTATTCATCTGGCCGACAACGAACTTCATGCATTTACCCTGTGTTCTTCCTATTTCTCTGCTTTTCCTTGCGCTGTTATTTAGGTTGTGCGCCAAATGCGGAGGTCGTGTGGATGACTCTGCAGATGACGGCCATACGGGAGGTTGTGCCGCCACCCGCCTCGCCATCGCGGACGGCAATAGCAGCGGGGGAGGAGGAGGAGGAGGCGGCGGCGGCAGCGGTAGCAGTGGCGGCGGCGGCAGCAGCAGCAGTAACAACGCCAACACAACGCTGAGCAACGGGGGTAGTGGGGGTAAACCAGCGGACAGCAGCCGGACGCCTATTACCCTCGAGAAGCTCTGTCAGCTGGCAAAGGCGCGCCGCAAACACAGCAGTGAGAACAGCAGCTCCGACGCCTTCAACTCGGAGAGGTGACTTACACTCAACTCGGTGGAGATACACTCGTCAGATGTAGAATCAGCTACAGAAGCATCACAACAAACAGCACGAACAGCAGATATCTCAGTGACAGCTACAATGTCATCAGCAGCAGTGACTCCAACAGCAGCAGCAACAACAACAACATCAACAACACCAGAGGCCATTGATGTTCCAGCCACTGCGAAAGCAGCATCAGTAAGAGCAACAACCGGAACGACAATATTAGCAGCAGCAGCAGAGATCTTACCGGGATCAATGGAGATGATGCGTCAACAGCGTGGTCCGATCCTGATCGATGGTGGAGGCGAACAGGAACGACTCATCCAGGCAGCTGACGGTGCGGTTAGCTCAGCGGAATCGCAGCCGGCCTCACCCGAAGTCCGACCGTACAAGAAGTTGCGCCGCTTCCTGCAGATCCAGCAGGACAACGGCAATGCGTGCTTGCCAGTGCCGTCTAACCTCACCTGTGGCCAAAGCGAGCAGGCAGTGCTGAACAACGATCACAACAACGAGAAGTGCGGCAACACCAACAACAGTGCTATGATGATCAACGGCAGCGGCGGCTGCGGCGGCGGCAACGACAAAATCCTCTGTGACAGTATCGCCACTAGTAACAACCCGAGCAGCATTAACAACAACAACAGCAGCAGCAGCAACAACAACAACCACAAGGCGCTCATGCCGGCGTACTTGCCGAAGAAGCTGCGTGGCCGGGGCCGTTCGTTGGATCTCGGCAGGGGCGGCAGCGTTAGTACCAGCCCATCCGAGAGTCCCGTTGAGAGTCCGCTGACGGACTGGAGCCGTGATGACATGACCCAGGAAGTTCCCGGGCACGGCGGCCGGCCCTACTGCATCTACGACTAAGTCCCAGCCTGATCGAAATGCTTACGGGATAGTTCGGGGATGGAATAAATGCCGAAGCGAATGCAGTGGCACTCTGCTGCGAAAGAAGACGTTGAGAGAATGACCTCAACATGAACAGCAGGTTTCAACAGGTGTGGTTGCTGTGCCACTGGTGGACGCACTGACAACGATTGTCCTTGTTGTTGTTGCGTCTATAGTGATGGCTGTCTCGCATCTCAGCAGGAACAACAGGTCGAGCAGCAGCAGCAATCGACGGACGGTCGATCGATCGATCGTTCGATAGGTGGGTCAGACGGTTGGACTGCAGTCTTTAACCAGCACTCAGTAATGCTGAATCAAAAGGCGACTCACTATTGCAGCCTTCTTCACAACTCTCTGATGATCATCACAGCCACCACCGCACGTTGTAATGTATTGTATGCTACCACAGCTATGTAGATACATGGGATATGGCGTATCACTCATAACGCAATCTGGGCCTATGTGTAAGAACGGCCACTATACATCCGGCCGTAGAGCCTTGTCACTCTAGGAGACACATACCTCTCACCGTCCAGAAACAAGCAGGTCGCTGTACGTAGCAACGAAGGACAGAGAGAGAGAGAGAGAGAAGGTGTGATCAAGCAAATCCAGGAAATGTAATCCCTCATGTTGGAAGACGACAACAGCCACGTCGATGCAATTTCGCGTGGTTTGTTGAATGTATCCACATGAGCTATCTCTCATTGCTCGTATTCCTTCGTCATATGCGTCTTGGGTGGTGTGGCGTTCCCTGTCCTGTGTGTAGCGATGTCCAGCACACAAGCTGTTCTCGCAGCCAGCTCTACATCGACAGACAGCGAACATCTAACGCCTGGTCAACAGCAGGTGACCGCAGTGGTCGCAGTAGGTAATCGACAAAAGTTTCTTTTTCTCTCTCACTCTTCGCCGGTGGAATACAGACGAGATTATGAAACGAAGGAAGACAGTTGACAAGTGTGCGTTCAACGTCGAGATGACCATCCATTCAACTGCGACTGTAGCGTAGCACCTGTGGGTCTGCAAGCCAGCCACCTCTCTGGAGACCTCTGCGCCACCGCTAATGACCATCCCGTTGACTGAACGATGGATGATAACCAGACGTTCGTGTGTGACTCTAGTTTTGTTGCGGTTTAAATCACTTACACGACAAATAGAAGCCAAGAAGCAACTATGCTACCACTGCGAGCTATCTTGATTGCTAGGTAACTGTTGAGATCTACACGCATAAGTCGATGCACGTACGTGCCCCTAGAAAGGCATCGTAGATTGATGCTTGTAGAAGCTGTAATCTGCGATAACGTCGGTACGATGAACGCAAATGGATACACTGACGGCTTCACTCACTGGATATGAATCATTCAACAACATACAATAGATATAGAGGCCGTATCGAATTGTTCTGGTTCCTAGCGACAGACAGAGAGAACCCGTTGCAATTTCTCTCCGCAATTCATCCTGAGATGAGCTATAGTGATGAATAGAGAATATGTTCACGGAGGCGCGAGCTTTGTCGCGTAACAAATATCGATCAGATTGATAGACGAGTGGCGCCGAAATAATGCAGGCGTTGTATCATATATTTTAAAATAAGATGGCGTATATATGAAGGCAAGAGACGTGGTTAACAGAGGGGCAGGCACACCCGAAAAATAATATGGCAAGCAGAGGGTGGCTGGAGACACGTATGTGGAAGCATATTACACAAACACAGCTGATATGATACACACACAGATATATATATATATATATATATATATATATATGTATGTGTGTGTGTGTATGTGTGTTCAACAGTGGCATCTCAGTAAACGTGCAGCGGGGAGACCGTATATCTCTACAGATATACACATATATATATATATGAATATATATGTACTATAAAAAATTAGCAACCTATTTTTCGTCAATATTTTGACTCTATGTATGCCTGTGTGTGGCGGCAACAGCTGCTACACTATCCATTGATTATCCGGAGAAACTTGTTGCTGCAATTACTCGTTGTAACGATAGAAGATACAGGGATAAAATAACCCAGATAGAAATCATCCGGCTGCGCGTGGTCAACGGGGCAGGTGGTGACAGACGCCCAGTAGTGAAACAAGAGACAAATTGACGTACGACCACGGGGGCACGACACCGATGAGGAAGGGCAACGATTTGCCCGCAGCAGTCGGCACCGTGAACACATGGCGAGCACGAAGAGAATCTCCCTTCTCAACAATCAGTTGAATAGATACGATGACGTTTGGGTCAAAGTGCCAACGACTATGGAGCAAATTGTATCCAACTTATTGTAATGTGTATAAACGATGCTATCGGAACGCCGGAGCGCGTTACTTCTCTTTAGTATAATGGCACTAACGGAGGTTGAACTCATCGTTTTCTCAATAGAGAGCGCCCGAAAGTGACCGACCGAGAAGTGTTCAGACATACGCAGACCGTGGAAAACAGCGGAGCGTTCGTGCGCAAATACGTGAAAGGCGTGTGCATGCGCGTGTGTGCGTTCTTTCTGAGTGGCCTACCGCTTAACCGGGCACAGAGAACCGCTGGACTGGTTTACGTCTCGCTCACAGAAGGAAAAACAACGGAGGAACTAAATATAGGCTAGAAATACAATAGACCTCCGTACGTTCGGGCGCCTCTAAAAAGTTTTTGTGAATTTGTTCTGTCTCTCTACGATATCTATATATATATATAATACTTGCTGACATTATTTTTTGCTCAAAAGCAAGCCCAGCGTCGCCTTTTCTTCCTTGCCTCACTGTTTTAATCGCAACAACAGCAGCAACGCCAACGGACGTAAATAAATAGAATAAAATCACAACAAGAACAGCATCGGTAACAGCAATAGTAACAACAACGACACCAGTAAGCGAGCAATGTTACGAAAATAATACAATGATATATATATATATATATATGTATCTCGGAAGGTGCAACAGTGATTCGCAAAAGCAAATTCGCTCCATAGTTATGACGATAGCAGGGACACCCATTACCACTGCGAGCATTCTTCGTAGACGTCGTGAGAGCATTCGATGTTTTCTGTGGATTACTCTGCGCTCACCACGACAATGAAGGACGATGAGAGACGATGGAGCACCGACCACATGGCGGCAGGCGCTTGGTAGCCATGTCGACGTTGTCGACAAGGTTGTCTAGGGAAAGGTTTTGAAAGCCTTTTCGTCACGAAGAGAGCTGTACGAACTGGTCGAGGTCGTTAGTGAGGCGTCATTGAGAATCAGGCGTGTGGCATTTCCGTGCTTCGACGGCGCGACGAACAAGGAGCGGAACTAGAATGCAGAATCAATGTCCAGGCGAACGGGGAGAATGACAGAGAACGTGTGAACGAAAGTGAGAGGTACGGTGTAGTTTGGTGATGAGATTGTCGGTTGGTTAGCGGAGTCGAAGATATGAGTGTGCGTGCTTTGTGTGTGCGTGAGTGTGCGTCTGTAATTTAAGAGCAGTTTTTGAGCGAGTTGAGATAGTGTACCGCTGTGATATCTACTTGGACGGTGATAAGATACCGAAGGTCGGGCAGAGAAGGAGACAGAGATATATATATATATATATACACATATATATAGAGAAAAAGAGAGAGAGAGAGAGAGAGAGAGAGAGGGAGAGAGAGAGAGATAGAGATTGGGAAATGTAATTTCTCGTATTGATTAGCGAGCGATCATTGACGTGACCCATCGTATATCATCGTTTTATGTGTGTGCGATACGGGGCGCAGTGGTCAGATAGTTGGATTGTTGATATCCGGTGACCCCGCCGAGTGCCAAGCTTATCTGCCGACGCGCGGTGGTCGTTCATCTGGGATGTTGTTGGCTATCTGTGTGGATTAGGGATTGCACGCGGAACGCGCTTCACGTTTCGTCCGTGTCTTCATACCTAAATGTGAGATTTCTAACGAAAGAAAGGGGATATCGTAACGAGGATATTGTAACGATAGTCGTGATATGCTCGAGAGTGAGAGAGAAAGATAGAGAGTGAGAGAGAGTATATATATATATATATAGAGAGCGAGAGAGAGAGAGAGAGAGTTGACCTGATATGGGCTTGGCAAACTAGCGTCAATGTGAATGGGCGGTATATATATATATATATATATATTACCGGTGGTTAAGGGACCCGAGAGCCGACTGCTCAGTCTCCAAGCGAGCGCAAGGTACGGCGGGTGGATAACGATAACCACTTACTAATCGATGAGCGCGCAAGACTCAGTAATGGTGGGCCCCACTCAACCGAGACTGTTGAGACCACATACGTACTCGTTCTCTAGAAGTCTCAATATGTGACATTGACATTTGACATCTGTTTCGTACCAGCTGGTCGTGTTGGTGACAAAATGAACTGCAACTCAGTGGACTCGGTGGGCTGTGACAACTGAAATAACTGCAGTGGCCAAGCGGTGTAAGGCGTGATAAAGCACTACGTACGTGTTTCGAAGTGGTATAAATCTGATGAGACTTACGACTTACGAAGATTGCCCACGAAAATTATCGTCCACATAAATGACTGTCGATGATTATACATGAGATGATCTTACATTGAAAAGGGTCCCTAGATTTTTGTTGGTTAGAGAGAGAGAAAGAGAGTGAGAGAGCCAGTAACTAATAACCATGATATATAAACTATAATCTATCCAACAACCAATGGTCTCGTCTGTAGATACTTAACGTCAAACAAAAAACAATCAGCTTGATTACTATACATACGAGTATATATATATATATATATATGAAATATTCAACATAAAGGATTCCTTCTACGTAAAACGCCTCTCTTTCGAGGAGCGGCAACGATTAACGATTCTAGGTAGAGGTTGGGAGAGAGAGATTTATTGCCAGACTGTTCTAGTAACGCTTGCCTAATAAATCGGGCCAGTAACGGGAGTGTTGTATTTCATAATAAAGTAAAAATGCCGCGAAAGAATAATACTATTAAATTATAGTAATAATAATAATACTTATAATAATAATGGGGTTAGATAGAGAGCCATAGGAGTTTGTTTTCTTAAAGAGAAACGAGCGGTTTGTTTGATCTCTTCGGCTTCATTTGAGCTCACGCAATGAGCTCAAAATCGTGGCGCGCGTTTACACGACAAAGTGGAACACACAATGAATGGACGACTTGAACAATATGTTATTATATCCAGTTGATTCGAGCGACGAAAAAACGATCATTGACGATTGCATGAAACAATTGAAAAACTTTCTACGACAAAGCGAACAGAGAACATGTGAGTTTTTCTTTTTCTTTTTCTTTATTGTTGTTGTTGTTGTTGTTGTTGGCGGCTTTCTCGATATCGCACCGTCCACGATGAAGCATTCGTTTGAGAACGTGTAGAGCTCGTGAGTGCATTAAGCATCGAATCTTTTGTCACGGCAGGTGGATTTTATGGTGGTTGATAACGATTGACGACGTCCATACGGTGGACGCCGATGACGAAGATGCGTATGACTACAACTAGGCTATAGTAATGAATCGATATGTACATGTGTGGTCGCAGATGTCCTCATCTGGACGACGCTGAACGGACGGCGGCGGCGCCAGCGGCGGTATCGATGAGTGTGGAATCGTTTTTGACATTGTGCTGTGTGTGGGTAGGGTCGCATGCGGCTGTCTAATTAGCGCGAATGCGAGTGCACTGATTACTGCTGCTATGACAAACTACAAGCTGATAGAGGGGTGGATGCATGCGTATGTAAACACTGCGCTGATATTGCACTGATATAACTACGGAAAGTAAAGCTTTTTTTTTGCTCTCGGGCTGACTCTCCGCACGAATGACGACGCTTATTAGTACTGCTCCTACTTCAGCTACGGCAACAGCAACTGCTATTACTATCACTGTTACTACTACAAGGGAAACAGACCGATGTAAACACTGCAGAAAATACTCACACATGTTCGAATTATGATTACGTTAGTCGATTTCAACTCGACCAGTACTGGTCGCATCGTGATATTGAACGATCACATAGAGAGAGAGAGAGAGAGAGAATACTTGTACTGAAAGCAACAATAACACTGACCACTGGCTGCAACTACTGCCCGCCTGGACGACGTCACACGAACAATACGTAGTGTATGAGCCATGCCGACGATACGGATCTCGTCGTTGATGAAATAGGACAGACAACAACAACAGCAACAACAACAACATCGCATAATATACAGATTCATTGAAAGACACGAACGCCTGAGTCGTCCTTGCAAAGACAACCAGGAGCATACACGAGGAGAAAACATCACGGCATCAACGAAACTCAAGCCGATAGCAGCGGTTCGATCATAAACACCATCACAACAGCCAACGTCATTGAAATAATCCCGCATAGGCAAAGAATTGTTGATCAACGATTAGATATGTGTGTCCAGGTACCAATTAGTTGATTCCTTGCTGAAATCCCGCTCCCCCCACCCCACGAGTTGTGTGGGTCGTCTGATAACGTCCGTGTTATCGGCTAGCGAACAGCCAAGCTATCTATTCAGGCTTTCTCAGAGCAGCCTAGACCCCTCCTATGGAAGCCAACAATATCATTATTGTTATTGTTATTATTATTATTATTATTATTCTATCTCTATGGATATATTCGGAAAGTCTCATTTCATTCACCCATTTCACCGCTTTGCCCTTTTCTCTCTCGAGCGCGAATATCGCGACACAAGGGTCAACTGTAGATATAACATATATGTAAGAAAAAAAATATAACATATATATATATATACATATATATATATGTGAATATAGCCAGAAGGAGTATATACATACATCGACAATGGATGAATGAATAATGACGGTACAGTGTTGACACAAATAAAAATGACAATATCACTACTATCACTACTACAACTGCTCTGTGGACGAAACATGATGCGTTACCTTATGATGCTAAAGAATATATAAAAACGAATGTCGACAGTGACATATGCGTACCGTGTAACTCTCTCTATACATTCTATTGTAACAATACGTTCACGTTGATATTGGTTGATTAAATCAATTCAAGCGTGTGGCAAGCGACAGAAAAAAGAACATCATAGAATCGGTTGATATTATTACTATTATTATTACCACTACTACTACTACTGCATGAGGAATGTATCTATTCGAAGGGCAAATGACTAAAGTGTTGTACGATTCTCGTCCAGTGACCCAACTGTCCAATTTCCCTGCCTTGATCCCGTGAAACGACTTTAGGGCCCTTGGTCCTCGCATAGCACCCGTACGTCCATCCACATTCTTCCGAGGCCCTACCCCACGGCTCTGATGGCCACGTCGATGCTCACGTAGAATACAAAAATAATCTCTAAGATCTGAGAAGAACAATGCTCGATACTCGAGAGAAAACTAACAACAAGCAACAAATGACAATGGGGCACGCTCATCAGAGTCGGAAAAATTTCGGCATATTTTAAAATGTCACATGTACATAATGAACACGGATTGATGATGATGGTGACGCTGCTGCTGACGTTGATGGTACGACGGAAATGTCATGATCAAACACTAGCCTGTAACCTGTAACGATATAAGCGTAGCATATGCGTCCCAATAATGACGACGATATCGGGATGATGAATAATGATGATAATAATAATAATAATAGTAATAATAATAGTGTTGTTGATGAATGGAAGATATAGCATCCGTACACCCCACACGTAGAACTGCCAACAACCGCGGACGATGACGATACCATACGAGCAAACGACATCACACGATCACTACAACTGCTATCGCTGCTACTGGTTGGTAATAACGGACGCTCAGTCTAGATGGCGGCACATGACGACGACCCCCTGGGGCCATCTGCTAACATCTGTGTCACACTTTGTGAAAATAACGCCGTGAGAAAGCGAAAATCGGAGATAGATGGGTAGAGAACGAGAGAAAGAGAGAGAGAGAGAGATGTAGGTGGGAGATAGTGGGGTAGTTGATGATCATACATCTGGGGGTTGTAGTGGTACTCGTCGTCGTAAGGGGCAGCCGAAGCTGAAGGAGCAGCAGCCGGATTACTGCTGCCTACTCATACTGAATAGGATCTTGCCGATTATGCTGATGATGATGATTCTGATACAACAAGTGATCAATATATGTTAGCTATTAGTTAGTTAGTTAGTTAGTTATTATAATAATTATTACTATTGCTCTTAATGCCGTCGGGCCGAGTCGGATGTCGCCGTTGGCGAGGCAACGATCTGTGACCAAGACAGACTGATAGACAGAGATGCCAAGAAACATCACTCATAAAACAGAGATAGATATTTCTGGGGGGAGGAGGACGCAAGGCAAAATAATACGAACAGAGAATAAGGCAATGCAGCGGGAAACTAGTGACGGCTGGTTTTTTCTTTGAACGCCGCTCATCTGGCCTTTTACTATTTAGATATAGACAGCACGTACAGACATACATATATATATATATATATATATATATATATATATATATATATATAGAGATATATATATATTTATTTAGTCCACCATATATGACCTAGTACACGACGGAGATGAATTAAAGAACAAGCATGCAGACAGGCAGAACAATATGTAATGATCGTATTTTAGATAAGGAGAGAGAGGGGAGAGTGAGAGGTAATAATAATTAATCATCATCATAATAAGTAATAAGAGTATCATTATTATAATTATTATTATGTACTACTATTAGTACTATATGAGGCGCGGCAGTGGAATAAAGGATATGGATTATATATCGGTACATATTTAAATGTGAACGCCGGCGAGCGGGTGCTTATGGTTACAAAAGGCAACAACACGGGGGCAACAACTCAGAGACTCAGAAGGACATCAGTGATTGATGCTTCTAATTAAAAAAAAACCACTATGGATATAGAAAGCGAGGAAAGGTGCCCACCGAAAGATTCTGATCGCTGTGCGAAGCAGCGCCCAGTAGATAAGAATGAGAGAGAGAGAGAGAAAACACAGCTGAGAAATCATTGAGCCTGTAACCTATCGGTAAACAGAACATATTATTAATAATAATGACAATATTAATAAGGTGAACATCAACAAATCGATATATACCAGTATATATAAATATATATAAGATGACGAGAACAACAAATAATAATAATAATAATAAATATTATTATTGTTATTATTATTATATAAATGACGACAACAGCTGCGAGAAGTTTGTAATCTGTTCAACTTTTTCTGCCCGAAATATAGTTTCGAGGCTGACAACATATGACGACGAAATAAATACGTAATAATGTAAATGACCTTGATTTGCATAGTGTGTTCAATGTTAGGTACATATTGCTATAGGTCTCGATGATGTAGAAATTAGAAATTGAAATTGTCGAAAAGATACTCCATCGTATACATTACGTTGGCGTACGCAGCATGATTTCGTTAAGGTAACATTTATTTTTTTAGAGGTTTTCCAGGCACGGAAAACCTGGGGTAAAAAAAAATATATCTAATATGGGTAGATGACAAATCGATAATTGTATCTATCTGTTGATAACACGCATGCCGGATCAGTGATCATAATTAGAGCTAATGAACATAATATAATAATATAAAGAAGAAAAATACCACACTAAGTCAATTCATCAATGCGTATCAATCCGAAATCATATGGTATCTGATATAATAACTGCGGTTCAGCAGTTTCATCCATACCGCGTGTTTCTGCTGCTGCGGCTGCTTACGATGATGCCGCTGTTATAGTCTAGCCTATTTATGCGCTCATCTACTTCGTACAGAATCCATTCAAAGGGAGCAATCGATTATATTTCCACGTGTACAATGTACAGGCGCCCTCCCGGCTCTGATTCTCTCTCTTACACACACACACACCCATTGTTACTCAGCTGTTGATTCCGCTAAACGACTTTAAGCACGCATGCATGCACATGACTGGCGTGCCGGCATACTGCACTAAGTTGAAGGGTAGGTCCCGATCGTCGCCTGTTGTACATCACTCTCGTAGCCCTTTCCCAGCTTGGCCGTACTTCCTTTAGCGGAGTCGGAGTCGGGTCGTCGCCGAGGGTGGCGGGTTGAGCCAGCCGCGGCTGGGCAGAGCATGCAGACTTGTGCCGCACGGCGTTCGCCAAAGGGACGTCGAGGGGAAGAGGCGAACGGGAACTCGGACAAGAGAGAGAGCGAGAGAGAGAGAGACCAGCCGGTGGAAGTTTTATCGGCTCACACACGTGGAGCTTGCACGAGCCACTAACGTCACCTGACAGATAGACAGATAGATACAGCGTTGTACATTCAGGGTCAGGGAGAGCGAATCCGGCAGCGGACGAACGGGATGAACGAGCAGCTGTCACGAGAGAGTCCTTGAGAGTTATACACGCAAACAGTGGGCCAAGGACACAGACACACGCCTTGGAGCTCGCAAGCGCCGCCGCTCCGGGTGTGGCAACAGTCAATTATGAACACAAGCGGCAAGCTTCCTCGAGAACAACAACAAGACGTCGCTGAAAATCGCATGCTGAATGGCGCGTTCGAACGGTTCGTGAACCCGCGACATAGATATTATAGATAAATTGATTGATAGCGCTTGTGGTCAGAACCCTGAAACAACATGATACATGGGGTACGATGGTAATACGGTACCTAGAGAAGACTAAGATGTCGACAGGTCGATCGGTCGATGTCATGACTTTACGTAGGAAATTAATTCTGTTAAGCATGGCACTCAGTGATGCTCAGCTGCTACTGAGTCATCCGAAGGGAGGTACGTTGAATGGGCCTGAAAGTAGACTTACATACACCCTCCCACGTCATCTCTGCCACCAGTTAGAACTATCGGAATATAAGAAACGTTGAATCGCTTTCGGTCAGCCATCAACGAAAGCAAACGTCAATTCGTTGCGTACCGTTGTCCGCCGAACTGGATTTGAATGCTAAGCAAATTGTGCTCGGGCATCCTGCATTTCCTAATCAAGTCGGCTGATTCTGATGCAGTCAGCCTCTCGTGTTATATTTCGTTGTTCCTTAGACGTCACCGCAACTGATCGTCTTCATCGCTTCCCTGTGACAGAATTCGATGAGATGGCCCATCACTGTTGACTTCGCCTTAACGCTTGTCGCTGCTATTTCATTTGCCAATACTGTCGTTCCATCCGATGTCCTATCCGATTGGGTCGGATGGTATCGACTTGATGGCTAATATGTCATGTGTCGTCTGTTCTTGTCCTCCAGCTGTTGTCAACGGTGTTTCCACGTCCGCGTATCTCTGTGTCCACTGATCCTGTTGCTAGCTACCCTCGTCATGGTCAGGCTGTTGGCATGTGCGAACACCTCTGCTTCAGAGAAGAGAGAGAGTACACGATTTGAGACGCACACACACACAGTGCCGCCCACCAACGTCCGCTGCTGCTGCTGCTGCTATTAAGGTTGGTTGGCCACATGGTTACCTGGTGTAGTCATTGTTCATATCTCTGTCCCTTACCCTCTATCTCTGCCTCTCTCGACCTCGTGTCATCCTCCCTCGGCTGCAGGCAATGACCCCTTTAGCCTTGAATTCTTGAATGTCATCTCAGTCTGTTGTCATGTCTCTCTTTCAGTGTGTCAGTGAGCAGCACACGCGTCGCCACCATGCTCTCGTAGCCGCACTGACCGAATGCTATTATAATACACTTCTTTGACCTTCGCTCTCTTTGTTCGCTCATGCGAAACATTTGTCGTCGCTGCGGGGGCGTCACCGCCTCTACCTAATGCCCTCGCCCTCCACACGCTCACTCACACTCGGCCAGCCGGCTTAACGCACACTGTCGCCGGGGAAAGGCTCAGATTTGGCCAGGATGTGTGTCTCAGAGTGTGGCTGGATAGCGGCCGATTGCCTCACTGCTCGAGTGTCTAGCATCGTCCCGCCACATGAGTGCGTGCATGTATCACTGCCTTTTTCAACATTTGCCACCACATGCAGAACAGCACACTGCTGCGGACATGGAGGTACGCTCAGACATAGCCAAACGCACACACACACACACAGACACTGAGAGCCCCCGTGGGTGAGTACAACGGTCCTTCTGCTGCACGTGACATCCTCCTCACAGAAGAATCTTAACGAAGAACACGTTCTGGAGGACGCGGAGGAGCATAGCCCGTCCCTCTCTATCTACAGACTCTCTATTTCTTTACGAAGCAATCACTCAAAGGAGTGCTGCACCAATCGAGTACGTATTTCACTAGATCGAATTTTATATCGAAGTTTGTCTTCACAAGTAGAAGCGTGTTATGTTTCTCATTGTCGTTACACTCCCGAACAGGATCTTCATCTAGATCGTCCGAACTTCTTCGTAAACAGAGCAGCTTTGGGCCAGCAGCAGCACAGTATGCTAATCATCCTCTATTCATTCATCCTTGGCAACTGGAGGATCGGTCTGCGCTTATTCTAGAAAACAGTGACCGCAAATCGTTCTTCGGTCGAAGTTCGCAGTCTGCAGACGCTCGGTCATCTGCTGCACTTTGTTTTAGTGCCTTGTCGCCTGCTGACACGGGTTGTCGTGTTTTTTGAATGGAAGCGAGCAAATAGCGAATTGCGGTTGCATCAACTTGATCCGAAGTCCGTGCAAATAGTCGATCCTACAACGATTTAAGAGGACTTAAGCATTGTAAAATTGCAGTTCCTTTCATAAACCAATGACGCTTTACCTTTACAACAATAATCGGGTCTTTCAACGAGTTTACGATTCGACCTGTCTGTCTACAATGAGCAATATGACGGGAAACGATCACGTACAGCATACATCAGAAGGTAAGTTCCCGTCGTATTCAACACAGATGAAACGTCTAAAACATGAACTGACTTTTTAATCTATCGTACAGAATGCAGCTTCTATTTGGTGAACAATGCTTCGAGGTCGTTATCGACATCGCATCAGTGATGAAGATTTCGCTGTTTCCTTGATTAGACAGTGAGCGAAAAATGGTGGTGCTTATCCGTCGGTGCTGGGTCCGGGGAATACAGAGGGTGCGCGAAGAACCGCCCATTCTAGCTCCTCGAGAGCCTCCTTTGACTTCACTTTTGCCATGTGGGGCCTAGTGGTGTCGTGCAGTAAGACGATTTGACAAGACGACCTGCCCCCAAAAGGACATCTACCCTGCGAAGGTCAGAGGGTCACCATCCACCAACTGGCTATGTAATGAAAAATAACACCACAATTCTGAATTACGACGGGATCCATGTGTGACAAATGTTCAAGGAATTCAACCATCTGTCGTTGTGGAGGCTCCAAATGGTCAGTGCCATTATGGTAGGAGGCTATTCTGAATGCACACACACACACACGTCCCAGTTAATTTGTCAGGTTATTTTTATGCCTATTACTCAAAATGTAAATCATACATTTTAGCATTAAATTTAAGAGTGGCCGCTTACGACGATAAATTTTAATGTCCAATATCCAACCTTCTGGGCAGACAGGCAGACACCTATTGAAACCAATTGCATCATTTAGGTAGCAGTTACCGAACCCTTCGAGATTTCACAACCTCGACTATTTATTATTATATAGAAATGACGCCGCTTTGAGGCAGCGTTTTATTTTATTTACAATATTTACACTCTGAAGGCTTGCCCGGGATCAGTGTTATTATTATAATTATTATTATTATTATTATATTAATCGCTTGCAGAACGTCTTTCTCGGTGACAGTCGTTGGTACTGATATATATATATATATATATATGTATATATATATACCTGAAATAGTACATTTGAAAATAATTATATATAATAATCGTCATAATATACTAAACTAATAATTATCATCATCTTCATATTAACCCTGACTGACCATGGTGTATAGTTTATGCTGTCTATTGAGTTTCTTCTACGGCATTCCAGTGCATTTCACTGCCTTTTCGTTGTTAATTTCCTCTTTCTCAAACTGCATTATTGTTGCTGAAGTCTGCTAATTAGCAGCCTAGCGCACAAGTGTAACTTGAGTTACGAGGTCAGGTCATGAACCATGTCCTCCCTTCACGAATTCAATGTTTTACGATCCTCTTATTTCTTGAAGGCATAGTAGTCTCCGGTGGGATCCTCGACCCATGGGTAGTTCTGCGGGCACTCAAGGCACGTATGAAGTCGGATCGTTTCACCGGGCAACTCTCTAGTTGTCAACGGACAGGCGTTAGGCAGAGAACAAAGTGGCTGACCCTTGACGTCGCACTTCGCCTTCCACGGGGCAAAATCACGCACACCTGCATTATCGGTGGGCTTCTGGATCCAGTCGAGTACTTGCGTCATTGTTACGAAATAGACATCGTTCTTGTCGAGAACCTCGTCAATCCACTGGATGAACGAGTCAAGATAATCGGGATTGAGCTTAAGCCAGCCAGCGTGGAAGTACAGACCCAGTGGGGCGCGATTCGTCTTGTAGTGTCGCTCGAAGTTATGGTTGAGGAAGTTGTAGAACTGCTCGCCAGAGATAATGTTCGAGCATGCGTCGACCATAGCACATCCAGCTAGCTCTTCGTCGAACGACGGATCGTCTCGACGATCCAGTTCGTTCATCACCATCTCCCAGACGGCGTGCGATCGCGAGGGACAGTTCTGTCCGTTGCCGTGACACTTGTGAGGCATTCGGAAGTAGAGTGTGTATGGCCAGAGAGGCGGATTTGATAGAGGGGCCGCGATCGTCGAGTCATAAAAGAACGCCTGCTGTTCCATCATGAAGAACTGGTTGTTCCCGCCCACTCGGAGATAGGGGGCCCGGACGCCCACTATAGAATTGTCAGTGATGTTAGAGAAACGCTCCATAATCAGACGCACTCCGGCCATTTCCTTCGCCCAGGTTTCAGCTGATGCCTCAGACCAGTACTTCTCATCGTGCTTATGGCTGTGGGAGTTACAAAAGAATATGCTTGTTAGACGTAAACATCAATGACCGGAATCACTGCGCAGTGTTCCAAATCAGTACACACCAATAGAATCCATACAGACAATTTGATAGAGGACAACTGTAAATCGTGTGGTCGAAATTTGGAAAAGATCATCCCTTAATGAGCAGTGATGTGCGTAACACGAAATAGTGCTGCCATCGAGGGAAAGGGTAGACTTGTCGAAAAAGTACAGATTCGTGAGTTTGAGACCATGCCGATATACGCGAGAACTGGGCTGTCAGCGAAACAACATCGTTCTCGAGCTATGCGAGAACCTCGTCGTACGCTGTTCATATAGATCGCTCTGCTTCAGGCAACTCCTAGCACCCTCTCCTCATATGCACCTTTTGTAGGCCGCGAGGCTACAGCGACCACCCCCATTCATGGCAACAGTGGTATTCCTGCGATGATAAATGCTAGCAGCATAGGTCGATTAACGATGTAAGAACTCCCAGTCCCCAACTAAGGATTGAACTCTTCCAATCAGTCTTTCAAGAATTCACATCCCCGTTCGCCTCCTCAGAACGAAATGTGAGGGCGGCTCTGTGTGAAGCCAATGCTGCTATTTTGTCTTTAGTTGTTGCCTTCTCAAACGACTGAGAATTACTGAGTACACCGCACTCTTCAAATGCGATCTCGAAACTCGAGAAGTTTACATTGCGGTAAGCATTTGTGAGCCACGTCTCAAAGAGTATTTCGTGAATCCACTTGCTAGTGACCTGGAAGCTGTTTAGTTAGTTGATGCGTATCAATGATATAAGCCATAAATTGGAACGCTCCAATCGTGCCTCACGTTCGAGCTAACGAATCCTCATTAGGTAAGAACATAATTGGTGCAATTGAAGGGAGCTGACATTGAGTTGACAACGAAAGTACTAATTTCGAAAATAATGAGAGCTGGAGTTTTTTTCCCCTGTATTTGCCCGTTAGCACGAATGAGTGCTCGCTCCTTTATATACACCGCATCTTGTTACCAATCTACCTAATTCAATTTTCGCCTACGCTTGCTTCGAAGGCGCCCAGTAATCAGCAGCAATTCATTCTAATTTCACAAACACAGTTGTGGTTTATTATGAAAACGAAACCCGCTCCAAAGCAGCGTCGCCTTATACTATATACAATATTTACACTCTGACGGTTGCTTGGTTTGTAAGACGCTTGTTTTGTTTACTATAGCTTATGATCATATTGTCATATAATCGTGATGGTGGTAGTGGTAGTGGTGGTGGTGGTAGTTTTTTGCAAATCGAAACGCGGATTCTCGTCGTGCAGCGGCTAGCTATTCATGTGTCATACTACAAACTGACATAGTGAAATAATGATGTTGTATTTATAATTATTATTACTATTAGAGTTCGTATGCTAAATTAATAGTTCTCATAATCGCCGCAACCATGGCTGACTTCTAGGTGTTCATCGTCATCGTTGTCTTTTGCTAAGTCGGCTTCTCGATCGGTTATGCGGTGATCACGTGAGTTGCGTTGCACGAAATCAGATATGAGTTCGTTCACCACTGTGAAAAGTCCCTTTCATCTGTATCTATATCAATGATCATTATACGCCACCCTGTGGTAGCCAATCCTGCAGCGAACTCGACAGAAGAATGTTCTCTGAACTCCGTGAAATCCCAGGGGATGACTCCTCTCCAAGCCTGTCTTATTTCTTAAAGGCATAGTAATCTCCGGTGGGATCCTCGAGCCAGGGGTAGTTCTGCGGACACTCAATGCACGTGTGAAGTCGGATCGTTTCACCGGGCAACTCTCTGGTCGTCAAGGGGCACGCGTTAGGCAGCGAACAAAGTGGCTGACCCTTGACGTCGCACTTCTCCTTCCAGTTGGTAAAGTCACGGATGCCAGCAATCGGTGTCGGGTCTTGCATCCATTGCAGGACCTGGGTCAGCGACACGAAGAAGACATCGTTCTTGGCGAGTACCTCGTCAATCCACTGGATGAACGAGTCAAGATAATCGGGATTGAGCTTAAGCCAGCCAGCGTGGAAGTACAGACCCAGTGGGGCGCGATTCGTCTTGTAGTGTCGCTCGAAGTTATGGTTGAGGAAGTTGTAGAACTGCTCGCCAGAGATAATGTTCGAGCATGCGTCGACCATAGCACAGCCAGCTAGCTCTTCGTCGAACGACGGATCGTCTCGACGATCCAGTTCATTCATCACCATCTCCCAGACGGCGTGCGATCGCGAGGGACAGTTCTGTCCGTTGCCGTGACACTTGTGAGGCATTCGGAAGTAGAGTGTGTATGGCCAGAGAGGCGGATTTGATAGCGGGGCCGCGATCGTCGAGTCATACAGGAAGGATTGATCCTCCATCATTTTGAATTGGCTGTTCCCGCCCACTCGGAGATAGGGGGCCCGGACGCCCACTATAGAATTGTCAGTGATGTTAGAGAAACGCTCCATAATCAGACGCACTCCGGCCATTTCCTTCGCCCAGGTTTCAACGGATGCCTCAGACCAGTACTTCTCATCGTGCTTATGGCTGTTGGAGTTACAAAAGGAGTGTACCTGTTAGTCGTAAAATGCTACCATATTCACGGTAGTAAACGATGCCGATGTATTCGCAAAGTACGTTCACAAGGGGGTGATGTACTACCAAAGTAATGCTGTTGATTTAACCTGACTTGACCTAACGGGTACTCAAGGAGCTGGTGTCATCCAGTGTCTATCTAGCGGTGTTGGTGGTGTCCCATTTGAGTTCTGATACAACAGCAGGAGATGCCAAGGGGTCTCCCCTTATGAGGCCGTAAGATCGTGTACATTAACAAAACAGGATGTAGGTACCGCACTTATGTTGTAATGAGTATACCTCTTGTAGTCTATGTGTGTCTGTGTGTGTATGTGAATCATTGTTTTATGAGGTGAGAACTACTTACGTGATTGAGTGAGCTGCCATTTCGTGTCCCTTGCGGTGCATTTCCTGAATAGCGGAGTAGTTTGAGTACTTGTGTGACACGAAGAAGGTTCCCTTGATCATACATCCATTGGGATTGTTACGTCCTTCCCTGAAGATCTTATCGTACAAGTCGATGTTGTTGTTGTTGACAGCGTCATCAAACGTTATGGTGACCATTTGGGGCACAGTGTTCGGCTCTAGCTTGCCGGGAATCTGTGTACCGTCCACCGAGCAGAAGCAGTCAGGAAGAACGCACTGCGACTGATCGCATGGCGGAGCGCGGTTCGGATCCTTGTCGACGGTGCAGACGTTCTCGTCCGAGCTGTCGCTGCAGTCTTCTACACCGTTACAGAATAGCTCCTTCTCGATACAATCGCCATTGCCACAGGCCAGCTTCCCGGGATCGCAGATAGCCTCGTCGGTGGCGAGCAGCGGGGCCACCAGTCGGGGCTTCTCAAGTTGTTTGCAATTTTTGACGTTTGACTTCCAATCGCAGGTCTGCTTGTCGATGTCAAACGCCAATCCCGAGGGGCACCGCAGTGCAAGCAGACCCTGGACAGAGCAACGAACGACATCGCGGCAATCTTCGTCAGCCGTCAAGCGGAAATACTCGGAAGGTGAACGGCCCTTGCAAAGCTCGGCATCATTTTCGATATCCGCTTCAAGCTGTTTTACCTGCCGCTTTTGGCGACTGCTGATCGACGTGCTATGGACACCTGTACAAAGAGATAACGAAAATAGCAGAACAGGGAAGAGACCGTTAGTCGACTCCAACTACATGATAAGGTCGGCTGGCTTGCTTCGATCCGTCGACAACGTGGTGCAACCGCTCGATGGTTTGCAATTATTTGTAAGCGATTATATTTTCATTCCGTTGCAGTACCACGAATACGATAGCATCACCTTCGAAACCAGGTGCGAGTATCCACTTTGCCATTATCTCCTATATAACTATACGACACGGATGCATAAGGCGGTGATGAACCGAGTTCGATTAGCCAGCCAACGGAATCAGCGAGTGGGTTGTTTGTATTCGTACGACGACAAAAGCAATCCAAAGTTAGTCAACAAAGCTGACGTTCGTTTAGTGAACGGAATGATTTGACGAGGATAATGGTTTGATTCAATGCGCTCACTGCGCGGTAGAAGTCAGCCCCGAATTGCGCAGGTGGGCGGAGTCAGTAGACAAAATACAATGCAAAAAACGCACACATCATCAAGACGCAGCAGAGAGGGGTAGCGGCTACAGGGAGAAAAGTTCAGGCTGTTAAAGTATCGGCACAACGTCGAGCGAAATCTGTCGACACGCGGCTGTCTACAGGGCGGGCGAGGGGGTTCGGCCGTTGGCCACATTGCTATCGTATGCCGTTGTAACTAACGCTGACGAATTTGACGAAAACGCTGTCTTAAATCCCTGCCGTTCGTCGACTATGGGTGGCATTACGCTTCCGAATTGTCGAGCGGCGGGATATGCATTGACACACGCACGCCCCTCTGCCCGGTCACATATACACAGGCGCCCACGGTAAAACTTTGTCGCCGTTCGTTCGCATTCAAATCGTCCCAGTGCGAATGTCCCGAAAGGCGCACTACCACAAATGACTTGACCGAACAGCATACATTGCTTATCTGCCTTGCCCAAGCTGGGGCCTTGCGCAGGGCGGGGATGCGAAGGGTGACGACCATATGCGATCAATGTTTCAAACGATGCAGAGCAGTCGGCATCTGCGGCGGAGGCTGACGACTTCGATGAATGTCGACATCATGAAGCGCGGAAAACGTTTGCTTCAACCCTCGGGACACATGATATGCCCTGCACCTGCCGCTCAACACCAGCAGCTGCTGCCGTGGCTGTAGTGCCTCGCTGATACTGTTGTATAGACAACTAGCCCCATAAAGAATAAGATTGTGGACAAATTATTCATAAATTCAGCAATAACACATCTGGTATTCTCGTACAACGACAACTAAGATAAGATATACCTTAGGATATTGAATGAATGGGTGCACTTTAAATACTTTCATATATGGATGAAGTATATTGATAAACTATGCATATAGGGCGAACTGCGTATTCACTCGACAAAACAAGCGGTATCCATGTGAAATTAATAGAGCTGCCCTCGAAAGGTGGCAAGAATTATAAACACTTTGGATCTTCTGAGCGTTACTTTGCGGCAATGAAATAAGCATTTTTTTAATAACTAGACTCGTATACGTTCTTTAACTCATAGGGCGTTTCGTAAAAACGTCCGATCTCCTTAAAACAAGCGAATGGCGCCTACTGCGGCAAGGATGATTGTGTACATAATCATTGTGTATATCAGTGTTGGACAAGCAATATTAATTCAGTTCTTTAACAAAACCCCTAGAGACTAATGACCATCGAGCACAATTGGATTCCATACCCGTTCAACGGTGGCATTCCTACTTTCGCCAAAAGCGTAATGAATGGTAACGAACAATGGTTCACCGGAGCTTAGCTGACCAGCCAAATCTTGGTCGAACAAGGTTGACCCATAATCTCCTAGACTTGTCAGACAAACAAACTCTAAGCGGTCAGACATAGGAGAGAACACGAAGAAATTACGCCTCGCTCGGGATCTAGTGTATCTGAAGAGCGGAAGGAGGAGTGAATCGACCCGGGGCGACTAACGGAAACAAATCCGTAACTTGGCCCAGGCAAACCGTGGTTCGAATAAATAATTAAATAAGTTCCCAGTCACGGACGGGCCAAGTTCCCGAGGTTCAAGACTTTTAGTGAGCGAGAGTTTCACCCCTATTGTGGCAAAGATAACCCCCTAACACGGAGGAACAGTGTCCACGACGTATTTTAAAAAACCTCTCGCACAAAAAAGCCTAACCTGTTATACGTCGTCAAGTACACAACATAGGCTTCATGGGTGTCATGCCTACATCCCGGTTTCCGCAATTTCGACGGAATAACAAGCAACATTTCTCTTAGTTTTGTCAGCTCCATTCCATTGGAATTACGCTAATTGACACGTTTCGCAGTTTTGTCAGCTATCAGATATATGCTGATAACGACACCTTTAACCTTCTGATTTAAATGAGTTATTAGTGACTTAGCTAGAGATGTTAGGTGGTATTGTATAGCACTATCAGTCTTGCAGAGGTCAGCAAGACAGCTTGATATTATTTGAACACAGGTATGGCTAATATGTTTTGTGCGGACCACTGATGCAGTTTACCAACGCCCGAAAGGAAGTTGCTATTCAGCAACGACATACAAAAAGCACCGCAATGTGGACAGGTTCCTCTCTCAATCTAAGCTCCTAATATCTTGCCCTAGCACACAATACATATACATATATATATATATATATATATATATATATACATATATATCGCCAGCTTGGCGCCCCCAGTTCAGCGCTTGGATAGGCCCTTGTCTGAAATCCGCATTTGATAATGATTGTTTCACTATTAAAGCTTTTCTTTTCGCAATCCTCTCTAAACGCGCCGTTAGTTATATTAATCGGCCCAACAGAATAGTCAATAGCCACCATAGGAAGCCAACAAGCAGGCGCAAGTCGATAAACGAAGAGATATGTGGCTACACAGACGACCCCCCGCCCCTCCGCTGACTGAAGGCACCACAGCATCGCACGCCATCCGAACTCCTCGTCTAAAATGAACGCCAGAACCAATAAACACCACACAACCGTGACAACCCGCAATAGCTGAAGCAACGGCGGCCGCGGCGGCGGCATCACCGTCATCAACAACAGCAACAACAACAACAACAACAACGTCAATTTCAGCCACAACTGTGACAATCGCAAGCACGCCTCACAGCGGGGGCTGGCGCGGTGTGTGGAGGGGAGGGACCGGCTTCGGCACCTCGTGAAGGCCCACGGGCAACGAAGTGCCTTGATCGAATCGACCATTCGACGATAGCACTGCACAATCAACGCAAAGCAAGCAACGGAATGAACGGTATCAGTCCTAATCGGCACCGCGTGCGCTGTCGTCGATCGTCAACAACGACCAAAGCCATTATAGTCCTTGAGGGGCGTCCGGAACAGGCCGCTGCTCAGGCGAGCCACACACACACACACACACAGGCACACACAGCACATAGCACACGGTGCTTGCTGCCATTGTTGCACGATATACAACACGTTGATTCAAGGGTATAATATAATACATATGGCCAAGCGCCGATTTCACTACAGGTCCTTTTTCGTGCCCGGGTCGCATTCGTCCATTTTCACCATCATCATCATGGTGGTGGTGGTGTTGTTGTTGCTGTTACTGCCGGCGATATTGACAGTGCCGTCTGGCTCAGCGCTGTCAAGTGTAGCGCTATTGATGATCGTGGTCATCATGTTATCATCGTTCCATTTGAATGGTCGAATTAATTTCATTGGTATCATCAGACGATGACCGAGGGGTTGGGGGGGGGTGCTTGCTCGCTGGCAGGAGCCATGGTATGGGCAAACAATCGGAAACACAATTATACAGATATATGCGCGTTTGCCGGCGGACGCTTAGACGCTCGGAGCACGAAGACCGGTGGTCGGCGTGTAACACACTCGTATTCGGCACTTACCGCACAGAGCGACGGAAAGCACGAGAAGGCCCGCGGCTGCGTTCCTTGATATCCACGGTAACATCATGCAACGAAGTGACATCGAAACGTGGCCACCGCTAGCTCATATAGCTTCAAGGGATCGCTCTGGCGAGGGGTGTGTGCGAGACCTCCTCTCGCATGACGAGAAACCAAAGCCAGTAGCGGTAGAAGTACTATGACTACAGCTACTACTGGTTGTGCCAGCAGGCAGGCACCGCCACGGTTGTATTTGCGCACAGCAAAGCAGCGTTATGAACCAACTCCTTTCTAGCGGCGGTGGTTGTGGTGGTGGTACTGGTGCTGGCGGCGGCAGTGGCAGCAGAAGCCGCAGCGGCGACTACGGCACCAGCACCAGCCGTTGTAGTTCTTCCAGCGCGGCCGGACGAATCCTATGGGGTAGGCAGCCTGTCTTAAGCAACATCACTTCGGATGCAGGCTGCAGTACCTACGGTAGCTGGACCATCACGGCAACTGCGACAACTACAACAGCAACAACGACTCCTGGCACTGTCAACTGCGTAAACGACAGAAGTAGTTATCATATATCTATATATCTATATATACATATCTATAATAGTTTAATAGTTATTTTAGGTTCAGTAAGAGCCTTCTTGACAAGCGATTGCCGCTATGCCGAATAGTGTTCCGAAGACCACACTCGAATGGGAAAAATGAACACACTCGCATACGATGGGGTCGGCTCGAGCAAAAGGACAACAAAAAACTAGCAGTTATTGTATCCACGAAGCTATACGCCCAGTATCGCCGACGCAGCAAGATCGACGTGGCGCAGTATTGCAGATGTGATTGTCTGTCGTTCTAGCTGTCTTCCCGCACCCGGCGTGTATCGCTGCTTCTTCAGCAGCAGCCGCAGATGACTACTTGAACCTGCTGCTGTTGCTGTTGCAGCCGCGACCACAACAGCAACAGTCGCTGCCACCGCAGCACGGCCGGCCGGCCGGTCGGCTGAACTCGCCAATACCAGCAGCAATATTATCATGCACTGCTATACTTGCAGTTCGGTCTCACCACAGACACACACACTCATAGTGCCGCACACCCCCAGATTGCCGCTGTTAATCGAACCACCGCTGTTTCCAGCTACCACTACTACTACTGGCACTAGCGCTAGTAGAAACTAAATACATATAGCATGTCGAAGCCGCGGTAGCAGCCGCAATACAACCCCGACAGTACCCAAGTCGGGCGGGTTCTCGCACGGCGCTGTGCGACTCCGCGGGGTGGTCGCGACCGTAGAAGAAATATTGGCCACATGTATCTCGGTTCGTATCTCGTTTTGTTCGTTCAATTTTAATGCATTTCGCTGTAGTAGACATCGTCGACTTCAACTACGAGAGATGGGAGAAAATGAGCTAAAGTTGAAAAATCCGAAGATGGCTTCTCTTGTACTTGTCGGCCCGCCGCTGTAGCATGTGCGATGCTTGGCTGTCTACTGTGATGCTGTGCTGCCTGCTCATCATTTCTCACTACGGGTGGGATCAGCATGCAGATATCAACAGCAATGCTATGTTGGACACTGCCAACACCAGCATACAAACGTCAAGGGGCTGCTATATCTATAATACATGCTGACAGGCCGAGGCAGAAGTTAAACTATGAAGCGCTGCTGCTGACAGCAGCCGCAACGACGAAGTAGTGCCGGTAGAACAACGTGATCGTACAAGAAAAACACAGGAACTGTTCACTCTGGCAGCAGCGGAATCCGCAGCGAACGGCAAAGCAACGCAAACAGCAATTGGAAGGAGCATTTCAACATCAATCCGATTGGCAGGGACGAGAATAGTCGTGTGCGGTATGATTAAGCAGTCATTGTGGCTTGATTCCGCACACTGGACGTGCGGTGCCCCACAAGGAACGCAAGGTTCCAACGACAAAGGAACACTCATGGGTCATGTAGCTCGCGGGCAGGTGAACCACCGATTCCCAACCCCTGTCGATGGGAGTGGAGGTCGAGGAGAGGGGACAAGGCGGGTTTAGTGGGGTTTGCAAGTCTCACACTAGTGGGTCACTTCTCGCTGAATGTGGCACGGGTATCATGCATTCCAGAAACTCCTCATAAACATAACCAAAAAGGTAAACCGCTGACTCGGAAATATAATAACTCACTATGAACAATGCAAGATGAATGCGCTGCAGCTTCTTTTTGATCGCTTCAGAAACAAAAAAATATAAAACAAATGCAGAAAACAACCGTACATGTTCACTGGTAGCAATATCTTACATAGGTCGTCCTTGGGGAAAAGACATGTATAGCGAATAAAAACAACAATAACCAATTTTCTTGAAGGGGGTCCGCCACAGGCTGGTCTGCGCCACCGGGTACAAGCATACAGGATTATTCCTTCTTCAGCGCCTTACCCTTACTGGGAGGCAAACGGAGAATCGCCCCTCGGTCTAACACCCTGTCACTAACTATTGATTACTTTATGACACACAACTAACTAATATATATATATATATATATATACATATATATATATATAATATATATATATCTAGTGTCTGTGGAACTTACTACAAATGTCCTTATATAATACGCTTGATAATTTCGTTAGTGTGTGTTCCCTCCCTCGCTCGCGATTCGAAACAACCGCTGAAGTATCAAGTATCATTATACGTTGGAGTGTCTAATTTTAACGGTTTTGTATTTCACACTCGATGCTAGACACAACTAACGAGATAACGATTAAATCTATTACGTACGTTTGAGTGAATTTCTAAAAAAAAACATCATTGACAATGTGTCAAATGTCTTTCCTGTCTCGAAAGCGAGACGTATTTAAGAATTGACGAAACGAAAATATCACAGACGGCGGGTAGCTGTCAGTGGCCGTCATATTCGCTTACTCAGGCTCTCGGAAGTGGCCGCTTGTGGTCAACACGCGTCGACATCCAAACACAAAATTCGAACACAAATTTTACGCTGGTTTTGTGAACCTCGGCCAACCTTTCCACGAATCCCGTTTCGGCTGTCCTTCTTGAACAAGCGGCTCTACGCAAACGATAAGACGTTCCCAAGGAAAAAAAATACATGGCTCCGTACCAATTCCATGCGATCCACATCAACCAGTTACGGTATCGGTGAACATCGACGATTCGTCACCCGGCCGATCTCTCAACCCCGAAAGGTCCTGTTGAGTGTAATTCGTGTTCGGCATTCGCAAGCGACCCCCTCGTGTCGATGTTTTCTGATCAGCTCGGGTGGACAAACATGTTTACAGCTGTATACGTGAAGCTGCTCTGACTCGCTGAAGAATTCCTGCATCGAAATGAGACTGAACGACGATTACCCGCCGCGGCCCATCTGCGGTGCGCATAGAACGCAAATCCAACAACGCCTATATTGTATGTGATAGAATCAACAAAAGCACAAACTCGACTCGGAGATAAGACGGTTATGTAAAGTAGCCGAAACGCATAATACAGGGCAACAGCGTTTTGCTACTCGGCGAGATTCTCTAGACAGGTGGAAATTCGAAATAAGCCTTCATAGAGCGACAATTTGTAGCGTTCTGTAGTTTGATCGAACAGTCTTATCTCGCCGCTGCGATGTTTTCCCCGGCGACTGAATCGGCATCGGTGAATCAGCGTTGTCCCACAGCGCTTTCCTCTGCCAAAATCTATCGGGGCCTTGCTTCCTTCTCGCCCTCTGTCCAGACACCGATCAAGCCATCGACGGAGTCACGTGACTTTTGCATGAAAAGGGCGTTGTATCAAACATGAAATACGTTTATGACATCATATGAATGACATACTGTTCATCCGGAAACAATAGCAACAACGGCTCGCGGACGGGCTAAACACGCAAAATGCGGTATAACTTGATGACATTGGGCATCAGGTACGACGATCGCTCGGTCACATCAATGATACGAAACGTCGAAGTACAGCACGTCTTTGTGTTCGTGTCGACAGACACTGGTAGTACACCAGTATAGGTTTTCGCGTCTGTTTCACAGGGGCCGAAACCTTCCACCATATCGAGGCTTGGACAAAGTGCTGAGTTAGTACCGGTGCGAATACGTATAATTGATTGAAGGGCAATCGATATCAACAGGATGCCGTAATGAGAACGGACGTTCGGAATATGCATATCAGCATACTTGCTTGATGGCTCATGCTGGGCCGGCAGGCCGAGCAGGTTTGAACAAGACGACAACGTCTTGCTGTGAAATATATTTTTCTGGAAGCTGTGGTGCTCATTTCCTTAAATGATAGAGTATTTGGCACCAGTGTTCAAGGGCATTCAATTTTTGCGGAGGCATGGCTTGTAGCTTGCACTCATGTATTTCGAAATATGACTCAGGGGCAAGGCTACAATGCCTTCGAATGACAGCCAATCGTAGAAGGAACTCGTATAGTTCCTCAACGTTGATAATGAGGCTAGGTGATGCTCGGTGTAAGATTGTGTCTTAGAAAAAGCTGGACGAAGAAACCTCGTTATTCACAGATAATTAGCTGAAAGGAAAATTTACATCTTAAATTAAAAAGTGGCCGCTGTAACCAATATATGATCAAAAATAATTAGACAGACTTTAGGAGAAAATTGAACTTGGAACCCAATGGAATATTATCGTATTCTCGATATATAATATATCGATATACAGGTATGGACCTAGGGCGAGGACCTCGACGGCCGCCAAGGCCCCTTAACTGCCCAGCATGTCTAGAGGATCTTGATGATAAATGATGAAAGGTCAGCTCTCAGACCTAACTAAATTTAAAAAAAATGTGTATATCTTATAGTCGTCGCCACAGTAGTTGTGGTAAATATGATCCTGTATGTTTGTAATATGATAAATATGATCTTTTGTAAATATGATTTCGTTTGTTTCCTGCATTTGCGACGAGCCATTGACAAACTCCTCTTCTAGGTCAATAGTGGGAGGGCCAGGTTCTCCTAAGGTCTCCAATGAAAGTCATCATGCTACCGCATGTATGGAAAGCTTCGCTTCTGAACTCACTGGTGCGGAAGAAGAGGCGGATCAAAGGAGACACAATCATTCCTATGTGTTCCTAGCAATGGCAACCTTTTCAACATCACAAGAGTGTGTTGAATACAGCAATCGAGGAGTAGAGGAATATCTTCACTTTTTAGTGGCGCTCCCACCCGCTCGAGCAACTTCTTAGGGGCTATCCGACAGCATGGCGGTAGATTCTCAAAACTGGCATCCGCGAGGACTATTCCATCTTCCAGGGTTCCATTGTTTGGGAAAGGGTCTCACATCTTCTAGAATCGAAGCGTAGGCCACTAATTGTTGGGAAACACCAACTGACTTTTCACTTCTTTGTTGATCGGAGCCTACCAGCTCTGCAATCTACCTTTCTCTGGTTTCATGCAATCTCCCCATGATATTGTCGAGGGACAAGGGCAATTGGACGCACAGAGCCCTCTTCGTTCTTAAGAGCGATAGGTCTGGCCCCGAAGAGAGTGGGCCTAATCTCCGCGGAATCGCTTCCGTTGAGTAAAGTATCGACGACCTTAGCTAGTACTTCACGTGAGGCGCTTGCGGTTATCCCCAGCAGTGGACTTCCTCTGTTGAAATAGTGGACCTTACCATGTCCGAAGGTCGCTCAGAGAAGTGATAATAGTAAAGCTTCGGAGATGTTTCGCCTTTAAGTTATCAAGGACAGAGAGCGGGTCTGTCATGATACCGGTCGAAATATATATATATAAATGTGGAGGTAAAACGAACACGACTAGTCGCATGGTTCACAGAAAAAAAGCTACACCGAAATAATTGCCGTTTGTGTGTACATTTCACTCTAACGCTCGTATCCGTTTGTCTACACGAAATAACAACAGCTCGTGTGTCAGTCTAGCGGATCTCGTATCTTACTAAACACTTTCGAAGAAAATTATATCACGTCGCAGTATTGCGTGGAACAGCTCACTGTGCCATCTATCTATTCGCCTTGTTCCTATATATAATAAATTGACAACAGTGCTATTTATAAATAAACCGCATGTGGCCACACAAGTAATCGTTGAGCTGCTGTAACAAGAAGAAGAAGAAGAAGAAGAGATACTATCTGTTCAAGCAAGTTGCTCCGAGAATCGCATCGTAACTTGCCTCTCATCTTCTCAGTTAACATCGACCCGAGCGGTTAGAGTGCCGCACACAGACCCGGCCATCGAACAGCGGTACGCTGCTGGCTCTTCTTTTGTTATCTATTGCCGCAGGGGTCACGAATGATACATGGCGCTACTGCTAACAGCATAACGTGGCGAAGCCAATGAGATCTGCTGACGTTGTGTAACGACTTCTTGACGTGCCCGAATGGAATCATTTCACCTTCAGAAGATCTTCCCCTTAAGATATTGTAGATGCTACCAGCTAGCTAGCATGGTGACAGCTTGCGCAACTCAACAGCGACAAGTGGAACGGTCACAGCTGCAGGGTACCGTTCATCGATCGATCGCATATACAGATATGTATGTATACATTCAAATCAGGTTCGCGTTTGATGACAACGCCAGTTTCATTTTGTTGCGCTAACGGCTGCCAGTAACAAGTTTGCAGTGTAGTAAATGCCGACAGCTCGTACGCCATGGTGCATCGCTGCGCTGGGCAGCACAGCATCACCGACGTTGCACATAAATCATGTGCAACCATGGACACAATACACATGTGCACATAGTAGTAGAAGTAGCGGAAATCAAATTGTTTCTGACATCATTTCTGTTTCGTGACGTAGAGCCAGAGTTAACAAAAACACCTCACAGGTGTGTTCGTTCAGGTAAACGAGCTGCTTTATATTTGGTGTATATTTCAGATACTTATTTCCCTGGCATATGCTTGGAAGCAATCGATAGCTTGTAAAGTTGTATTTTCTATTTTGTTTTGAAACGACTCGGATATTTATTTATTCGACAGCAACAAACGCGAGGGAAAGGTATTGCAACACGAATACAGTATCCGCGTCATCCAGGATAGAACGAAGTCAATGGACAGGTTCTTTCTATAAATGAACAGCGAGTAAGAGTCGATAACAAGCCTCTGATTATCTCTCGCAGAGATTGATGAGCGTAATAGGAAAACTCGACAGCGTCGTCAAGGTTACAATTAGGCAAATGAAACGCCATGCCTAGCCCTGGAGAACCAGGTGGAGTCATCGAATATTATCTATGCAACGTACACAACTTTCGTATCGACACAACTACTAAATAATGACTACGTTACAATGACTATTGTCTAGCTGTCTATAATAAATGTATCTTATGCATGAATTTCATCCCATTTTTCTTATAATAATATATGAGCAGTGTGCGATTTCACTATACAACAGTTATCGCAGTCTCTGTTCGGCGTATGTTGTAATATGATGTAAAGTGTATTTCCGATTATCCCACTCCCGAGGTGACAGGCAGCGGCGTGTACCGAAATAGAATCGGAACTGCCCTTTGTGATCTGCGTTCGTAGATGACAAATGAAGGTCAAGAACTACACACCAACCTCCTACGATGAAGACGTCATCAGTCACTGTGTTCGTCTACGAATCCATATCTATATATAGTACTTCTTCTACTTGCTGGTAGAGGGTAGATCTACAGTGCTCGTGGCGATACGGTAAATTCCAGCAATCTGTTGTGTCAACTTTGACTAAAGCAGAGCCCGGTCAACAGCCGTCCCGTCCAGCGGGTTTGCTGGAGGGTCGGCCGTGCGCTGGTGCGGGTTTGTGTGCTTCATTTATTACAACTGCCGTCTACCATAAGTGCAATACGGAACGCGCGCACGCGCGCGCTGGCGCTGTGCTCATGGGGCAGCATATTATATCGTTTGCAACGGGGTGCCTGCCTGTTCACCGGCTTGGTCGTCTGAGTAGTTTCGGCCACATTGACATCAGCCATCAATGGCAGGGAGCGGCACCTCCTCGGCCTGCGCTGTGGCCTTCAACGACGGCGTCATCGTCGAAGATCTACCCACGATTGCTGCTGCTGCTGTTGTTACTACCACTACGACTACTGCTACTTTGCCAGCTACCGACCTGCCTTCACCAGCAGAGCATCTAGTTCAGCCAATGGCGTTTGTGTGACACAGCCGGCCGATGCTGTCGCATGCTAACTAGCTCTCGAAGGTAACGTACTGAACAGTCCGGCAGTTTTCTTGCTGGCGTGGTGGTAGCAGCAGCTGAAGCGACAGCTGTAGCAACAGCGAATGAACACTTCTTTGATTATTATTATATAGCCATCCACCATCATTGAAGCCACCTTAGCATGCTATATCATGCCATTTATATGCAGCGCAACTGGTGGACCTCTTTTTTCTAGGGTTGGCGCAGCCGTTCCCGTCGAACGAGAGGAGGTTTCTGAACGCGAACGCGTAGTGTAACACCATAGGTTCGTTCATGCTGTCTACCAGATGGTGGTTGGGCAGGGACACGGTAGTGCGGGGGAAGATTATTTTGAGAAAATCAGAGGAGACTTTTGATAATGATACGTAGAACAGGCTTGAGTGTATGCAGATCCAAAATGAATGCATGTACTATATTGGTTTTGAACACTACTATAATATAACAATATGTATTCGATGAACTGTTGCACATTTTGGTGCGAATCAAACCGATATTATAATAACGATAGCAATAAACGCCGTCCTCGGTAGTGATGTCATGGACGTACGACTATTGGCTGTCAGTTAACATGAAATCAATTGTTCATTTACTCAAAGATACGAAAACATTGGCAAATGAACGTCGAATAATCTTATAGGATATGTTTAGAAATAGTTTATTGTTCTCAAGTCCCTTGCTTTTGTACAATTTCTTTCAAATTCTCCAGAAGAAGGGGAATTTCAATTCACAAGACACCCCATTCTACTACCTATGATTACGGAATAATATATAATAATAATATCACACAAAATCATACATGTGATTGTGTGTGTAAGCCTATGGTACTCGTGTCGTGCTCCGACCGTGGAGCGCCGCCGACCGCGAACTCATGACAACATTGTTGAGTTGGTTAGAAATACAGTACATGCAGAGTCGCGTCCTGTGAAAAATACGGTCCGCACATTTCAAGAGATGCTTCCGGCTCCTCCTAGACCACTGTCAACAATTTATCACAGCAACAGTTACAACAACAACAACAACAACAATGACAACAACAGCAGCAGCAGCAACAACAACAACTTTGTCAGTCACTTTCTCGTCAGTCTGCAGGCAGGGGGGCGACAGCCACTGGCAGTATTATGCTTCCACTGTGACGCTCCTATCATGGGATCCCAAGTCCAATCTGCATCAACAGCGATAATAGCAACAATAACAACAAACATCGTCTACAGCGACAACATCGAAGCAACGTCTGTACGTGTTGAGTCCACGTGCAGACGTATCACGGGGTCACGTCATAGGAGGCCGGGCGGCACGGGGTCCCAGCCCAGCCCTCGAATGGAATGATTTGTACAGGCATACGCAGTGTCTGCCTGACTGAAACAAGTCATCATCGTGCATTCACTCGTAAAAAATATAATGCTATCTACAATATATATATATATGTATATATACATGCGACGACTGTTGTCCACTGCGTCACTAACGCCGATATGCTATTGAGTTCCAGGATCTACAATAGCAATGTATTGTATATTGATCGGTCGTGGTAGTCATAGTGCTGGTGGTGGTAGAAGACGAGGCTCGATCAGCCATTCTGAAACGCTACCCTGCAAAATGCAGCCGTGGTGTGGCTGATTATCGGCGGCTGTCCTACGATTGGTTACAATAATACCATTCGTTGCCATTCGCATCTCCGGCATCACCACGGGCACTCTACGCCACATTAGCCCACCACGAACCCCATGCGCGTAACCAAACTGACACCGAGTGAACTGGCTGCGACATCCGCAGACGCAGTCGATGAATGAAACGCATCATCTTCAATTCGTTCAGTTCGACTCGTGTTGTTCCTGTTGCTGTTGTTATCGCTGTGATCGTAGTCATCTTACTGCAGCGCCCCACACACAGGCTTTGTTGGTAGCCGGCATGCCTAACGTTGACAACGACCAGCGCTAGCTGGGCACAACAATACTACGAGGCAAACGCCACAACATTGAGGGCTACAGCCCCAGGCCACAGGGCTGGCGGGGCCAACGGCGTAAGCAAGGACTAACAGCGCAGCTGGATCGGCGCTTGTAGACATCTACTGTCCGATCATTCTGGCCCCGGTCGCTGCTGTGTCGCCGTCGCCGCCACCACAACCGCCACCGCCCTTACCATTGATTGTATAATAACGCTGGGAGGCGGTGTCGTTTTTTCGTCTCCATTTATTTCTTTGTGCACAGCATCTCTTTGTAACGGCGTTCGCCGACGTTCGTCGGCTAACCTCCCCGAACACGTCGCTAGGGAGCCGCGGACGAAGCCAGCCGATGATTCGTTCGATCAGTCCGTCGTCCTTGGCTTCAGCTGAGATTTGTCCGGCCGAAGGAAGCAATGGAATGGTATCGCGAAGACCGAAGACAGCGGGTGAGCAGCGAAATCGCGGAGGCAGAAGCCGAAATCGATCTGGGAGTGCAGCGGCAGATTAGTTGTAGTAGTAATGGTAGCAGTAGTAGTCATAGTTTGTGCTCAGATCACGCTAAGGGTTTTGGTGACACGGCAAACAATGCTCTGCGCTGAATACGAATGCCTGACACGGGGCACATGTGATGAGCGTATGGGCCAGCCCGCCAGGGTAACACCCTCGTCGAGCGGGTAGGCTGTGTATTCAAAATACGCTGGAAGAAAAAAAGTGCTGCAAAATGGTGAACGCAGTCCTTCGAAACAGGCATCAATGTGCAAATGCCGCCACTGGGCGATGACGCCCCAACGAGTTGGAAAGGCTATCACGGGCGAGGCGGTTGAGCTACTGCTTGTAGCAAGCAAGGCATGCTTGAAAGTTTGTTGCCTGATGACAAAGAGTTACAGTCCTATTATACCATAATGGTTGCGATACTTTCGCTCAACGTGCTTCATTCGAAGTCTAGTGATATTCGTGGTAGCCACAAGCGCGCTTGATTTCGGTGGCTTTTTGCACGAAAAAAAACAGAGGATAAATAAAGAAAACCGAATTAACGTTATTAGTAATTAACCCACAGGTCCCAACACAATCGCATCGTTTCATAAGTGTGCCCTTGCAAATTTGAGCCAGAAGATCGACAGTTCGAACTTCTCGTTACCACATTTCTGCCACCCTGCTCATTGTACAGCGGCAACCGGTCTCAGATTTTGCTGGCATCGCGAGGCACATCTGATTCTCCGTATACTATCACTCCTCTCTTACAAACCTTATTCTGTCTGTCAGAACGTGGATTACATCCAGCATGTGGCTTGTGGAAAATAGAGGCATAAGTGGACACCTAATAATGAATGTGGGCCCCGTGTCAGCTACTTGGTCAAGTGAATATATTACATCAGACATATTTATCACTGGCATTTATTGCCAAAACTTTCTGCCAGTGCATTGTATACTCTCATTCGTTCCTAATCACCGCATATGTTTCAAAAGTAGGCCAAAAGTAAGGTTACCCTAGGGTAAAGAAATCTCAGTTGGGCTGGGATATAGTTAATGTTGTCCCGTCACATAGCTCTATTGGAGAAAGCCGGGTTAAGTTCGGTACGACCGACACAATGGGTCCTTGAAGCAATGCTACACAGCGATACCAAGGCCTCTTTGGCTACGGAACGACAGCTGTGGATCTGCTATGAGAAAAACAGAACTGGTATGACGGAGGTCTGCCGTTATAATAGAGATATAATAGAATAGATTAATAGATAAGAAATAATAACAGGCTGCTTCAAGTAGTATCAAAATTCTATTTGACACCTGGAAAACTGCACTTGAGATATGATGGCGAGATGCAGCTTTATCGTAAAAGCGGTTATTTTTTTCCTGAAAATGAAAGTCAAGTCTGCCTTTCCACAATATTTGCTTCTCTCCTCACTATTGTCAAACTATCTGGGAAAAATATGACTGTTCCCT
Source organism: Stratiolaelaps scimitus (assembly GCA_019614645.1). Taxonomy (NCBI): domain Eukaryota; kingdom Metazoa; phylum Arthropoda; class Arachnida; order Mesostigmata; family Laelapidae; genus Stratiolaelaps; species Stratiolaelaps scimitus. Next base: position 2,984,715 of record JABWDB010000008.1, on the reverse strand, counting down.
AACTTTTCCTTATCGAACGGTCTATATTCTCTATGTCGACCAACCAATTCTAAGAGACCTATACCAAGTCAACATGAGTCGTTAATTCGAGAAAGAACTGAATTGCCATCCTAGTGCTAAATTCGCCAAATAATGATCGAATTGAATTGAACCCGAAATACATTTGATCGCAATACGACATTAAATCCTTGCTTCTAAAATGCCCTCCTCACTTGCTTATCTATCTCGCTACCGATCATCAACGACGATATTCCTCAACCATTATTTTGTATTCATTTGTTTATTAGTAACCTTGATCGTCACCAACCGCGCGACAGTATAATATTAACACGAGTAATTAACAATCCCAAACGATAGACGATCATTCGCTGGCATTCATTCGCTGACACCTGCTAAACGTCTTCTTGTTTCTTCTCGAAAGTTCGTCCGCGTTTATCTCTCCTATACATTAATATTACCCCCTACCGCTGCACCACCAGGATCATAATCAGTAATCGGTAATCCTATTCACAGATCCTCCTGACCGAGTGGCAGCGCCCCTCAGGCCTTCATTGGGGTCACCACATTCACTATATCTCATCTCATCCTTTTTACAATTCGCTCTCGTATCGCGTTCAGGTGGTGAACATCGTTCTTGACACGGTAATACGCTGGGATGCCCAGCACATTGAAACTAGCTTGTTTTGTGGTCTCCCATCTCTCGTGCGCACGTATGGGTCTGCCTTACCCAAATAGTTGGCTTCGTTGCCCGGCTCGCTTCCTTGGCACGCATATGAACACTTACCTCGACTTTTGCTGCCCGTGTTTGGCCTCCGCAACGGTTCTTTTTCTGTCGGTGGATGAGGAGTGTGGGATGTACGGCGGGACTTGTGATGTGACTTCGTAGTGCCGCTTGATTTATCGATAGGGTGGGGGGTCAAAGGCTAAATTCGCTCCAATGCTAACGACAACAGACGCGGTAGCAGCAACAAAAGTACAGAATCGGGCCCGATCCGAGCGATGTCCTTAGTCGATGAGACAATCAATCTATCAATGTTTATGTAACAATGCGCTGAATTAGAAGCTCGGACTGACGAGTCTTAAACAAATATATATATATATACATATTAGACCCCTGGCAGATATAACAGAAACGTCACTGTAATATATCGTACAGGACATGAGATTTAGGCGCTAACAATACCACCAACTGTTAGCAAAATCATCGGTGCTTGTCATTGATTTAGAGAGTCTCGTATGAAAATGTAACTCAAGCATTTGGATTGCATTTTCATTCAGCTCGTATATACATATTATTATTGTACGTGTGTATTTTGAACGTGAGGGCGCTTCAGAACACCGTGCTGCACTCTGGATTTGGCACTGCCAGACCCTAATAACCTAATATGTCCACTGGAGCTGTTATAGCCTTTGAGCATATGAAATGAATTAGTTCGGCGGTCAGTCTGCATGTTCTTCGTACTTGACTGTTGTTAGATAGTTGGCCTCGGGGACCGCGTTTCGTTTCCTAAGAACGGGCAGTTCTCATCTTAATCTTAGCTCAGATACATTCAGAGGCCCTGGTCTCTCTTCATCTCATCTAGTCTTGTTGTTCGTCGAACTGAACACCGGCGACAGTGCCCTTGCACGGTAAACAATTAGGGAACCATGACATGGGCAGTGGCCTCGAATAAACGACAATTGCTGCGTTCGTTTCAATGCGCAGCACCCTTGCTTGCATGCGGAGGCGAGTTTTCTCTCGAGTTTTTTTTAGTGCGGACGGCTTGAGCACTTTGACGTCGTCACGAAGGTTGCCGATCGATGTCAGGATTATGAACACATCGAACAACATGCGACGCTTCTTCTGCTTTTGTGAACTCGACGAACAGCTTGAGACAGACAGCGTATATGGATTCCGTTGTCTACAAGTGATTACCTCGCCCCGTTCAGGGCAATGCCCACATGAGCTGGTGCGAATTATTCTGCTCGACTACAGTCGATCTGCGATCACGTGGTATTGTAACACACAATCTTGGCACTGTCTGTGTGACTATGCCTGCGCGGGTGTGCTTACGTATTCAGGTCAGATCGTTTGTATCTCCACTCCTTCAAATGACAATCACGCTAAATGCAATGTTTGCATTGTACATAACGCACTAATAACAGTTAGACAGTAATGCACGAGTACACATCATCGTAGTGTCATTTTATCTCTGTGTTTCCCGTGAGTCAGTCTGCCGTATGTGTGGTGCCTCAGGCTCGAAATGGTCCTCGTCATAAACACAGTCATCGTTTAAGAAACAATTCCTGCTCATTAATTACTTGAAATAGGAAACCATTACTCGAGATAATGTGTTATGTCGTAAATTAATTTAACCGTCAACGCCATTCCAATGAACCCGATCATTGGGTGTTAATTGATAGAACCCTGAGCCAGATCATACGTAAACACAATGCAGATTATTTTTGTACGCGTGCCACAATATTTACGGTCTTCCCATACCTTCGTGACGAATTACAATTCAACGCAATGGTAAGAACATGCTTGTCTCTTATTTTCCCACTTATTATATATATATTGTACATGTATCATAGATTACTAATATATATGATAATCGTCAGTTAATTAGAATTAAATTCGCAACATTTTAAGTAACAAGTGTGTTCCTCTATATATGTACAAAGATGTATCTGGAGTGTGGCCAGCGAGGGAAAAAAATGTATGCAATAATGATTAATATAATTATTGTATTTCCATATTATCGTTATGTCCAGCAGACCATCACTGTTAATCTATTGTATTTACTGTCCAAACGATGATAATTTGTATATCATATCCTAGTACCGTAATGGTGACGTGTTCGTCTTAAGCCCCTTCGTCACAGGAGCGAAAATGTGGCAGTAATATCGAGAGCGCGCTCCGAATACATGTATGCGTATTATACACATGGATCACTAAATTACTAATTAAGTTGTTAGATCATTTCGGAGACGGCAAGAAGAGGCTAGTCGAGATTTGTCTGACTGACAGCTGAAATTTCAAAATGCGCTCAATGGTCCAAACACGAAGTTGTGCAACGCGAGTGTACCCGAGCGTATGATGTCATCAGGTTGCTCGCGAGAACATCACACTCGACCCCTATGGCGGAACAAGGGTGATTTAGTTTTTTTATTTGAACTTTATTTTTTTCGAATTTTAAACCGTTGTCGAAAGAACCATTCAGATACTCCTATTTTGCTCAGTTTGTAACAAATTCGAGTGTGTCCTTCTCACCACAACGTTTCAACGTCAATCCGAGGCTGCACAGGAGTAGGTAATGGAGGCAGTATCAAGGGGAGTTTTGCGAAGTAGGAGGTTCAAATCTGAGTGGAGCCATGTTAACTTTTATGGGCAGTGTCTCCGCAATACGATTTGATAGGGCAGAGGTCCTAGAGAGGAAGTCTGCTGTTGATATGCATAAGCAGGTGAACAGCTCTGCTATAACAAAAAAAAAAAGAAAAAAGGCTGCACAGGAAAAATCAATAAAATCCATAGAGTTGTTTTCGAGATCGTCAGGATATAGTGAAGAATCTGGACACAAATGATATAATAGCCTACGACCGTAACACGCTGTAAGGTACAGGAGTGGTCAAGCAATTCACAAGAGCTTTCCGTCGATTGTGCCGTTGTTGTTGCGTTCTCGCTACTCGATTTTCCTTTAAAATTAATGAAGTAAGTCCTCATGTTGACTCAGACCTGAAGCTGGTCGCCAGCGTAACAATGTGCCCCAACTGCGAGCCAGCACACCGTAATCCCCCCATCGCTGGATCCGCTCCGTTCCAAGCCATCAGATCCCACCAACTAAACATAATAGCAGCAGCAGCATAAACGAATCGAGAGGTAAGATCAACCCGGGAAGAAATCCCATACAATGTAAAGCCAAGCGAAAAAAGTTCCACATAGATGAAGGCAATAGCAACAAGGAAATGGTTAGCAGCGCTGGCGAGATGAGCGGCATGGGTGTTTTTTTTTATCATATAATAGTAATAATAATTGTAATCATATTATTATCATTACTATTAATTGTAAAAATTGCCAACCAACCAACTCGCCCACGCCGCTATGCCTTGGGCGACTACGACGGCTACAACGTAGCGGGCAAAATCCAGTAGACCAATTGTTAAATGAGCATTGGCTTTGCTCGTTACCATCGGGCTGAATGTGGTAGTCAAATGTGCAAATGGTAATTACACCCATGGCTGGTTGTTGAGTTGCTGGTAGCTACTGATACAGCAGCGGCTAGTTGCTCTGCTCGCGCAGAGTCCGAGCAGCACAAAGCCACAACTGGACGAATTCAGCGGAACAGATCACAAGCAATCGACTGTGTTGTACGACGCTCCAGCTCATCGTCCTCCTCAATTAGCTGAGGGAATTTGAGAAGATAATATTTGGGCAACGCGCCGGAGGAAGGAAGACGAAGAAAATATTGATAATAATAATAGCATCTCTAGCCGAAATGGTGCTGAAATTTGTGTTTTGATTGTAAAATTCGGCAATTTGTGTAAAAGTGATCAAGCGGGAGATCTCGTCTTCTTGTTTACATCGTTTGAGCGGTTTATCGAAGCTTACAAAAGTTTGGAATGGCCCGTCTAGTCGGTGCGACTCTCGGCAATACGATTAGAAAAGTGCATATAAGCTCTTCAAGATCCAATATATATATATATATATATATATATTAGACGAGAAAATTGCATAAATGATTTGTAGCACAGAAGATCTGTACAATTTCGTCCACACTCCTCGCTCCAGCGGCTTAAAAATGGAGTATCGTAGAAATGTTAGCTCGTTGTGGGAATCCCGATTCAGTAACAGTCAAGCTGTTCCTCAAGCTGTCTTGACGACGGAGACGTCGGTAATAGCAGGCAACGTGATGCACCGCAAACTCACAAATAAAAATTCATGAGCTACAGAACACATTGGATATCGTTTTTGCTAAGGCTGAAACCTGTGCACACCACATGCCCTCTAAAGACATGTTGTTGCCGGTGGTGGAAAATCTTAATGAAGGTACATAATCATAGATATGTTACGTTCTTACTATGGCGGCAATCGGAACTAATTGCTGCTTGTCGACAATTAGTCAACACCAACAACAATAATAACAAAACAATTTCTGCAAGAATAGTCAATATAGTAATAATAATAATAATAATTACAAAGTATAATAATAATAATGACAATAAAGCGTACGGGACATATATGTGCGTATATACATACGTCCGTTGATATCACGCTTTCCAAAGAGAAATCTCAGGATAGCAAAACAGATCCGTAGTAATAATAGCAGCAGAATAGCACTCATCGTAGTTGTTGTTGTTGTTGTTGTTATATCATGCTCATAAAACCAGCGCATCACCGGGCCCACGTAACGCATTTGTAATGAATTCGCCGCCGCTTCAAGATATCTAAAGTCGCAGGAACTCGGCAAGAAGGTGGGAAGTGTTCCGGTATTTTGTAGACGTCCTGCGGTCGGTCGGCCGGCCGGTCGATGCTCTGTCAGCACCTCGGCGGGCTGTGTGCGACTATGAGCGTGCACGCGTGGAGATGCGTGGCGCTTTGTCGCTACCAGTCACTGGGGACCCTGGGGGTGGGAGGGGGGAATTGACTGCGTTGGCTGCGAAGTCACTGACTGCGCTTGTCAGAGACCCGTCGGCTATTACTATTACGACTATCAACAACAGCAGCAGCAGCAACAACTACTATGACTGAATAAGCCGCCGCTGTGACGGCGACGAAAAGTCGCCGGCGTTTGAGCCGCCCCTCTGCTGGTCGTCGTGTTGGGCGGACCCATGAATTTTTTTGCCATGCACCAGCGCATTGCGCAATAATAAGCGCGAAACTCTTGCTTCTTTTCCTCTGGCGCCGTGTCCTTGCCTTCGTCGCTGTGAGTGAGCGGTTTTGGCGTTCAGCAGCGTCACCCCGAATACGGCGGCGGCGGCGGTGGCGGCGGCGGTGACGACAACAACTTTAGTTCACTTTGCAAAGAAACGAAAAATAAATGTCAACGGCAAAAAAAATATACATGTGAACAGAACACAAGCACACAGACCAACAGGCAGATAGATAGATAGATATCCGAGGAATAGCGCATAGGCGCAACATATCAAGCAAGGAATATTTGAGGAAGTGGATGCAGCAACGGGTGAGGGTGGGACCGTGAAGATTTTACATAACAGCACATGTATGTTGGCATGTTTGTTCGTGTGTCGTTTTTCGATTGCGAACGAAGTGGAGGAGATTTGCTCTAGGAGACACGAATGGAAAGGTTGACCCCTCATATATGGTATATTATTATTATTATTATCATTATTATTATTAGGTGGAGAATGGTGAATACGAGGAAATTCGATAAAATTGTGATGCTTATAATAATGATTTCGATGGACACAACTGAATGGTTGATTCGATAACAAATACGGTCATTCTATGTAAAATAACAGTCAACAACAGTCGTCGAATTCATCGGTTACCAATGTGCGAGAAGTGGAACAACCACATATATCTAGCTAGCCAAAGTGGAACTAGAAAAGCTGTCGCTTCGGCTTCGTGGACAGCCTCTAGCTTAAACTAGTATCATAGTAATCGTTGCCCTCGACATAAACAACAGTCGACTTCGTTCGAAAACCTTAGAATTGCCAAAACGAAAAGAAAATTGATTTTTCTCGAAACGAAACGGACCTCAGAGTCCCATGGAAAAATGTCACTGCAGCTATCCATAGCAGATCTCATACACATTGAGCAGCGATATCCACTTCACATAATTTGAGTCGAAAGTCTTCAAAATTGTACGAAGTTATTTTTTTTTTAATATTTACTCGCCTCCGATCATCTCTCCTTGCCATCTCGATCTCTGTGAACTGTCAGCCATTGACACGTGTAAATTCTACAATAGCCAATATCTGCGTTTATCTCACTTCGGAGTTCTGTATCTCATGCTTCATATCGATGGACGGAGCGAACGAGCGTTCACGACATTTGTGAGAACCCAATGGCAGACATCATATCCAGCATATCAATCTCTCGATGCTGCCCTCGAGCGCAGATATTGGACACAGTTGTATAGTATTTTTCTTCGATTGCAATTTACTTACGATGTGCATTTCTGTCTGTCTGCATGAACCTGTTGGTGAGAGGGTCTAGTTTTTAATATGTGTTCGTGTGCCCTGTAACGAGCCGCGATACGTCTCCCTCTCTCTCTGTGGTGTTGCTATATGCAGTCTCTATTGTCGCGATGTGTAGTACTTAGTTACTTATACTTATTGATGGCAAGTGAAACGGTCTCTCTCTCGCTCTCACTCTGCGAGTAAGTGTGTGTGTGTGTGTTTGTTTGTTGTTTGTTTGTGTGCAAAGCGTGCGTGTCTTGATCGTCTACGTGATGTATACGTTTTTTACATGATGCAAAACCGCGCCTGTGTTAATATTCGGAGCTGCTGACATTACTGCTATTTAGCGCACTGCCATCTTGGTAGGTGAGTACCTCTTGACTGCTGCTAACCTCGGGTCCCTCTTGACTGTTACTTGAGGACCGTTTTGAATCGTCGTAAACGAGGTTCTCCGTCGAGCTCGGCGCTGTTGTGTCGCCTCCGCCGCTCATCTGTGCCGATGAGCTCTGCTGTAGCAGGTTTCCAGAGTTTGGTTGAAGAGATTGCGGTCCCTGTTGTTGACGGACCGAGGCCGAAGAGGATGAAGAAGAGATTGCCAGCGAGGCCAAGTCGGCTGAGGCAGCTTGCGAGAGCGTCCGCAGGTCTGCATTGACGTCGTGTGCTGGCGGGTTCAAGGACAGATCCAGGGGACCTTTCAGCGGCTGACCAATTTGGCCAGCGCCGAGTGGTGTCAGGGCCGAGAGTGGATTTAACGGATCCGGAAACAGGGGGAACAGACTCGGCTGACCCCCGAGTACCGCGGCGGGATAGGGCACGAAGCCCCGTCTGGAGGCCGAGGAAAGGTCCGTCGCCTGACTATTACCATCGCTGCCTACTCTTGGTACTTGTCTACCTGTAATGATGGACAGAGAGAGAAAAAAGATGAGAAATGTTAAGCAAGTTTACGCCGCAGAGGAATGGGATAGCAGCCAACATGCACGAGATTCACAGCTCATTCTTTTAATTTAGTAATACTATAATAATGATAATAATAATAAGACGAATATTGTTAATGTCGATAATTATGCATGTACGTCTTATCAATGGAAATCACATTAACAGCTCAACAGTTTTATAGCCAATTTTGTTCTGGCCACGGATTACTACGCACAAGAGGTAGATTTCTATAATAAGGAAAATCCAAATCAAAATTGCGCTCGTGAGATATCCTCAAGCGAGGTCATCTCAAATATACAGAAACAATGCTACCGTTGTATTCGATTAAGAGAATGCCTAAGGTGATTTCGGTAGGAAATACAAAGAATAGTAATAACCACTATTATATAACAAATGATCTGGCTTCAATTTGAATATCAAAACAGTTAGCTCAGCTCGTGTACAATATATTCTATTTTTTCTGCCATATATATATATATGTTATATGTCGTACATAAGGAGCACGTCCAACCGCTTAATGTGTACACGTTGAACAGCGAGGTCTTTTGAACGTTTCATGCTGATGATTGTGTGTCCAATCAGGTTATTTTAAGATGTTCATCCTCACGTCTGTTTCTATTTTGTGGAATGGCACCGAATAGTGGTGCCAACAACACGCATTCATTAGCCTATCTACTGCCTCAGCTGTACGTATTATAAGAAATATATTATAGTCACAAAAATACGAGAGTCGCTCACACACGCTTCACGTGAAAATACATGCTCGCATCCATCACGTCTAGCACATTACAATCGTTGCCAAGTTCGTTAATAGGACAACAACGACGTGTGTGTGTCTGTGTGCGTGCGCGTCTGTGTGAGAATTTGTGTATGAGATAAAAGAGCTTTCGTTATTCTGGTGGATCAGACGGAATTTCCACCAGAGCTACAAGTAGCACCACTGCAGTTGCTATTTCTGCAAAATGGACGGAATCTCCTACCTGAATATGTGCACATGTGTTTGCGTGTGTGTGTCTGTGTCTGTGTGTATTTTTGTTTGTGCAAAAACTTCAGAATTATCAAAAAAAAACGAAGTTGAGAAGAAACCCGACAGCTCTCTGGGAACGGGGTCAGCCCACGAGTTAGTGTTCGTCGTCTAACATGTAAACAGAAGCAAAAAGCGGTCGGGCGTCTTCGACGTGAATATCTCTGTGTGTGTGCCTTTTGGCGCACTTCCCTAAATAGTTGCTATTACTCGCTCATTTCATTACAGAATTGCTAGATGCTCGAGGCACCAGTCAATACGAACAGGCTGGTCATATAGCGGCAGACATATTGTAAAAATATATATTATATGAGTAGATCTGTCTAGCAGGTAAGGTGTTCAAGGAACTGGAAATGTAGCGTGTTGATGACGTAACAAAATGACGACATCGTGAGTGACCAGACAAACCGATATTCATAATAATAATAATAATAATGGCGTTTAACGGGTGGCAAAATGTGCTACTGTTATCGTTTAGTTATTAGTGATGGTGATAATTATAACTGTCATCATCCTGTAGCTCAGTATTGATATCATCACAGACATTTGGGTAGAGAATTGTATTTATGTTAATCATATGTAGGGGTAGCAATTAGGGGGTTGGCTCGCTGGTTAGTTCTTCGGCCAACTCGATTAGATCTTTGAGCGTAGGTGATGTCCATTACTGAAATGGCAGAGGTTAACGAAGCGAGCGAGAGAGAGAGAGAAAGGAATAGACATTACCCTCTGTAACCGACGGTCCTGTGCGGATTGCCAAGAGGCTGCAATTAATTGCTTTGTTAGACAAGCAGACAGCGGTTACTAGTGAGGCGACGAAAGATATCCCTGCATAGTAGGCTGTTAGGCTCTGTAGGATGACAAAACTCGATGTGTTCACCAGGTTTGGTGGAACATGTGTTAGAGAAGGTAATCATTGTTTCAGGTTAACCTGAAGTTAACCTAGGGGTTCGGGTACGGAGGTAGTTTGATTGTATGTCTCAGCACGATAGCAATGAAAAAAAAGCAAAAAAACTAATAAACCACTAAACTAAACAAACTAATAAACCACTAAACTAAACAAACTAATAAACCACTAAACTCCACTATGATAGCAATATCAGATAATTAGTAGTTACTATTATCACGACACACTGCTATGACATATGCCAGTGCAGGTGATTCACATTTCGTAGAGTTGCCAATATAATATTGACGATATAACTCACGCGCTTTGAACTAATTAATTTTCTGGGCCAAAATTGTTGGCGAAAACAGACCCGGCCTTCAGCGATCGTTTGTGTTCAATGAATCATGCCTCGGAAAACAGATCAAACAGGTTCATTTCGATTCCCTTGGTGAGCTGAAAATTCAAATAAACTCACACCTGGATGACGGTACAACCATGAAATGTCCAGTGCATCCATCCAGATTGTCTCTATAGTTGCGAGACTTATTTTTGAGCGTCTACGAACTGCGAATAGTAGTCGCAGTGGATGTAGCAGTGAGCTAGCAGCTACAGGTTTCTCGTCATCACACGACATAGGACACTCCAGCTCCATGTTATTATAGCTCACATGCTTAGAATGCATATTTAGCTTGCGTCCATCGGTCGACCAATTTCCCTGAACCGGCGCATGGGCTAACTAATAATCGGAACACGCCAAATAACTGTGAGCATCTTTAGCGGTACACACCCTGTTGACATCATTAACGATCTTATAGGTTGTCACAGGCTGCGTGGACAAGCTGTGACCCCGGGGCTTTTCAACGCTGCCTCATTTACATTGTGTTCCCGCAGCCCTTAAAGGTTGCGTTTCCATAATGTCACTAACCACCATGCTTAGTTAAAAATGTACCAACTCTACCCGTTTGGCTCTACCTTCTATTATGATTATCATTATTACCTATGACAGGTGAAATTATAGAACACTTCTGTCTGCCATTATGCACAAGCGTGCTCGCGCGCTCGCTCTCGATGTCGCCGTGTATCTCACCTGCTAAGGGTACTTTGGTGACTTCCAAATTACTGTTGACAATGCTGGTCACAGCGGGATGTTGTTCTCGTTGTTGCTGTTGTTGTTTTGGCTTTTGTTCCAGCTGTTGCTGTTCGACGCGCTGCATATACTGTTCATGGTGTTGCGATTGGACCTGTTGCTGAGTCGAGCTGCACAGTTCCTTAGTGAACCTTGACTGTATATCGGGTAGATCCTTGTTCATGTCAGGGTTCCAGAGGAATAGGTAGTACAGCGACAGTAGGATAGCTGCCAATGACACGCACAGGAGATAGGCAACCACTGTGAGCATTCTCACTAGCTTCTTGTGTTGCGCTGCGAATTTATTCTCTGCTGGATAAATACCGGCCATTGTACCTGCAAGGAACCCGCAAGCAACATTGAGGAGTGCCGAAAACGATTGCCGTGCATCCCATTACGATTGATTGATTGATCTCTTGGAAAATGGCAGCAACTTTCTTATATCAGGTGCGATTTCTATTTGTCTAATGCAGGGTTAACATAAGCCGTGATAAATAGGTCCACAATGAATGCAGGCATATGTATCCAGTTCGCGTTGATCTTCGGAAGCTGGACGAATTTACTTCGGAAAGCTGGACGAATTTACTTGGAAACACCTTCCTAATGTGCGTAATGAGAAAGTCCATTTAAAAATGTTCCGGGTTGAGTTTTTATCTCTGCTGTTTGTACTTGCATTGCAAATCAACGGACTGACTGTGGTTCTCAAGGCTGTTGCTGGATTGCAACGCGAATATATATATATAAGAAAAAAACAACGTATGATGATATTTCTGTGTGAAATTCTTTGGAAAGCAGTGTCGTATCTGCTGTGTATTTCTGATAGCGGTCTTGAAGAGTACCCCTTATTCACATCATTTTCACTTCTAGGTCAACCAGCTGGTCTAGGGAATTCCAGTATCTAAGTTTACCCCCAAGTTAGTCAGTGTAGTATTTGACAATTTGTGTGAACTGAACATTATCACACGGGGAACAACAACAGCAACAGCAACGACGACACCAACCTACCTCCATGGTCGAAAAACCTCATCTCCGATAAGGACTTGTTCGGCTGCATGACCTCACTCGTCGTGGTGGTTTTCTGTGTTAACATTCGCTTCGTTGTTCGATTCCCCTCCGGTGAACAAACGGACGGACCTAAACGTGTAACTGTAAAGTTGACCCTTACACCAACTACCCGCTACGTATGCTTTGTTTGTTTCGGCACGGAGTGGCTTCGTCGTCGATATGTCGTGCGCGAACGTCGCGTAAACAAAGATAACTGCTGAATTTATGATTGATCGTTGCAAATCAGAAATCAAACAACGCAACGCATTGCTCCTCAGGAGGGTGGCTCTCCTTAGCGGGGGAGGAGGGTGTCTGACTTGGTTTAAATTTTTGGCAAGAAGCAACGACACAAATACGGGAACATCTCAGGACTCCGTGGTCGACCGAGGTTCCGTTGGGCTAACTATGGTGAAATAAGCTGTCATCGATAGCCACCCGTCTGCCATAGACTCGTCCCCCGACAGCACATGAACGAACGGCCAATGTGGAAATGCACCCAAGGAAGGGTGGCGCAGGAGTCGGGGGTAGTTTCGACTTGAGATGTGTTTTTGGGCACCACACCGCACGAAACACTATTTGCTCAGGCTAAAACGAGTCGACGGTGAAACGGATCGAGGAGGCTATCAGGCATATATATGCTTCTTGATTATGACATTACGCACAGAGAAAAAGAGAGCGAGTTTGAATTTCGATTTTATTACGTGAAAGGGAGCGAAACACAGTCAGGGCTTGTTGCGATTGACGATAACCAGTGATATGCTGATTCAGGCTGTGAATGACTTCTTCGAGCGAGACGATCGTGATTTGGTGGTTGGTACAGATGCTGAAATGAGTGCTGTGTGCTTATCGAAGCCTTGCGTTGGGGGAATGAGTACACAGTGAACGTGAACGGGTGAGGCGATTGTTGGGTCAGGACGGGCAGACGGCTCGACTCGCGCTTGGAGGCCCCGAGGAGCGAGAGGTTGTCAGGGCTCTCGGTGGCCCGCTGGCCGAGTGTGCGCCATGATTCAAACGCGATGCCGTCTCCAGTCGGCTGTCAGCCAACAGTAAAGTCTCTGATAGTGGTAAATGTTAGAAGGCAATGAACTGCGAATGCATTCGTGAGATGGCTTCGCCCTGTCCAAGAAAATTTCCCTACCCTCTTATTTCCCGCATTTCATGTGTCTCCTGTTTCGTAGGATTTCGTAAGCACATCGAATGAATGTCTTCCTTATGACAGACTCATAAGACTAAAATCTATAATACGCTGTCTGTAGTGGCAATGATCTCTTGGGGCGCATAAGAGTTTGGATGGTACTAGTTTAATTCGGGGTGTTAGGATGGAGTGAACGGCTATGGGGTGAATATGCGGGTCTGTTTTCTAATCTTGCCAGAAACGCTGGTTAGATCAATATCTTATGGCTCTGCACTCAGTTGAGGCTTGGAACACAGGTATTCTAATATTAATTACTCGTTATTCGGAGCTATTTTGTGCATTGGAGAACGCTGATAAGTTTCGAGCCATGTTGTCGAAAGCCAGGCGAAATTTCACCTGTTGACACTCAAGTGTTTTTTGTTTACATGCAGCTCAGTGCTGATTCAGTTTCTTAGAACAGAGATGAATCTAGAAGCTGGAACATTGCTTAACTGTGAAGATCAGTTTAGCTGCTCTTCAGAAGCTCCCAGAGCGCTGGCTCGAGTGCGTAAATAATAAAGGCGAGTACGTCTGATAGTTAGATTTATTTTTGTTATCGAAAAGCTTTTCGTTGTACAAAACAGCTCCGAATAGACTTGTCTATATACGTATATATGCATTTTTTATCCCCAATCGAATATATGTATAAGAGGCTAACATTTGATATCCCAAATGACCGGCCAGTGGCGAACACCTCAGCCGCTTCACTCGATACACATGGTCAAGCATTGGACAGCAACCTTTCACCGTCTTAACGTCGACCGCTTTTTAAGACTGCGTTCGTTATTGAGCACCCGCAGAGCCTGAATATTTCTCCTCCGATGCGCGCTTTTGACTTCAATGAGCACAAATGGGCCAGCCCTACTACAAAACTATCGCACACAGCGCTATCGAACTGCGAGCCGAGTTGTTGAATGTCGCCACGGCAACGGTGTCTGACCCGCCGCTGCCAGACGAGAGACGAACAGTGTAGGGGGGCCGGCGCTCTCTGTGGACAGCGTGGCCAGGCTACGGCGAAGGGGTGAGACGGGATCCTGGCGTAGTCAGGCCGCCTCTCAGAACTGCGAGTGAAGCTCAAACACGCCAAGTGCGGCAACCAAAATGTCGTTCGCGAGTGAGTACCTTCGCTTTGCGACCGCTGCTGCCCCCGCTGCCGCCACCAATATGACTACGTCTATCACCCCCCCTCCCCTGAGTATGTGTATCGATCATACTTCGGTTGGATACGCCGCCCTCCGTCTCAAGTTGCATTTTGACGGGCGGCGCCAGCCTCCGTAGCGTAACACCTAATCTAACTGGGTTGGATCGACAACACAGGAAGGAGAGTAACAAAGCAGCCCTTGGGGGTGCCGGCTCCTGTTCACGATAGTAATTGCACGATAGCAGCCAACAGCAGTCGTAACAGTGGCGAAAGCGGTGGTGGTAGCGGCGTAAACAGCCCAAGATGTTTCTGCTCTAATTAGTCCAAATAGGTGCTTGATTGGACTCGCTCCCCTCTTAGAATATTCCCTCATTCTCTGAGCTGCATCGGTCAAAGATACTGTTTGCTCTAAACAGAGAGAGAGAGAGGTTACCTACTCAAGAGGGCCCGAAAGACAACAAAAAAAAGTTGAGTGTGCTAGCCGGTTTTGAGTGACATCGTCATGTGACGTCTCCGTATAGATTTAAGAGAAATAAATAGCTTAATACAATGCCCTATTCCAGAGCTATTTTGAGAAACCTTGTATGCATCGAGGACTAGAATCATATTGACGTGATTGTTGTTTTCCAGCTTGACTCATCTAGAGCATTGGATTAATGACGATTTTCACGTAGCGCCCAGTTGACTATTTTTTTTTCTTTTGGTTGTCTCAAAACGACAATCCGACAAGCGGCAAACAGAATAACGCTACTCAAAATTGCGGTGAAGTTGGGTGCTTTCGCGTTGCTAGCGTGACCTGAACAACGGCGTCGTTTCCAAAAATTGATACTGATCAGCCCTCAATTGGGCCCCGCCGATCCGCTTTTTTTGTGGTGAAATCCTCGGCAGAGTTCTTCAAACAGCCAGCGATGCAGAAAGCGTCGTCGCTGGATCAAAATGATAACGACGAGGCGGAACAGGCCGGCCACGAGAAGGGCGCCGATAAGGACGCCGACAAGGACCCCGCTGACAAAGAACCTGTCCTGCCTGACGGTTACAATCCTCGAGACTATGACAACCTCGCGGTGTCGGCCGAACTCAAGGCCCTCTTCAAGCTCATCAATAAGTGAGTCGTTATGTGTACGTTACAGGGTGTTCAAATCCAGATATTTGAGGCAAGGCATGTGTCTACATACTATGAACGTGATGTAGGCTAACCTGACCTGTGATAATAGCCATACTGAATACCTATCCAACAGGTAAATAGAATGACATCTAGATGTGTGGCGCGCACCAAATGGAAAATATGAGATTAAGAACGGTTGCCACTGATTACTACTGCTACCCACGGGGACAAGTTCAACGATTCGTCGAGTTGTGATGTTTCGGCCTTTGTCAAGGTGATGAGATCTAAGGTGATGTCTATTTGCTTCATGTTGAACAGCTACACTCCGCAGACGATTGAGTTGGACAATAAACTGCGCCCTTTCATTCCCGACCTGATACCTGCCGTCGGAGATATCGACGCCTTCATAAAGGTTGTATAACCTTTGCCGGATCATGATGATGGTGGGAGCAGCAGTGCGCGGATGGTTACAGCATTGTATAGCGACTTAGTTGAAAGCCTCTCAAGTACGCTAGTTAACTAGCTGTTTGATTAAGTCACTTGTACAACGCATTTATATATATACTGAAACTTACCTGTATAAAGGCTCAGCACTGAAGCGTGTGATTATATCCCGTTATATCGAATACCAACCTTGGGGAATGACCGGCGGCTCATCGTAAGCACGCAAAACCATTGTGAAGTATACTATAGACAGTTTTACAATAGCAACTCTTCTTATTCTTTACCTTTCTGCTGTTAGCTTAACATCCGCAATCCAAATAAATACATTTGATAGTTCCCTGGTTTTCTGCTGGTGGTCGATGGTCGTAGCTGCAGGTGGGCCAAAACCAGAGTAACGAGGACGGTAGCCTTCTTCGCATGTTCCTTTAGCACGAGTGACGATACTCCACTTGCAGCTATGTCCGAACGTAAATAATGCAATATATTATCATTTGTGACAGGTGCCTCCTCCAGATAAAAGTGATGATTTCCTTGGACTAAAAGTTCTTGATGAGCCATGCGCTAAGCAAAGTGACCCCACCGTTCTCAATATGCAACTCCGGGCAACGACGAAACAGTCATCCGCAAAATCAGCAGGTTAGGCGCATGGAGCTACATTTATGCCCCAAATGAACTTTCCCTAGATATCCTATAAAATCGCAGGACCAATATAGCAGTTAGTGTGTTCTTATAAATGGTTGTTAGAGACACGTTGCTAAAACCTGAGAATAACAAATTGCAGCTCGCCAAGGCAGTTTACCTTATCCCTGCGTGATCCTGCTGACCCAATCTTTATCCTCACCAGTATCCTTGGCTTCACCAGCATGTCCTCCGTTAGGTCTCGGACTGGAGGTATTGCTGGATACGGTTCCATATACTGTACACTATAATTAGAGTGGTAGCCAAATAACAATGTATTATTTTGTCTTGATTTTCTTGACTGGGAACCGCATCGGCATAGCTCTGCTGGTGAAGTGCCTGGATCAGGCCCATGAGAACCCGAAACAACTCGAAGAATGGGTAAGCTCGATTGAGAAGCTCCACCAGAGCCGTCCCACACCGACGGTCCACTATTCAAGGCCGATGCCTGACATCGAATCGCTCATGCAGGAATGGCCCCCGGAGGTAAGAAGACCGTTAAATCCTCATAAGTGGCAACCTGCTAATTTACTGATACATGTTCATTAAAAAAAAACGTAAGTGTAGCATTATTATTATTATCAGTATTTTATGATGGTTGTAATAGTTTCCGCATTAGCGCAACGGTACAACGGACAAAAATGCTCGATGCCATGAGCACGATGTGTCCATGATTACGGGAATGTGTCGATGCGTATAGATTACAATGGCATATTCGTCTAATATGTTATTGTTAGGATAATCTATACGAGATGTGAACAGTGGATCTCTTCGTGTATTTTAGGTTGAAGACGCCCTTCGAAACCTCGCGCTTCCCTCAGCACAGCTCAGCTGCTCCTTAGATGAATATGTCAACGTCATCATGGGTGAGTGATTCGTTCACAACGTAAAGCTAACTGCGATACACGTCTTACATGTGTCGCAGTTAGCTTTCGTGGGCCCTGTCGAAAACTACAACTGCTATCATATGTATAATCATTTTAACCGATGTTCGTATAACCTCTCGTTTGCGGCTGGATGACCCCTTCTCGGTTTGTCTTCCATGAGACATTTCTTGGTACAATTTATCCCCATGGTGGACATTACTACGCGCAGTTTAGCATGTCAGCCAGGTCGGGCCACCTCAAATCGCCTTCATACGAGCTAATACTATCTTATATCCTGTTGATCGCCAATTTCGAAGGCAGGTGAACATAAGTAGCTTGGTCGATGATTTTCTCATCCCCTTTCTTGGGTTTCGCGTACTAGCTAATCAGATGGCATTATCACGCCCTGTATATTTAGTCAAGAATCTCCATCGTAACCATAACATGACCGTCTCAACGTTGAGTAACGATCGACATAAAAGAGAGCTTAAGCATTGTCAAATTGCAGCTCCTTTAATAAACCAATAAACCTTTACCTTTACCTTACATACGATATATCATCTTTGATTAGAAGCTTGTTTACAATAGATACGTTGATATTATAGCAACCAGATGAGCATTACAAGTGGCAACGAATCTCTACGTGTGAAACTTTCAGCAATACTCGACATTCCGGTTTATAAGAATAAACTGCATTCACTGCACGTCCTGTTTTCACTCTATTACGAATTCAAAAATAGTCAGGTAAGCCAGGTAACGTTGTACTAACCTGTTTATGGCCCAGTAGCTCAGTTCACACGCCGCCGCCAACTAATGTATAGGTAGATCTGTTAATGAACCTGAGCTCGCTGCCTCTTCGAGTGGCTTGATCAGTATTTTTTTCTGTTGTACTAGACGCGACGACAAACGTTGATCCTCATATCTGATGAGCCTCTGGAGTATTCGACTGTGTCTTTCATTATGTCAGTAGATAAAGTGAAAGTATAGCACAGTTTTTTTTCAAAGGCGTACATCGTCTCACGGGTCTTGAACCAGAGACCTCGGCAGGCATTTTGTAGCACCAGGTCGTCGCATCATTAATTAGTCTCTTTTATTTTCTCATATAGATTTACACTGGTTTCCAGAACACCTATGGTCAAATTCAACTGTAAGCACAAAGAAGTACATGAATATGAACAGGCTCTATCATTATCGATGTCTGTTATGTATGGCACAGACCTGATGTAAACCGAGGCTTATTACATGTTTTATGACTGACATTACAGCACTTCCGCGCACTGGCTATGGACAACCGTATTGACAACGCCCTGAAAGCAATTATGGACCCTTCAGATAGGCTCGTGCTTTAGGTCATAAATGTCATATCACATTATGGCGTATGGTATTTATCTGTCGGATAGATAAACGATGTTAAATGCTGGGTGAGCGTCAGCCCGGAATTTCGACTTCGATAAAGCTAATCCTGTCAATAAAGCTGTTCCATTGAGATGGTCATTCAAGTTACGAGACAATGTATTCTGGGTGTGTTTTTATTCAGGAAGTATAGACGGTGGTAATAGCCACCCCCGGGGTGGGTGTCCCATTCAGCTGTACAACGCTGAATGAGCGTCGAATATGTTTAAATTCACTTCAAAATAGTAAGGTAACCTGCAATTTCACAATACTCAAGCTCTCATTATATGTCATCACGCAGCGGGGCTCGAACCCGCTGTTTCTGGATTTCGACAGCCAGAGACTTAGTTGTTGGTTTATTAAAGGAACTGCAACTTTACAATTCTTATGTTCTTATATGTGTCACGCAGCAGGACTCAAATCTGCAGCCTCTGTGTTGCCACTTGCTGTCCACCTATCTCATACCGATATCGCGGCATAGAATGGAAATAACTAGACCTTTGCTAATCATCAGCGTTGCCTCTGAGCCTTAACCCGACGATCCTTAACCACCATCCCATGTACTTTTCGCACGTTTTCTTCATTCGTTGAAGAAAATTGGCGAAAATATGCTGCCTATTTGAAGCTCCCGTACGTGGCTCGTCTTGGACGCTGGCTCGACCCGCCCTTAAATTCACTGATTCAATACCGTACAGTTTCATACGATGGGGTTAGACTCTTCGTTAATTGCATCTAGCTTCCGTTCTTATCTAGCTTGCATCACAACTCTTAAACTGGTAGCGTTTACTGACAGCCCAAAACTCGAGATGGCCTATTTTAGCGACACCGTCCGACATGTCGCTTCAGCTCGTAGATACTGTGAAAACAAAGAACAACACCACCGCCATCGATCATCGGCGCCGTTGTCTGTTGTCACCTGCCGTTTCAACGATCGCCCCTCTTCACCAAAAAACATGAACCTTGTACCGCCTGAATTAGCCGAACCTGCGGATATAGGGAACTTCTTGAGTTCTACTTGCCACATGTGTATCGTGCAATGCGAATGTTAATTATATTTCATTAAGTTTCCTAATTTTTTTTTCCAAAACTTCATCGTTGTCAAATTGCAGTTTCGCGAACAAACCACAATTTGTGTTGAACGAAATTTGATAATACATATTATGCGCGTAACGCACAATACAATAAGACCCCCTTTTGAATAGCTACTTTTATTAACACTATTTATTATAACATGATCACTATATGATTGCTATAGTTTGTGCCGACTCCATAGCTTAGCTGGAATCGATGAGAGGATATTTACATGCTATATAGAAATACCTACAAAATCACCTGCCAAGAACCGATTCGTGTGGACGATGGCCGATCGTTGAACGAAATTTTCCATTGACAGGCCAACGGGCTTCGCGCCTCTCCCTTCAGTCGTTTTGGCGGAGACAGATAAAAACAGTGTGTTTACGTTCTATGAATAGCGCGGGGCAATTTGCGTAAGCTTAGGTCTTGGGCGATTGTGAAATATATGAAGAGCATTAATAACATAACTGTTTCATCCTCGTGCGAAATTGGGACCCAGTAGCTGAATTCGGTTTAGTGGAATGGCCAACCCTTGAGGCAGACTGACCGCCATCTTTGACGGGCGCGACGGATCCTTCGTTTAAACCGCCAGCCGTTGGCTCACTCGCGGGAGACTCAAGAGCCTGATAGATTCTATTGTGCGAAGATTATCACTAGCCTCAGTTTGTGTGAGATTGTAGCACTCAGCTGAACGTAGGTACAACAACAAGGTCGCTACCTAAAATCGATCGATATGACGCCGTCTAAACTCAACCTCGTCCCTCTGAAGTATAAGGACACGTGAGTACAATAGACCTTAAGCGATTACGCACTTCGTGCGTTTCCACTAAAGCGCGAATGTACTGTATACAGTGAATTCTATTCTTATCCTTGTCGCCGCATTGTTACTGTGTTTGTTTGTGTGTATCTGTGTGTGACTGACCGTTGTCAACGGCCGGTCGTATATCTCCAGTATTCGGCAATATTCGAGGCGGTGCCACCGAAAATGGCAGCTATACTGAACAGACGAAAAGTTCATTTGAACTGATTCAATTTTCACGCTCGAAAGACAGCGAACGGAACAAATATTGAGCACTTGTCATAAGTGGAAGTGATCGTTTTAGTTTATTAACGAGTACTGCGCATGATCACAAAGATTTTAGCGGGCTTTAGTATGGAATCGTGGTGTCTGTGGTTTTCGCACTGAATAGAGAAAATTAAACGGTTACTATATGATAAAATCTTACATTTACATGTATACCTGTGGTATGGATATATTTGCGTCTTGTTGATTTATCAATTATTCGATGCTTTGTTACTAAGCTTCTAGTATATGTAACCATTAACACATCAATATAAACAATACTTCAACAAAACACAAAATCCTCTCGATCACGATTTATAATCTCAACCCGCTTAATTTTACTATTTGCTAAGAATGACGTTATGTGTTTATCTGTGATCCGATTTTACTAGTAGCAAGGATAAACTGCCTTTTGCTACCTAATCCATTAGGTATTGATTTTCTTGCAAGGGAACCAAACCGTTACATAGTATGCAACTGTGCCCATTGCTGATGGTCTTATGTCAATCGCTTTCAATCGCCTCCTTCCTGCCCTCAGATATGTTGAGTACATGGACACCTGCGCCGAAAACATACTGCGTCTTCAAGACATCTGGGAAAATTGTGGAATACCTGATGAGAAGATACACAAGCGAATGCTGCAACTTTTCACCTGGATTAACGAAAGGTAACTGCTACTGCTCGATTACCATAAATAATAATAATTATTATTATTAATATTAATTATTATTATTGTCATTACTACCAGTATTTGTCGGGTGGACATGCTGGATTTTTAACAGAGAACAGTACCAGGCCAAAAGGCAGTTTTTGGACAAGGGCTTATTCTATTTTTGCCCAAGTACACCGCTCGTTTTTACCATCAGCATTTGACATGGTGCGGTGCATACTGGCGCTTTCAGATGGACGACCGTTATCAACGACGAGCTGCAGGCGGTTGAGGAGCAAAAACTTCGAGTACAGACAGCTCTCAACGAACTGACCGAATTGTGCAATCAGCTTGAGGCCGAGATGCCACAACAGCCTCCCGGACTCAACCTGCAACAGCAGCTCGAGTGGGTAGAAAATTCGTCTGCGAAAGTTGAGGCGGTTCGTGCCAAGCGGGAAACACATTATCTCGAGCTGCGTGCCCACGAAAAAGACCTTCTAGCAGGTATGACCGACGGGATCGTTTGGGAAATGCCGCGTGCGTTGACGTCTCGTGGGGCCGTTCGAACATTGCCGAACGATGACGATCTGCGTGAGTTGGCAGCTCACGTAAAAATGCTACGCGAGGAATGGCGAATTCGAATGGACAAGCTTAGGCCGTTGGTGGAGGCATCGTGTATGCTGATGGAGCGGATGGGCAAGGTGCCCCGTCTGCCCATTGAAGAAGAGTGTTCTAGTGTGCCACCAGATCACTGGATCCTGACCCAGGAGAATATTCAACGAGCCGCGGACGCTCGCGATGCGGTTGGTGTCGTTGATTTTGTTTTTATTCTTTCTCTTTTTAAGGCGAATAGGTTTCATAAGTCGTTTCGACAAAGTTGCAGGTAGTAATTTCTGAGAAGGAGAAATAGCAAGTCCATCGTCGATAATATATCTGTAAGATGCTTCTGGCCAGATCGAATAATAGTAATTAATAAACAGAAACGTGTATAAACTAAGTTATTGCAGATTATTAAGCCCACTAGCAAAGATCCAATAGAATATTTTTCTAATACTCATTAACACATTTGACAAATTCGACACAAAGTAATGGTGGACTTCGTTTAATTTATCTTTCTGTTCCTCTTTTTAGTTGTCTCTGGAGGAAGCCCAGCTGCACGCCCGGCACACCGCAATGCTCAGCCAGTTGGGTAAACTGTTCGACCGCCTCGATGTAACGCAGATCGAGCGTGAGGAGCTGCTGGACGGCCTGACGCACACGAAAACATATCAAACTGTCGGAAGGTAAATGAGCCCCTCTCGCCATTCGGCTTGAATTAGTTCAACCTTCAAAGTCCGCTCAAGTGGTCCATAGAACCTGATATTGCATTTTTTTTTGTTGTTTGTTCATTTTCAATCCTGTCGATTATTTTGGTGTCCTCTACACCGATGATTGTCTCGTGTCGGTGTCGAAATATATACAACGCTGGGTCGTCCCGTTGTTGCTCATTGAAACGCTCAAATAACGTTGATGTGTTCTCCATGCGCTCTTCAGACTCGAGGAGCTCGTCGGTGAGTATGAAGAGCTGAAGCGGGCCAATATGGCGAGCTACGTCGAGCGGCTGAAAAGCGAAGCCAGGGCATGTTATGCGGCATTGCGTGTTGGCGGCGAATGGCCGGAACCTGAAAGCATCAAAAATTTGACACAGTTGGAGCCCTCTGAGGAGCTCATTGTGGAGTATGAAAAAGTTATTGGAACCCTCAAGACGCGGCACAGCCAACTGATGCCGCTGTTTAAGCTACTCGACGAGCGCGAGCAACTCAAGGAGTTGCTACGGGAGGTCGAGGAGGCACAACGGGATCCTAATCGCTTCAAGAATCGCGGTGGCGCCCTGCTTCAAGAGACCAAAAAACGCGAGCGTGTCAGCAAGAACCTGCCAATCGTTGCCAAGCAGATTATGAAATTTCTTGACACGTACGAGGCGAGCTATGGTGAGGTTGTCATTGACGGACGACGAATTCGCGATGACGTGCGCGAGAATGACGAGAAGAGAACGCGCTGCGCCTCCGCTGCTGGGCAGTACGCAACGCCGCTGAAAACGGTGAACAGGCCGTTATCGACAACTCCGGCGACGGCGAGACCCGCCTCCCAGCTGGGCCGAAGCGCCGCGCTGAAACGAGCAGGCACCTACACCGAGTTTAAGCCGAAAATCAGCGCTCTACGACCGACGCCGCTCTCGACAAGGGCTCAGACCGTTGGGAAAGTATACACCCGGCATATGGCTATGAAAAGTCCGGGCGGCAATGCCAACGGCAAATTGTCGACTGCCAAACGTGGCCTCCGACGATCCATTTCGTACGGCGACTTCGAGGTAAGCTCGATTAAATATTGAATTGTAAAGCTTAGTTTTGCCGCATTGCTGTCATTGACGGTGGCATCGCTGAATAAAATATTATGACATTAAGTGACAACCTTAAGATTTCATTTTTGATTTTCTCTCGGATTATCTATGAAGGGATACGTTTCATATAGTCGATATTAATCTTCAATTTCCTTTGCTCGTCCATTGATTACAGGTCGAAAAATCGAGCCTCTAACATATGTGATAATCCTTTTATACCGAATGTAGTTAAAGGTCCGCCACAGATGTTTTCATCATTTTGGTTAGGAATAAATTGAATGGAATTGTATTTTCAAAAAACTCGACCGCCTGCCATTCAGTGTTGGGCTTGAGCACTGCTCACTGCAGATGCTGGGTCCCTTGTGAGGTAACGTAAATGTTAACTGGTTCGTGTTATGCTTATTATCGGTTGCTTTTCAGACTCAATTGTCGTCCACAGACGAGATGCACTCGACGCGCATCGTGAAAGCGGCGAAAGCAGGCGAATCGAGTCGGATGAAGAGCCGAAAGGCTCTTTTTTAAACAAGGGTCACCTTGTTCTCGTCTCATGTCTTCTCGACGTCATCCACAAATGCGGGAATCTATGTAAACTAAGTAGCGTATGGGAGATTGGCGGCCCACACTCTGGCGCGGCAACGGCAGATATGCCGGCACGCTTGTATATACATAGGTATATATATATATATATATATATATATATATATATAGAGAGAGAGAGAGAGAGAGAGAGATATTTACGGTACCACGTAAAAAATAGTCGCTTGGATTCGATATGTGCAAAGGTACGCTATTATTGCAACTTAATTATTTTTGGCGAAGAAAGGTGACAACAAAAGCGGACGGTGCTTGCATGCGTGATTGTAAGCCTTTGAAATAATTTGAATATACACATGAAACACTGGAGGAACATGCTGATACAGGCGTTGGTGAGAAGCCTCGTTAGCACTCAAGGGCTTCAACGTGACTCGTCCTAAAAAGGACAAAACCGTCATGTGACGGCATTGACATTACGACGTAACCCCGAATGGATGCTGCATACGATCACATTGAACGACGCTTGATTTACAACGGCTAATTGATATTGTGCCCTGTGAGGACGGCGGGTGTAGACCAGAGCAGTGGGAAACGGTCCAGGCTCAAGACTAGTTCAAGTTTGTGAGGTCGGCTAGTTTGTGGATTGGTCGAAGTTAACTGTAAACGGGCAAATTGTGAACTCAATACTCAATAACTGATTCGGTGAAAATAAGATGTAAGAACCAATACTCCTTGTGTTTAAGATAGTTTCGGGCTGAGAGTGACACCCAACACAGATGGCAATCATTAAAAAGATATTTGTATTTATTGTCCAGTAGAGGCTGTGTACTATTTTTTGCTGGAGGTCGTATTCGTTTGGCAAAAGATCAAGATGCGGGGACGTCGCTTGCGACAGTCAGCCTAAATAGATAACCTACGCTGACGGATACCATAACACCCATATATACCCTTGGGTGTGAGCATGGTACAGGGGAACCTTTAAGATATGACCTTTAGGTGTGCTTCACTCGGGAACCTATCTGAGCTTGTGTATTTCGTACTAGATATAGAAATCTCGTTTAGCTCGCCATATGGTTGGTATATTTCATTATGTTTGTGATACCGCATAAATGGTGATCTTGCAAAGCAGTGTTTTTTTCTTCTCTAGAGTTGAAAATGCGCGACTACGCCTGAGTCATTTACCAAGAAGCAAAAGTGATCAGATAGACGAATTACCGTTAAGCATTAGTTCAATTGTGCTCGGCTCCGTGACAACTGATAATAACAGGAGAGATGGAAAGAGAGAAAAGGGCTGTTGAACTGGGGGACAAATGTAAGTCTATCAAAATCAACGAACCATTTTGTGCATAATAAACTATTTCGATATCTGGACTATGTCTATTGAGAGACGGTACGAATATATTCGTTGTTGTTGTTGTTGTGAAATACATCCTACCTTATAGATCCTACCTTATCCTACCTTAGAACAAAGGCGAATATTTACACCCTGGTCTGTTTAACTGGTGTGAACACGTGTAACGTGTCATCGGGTTTGTTGACCCGACAAGTTATGGCTAGATGCAATTATTGCAAGTCTGTACAGATCACAATACGATTACAATCATAATAGCACATAGCCGAAATTATTGTACCCACACAACCCATCGACGGGGCCATGGAAAATTTATTTCTAATTTCTGTCAAGAGTCAGATACATTCTGGAAATGGACTGTGTTTAGTGGACAAACGGAAGTAAGATGTCAATGTCGTTAAGTCACAGATTCGTCACGTGATGGCTTTCGATATAGATTTAGATCTGAAAGTAACGGGTTAATGGTAATTCGTCTGAATGGAGGGTTAGGTTTGAGCCTTGCCTCAACTTGATGAATAAATTTTGGTTGCAAACATTCAGAAATTGGCATATATCAATCTCCGCGAATGCGTCATCATAGAAGAGTTCCTTCATCGTGACGTCCTCGGTCACCCAAGCCTCAGCCAGACATCCAACAGTGGAAAAGATAGCCCGGTGAAGCCGAACAAATTTCGATATAAATTTGTCGAAAGGCGGACAGCTCAACAACGCAACATAGAGATTTATTGGTAACAGTGTACCCCGGCGTAGGTGTACCTTGTTTCGCGGAATTTTCCAGAGCGCGGTTTCGATTGACAACGTTGTTCCGTGGGGGCACAATCACGATTTTCCATCTGAAATCGAATCGTCTCGAATAGTTGACGGGTCAACAAAGAGTATATGGATACCAATGGTCACCTTGAAGTTAGCTGGCTTCATAGTTAATATAAATAAAATGAGGGGTGGAATTATTCTAGCGTAGTTGTTTCTAACTTGGAGACACATTTACATTTGTTTTATACTTTGTCGCAAATGTTTGTATCAATCCATCGACGAATACCTCAGGAACGTAGTGGTGAAACGGGTAAAAAAACAGAGATCCCATCGAGATTGGAGTTGGGCTTGGGTCAGAAAATGTACCCTTTTACACGTATCGAATCAGCATCGAACGTTGTCAATCTTTCGAGTTCGTTCAAATGAGTAATACGAAGAGAGAGAGACTTGTCTAGGGATACCTTCCTAATAATTGAAGGATTGCCCACTGCTTTCAATATTTGTCAATCGATACTACAAAAAACAATTCCACATCTTGAACGCACAGCAGAAATTTTGCCTACATGCTCAGTTCCTACACATTTCCGATCGGTTTGATATGCCCGCGAACGGAAAACCCGACCGGCTAATTATTCGTTAAGTCCGATTCCGCCCAAACTTTCCAATCAGCGTTGGTGCTCCACTCCGAGACTTTCCAAATCCACACCCACTTTCCACTCACCCTCACTCCGAGAAAGAGCACGATTCTTCTCTGCGGGGCGGGCTCTCCTCTCGGGCGTCCGACGGAGAGATTAAACAGCATCGCCGGCATATACAGAGAGCCGCAACAGTTAAAGGGCGCCGTGATCAGTCGATGCCGTCATTGGAACACAAGTTTGGTGACTGCCAAGGACGCAGCATAATTGATCGAAAAATCTCTCTATTCTAACTGGAGTTTGGAGGAAATTCGAGCAAAACATTGCGGCCTAATACACAACAAGGGCGCGTATCGACATTTTTCGACTCCGTCGTCAATAGCTGTACCGCTGAACACGAACGTTCTAGCTGATATTGGTGAACTAAACAATCATCAGCCACTTTGGTGAACATTTATTGTTCATATGTACTGTAAGGTGAACGACCACTGTTGAGTATTCAAGGGATCTACTTCGAGCTGCACGATGTCGAAGTTATTCGAGCTTAAGGACGTCTCCCCCGCACTGCTCGGTCAACCACTACCCTACGGTCATCCGGGCGAGCGGGCTCGACAATCAGCGCTCACAATGTGTGCAAATAAGTCCAGTACACGAACAGCCCATAAACGACGCTGTTCGCTGGGATCAAGGCTCAACTCTATGCAACGTCAGGGAATCCTGTGTGATCTGATCCTGTTGTGTGATGGGGGCAATATACCGATACACAGCTCGGTGCTCGCTATACAGTCCGATCTATTCAAGGTGTGTAGCTGCCGATTGCTCTAAAATATATTTAACAATAATAACAGATTAACAAATCTGCAAGATCAACAGCCCCCGATGCGCATGTTCCTGCGGGATTCGAGTAAATAGCCACTATTGTACGGCCTCGTTCATCCTTTGCTGTTGACGAATTAAGTCTAAAATTAATCCCATATAATTAGGTCTAGAGATGTTTGAACTTTCAAGTTTTCCTTAAAATTTAATTGCTTGCTACATGCATAAAATACATTACATCATGCGCAGTGTGAAGATGCGGAGCACCGAGTGAGGAGATATTGTGTAATGTACCTCTGCGTACATGGCAGTATATCTAAAATAAGTTCGTTTTTTCTGAACTCATCTGACACATGCTTGCATCGTGGTTTATGAATCGTATTTAATCGTGGCTCTTATTTTTGTGATTGTGCGTCAAGGCTCTCCTGTTGTCTCCAACGAGGGACACGGAATTGTGTACACTTGATTTGAAGAATGTCCCTGTGGCCACGATGCAGAAGCTAATTGGCTTCATCTACACGGGGGCAATCGAGTTCGAGAACGATATCTCGGTAAGTTCCGATCGGTCCCGATGATAAAAAAGGGATCATTCGCGAAGTAGAACTACGCGGAACGATTAGTCACTTCAAAGAATATGATTGTTGTCGATCATGTTTGCTTATATGGGCAGCACTACAAAGAAAGTTGAACTTCTCGACGTCTTAAAAAAATTCGTATGGAACGATGCAACTCGTCGCGTTCTGCCGGGCTTCCTCGCCATCGGATGCTCTCCTGTGTCTTCTTTGTCCGGATATATATATAATTTTTTTTTACTATTGGTCGATATTGCAGGACGTTTTCAACGCGGCCAGCGAATTACTGCTCAAGACATCGAAACTTCGCCGCCCTGCGGGACTGGGCTTGAACATGAGCGAGAAGCTCGTCTTTGAGATGTATCGCCTAGGAAGCGCCTCAGATCATCCTGAGGTGTCCAAGTTTGCGTTCGAGTATCTTCTGGAAAATATCACGTCACTTACAACAATCGATTTATTCCTGGAATATGTTGAACCTACGGTGAGTTTGGTTTCGATTGAAAATTTCTCATTTTATTATAAAACATTCATAATGTTGTTCTATTGTTCTGGTTCAATAAATCTTTGTAGAGGTTTAACTATATTATTAACTATTATATGTATTTAGGTAGCATTTCTCTCTCTCTCTCTCTCCCTCTGAGCTGTCTCACTAGTCGATAATCACCAGCCGTACAAGATGTGAATATAGATATAGTAATATACATATTTAATAATCTTCACTTACTTCGAAAAAATTGGTCCCTGCTCAACAGGCATAGCTCACGGAAACATTTTTGCAGCAACTCGCTTCCTTGTTTCAACTGGCCATAATTTTCAGTCGACAATTGATTGTACAGTATATGTTTAAGCCTTATCTGTATCGTCCGTCTCCAGGTGGTGTATAACCTGCTCAAGCACGACAACCTTGCTGTGCCGTCTGAAGATTGTGCATTTGAATTCCTTGACGCTTGGTTCAACAAAAATCGAAACGCGAGGATCGAGCACATGCCCTCTCTTAAGAAGCTCATACGCTTTCCATTCTTAACGGTAGGTGGCGTGCTGAATAATCACACGGCAAACTATCTGTGTATAGAAACATATATAGGCCGCATCATATCAGATGGGATGCCGGAGAGCAGACTGAGAACGTACTGCCTAAATGTAAAAAGATCTGGTGCTCAACAAGAGCGTTTGTCCAAGTTACACGAGTTACTTAAGTATAAAAATAATAAAGCATATTTCTCTATATGGATAACACTGACTAAGGAGGCGTGAGGTTGCCATAAAAAATTGTTGCCTAAACAGCCCTTGAACATTTTTCTCCACTCTCATACCACTATTGTTTTCAAATGTATCCTCTATAGCTAACTATTATAATCGACTTGTTAACTAGTTCTAGCTTATTATTTGCCCTTTACGTTCCAGCTGCGAACCATAAAACGGCTAAAAGAGTTAGAAGGAGCTTTGGAGGACTTACCGGCGCTTGAAAACGCGGCGAAATGGGATCTCAAGCAGAGCGTTTTTCGACATCGCAGGTCGGCATTACGATACATGAACGGTGTAACACATTGAACCAAAACTGAACAAGCAGGCTATAGAAGCTAATGGGAGGGGGGACAGTGAAATAGTTATTGGACACGTCAGGACGCTCAATTTGATTGATGCTTGCTTCAGGCTGACGAGCCAACGAACCAACAACTATGATGATGATGATGACGATGGTCGCAATGGTGATTTTGATTGATCACTCTCTCTATCTCTCTCTGTCTGTGTGACACATAGAATATCTTCAAAACGGGGGACGTACGATGCATAATTAAACGGTGCGATTTTGCCGGGCAACGCGAGGTTGCGGGCGACGCTTGTTCACTGCGGGCTATTTAATATTGACCTTGCTATGTTCATGTTGCTGCAGGCATGAGCGAATCCACTGCCATCTCGTGTGGCAAGAACATCGGAAATTTCAACCGCCGGGCAGCTTGCTTCTAACTTGTGGTGCTCTAGGCGAGCGTCACGATGTGCTGGTCAAGAGTGCGGCCAACTGGCCAAAGGTACGCTGTATTCAAAGGCGTATCACAGTAATAATAATCGAATGATAACATGAATTGACAGTCATGGGCAGCGCGTACTGGCTAGCAATGTGTTATCTTAAATTTCGGTCTACATTAATCTATAATGTTCAATTGCATTCAATGGTTACAACTATACTATTATTATTATTATTCTTATTCGTGTTGTTAATATTATCATTTCAGAAACTCGCGAGGGCCTAGTTTCGTGAGAGCCGAATGTAACATTCGCTTATATGACGTTCTGGGATTAATTTATACATCAACGAGTAATTTATTTTTCAGGTATATGGATTAGCAATGAAAGGTCACACAATGTGCTTGAATGCCGGTGGTCAAAACATCTTGACCGTTAATCCTTCGGCTGACAGCACATTCTCCTCATATCGGCTAAATAAACTGCAATGTCCACGCGCTGACCTCGAACGGTTGAAGTGCGGACTACATAAGCTACACCAAAGGTAAGTGTCTATGATGATTAGGTGACCATGGTATTATATATACTACCACTCTTCAGAAACATGTATTTTGGGGGGCGGGCATGGGGAGATAATTCTTGATATTCCACTACAGATTATGTTAATTAGCACACAGAAGCATTAATTGGCACGTCTATCGTATTTGTCATTTATCCACAGCATCGACGGTGATCTGTACCTGACCGTTGAAAAGGAGCACATCACTTCGTTGTATCGATTTGAAGGCGTGGAGTCCCTTGTTCGGGCTGGCGACATGAATTCGAGTCGCAGCCGACTATGTGGTTCATACCTCATCGAAGTCGATAACGGATCTGCGAGCTGCATCAACGTCGATACAGGTAGCGTGATCCTCGTAGGCATCGCATAGCTGTGAGGAGTGATTAGTGATAAACAGCCTCTACCTGATTAGGTAAATAGGCCATCAATTTTGGGGTGACACCGTTCCGAGGCTTTGTCGCGTGCAAGCTTCGTATTAGCGGCATGATTTATATTGTTTCATTGAGATTCTCTCTCCGATTTTCTCGAAATGCGTACGCTGTTATGGTGAGCAACACTCATCTAACCGACCTTTACAAGAACAGAGGCCGAACGAGGCATTCACGTGACGTACGGTCGAGCCCGACGAAACTCCCATCCTGAAATAAGCATGCCACAATTCTCATGGTTTATGTCGGCGAAACAACAAGCACTAATGAGGGTATTGTCATCAATCCGTGTCGTTCCCACCTGTGGAGTACACCATATCTGGACCTTTTCCGCCAAAGAACAAATTAGTAGTTAGTGGTAATTAGGCCAAGCTTCGTTCGTTTTAGTTGACAACACCCTAATACAATAAAATAACAGTAGTAACATTTCACATATTGCCCTTTGATTCACTTGAACAGGAGACGAACAGCTGGTGAGAACGGGTCCGTCTATGGCCGAAAATGACACAATGTGCGTCAACGGCAGCCAGCGCGGAGACACCATTTTCCTATGCTATAGTACACGTGATACTCGAGAACAATTCATCGACACACTAAACGTCACCACGGGCAAATGGGGTAAGTCTATATAAATATGTTAATTTCTGTCCATTTCAAGCTCTTTGCCAAAGGTGTACCTTTAAACATGCCGTACCTGCGGTCCATTGCTTTTGATTATCACGATGTAAATGTACCGTGACTTTCGTCATCTGTGTGCATTTTGCGAATGCTGCCGATTGTCGTACACGTTTCAGGTGACAGAGTACAGCTTAATTCCAGCGTTGACTGCTGGGGTTCACAGCTACAAACGATGAGAGGTGGATTGTACAACCTGAGGAATCGTTTTACCGGTTCGAAGTCAACACTTAGCATTGATCGACTCGACGAGGGACAATGCAATTTTAAACGAGTGCAGGTAAGTTCTCTGCAGGAGAATTATAAATGCAATTATCTTTCATTATAGAAGGCAAAAATAGTATCCAGAATTAAGAATTTTTTTGATTATGTGCTCTAGGTGTTCGATCTGTGTAGACGATACATTTACTGTCAAAAATAGCGCTATTTTTGTCAGTTAGCATGACAGTTCATTTATTATTACACCAGATATGAGATAACCTTGCTGCCTACTCCCGATAATGATATGGTTGATTTTCACCTCGAATTGTACAAATTGCAGGATCTCGAGCTCCCCTATTGCTTCGTGGGAATGTCGCCTTCCGAGGTAGGACCATCCTGTCCTAGGGAAACGTGGCTCCAAGCGCAGATCCGAAAGCTTCCCGATTCTTCTAAGCAAGAAAGAGCTGTCATTGAAGAGCTCCGCCGACTTCTATTCTAAGGGCAATTTTCATTTTGCTTATAAGACACAAGGAGAAGAGGCGGACGATTGTGAAGAGTGCGATTGTGTTATACAAGTCAACTGGTCTTGCATCTGTCAAAATACTTGTGGTCTATTTCTTAAACTCGACATAGTTCCTAACTCCAGCTTCAATATGCCCATATGTAAATAGAAAGCCTGATATTGAATACCTGTATCTATTGTTATGTATCAGATTGTAATCATATAGCTAGATATACGGACCGTGTGCTCATGTGAATTATGTGACAATCGCATTCGATGAACCGATGCGAAGACGATAAGCTATGGGGAAATTAATAAAGCTCTATATCAAACGAAAGATCGTATCAGCATTAACCCGAAATCAGCTTATAGATGTATTTGTTTTGCCCTAGTGACTACTCGTAATGCTAGCCATGTACATGCTTCATTTTTAACTATGGACGACGCAGGTTCTGGAAGATTTTAGGGTTATAATACTGCTTCACGTGCGCTGTATATGAAGGCTACTGGTTTAACTTATCCTTACTCTGTTGTTGAAAGCCTTGAATTATATATATATATATATATTATCGAATAAAAAAATTCGTATCGTACAGAACTCTGTCGTTTGTCTATTAGGTTTGCCTGCTTAGTCGTCATGCCTGGTCAGGTAATGTTATTAAAATAATTATTTATAATAATTACTATTTATTTTTAAATACAGGTAATTTCATCAAAACACAAAGCTTTAATTTTTTGAGTAACCGAGGTAATTGGGATTTGCCAACACGTTATGTTACAAGTTGTATCATTGCCCCATCTTCTACAGATCTTGTAGACAAGTACGAAAGCAAAAGGCACATTCACCTGTGGACTGTGCCAAGCTTTTGCTTTTTCTGAATACAGGTTTACCTTCAATATATCACCAATACTGCTATACGTGCTATTGTATAATGCCTTACATTAAACACAAAAAACACCCCTTTCTTATTACAATACGCTTGCTCGTCAGTTTATTATTAATAATGTCATCATCATCATCATTATTATTATTATTATTATTATTATACTCATCCTTATGTACAATGCCGTCACGATTCGTGTGTGTGGTGTGGGTACGTCAGTCGTTCGTTTGAGAGCGGCGTATCATATTTACACACGGTATTGCTATTTTGAATACCACACAAAGGTCCCCTTTCACGCGCCGTCGTTCAGGCGTCGTTACATTGTTCTCGGCTGATTGACAAGTGCGCTAGCCAATCTTGATCGGCTGTCCGCAATGTTCACTTGCCATCGTCGAAGATCCGTCTGAATCGATCGAAAATTGCCGATTGGTCTCCTCTCTCGTTTATGCCCGCACCGCCCTCCCTTGTATGCCCCGTTTCGGTCCATTTAATTTGATTAAATTTGATTTAAGTACTGAATTATAATAGGTGAATTAAATTAATTAATCAAATAAAAACAAGGAAAAACGCCTTATTCTCTCTCTTTCTCTCTCGTTCTTTCCCTCTGAGTGTTGAACAGAAGCGCATATCATTTATCATAATCAATTTGTTGCATCCATTAGGTGGTGCAATGTCTCCCAACACGTTGTCTCTCCTCATCTTCTATCTATGGATGCACGTATGTGTTTCGTAGCATTCGTGTTGAATGCGTAGGTGGGCCAGTTTCAGGTTGTTATTAAATCAAAAGAATGGAGGGTCGATGTTGTTTGCCGTTACTATCGTTGTCAAGTCGGAAATGAAATTAAGGTGCTCGTACACTCTCGGGGATGGAAGCATCCCACGTCCTCCTTGGATCTGCGGGTAGTAGCTGTAGCCACTCATTGTGCTGCTAAGCGCTCCCGTTTAATTGGCTGAGTCCCCCGCCCTGTGTTCGTATACAAAATATTAATAAAAACGCCAACTAGAGAAAAATTCGATTCGAAAGAGCAGTAACAGCAAACAACTTCTGTCGTCCGTAGACACACGACGAAGTTTGTGCCGCCCGATGCTGCAGTTCTTCAAATACGATACGTTCTCTTTGTTTTTCTTCTTCAACATAATCACCCATTTCATTTTTCGCGCCGCTCGTGCGTTCGTCCGTTAATTCGTCCCTGGTGTTGGTCCTTGTGGTGGTCTCGCGAGAACCCCAGACACGTACATGCATGGCACTTGTGCGTCCAGCCAGTCTGGTGGCACTTCCCTAACTGCTCGCCTTTGTACTGGTCCTCTCTTGCGACGTCCTATCATTTTGTCAATCACGAGGTACCCGTTAGAGGCCGCCCCTGTCGGCCCTCTTCATTATTCCTGCGTCCTGCTTGCACATCATTACATTCTGATGCGAAAGTCGAGGTACACCGGTGAGTCAATGGGTGAGTTTTTCTTGGAACTTCTACTGCTTCGTTTTTGTTGTTGTCGTCAGTTTTGTATCTTTATATCAACAGACAAACACTCGTGTTCAGTTCTTCCCTGATCCTTCGCTTATACACGAGGCGAAGCTATCTATTTTATCATCTGCCATCCTATTGTCCTGCTAGTGTCTCCTGTTTCCTCTTTCGCAGCCAACATAACTATCATTATCCTAACTATTATTATTTTATCATCATCATCATTATTGTTACTATCTATCATTATTATTATTATCATCATTGTTATTCTTCTTCGTATTATTATTATTATTATTTTGCCCATTGATACTACATATCATCATACTACAAATCTGTATATATATATAGTACTTATGAACATAAGTTAGAAACAGCTGACGAGGTCACCACCCACTATGGGGCTAGGCCTCGTCCTTGGACCCTTCATCATGCGCATCCCCTAGCGGTACCTATGATTGTGGCCGACGTAAATGTCAACCTCGTTGTCCTTCCAATTAGCTTCCGAGCGGCCGTTCCAGTCCGAGTCATACTCAGTCAGCGAGTGCGTGCTGCTGGCGCTGGTTAGCCGGCCATGCGAGTTGTTCCGTTTGTGCTTCTTCGGCGAGTTAACGTACGCGGCCGATCCTGCCGACAGCGACTGCTGCGATTTGCGTAAATCGCCCGCCATCGCCGAGAGGTTTCCGTTCGATTTGTACAGCCGGCTATTCTGTTGGGACATCTGCGAGAATGCCCGCTCAGCGGTGGGACCTCGGGGCTTGCTTCCATAGCCGTTCGGTATGTACGAGTGCGCGACGTGGGACGTACGGGCGTCGTCCACGTAACTCGAGTTTGTCTGGCCTCCGTCGAGGTGGTACATGCGAGCGCGGGGAATACTTCGTGACGAATAGACGCTCATTGTTTCCCATTCGTTCATGTCGCCACCGGCGCCAACCTGGTGGCCCGCGTGCGGCTTCAGCACCGGGACGACACCAGCCGAAATGCGCTGCTTCATCAGGCTGTCTTGCTTGCGGTGCTTGCGCCGGATACAGCAGAGGATGGCGCAGACGCCGACGATGACCACGGCCGAGAGGACGGCGGATGCGATTATGATCACTTTGTCGAGGCTGGCAATGCCGTAACGTTCGCTTTTGAGTTCGCGGCACTGATTCATTGGTACGTTGTCGACGGTCAGATCATTCGCTTCCTGAATCGTGATAACGCACACAACGACACAGTCGCCTGAGGGAAGATTCTGTAGGAGATAGCCTCGCTGGTCTGGGCCGAGTGCTGGGCCTTTACGGTATAACCGGTCACCAAATATCCGATAGAGTATCTGGAAGCCCTGCGAGTTCGAGGGATCGACGGTCCACTCGAGCTTGATGGACGAGTCCTTACGAAGTGCCATGAGATTCTTCACGATTGGTTTGGCGATCTGCTTCGATGTGGCAGGCGGCTGCGGGGTAGGATTGTTAGCCTTCACCCCTCGACTATTCGCGGCTGGCCGCGTTCGCGGCGAGAACTTCGTCACCCGTTGAGGCAGTTGTTCAGTTGTATCGATCGATTGGATCGTTGAACTCGATGACAGGTCGTTGTTGTTGTTGCTCTGGTCGACATCGGACACCGGGGCAGGAGTCGGAGTCGTTGTAGTTGTCGTCGTCGTAGACGATGTGGTCACCTCGGTTGGCGTCGACACTGTCGTGGTCGATGGCGGTCCCTCGCAAACCAGTTCGGACAGTTCAATCTGTCCAAACTGTTTACGCTTGAGATAGTCGGGCTTGCCGCAGTACTGCGGGTTCCGTTCCCGGCTGGTGACTTGCAAATCGTTCGTGCGGATCCACTCGGCAATCCAACGAACGCGACAGTCGCACTCCAAGTACGGACCTGAAATGGCGGACGGTGTCGGAGTCGATTTTGCCCAACAAGAGATTACGGTACAACACGAGTTAATGTTAGGTTGCTTGCTAGTGAAGTCGATAGCCTCTAGGAGCAGCGAAATGATTACCTATTGATCCTCCCCCGGTGGACGTTTCCTCTTTTTAGATTCTGATAGTTCCTTATCCATCGTTGTCATATTTATGCTTTATATATTTATACATGTTTCACTTATCGAACGAACGGTGTTAGTAATAATAAAGAGATACTGTGATGTCGTATTTTGTCCTGCGGATATATATCCATATGGATACTGGCTCGGCTGAGCCAGTAAACGTAAAGGCTTATTGACGAAACAGCACTTTTTTGTTTGAGTAATGTGAAGAAATTAGTCTGCGTTGACGGATTAGCAACGTGTTGTTTTTTTTTTAAATAACTACACGTTTGTCTCTGTCTTGTGGGACACACGCCGCCTACCAGATGAGGCTGTCGATCGTCGCCACACACATGCGCATCGTCAAATCGCTCTCCTAGAATAAAGGCAATTGCAACGCGACTATGGCGATAACCGTTGATACGCTCGCGTACGAACGAACAACAATAATAGCAACGGCAATATATATATATATATATATTATATATATATATATAAAGGGAACAACATCGGTTTTCTTCGGCGGCATCGGAGGCAGTCCGCCCGCAGCTGCTGGGCAACTCCATATTGTTGTTGGTCTTGGTGATGATGATGTTGTTGTTGTTCTTTCGGATGAACGACGATGACGGCGGCGGCGGCGACGAAAAGCAAACCAAACCGAAGTCGCCGGCAACTCCGAAGACCGATGAGGAAGCTCAAGGGAGATGGAACAGACCGACGAATCTATGTAGAATGTGCCAGGGGTCAAATGCTACCAATCAAAGCGACGAGCGGTGAGCAGGAGCTGTTGCTGCTGCTGCTGTTGTTATTTTAGACCATTCTTCACCAGCAGCAGCAGCAGCACCACCGCTCACCTAAATGGACAACAGGGCTCGAGCTTTGAAATGTTGCCGTTGAGGCTCGTTCACTCACTCCGGCTGCTGCACTGGCGTGCGCGAGTAAGCAGAACCCAGTCGTCTACCGCCCGAGTAGCATGGGTACTGAGATGACTGCCGGCTGAAACGCAGCTAATGCGAGAGAACGCATCCAGTGAGCCGGTAAACTGGCCAGCAGGTGAACACTACCAAAAGCTCACGGCTCACTCACCATAGCTCTGTTACCAGCAGACCAGATAGGGGATGATGGCTGCTGCTGCTCCTACTGGTGCTAGTGTATGTATCGTTGTACTACTTGTTGCCGTGGCAGGTATTGTAGAACGATGCTGCTGCTGCTATCTGTTGTGTTGACTATCCATGTGCGAGTGCAAGGCACGCGCAAGCAATAGCGATGACGAGAGGGGCAGGCAGTCAGTCGGTTGGACCGACCCCGACCGACCGACATGGCCAATGCCATTCTGCTCTCTCGGCTATTCAGGAAGTCGGACGGCGGATCAATGGATGGAAGGAAAAATGGGAAGAAAAAGTAAAAACGGAGCTAACGCGACCGGCGCCAAGAGGTGACCCCACGGCTGAGAGGTGCCGGCAGGCGGGCAGGGAATCCACAGCTTTTTGCTAAATTGCAGTGGTGATACGAGACATGCGAATGATCAAATATTGAAGCTGGATGAGCGAGGGGCGGTGCCGAATATCTCGACAGGATGTCGACGGGGACAACAAAATGATACATTGCGATGATAAAGGTACACGTACGCTGATGAGTAAGTGCATAGCACACTCACAAAGACACACACATATATATATATATATATATACACAGGCACACACACGTCTGCATGGATACCTTCGCACACAGGTGATGCAGAAGGCTTCGCCGGCTGGAGCTCGCTGCAATGTCGCACAACTGGGTGAAATTCAAGCAGGAGGATTCGAAGCAAGGAATGTGCGGCTGCTGACCGGAGAAGCTGGCGGGGTATCCCTTTCTGGTAGTCGGGTTTGGTTCGCTCTGATACAGCGTAAACTATGAACTATGAGCGATAGTAGCTATGGCTCAAGTAACAACGAGTCTAGGAAAAACAATATATATATATATACATATAGCAAGTATAGGGACAATTACGTCCCAAGATGTTTGACGGCGGGAGAGTGTAAGTAATGAGGAGGTCGTATGGACGAGAGAGAGAGAGAGAGAGAAACGTTGATCCGTACGTGTGAAAAGAGAGCTTCTGAGTTATAATAGATTCATTCAGAGGATTCATCATCCGAGCGCTTATATGCGTGAATCTGTGAATATGTGCGCGGGCTAAAAATGCATGGTGTGCACCAGTTACGGGGTATCAGCGATCCATGACGAAGTGTGAACCGTCATGTGCTCATTCATAATATCGTGTGGTTACGGCTTAAATTTAAATGGCAGCTGTAAGTAAAACTGTGAAAGCTGACAGCTGTCAGAGCTGAGCAAAGACGACGAAGTCGGGGGTCAGGAAATGTAACTCTCGGCAGAGTCACGATAGGAAGGCAATTTGAGTTTGTAATAAATTACCTCCCTAACTGGACCGCCTTTGGAGATAAAGCAGGGAGTTTCATTCACTAGGTCGTTCGTAGCGGACTACTTTAAGCACTTTGGTTTTGAGGCGATAAAAACCGCGCTGGTAAATGTAAAGGTTTATTGGTTCATGAAAGGAACTAGAATTTGTGCAATGCTTAGGTTCTCTTATACGGTCTTGAAAACGCTCGGTTCCTAGCGTCATCCACCATGTTACCTTACAAGAATCAACACCACATTGGGATTCGTCTCTTTGAGGCGACCATCGCATATATGCTTTTCTATGTATCAATGCCCCTACGATAGATACAGGTACACTGGAAGGCAGACATTTGGCAGTGTCGGAGTCACACTGGCACATCTACACGCTTGAAGTTTTCGGTCTCAGAGCTTCAGGCTGCGTCCACGTTTGGCCGTTCGCTAGTTCGCTAATCACTATCAGTTCAGCTCGGTTTTCCGCATTAGCCGGCACATCGTACCGGTTATGCACAACACAACAACCTTTGTAGCTGTGTATCATTTGCGCGTTACACGAGGGGTAGCGATAACGTATGCTCATAGATAGCAGGATCTCGCTCCCTCAGGGCACCACAAACGTCAAATCTACGGTCACCACAGGGAGGCAAGCGACGCACAATGTTGACGTACAAATGACCACCACTGCTCGTATGCATCACAAATGATGATGAGGTCGCATTCGGGTGAGCGACCGCTGGTGTAATTACTACTAAGCGATGGGGCACCTTTGAAGCACTGTTGGGCGACAATAACGCCGTTGCAAACGAGGGCAAGCGCCAACGAGAGAGGTAGCCGAATGCAGTGGTTACAGGCTACACAGCAAGCGCCGCAGGTGTTCGGCAGCTCTGTCAGATCACCCCGAGGGAAATGAGAAAGATATTTCTTGCCCGGTGTCGCAGTTGTAACGTTACGGCAGTGGAGGTGTTGTTGCTGATGTCCGTTGCAGTGAGCTTGCATAGCAAGAGCGGCATCCCTCAAAACGGGTCGCACCACCGATTAAATCAACGGATCGTTGGCCGATCGATAATTGCTATGTTAATGACCACACGTATGATTCGGTCATACCCTCACGTGAACCATATCCACGCGCGTATTATGGTTGAGACACGTTGTCTACGGCACTTGGTCTTATGACGTCTACAACGTCCGTATTTTGCGTTAACTGACGATGGTTAATAGCTGCTATTTCGACCGGTTATCGATATGAACGATATGTGCTGTCTAGATTTGTCTAGCCCGAAGTCATCGGTTGGTTTCGTCAAGTGTTTTGTCTTTGCCTAAACGGTGAGCCCTTAATCGGGAGCGATTCGACACGTAGGTAGGCTGGAATAGGATGGTCTCATATGGATCTAATCGCTGTCTGCCCGGGTGATAACGCCTTGGTGGCAACGCCGATGAACTGGAAGCCATAGGGCGCCCGATTGAAAGCCCGTAAGGCACAACCGATACGCATAGAAGAGCTACGGTATATGCCGATTTAGCAAATAAAGCTATTTTTAAATCGAATGTTGATGGCTCTGATGTACATCCCGTACCTCGAGGTATATATAGTTATATATAATAGTTCACAACTAACTTTCACAAAATTTTGTTCCTTTCGTATATAGCACCCAAATATCTCTTAATGTAGTTGATGGGGCTTGATGAGGAGACCACACGCCGACAGAGGAAGTTTACACGGGCTGTGTGCTGTCCATACGAAAATAGCTGCCTATATCATTGGGAGGGGGGAGCATAGGGATACTTTCTCGTGCAATGTTTGACGTAAGTGCCGTGATTTTTTTTGGCATACACCACTTTTTCTAGATAGGTCCTGTGGACGTTAAATGTTGGCCGAGAGTCGGCCCGAAAGTGTCTAGTTTAGTTATTGTATATAGACAGGTTTTTGATTAAGATCATGGGTTTTTTTTTAAGGGGGAGTGTTGCCAATTGTATTGGGGGCATCCTCAGTCGCGATAATTATAAACGAATCAAACGAGACTCTACAAACATAACTAGTTGAGTCTTCTTGCAAAAGTTTCTTCTTTAAAGAAGCGAACGCAAGCTCATAGGCTTATATATTTATGCAGGCAGGTATATATATATATATATGAATTATTTCCGTCGTCGAGAGCCCCTCGCTTACAATAGCCTATTACTACTACGACTACTATTTATCAATCTGCCATCTTTTGCATTATCGTCAATCCGCTTCCCCTCTCCAGGTTATCTGATGATCCGTCTACCAGGAACTGAGACCTGAGCACTTCACAGTCATTACGTCGCTGTGACCTACTGGCGATGATCTCTAATTATTACGCTTGCCAGTGGCCAGTTTTCCTACTCACAGCGTGTAGCTCCTGGGAGTCGGCCTCGGGGCTTGTTGGTCATTCAGCTTCGACTCACCGTATCAAGACCGGCAGACAATAACGCCGCCTCAAGTGACTACCTGCCAATCACTATGTGTTGCGCATCGTTAGCGATGTATCACTAAATAAATACATCATCACTTTAGCAGATGCGTCGATTGTGTATCAACACATGAACAGCGACTGACATCGGTGAACAACAACGACGGTAACGAGGAAAGGTGAGCGAAATGACTCACTGATTGTGATCGACCAATCAATCAATCAATCAATTGCTATGCAGCGTCGTCGAAGGCGCAACCCCACTCGTACCGATATCATATATGTGTACATTAGTGCAATACACATTGGCACAAATTAGTGACAACACGAATACACAGACAGACGCCAGACCTCTGAGGGGCAACAGTACCGCCATATGCTAACAAGCAGCTATTGTAGACAGCGACGATACAGACGAGGTACCACTCCTCGTCAATGGTGTCCGACCACCCCCCATCATATTGATTCCTGCTATTTCTCCGGCAGCGTTAAACCGCAGGCAACACCTCGATAGGCTCGCTGGACATAAATGTACATATTGTAATCTATGTGTATAATGTATTACATTGTTTATTGTACCAGATCGAGTCAATCTTCAGTAAATGCCTGCCATTGCTTCCGGTTGATCCTCGTCTGGCGATATTTCGCGTGAGTCAGCGGCCAAGTGGCTAGTCAGCGAGCAAACGACTTTCTGCTCGAAAGCTGTCAGCAGCAAAGGCTGTATTACCCGTACATCTATATGTTATATGTCTATCCGTCAGCCCGCGTGTCTCTAGTTGATCTATCTGGGTCTCCACACACGGACACACGCGGCCACGAACGCTGGACAGACACTGGACATTCGTTTTGTTTCAAATGACCTTGTGACCCGCCGCGCAAAAGTGGCCGCTCCTGTATCGCCGTTGCGATCGTCGCTACGCAGAGGCAAGGCAAGCTGTCGCTGTAGCAGCAGGGGCAGCAGCGCTTGAGTTGCACTTGTTGTTATACTTCGATAGATTTAACGTACTTCTCGCTGTCTTTGAGATATTTGTTTTTTTTTCTGCATCGAGAGGGAGCGGCCGTAGTTGGCTGTTTGCTTCTCAGTTATACCGAGACTTCGCTTGGGTACGACAGCAGTACTCGCCCCGTAGCTTGTATATCCTTATTGTTAGTCGATACGAAGGGAGGGAGAAAAATCGTCGGTGCAAATGAACTGGAAATGCTTCGCTTGGGGGCTATTGCCGAATGATTAAGGACAGTCGGATAGAGGCGAGCGTGACATTAGACGAGCACAAGCAAATATGGTTGCTAGCCACTTAATTCTACACATCTCTTGAAAGAGTGCTCTAGAGGGTGTTGGTCGTTGAAGTCATCAAGCTTCCCGGTGTGGCCATGTGTCGTAGGGAGGCCGCCATTGGGATGGCGATTTCCGGAACTCGCCCCAACAGAATTTCGATATTATAGATGGACTATTATGTTATGTGTTACAATCGTTACAGCAGCTCTATCAAGAAGCGGATGGCTATATAACAAAATAAGCGGCGCATTCTTTGCTTTTTGTTTTGCTCTGCCTGGCGAGAATTCGTTTGCCGTTGGTTCGCAGAATAAGACAGAATCTAATTCACATATATATATATACATACATACATACATATATATACATGG
The DNA here is from genome assembly GCA_019614645.1 of Stratiolaelaps scimitus. Lineage (NCBI taxonomy): Eukaryota > Metazoa > Arthropoda > Arachnida > Mesostigmata > Laelapidae > Stratiolaelaps > Stratiolaelaps scimitus. The sequence goes on along the minus strand of JABWDB010000008.1, from coordinate 2,940,795 downwards.
CGCAGCAATAACTCGGACAATTTACTGATATTTCCCATAATTGGCGGTGGAACAGCTTACGACAAAATGACATACCCACAAAAAGTAAATTAATTACTGTGGTGGGTCCCGCGGTTGTAGAACAACATATAGTAAGATTATACCTTGCCAATGCAATACCTAGTATTCTATCATAGATGCACCTGTGTGGGCAGTAACTATAACACATTTGTGTAAGCTCGGTTCACTTGAGTCACTTGCTGGACAAGTATTGCTCAGCTAGCTAGAGAACGTATCGTACATAAATCGCACGTCAATATACGATAGCTTTATCTATTACGTCATCTTATTAATGTTTTCCCTGTTTCCACAATGTGTACTAATAATTCTTAGGGGAGTTTTGCAATCGACCTAAGTCGTTCTGTGCCCCTGTAGATATATTGTTTAGGGGGGGGGGGGGCGGGGAGGGGGTAACGACGAGTTATGGATCGGCTACGGTCATCTCTGTCTATTACTGATTGTGCGAAGGCCCTAGACTTCATATCTTCACTCCTCGTTCTTCTTCCTGGATGAATTTCGTGCACGCTCGTGTGTTTCGGTGGTCCGGCCGCTCTCACGTCAGTCGGCCTCTCATCAGCTGCTGACAGTAACAAAAACCCCCACACAACCACCGCTACCACGGCAAATCATCAGGTGTATTGACGGACGAAGGCACTATATGCGTATAGTATACAGGACACCGTCACCGGAGGTACGGGCCATCATGGGAGAGGGAGAGACGCGGGGATGGCAGAATCAAAGAAAGACTATATATATATATATATATATATATATATATATACATATATATATATATACATATATATATATATCGCCCTGTTCTCGCGTTCAACAGCAACTGTAGCACGAACGAATGCGGCAGCGCGAATTTGCCCGCGATGCTTCTTCGAATCGGCGGCTAACACAGTCGTCTTGGCTCGGAGATGTGCAGCTCCTCGCCGTCCCGGAGTTCTAGACGTTGCGGCCATTGTGGGACCGGTCGCCATTTAGGTGGCCAGGTAACAATAACAGCAAACAGCGAGAAGATGCCGCGAAGTAACAATGCTGGCCAGTGAAAGTTGGCGACCGGGCTGCTCACCCGTCAGTTGCCGGCGCCGCCACCAGCGGGGGCAGGACAGGGAGATATGTTGCTCGGGGTCAGCCCGGTACCAGGATCACACGCGCTATAAAATGACGGCGCCGCGCTCGCTCGCGCGAGTCAAACTTCGTCGGCACGAACTCGGGCTCTCTTGTCGGCCGGTTCAGTTTCTGCCGGCGGCGGTGTCGTCGCCGCCGCCAGTGCAGGGAAGATTGAAGAGTGCGGGCAGCGGCCAAATCGACAGACCAAGAGTGGCATAAGCAACGGGCGCGACAGCAACGGTGGAGGCACAAGTAGACGCTGACAATCGCGAGATAGCGGTCCGACCCGGCTTACTGCCTCCCCTTGCCTCCAGCCAAGAAAGTCAATCTAATCCGAACGCTGTCCGGCCAAGTGAACCCAGAAGCGACCGGTGTGGTAGCGCCGCTCGGAATGCCACTCGGGTGAAAAGGCCACCGCGATGAGCGTGATCGGGATCAGTCAGCTCTTCAGAGCAATGTAATCGGAGTTCCTTCAACATCCCTCTCCACACCTCCCATCCGTCGACGATGCAACAATGGATCAGTGCGCGCATATGCGCCAACTGAATCACTGTCAGATAGCACAAGCTGTGCGGATATCTGGCCAGCGGCCAGAACTGCCGACCCGTGCCCCCGAGCAGGCTCTCAGCGTTTAGCTGTAGCGGCTGTAGTAGCTCCGATCGTCGCTTTGCCGTTATCTGTACACTACGCTCTTCCGCCGGGTTCTGAGCCGTGCCGGGGGAACCACTTGATACCAGAACTAACAGGAGGGGGGGATTGCGAGAAGTTCGTCTGGTTTCTGATAAACGGATAATGAGTGAATGCCAACGGAGCATCCGCTCTGTATCTGCCCACATTGAATGCGTATTGTGAATATGATCATGAGAGAACGTGGAATATTTGTTTAGCAAGCGGGAGAGTGTTTCGAGAGGCGACCGGTTCTCTCCCCGCATATCGTTACTTCGAGCTTCCGTCCTACCCTAGAATGGTTGTTACTTATTTTTCACCGATTCGTATATCATATTGAACAATCACAATACTGTACCAACGATTTGTGGCTATTTTATATATGTATGTGATTTGGTTATTGGGTAACGTCCCATTTGTTCCGCTTCCATCCGTAACGAATTGAATACCTCGTCATTGGTGGAACTGGATCTGAGGAAAAGGCCCCTTAGCTCACTGCAGCGACAATCGGACAAAGCTACACTATCTTCGCTTAAAGATCACTTCACTGTTCTTATCTAACGGCCCGAGGAGTTATGCGCTGTCGGCCATTTGTCATCCCGAGAAACGTTAACAGCCCTGTAATGTTCTATAATAACAAGCTGTTCGCCCCCTCATATTTCTATCATCTTCTATAGCCTAGTCCGAAGCTCAGCGGTGCCCTGAGCGGACTGGCCGAAACGCCGACTAGGTCTCATCCTGCTGTTGACCCAACCACCGTTATACTAGTCAGCGGGGCGCACCGGATTATATTATTATTATTATTGTTATGATTACTATCACCACGACCGCTGCTGCAGCAGCTACGAGAGATATTAAATATCTCCACTTCGCCTTTGACTTAACGCTACCCCACCACTCGAAGCGGTCGCTCTAATCATCTGCTAGAGATTGACCTTGTTAAACTATTACTGTTGTCGACAATCTGCGTACTTGCCATCCTCACTGTCCGTGTGTTCTTCCTGTCATTGGCGTTGAATCTCTCATCCACACAGCTCACAACCCCATCTGTTTCGCTCCCTCCAGATGAGAGCCCAGTGAGTGAGAGTTATTCTATCTGGCTAAGTCATTAGCGTTCTGTTGCTGCGAATGTTCGTCTGAATCCTATCCCCACCCCGTCCTGCCGCCCCCTCCCAGCGATGTCATCAAATTTTTCCCTTCTCTATGTAGTAGCTGTAAGTCTAGTAGTAATAGCTGCTGGGGCTGTGATCATTGCTGGGCAACAGTATCTACCACGTTGCTATTACTCGTCCGCGTAGGCCGGAATCAAGAGAACCCTAAGAGAAGGTGGGGACCAGCTACGAGTTCGGGCTGAGAGAGGAACGCCGGAACGAGTTCGGTCGTCAGGGTTTTGAAGGGGGCCGGCGGTAGTATCTCCCGCCTCCACCTGCTATTCGTTGTTGCTGCTGTTGTCTCCAGCGGCAGCAACAACAGCCGCCGCAGCCGACGCCGCAGCAGCAGGCACAGCAAACGAAATAATCAGCGGTTCTTCCTCGTCGTCTTCGTTGACATCTGCCTGTCGCCCGTGATGAGCATCAACTTTGTCGTCAACTTCACCGCCGTCTTCAGCGGCGGCGGCGGCGGCACAGCCACAGCAGTGTAGGTACAAGCGGACGCGCGCAGGGAGATGAAGTAGCCATGTAGTGGCCGGAACAACCAACAACAATAGGCGAGCGCGCGGTGGCGAGCTAACCGGAGCGCCCAGGCGGTGCGCCAACCGACCTGCTATATTATTGGTTGGTTGCGCGACGAGGAATCAAGACATGCGCATGGCAGCCAGGACAGGCCCGCTGAGATTTCACAGCAGCGTGTTTCGCTGCATGATGACTGCGTCAGTCGTTTGAAGATTGCAGAGTAAGGTGGCTGATGCTGAGTTACCACCAGTGGCTCAGGCTGAAGAGCGGCGAACGAGCGAGCGGGATCAGTCGGGCGGGGGCGGTTCCCGTTATAGAAACAGACCGCGCATCAGCGATACTTTGATCTCTCTGTCGCCAGGCTAAACTTCCATTGTGGTAGCAGTACCGTTATTACCGCGAGCACTAGTTGGACATATACTACAATATTACTTCTACTAGTAGTAATCCTATTACGAATAGCACCACCACCACCGGCACCACTGCGCGAGTTGGACAGCCGCTTGCTCGCTGACCAATTGACTGATTCTTCAGTTGCGCAGGTGAAGGAAGACAGCTCGCAACGAAATGGGGCGCGAACCGTCATTGCGATAGTGGCATCAGTCGACGGAGCGAAAATAAATGACAACGGCTACATATGTAAGCGCTGGGAGGAACATTGTGGAGAAGCATTGCGTGAAGCGAGCGACACCCGTACTTCTCTCATCGAACGCGAACCAGTCGCTTCTGAAACTATGATCTGGCTAGCATCATCGACAATTCTTCCGTTCGTTCGTTATTTCTCTACTGATGGACGGACGGACAATGAGGGCCGTGCCCGTGTGACGAGGCGGCGAAAGTGGCGATTTAGAGAGCAACACAATTTTATTATAATATCACACTATTTATGTCCGATGCCAGCGTGCGTCTCCCCGGGGCAGGGGGTGGTTTTCGATAAAGAAATCGCTGCGATCGCTCCCGCAGTATACAATCTACGTATCGAGGGTAGATCACCGTGGTCGTGGTGCGTATACCGAAACGACAGTGGGCTGGCTGCAGCGCGGCAGAGCGGACGTTAACGACGGCTCTGGTCACTTCGTCCATTGATCGTGGTGAGCCATCGATGTGTGGTGACGCGCCAATTTCGCGTTGTCGTCGTCTAAAAGCTGGCCGATTTTGTCTCGCGTCTCTATGTCACCCGAGTGTTTCTTTTTTTTTTCTAGTTAATACTGTTGCATATATCGCGAGAGGAAGCCTGATTCTTTTGCTGTTATTGCCGTGTCTGTCGCCAGATAATTTCATCCCCCAGAGCCTTGTAGGTATCTCGTCCTCCGAAGTGCCAACTTCGAAACGGACAAGTATGGTCTCTAGGACTGACCAAACTATTTGGCACGGGTGCCAATAAAATAGCGAAAGAATGCGCCTTCTCTCGTACGTTAGTTGTATCAACCGTACGAAAAAAAAAAAACGATGAAGAGGAAAGACCAAATTTCTGTTTCCCTTTTAATTATATTTTCAAATATAATTAATTTGTTGTCGGTTGCATTGCATGCCTCTCAAAAAAACCAAGGATTAGCAAAAGGGGAGATTTTACTTTGACTGATCTCGTTTGGTTAAATTGTTAGACGTAAATATGCTCCCGAATCCATTTTCTCGTTACGAACTAACAACGTGTTAGCTTACCTCCAACGCTTAGTCCTCGGAGTGTGGATTTGAGATGCTTAAAGGGCTCGATCGGGATCGATGACATGGGGTTTCCATCAAGGGCAAGCAATGTGAGTAAGGGATTGGCAGAAAATGCGTTTTCCGGAATATAGCGGATACCGTTGAAGCCAAGATCCAACACCTGTAATTGAGAAGCGAGAAACAGAGATCACACGACGTAAGTCTGTATGCTCATCCAGTGTACGGGATGCTGTTGTATATAAGCGGCATAGCTACTTAGGGTCATGCGTCATTGTCGCTCTAGTGACACATCATGTTCATTGAAGTTATCTGAGGAAACGGTACTAGACCCCCACGGGGAGGGAGGCAGAAGACTGCTTCGGTGCGTGAAAGCTTCATACTGCCGAGCCTAATACCATCGTTGTTGATATCCAGTGTAATACACGAAGGAGGTGCCCGTCTTTGAAACAAATAGCTTATTGTGTTGCACTCGAGAAACTCGATAGGCAGATGCTCTCATAACCCATATTGAGAATGGACGTCGAAATAATTCGGAGTTTGAACTTGCAACCCTCGATTCAACTGCGACGATTATATATATTTTTGTGTATATACATATACTTTCTCATAACAAACACGTTTGTAATTACAACTCCGCAGACGTATTATTGCACATCGTTGCATCTAGCCGCGTTGGCCAGCAGCAATAAAATCTACCCAAATTAAAAATTAAAGGCGCATCGATAGCATATAAATACGTTATTCGATCAGCTCGGTCGACCGCCGATGGTGCTGGCTTGTACTACAGATTACTAGATAGTAATACCCACATGTGACATATATATATATATATATATATATATATATACATATATTTAGCGCTGGATATTTCGGGGACTTGTCGCGCCTTACAGATCACTATTATGTTATTATATAACAAGCAGCGTAGGGTGAAAGTCAAGCGCAGCTTGTGGCACCCTTCTATCAGTCGTCAATAATAGTGAGTTGAAGTGGGGGTAAACACGTTCGTTAAGGAACATTGTGACACATTCGCATACACCATGTGTGTGTGTGTGTGTTGTGTGTAAATAAGCATCACGATCCTCTCGGACTACTATTGGATTTGTTCAATCAGATAACAGAAAAAACATACATGTGCAAATATATGTATATATATATATGTAGGTCTTTTTTGTTTTTGGAAATAGTACTGGGTGTTCACAAAGTACTAGCATCAAGTTCCACCTGTCAATGGTGGCCATTACCGCGGATGAGAGGAAATCGTGATCGTATTTTGGTGATTTGTTCGTTTGTTCCTGTTTTTCGAACGCTCTGTAACTTCTACAAAAAACGAGCGCGTCTCGTGATCGGCCCGGACCGGCGAAGACGAAAGCAAAAATGAGTATTTACACTTATTCGATTGAATCTGGCCGATCAAATAGAGCGGGTGAACAAATAGACGTGCAGTGGAAATAGGACACAGTCAACCGAAATGATTACAGCAACCTTAGTGGGTATGCACCTCACCATGAAGGCTCCGTTGCTTTCGGCTTGTTTTCTGGTGAGCAAGGTTTCAACTTAGTCGTTGTTCTAACAGCGCACGCCAAGTATAGTATATAATATAGATTATGACCCTACCCTGTCCATTAAACTCGGTAGAGAATGAAATGTCCGCCGCGAGTCGCTGTTGAGACGCAGGGAGGCCCTCTTGGCCTGTATCTTCCCGAACCCTTTGTTCAGACCTTTTGCCGCTAATATTATCGTGATATCGGCGCGAATTATTATACCATATAATTATTTTTATCCGCCGTTTTTCGCAGGAATTATCGTTTCGGCTGAGCTATATGTGATTTGTCAATGGCTGCAAGTAATCGGATTTTGATAACAATCAGAATAATAATACTAATAATTTGCAGCGCCATTTTTCACCTAAGGCCAAGACGTTGTGTTAGCGGTTGACTATTAACGGCTGACTAGCGGTTTACTCTAGTTAAGTTTTATTTCAGTTCGCAGTGCATGCTGATATGCACCTTCTTTCCAGCTGAACAAGGTACGGACTGTTTGCCATAAGGTGGACGTTGCAGATGGTCAAACTACGAAACAGATACTGATCCCTAGTTTGCTGTGTATTCTTTGTCGATTCTGCAACACAACACAGACACAGGCCATAATGGGGATCGTTGCTGTTTGCGGCGTTCCGGGTGAATCGGTAAATCGTTTCGCAATGAAAAGCAGACTGTTGACACAGCGTGAATTCGTCATTGCAACAAACTGAATGTGATTTTCGAATAGGTACGTGTACTTTTTTGCCTTGGTCAAACGTGACGCTGCCCGCAAACAGTGACCAGCTTGAAGCGTAACACCACAGTGTAGGTATAGTTTGTACCCTCCCATTGTTACGATTATATATATATATATATATATCAACTCATGTTACTCACTTTCGTTTAATTAGACTTACCATCATGTTCTTCCAGCGGCAATCACCATTATTATCAGATAAATGACATCTGGGTCGTACAATTGAGCAGTTTGCATCATCTAGTCTATGGGCCGTTTACCGGTGGGCCATTGTCACTCCGTCGTCACGAGACAACCACAGGAGACTCTGACTCCTTCTCTCAACTCTTAGAGTCGATCCGCCCCCATCCGTCATTGGGAAACCACTTCCTTGAATTTGCTACTTTTCTAAGCTGACTTCGACGCCATTCAGCATCTCCCTTCGGGGTCGCCAATAGACAATGTTTGGCTTCATTACCCCGTCTATGTTTTAGCGACAAGAAGATTTAAACTTAGCCTGTTTATGACAAGTGAAACATTGAGATGGACTTCGTATGATGTATCTATGAAATGCTCACCAAGGAACGTGTGCCCTGACCAACTCACCAGAAACCTCAGCTCGAAGTCTGTTCAAGTTAACTTTGACGAAACCGACTGCTAGAAGCGCGCGATGTTAACGATTATCGACTTTTTTCCCTCTTTTCGATTAAACATGAAACATCGATCAAGAGCTAAATCACAGAATGTCGAGTGCAACAAACAATAACACAGATTTATACGATGTGCCTCTCGACATAGTAATCGATTCCATTGGCAAGCCCAACCATAAATTAAACGACCGCCTCCGCTCGCATAGATTAGAATTCAACAGGATTAGAGGCAGGTACCACGATGCGATGGCACTAATTAAAATAGGCCGAGTTTTTTTGTCGACGTCTTCAACTTCTAGTATACGCAACGTCAGCACGCGGAGTCGCATACGGGTCGCTGAGTGAGTGTGTATCTATTGAAAGCCTTGGGAGAGTCCGCTGATAATCTGCGAATGCCTATAATTAACACGCGAACAGTTGAAGCAAACCTTCAAATGTCATATCCGAGGCACGTTTCTTCAGCTGAGATGGGGGGGAGGGGGGCTTGTATTCCAATGACGATATCGTATATTTCTATGCTTCCTTGAGCTTTATGCTGACCAACAATGATTGTACTATAAGAAGTGCTCTGTTTGGCGATACAGTTAGCCGTAGATGGTGGCGATATGTCAATAAGGACGTCTAAATCTCTTGCGCAGATATCTGCTCGACGCATGGAAGCAATCCGCTAACGTAAGGTCCTTTAGCTAACAAGAGCTCTTCATGTTATAAAAGCTCGTCGACAGCCACTTGTGTCCATCGTACCTCATGGCCCGATGTGCCACTTTTGAAATCTGATGAGTGCAAGATACACCATAGGGGCAGGCGTGTCACCCTTGAAAGGCACTTTCAGATGACGCAAGTCAAAGTCAGTTCACATTGAACGTCCAACGGATGACTCGTCGTGGCGGCAAAAGATCCGTAAAAGAGACTACTTATAGAATTATGTGCCCCAGCGGTGCACATCCTCCCAATGTATATTGTTCTTATTTCATTTCCTTGTACGGTACAAATGAATATATGATATAACAAGCCAACGAACGATATAGGCTCGATACAATGCTTGCTGGTTTTGTCAAGTATTTTCGATTATTGTATTCTACAATTGCTCTATACATTGCAGTTAGCTAAATGCTACACTTGTACGACTCAACCGCTAAGCAGCAATAGTTGATGCTGGTAGCCATGTGTGTTAGTTCACTGTCTTTACTGGCCTATCACCCAATCACCAGACACTAATTAGTCCGCTTGAATGTATATCTATTGTCTCAAGCTAATAACAAGCGCTTGTGATGATCGCGAAAGTGATCAACACCTATATATTGCTAATTTATCAGCGCAATTGCTCGATTATTGTTGTCGGTTCCATAATAACGTTTTGCTCGTTGACGACCGACGTTACAGCGACTGCGGTAACAGCCCGGCCCAGCCCTGCGTGTCCAGGGCTATTCCACCCGACTTTTGTAACATCGACAGTATGTCTATACAGACCGCGCCCAGATCGACACAGCGAATGATGCTCTCACATCGCTTTGGATGAATATGTCCCAACAACGGCGTTGCCGCTTCTGCCCCGATCACTGGACAACCGGGCGGCAGGTCGAAACGCGAGGGGTAATCAATACGCCGTTAACTGTCTAGCTGAATCGGTTTCGATAAATGACAATATTGGTTGAGGTGACCAAGGTCACCGATGTGGCTAGTTCCTGCGGCCATCAACGACGCTCTGGCAGGACAAAATTGGATTTGTGTTCTCGTTCTCCGAAGTACTATATAATCAGTTCAGAGGGCGGAATATCCACATGCTCGACCGCTCAATAGATCTAAGGATCTGCCACTATAACATTTGGACACTCTGTTTCACTTTCAATCAATTTATCTATCCGCGTATTTATTCATTTATTCGCTATTCATCTGTCAGTACAATCAGATCTTTGTGTACAACAAAGGGTGTTTTGGTCATTCCCTGGATTCGACCGCACCGACCGTCCGTCCGTCTGCCCGGCCGCTCGCTCGCTCGCTTCATATATAACACATCTACGGGCCGTTATTCCGGCTCGTAATGAGGTGGCAGTTCACGAAGGGACCATGCTAGTCTGACCGTATCGCCCGACGACATGAAACTCCCCCGCGGTAGGCGCACTTCACAGACACCTGCCACCCCCGACAGCGCGTAGGCACGTCGGCCGATTTATGCTACACATTGTAGAATATACAGCCGCATATGGAAACACATACAGTTGTGGCCGTTTCATGATTTGCTCAGTCATTCATTCGGTGATTGGCCGACGTGCGCGAAATGCGGGGGGGGGGCAGCTTTCTTGCGCCATCGTCGACCAAACCCACTGCATCGGTTGCAATTGCCTCGATCGCTGATACAACGGACACAGCCAGAGCAAGGTGTGTCGAATTGTCATAATAATAATAACAACAACAATAATACGAATCATGCCAACCTTGCACTGCGGTCCCCGTATTGTTCGCCTTTTCTCACCGCTCGTGCTCTCTCGCGCCCTTATTCGTTCTCTACTAAGTGGTGGTAATAATTTCCGCCGCCCAACCCATCAGTGGGATCGGAACCGATTTGATTTTTCTTACAACAGCACAAACAGTGCAAATTACGTTCGGGCCGGTCGTCGCGCTGATGACGATATTATGAATTTGTGGGTTTCAATGTCCGGTACAGGCTGCCTTCGATGTGGTTCAGTGGCCTCTAATAAGTGTGATTGATGGCCGTGGTGTTCACCGGCGAAAATGTGTGATTCAGCAAAGATAGATCGAAAATATGAACGTGTGGCATTTTACGTGAAAACATTTTTCGTGACGATCGCCACAGAAGCACACCAGCTAGTCGCCGCTGTCTCCGTGATGAGGTCAATGAAAAAAGTTTTGTTCTGACGCCCCCCACCGCCCCCCGTGCTCGAACGGCGAGTTTGAGCTACATATTCGATTTTTCTCAGCCACGAAGCTTACCATGGGTGGAAACTATCTCACGCGTTCATTGATGAGCGTTCTTCTGTGGGAGTTCGCAACTACGATGGCAGAATAGTGCGCTAGCAGAATGGAGAAAAAAAAATGGCTAGTATTGTTCGTTGTTCCCGCGTCAGCCTGATGCACCAGTCCTCAAATGCCGTTCGACGATCGGCAGGCGCGCACCTATCCCGGTCGACTGCCTGAGCATAGGTCACTCGAACATGCGCGTACATTCGAATCGAGCAGAAGTTCCTCATTAGTATGTCCCCCTGACAGACTATTAACCTCTGCACCGTCTTCCTCTCCACTCGCAAACGACACTCGGCAATCCAACCCCCCGACCCCTCATGGCTGCACCCTTCAATAAGGTCTGCCAATTACATTATCTGTGTGCCTGTTTCTGTCCAGAACGCCTATTTCACACCAGCGCCAACAGCCCAAATGAGAGACCGCGTATCTATTCCGAGGTAGTGTAGCACAAAAATCATAGCAATGCACTATCGCCGTTCGTTACGAGCGCGCGACGCGGTCTTCGGCGTCATCGAGGCACGGAAATAAACCAAAGCCACGAAATGCTCCATTGGTAGCATTTCATCAGTAGCGGCAATTGCCTCCGGTATTCGTGCGTGCGATATCGGCAGATTGCAGAGCGAATGCGCGTTCGCGTTCGTGACCTTTACCGATGCTGTCAACGGCTGTATATATATGCATTAAAAGGTGGCGATGATTTCTGCCAGCAATATCTAATAATCGGTGAAACCTGTTCTTTGCTTCGAGCTTGAAACATGAATAAATATGAACAGCAACATCTGTGGCTCGATTTTACTAATCACAGCCCGGTCAGTGCATTCGTACGTTTTACTGGATTGCACTTTTTCACCAGCGAAGATCTAAGTACTTCAACCTAAAAACAACACCTGACAAAATGTAGACTCCCAAGAACTATCAACTACGATGTTGTATTTAGCTTGAGGTTACAAATTGATTTTAGACTGTTTTTCTTTTATATGAACATAACTCTCCGTAAACGAGTTAGCTAGTTATAGCAACCTTGTGAAATACAAAATACTCAATGAAGTCATTGCAAACGCCCACACATTATATTTTGGCGGTGAATGGCGTGGACCGTCACGACGTACTTCTCGATAATGAAACTCAAATAGAATTGATTTCGAAAACACTGAAGATTCTTTCCCAAATGAAATTCTGAAGTATATACATATATATATATATATATATATATATATATATATATATATATATGATCGGCCCTAACTGTGCTTCAAAAGAGGGTGTTGATATATTCGTTCAGCATACTACAAAGGAGGTGGAACGCCGAAATTATTCAGCGACTGGACCAGCGTTCGTTCGTGGTCGGCGGCTTCTGACAGGCCGTTACGTAAATTGATCGACATTGCTTTTCCAAATAAGCGCTGCAGCATAAGAGAGATACATCTGGCTTTCTACCTGTTCATTTGCCACAAGAAACTATTAAATTCATTTTAATTCACCTTTTGCATTGGATCCCCTCAACTCGTTGGTCGGTTTGGCCATGTAACGGCGAAATACTTAAGGATCATTTTCTCTACAGAAAGTTAATTTTGCCTCGGCTGAATTCGTGTGCCCATACGCTCCTCCGTTAGTGTTTATTTTCTTTGATCTTTTCTACACAAGCCAGCAAATGTTAAAATCTATAGAGATATACCGTATGGGGAAGGTTCATTTGTAACGGAGATAATCTCTTGCAAATTCCGAAATGAAAATTATTTCTCTTGTCAATTTTTCTATTTTTCACTCAATGCCATTATACAAATTTACATTTGTGGCCACCTGAATATTTCGATCAGGGTTTCGAGTGAATTTAGCTCACTGATTTAACGTGTGTGAGCTATATCGTAAAGATTTATAAAAGGCATAGCAATATGCTGTATTGTGGTTGGGACCCTTCTGATACTCCTATGGAGCTTAGACGTTTCATTGGTATCCGTATAGTGAAACAAAATTGAAAAATATATTATATTTAGATTATATGAAGCATGTATTTCATATTATAATTCATATGGTAAATAAATCGATAATTTTACAAGGGAGGTAGGTAGTCAGTCCTCTGCGGTGGCGTTCAATGATAAACAAGCCTTGAAGAGGAATGAATGATCCTGCACGTTTGTCAGCCGTCGAGGTTACAAGCCTATGACAGACTCCTTTCAGAAGGTTGGCTGTGAGGGGCCGTTCTTAGGTCTTAGAGACCCGTTTAGGTTCTCGAGCGCGGCAGGAGGAATTAATATAGGTGAGTCTCGCTTGCTCTGCACGCGACACAGCGTATCCGGGATTGCTGGCGGAGTGACGTGAGAGTCGGATGGAGTGTCAGTATAGAAATATATACTCGAGAACGCGCCGACCTGTTAACTCAACATCGGCAGGCGATGCAGTGGTATTGTGAGCCACTCGCTCTCAGCAATATGTACCCGTCGCCTTCCTTACCCTTTAAAACTTATCAGTTCACTGTTACGAGCCGAGTAATTTCCTTGTTTTTCGGATCCGACGAGTGCGCTCGCGCCAGCTCAGGCCCAAGCGAATGGTTATGGTTTAGAGCCGAGACCTGTCATTACACAAGAGCAGTAGCTGAGAGAATGTCTCGGCTCGAAGAATGTCTTGGCAAGAATGACAACCTCATCATGGCGTCTGACATTGCATCAGAGTCGTCGTTCCAGTATATGTACAACATGTGCTACAAATATACGCTACGAGCAGGCGCAATAGTTGTAGTTCAAGTGCTGCTCGGACTGATCACCTACAAATGTTATGTCTATCATTTGTGGATCGAAGAACAGCGTCTGAATGAGAATGTCCCTGTCACACTCATTTTGTTTTTCATTTGGTGTTGTCTCTCCCTCAATTCGTCATTCTGTCAACAAACGGCGGGCATTTGTGGCACATTTATCCTACTGGTCACGGACGAATAACGGTTAAAACCGTTGCATCAACAAGCGCCGCCGCCGCCGCCGTTAGCGACGGCCGTTGGCAAGATGGCATCAGTGCCCCGATGTGCGCAGGCGCAATTGACGACCCCCAAGAAAAGCCGAAGGATAGGGGTGGCCTGCTGTTAGGGGGCAACCGATTCTGAGCCCAGTGGTCAGTGTCGCAGCAGTACGAGCCTGGCCAAACTGTAGGGAAAATCTGTGATTGTACATTGTTCTCTCTTCCACGTTCCCTTCAAACGCCTCCGTCTAACACAGCCTCCGCCTACACAGCCAGCACGCAATGCCGATTTTGACAACAAGAATATTTTTCGACAACGACCAGCTAGCGCTGTCCGAATGGCGGCCAATGTTTCGACGAGATATCGCGCGGCAGCTATGACGTCCCGGTCACCCATCCAAAACTACCTGTTCTCGTTGTTGTTGCTGTTGTCATCGTCGTCGGCAACAGATCCATCCAGGCGGCCTCCCGTCTCCTCCCCATTCAATGGCCCAGCAACAGACTTGGCGTCACGTAGAAAAAGGAAGGCCGTGCTGCATAACGCACGCGAGCGATCTTGTCCAGCCGGCGGCTCTTTTTTTCGTCTACTATAAAGCTAGAAAATACGTACAGAATGAGGTGTATAGATAATGATGACGAAAGAGAATCGAAAAATGTCCACCCGTCATAGTACACACCCGCACATCACCGCACGGCCAGGGGCTATTGGGGTGGCGTGGACGCTGCCACGGATTTTCCGATGTGGTGTCGCGTATTGGCCAGCGCTCGTTATTGGTGGTAACGAGACTGCTCGTATCGTTGCCGCCGCTCCAGTCGCTCACAAATTGCGAAATACCCATTCGTATGTACGCAAAAAAAAATGATGCATTGCCAGAAGCACTGGTGGATCAGTTTTCTATCCGATCGATGTAGCGGTCGGCAGCTGCGTCTTGGTGATTGTGTCCAGCTTAGGGCACAAGGTAGGCAAGCGATAGGCCGGTGTCATCGGCGCGACACGAAGACACCTCAAGATCGACAGGGGAGGGGGAGCCTAGATTACTTGCGGCTGGCCGGCTGGTTGGTTGGCTCACTTGCAAAATGGCGCAGGGTTCAAGGCGGGATCGAGGCTGTTTGACAAAATCGACTTGGGAAGTCATTCATTAAACCGAAAATGAAGAAAATTGTAATAAAATGATGGTAATATAACACTATAATGATATATTGAGAATACAGAAGGAGATAAAGAACGAGAAATAATCATAATCATAATAATGGGGAAAAAATGAAGAAGCAAGCTTCGCACGTCACACGCAGCGTGGCGAGCAGGCCCTGTCGTCGCCATAGAGGGGTTGAGATTTCATCTAGACACAAGTGAAAACGAACACTCGGACGGACAGTTCGCTAGCTCCGATTCCGATAGATTCGCTAAAAGAGAAAAAGAGATCTTTGGCGGTGCAGGAACAGAAAGATATATATATATATATAATGGGAAGGACATTTGAAATGGTTTTGAAAAGTTGTTCAATTCACCCATTCACATCCATTGCTCAAGGAAATTCGATTCTTTGTGACACCCGATTGGGCGTTTAATTGTCAGCACGACCGACTCCATGATAGTGTAACGAGGGCGTACAATACCAATGAAATCAAACCGTTGATCCACTACTAGATCATCTGACCTTCTTCTATCAACGTGCATTATCTGTGTCCGTGGATATTCTCGAATCCGCTGCCCCACACCAAATATGTTACTTGCCACTTAATCTCATTATGGCAGAAAAAAAATCAATTTGCTGACGCGTATTCTGGAATATACATAGCCAATTTCTCTAGTCAAATTGCGCGCATTTGACATTACGGGACATTACTATCGTTACTCCCTGTTCAAGTCGCTCATGTCAACCCGGGCCATCACTTGACTCGGGTGAGATCGTTGCCTAACATATACTATAATGGTATCTAAAGGAGAGAACAATCAACGTAATTGGATAGATGATATTCGAAGCATTGCTTTGCAATAGAATACTTATAATAGAAGATAAATCTAAGGCAATAGTTAATTCACGACTTACGTATATATATATATATATATATAATAAGTAATACTAAGTCGGGTTATTATGACAAACGACTCAAGTACTTGACAAACTTACCCGAAGCTCAGTTAGAGTGTTCATGGCGTCCGCGGGGAACTCAACAAGCAGATTATTGAGCAGCGACAGGGATGACAGCGTGTCGTTGATACCCTCAAAGGATTTCGCGTCAATTTTAAGTATGCGATTTCGTTCGAGGTTGAGCGCCGTGAGTGTGTTCATTGTGGATAGGTGGCCAGGCTCTATCTTGCCTATTTTATTTTGGGCCAGATCGAGGAAGGCTAGAGATATCAAGCGGGTTACCCCCCTCGGAACGACCTCTTGTCCCGTGTTCTTCAAGTTGAGGTTCTTGAGCGTGCCCTCCAAACCATTGAATGCATCCGGAGCTATGTTCAATAGGTTATCGGCTAGCTTCAGCGTGTTCAATGGCAAGTTGACGAAGGCGTCCGCAGGAACCTCAGTAATCTTGTTTGTCGACAGGTCAAGATTTTTCAGCGAGGTGAGCCGTTGGATGGCTTTTATCGGGATTTCACTAAGGTCATTATCTGATAGGCTCAGACTGGTGAGGCTGCGTTCGAGTCCGATGAACGCCTTCTCGGAGATAGTCTTTAGCTTCGAACGCGAGAACTGTAGGCCCTGAATGCTGAGCTTACTAAAGATGGCATCCGGTAGGTGAGCGACAGTCGAGTTGTTGATGTAGAGCATATCGATGGGGACATTCTGAGCTGAGTTGAGCGCACCCATCAATCGTGTAAAGTTCACTGGTGAGCACTGGATCGAGAGTTTCTGATGCGAATTGTATGAGCAGCCGCAGTCGGCGTCAAGGTCGACGAGATCGCGCGACCAAGGGCAGTTTGCTTGAGCCCCGGATGAGGCGACCAGCCCCAGGAGCGCTAGGCTCCCGAATATCAGGCGTAACATCACGCCACTGGCCGTGATCTGGATCTGTAAATGACAACAAACAACAACAACGACAAAAGGGCTAACCGTTAGGATCAAGTGAGGCAGATGCGGGAGAGATTTGTTGTGTTACAATAGTACAACTATAAGGGCCTTCTCACTTCCATGGGACTTGACAACTACGCGTTGACTAGAAGTATCATAGACCGAGCAGGGATATTTTGCTGACCGCAATCATACAAACACACGCTTATACATGTACACACATACAATTCAACGGACGCACGCTCTCAACAGGCTCTTACGCAGATGTCAACATCAACGTGTGTGCGCGCGGGTTGGACACGAATGCATTTGGGTCCATTGCCTGCATGGGGTGGCCACCACCGCCGACGCCGCATCAACGGCAACTGGTCCGCTGATCGAGGGAGTACTCGAAACAGAGCGAAGCCCGAAGGCGTGGGCCTTAGCTCACGTCTCGAAGCTGTCAATGACTCTGCTGCGCGTCCCATCAGTCAGTCTTATGTAAGATCGCCAATGAGTAGATGATGAGCACAAGACATAAACAAATACGCAAGCGATACTTGGTCCATACTATTAGCGTCCATATACACTCACTCGTATCTCTCACGCTTATCAGCCACCCATGCTAGACACTTGCAGCGTCTTCGCGTCGGGCTCCTTCCACCCAGAGCTGGTTTGTCTCATACACGTACGTAAATAGACATAAATAGACACACGTACATGGGATGTTGGTCGCTGCTTGTCATCCCAGTGGATGGTGCAGCAGATGCAGTCGACGGCGAAAGAAATCGGTAAGAGGGTCAAGCAACAAGAGCGGTTTATTTACTACATCGTTGTATGCGGGGGTATTGAAATGGCTGGACGACTTTGAATCCCCCCATCTACCCCATCGCCTCCCTCTCCCCTCCGACGCGTTTCTATGCCTGTTCGACTGTGTCCCTTGCAAATGTATCAGTAGATCATTGGGGTTGATTGTGACAGAGCGCAACCGACCACTAGTCAAACCGCAAGCCAAGATAGAGTTCTCTTATGCGTTGACGATACACGTTGACAAGGGATCTCTTCAGCATTCGTGTGACACGTTCTCCAGGGACTTACCACTACGATGAAAACAGTGACAACGACGACTACCGATTACCAAATGAACAACAACAACAGCAGCAGCAGCAGCAGCAGATGAACAGAAGATCGGTGGAGACGCATCTCGGTTGTTGCACGATGGCTCGGGATGCCGTCGTGCTGTGAATCGAGGACCGGGGGCCGTCGAGGAGGAGTCCATAGCAAAACTGACTGATTGATGAGTTGATGGCGCATAACTAACTATATGGTCCATGTGTCTCTATGCGTACTACGTGAGTTTGATATCACCACCAAGCGTCAGTGACCAAACGCCACCCGTCTCAACGAGATCATCATAGCAAGCAGGAGCGACAATATCGCAAATGACAACCCGCCAACGATCACATTTTTCGCTAGTATTCCAGTTTTGTTTTTTCTGCTACGTTCTTCATCGTACGCATACTGTATCTGTGTCCGTGTAGAGATTGACCCAGTCATCTTGAACTTGGAATTAGCTTGAGAGAGTGAAGATGGATATACAGATTCAGAAAGAGAAAAGAACAAATACTGAGTAGCAGTTGTAACAGTGAGATCTACTGAGAGAGAGAGAGGGAGAGAGGACAATAGAAAGAAAGAAAGATTCAGAACGGTAAATCGTCCGGCTTTTTTTTGGGGGGCCGGCGATGAAGACAACGACGGGGATATTTTGCGGTGGCTTCGCCACGAAGTGTGGCTGGCTCTGCTGGCTGCGGTAGTGGTTCATGTGGCCAAAACTAAAGAGATAACTCACAAATAGTGGAGTGACACAAACGAAGCGTGGAGCCCCACCGCTATAACAAAAGCTGAGCAAAAATGTCGCCAAGACACTTCATACAACATGCATATATATATATATATATATATATATATATATATATAGAAGGCGCGAACTATACAAAAACAGATTGACACGAAGAAATCAGATGGCAACAACGATAACGGCGGTAGTCGTCGCGCACTATATATATATATATATACCTATTTAAGAATGAGCGAACAGAGCATCTTCTCGAAAGCGAAGCGCACACGTTTGTGCAATAATAACAATAATAATGGCCCCACAACCTGTCTCGATTCTCTGCAGCTTCAGCCTGCATGCATGCACGTCATGCGCGGAAATCTGCAACACGCGATGCGTTCTGTTCCTCCCAGTTACACTACAGCTACAACGAGCACCATGGGGATGATGGTGATGATGTTGATGAGGCCGGCGACGATGATGAAACTCGGAAATAAAGAGAAATACCCAGAAAAAATAGAAAACACCACCACCACCACCAGCAACAAGAGCAGCTGCGTAATCAGAAATCGTTATTGTGAGTATTGTGTCAGTAGTCATAACATGATGAGAGTATCTATGATGTGATCGCCGTCGGTGATCTAACCAGCAGACGGTGGACGGCAAAGCATTGATAGAGAGAGAGAGACCGCGAGAGCAGAGTGAATGACTGAGCTGTCTCATTTCAATGACGAGTCAACGGGAACAGGGACATTAGCGACGCTCAATGTCGGCTACAACAAACAGCATCGGCATAATATGATAGCTCTATCGTCGAGCGGCGGACAGGTTGGCGGAGCTGCCCCAGGAATCGTGATTGATTCAAATTCGATGCCGCCCGTGGACGGCAATCAGCGATATTCTGAAAATGTTGTCAAGTCACGTTCGGTAGACGATTCGCAATGAATGTAGCAAAAATGGTAACAATTACCACTGCGCTTTGCGGCCACACATCTCAGCCGTGAGCAGCCGCACGATCGATGGAAAACGCTGAAAACGGACTCCCTCGCAGCGATGTCATCTATCCTTTGTACTCAATGCACATACAGTCGAAGCATGCTTGTGTTACTCCGTAAAGAGGTAAGGAGGCGTGTACCCAGCGCAGACCCCGAGATAACTGTACACCTTTCAAATGGAATATGTTATCACAAAGAAGCGGATTTCGTTTTCGAAATTGATCGAAAATCTATGGTGTAACAACGGTTAATTAAGGGAATTTGACGTCGTGCTGCTTGTAACAAAAAACAAAAAAAACGCTAGCCTAACATTACATTGCACGCATACATCTAATGTGCTACCTAGGCATACACGCACACACGCTCAATTTCTAACAAAATTACACACGCACATACACATATATGTATATATATATATATATATATAGGAGACAAGAAAAACCGAAAATCGGACACCTCCTCTCTCAATCTTTGCCCAATGTCTTGAAGCATTTCACGGTGTGCCGTTGCGGCGCCTTAACACCGTTCGACCACCCAACACTCCCCAGAATAGATTTTATGAGCACAATGTGCAGTGCAATGTCGAAAAACAAAAGCTGAGAGAGAGAGAGAGAGTGAAACCCACTACGTTCTGAGTCGTTTTGGGCTTCCGTGGTGTTCCTGTCGTGGTCACCATGCTGCTGCTGCTGTTGCCACTACCGCTGCTCCCTATTTAGTACCCTCCTCAATCGGTTGGAGCCGTCTTGTCTTGGTCCTCGTACGAGCGGTCAAATCTGCATGCACCAGCATGGTGTGTCATGATACGCGGACGTCACCGGCGTGCCCTGCGCTCCGTGCTGCCGCCCTGACTGGCATTCGGCCGTTGAGTCGGGCGACGCCGATTCGTGAGCGTCGGCTAGTCGTCACCCGCCTCGTGGCGTCCGTCAAACGCCAATAAATTATCGGAAATAACAATAATTGTACTCAGCAACGATAGCTCGTCGTCGTCGTCGTATCATAGTATCATGCATAACACATATTATGGGGCAATAAATTCTCCTTATTATAGACGGCGAGGCTACGCGGGCTGAACAGCCCAATGGGCTGCTGCTGCTATCGCTACTGTTGCCGCTGCTGCTAACGATCCGGAGACCTTCAGATCTCGAACGGGAGGGCGAACCCGCCCTGTCCAGAACAACAGTAGGGAAACAGGGGCTTGGGGGCGGCTGTGCCTCGCTGAGGAGGAGTAGTCGCCGCGGACGCCGCAACAACAATACAGCAATGCGTCAAGACAACAGAACCAGCAGCGGGGGGGGGGGGGGCACCGGCGGCAGAAATAGCAAAAGCTGGAGCAGAAACAGCAACGGCAAGAAACCACGACGACCGCCGGTGTCAGCCAGTGTCTGCCTCGGTCCAGCCAGCGCACAGCGATAGCCGTTGCACTGCGGCAGAGCCGAGCAAAGCCAAGCAGAAGAAGAAGAAGAAGTCGTCGCACAGAA
This sequence comes from Stratiolaelaps scimitus, assembly GCA_019614645.1. NCBI lineage: Eukaryota > Metazoa > Arthropoda > Arachnida > Mesostigmata > Laelapidae > Stratiolaelaps > Stratiolaelaps scimitus. The sequence goes on along the minus strand of JABWDB010000008.1, from coordinate 2,919,487 downwards.
GAATAGGGAGGAGGCGAGGAATAACAATATGACGCCCGAATGAGACGACAATGAATCGAAGCGTATTGGCAATGAATGCAGAACGGCCGAAGAAAAAATGTAGAAATACGCAGCGATCGCCATGGCGCGCACGATGCGAAGAGCATGTACGATCCACGTGACGAAGTCAGAGCGTGAAGGAGCCATAGGGGGGTGGAGGGGTAAGACCAAGAGAAGGGGAAAATAGTGACCAACTTCTGCGAAGTGCAGAAGTCTTAATGGCGACTGGTGGTGGTTGACGGCTGATCGGGGAGTTGGTGTAGTGTAGGTGTTTCGGGTAGGCGCATGATACAGGTTTGTTGACTAGGAAAAGAGAGAAATAAGCATGATTCATATTAGGTTTCGAGATTGAAATTTCTGCTTGCTTCTAGCGAGCGATAGCTAGAGTAGAATTGGACGAATGCAAAAAATCGGTGCTAGCATTATATTGAATGATGTGTGATGTAACGCATAGGCAAACAGGGATACGCTGCGGCTTTTAGGGGAAAGACATTGTAGATATTTTAGAGTCTGTCATACTGCTCCTGTTCCCAAGGTCGACAAGTCCGGAGGGATGTATTTGGAAAAATCAGGTATCGGGCTGTACTGGCAGATAATCGCAATGAATAGCAACGATATAAACAAGTTGGTACAGACAGCGTTTTCAATGAATTTTGTGAAGGCTATGGTGCTACAATTGCGCCAATAAATATCGAAAACATGAATGCACACTGCTAATAAACCAACAAAAGAGTTGTGTATCTTGATGCTGAGCATATATCTACATCGAAGTAGCCGCTTGGTTTAGCTTTACTTGGTGTTATTATTGCACTTGATTCGTACGCATGGATGGCTTGCTTTGTTTTACGTTCTGCCGAACGCTCACGATGGCTACCTCCGGATAGAGTAGCTCCTGCTATGTTCTTGAGGGAAACGTGTTTAAATAAGCGTTTTCATGTTCGTACAACAAAGTGATAGACAGAATTTGAGACGTTTTACTTGCTGACAGTAAAATCCTTAGAAAGGTTTTGTACTACTCGATACGATTTCGTGTAATATAATTCTTACAGATCTGTTAATAATGTTATTATTATTATTATAAAGTTCAGACATCGGACAGACAAAAGAGGCAATTATATGCAATGAGTTCTGTGGACAGTGTACACAAATCCACAAAGCGAACGGACGTACAATCAGATTGGTATCACATGTTCGGGGTCCGAACCGCGTCTGACTATCGTGGTCTCTTCCTCTCTGGCCGGCCGTCTCGGTCAGCTGTTCCCTTCAAGGAGTCAGCGTTCACATACGATGATTATCAGCACCTTTATCTAGATGTCCATAAAAACAGTACACAGATATGGTACGCGCAAACCGAGATGTTAATCCAACGTCAGAGCTTACAAGCAACAAGAGCTGTCAAAAATTGGCAACCCACGATTACCCTGCCTTCAGTATCCTGCAGGCAAACACTACTTCCCGCCTAGCGCTTCCTGACGCCGTATTTTTTTGTCGGCTATGATAAACGCTTGTCCGCATCCCATCAAAAAATTTCCATATTCTATAGTAATACAATATTCGTCCACCGAGATACGCGCAAGGAACTAAAACACTGGACGTTCCTGCAACACAATATCTCTGTCGTGGTATTTTAATCCTGTTCGCCGTGTTTGTTTTATAGGAAACGCCAATGCCGGTGTTCTAATAGTAGTAGCATTTAGTAATTACAACAAAAAGGTAGATAGCAAGATGTGTATATGTATTATATAGATCATCACCACCACGACCACCATCTGATCAGAATACAAAGCATGCCTCGAAAGCGACCTCTCAAACAGCGCTGCGAGCCTCACAGGGATTCGTTCAGTTATGTGTGATCATGATAACGCGGACACTGATTGTGGCAACATCGTCATCTGGTGTAGTGTCTGCTTGCTATATGTTGTAGTCTGTGTTGCAGCTGGGTGACGAAAATGAGTATCTTTAGTGATTGGCGACAACTGGTCGATTTTACGATGTTGGCGGCCAACAATGGTAATGCCAAAATTAAGCGAGTCCCCCCGCCCTCTCTCCCTCTCTCTCTGAGGACTGATAATGTCGCCTGCGCAATTTACCGCAATTACGTGAGAACTAGAGAGCAAATGCGATTAATACATATAACACTGACCGGTTGAAAATGCCAAATGAAACCTTCAGATGTGCTACATATAAGCCATACGAGAGATACCCCCCAGCGGACCATGTACTAGCGATAGCTGAATAGCAGCGCTTTTAATTAACAAAAAATAGCAGTGGACATAAGGAGGATACAAATTCACATGTAGTGTTTATTTGTTTGTTTTTTCGTCTATTTGTAGATATCGGCGGCGATTTTTCATGTTCTTTTTGTTTGCCTTCTGTCTCAGCCCATACGCGGGTCCTCTATGGGCGGGCACCACAAGAAGATTGACTCTTTACCTTCGAGGTGAGAAACTATAATGAGCACAAGTTGATCCTTCAAGGACTATGTATATTGTCCGTCGTGTAAAGTCATCGACATATGATGACTCGGCTGCTATATCGAAATATATGTTTGAGAAGGATACGTAGAGGGATAGGTTATATCTATGAACTCACACCAGTCTAAATCCTCGGGTTCGTCTCTCAACTACGGTCGGTCTTCGCCATTAATGTAACATCCTTTTTTACAATAGCACCACACCGAAAACGTCCGTTCGATTCGTCCACCTCGTTCTTATCCTTATGGCTCACTGAACAACAAGCACTCACACACCCGCACTCCTCCGTCTAGCTAACCGTCTGATCGAATCGCCCTGATCGGCTAGCTAGCCTAATCCCTGATCTCTGGTGGTCGGTTTCGTACACTCTTTCTTTCTCTGTCTCTCTCGAACGGAACACTCGTCCGAACCTTCGTCACCCTCCAGACGGTCGCACGGTCGCACACCGCCCCAGCGTTATCCACTGCCGTCCACAGCCTAACAGTCGATCTGTTCACTATTGGCCTTTGCCGTCGCCACGACCACAGGGCGATCGTGGTCCTGTCCGTGATCGCTGTCACTTCTACCGGATTCCCAGGGAGCCCCGTACAACAGCTTCTGTTACTACCACTGATCTGACTGGGCTGGCTGTTGCTCGTCGTGCACAAGTCGATATGTATCCTTGGCGACGATCGCGCGCGGGCGCCCCCCCCGTTCACTGTTCACTCCACGACTCTTCCTTCGTGCACCGTCGTCTAACGGTGGTCTAACGGTTGTCGGCTTGTCGTTTGTCCGATTGACCGTTCGCATGCCGCGGTGTGCGCTTAAAAGTGGCCGGAGAGGGCAAGCCAGCATCGGCGAACGGCCGGGTGTTCGACGGCAGCTCCAGCAGCATCAGCAGCGCCAGCTCTCCGCGCGAACTGGCGTCGATGGCCGACGAGGGGGTGGCAGCGCACCCGCCACCGCAACCAGCGCCGGAAAAGCAACAACAACAACGACCCATAACACAATAAGATTGCAAACTTAACAGCAAAATCAAGTCACTGCTGGTGTAAGACGACCGTGGCTACAGCAACCGTTAGAGAGCTTCGACGGCAGTCTATCAAACTGCGGCAGCAAACAAGACTCGTCGAAGTACACACGATAAACGATGACGACTTCGGTGACGCCGTGAAGAAGACGCTGCCAGCGGCAGCCCGAGTAGCAACTGAATCCAGCTTGTGACGCAGAGAATAAGCATTGGTCGAAAGCAATTGGGATGCATCTAAGAGCGACCGCAGCAGTACTATGCCCGCCAGGCATTGCGGGGGAGGCCTGGATAGCTCCATTGCGCTAGGGTGGCATGTCGACGCCGTACATAACGTATACGATGCACGGTGCTAAGAATGAGCGCTCATTGCGTTGTTTTATCGTACGTACACACATATATATATATATATATATATATATGCATAATACACTCGTGAATATTAATGTCGTGAGAATGGGAGTAGTTTATAACTCGTGTCTCAGCGCTACACGATTTCGGCTGCTGGCGGATCCCTCGTATGGGGTTACAATGCCAGTTGCATCCATCTGCCCAATATCGCGAATATACTCCTGTGAACGACGGGCCAGCAGCAGCAGTAATATTATGATGTAGTGCACAGCATCGCCAAAGACGGACGCTGCAGACAGATAGAGAACTTAAGCATTACAAAAAAAATCTAGTTCCATTAATAAACCACAAACTTTGTATTGTATTTCATTGCATTCTTGCCTGAGAGTTCTGCGCGGTGTATGCAGGAACTTGAGGGTGCCTCAACTAACGTTCGCAATCTCTGCTCGAGTCTCACCAGTTTGCGATGGTCTCATGTCGGCGCTATAGTAATCTAGACGGTTCGTTTGACGGAAAACAGAGAGATGCCAACGCTCATTTTTGTACTAGATAAACCCGATTCTGCTCAGTGAATGAGTGCTCGTGCTTCGATCGCCTGATTAAAAAGATCGCACACAAAAGCTGCAAGTAGCAATAGTTTTGTATAATTATTATTATTATGAATACAATCATTAGCCAATTAAAGGACGCCAAGATAATGCATTACCGTCGTATTTATCACGCGTCGTGGTTATCGCTGCTATCGCATATTTCTGCTGCTATTTTTGCGTTTCTCGATTGCGATCCAACTTGGAAAGACTAGGGATGCTGTCCGCGACCGTTGACTCGGGCAAACGATACAACGATGTTCGCATTCGTTTTGCGCGTATAATTATGTATTGAACAAGTAGCGTGAGCGCGCTGGCGTGAGCGCGCTGGCTCTTTCCTCCTGCAGCGGCTGTCCCTCGGGCCGCTGCAGGCCTGAGGTCCTGGACCTCCAGCTCCCTCCGGAGGCGGCGTTGCACGCTACCCTTCCAGTCCGCTTCGGGGGCCTCGGCATTCTCAGTGTTCGCCGCTTGGCCGACGTTTGCTACGCCGCGTCGCTCACGGCGGTTGCCGACATGGTCGCTACAGTCCTCCCCCCCGAGGCGCTCGCCCACTTCTCCGCCTCCCAGGAAGCTGCCCTTGACCAGACGGGCGCCCGCGCTCGGGTCCCTCCGGACAAACAGAGCAAGCAGCGGGCATGGTCCGATGCCCTGCACCAGGAGCTGCGGGACTCCCTCCTGGCCTCTGCGCCACACGCTGCTGACCAAGCTCGCCTCCGGGCTGTCGACAGGCCTGGTGCGGGGGCGTGGCTCCACGCGCTGCCCTCCTCGTCCCTTGGTACTGCTCTAGACGATCGCTCCCTCCGCTTCTGTGTGGGCCTTCGCCTCGGGGCCCCTGTAGTTGCGGCCCACAGCTGCGAGCGTTGCGGGGACCCCGTCGCAACGAATGGCCATCACGGTCTTTCGTGCGCAGACCCCCTCGAGGAAGTTCGCAGTGAGAGGGCCGTGCCCGCCCAAGGTCTCAAAGGCAAGGGGGGAAAACAGGTGGGTTGCTTGGAGAGCGGCGTACTTCCTTAGCTTTGCCCGTTCCGCACGCGCTACTGCGTAACCGGGGATGGTTGCACAGTGGTTGACATAAGAGGGTGCTAGAGTGTCAACCACAGTGCCGTCCCAAACCAGGTGCTGCCCTCGATGGAAGGGGACAAGGGCGAGGACCTTCCTCGGAACATTGTCGTCCTCACCCCCCCCCCCCCCCATAATCCCTAGAAATCCCGCCCTACTGTATGTTTGAATAAACGGTTACTAAACAGAGCATTTGTAAAAGTAGCGTGAGGCAATATAAAAAAGAACAGAAAACGGATATATATATATAGGGAAAATGATCCGATTGAAAACACAGTGCATTGGATTTTGCGCCGTTGTTAGCTGTATGCCAACTTCGTCAGTTAACCTGTAGAGGGACTTTGTCAGCAAGCAGACATTTGGTACTTGGTAGTTTGCACATTGTGACATGGCATAGCGCATCACGGGTAATGCGAACTTGAACTTACTATTCGCACTGAACTTGAAACGATATTCAAGTTCAGTGAGACTAGCAAACACCTGTGTACTGTTACAAGCTTCTAGATAAATGGGCATCCTGGCCCACTTTTACGGAGATTGGAATGTCTCTGCGGGTTGACGAAAATATCCTCATCTCAAAACAAAAAAAGTTAAATGGGTATCCTACGAAGTAGCTATCTATAAGTCGAGCCTTCTCAAGGCAGTACTTCTCGTTTCGTAAACTGATCAACTAGGACCGAATTTTCAATGAAAAGCAATGCACAAATGCACTGTCCGTTTGGCCTAATAATACTAATAATCGATCATTTCGATGACCGAGAGCAGCTGGATTCACGAGCGATGCTGCTGCTGTTGTTATTGTTGTCGTTGTTGTTGCTGCTGCTGTTCCGCTGGTTCATTAAACCTTCACAGTAAATCGCCTGCGGTTGTCTCTGTCCCTTGTCACATCAGGTAGACAGTGTGATCGTGCAAATTTCTGTGGCCGCGAAACAGTGAGAAAGGAATATTGGCACAAAGTTGGACGTCTAGCCACTTTGCCAGATCTGGGTTTGTTGCTGCCGCTGCAGGAGTAGCAGCTGCAGCAGCAGCGAATCGACGCCGGTATTCGAAAATGTCGTTCACTAACAGCGTCCATGTGTGCGGTTAAATTCTGTTTGTGCTTCGACAGCTGAGTAAATAGCCCGCAAGACGCAAGAAGGCGATTGAATTGAAGGTGCACATGAAGATGTCAGCGCGTATTTATGAGTGTTTGTGTGCATGCGTGTCCCACTCCGAGATGTCGCTGGTGGGACGAGTGATGAATGTTAAAGTTACAACTGTCATCTTTATGGCATCACTTTTACCACTACCACTACTACAACTACAACTACCATTACTACTGCTGCTAATAATGGTATCAACAGCAATGGCTGATGCAAACAACGTCAGCGTCATTATCATTGTCGTCGAAATCAACAAAACTAGAAAGCTAGCGCCAGTTGTTACAAATGTCGCCGCTCAAGCTGCTGCTGCTGCTACTGTTGTTGTTATTGTTATTATTATTATCGTCACTGCTTCTACTGCTGCTGCTTCGGTTGAAGGCGTTGTGTCACGCGGACGCTATCGTAAGGTGGCTCCGATTGAAACCGTCACCGGTCTCCGAGTCGTCATCAGCATCTTCATCGGGGGCATCCGATGTCGCCTTTGCCGCTACCCCCCACTCCCCACTCCCCCTGTGCAGGGTAATTTCTCTGTTGGTCGATGCGTCAGTTTTCATGCTGCTCTGACGTGTCTGATGTGTGTCGCGTTTATGTGCTGTAGTACAGTAACTGAATCAGCAACGAGTGATGCTGGCGGTCCGACGATGATCGAGTTCGACATCGACCAAGCAAGCGTGCGACGGACGGACAGACGGACCGAGCGACGGTTCGCTCTGTTGTCAAGAGTCTGTTGCCAGCAGGAGCCAGACCTTGAATGTGCCCACTTCCATTTCATCGTTTGGGGGGAGGAGGCCGCGACGGCGGTGGCGGCGGCAATCGGGGGCGGGGAAATAGTGTTTAGTTTATAGCTGCGGTGGCAATCAACCCCGAAAGAGGCCGACCGGGCAATGGGGGACAAATAAGGCGATTGTACCGAAGAAAATAACGCGACAAAAAAAAACTACTAAATGCTAACACCGACTGTCAGTAGATACTTGCAGACTGTAAAACTAGCCTTCACTAAATATCTATCCTACTATATATATATATATATATATATATGTGTGTGTGTGTGTAGGGGGACTGTGAATTTGTGTTGTATATCTATGCGAGCAGTCGTCCGTCAAAGTTCCGGCACTTGTCACATAACCTCGCTCAGTTGGCTGTGTCCGCAGAAGATCTTCTGAAGTAACGAAATACTCCTTACGGTCGTGTCGAATTTTCAAAGTAGAAAAAAAATCTGCTAAATTCATATGTAAAAAAAGAAATTATAGCGTATTTATAGCGATGAGTTTCTCCTCAGTATCATGCGCGCCTCCTTGTGATATTCACAAGCGAAAGAAAGAATATATATATATATATATATATCAGCTCTGTTGCCTATGATTTAGATACGTTTATTGGTCGATTTTTGCAGTCAAGTAGAATACGCCACGTTGAATTTCCGAAGCGGAAGCAGACCAAACGCTATGTTTCCATATCAATCTCTAAAGTTAGCTTTGTACCAGCATCGTATAGGACGCTGGGAGGCCTCGTACGGGAGGCTTTCTTGCATAATACATTTCTCTCTCTCTCTCTGAATCCCCCCAGCAGGGTGATACCGAGATAGTTCCTCGCCCGGGGATCGTGTGCCTGTCCTTTAGATAGTAGATCTATTCATCCAACAAAAAGTATAATTGTTGTTGCTATTGGCTTTGCTCCACGGTATTCTCTTGTTGGAAACGCCGACGCTTGTTGTTGCTGTTGTTGTCGTGGTAGAGGTTTACCCAATTGTGTTCGTCTCGTTTTGATACCCCTCTATCTTATTTTTCATGTTCTCTGTTCTCTCTAGTGCATGGCCATTTTCATCTACTTTAAATAACGATGCCGACCGCAAGCACACACGGACAAATACTCACACAAGCTTTCGGTGGTATTCGTATATATATAACGCGAAGAAATATCGTGAGTGTATGAGATGATGACGGTCAGAACACGAGAACATCCGAGGCTGCTGCTGCAGCGCGGGCCAGCAGCCGCCAACTACGTCAACTTCTTCTGCTGCTGCTGCTGCTGCTACTATTACCACACCACTACCACAAACGACTGCAACCGCTAATGGCGATTTTGTCTGCTAGTTTTTTTTTTGGCTATCTTGCTTGTGCGAGTTCGCCCGCCCGCCCGCCCGCTCGCTCGGACGATGTCCGCGCGCCCGCTGTTGGTGGCCGACGGGTGGCTGACGGACACATCAACATCGGTCCGTCCGATGCGGGCGGGGGCATCGCCCCAGAAACAATGGACAAATGGACACATAGCATAACACCACCACGGGGATGGCGGATTAAATCACCATTCTGAAGCAAGAAATGTGCTCGCTCCAGAGGTGATGGCCATGGTCAGTAAGCCGACTTGTTATTGTTGCTTCTTGTCGTTGTTGATATTTTGTTACATCGCAGCAAACACGTCCTGGAGGATACTCACTCCCCACTGCTCGATGATGAGATAGGGACCCATTCGAGCTGTGCATGCGTGTGTATGTGAATATATGTGATTCACCATTTAGCGGATAGAGACAATGAGCGATAATGAACCGGCCGAGATAGCTAGTATTCATTTGGGCATTCTGAATTTGTATGTCTTGTGTAGACGGCATGGAGTGTATTTCAACGTATGGTACGTAATCGTAGCCAGCGGCCATGAACCTCGAAGCATTGCATAATAAATCCCGAGCTCCGTAGCACTACTTGGCTGAGTGAGCAAGGGTAAAAGAAGAGCAGACGAACGCAGGCCGAAGCCATGCGCAAAATTACCTTAAGCAAGCGTTATCGCAGCGATGTGCACCATTATGCTATTTAGCTACACTTACGTTAGGTGACATTAACTTTATTAAGAAGCGTATTCCGTTGCACGCGGAAAAGGCCTCTTACATATGGCACCTGTCTCAGAATACAAGTGCCAATGAAATACGAACAGAAACACTACAGAAATACACAATATACAAGCACGCCCAACGCCATATATATATATATATATGTATCAGGGAGAGAGAGAGAGAGAGGAAGAATGAGAACCGAATACAACCACGGAGCGTCCCTCGATCATGAGTGAAGTTCTCTGAGGTTTATTTAGCGTGTGTCAAAAAATATGACGAACGACGTGATTTGTGACTTGCTATGAATGGAATTGTTTGTACGGGGGTGTTCCGCGCATGGAACGTGTAGTCGTCGACGTCATATATGATATACATAGGATACACTCGATCTCTTGTCGTATGATGGTACAACCACGTCAGAAGTGGAATAAAAAGAGGGAGATGTTCCATTCGTAGCGAAGAAACGCGCCAATATCAGCAACTGCACCACGACCTGGCCACCCGCAACACGTGCGCCGGCCAGCGGGTCGTGCTAAGGATATTGCGAGCAGACTCGAGTCCACTAACGTACAACAGCGGTAATTTCCCTGAAGAGTCACACGTTGAGGCTGTGGAGGCGTACGACGTGTCGGAATCCGTACGCTTAGCCGACCGCGGCCTCATCATCGACCACGCAGCATCCACCGCCGCCGGGGCTGTCGGTAGGAGTAATTTGAAATTTCTAATCTGTCTGCACGCACATATATATATACATATATATGTATATGTATGTATATATAATTCCTATGAATACAGATTGCATCATTTGAGTCATAGACACGAGAGAAAAAAATCGAAATTGGAGTTTACACGCTGTACACGTACATAACATGTGACTTATGATTGCTCGGCTCGAATAAACGAACACAAATGGTTTGTTCGAGCACCGGCCGGGGTGTGATCTGAGTGGCGACATTCGTGGCTAGACTGTTGCACACAACTGTCAAATATCGACAACATTGCGAAGGCAGAGTGAATGAGCGTTTTAACTTAAACAAACACATCCACGGCAGTAAAGTGCAGCGTGCAATGGTCGTGCAATCGACCACCGGCTACAGCACAATACTCGGTTTCTAAATCTGTTGTCTGCTATGTTCTCTGGCCGCCATCTACCAAATCGTCGATTTTGAATTGTTCCCCTGTGCAATATTGTGATGATTACAATTTGACTGCATGTGAGAACAACAACAACAACAATATGGATATCAACAACTTTAGTCAGACTATCTGTCAATTCGACAATTGGACAAACTGAGTGCAAATGACCACTTAAGCGTGCATATGCCACAGGTACACAACACTATATATATATATATGCTTTGGATGGAAGTCATTCACAATTCGACATTCATCCGCCGCCGCCTCCACCACCGACCAAATGTATTCGCCGTCGCTATTGACGTCGTGCAATGCACAACACTAATCACGAGACAATGACAACGAGGGGTCCAGCGCCGCACAAATACGCACCGAGTAAGTAATGTTGCATTTGCTTGCGATGGCCGTTATAGCTGGTTGAATGCTGTGCGTCCTGGCACGCAGGTTACGCAACGAGATCCAATACCCGATCCAGTCCCCCACATACGTGTGGGGGGGGGGTGGTTTGGTTACCTTTTCAACGGCCACCTGTTGGCAGGAACAACGAGCAACGACTGGCCATCCTAACAAGTCGAAAATTAGAAGAAGCGGTGGCGGTATTTTTGAGCGAAAAAACGACATTTTCAAATGAAGTAACAGCAAACGTCGCTTTTCTCTCTCCGACCCCTCTCCCTCTCTCTATCTCTCTCTCTCTCTGTCTCTTTCTCTGCCTGCTTAGAAGCTGAGGTGATCCTTTTTTTGTTGTTGACAAAAAATCAATTGACCGCACGGACTCACTCGCGGCTCGTCATCATCAGGTAACCGTAAACACCTCACCCAATGTCCACCTTCACCTTCAAGTTTTTCAGCGGTCGGTCACAACAGCGGCGGTTCAGCTCAGCTGCCGTAGCAACAAACGCTGTGCCGTGACGTTTGCCTACGCTAACGCGACCCTAGTACCGTGTCGTCACCGGCGTCACCAAATGGAAGCCAATAGCCTAAGGCACACTTGCACTTCTTCAATGTTCATTTTCATTAGTATCTTACCTCGTTCGTTCATCTGTTGTCGTTTGTGCTGCTGCTGCTGTTGTGGTGGCTGTGAGTGATATTACTACTACTGTAGCTGGCCGAAGTATATGCGTGTGTATCTATGATGTGTAATCTCGCCTGCTCATCGTTACCACTACGTTCCCCAAAGTCGTCTCGTGAACCCCAGGTCGTGCTACGCTATTGCTTGGCAGAAGAGGCGCGAAGTCCTGCTCGGCAAAGGGTGCATCCCGATTGGGATGGGCGACAAGCCATGGCAGCTACGATAGATGGACTTAATACACCACTGTCCACGTCAGGCGCCCAGACAGACGTTGGTGTTGACAATCATGTGCCGCCTCATCCCGGTAGCTAGGGATGCCCGCGCGACAGGGAGCCGACGAGACGATCAGGGATCTGCTGCCAGCATCAGGGCAGCGAGATGATTGTCGCCTCTTGCCGATCTATCTCTCTATATATGATCGAGACCATATGACGCAGTCTGCGGTCAGCTGCGCAACTGTCCACCGCAGCTGTTCACCACAGACGACAGTCGTCGTCTTCGCGTTTATCGATCCTTTCGCCTCGACCCCTCCGCGCGCCCCCAACACCCCGAAAAATGACTGGCGTAACTCACTCCCCCCTCTCTCTCTCTTTGTTCAGTTCTCCAACGTTTTAAAGTGATCCTCTTCATGTCTTTGTTGATTTTTGTGTGCAAAGTAGCCGCCCAAAGGGCCCAAGAAAAAGAAGACGAAAAGGAAGGAAAAACGATGCCGTCGCCACCGTCAAACGCCGCTAACGGTACGTTACGTGATGCTGGAAGCGCACGCTTGACCATTGAGTTTGTGCTACTCAGCAGTAGCAGCCTCAGCCGTTGCGGGGGCCGGCGCTGCTGCTGACGCTGTTGGTCATTGCTAACGCTGATCGCTGGTGTCGTGGTGATGTTCGTCGTAGCTGGCAGTAACCACGCACACACACACACATGCACGAAAACACACACAGTTCATTACCACAGCGTTATGGTGCCGTTGGGTTAGCGGCCGATGGTGGGCGGCAGCTGCTACTGCGGTTGTCGCCGCCGTTTCTGCATCGGCGTATATTCGGCGAAACCAAAAGAACGGGCCATTCGTAATCAGCTGCTAAGCAGAGTTACCACTGGCAGCTGAGCCAGCTTCGAACCGACAACTAATTCCCTTCCGAAGAAGTGGACAGTTAAGAAAACAACAGCAGCATCAGCACCCGGTGACAAGGGACCATGGGTGGGGGTGAGCTATGGGATGGCCAGCTGTTGCTGTCTATGGTGGCGTTGCTGCCGGCGTTGATGGTGACATGACGCCACCGTAGCTCAATAAAGCCAATAATCCATCATCAAGCTCCTGTCACGCTGTACTTGCTGCTGCGGCAGCAGCAGCTGCTGCTTCTGACGATAGAAGTGATCCTACCACCACCACCACAGCTACTTCTGCTGTTGACGTGGCTGCTGCTTCTGATGATGATGATGATAAAAGGTGAACAGTTATGAATGGCGGAATCGATGCGCGTATGAATACGGAACGACCACAACTCATAACGGCCACAACGGCGATGAACGGGAATAATGATGATGCGAGAATAGATGACCACAGCAAGACATGGCACCCCTCCCCACCCCTACCCGCTCGGGTCTAACTTGAGCGGCTGTTCACGAAACTAATCGAGAAGTCGAAAGAAATCTAAAGGGAATCACGAGAAGGGGCCAGCAGAGGCGATCAGGTGACCGCCGCGACCGCTATTGGTCATTCTATAGGCGATAGCGTTATGAGACAGAGCGGGGGTGTTGGGGGCTTACCGCAATACGACATATGCCCCATTGCCCCTGGGGTAGCTGTCGCCGTAACGATGACATGATGACAATGTGCGACACACATAACGAACTCAATGAATGAATGACCGATTGGCTGATTGGCCGGCCAGTGCTGGCCGATGTTCATTGGGGGGTGGGCGGCGACAAGCGGCGTTTGACTCTCCACCCATCTTCTTATGGGCGAACGCATGGGGGCGGCAGTTCATATCATAGTAGCGAATCGTCATTATTGTTATTCGTGCTAACCAATAAGGAGTGTTAGCAAATGAGCACGCTCGCCTGACCGGCAACCCTCTTAGGATATGGGTGCCTCTGCCGGTGGAGCGGAGGGATCTGGGAGAAGTCAGTTACGTTGCACAAAAAAAAAGAAGAAAAACATAGAAAGTGAAAGGAGAGACGGACGCGGACAACAAAAAAACGACTTGAAAACGATAATCGATCGGAAGCGCCGAGGTGAGCAACCAATGGTTCCTGTGGTTGATGTCTCACTTACGGCTAACCGCACACGTCGTCGGTGACATCACAACACCAGTTGAACAGTTGACCACATTATATTGTACATAGGTGGTTACGCAATGTGCAAACACTCACATGTGTGTGTGTGTGTATGTTTGTGTGTTATAGATGACGGCAAACTGCTCTATCTATCTCTCTATCCCTGTATCTACTTAGCTGAAGAAATATGACGATTTTGTTGTACTTTAAAGCATCTGCTGTGGGGCTGTTGAATTTTCACTTATTTTCGTTCATTTGTTCGACGATGCGACACGCGTCGCAGGAAAGAAACAACATTCTCAACAACAGCCTTGAGCGATGCTGCCGCTGCTCGCTGTTATTATTGTCGTCGATGTTCGACGCTGCTAGAATGGCGGTAGGATGCGAATATCAACAACGACAACGACGGCGACTATGAACGTAAGGTGAATAGCTTTTGTTCGCTAATATTGTCGCTGCTCGGGAAAGCGAGAATAGGATATTTCACCCCCTAAAAATACACTACAGGGCCACATCGGGGCGGCCCTGTAAAAATTAGTCGCAACAAATCCGAGTGGCATTGGTTGGCCGTGGCTGACAAAGCAAACAACAACATTCGTATTATGCGCGGGCAAAGTCGAAATGAAGGGTACGGGAGAGAAAGCGAGAGAGAGAGAGAGGGATTTGCCATTGTGACATTATATCCATACATTGTATCAGCCGCTGCTGCTGTTGCTGCCGCTGCATTACTCTGGCAACGAGTTGCTCCCCTGTAAATATGTACATGATGTGTTACACTGTTGTTTTGCCGGGGTATGGCGGGTTTGGTGAGATCTTCCATTTGTAATGTTAGCTGGCGCGAGCTTTTCCCGTCCTATCGTCGAAAACTGCCAGGCTATCAGTAACATATCCATCTTCGAAATCCATCACGGCTGTGCAAATTGTCATTGAGCAGACACGGACACAAGCACACACATGTGCACAGATTCACCAATCGAGTCAGCGGAGATTTCAGACCAGCTCAGTGAATGCCGCTGGTGGCGCAGCAGCGGCGCAGAACAGAATTAAATCTAAAAATGTCTTGATGGACAGTGTCAGCCCACCTACGACAACGCATTTCTAGCAGCTAACGAGCTAACAGCATCCGATGCTAGTGACTATATTGCAAGGCGGCAGCGTGCACGGTGTTCTAGAGAACGCAAATCGAGCCCCAGCATCTTTCCCAATCCGTCGAGGGGTGCTTCAGTTTTTTTTCTTTCCTTTGTTTCATACATCAAAATGAAAATAATAATAATTATAATAATATAAATAATAATAATAATGCTGTATTACTATTGCTGTTGTTATTTCCTATGTCGCACCCTCCGCAGATGGTCACTGTACCGAAATTAGCCATTTCCCCAATGGAATATATACCTTCGACATTTCAACTTGAACATTAGCCGAATCCCGTAAATGAGCTGGATATAGTCAACGTATTCAAGCTAAATATTGCATACATTCGCATATGAGGAATTAGACATAATTCCTATTCCTTGGGTAAATTGTCGTTTCGAACGAACAGGAAGTTGACATACTAAGAGACTCGCAATTAATTGAATGCAGGAAGAGAACGCGAGTTGCGACGCCGCACGCGATGCAAATGCCGAATCGAACGATACGTCCGTCTGCGGCCAGATACACATTTACACATATGAACAAAAATTCGCAACAGGGAATAATGCTTGGAAAACCGCGATAAAGACAAGCAACAACGCGTGCACCGCGTGCAATGCGCCGAGCCGTCGCGTCATGGCAATGCCCGTGTATGAATTGTGGTAATGTATGATATGGTCGGTCGCACCCATGCCGCCTTTAATAATCACATTATCAGCTCTCTCTTTAGGCATGCGCTGAGTCGATAGCAATCAACGGATATCAAAAGATTATCATATATATATATACATAGTAACGGTCGAGAAATCGGAAGTGCATAATAACGTATTTATAATTGCTTCACAATGCACAGGCTACATTCGTTTTGTTGTCCGAATAGAAAATGAACCATTAAATCATCGTCATATTAATACCACTATTGGTAGTTGTAGTGACGTTATACTAATAATAATAATCATAATAGTACTTTAATTCTAGTATGAGGACCTTTGATGGTACTTGATATACAAATGGGTGGACATAACAACAGCAAACATCATGATATTGTTTGCCCGAAATAATATGCGGATTGAGTGTTCCTATATATATATATATATATATATATATATATGTATAATACTATTATTGCTATCACAATCATCATTGTCATTATTATCACAACTGTAATGACCAGATAATCTAAATGAGTGCCGGCCGTTTCTTCCCTGACGGAACGATGCAGCCTCCTGATGCCACCAGTAACAACAGTCACCTATTGCTTCGCCCTCCCCACCGCGCCCCCAGTGTCTTCCGTTGCGATCCCTCTGTCCGGGTGACTTTTCACCGACAAGTAACGGGAGCGGCGTGAAATCACTCGGCGCGCCAGCCGTAACCATCTCCGACTGCTCGGAATCATTTATCAGCTGTGTGCGTTTGCGCCGGCGGCGGCGACCACCACCATAGATTGAGGACCGACTTACGTTTGTGTGTGACGACAACAGGAACCACTATTGGGACAACAGGCAGTAGGATCGTAACCACAGGCTCGGCTAGTATAATCGATCGTGGCTCGGGTGAATGGAATGCCAGTCAGTTTGTTACTACACTGCCAAATAGATGGTAATATGTTATCACTCGTTTTCCTGGGCGCGATCGATCTGGCGCCCGAACCCGACGCCCCTTGCCTATGAACTTTCGACGACCAGCCGCTTGAGCGATCTGAGCGATCCGGGCAGTACCCGCTGATATACTCGGTATCTCCTTTTTCTATATTTCTTTACCTTTATCTCTCTCTCTCCCTCTCTCTTCTTCTTCTGCTTCGGAAGTCTTCAGTTTGATACCGGGGCTGCATTTTCCACCAGGTGCGATCCCGCCTCCATCGGGTTCTGCGTCCGTCACCACCCCCTAGTGTCCGCTCCGCTCCGGTTCGCTTGCGCTCCCAACGAGCACAAACGCGATGCAGAAATAGAAAACGAGACGGCAAAGTCTCTGTTGTTGTTGTTGGTGCTGCTGCCGCCGCACCGCAGCAGAAGTCAGAGGGCGGACAGACTTACGGACAAGCCAGCCCCCCCCCACGACTTGGCAATTGCTCGCATTCACATGTACATACAGACTTGCTTACGTTGATGATCTGCTGTGTGTTCCACGTACAGCGGGGCTATGTGTCTATCTGGCTGCGCTGTTTGTCTCGTCCGCTCGCATCTAGTCTCGCCCACGGAAGTTGTTAGTATAGTGCTTGTTGCTGCCATGATATTTGCGGCGGACACCGGCAGACGACCGCCGGTCAACCAGAAGACCTTTGACACTTCTGGACCACCGGCCAGCACCGAGCGGTACGCGCCGTCGCAGGGGACGACCCGGGAGGGCGAAGCTGCACCGACGCCGCTCAATTTCTCTCGTTGTTCCCCGCTGCTCGCTGCCTCGTGTTGATCAAACCCGACCACGGGCGAAGCGGAGCACAGGGACTAATCAACCTTTGGCTTTTTGTTCTCTCTCCCTACTCCCCACATACGAGCACACGCTCGCGCGCAGACCCAGCTGTATATATGTATGTATATATATATATATATATATATTTATAGCGTACAGTACAGTTGACGCGTGGGAGTGACTGGAGGCGAGCAAGAACGTCTCCTGCGAGACGGCAGCGTCAGCAGCGGAAATAAATAGCGAATCAAGCAAAAAACAAGAAGACCCAAGAAGAGAAAGAGAGAGAGAGAGAGAACAGAGGGGCACCCATCGACAGGGATCAGTTCCGTGGGCTAGCTAGCAGCAGCAGCAGAGGTATTCCTAGCTCGATCCCTTATCTTCTGCGTGCGTGTTGTCCTACGTCGGATGAACAATTTCGTTTGGTTTAGACATCGGCGGCACTCTTCCCCGTCGCTGCTCCCTCATACAGCAAAAAAATAACAGGTAAGTGGCTCGAAAATGATGTTATATATTCAACGTTTCGTTCGTATTCGTCGAATTCCGGCGGCAGCGTCATTGCCATCATTGTGGAGGAATGAGCATCATCGTACTATGATCATCTGTATAAGCGTCTCGATCATCGTACGCTGTTATTAGTGAAGCGTATGTCATCTACCTTCGTACGTCGTAACTAAGCATGCGGCTTGGGCTTAATTCGGTGAGAGGGAATTAGCGAGGGGGTGGGCATAACGCACAAGTAATTACACAGCAGTACATAATGACCACTGAGCGTCCCGAAGTATCGGCGGGGCCAACTAACGTTGCTGCCATTATATATATATATATATGTATATATATATATATATATATAGGCTCGTGGTACCTGGCTGCTGCAGTACGAGTTGACTATGATCACAAATGGTTCACACGAGTGCCATAGGCCAAGTTGTCTGTTTCCGGTTTCAGTCAGATGTCCGTCAACGCATTCGGCGCCACGAGCCGATTCTCATGATGGTGGGTTACGAGTTGACAGGATTTCTATCCACGTATCCATCTCCCTGTGTCTTCCCTTGTCTCTTCCAGCTGCTTGGACAGTTCGTCCGTCCACGGCCATAACAGCTGACACTGAGCACGCTGTGCCATATCGCAAAGTTCGGCTGTTCAAAATAGCGCCAGTAATAATAGTAATGCTGATGATGATGGTCCTATTGTAAAATGCCATAACCCCTTTCATGTATATTGTATACTGCGTGCAGCGTACACCGCACAGATATACATATATATATATATATATATATATATATCAAACTGCAAAGAACGAACTAACGGCCGCTCGGTAATGTTCATGTATCCGGTAGAGTTCGCTGTTTTCGGTCGCTGATGATGACAACGGCGATGAATCACGAGCGCATTAGAGAGAATGAATATTGCATTGATATTGTGCACTTCTAGCTTGTGTATGCCCGCTTTTCGGAGCGGACATTCTAGCTTGTGTATTGTCTAATTGTGCGCAGCAGCCGAGCAGACCATCGTGCGTTTGACACGATGATTCCTAGTTATGAATGCAGAAACAAGATACAATAACCGACAACTTATACGATGGTTTCTCTATACTCCGCCCAACGTCTCTGAGGATTTAGTCAGTAATGGGCTGGCAGTAGTTGTACGAGTTCGAGCGGTGCGTTGGACGTTACATTTTGGCGGAGGGTCGGGCTGAAAAAGTTTTACTGAGAACGTATAGCAAACAGCACTATTTTCTACGTTCAGTTTTACAGCCAATAGCAGAACACTGCCAGACTACTACGCGGCCATCTTTCTTAGTACCCATGCTGGAACGGGACGCCCTCCAATCCAAAAGAAGTTCTCTCCTTCAAAGTTTACGAACGGGGTAGTTCTCGGCCGAGCCGGAGAGCCACCATTGGCTCGATACCGACTGGTCGTCGACAAGTAAAGTTCATCGTTCCACGTTATCTTGTTCGGTCAACGTTGGCCAGTCACACGGGCAGACGTTGCGTGCAATTCTGGTCCCCGAAAGTGATCACGCTTGCTCGTGATAGAAGCGTTGGAGGAGGAGGAGGAGGAGGCAGCTGGTTGTGGTAGGGCGGCGGCGATGCCAATGGTTTGTGCTAAGACGTTCGTAGCTCAACGTTGAAGATCGCCGTGGGAAAACGAATCGAATGGTGTCGTCATATAGCCGAGGACTACGGAACAGAGAAGACGATGGGATTCTCTCCGGCCAATCCAACGCGTCTCCAACGCGTCATGTTAGGGCTATGTGTCTCTGAATACTCCCCTTTCGTTCCACCGAGCTAAGACCGGCGAGGTATCATCGTATTGTCGTTCTTCGCTTGGTGGTTCTCCGGAGGCCACCTTCTGGTCGACCGAAGCACACTCGGCTTCCGTGCCTCAGCCGGGATCCGGTGATCGTTGATCCCCCCCGAGATGCGCTTATGCGAAAGGTTCCTGTTCAGTGCTGCTGCCACTGCTGCAGCAGCGGTGCGCTGTCCGACCGCAGCAGTCAACGTCGGCAGATGAGGTATGAGGAGTAAGCGATCGAATACATCTCTTAAAGATCTCCTCTCTTTGAACGATTCAGATCGACGTTGCCCACCGGAATGGCCAACGCTGTTGCATCCTCTGTGTTTGTCGCCGTTGTCGGTGCCGACGGCGGCGGCGGTGGTGGCTGCAGCAGCATCATCATCTAAAGGCTGTTTATCTCTCATATCCGCCCTGATAGCTATCGTTCGAGGAGTACTGTGCTGATGGTGGTGTCGGCGGCGAATCTGGTATCCAACGACGACGCATTCCAGATTAGAGAGCGAGAGAGAGAGAGAGAGACACAGATAGATATATGGATAGAGAGAATGCCAAACGATATATTTTCCGATGTGTGATATGTCGACAATTAATAGATGATGAACTGGCGCTGAAATTCGACGAACATCGTCCGATTGTCATCGCCACCGTCTCTGTGACGTTTCTGAGCCGTTTTCTTGTTTTTTTCGCTAACGGTATGGATATGCATTTTAGCCTTTTCCAAAGCTGCGGAAATTTCAGCGTTCGTGCGTGTCACATAGACATACGATGTTGATACAGACCATGAACACGACCAGATCAACGTCTCCATGAGACAGTTTCGAGTTGCAGAGGGAACCACGTAGCAAGAAGGAATATAAATAATGCTCTAACATCGAAGGCGTGTGTGTGTGTGTGTGTGTGGCTGTGTATTGAATACGGGATGAGGTGCAGCTTTGAAAACGTGAATAATTGCCCGTTCGAGTTTCGTATGATTTTGGTGTGCTCAACAGCCCCGCTCAACTGTTGTTACTGCAATCGTCGTCGTCGTTTTTTTTTTTCATAGAACGCGAAATTCAGTTTCTTAGATCGTTTTTTAATCTATTGAAGCACATGTCGTTATTGGCTGATAACGGACGTATTATTTCTATGGAGCGCCTAAAAACGGAGCGGAACTCGACGCCGCTAGCTCGAGCCTCTGGTCACAGTCTGACAATGCGGTTGAGAATCGTATAATTTAGAAGTATAGTAATATGACTTAAGGATCCAAAGCAGTCAACCAGGAGCAATAAACGTAAGCGTTTAATAGATAGCTGACTGCCCAAATCGACGTGTGGTTATATATATATATATATATATATATATCATCTATCCTACAGAGTTAACGCTAAGTTTCAAATGCACTGAAATGACCAATGACAGATAGATGCTGAGCTTGAAACATCACACACTGAGACAGGATCGATTTTTTGCCTCTTCATACTTTTGTAGGATTGCGCCGTCTCTGCTCCTATTACAGCTGCCAATAGGCACTATGCGCTTCGTCGACCACGATGCCCACTTGCGTAACCGTCGTAAAGTTGCGTTGAATCGACGCGAGCGCAGCCAACATCGTGTTTCAACATCCCGATAAAATCGCGAACTAGTCATTTCAGTGGAGTAAAGTTTCGGTCTCCTCAGAAATATTGAGCGACAACTAAACACAGAAGGCCGCTTCGCTGGCTGACTGGGTATCCCCTTTGTTTCAGGCGTGCGGCATCAGCAGCAGTAGTAACGGCCAGCTGGTGACAGTCGTCGAGCCGTCTGGCGTCATCGGATATTTGCAATTTCATTCTGATCAATTCTGTGTAGTCACGCAGCCAGGGCATGAGAGCACTCGCCCACGAGCATATCAGGTACCGCAGGCTGAATAGACAGAGTTATCGACAAACAAAGCCAGCACGAACTCAGCGGCTCGCTTATTGGCTCACGCAGCGGCACGGACACCACCAGAGGACACGTATGCGACATTGATTCAACAACATGCATTGACATTCAAGGGAGTCTGGGATAATGTAGACAATAGGTTACGCTAGCCAATATCCGCCCCCCAGTGATCGGTTGGCAATTGACGAAGCCCGCCTCGTATACCCAGACGATAGCATCAGGTATCGGGGTGGAGCTGGGATGAGGAGAAGGTAGCAGCGGTCGTCCCTTGATGACCTGCCATCTAACCGACTACCTAGAACATTTGTACAGTAAGAAAATTGCCAAGACCACCGCAATCGTCCAGTCCGAATGAGCAGCACAGTATACGCTGGCTCATCTTCGTTCGTTGTCTCATTCTTCGATTTCAGCTTCGGTCACCTGTGGGATCAGTTACACGAAGCTTTCTGTGGCCAGCCGCTTCCTGAACTTCCAAATGTGTTACTTCACCCTGTTATGAGTTCGCAGCGCTCTCCGGATCGGCCATACGTCGGCTCATCTACGGGATTCGTACGGACCTGCCTTGGGGTGACCTGGGCATCTTTCGGGAGCCCCTTGAACTCTGGCGAAGCCAACACGCGATTGGTTATTAGCGTTTGACGTTCGTTACCTGATTTGACATGTGCATTTCTCAATTATAGCTAGCTGACTGTAGTCAAGATTTCTAGCAGTTTGTTTTTCGACTGGCGCGGTTTATTTCATCGTCAACAAAATGTTTACCCCCCTTCCGGCCTATTCGGGCTGCCGCACCTCACGCTACTGTTCTACTGCAATATTCTTACCAGCAGTTATCGAACACTTCAGCACCAGATGCCACCCATGTTTGCTTTGGTGGCTTGCCAAAAAGGGTACATCGTAAATCAACGACGATGGAGAACGCGTTCGTCGTCCACTTCACAATGCCGCTACTGTAGCAGCGAAGAATAATAACAAGCAGGTTGGTTTGTCATAATGCAAATATAATACTTCAGTATGCAAAGCTTACTTCTGTGAGCAAAGATACCATATATATATATATATATAGATATATATATATATATATATATATATATATATATATAGCATGCTCCGAATAGAAAACGAAAAAGAAAGCCTACGACAGCTTTACCTATGTATATGCAATGTATTCAAAAAACGTTTGTGACGCGCTGCTAACACAGGCTATCACTGCCAATTCACGACAACTGGGAAACTACCGGCAAGCGGCACCACAGTGGAACATTCAGTGACGGGATTTAGAGGGCACACTCAAACTGTACTTCATTTCAGGAGCAGCAAAAAACATGATGAATCTCTATCATTCTCACAGTAATGTTCCCACTGTATCTACACGTGTGATAAATCCAGGCTGCTAACAGATGTCCTCCTTTTTCGCTGTTACCAACGGAGCGTTTAACAATAATACAATCCATTTTTGTCGGGGTCCTTTGATCGGTCAGCCGTCTTTCTTTAGAATTTTTTTTAAACAATAATTCCTAGCCTAAACAACAGTAACAACAAAAAAATCACCAACGTCTCATAAGTGTTCAGTGTTTTACCTCGTTATCGATGAACAAGCTGAGTCCGTATGATAGACACCGTGTGTGAAACTATCTCGCCATCCTGAAAACAAACCAGAACAGACATGTAGTATGCTGCAATTTTAGACGTTTACGAAATTCGCGAGCAAGCTAACTAGACACTCGATTAACAACGATCAGACAACTTTGTCTTGTTAGAATGCTTTCTCCTTCCTTAATCGGGAGGTCGCACGAACCCGACAGGTATCAAGCTCGAAACAAGTGTTACGACTCGCACGGGTGTGGCCTGCAAGCAAAGAGCGCCGACACAACTTTCTTATGGCGCTTTGTTAAATAAAAAAAAAATTAGAATGAAGATCCCGACCCTATACTCTGCCTACAAATTGATATATTCATTAGTATAATGTCGGAACCGTTTAATCACCATCTGATCCAAGTTAATTAATCCAAGCACGGACTCACGGTTTACAAAAGGCACTTGCGATCAGTCAGCCTATATTGTAATAACATGACACATAAACATCCAATTTCGTTTGAAAAAAATCCTATTCTGACCAAGTGAAAGGACTCAAGTGCTCACTCATTCAGCGCACTTCACTGGGGTCACTTCATGAAGTAAATGTGACTTCAGTTCACAGTCGCTCTGATTCCGCGCACCGGCGCTCGATTAAGGATTCTTCACTTTTGCTGCTCTGCCGTCGTCAGCTCCAGCAACAAGAAACACGGCCGACTCGCAGTAACCAACCTCTGCACACTTCCTCGCTGCTGGTTTGTCTCCAACATGTTGATGCAAGCAAGATACCAACAACAGAAATTGTCCTGGCACCAGATCGCTTCCCGCCGCTATTGTTACCTCTGCCTCTGCGGCTCGGCTGAGGTCGAGTGCTATCGTGAACACGAATACAGCTGCTGGGTTGAGCCAGGACTACTACACTACTAACGGAACACAGGAATAACACAATAACAACAACAGGATTGTAGCAGCAGCAGCAGTACTGCCACCAGGGGTAGCGGCCAAGTTCATCCAAATAGCGAGTTGCTGGCCCTCTGGCCCGCGGCTTCGAACTGGGTTGAGTCTCCGCCGCTGCTGCTGCTGCCGTGTGATTAACTAAGTTGCAGTTGTCGACTTCAGCCTTCTCACTGCCTATCTCGACCGTCCCGGCGTTCAAAACACACGGGCGGACGGACGGGTGGATAAACAAAAAGAGACTTCGGAACAGACCAGACCCCCTCGGCTTTCTCCGCTCCCTCTAAAACGTTGCTGCCTCAGGTAGCGACCAAGCGACCCAATCACGGTATGTGCTATATTATATCTAAGTGTTGCCTGCCTCTGTGGGGCTGCCGGCGAACGCCGGGACCGCGCATTTGTGGCACGGCGCGAGGATACAGTAGACAATCGCTCACCCGCCAGCGCGCAGGTAACCCGAGCAAGCTGTTGGCAAATAGATACAATGGAGGAGACGTATAGTTACATAGCAGCATTACAGGTAGAGCCCCTCGGTGTCGGTGCGACGTAGACACGACAAAGATTCAGTGGCAACAAGCGCGAACTCACGTCGTGGTTCTGACGCTCGCACGATGAGCACCACCAGCACAACAACTGCCGTTACAAGCGGTGTCTCTTACGTCTATACAAATCGGAATAGCGGATAGCCTTAGGACCTCACGGAGTCATTTCACTGATGTCATTTCACTGATGTTGGCCATACAGAATAACGTCGGGTTAACGGAGTTTGCTATTGTTGCCATATCGTAACGGTAAATCTCAGGAGCAATCTAGTTATAAATAGCCCACACGAGTTGTTTTCTCGCTCTGAAGGCTTATAGCGAATATGGGGGTCGATTGTGGACAGGCAGACAGACGTTGGTATGACAATCTAATGGCAGCGATAATCAGACGTGTTCAAAATCAGACATAAATGCACTACTGAGGTTCGTATTATATAACTGAGCAGATCTAATGTTGAGATAGGATTGACTTCAATCAAATTTAGCCACTAATGGATTAATGAGAACCTCCAGTAGATCTACAAGTGATAGCCAAGAAAAACCTCACAAGAGAATATTTATTATAGCAGAGTGAACATTGCGAAACGAACACAAATATATAATATTTTCATCTTAGAAAACGACACACACACACACACATCACGGTGAAATGTAATGACATCTAGATTTCAAGAGTTTGTTATGAAACATTTATTCCACATAACAACAGCGAAAAAAATCAAAAATAAGATGCCATCTAAATAAACATAACGCCCAAGCCACTTCGAGCCCAAACAAATAAAAAAACAGTCAACACGCTTGATTCCCTTTGTTAGATCGCCATTTCATTGTGCAATGAAGGTGCTATCTATTTCATATATATATATATATATATATATATATATACAATAGATAAGATTTGCACACCCATACTTCTGACGATTCGGTGTTGGCCCTGAATTGACGAGGGATTAATCAACGGATATGTGTTTCACCTTCGCCGCCAGGTGGCATTGTACTATTTGCCATTGACACAACGTAAATACTGTCTGTCCATCACATTCGGTGGACGTCAATGATTGATGATGATGACGGAAAAGACTCCCCGTCGAGACAGCAGCCCTCGAATCGGCTGTGTTGTCAAACGCGAAATAGAAAATGATAAAAATGAATCCGGCGGATTTGCATTGTCGAACTGCAAATTGAATGTTCCGCTCGAGGAACAATGCTACGTATACAGTACCGGTGGTGGCAGTGGTGGTGGTGGCGGAAATCCACCGTTTGCACAAGTTTAAATCGGGGTCTGTACATGTGAAAGCGTAGACGTGATCCATAAGATACCGATATCAGTCACCCAAGCGGTAAGTCAGCGAACTTGTTCTGCAGGCCCCGCCCGACCTCTCAACGCCGACGCCCGCCTCAGCGTCACCGAGAAGCGAGCACCACCTTTTCAAACCGCTCATAATACCTAGCCGGTAGTATCACATACACACACACACATATATATATATATATATATATATATATCACGTGCAAACAGGCTTGCTTGCGCGAACGCGCACTTATTAATCATATCCTCCCGAAACCAACTTCAAATCTCGGAACGCACAGCGGGCACTGTGACGATCATGACCTTCACAGGAGGAGGCTGTTGGTGAAGCGACAGCACAAGGCAAGCTTTCCTTTGAACAAACGAAAATTGGACTACTGACATTTCTATTCCTTATAGTGAGAATGTCTAATACTAAAACGCCAAACATAATATGTCTTCCGGACACCCTGTCGCCGATCCCCTCTCAATTACTGAGTCACAAATTATTCTATATATACAATAATAAGCATTGGTTCGAGACCCGCAACGGGACATATAAGAGAACTTGAGCATTGTAAAAATTGCAGTTTAATAAGCTAATATTCTTTTACCTGTATATATATATATATATATACATGTGTGTGTGTGTCTGCGTGCCGGAATGGTATCTAAAGCATGGACGTTCTAATTTTTTACGTTAATCCGCTTAAAGAGCAGCAAGAGAGTTATATCTAATGATAGTCTAGAAGTATTTAGTTTTTATTGTGCCGCCAACTGATCATTGCAGCTGATCATGCCCTGTGAAGTTCAATATTCAAATTGTGTTATTATCGACATTCAGCCAACCAGTTACATGCTACTAGTTCTGACGAGCATCAGCGGTATTACAGCAGGGTGTCACTAAAATCACAATTTTTCCAAACTGGCGACTGATACCGATGCTAGTTTTTATATATTGAATAATAGCAATAATGTTTGTTTTTGTTGTTGACGTCGACGCTATTCAAAGTAGCAATTTAAACCACATCGCGTTTGTGTACCACATCACATAGTCACCCGACTCGCTATTCAAGTAGTAAACATGACACAGATATCACAAAGATATTTTACACCAATTGGAGGTACACCATTTAGTGTTTGGGACCGTACGGGATATATAACAGCATCAGAAGCAGTCGGATTTGCAAAACAAGTCAATGTTCTTTTGCTTGGCTAAAGCATCACAACCTCAGCCTGTTGAATAATAATAAATACGATGGATGCTGTGTTTTGTCGCTGCCGTCTTGACGACATGCTCGCGCCCTGTTACAGATTGGGAGATGAACATCGCGTGGCGGAGCCGCCCTTTCGGGTGCGCCCGTCCAACAAAACTAATTTTCATATATATATATATATATATATATATATATATATAATAAAATACAATAATAATAATAATAACGGGAATGTGCCAACAACATAGTCAGTCGCCAGCTGCGACAGCATCAGACTGCAGGCCAGCATCGCATCATTGAACTATTGTGCTCCCCATCGTAACTCTTAGCGAAACCACCTGCGATTACAAATCATGAATAACAATTATACAAATAACACTAATCATCATCATCATCGAGAATTTGCAGCTTGAGGCATCCGAGATCCCCTATGTATAAGTATATTGATTAGCGGCTCGTTTTCATCCCAGACCATACTGCCCGTTATCTTTGGGCAGTACAGCTCGGGCAGTCAGATTTTTGTCCCACTCTTGCCGGGTACGAGTAAGGAAGAGAATAAGCCACGGTGGCCCCGACAGGTCCTCATAGTAATACCTAAAAGGTTAAGAGCTGAGGCCTGTCAGATAGGGGAACGAACAGCTAAGGGTCAGCTCGAAAAACGAAGTCAGTTTTTTTGCTGAAGCCGTCTTCTTCGGCTTACTTCGTATTCGTATCGTGTGTCTATGATACGGGCGAATGAGCTGACGTGAATTATAAATGGATTACTAATTTTTACATGGTGTCAAAGTTCAAGAAAGCCCTCTCGCGTACAAAAGGGCAAAGTCACGGATTAGTAATTAACATTCTACTCAGGTTAGCACTTACGGTAAGCATGAGCCGTTAACGAACCGCTGGTTCAAGCATCAATATCGGCCCACAGCTAACACTCCATGTATGCATGTGTGATGAAATCATGAAAGCTGTCGAATTGAATGCCTCCGCTAGCCAGCCATTGGTAGCCACGGAAATGTCACGGTTATTTTTCTTTCTTTCTTTCTAACGAATAAAGAATCAATGGTATGACCTATCGTTTCGTAATCAGAATCCTATGGCGCGAAGCGGACTCTAAAACCTGAACAATGACTAATATACTATATGACGTCCACCCGAACCTCAGAGACGGAGCAATTCGAGCGCACCAACAGGAGAACGAATTAGCTATTCGTCCAGTGTATTACATTTAGTTATACAACTTTAAATATAAAATAATTCGAGAAACAGCCAGGGACAAGGTGTCAGGCCGGGGTCGTCATGGTCACCCCCAGGGGAGACGATGGCTGGTCATTGCCTCTCTGCATCACTGCGAGATAAAAAGGCGCTGCAGAAGGAACGATCCTGCGGATAACAGGGCGAATTTATTCCAATATGTTTGTTGTTGATAATAATAGTAATAATAATGTTTTATTAAATCGTATGTTTCTTTTCCGTTACAGCTACCCACTATACAATAGTAGCATAAATATATACCTCCGTGTAGAGTTGTGTGCGTATATTGTCATTGTGATAACGTAGAATAAAACGAGCTTTACCACCATTACCTCGAGACGAACAGCTACCACGTACGTTTGGAAAAGATGCCGCGTGACATCATCCACCAAATGTCATAATAATAATATTAATAATAATAATAATAATAATGGAATAATGCCCATTGACTGACAGAAACTTTTCAACCGATTGAAAAGTAGTATTTCTTCCATAGTTCTCTTCGCTCCCCATCCTCCTCCCCTGCTACCCGTCCCCTTATCTAATATAATAAAGTATTGATCTGTAACGTGATATCATCATTTGTCGTCGATCGATCAATCGAGTCGCTCGCTCATCGCTTGGCACACCACAGCATTCATTCACTGACCACAGCTAAAGTTGACCTCTTGTCGCGTTCCAGTCCAACGAAATGGTAATAATGATAGCAGTAGCAAACGTTGTAGTGGCAGCGCTACAAGTTGGCTGTTGAACAGGAGCTTTTCTGTATTCGAGTTGGGGCTCGAGCGACCGCCAGCCAGCCAGCCAGCATCCGTTGGCGTCGCTAAACGATGTCATGCTGCCAGAATAGAATCAGGGAGAGTGGGAATAAAAGAGCCTGACAGAAGGAGAGAGAGATCGAGAGCGCTATCACTCGATTTTACGTTACGTTCTCAAGTGTTCTTGGGCGTCTGTGTGTGTGTGTGTGGTTATTGTGAATATCATTGGCATTGTTGTCGCTCCTGCTGCTGCTGCTGCTGCTGCTGCTGCTGTTGCTGTAATCGCTGCGTTCTAGTCTCGCGCGCACGGTGTTATCTCGTCGAGAGATGTGCGGCAGTATTGAGCGATGAAGCATATGGACTAGCCACTGCGGCGCCAAGAATCATTTTCTATCTATTGGCGTGTTTTTCCATCTACGCCCTCCCCGACCCGATCCCCCGGTCCCCAATGTTTCCTTCGTCGCCATCTCATTTCTCCCCCCCCCGTGCAAACTCTCGTTGCGTCTCCTGCCAGAGACGATCAACCTGAGCGACGCCACCCGCCGAGCAGAGACCGTCGGGGCGGACCATCCTCGTCGATGACTAAACTCTACTGAGCGAGCAAACCCGTGGTGCACACCCGGTTGCTTCAGCGGCCGCTTTCATCGGCATTTTTACCGGCCGGGTCACCGGCCGGCTAGGAGGCTATATGCTTTCGCTATTGTGCCTTCTGACTTATTCCACTGTCCTGCCCGTTCGTTCCGTTGTGTGGACAAACTTAAAAAACAAGACTATACTCTACCAACGCAGAGACATACAGCAGCAGCAGCAGCAGCAGCAACAACAACAATAAGAACAACAACAACCGTAAGGTAATAGAAAATAAAAATGACGGATATGACGCGTTCATCATTTGAGTCATTCGTTCGTTCGTTCGTCGCTCGGCTTCTGATGACCTTCTTCGCCATCTCGTTTCTCTCTCGGTTTAGACTCTCCTCTCATAGCAATATGCTACCAAACAGTACAAACGTCAATGGGACGACGGCAGACGAACACAAGTGTGGACTGACCGTCGGCCGAACCGACGAGCAGATAGACACACACTGATAGGAGTGTTCACGATGTTGCCGAGACACCAGCAGCAGAAGAGACAGCGATTGCAGCAGCAGCAGCGGCATCAGCAGCAGCTGCAGAATAACGTAATAGTCAAACAGGAGCAAAACAGCATTCCAGCCCCATCATTGGTACATCACCACCAGCCTCGCCTCGCCAATCAGCAGCAGCAGCAGCGGCCGCAGCAGCACCACCACAAACTTGTACCGGAATTGAAGTAGCACATTCGTGCTACCGCAGCGGGTTCATTCCAATGCGATTTTGTGTAGTGTGCTGCCCTTTGCCGTGCTGCGGTTCGGGGTGCAGATTGACGACAATAACAGTACAGCCGGTGGTGAGGTCTCGAGCCGCCGTCGAGGCGTCATGGAAGCGGGCGGCAGCGTCGTCGAGATAAGAAGCTGGGAAGCGTTCATTCATCTATCCATGCATAGATCTATTCATCGGGGGAATCGGCACAGAAATCAGCGCCTGTTTTTCTACTGTTACGGCTACCGGTTATCGAGGACAAATCTGAATTTGAAGTGCTCGCCCTGCGCTGAGGTGCGTGTTATTTTGCCATCCATGTGTTGAGCCACCCGGCCCGTTCAGCCATCGCGTTGAAGTCGGACGACACGAGACAGCCCGATGACACTAGCTGGCCAATGCCGTATCGTCTCGGGAACTTCGACTGGCTCTCGGAGAAATGGCTCGCCGCAATAATAACACAGATATATATATATATATATATATATATATATATTGCTTCGTTGGCTTTGCCGCTTCTGTGGCGCTGTTACGTATGCAATCAGCTAGTGAGTGACGGCGTACGTTTCCCCACATAAGAGTGCTCCTAGTTGTTTGCCTCCTCCGCGTTCTATGATCTCTGATCAGCACACAGGCAAAGTACGACGCATAACGGAGAGCTTGTTCATCGATTTTCTTACCTTTTCACCACCAGCAGTAGTACCTAGGTTTTCGGACTGACTCTCAGCCAAGATTTAATGTCCACGGTATCTACCTATGTTTAGCAATCCGAGCGATTACCCCGAGAAATGTCAGCTGGGTCGCGACTCAACTTGTTCATGGTGTCCTGACGGACTCGTTCGCTACCGTCTTGTGACGAACGCGAACTTTTGACGCGTATTGGCTCGCTGTGATCAGGCAGAATTCGCCGCTAACGACTACCGCGTTATGACATCGTTGCTCACCGCCTGTGCTCTGTTCTACAACATCCGAATAAGAGGTGTATTTGTATTGTGCTGATATCTGTTGCGTAACATGCCTCGAGGTATGATTATTATTATTCATCTACTCGGAGCACCGGCAACGCTAATATAATCCTACGATCTGTCCTCTGCACAAATAATGGTGTTAAAGGCAGCAGCAGGAGCAGGGTCCTCAACGGTTGATGATACGACAAACGAATTCCACATCATAACAAATCCAAGGGACCACGCGAACATAAGCTGCATTGGACTACGAGCCGGAGACCAAACAAATCGGAACGCAAATTCACAAATTACGCTGGCGATTATTAGAGTTTCTAGAGTGTCTAATAACGACGACCACGAGACGTCGAGATCGAGACCTCGTTCTAGGCCGCAGGTGCCATCCACGCGAGAGATGCCTCTCGCTTGCATGGCGAACCAGAATTTCTGGAAGGGGAAGTGAACTCATAATGAGCTCGAGATAACCGTCAGGCCAACGCTCGCGACTGATGCCCATTGGCGTTGAGAAATTTTAGAGCGGTGCTGACGCCATGATGGAGGATAAACCGGAATACGCCTAATATTAATGGAATTAGATGGACGAATCTTCATTATTGCTGCGCGTTGGAGAAATACATTATCGTACTCCGTCGACTACTGGACTTGGATCATCACCCGACTCATTCGTGCTGATCGTATCATTGATTAACAAAAGACACGACAAAAATACAACTTAATTATGCAATTTCTGCGAACTTCGTCTTCCTAATCAGCCAGTTAGCTGTCACTGCAATGATTATTATCTTATTAGTGACTAGACAGCGACAATGCCGAGAGGAAGAGTTTACTTCAATTCAGTCGCCTTCAATCCAGAGAAAACGGGATTGACGAGTCGATAGCTTGTCGTTGCATCTTGCCTTGTCGCTGTTATTGATATATGGAGTCGCGTAATGAGCGATTCCAGCATGTCACTATGCTATATAGCGCCTATAGCGTTCAATGGTGTCCTCTCACCGGGATGCGGTGGACATTGCCTAGCAGAGCAGAGGTTTGGCGATTTTTGCGTCGATAATAACCATATGCATACGTAACTGCAGGGTGGCAAATGTGTTCTTCACTCATCACAGAAGAATAATGGTGACACTACCAACATCAACACTGGCATAGTATGGGAGCGATGCACACAGATGGTGAGACAGAGAGAGAAAGAGAGAGAGAGAGAGAGAGAGAGTACTACAGATCCTCTGATCTAACAGAACAGAGATAATGATGATACAAGTCGATTATCAGACATTAACCTGCGCATTTATGTGTGTTCGGTAAGAACAGAACGGCGATTACGACCACCACTGTTCAGGACCAACGGCCGCATCTTCTCGCGGAGTAGAGCCGGAGAATCCGTAAGGACCAGCACGAGTGCTAGTGCATCTGATGGTGTCACGGAGTTCTGTTTCATTTTTTTTCTTAATAGAAGTCCACTTCGAGGTCGCCCTTTGGTGATGATGAAAAAGAGAGAGAAAGAGAGCGGCAGGGAGAGATAACGAATGAGAAACATGCGAATATGATCGACCCAGCGTTTGCCTCTGTGCTTTGCAGGAATCAGTCGGCAAAGGCGAGAACGAAGTCCGCCAAGCAGAAATGTGGTGGCAACAACAGCGGCGGCGGCAGCAGCAGCAGCAATGACTATAGCAGTCAATCATTTCGGACAGTTGAACAACCTCGTCGTGCCTGCGGCTTCGTCTAAACAGTTATCTCAGCTGATCTGTTCTGCTCACGGGTCCCTACCGGCTGAAGCAAACAGGAATTATCGGTTGCGACAAGTGGACGGACGAAAATACATATGCACATATGGACAAGAAACACAGAGAGACAAAACAACGTCGTTGACCAATACTGTTTCTGGCTGACTATTGAAACTATAGCAAGCCTTAAGCATTCTATGCAGTTCCTTTAATAAATCAATGAAGCCTTACCTTACCTGTATTTAACAATAATGCTTCTACCTGCCAATCTAATTTACCTATGAGAACCGAGAGGGTGTTGTCTATCTGCCAACGGGCCAATGATGCCGAAGAGCAGGGTGTCCCTCCCTGAGTTCGGTTGTGAATGATTTACAGTCTTCGTTTAGCCTGAAGACTTTCGTTTGCGACTAAAGGTCACCCAGCCTTTTTCCTGTCGAAATTCATTTATCGGTTCTCGTCCGTGTCGGCGTCATATCATCTACGAAAACGAAAAACTATAAATAAGTGCTGTAGTTACCTATTTAGTTTGCTTAATAACCAATTAGTCACTTACTAGTAAACTTAGTAACTAGTAACTTCGGTCTCTTCTCCGGAATTGGCAGCAACATTAATTCGATCTGCTTAGGTGACTCAATCGCAACAGGGTACGTGTGTTAGGAAACGGTTGTGTCTGACGGCCGATGTGGTGTCACTTTGGATCTATCCCGCGCTGGAACTCGCCGACATCACTTGGGTCGATCGTAAGGTTGTGTAAGGTGTGACCTTTCAACCTTCGAGAGGATATTTTGCCAACATGATTGCGGTAAACTAGTTAGCTTGCGTCAAGAATTTCGAGAAAATAATGAACACATACGATTTTACTTTAAATAGAAATGTAAATGTGAGTAGGGCTGGTCGTAAGCTGTAATAAACAATTAATAGTGTAAGGCTGGGTTAAGCTAGGTCAAGTAGAGCTAGCTGGCCAATAAGCGCTAGGCATCGTGTTTCAAACACGAAATAATCAATACAGTGATATTAGAAAAAAGGAAGACCGTATAAACTTGTACTGTGCTTCTTCTGCCGTAAGGGACCCCATCTGTTTGGTTCGCTGGTTAGGGGGTGCCTTACCTGCGTATGGCCTAGCCTCGGATACGGCCAGACTGGTTTTTCCGATTACGGGATGTATCTGTGTATACATTTGTTTCCTAAATGTCCAATGATATGTGCAAGCGAATCAGACGAACATATACCCGAATATATGTATACATTTGAGTATATACTCATGTTACTATTAGTATTATCATTATGATTACTGTTAACATGCCGTCATAGATACATCTAGCGATCTGCCTGTCATGTCTATGTGGCTGTCATTGGAACAAGCAGATATAGAAGTATCTATACCGTGACATGGCTCATGTCATTCATACACTTTTACTTGACACAGCTGTGGGGAACTGTGCGATCATCATCACTTCATTACGTACATTTGCAGTTCTTCTGTTTTTCTCGAGAAAGTTTTACATGATATATATACATACAAGTAAGCGAATTTATTACTATTATGACTGTATGTCACACGAACACTGCCTGACATAGGAAATGACTAGCAGTCCAAAAGTATCCATCGTAGGGGACCGTTTAGAGGGGCTGACCGACGGTGGAAAGCGGATGGCGCAGGGCCCAATGCATTTGATCACGTTACCACCATTCCAGCAGCGCCAAGAACCAATGGCGGTCAGGCAGCAAGTCGTTGTTTGGACTGAAGTGCTCCGAAGGTCGTCGAAGACACACTTATTCACCGTTTTCGATCGATCATGCTGTTGCTAGCATGAGGCCGGTCCTTCGGTCAGCAGCCATGGATGGATCTTCAGAATTCGAGGCGAAACGCTTTCATTTACACGCCGCTCGAGGAATGTCCACATCATGGATAAGTAAAAAATAATAACCAACACATCTACGTATATATATATATATATATATATATATATATATATACATATGTGTGAGTGTATTATAGATGTTTGTTTGTAGAACCAGTGGAATTTCCAGAAAAAAGTCATCTTCTCCATCTTCTTGCTGATTTGACAAAGAAGAAATATCGGCTGTATCTATCACGTATGATGCATGCATCTCCACGCGGTTCCCACGCCCTGTATAGTCTGTCAAAGGCCGACATTTCATAAAGTACAAACATCTCACTGTGAACTATTATATTTCATGTCGAAACTGTGGCGAATTGACAATACGAACTATACTGGCACAGGAAATGGAAATACTGTAGAGAGGTCTAATCTCGTTGGACGAGGCTCGTTCAACCTAAGTGGGAAGGGTCAAGATGTTTGAAATTGAGATCATAAGGTTAATATCACAATTTACTGTAGCGGGCCTTTCTGCGTTGCTTGTCGTGCCGGCCCGCACGACACAACCACGAACAAGTTATTGCCGCGGAAAACGCGTCTTAAGTTGACGTTGCGCAGGGTCCCGCCCGAACTTCGTAGGTATACTCTTCCCGTCAAAATGACCCCTTGTACACCTTGCTGCACCCTCAAGCATTCTAATCATTCTAATACTAATCCGTTTCGGTTGTTTTCCTCAGGGAAATCTTGACGAACTGACCTGCGAGGTCAGTTTCGTTTACTCTATTAGAAACGTCACCACCGACCGAGCGAGCCACTGAACCCACAAGCTTAGCTGGCCACCAGACAAAGGAAGCACACAGCCGCTGGCGAGCCCAAAAAAACCAACTCCCGTGTCCACGACGAGACGTTGGTTGCATCACAACAAAAAGCTCTGTTCTGTATCTTCCGAAGATGTCGCTTGCTTCTCAATGGTGGTGACGGTTCTTTTTTATCCCGCTCAGCTGTAGCATTGACGGCGGCGGCGGCAGCGGTGTCCAGTTGCCGACGCACGTTCCGTTGTGTGCCCTGCTGTGTTATGGGAAATGGTGGTGGCGGCGGCGGTAGCCCAAACGTTCTTTGCGTCGAACAGAACTGGTAGCCGTTATCGGCGGGCGGGTGCGGGCAAGCGCGGCGTTTTTGTGCGGGCGCAGCTTGATGATTACGTGAACAATGTGACGCTCGTGTTTGCGTAAGCGTGTTTGCTCTTTTCGGTTCGAGCGAAACGTCAACAAACACGAATTTAGGGCGTTAAACAATTGATTAATAACACGTGTCGGAGGCTAGGATAGGGGAATGATTATGACGCGATTCTAGTGCTGATAATAGGAACATCTTCTTGTCATAGTTCGTCATTATGGTTTGTCCCTATAGCATCGTTCTTGTATTGGAGTTTTACTTCTTATCATAGGGTCTTAGGGGACTCGAAGGTATTATTAGCGAAGGGACGCAGAAACACAGCGGCGCCTCGTTAGAGTCATTAGCCACTGGTGAGAGACAGATGCTCGAATAGAGATATTCTTCCATTAGAATTATGTAGGTGCAGACATAATTGCGTTACACGCGACATCGTTACCTTGCCGAAGGAGACGTTTGGCTAGGTTATTCAAAAAGTAATAGCTGTCACCGTTTTCCTCTCGTATACATAATTATCACAACGAGCGTAATATCTAACCCCAAATGACTAGATCGCATCAGTCAGCATACCCAACACCTGCGTCACGACCAGCGGGAGAAGGCACTAGCGGTGAGCAAGGAGGTCCCATGACTCACAGGGATTTATAGAGAGCTCTAACTCTTCCTCTTGCCAGGAGTGTGGACTCTTAACTCCTGCTCACTGACTAGGCTGGCAAACATCATAATGATTTTCTCACAACGCCACCTCGCCCTCATGAGCCGGTTCTATCCTTCGACGGCTGGCGCTGGGAATAGCCACAATTTCCCAGTTCACGACGTAGTTTTGCGCTGGAATATACTTACTTAGTAGATCTTAACTCTTAACTGTCTCTCTCGCTCTCACTGAAACACAATGGAATATTATGTCATATTAAATATGACCACATGGCCACATAGGTACCGCGATGGCGGTCAACTGGGTTACGACAGACGCCGGGTAAAAGACGGAGCGTTCCGGAGGCGGGAACCACCACCACCGCAGCCACCAGAAACTGCTGCGCGGTGACATCGGTGTCAGTAACGATAATATTACATTGCTATAGTGATAGCATACACATGCAGCTTGTTCAAGCAGCCGGCTGGGCGAGGTTATTTTTTTTTTCCGGTTTGGTCGAAACAGTCCCACGACGAACTCCGCCTGTCGGAGTCCGCGGTCGCCAGCAGTGACGTTCTCACTGAGCATTACGTAAAGAAAACAGCGGCGAAATGTCTAAAAAAAACCGCGGAGTCTCTTCCCATTGTTAAGTCACACTGGACAGAGAGATAGATTTAGTGTTATTGTTACTACATGCGTGACAGCAACCGTCGCAAGGGTGGTTGGTTGAATGCTACGAATGCTGGCCTTTCGTCGCTCATATCCTCTAACATGAAGCAGCCATCTGCAGCTGATCGAGTTCCTCAACCACAGCATTATGCATATTATCGCTTCGAATGATCTCTTACTGCCTTGTCGATAATAATGCATATGTAATGGCCGGTATAATTAATATATATATATATATATATATATATATATATAAAATAGTAGAACAAGTATGCTATTGGCGGAGTGTTTGGCACTATGTGCGCATGACCACAGAACATACAGACGCTCGATCAAACAATGGTGATCGGTTTAATAATAGTTTAGCAAATTAGCCTGGTATCGTTCCAGAGAGAGAGAGAATCATTGGAGACCAATTGAGGAATGGTTGTGGCTAGTTGATGATGTCCTCACACTTGGTATTTTCATAATACTAATTATTATTCTTGGGATAGTTGAATACGCGGAGACTCGTGCCACCACCGGCAGATCTCTCTCTGTCAGCTTGTTTCGATTGTTGCTGCTGCTGCGGTCGCCGCTGCCAGTAAAAGGGCACCGCCCCACCTTTTTCAAGGTTGAATAGCCAACAAGTGGTGCATGGATGTTTTCCGCGTACGGGCGCTACACCTCGGTGTGCCGCTACATCAGAAAGGACAAGCGATTCACGGCTCGTGTCTGACGCTGTGGTTTGCCGATTGAGCGTTTAATTTTCAGTGGCGGCACCATCACCATCAACCGCGTTGCGGTCTCGGCGCACAACAGGCGGTTGACGCCCAAACGCGTCGTATTTTTGGCTTTTTATTTCGGAGACGATGGATACAGCGTTCGGCATCTCTGCTGGGGTACGCCGGCGGCTCGTCCCGTCTGAGTTAGGGTTTGTTCTGAGCGCCGGCATAAAGGCAATGCTAGCTAGAGTCAGAGGAATTGTCTGCGCAACAACGTCATACGTTTTCTCCTGGTGATTCTATCGGCGGCATCGGTGAAAAAAAATCAACAAAACATAAGGTGACAGAAGTCGTTTGAACAGACAAGAGGGATCGGAGAGTTCAATAAAATCACGAGGTGCTAAGCTAGCCATGCGACAATCATTTCGCATTTTAGCTACGGTGCACTAGCTACGATATATATATATTTATATATCGGTGTTCTCACTCTCCTGAGAAGTGTAAGCAAAGAAATAAATTTCGTTTCGCTCCCGCCATCGTCGTTGTTTGTATGAGCGTACGGTCAGTTACGGTGTTTATGGCAAAAACAAAAAAAAAATAAGGACCCAGGCAACGGATTAGTCAACGCGAGAATGCCATCGCATAACCTGTGTCCCTGAACAGTTGAATGCTCGAACGGCAAAACGATGGAGCATGAGAGATCGCAGACGGTCGCGATCCAAGAGGGTGGATAAAGAAAAACGGATTTTTTAGATTCGGGTATCGACCAAGCTTTGTTCGTTGGTATCTCGTAAACTATAAGCCTCAAAATGGCCAGGTCAACGTTGAAGGCTAGGCGTTAAAGTAGGACCTAGTCTGGACCGAACACTTTAGCTGTCAGCTAGAAGGGTGCTTTGGTATTGGATAAAAAGGTTTCAAAATATCGGTAAATGAAATCATGCGAAAAATTCACGCCGGGGAACAACTGAATTCTTTTTTGTGTACAGGTACCTAGGAACTATTTTGAAGGCTGCCGTCTGCAGGAGAATATCTGCATGACCACGACGCCACTGCAAAACACCTCGGAGCCATTCGGTCGATCGATAGATCGACGAACCATGGCAAGTCAGAACAGGGCGTTGTCACATTTCACATTGGCAACCACGGAATGACGTGTCACAGGTATTAGCTTCGGTACGAAGATTGATCACGCCTGTTGTGCCTT
The DNA here is from genome assembly GCA_019614645.1 of Stratiolaelaps scimitus. Classification (NCBI taxonomy): domain Eukaryota; kingdom Metazoa; phylum Arthropoda; class Arachnida; order Mesostigmata; family Laelapidae; genus Stratiolaelaps; species Stratiolaelaps scimitus. The sequence goes on along the minus strand of JABWDB010000008.1, from coordinate 2,879,957 downwards.
GACTACTAATGAACAGGTAGATTTCGTAATTTCAAATGTAACATTCGTGCATTGCTCCACAATGTTCGGTGCACTATAACGATATCAGCTATTCACGGCAAGATCCCACCTCTACATAGAACCGGTATTGGAGGTAGCTTCGGATTGATTTTCAATCCTCCCTCCGGATCTTCAGCCTCTACCGAGCACTGTGGGATTCGTCCACGAGAAGGACATGTCTCTATTTGGTTAGTTCCGATTGATTAGCTGAGACTCGAGATGACCCTTGATGGGCACGCTAAAATATTTCTTAGTGATGCAATCGAATGACTCGCTATTGCCAAATGTTTCGTTAGCGTTTCCACTTGTATCATCGCTTACCTTTATAACTACATCGACCCGACAATCGGATCACATTTAAGCAAACCATTTCCTCGATCCAGCATGTCTCATTATTAATAATCGACACTTGAAATGCAAAGGATTTTCCAGTCATATAGATGTCCTCCCGTTACATTCAAAATGGCGATGGTTGTGGACCGCCAACGGCAATTAGTCTACGTCCCTTCGATGTGGTCTTCCTGCCTGCTCTTGTAGCTGTATCCCTCGTTGTTCGTAGCCAACATCTTCGATGTGCCTCATATTTGAATTGGCCATCGACGCATCATCAACACCAACATCATCAGCGTTATCGTGTTCGAGACGCCAAGAGGCAAGGTTACCTATTGTTACCATTACGAACTCTCCCTCATTTGGGCTCTAACCCTGGACGCGTGGACAAAGCTGGCCGTGCTCACGGCACTGTTCGCCTACCAGTCGTCCACCGTTAATCCCAGCGGAGTCCCCATAAACCGCTGCTTCGGCTGAGGAGTAGGGGGCGGGGCAGGGAAGGAATTGCGACACGCCGTGAAAACCTTGGTTAGTGGAAGGAGCAACGGTTTTGTTCGAACGACGTCGTCATCGTCGCCGTCGCCGCCTCCAGCTCATCGTACCATACCGGCAGCGACAATTACTAACTAGCGAACGAACGAGAAGGCAACTGAAACAGTATCAGCATGAGCAGCAGCAGCAGCAGCAACAACAGTAGCAGCAGAAGTAGCTCCTGAAGCGCTAGCGAGCATAGCCAGTGCAGACGTCCCTACGGCTTTTCCTCCACAGCAGACTCCCTTCCTAGGTGTCTCCCGCGCCCCGCTGTTCAGTGGCTCATTCTCTATTCAATAGCGGGCCGTGGGCACTAGACACGGGGGAGAGGCGGGGGAGACACCCAGCACAGTGGGTCGCTCACTCACAAGCGACCCATCGCTGCTTCTGTTAACTTCTTCTGCTGTGCTTCTGCCACTGGTCCTACAGCCGACTTTGACTTCTTCGGCTAACTTTGCATGCTACTCCTATGTCTGTCGTCCGTTCATTTCTCTGGGTACTGCTCGTCCGTGTGCGTCCGTGAGTCCGTGAGTGTGCCACGACCCTGTGAATATGTAACTGTGTCCCCCCATGATCATCGTCATCATCATCGCCATCAAGCGTCACCCACCCTCATCGTTGTCACTATCATCTTCATCGAAGCACTTCACGTCTTTGCCTCATCGTCATCACCCTCATCATCAAAAGCCACAGCAGAGTCATTCTAACAGGTCCTTCTGTTGCGTTTGTGTTGTCTGTGTTAGCCCCGTGCCGCGGCCCTCGCTGTTCGACTGCTTCGTTTTAGTCCATCCTTTGAAAATGAGCTACTTGCATCTTCTGCGGCTGTAGGGACATCACACGGCTAGTGATTGCTGATGCGGCCAGTGCGGAGGAGGAGGAGGAGGAGGGGACGTATGTCGCCCTGAATGCGGTGAATGCTGAACGTTTTGTGCCGGCGTGTGGACATCGCGATGAAGCGATCGCCAGAAACCACCGCCTCCATGACGACTACCGCCACCACCACCACTACCACCGTCTATGGCGATCATCATCACGGGATGGCAGCATGGGATAGAATGGGATCGATCAGAAGGACGGTGTTCCGATGTCCCCTGGACACCCAGATCCAAGCGGACAGGACGCCTGACACAACGTTCTTACGCATGACGTGTACAGCGACATGTTTCTCGCCTCGAGAAACACGAAGGGATGAACGGTGATGGCCAACTCGCCCCCGTAGCGGCGTGGCATCAGCGAGTCCTCCTTGATCGTTTGTGCGGTTCATTTCCACAAAACGAAAGTCGCCAATGGGAGTCGACGTCAAGCCCTGGCCATGCCTTTCGAAGCTACGCCATTCCAGGCTATGGTTCTATGACATATCCATGCCATCGTTCCATTCTCGTCCGTGGGAATCGCTTGATGGACGCATCTTGTCCGTTGGTCATGACAAGCCCTTATTACTGAGGGTTAGCTGTGGCCACCAGCTCTGCCATCTGGTTTCGTCTGTCCCTTATTTTTTGCGTTGCTCATGAAGGTGTGAACATCAATGGATGGATTCGGCGAATAACAGCCATGCTATATACGGTGTGTGTGTGTGTGGCGGGGGGGGGTAGGTATCTGTCATGAGCAGACACGACATGCATATGTGGTGTGGCAAAACTGAGTCGTTGACGACCACTGAAGCTAAGATGTAGACGAACTATCGAACAGAAACAGTATTTTCTACGAGCTTACGTAGTGCAAATAAACACGTATGTCACGCATAAAAATCGTCTATGACAACACTTCAACAGCAAATGAGGTCACTGCCTGACGCGGTGACTGCTTTTACGTCGGGCCACTGTAGGCCCGACGTAAAAACGTCTTACAAAAGCCCCTCTATACGATGTATTCTCGCTTCTGTCGTTCCCGGCATACCGTCTTCTGGTTCGAGGAGCCTAGTGGGGTACGTGGATCAAGCAAATGCGTGGCGAGTTTCGTCACCAATCCGCCCCCCCCCCGTTGTTCCTCACTACGCAAGTGAATTCAAGCAGAAAACACGGCTAAAGAGGGAGGCTGCATAGAAGAGCAAGCTTGTAGCCAAATACCCCGTTAGTAGATACACACGTGTAGTAAATAGTCCCAGTAGCGATTACGGTCCGTGAAGCCATTACCCGAACGGATACAACCAATAAATGGCAAATGACATTATAATAGCATTGGTATGATGCTTATCATTCTTGATAGAGCAGAGGCCAATGATGGAAATTTCTCTTTAAACGCTCCAACTCTTCAATCCTTCGATATTTTACCGATTCGTTCGCTTCGGATTGTGACCGCTGGCTGCTGATTGGCGTAGGATGTCATTGTTCTCGGAAAACGAAAGGAAATCACTAGGCTAATGTTTGCTCCGTGTGGGTATCCTGGCGCAGGCACTCCAGTAGCAATAAAATGATACGATAAAATGAACAAACAAACACAGGATGACCGGGGAGCTGCAGCCGAGGGAATCTCCCACCGTAAATCGCTCGTGTGTTCGATGGGCACTGCTTGGGCAGCTTGGGTCGGCACATGCAGTAGTGATGCTTACGTACACTGACGCTGGCTAAATATTCACTCGATTTTGCTCTTTGTAAAACGATTCTACATATTCGAGTAAGGAAACCAATAAAATAAAATAATTATTTTTACACTGGCTGGCTATGGCATACAGTGTAAAAATAATTATCATGATAATAATGATTGCAGCATGCGCAGCAAACGGACACGTTCCCAAACGGACACGGTCTTCCTCTGGTGGCGCTGGTCAACGATTGCGTTAAGGGCACCCCAGCGCTACAACAAAATATAGCTGAATAATCAATTGCTAAACTCAAGATTATTATCTATCACGAGCAAGTCGTCGATAGATTTGCGTGTTTATATCGAGACTCCGAATCAACCGTGTTCTGTATCCAATACGAATTGCATTTACCGTATGTGTCAACGTGCGACGTCGTACACACGTTATCGCAAATCAGATAATGTGATCGTGCAACCCGTTTGAGTTGCGATGCTTTTGTCACCGTCTACGAACATATGTATGCACTGGCTGTGCGTAACGTTGCTATAACTCTATATCTCGATTTTGGACAACGCGATTTTCGATCGTGGTAGACACGCGCACATACGGAGCAGCAGCGTGATCACGTTAGTAGGCCAAACGGCAGACAGGCGGGATAATGAAATGTGATTTTGTCATTATCTCTATTAATTGCGAACTCCAGCTACAAAAGTGACAGTCACAAATGCAATGAGTATCGAAAAGCCTTGATTTCAAGGCCTTAACGCTCGGATCATTGCACTCCTGACGTTCCTGTATGTACTATGCTTTCTCTATTTATTTACTCATTTTGAGTATGCTGTGTTGTGGGTGTGCGTATGTATTTGTATGTACAGATATATATATATATATATATATATATATATATATATATATATATATATATATATATATATATATATATACAGTTAAATACTCACTACAATTTACTGGGAAATGTGGTCCTCATGATAGAAGCACAACTGTCACGTTGACTCTATCCCGAGGTTGTGCCTATGTACGGCTGAAGTTGTCATCGAAATGAGATTACCTGCAACGCAAATACGACATGGAGGAATATTTAGATGTGTTGAGCTCTTAGAATATGAACGGCGTATTTCGTTCAGCTCACCTCAAGTCTGAGTGCGATTTATTGATTTTGATATTCATCAATGTTTCTAGACGGTTACAAGCGTTCGATTTATTCGTGTGTTTTTGCTGTTTTGTGATTTTCGCTCATATTAATGTATGTTTTGTTATGATTTTATGTTCTTTATGTTGTTTTTGGTCTTTAAAAAAATCTAATATATATATATATATTCATACACGTGAATGTTCATATCGGTACCATCATCATCGCCGCACTGTCACCACCGCTAAACGTCTCAGTATGGAATAAACAAAAAAAAAACTCGTGGCTGGACGCTACCAACAGCTAACTCATTGAAGGAGGTCGCGGTGGCGTGGCCATTTGTCGATTGCCGTAGAAGTGATAAACTTCGATTAAAACGAACGTCGTCAAACTCTCTGATATGATCCTGGACAGGATCAGAGATAGCGAGAAGAGAAAGCGGCCCACCAGGGAAATGTTGTGTGCACGCTATCGATCGCGTGTCGTCGACGTATCCTCGGGTGAGGCCAGAATGCATTAGTATAATATATTGTACCTAGGAATTAGTCTGGGGCCGTATTGTTTCACACTATGGCCGGTGTAAAACACGTCAAGCACGTAGACGACAAATAGCGAATATTCAACTGTCCGTGTGCTAATAGTGAAAAAAACACACTAGAACCCCGAGTGTCTCGATTAAATAGCATAGGGGTATATGAAGCGTAATTACTGAAGGAAAGCCGCATCTATCCAGTCTAGGGAAGTAACGATGGGTCTTCTTATGAAGATATATAGCGTTTGCACATCGAGCATATGACATCTATTCTAAACGGATCAAAGCACAATTTACAATGAAACAAACCAGCGAATATCTGAAGAAACCGGCAGCAACAACTAGGTTCAACTGTCTATTGTAAGTGGATGGTGCGGTACCATCAGTTTTGTTGTGTTTATTGGCAGCTGAAGTACCCGGTCGTAGATTAGGCGGCGATCAGGCCTTTGATGGATTAGCGGACATTGGACACCGTTCTGCGGCCGTTGCACTTGTAGATCCAAAGCACTAGATCATAGCGACGGCGTGTATATCATGACCCACTGCGATCTTGATCCACCCGTTGATTCTACGTTATCTAACGGTGGCTGCCGATTCACTCAGACATGTTCTACTTAACATCGTGACCGGTATAGTATCACGTACTTCGAGTCCTTTTTATAGGGCGCCGAGTGTGGAGGCGTGATTGAATATGATGCAAGCGTCGTAAAGCGTTGTACATGACTTCGTGTTCCCCCACGCGATGGACAGGAACCGAATAACTTGATAAAGGAATAATAGTTCATTGAATACGGGAACGCTGTGTACGTTCAAAGGGTTCATTCGTCAACGCCAGCAACTCGGCGTAACCAAAATGCGTGGTCAACTATTGATCTGTTGCCGAGTGTCGAGAATAGCCTGGAAGCCATCAAAACCCTGGTAGATGGTAAAACTATAGTAGCTCCCATTGGGTGAGCTGAAAACGCTTCATGGTCAACGGCGAAGGCAGGCATCCCTTCGCCTAAAGCGGATATTCTATTAAATCTGCAGCCGCTCGCATTTAGTCGCTTTCGCCGAGAGACGGTGACAAGCGCAACTCAGTGAATATTATGATTATATGTTGTACGAAACGAAAACTTACCCGTTTTTGCAACAATGTTCACTATTCAATTACCCGCCATTCCCAATGATGGCGTGAAAAGCATCGACTCGTCTCAAATTTTATTCCAGTCTCGTCCAAATCTGGACCTCACATCGACAAGTACATTAGGTGCCTGCTCGATAAGCGCCTTCTACCGTACGTCATACGCCACGATAATTGCTTGGATCCCTCTTTGTTTCAACGAAGTGGTTAATTTCGTCGCCTCTATCGACAGCTAAAATCAACGAGAAACATCGACCTTGAAACGTTCCTTTGAAAAGTTCACAAAATTTTGCATGGCACAAGCACAACATGGTATTTTCATACAGTCTACATAGAATAATGATACCTTCGGAATAATGACAGCCTCCTTGAGTTTGCAGTTCGTATTTCGTATTTACACCAAAAAGGAGAAGACATCAACAGAGCAATATTATTATTACTAACAATGATGGGCACATCTTGGCACTTCTGGAGCCACTCATGCCACCGATGGGGGCTATAGGAAACGTGCAGAATATCAGCACCTGCGGATCGCTCACGACAACGACAGCATCTTTTGAGAATCAACGATGTCAAAGGCGTCGTCTGATCGTTCGCCTGTCGAACGTCTGTTTTGTTACATCTTCTGTCGAATTGTTTTTTTTTTCTGCTGCGTGGCCACCTTTAGTCAGTTAGCTTGTCCCCTTGTGGTTTATCGCTGTGACAGGCGTATTGACTTCGTTAACCGCGTTCGTTTATTGTGTAACGAGTTATGGCCGCACTGGAACAGTTGGTTTGAGTAGGGCCGCGCAGGCGGGGGGGGGGGGTTGCACCGAAGTAGGTTGAAGTGTTTGGTGCGAATCATGTGATCAGTGGCGAACGACAACTCCGGCCATTCAGAGGCAACGGCTAGCTGGATTGACAACAATGGCGGATCGGTTTTGCAGTGGCGGCTGTTATTATAATAATAGGCTATCGGCTCCTATCGCTGCTAGGCCCTGCTACGATTTCTCTGGGGGTGAGCGTTGTAATACCCGTTGCCGACTGCCTTATATGTATGCTTATGTGTGTCCATGTGTGTGTCTCTACGCGATTTTAGGCCTTGGACTCTGCTTATGCTATGGCATAGAGGGTGACTGACGAATGATTTCGTTTACATAACTTGGTGACGACCGATGACATTGACACTGGCGAAACTTCATCAACACAAAAGCTGCCTGCGGCCGCCGCCACAAATCGCGCAAGTGCTCATTATACAGAGCAATGGTCTACTCACAGAGAAACATACATAAACACAAAAACAGCCACGGGCACATTTTATGCGCCCACACAAACAAACATCGACTAGCCAGCCGAGGAGTTCTGATCATTGAGGCACTCGCGCGCAGGCCCTCGAAGAAGGCACATACCTTTCTGTAAGGCTAACGTAAAGGTAGTAAAAATAGGCTACTCACAGAAGCAGCTCTGTGCTGCTAATAAACGACGCGGGCGCAGCACCAACTCATTCAACACAATCAGCAGACAATCCGCCATTATTCGCCAATATCACCACCCCGATATAAGGTGAGATGCGGCCGGGGCTGTTAATATCTCCGTTTGTTCGAGATTTCTCACAACAGCGGGCAGTTCACATTGGGGTTTCGTGGTGTGAAAATGACGAATAGAATCACGAAGGTGCGATTCAACTGACGCCTATCAATGACACAATAATAAGAGAAATGCATTTGATCGAAGGAACTACGTACGATTTATCGAATACTTAATTCTGCCCACCACTAATTAGCCTTATGGGTTGAATTTGACATCCGAACTTTGCGCAGATATAGGTCATACATATATTGATCAGCGGTAGTTTTTATTAACAGTGGTTAACGCAATGCGTGTGTCATTATAACAGCGTGGTTGACCGTAGTCATTCCATCAAAAGCTACAATATCGTCATGTATAGCGGAGTGACGATCGATGTTGTGAAGTCCTAATGTTGATTTGCAGATAACACTTCGAATATTTTTGACTTCATCGTATTAATGGTAAAACATGGCCTACGTTCTATAAGTCTCCGATCAGATATCGCTTAAACCCACGAGTTACCCGTGTTCGCGGTACAAATTTGAACGTTTTGTCAATGTCAGAGAAGGATCAATTTCATAGTAGTAGTATTAGTAGTTGTAGTTTTATGAAACGATGCCGAAAGCAGTTGTACCGTGGACGTTAAATGTTGGCTGTGGGTCAGCCCGGAAAATTTATTATAGCTATAGTTGTTGTAGCAGTCATGATATTTCCCATATATTAGAGGCTGTTTCTTTCTAGGTACAGCTGGCCGATGAGCAGAACTTCCGACAATATTTAGCACTAGCTAATTGTCATGCGCTCACTGTATAAAACACGTTCTCACGAAGGAGCCCCGGATTAGTACCGTGACTTCATTACCCACACAGTTATTAGGTCAATGCTAATTTTGTCAATGGCAGGATTCCGCCACGAGCATAATCATAAAGCAAACAGCCCTCACCATAGCAGAATCGGCGGCGGCGGCGGCAGCAGCAACAACAAACCTCGACAAGAAGATCCCTTTTGCCGACCTGCCCTCCACCTCCACAGTTAACTCACTTGCGCACATGTCTATGGCATTCGCCAGCGTTGTCCCGCCGCTGTTTTCACTTTCGCCGCCACAGCGATACTGTTGTTGTACGTACACATTCAGTGCGAGTGTGTTCGTTTGCTTGTGCTTGTTTATTGTTACAGCATGGTGACGACGACGATCGTCGGTCGGATGGCGCCGCGCAGAGTTGACTCTTTGTTGGTTAACAAACTAATTTACCCTTATGTCCTTCCTGTCCTTCGCTCACCCTTAGCAAGAGCTAGGACAGGTGGTCGCATATGACATGGGGAAAACATCTACTGGCGTCAGCGACATCTTCACTTGTCCATCGGCATCGGGCGCCTAGCGTGGTTAGACCATGTTGAAAAAAAAAGCTCCAGCCGCTAACTAACGAAGGAGAGGAACTCAACAAAGGATGTGCGCTGCCCCGAGGGGCTCCAGAGGCAATCGGCAGTATACACTTGGTGGAGGCCAGGCCGGAGCATCGGAATGAACACGAGGTGAACGAGAATGACCGCTGGGGAAATTATTCCAGCGCGAGCTTATTTATGTTAACGATTAACAGCTGTGGCGTTGCCGGTCTCAGCTGTCGCAGTCCCGGCGTCGCCGTCGTTATCGCTATGTAGGCAAATGCTGATGATGGTGGTGGCGGTGCTGCTGCTGCTGCTGTTGCAGCGGCATGTGTACCACGGCAGTTAGCGTTGAGCTGTGGCGGGACCACTGCCTCTTAATAGTGCGCAGGAGAAGATAGAGAATAAGTCGTATCGAGTCAAGTTGTGAAAATAGCCGAGTCGGAGTCCTTTTCCCAGACCGACAGAAGAGACCGGGGCGAGCAGCGGGGGGGTTGGGGTTTATGGGGTAAGGGGCAGAGATAACCAACGGCCAGTCAGCCAGCCAGTCAGCAGTCGGTCAAATGCAAATTTCACTTGGCGCAACAACGCTTCTGTTTTGCACATGCCAGTCGTCCAGTGCTGAATCTCTCGCTTGGCTCGGCTAGACACTGAGCGACTATTAGTTATGTGTGACTGTGTGTGTGTGAATCTGCGTCTATGCATTATATATGTATTGACTATCACTTCGACAACTGGAACAACTTGTACAATAGTCGAACCGATACAGTTAGCACCGAGAGTCAGTGGAGACTGAGAGAGAGAGAGAGGAAGACACTCGTGAAGAGAAAAGCGATGGTCGCCCATCAGCTTCCTTCTGCAGCAATCGGCGACAGCCAATTGAACATTTCACCATTCAAGCATTACATTTCAGGGCGGTCAGCCACGCAAACGCAGTGGTCAGCATTCGACTAGAAACGATTGTGCGGTTACAACAAATAGAAGATATCGCTGAACGGGGTAATGCGTCGAATCCACAATAATTGCGTCACGCACGCCCATAGATCTATTGGATCGCGGACCTCGGGTAGTAACTGTTCATACTGTGCGTGCACACCAGGCAGACACGTCTACGAGTGAATGAACATATGAGCAAAAGTAGCCGGAGCGTTTTGCACTTTCGTTTCGTATATCGACGCCACAAGCGTCCAGCTCATGTATATATATATATATATATTTATATATATATATATATGTTTACGAAGAACACGTAAGCAATGAGACACATTCAGGTCATTCAAAGGCGCTGCATCATGTGGGCGCCTGTCATCAGCGAATCTAAAATAATGAGTAATAGTTAGACGCTGGATGAGTTATTCGACGCTATGTATGATACACCGGACAAGAGCGTAGCATGTCTCTCTCTCTCTCTTTGTCGAAGTGAGAGAACGAACGAACTTATTATTCATTATCTACAATTCTCAGTAATTTATCATATTGTTTGATTATTAGTATATGTCCAATTGGGCTTGCCTCATATACTGGTTGGTTTTTTCTAACTAATACATAGGTACATTGATCGAAGCCTGCTGCATATGCCAGTAGACATAATACCATAAACACAATAAAGATACTGAAGTCCCGGTTGATTTTCATCATAATGAAAATCACGTACCGTTGTATTTGTCTGTACGAAGGGTCCAGCGATCTATATTTCATGCTTTGTTTAGCCAAATATCTGTTTAAGCCACCATGTATGGGACAAACATCTTCCGCAGTTGTTATGACCACCATTTTATCGAGAGTTCACAAATAGTAGACGTCTCTATCCACACCCCCCAAACAATCAGCGATAGCGAGAGAGAGAGAGAGAGACAAGATCGCAAGCTGGATTAACCATTTTTGTTCTCCAACTCGTCGAATATCGACAAGAAAGCTCAGCCAAAACAGCGATCGAAATCTGACGACACGAAATTATCGGAACGAGCGAAAATATGATAAAAATTTAGGGGGAGATAGACGCGAAAAAAAAATCGATAAGTCAAGAGCAAGTCAAAATATATAGAGCGTCCACCGGCACGTGTCGATCGTCCCTCAAAGAAACGCCACGGGACAAACTCCGCGTGGCTTTCCTCTTCGAAACTGTATCGAACAGGGAATTTGTAGAAACGAATTTCAGTCCGCTGCTTTGAGCTCTATGTCACATTTGCCGCAACACGTTGGTGCAGCAGGATCCGGTAAGAACGCGCGCGCGCGCGCGTCTACGGGCCAGTATCGGTATTCAAAAGCACTCAATCACTTACAAACGAAAAACAGCTATTTGACAAATCTGCGAATCTGTTCGTTGAATTAGAACTGCCTGCTTAATACTGTCTGTTCTTCCCGTTAGCTAGAGCCGCCGCCGCCGCCGCCTGCTTCAAGTTTAGAGCTAGCCAACAAAAAAGGAGCATGCTATATATCAGTGCTGTACGTATCGGGGAGATTTCGGCCGTAATCCAGTTCATGGCTGAAGGCAGAATCAAGCAAACGGTCTGGCGTCTGATTCAGCCCCAAGGGACACGCCACTACCATCACAGTTGTTGTTGTCGTCGTCGTTGTTAATTTTATCGGCGGTGATTAATTCGTCTGGTGTTTCGGTCGCAAACGAACTGAGCTAGAATTTTTCATTGTTTGCTATGGTCAAATCGCACGTGCAATAAATTGCCAACAAATCCTTCACCACCACCACTACAGCTGCCGGTGGCGTCGCGATTGTCGCAGTCGACAGGGTGGCCGCCGCTCATAAAGCTGCTACAGGATACGAGACAACAACGCTACCTTAGCCATCGCCACTAGCAGCGATAATGATATGAATAATAATAATAATAATATAGCAAATATATTTATAATCTTAATAGATAGGTTAATATAATAGTATTTCTATCTTGTTTAGATTCTAGTGCTATTGTCTCGCTAACTTAACATCATGAAATGCTACTGCTGCCGCCGCTGCCGTCCCGAAGCAACCATGGGGCTGACTTACGTCCGGTGTGATCATGGATAGTACCTGTAGCTGATATATTATCTAAAATGATCTAGCGCTTTGTTCGAATTTAGTATCATAATTCCGGTCAATATCGGTCGACGTCAGCAATGCTGCCGGCTCTTGTTGATCGTCCGAAGTGACAATTTAAATTCGCGCGAGTCGTTCTGATTGGCGTGGAGGGCTCTGTTTTCGAGAGATCACTATGCCACCGGATCAAATACAATTCACGCTCGTTCGTAGCAGGCGTTTCGGGTGATTTTATCGTGGTCAATTGTCAGCGAAGCAAAAAAGGCCGTCATCATCAGCATCATCATAACGTACACAGAAGGCACACATACACCGGGTAAAGGAATACAAGCGAATTAATGTTCCTTCTCATTTTATTGTTGTTCTTGTTATTGTCTATTGGACACAAATTCATGGGCAAGTGTTGTCGCACAAGTTAATTTCGCCTCGTTCACGTCTGTGAGCGTTTCCTGTGTGCCGATATTTTCTATCTTGCCTGATCGATGGGATTGCGAGGCCGAGACTGTGCGCAGACAATCACCTTTCCGTAAACGTCCTTAAATGCAGTCGATCTTTGCTCTTTGAGAATGGCGTGTAATAGCCCTCCATCAATCAGTGCTATCGCTGGCGGGCGATCACACAACAGCAACAACGAGCTGGGACAATTTGGCCGTTTGGATTGACTCACGTAGCACCGGTCGACCAAATGCAAGCAATTCTAATTGATTCGCAGATGGTGGTGTTTGATGGTAATCCATTATCAGCTATTATTGCCCTCCCCCGAATCTGACGAACAAAAGGGCCATAAATAAGCATCAATCTGGTGCGTATCTCAGGTATTACGGAGAACTGAAATTTATTATGAACCCCTGCCCGCATTGGACGCGTTTGTCCGGTTTTTTTTAATACTGAATTTGAATTCATTTACGCCATTTATATGCAACCCCGATATGGGGTTGAAAGGGCAAGAAGTCGGTTTGAAATTTACTATGCGCCGAGATTCATAGTTCGCCCATGATCGGACTGATTTCATAGTTTCCAGATTCTACTTCAATCTGATCAGATAAGAACTGTCGCGAAGTCAAATCATAGCTGCTTTTCAACATCATCGTCTATTGTTTACTAACAACATAATTTAGTGGCAGTCGAAGTTGGCACCAGAACAAACCCTCACAATGATTACAGACAGAAACATCGAAGGGTTTCACAATATTTCGTTTTTCGTGCACATACTTTTTATCCGCTTAGAAATCCTACCCCTTTTTGATAAATGTCCAGTTGACAAATATACTAGTGTATACATCGCCAATGATATAGACAACATCGAAAGAGAGGAACATAAATATGTTTGTAGGTATAATAGTCGCTGGTTTCTCTCATTTCTCACCTGCACTGAAATTCGAACAAAGCAAAGAGTAATCGGTGTCGTTATTCGAGATGCATAGAATCACAACGAGCTGTTCTTCTTCGGTCCACGGTGTTCGCACAGACACTGCGCTGCTATGGTAGTATTTATTAGATTATGGTTTAGCAAGCAAGATCACACGAGACTCAGCCATATGACTCAGATTTCTGGTGGATACACTTCGGCCACTACTAACATTATGACTATTATTCGTATACATTTCTTAACTCTTCCTAATTGAATGTGCCGTTCATCCATACCGTAGTGTTTCTGTCACTTCATGCTTCTACGCGCGATCCGTTCAGGATCCGCTCGAGGATCGGACTTCGCAGAGCATCTCCCTCTAACGGTATTGTTGCCGGATAGCAGATACGAAGGACAGACGCTGGCCTGCACACCGCAATGGCGCACTGTGGCACGCAAACTACGACAACGAACGCCGACGTCGGCTGCCCGAGGTTGGGATTCCCGTGGCGGGAACAGGGTCGCCGCATTCGCTGCTGCTGCTCCGTGGGAAATCGCGATGGAAAACAGCAAAAAAAAAACAGCCGGTGGAACAAATGATATGCGATGAATGCCTCCTCCCCGCCCGGAGGAGAACCGAGGGAGACCGGCCAGCATAGATTCGCCATAAAGTGAATCCGAAACAGTAGCCGCAGCAGCAACAGCATCAGAAGAACGCTTCGTCTGCGGTGGCGCTTCTTGTTCCTAAAGCAGAAGCCGGGAGTCGGCCCATGAACAGCTACCGTCGAACGGAAGAAGCTATACTCGCTCGTTCAGCCACTTTACTCCACCTTACGAAGCATGAACGTCATCCATGCGCGATATATATTCTAAAATATATAGATAGCATAAGCCAATTGTGTGCACTTCGGAACAAATGAAAACAATATATAATTATAGTAACAATAATCATAACAATAATCATAACAACGTAAATGTTCTCGTGAGATGCAACGCGGGCGGTCATTTGCCATCGAAATGAAAACAGAAGACAACGAGATGAAGGGCTGAGCATTGGCCATCCGGCCCTCCCTCCTAAATCGGGTGAACTAGATATCATCGTCATCATCAGCGTTCTGTGGGGCAGCAGGGCCGTGAATCTCGAGTGGTTTAAATCCAGGGCGCATTCGCTTAAAGATGACAACGCCACCTCAAGATAATCCTGCCCAAAGGGATGTTCGTTATAGCGGAATGATGTACGAATTACTAAGTTTTGTACTACACGAAATGCGACGTTTAGATTGCAATTACTACAAAACAGACAGAAACTCGTCGATAATAATAATAATACATTGTAGTACCAGCAAGCGATAGCTATGATGGTATTTATTGATCATGGCTGCGACCGGCCTTTAAATATAGAATATATCGTACTTGTTTCTATCAATATATGCATATGTATATATATATATATATATAGATTTCTATATATATATATATATATATATACGCATATATAAACATTGTACATATGTCGTTATCGATCATTATAGCATACTCGAGAGCGGATGATAGTGTGGGAATGATTCGCGCCTGGTCGTCATCCAGGGCTTAGCCATCTTTCGTTCAGTGGGCTTTCCTTCTGTCGACATGACAAGCATGCAGCGGGTGAGAATCGTTGCAACGACATCAATCAGTGCTGTAACCTGTAAGGCCCATATCGGCTAGGCCTGATTGAATCAGTTCGATCACACGTGAACCATGATATATCGTTCCTTAGTCGATATCGCTGGCCTGCTGATGTTATGTTATCATACTTCGAATCATGTTTATCATTGAACTAGCGTCGCGGTCTCTTCATGCGACGGTTTCATTAGGGGCAGAGGTGGGGAGCTAGACTTGACTAGCAGTAGGAGACGACGGAGGGACTGGTCATCAAAATCGGCATAATCGGTGTCTCTAGATAATTACGTTTAGCAACAGTAGTAGTAGCAACAGCAGTCGAGGTAATTATGCAGACGTTTATGAATACGAAGTGTCGCCTGTCGATCAGGTGAACCATTACAATTTGGATGCACCACCTCTGGAGCCAGCGTTCGACATCGCCATCAACCGCCTGAGTTCGATATCTTCTACTGCATAGTTTGTTATTCAACTGCAATTGATAGTGCGCTTCTGGTGCTAAGGGGAGGCACATTAACGATCTTATCAGGTGAAAATAAATAGTCCATCCACGGCTGTACGCGCACATACCGCCGAAGGCTTCTCTGCTATACGGCGAATTTCCAGCAGCTGTCTCGTGGACACGTTGGATGACATGAACCGGAAGCTTCCGGCCGAAGAGCGACCGGCCACTATTTCGCCTACCCAATTTCACTTGGTGTCATGCGTATGCATTTAGGTATGAAGCACATGACTCATCCCTGAGAAATCTGCATAAAGAGATTGCGCCGTGTGACGAGACACCGCATGCGTTTGCCATAGTTTGGTCAGAAGCTGGTGACTAGCACAACGAGCAGATTCAAGCTTAAAGATGCCGCTTCACCGGACACATCTGTATTTACCTGCTCGACAAGGAAGGCGAACTCAGATGATCGGCATATTATATACTCATCGAGATCTCAAATCGAATATTGTCCAACAAATGCAAAAATGCAAAAGCCATCGCCCAGCGGAGGGACCAAGCATCCAGGTAGGCCTTCATATCTAACATTATTAGTACACCATAATGCCATCCGACATCGGAAGTATGATGCATCGGGCTGGATCATAACAACAATTATGATTGCTGGTTGGCTGCTGGTCGACTGGTAGCACCCGGCCGGCGTTTACTTCTTCCGCTGTCTTCGGTAATAGCCGGGCATTTTCGCCTTTTTGGTTTGTGCTGCTTCATGCCACACGAACAATAATCGCAAATGACGGACAACGGAAGCTGGTCCAGTTGTCCACATTGTTACAGATCATGTGCTCGGTTGTCATCCCGCGACGAACGACACGTCCCCTCATCGCTAGACGAGATCATCGCTTTGATATTCTTAGGATGAAAAACAAAACGAGCAACTGAAAATAAAGCTGAAATGACCATCGTGCCACGCCACCACAATCCCATCCCAGCCGAGACCCGCCCTCTGATCAATGGGTGTCTGTCATCGCCCATTCGGTGACGAATGCTGATGACGATGGCAGCAGTGCTTAGCAATGGCAGGGGAGAGCACCCGGTGGAGTTTACAGGCTCCACATGTGCACGTGCTTAGTGGTTTAGCATTGCTGTGTTGTATTCTACTCTCTTGTCGGTGGTGGTGGTGGTCGACAGCGGTTGCTGTTGTTGCTGTTGCTGCGGTCGTTGCTGTTGGCGTTGGCGTTCTAAACGATTTCTGTTCTCGTTCACAGGCGCAAGCGCGGGAGAGACACAGCCATTGGTCGGGGCCCACCATTCCACAGCAGCCATCACCTTCGTCGGTCCATCTTCATTTTGTTCTTTTTCCTTTTACACAACCAGCTCCCCACGGCCGATTTCGATCGACGTCGTCGTATGCCACGCCACCCTTTATTTCTTCATGTTTCCCAATGTTCCCTTGTGCTCAATCGGCTTCTGAGGCAGTTTCGCCCTTGTAATAGTCGCGGCAGTCATGCGGACTACCCCCCGCTAGTAAGTAAATGCGCGGCAGAAGTACTACCACTGCTACTAATGCATTAGAAGTAGTGGTAGTATCACTTCTGCTATGACTACTATCGTAGCTTAATAATGGTGATCCTCAAAGAAGAGCTAGTGATGGTTGCGGTGATGGCGGTGGCTATAGTTGCCGTCGTTGGATCTCCGCGCACGGATGATACCGCCACCGCCATTGGTCTACCTTGGCCGTCCCTTGTTCCATCGTCCGTGCGCGCGACAGTAGCGTCATCGTCAGCAGAAACATGAGATCAATCAGCTCGTGCCACAGATCCACAAGCGGCGGCTAGACATTCTCCCTTTCATTTCTCTGCGACGATGGTACGCCGCCAGAGCGATCGTTCCGGATCATCGTCATCATCGTTATTGTCAATGTTATGATCAGATCTGATCAATATCAGGCAAGCTTCAGCAGCGGAGGCAACATGCCGGCGGCGGCGGCGGCAGCAGTGGCTGTTTGCTCCTCATGCTGGTAGCGTAACCTGGTAGCCTGCGGATGATTTCCCGTTTGTCGTTCTTAGTAACGCCGGCGCTAGTCGAGGCAAAATAGGTAGCGACGGTGGCGGCGGCGGCAGTAGACGCGATAGTGTAAACGGTAGTGATGGATCCTGCATTGAATTAGTGATACGGAGGAATGGAACTGCGCGGGGGCAAGGGGACGGCGGGGGGTACTAATGGCGTGCACGGAAAGTTGTTACCTCCCCCCATCTTTTTTGCCCACCCCCGATGCTAATAATACGATGAATCAACACACGTGATTGGTGGAACCATTTTCGCAGTACACTGTGCCCCGCGCGCGCACAGGCTGCTCCACGTTCTATGAGAGAGATCTCATCTCTTTCGATCGCTTCGGGAGGATGATTGCCATTATTAGTAGTTAATAACGATTACTGATCTGATGTAGTCCTCAGTCGTCGTCGCCTACCTTCGATCGTTGCCTACCTTCGATCGTTCGCGTGCTTTCGTCTCCTGCCACCGCGTGAGAGTAAAACAAAACATGCAAACCACAAATTTGTATATGAAGTCGATCGTCAGATCGGTGTATAGGAATAGAGCAGGCATGCAGCAGACATCGTTACAGAGAAATATCATAGGGAAGTGTCTGATGAAGATCACTATTGAAATCTTATGACGGGGACATCCACGCGATGTAATCAACGTCGGCACTGTCCACCCCTCAGATTAGAATTGCACATGAATCATGACAGAAAATGATTTGTTTGCGTCCCTGCTAGGGGGCGTACAATGCCCGAAAATTGATGGACAAATTTGACGATTGAAATCGATCTCCCAGTGGACTCAATAATAGTAATATATGACAGATCGATAAGTAAAAATATTAAGGAGACACCCCCCCCCCACGCTCCGCTCCTTTGTGTCCAGCTAGGTAGACTGCGTTTGGTAAACTCAACTAGCACTTTCATCGCTAACACTTTCTCTACTGTCAGTCTCACTAATATAATTGATGGGTACCTCTGCGAACGTCAATAGACATACGTGGTATTGTCAATGCTACACTACCTCGCGCGTATTCGGAAAATAACGATCATGTTGTGTTGGTAAAAATGTCTTCACCGGAACATCATCACATATCATAAACATAGCCATGATTGGACCCTAACGGCGTTCCAGTTTCCAAGACAACTAATCGCGTCGACCAGTGCCAACGAATAGCAGCTGCCCTTTTAGCTGGCGCTTGACGTCGTTGGCCGACGTTGGACGCTGCGCGTTCAAACGGCACGAAGAGCGGTGAAGTCGCACGGGGTGGCAACCCTGTCTGCTTCTGATTGTGTCCATAGATTCGTCGTTTTCGTTGTCAGTCCACGTTTCGTTGTTTGACACTCTCTTGCTTCGACGAGGTACCACGACCATTCAGGACAGCACTCGTAGACGACAGCACTACGACAGGCGTATTTGGCATCTATTCTCTCTCTCTCTCGCTCACTCTGGTCATCACATATTTATTATTGTCGTGGTCATACAACTGTACACAACGGACGATAGATACAAAGGAACATCTGTTGGTTAGCCTACCGCCACCAGTATTGCCGCTTCCCGACCCCTCGCGCGATGGTGCTATCGCGACCGCCAACGTAGTCGTGTGCTGTCGACGTCGCTTGTCACTACGTCCGGATAGAATAACAAGTGCGCTCTTGTCATTGAGCTCAATCAATATCGTCGCCAGGCGCAGACGCCAAATGGAGTGTTCCTGGGACGCGTCCGACACCTGCAGATGCGTGCGACCAGGCAGTTCTGTCATCATTTATATATATATGTATATATTGTGTTTATTTAACGAACTGTCGATTTCATTCGGCTGATGATGATAATGCTGCTGTTATTGCTGCTGCTGCTGCCGCTGATGGTAATGTTTTCCGTACATCGAATATTATTAGATAGGGCACACAGCACAAGTAAGGTATCCACATGTACACACGCACACACACAAAGTATACATATCTATGCATGACGACCACAGCTACAGCGGAGTCGTGACCGTGAATTCGATTTTTCTATATCGAACGACAGAATCATTTCTTATTTGACTTACGGACTTACCATAGGGTGCCAACGATGGACACAGATGGTCCAGAGAACAGCGCGTGCAGTGCGCCCCGTGGGGTGCTTGGTTCATTGAATAACTCTCATTCAATGGATGGACATATGTGTCAGCGCCTTTAATTGTTTTCGGATATTTTATATTCTCTCTCTCTCTATATATATATATATATTTGCGTGCGCTGGGACGCTGTCCGAATTGGGGCTGTTCAACAGAGATCAAGGTGAGAAATGCGGGATATATTTAGAATGTGTGATTCGGACAGGTCGACTGGCCTCCCACACTGTGGTCTAATCAAATGTAAGAGAATCCACGCGGGCGGCGATAGAGCGAGCTTTGGCAACAATTTGCTGATGTGACAGATGCCGTCAGCTCTTTTCCGCAACGCAGGGGACTTATACGGCTGTAAACATATGAATGTAATGTGCATGCATATGAGTTCATATATGGCATCGCATATGAGTTCATATATGGCATCGCATATGAGTTCATATATGGCATCGCATATGACTTTTGACGAGGCGACGGACGCTTGAAAACGATATGTCCAAGTGGCAGGCTCGTCGCCATACGCACTACAGTAACAGCGCTCGATTGTCAGTTACGGAATGAAGTCGAGCCCGGTGACGTGGTCTTGCTACCGGAGGAGACACGTAGGTGCAGGCACGAGTTCGGTCCCCACCGCTGCACATCCAAAGCGGGTCCGCATTACGAAGCAATGCAAAAACAATTCTGTGGACGTTACATACTGGCTATGAGTCCGCCCGAGAACATGAATCTCGTTACGAAAGTGAACTGTATTGTAGAAAACATAATATTCATTGTCACATTGAGAGAGAGAGAAACAGCCGTCCAACCCTAAAGTATAGTCAACAGATGGTTGTACAGACCAATCTTAACAACCACACACTACCTGAGTGTTTGATCTTCTGATAGCTGGTGAATCAGATCGTGTTTGTAATCTCTATCGGTCGCCACCAAGCGTTCACCGAAACAGCAAATTCTCTGCCGGCAACTAGGCACAGCCATAGCATGGCTGGCCTACCTTCTTCGCTAAATGTTACCCATTGTTACTCGATCGTTCCAACCCCATGGAGTGAGGCAATGCCTATGTCCTTATATGGCATCGAAATAGCCTCTATCTATGTTCAACCCTGCGTGCTGGTAGCTTTCACTGGGGTACTTTTCGCTCTGTATATTTTCATTAGCTCCTTGTGTCCTTAGGTGCTATTGTACTAAACGGCTGAGTGTATTCATCGATGCAAGTCGCCTCATCCGTGTACACCACTGACATGCGAAATTTGTC
The DNA here is from genome assembly GCA_019614645.1 of Stratiolaelaps scimitus. Taxonomy (NCBI): domain Eukaryota; kingdom Metazoa; phylum Arthropoda; class Arachnida; order Mesostigmata; family Laelapidae; genus Stratiolaelaps; species Stratiolaelaps scimitus. The sequence continues at coordinate 2,858,906 of JABWDB010000008.1, read as the reverse complement.
TAATGAAGCTTGACTGTCGTTTGAGGAAGCTGGATTTTAATGCGTAAGGTCCACATCAAAATAATGCATAATAGTACCCCATTACCATGATGACGAATCACCCAACAGCATCAACATATGTTCTTTGTATTTGTTGAAAACCCAAGATTATTTCCTGTGCGATGTTGGAAACAACAACGGGTTCTGCTTCGGTAACGCCAACTGCAAAACGTACATAAGACGATAACTCATTACTCTGTTCCGTTGTTTCGGCGGCCCGTGGTACATAATTCCGGTAATACGAGTGCTAGTTATATCGAATAATAATAATAATAATAATTAACATACATTTCGGTGGTCCACACAATGCAAACCTGATGAATTTCTAGTGACTGTTTATACTGTCATGGCTTTCGTGTTGTTCTCCTTTGATCTCTCTAACGGCGGCTGATTAAAAAATACATACAGTTAACCGGCTAATGCGATTTGTACTGAAGCCTGAACCCTGGTCAACCAACGATCAATACAAGCACATAATAATATACGCTGTACCGACATCCAACAGCGGGAGAGGTTCACGCGAACGCGGGGCAGCGACATCGCAATAGAGCGCGGCAGACACACACACAAACACATCGTCGTCGATTGAAGTGAAGAGCTCTAATTAATCGATAAATTAATGGTAGTGATGCCCTTTGTGGCATAAAACACCAGCCCATGTGTCAGTACCTTTCTAATGAGCAGAAGGCATCAATTCGGCAAGGGCACTGCATGAACAAAGGTGTGCTTTATCGCTAAAAGAACTCGTTGTGTATATTGTTTTGTTTTCTATTATCTAGGATTATTATTAGATAGACTGAACGTGCATTTCCGGGAACTTGAAAACGAGATGCAGACGTCACCCAGACCGATCAGTGGCATTATTATCATCGTCAACATTATGCCAATGTGCTCGGATTGGTCACGAATCGAATTAAACTAAATAGGAGGCAATATTTGCGTCGTGCGTTCGCGGACGGAACCAAGTGTGAATGTGGCATGTACTTAACCGGCACATGGGTAAACGGACACTTGCGTCCATCGGTGTGCCGACTCGCCGAGAGACATCATCCGTTCATCTGAAGTGATGAATCCGCCGGTCTTCAGAGAATGAAGTACCAGATGGAGAATCAGATCATGGTATAAACGTGTTGATCATTTTGCTGTGCTGAGGCATGGCCGTTGTTTATCGGAAGTCGAAGTGTAGTGAAAATATATTATCATATATGGGTGATGTATAAATGACATCATTATCTATCGTGCAGTATGCGATGGGGCTGAGATCATCGTGCGTTGGAGCGGGTTGTGATGGGCGCGACAACTGTGGACAGAGCAGTGCTACTTTGAAATGGTCGTGGCGATATTCTCGTATATAAAAGCGTACCGAGCCAGCGTTCGAATTAGCACTAGTGCGACTGTGCCGAGGCCGCTTACTACTCTGGCTGCTGGGCTCAAGACCGCATTCTGACGAAGGTGGAAAATCTGCACAACTGACTTAGCCAGCTGCATAAATTAGGCATTATTATGTTACTTTTACTATTCGGCTTGGCAGGTGCTATAGCACACCTGCTATGTGTAGCATAGCATTATGTTTGTTAAAAAAAAACGTCAACAAATACAGTTGAAATGCCTGTACCTCTGCAATCTCTCTGAGAATCAATTTAATTCGGTAACCTTCGGGAGTAGTCGCCTATCAGTCAGACAACAGACATCATTCAAATGCATCTGCCTAACACAATTCGTCCAGGGCTATTGTATCGGTGTTAAATCGATAAGATATCATCATCAAACATACATAGCTAGAGCTAACACCGAAAATGATTGCAAATGCTATTCGTGCACATATATATATATACAATATATATATATATATATATATATAAATATATACCGGTATATGTTAGTGTTGCAGTGAGTGCCTGTCCTGTCCTGCCTATCTGTGAAGATACCCCTCTCTCGAGAGAGAAAGACGAGGTGAGCTGACGTCGAGTTTGGTCTGTCAAAAACAAATGTTTCCAAGTCGAACCCACCCTGCCTTAAAGTCGTATAGAACTGATCAGAGATATCTGATCATTTAGATAACACATATTCAAACATACCTATGCGTATATATATATATACATATATATGTGAGAAGACTTTTGTTTAAACAAAACAGGCGAGGGTGACAGTAACGTCTCGAAGGGGAAACATTCTATCGAACGCTACCTGCATTAAGTCTATAACAAGCGCGCAGGTTCTTTCCTTCTGCAGCGCCTGTCCCTCGCTGTGCATATATATATATATATATATATATATATATAATTTGATAGTCATAATACTAATCTTTCATTAGTATCGTTCAACGATTTTCTTGGTTAAAGAACACCTGATAAAACCAAAAATTAGCATATTGTGTTACGGGTCAACAACATGGTGTGGTTTCCACCATGGTGATAACAGGGTTCACCGTTTCCTCCTTTGCTAGAAACCCCAACGTATCTCAGCACAGCTATGGACCACCGATACAGATAGCGTAATATGCAAAACAAGTGTTTAAGACCGGGTACACTGAAAATATCTAAATAGTATTACTATTATTAGATCAAAACCAATGATTTCTCTAAATTTTCCAATTTCCTGCTGTTGTACTCCCTTTTTGGAATATTCTGTTATAGTATGCATATGATTCAAATGCTATTTTCCCGTGTTCAGTAGACATTACAATCAGCAATGACAATATTAAATATATATCAATATTGCATGGACAGGATCAATCCCCCGCCAACACCGCTAAGTGGTACAAACTGCGCGAAGTCATTTATATGCCAAGTACAGTGCTAATTGTTTGTACAGTTGAACTATAATAGAAACCTGTTTCGATTAGTGGTCAGCAAGCTACTAGACACGTTATTCACCCACAGTCCTCTATTAAGCAATAGACCATACACCCTTCTCTTTGGGGGACGATCACGCGAATGCATGATGCACATACGTGTTGGACGGTCCATAGCAACACAATTGTGTGGGATCTCACAAAGGCCGCTTTAAACCCGCGTACCTCTCCCCATCCCCAGATGGCTCGGAAAGTTTGTGGCATTACTTCGACTGTTCCATCCGGGGGCTCATTCAGTCCTACAATTGGCCACTGGGTGGGGGCGTCCGACTCAGCAGAGACGAACCGCTCCTAAACCCCTCCGTACCCTCCCTATCCTCTCCCCTCCCAGACTTTATAATAATAATAATAATAATAATATTATTGTGTGTTCCCTCGTTAGACCATACACCTAGAAGCCGCTATATATTTATATATACATATTCATAATAATAATAATATTAATACTATTGATGAAAATATGCAAATGCTGCTTAATGAAATGCTCTGACTGAGTCGATTATGTATGCGCATATTTCTGCGGGGGTTATCTTGCGCCACCATTTATCTTCCTGTGTGTTTTGCCCGTTACGTTAAGTCACCAAAAGTCTCTTGTCTCCTTCTACTCGATCGCCTTTTTTCCTCGTATTTTTCGTTCTTCTTCAATGAAGTTAGCCACTGTGTCTGCTCTTTGTGGCACTATTAGAACATATATATATATATATATATATATATATATTACAACGCTATAATATTTTGGCGGACGTGCCATATAACACCGCGAGTTCAGTGTTTATCTATTACATATAAACGAAAAGGTCAACAATTGACGTCCCTTGCTCATCACTTGCTTACCGATATATACCTCGGAGTAGAAAAAACGATGCATTCAATGGATTTGACTGAAGAACGACGAAGAAGATTCGCATGCGCACGAGAGTGTGTGGGTGTGTACCTGTTTGCGTGAACGATGAAAGGTGTCATGAAGAATCGTCGGTAGACTTCAAGGAGCAGCTTTTTAAATCGCAACGGAACGTGGGCATTTCCGAATCACCACAGGACTGGCGCTTGCGAACGCACTGAAACCGTGCGGCGTGCGTTTCTCGCCGGCAGAATCCCGTTAAATCGCTGGGGGTCAATCGCGATTGTGTGGGCGTCCAGCCACGATCATCATCGTTGTTATTATTCCGTCGCCTTCCCCGTTAATAACGTTTAGAATACGAGCAAGTTAAGTGAAGGGAGCACCATGAAAAATTCGCCGATGAAAAAGCTCTTCTTGAACTCTCCGCGGAGTCGTAAGCTGTACGAGGAAGATAGCTACATTCAGTAGCAGTGTCGTCCGCGAGTATCGGGTCCCATCGGTCTCTCGCAGTGCGTTGTTCGTCGCGGCTTCATCCGTAAACGCGAGAAAACGTCTAATTGAACACAAGAAGCATCTCTGACAGGGACGGCGCTAGCGGTCAGCACCAGCCCGCTGTTAAAACGTGGTATACAGTGTTATGCGGTCCGCCTGCCGATCGGTCGGTTGGTTCTCACAAAAACCGAAAGTGTTTAATGTTAATTTCTGCTTTGTGCGTTTTACATTTTCATCGTTCTCATGTATCATCAACCGCCGTAAGTAGCCGGCAACTTTTACTGTGCCACTGATCCGAAAAACACCCCATCCCCCACCCCCAGGCCAACTCCTCCCGGGACGCCGTCTTAATCTCACATTTTCACCCACACGCCTCAACAATGACCGTATATAATGAATGAATCGTCTAATTGCCATTCTGGGTGTGTTCTTTTCTGTTACATTTTTTATTTCTTAAGGTGGAAATTAGCAAAACTTCAAGTTGAACGCTTAGCAGAAGCTGTGCGGCGTCCGTGAAACTCGACATGACGATCTGGCTACGCAGAGCCATAGAATCATTCCGATGTATGCTGATGATATTTCGGTAAAAAAAGGCAGATTGACGAACGCATGTCTGGTGAGAGTACAGCACGTGCGAGCGGCAAGCCTAACTCGAGAAGCTACTGACTGCCAAAAAAAACAGAATGCCAACTTAAGGCTATATATAATAACTTGAATACTTTTCGTGTATGTTAAGAGCTGAGGGCCTATCAGATAGGGGAACAGCTGAGGGTCAACTCGAGAAGCAATTATTCTTTAAATACTTTTATGTAAATCGAATGGTCTTGCAGGCTTGTTGTGCACAGGTAATCATCTGTTCCGCTGGACGTCTTGGCATTCACTGCTACTGCAGGATGACTATTTGATATATGAATACGTATATGATTTTACAAGTATGCAGTTCGCAGTTTGTTATATTGGGATAGGTATGATCTAAATAGAACTATCGCGTCAGCAGCTGAATCTCGTCTTTGAGATGCACGATGTGAAGAAGGGGCGTTACCTATTCTTTATAGTGTCAAACGCATAATAAGTGTTCCCAGCTTCCAACAGGACAGAATTCCGTTAACGATCTTTCGTCAATGCAAGATGCAGTTGTCGATGTCCAATCTCTCCCTATAGATGGGCCCCATAGTCTGTGACAGAAGCAGCAGGTTGCTTCTTCACGCTTAGTGTGATTTTGTTGACGACCACCACGACGATCATGGTCAATATTTATATTCCCCTTTATTCTCTTTCATAGTCACCGTCGTTGTGTTCGCTCGAGCTTAGGCGATTTCCTATTTTTTTTTTTCTCAGCCGTCTGTCAATTTAAACGTATTGCCGCTGCATCCAGCTCAGTGCTGCACCACTCCTGCGGATTCGCACAAAGTCCCGCTGTTCTACTTGTAGTGCACTTACGGTAGCCGCGGAGGAGGAGGAGGAGGAGGGGAGGAACAGGAGCTTCGTCAAAACAGTGATCTAAGCATGGCGAACATCCACCTTAAAACACCACAGTAGACGGGGGTCTAGAGACATACTCATATCGATATCTGCATGTCAATATAAAAAGTCAAACATTCTCTATACTGCCGTCTAACGGAGTTAGACGTTCTGTCGCAGCTGCTGCGCTGCTGCCAGAACGCGAAACGTATCATGACGCCCACTTTCCAGCTGCACCGCTTGGCGTCCACCATTTCATCTTGACGCGTTGCACTTCTGCGCTCATCTTATACTGCTGCATAGCAATAACGGCCATGTTCACCGCTAGCTCGATTGTGATGATGATGATGGTGATGATTATAAGTATGATTTGAACCCATGTTAACTTCTCAATATCTGCTTCTGTTTGACTGCTACACACACGAACAAGCCGAGAGCATGATTGTCGTCGGCTCCAGCGACGTCACATTCACCACCATCACGGCCGCCACGATCGCATTACGACCGTTGTGCCTTCTCGGATGATAGCGCCGAAGCGGCAACAGCAACAACAACAACAAATATTCAAGGAAGTGTAGGTGGACGACTTCTTCTCGTTCTGTCATCATGTTTGCCTGTGTTACAAATACAGTTTTAGCTGCGAATCAACGGAAGAAGACGAATCTATCCGGCGGCCACGCTGGTACAGCTTTTCATTCTAAGGTCACATCGCGTTGGTCGCGTTTGGCGTCAGAATCAAAAAATAACCTACACCGCCGATGAGTGCGCGTCGTTTGCGGTGGCTTGACGAACAGCTTTTCTGTCGAAGGGGCTCCCCCACCTGCGCGTTCCTCTCGCCTCTCCCGTCCGCTATGACGCTGCGCCCTCACCCGACACTGGCAAAACTGTTTGATCCATTTTTAGTTTTCAAAGGGACCCCACCATGGGGGCTGGTGGGCTGCTATAATATAATGGAAGGCTAGCTATTGCCAATGGAGACGCTGCTTGCCTGTTGGCTGTCAACTCCAAGATCTTCTTTGTTTGGTGGGTTTACACGTCGTCTATGCCGTTGAATTGCAAGTAGAACACGATGAATTAAAACGGTTCAACTACTGATTCACGTCAGCTATACGAAGTACGTAGAGATCGTAGAGTGTGGCAACTGACATTTGAAAGTAATTAACGATAAGGTAGACATGGTATGCTCTCGACTTTTTGGATCGATGGTCGAAATCACTCAAGGGACTCAGCTTTAGCAGCTTGCTGATTCAACATTGAACAACTCGGTCGGCAGCGATAACTGCCATTTCACTGTTGATTCTGTTCTTGCTGCTACTGCTGCTGTTTCTGTTGCACCCGTCATAGTCACTTACTTCGTTACCCGTTAGCGATTATGCTTTCTGTTATGATTGTTACGTTTCGTGATGAGAACCTACCCGTGCTCGGAACTGGCCAGCTAGGTGTGAACGATATATTAGACGAAAGCCAACGAGAGTAACGAACCGCCTGCGTGTTGCCTCAGTGTCTACTAGCTCCTGTGTTTTCTAGTGTCACAAAGGACGGAGACCTTGTCCGGATGAGGGAATATTCGGTGCGAGTAACAGGCACTTGTACTAGCACAATTATCATCTAGCGTAACGGCAAGCGGTGACGACAGCTCAGTCTTAGGCGATATGCTGCAATTTGGCGCCTGCCCGCGTTCAAAACTCGTGGGTGGGACGATGAAGGGCCATCGCGGAATTCAATGGAGCGTCATGGTGAACTAAATTTGAACAGTCGAATGATATCTACATATGGCTTGTCGCAATATCTGAGTATCTTAGATTTTCGATGATTTACACTGATAAATACTTGATGACTATATGTCGTATTTTGGTTTGCGAATTCATCATCTAACTCACAACTTGTCGGACCCATGCCCCATTAAAGGGTACGCTAAAATCGCAATATATTATTATACATAAAACTAGTTGAAACACCTCCGGGATAATCTGTAACCGCGGACTAATATGTATGATGTAAAAATAGCAGAGTCTTGAATTACTTCACATCTTCCACGGGACTCGACTCGTGCCAACGACAATGGCGTTTATCCCAATGCCGTTAATGTCCGGCAACATCTAATGGTAATAGCTAGTGTGGGTGTCTGGCCGAAATCAGAAGCAGCTGGGCTTGCCGAAAATCACTCACGAGTGCGGCTGATTTCATCACTTTCCCAGAAATTTCTCCGCGAACAAGGGAGACCCCCCCTCCCAGCGCCTCATCCGCAACCTATCTCAGTCCCTTTCTTTCTTACGCACGCTTCCAATAGCAGACAGACACCGATTAAGGTGGCTACCGCTGTGTGGAAGTTGCTAGTAGTAAGCTTTGTTAGCGTTGTCTATCGCCAGCAGTAGTGGCCATATCATAGTCACAAATTGTGATTTCCCTACGAGACGTGGACAACGCCTTTAGTCAGCAGTTGGCAGGGCCGTTGACAAAGATCACCACATGGTTGTTGTCGTTGTTCGCGCAAGAGCCACCTGGCTCTCCTTCCGGATCGCCCTTAGCCGTCGTCGTGGCATTCATTTACGCTGCGTGCATTCAGAAGAGGCGGTTCTTCTCGGGAGTACTTTTGTTTGTGGTCCCGCATAGGGGAGTGGAGGAGCTACTTCCCTGCTCGCTCTCTGCTGACCCGAGCTATCACCACCCCCATAGACACAGACGGACATTTCGGTTCATTTCATCGTCGAGAAGCGCGATCATATGAATATGCTGTGTCTTGGCATACAAGCACCACGCGCTAAAAGTACGTCACTGTGACTGCTCTTTGCGACAGAAGTTGCATTTAGCCATAACGGGGCCACTGCCAAATAGCCATATTGCACCAGGAAAACGGCAAGATTACGTTACGATGTAGAGAGAGAGTATCAGTCTGTGCTTAAAGAAGGATAGTCGCAATTGGCGTCAGCTCTGTTTCTTGCAGTACCTTAATCTAATTGAACACAGACGCTAGTGGAGGCGCAGCGAGATATATATATATATATATATAGAGAGAGAGAGAGAGAGAGGGACGGCGATAGTTGTTGCATGGCTATGTCAGTCTCTCTACACGCACCCACCCCAGAGTGTGCGCCCGCTGAATGGCTGATTGACGACCCTCCCGCCGTCCAGATTATTCCATACGGCCATCCCGCTAGGAAGTTAGCTAGCTAGCCGACCAGCCAATTGTGGATGATGAAAGATGAACGGACGAAAGGTAAACTTGTGAAGGCTATGAGGCATCATCAAAATCATCACCAGGAACAACAGGATCATCGGCAGTGGCGGTGGTGGTGGTGGCGGCCAGAATTCAGAAAGGTCTGACCACGTTTATTAAACAGAATATATGGATCTAACAGGAGCACAACGAAGAGCGCTGAGCAGCGGTCGGCTCTGCAGAGCAATTACTTCACAGAGAAGGCAGGCATCCTGCATAGAATCAGCGTCTGTGAAAACTCGCGATAATGCAAAGGGAAGCAAAGAAAGGAAGGAAAAAACAACTCAACACGAATCACAAACGCGGGCCGTCTGACAAACAAAGAGGACGACACAGGCTATAACTGTTTCCAATGGATGCTATATGTATATGTATATATATATATATATATATATATATATATATATCGGCTGCGCAATGTTATTATATTGTTGTCCTTCATACGGGATTTTTTCTGGCATCACGTATCCCGTCTGCTCTTTTTTCCAATAGCCAAAATGGGAGCGGTGCTATGTGAGATTACAGCAACGGTCCGAGCGTTGATTTACTTATTTGTTTTGCCAAGTGCATACGTCCAGTGTCGTTATGAATAGGGCGATTCAGACAGGTTTCAACAGGGGTAAAATTCGCTCACGTTGAGATCGGGTGTTTAGTCCCAGCGACATCTGTGGTATAATACATACGTTCGTGCATAGAAGATGCGGACTGCTTGATCCAAACGAGAAGGAAAATACAGCAGATACAACCGATCAGCAGCACTTACTATTTATCTTTTAGCTGAGCCTCAGATGACTTCCCATTGTTGAAAGGTTTCGGTAGCGTTGTCGTGTATCGGTATTAATTCAAGTGCCAAATCATTATGTCGGTCATGAAGCAATGAAGTATCGTCTGCAGTATCTGCTCTCACCGCGACTGTCATGACCTATCGTAGAACTGTCCAGAAGCGATCGCGCTCTGAAAGCCTTTGTAGATTTGTCTCCAGTTCCGGTTAAATTGACATTGCTAGTCAATTAGTGTCAAACACATATATACTCGAGTACGTGCGTTGATGTATTAACAGTGATAACGATGCAGATATTTGCACGATGTAACGCTACTCAGTAACGCAAACGAAGAATGAAGATTCGAATGCATTGAAAACATTTCCACTCAGCGATAGCGAGCCTCAGAACGTCCCAGCAATTTAGCCAGCAGCTCATATCATCGTGGACTTTCCATTGCGACCGTCTGCGATTAGATAACACATTTAGATTAGCGCCACAAATATCGGATCGGGTGAACGATAACATTTATATTCGTTGCTTGTGAGAGACCCTCCCGGGCTTCTTCGCATGACCCGAGTAAAGCGGTTTTTGTAAATCCGCCCCGTTCACGGATAGCCACACATGCACACGTATATGCACGTGTGCATGAAGTGTGCTTCCGTGCAAAGGGGGGGCGCTTGCGTATATGCAAGACTGATGGACCTGTGTCATTTTTTAGGAAAGCATATCTGCGCACAGTTCATAATGTCTACCACTGTGGGGGTTCACCTAGATCTTCTCGATCTTCTCCAAATCTCTCTCGTCCGCTCTCATGATCTAATATATTGCGAAAAATATGTGTTGTTGTCAGGCATGTGGAAGGCGTGCGTTCTACGGGAGATGGGTCGACGCACTCGCGAGAACTTGAGACGGAAAGTGAGACATTGGGACATAAGCATCAATGCGTTTCGTCTGACCTGCGCGAATTTTAATTATGGCAGTAATACATATGTGTACTGTATATATTCACTGAGATGTTGTGACCGTCGAGGGACTGTTGGTGTTTATCGTTACCATATGCAATTGATTGAGTTTGATTGCAACCAACTGCCGGAGGAATAGTCGTCTGATACAGACGTCTCCGACGACTGCAAGAGATTTATTGTTGCTTTATATTGAGCTCTATTGTTCCTTTTGGCGATTTTTATTACAGTGCCACACCTGTACAGCATTCGACCGGTTGCGATTAACCAAAGCCATACCTTGAGGTAGAGTTGGTTACAGCGGCTCTTTTTAAGCGTTGTTTGTAGTAAATTTAGATGTTATACGGATCCACAATGGTTGTATCACACGCAAGCCGAGTCAGTAGCAGTAGCAGCAGCAGCAGCAAAGTGCGTGCGGATTCGACTCAGTGATCTCGGTTCGTGCAGCAATCCTGCTGAGCTAACCCGACCCATTCATACCGGCAGCCATTTCAAGTCTCCCTATGTAAGCTGTGGACCAGTTGACGCAGCGTTAAGATGTACATATGTATTTCTTTAGACAGTTGATTCTGCAGACGTCGAATCGTTTCTCGCCATTGGCACCGGCACTCGGGGAGGAACTCTGCCAAAAGTGCTGGACCGTCGCGCGCATGTATACATTACATATCACCTCTCTGTCTCTAATCTACTGGCTAACGCCGTTCTCCATTGGCGGCCTTGAACGCATCAAAGCATAACAGCAAAGAGAAAATCGCGGAACAGTTTTCGTCGAGGTAGGAAACTCGGCAGCCTACAAATGCAGATGTTTCCCACCGAGATGGCATTTCGTTATGCGATTTTTTTTGAGACAGCTCTCGACAATTTCCCGTCCAGCCTATCTCAGGTGAACTTTTCCAAAATCTCTCCACGCCACATGATGCGATAAATGTATTTGGCTCACTTGTTGCGTTCGCTTGATTTCTGACAACCATTTCAACAGTCAAAAAAAAAAGAGGTCACTCTACCTCCATTTTGGCGAAGCCGACTGCGGAGAGGCGGCGGCTGATATTAAACGCCAATATGAGAATGTTTGACTCAGAAGGTCTGTTGAACAAAAGTCCCCTAGTTACAACCGCTACAACGTGTAGTACCACCACTACTACTACTCCTGGTGCGCTGTTACCAGCACCACCACATTACATTGTAGGATTGAACGGTGCGTCCGCGCTGCTCACGTCGCGAAGAGGCATTGTGAGCACTTTGATATGAGATACGCAGTGGAAATCATTGCTCGTCTCATTCCTGGGGAAGCTTTCTTTCCTTTACTTCTTCTCCCTTCGTGCTCGCGCCTATCTTTCAGCTGCGGCTGCTGCTGCGGCCTCACGCCCTACGGCACGATGCTGACATGAAATGTCATCGTTCGCAGAAAAGAAAGCACAAGTTCACATCGATTGAGATTTTCTTTCCTCGTGGATATTTCATATCTCTCTCTCTCTCTCCTAGTCAAACAACTGATTTATTGATCTCATCATACTGGGCTTGAGTAGCGCTCTTGTCGAATGGACATCATGGCGGGTAAGCCGAGTTAAATCCTATCGGTATCCCTGTTGCCTATGACCCAACCAACTTTGTTGCTGCTGTCAACCGCGGTCACAGCAGGACACAGCTGGGCTGCCATCGCAGCTTCATCGGAGTTCGCTCATCGATCGATGTCTCTCTCCCTCTCGCTCTTTTTAGCTACTACATTTCTGAGTGATTTGAGTCAATCGATCGGCAATACCACTACGATGGTTATCTCATTTCTCTTGTTCAATCTGTCTCTCTGCCTGCCTATAGATAAGTCCACCCATCTGGGTATCAGAGTCCGTTGTCTTATTCATCATATGCCAATGTATTATACATACTTCCATCACTCATTCATTCGCTCAGTCACCCTGTCATTTCATCAGCATTGTCATCGCTGCTGCATCAGCATCATCGTTCTCATGAAAATAAACGCTGGCGGGTTACGACCGAAGGGTTCTGACGGCGGAACTGAGACAGAAAAGCAAGGAAAGAGTAGCAAGCAGAAGTAGTCATCGAATGAAAACAATGACTGCCTCTCACCGCTCACGCTGCCAGCAGAACAGCGCAGACCGGCCGGCAGATCGCACGAGACACAGCAGCAGATACCTTGCATACAAGGACTATATATATATATATATATATTGATAGAGAGAGAGAAAGAGAGAGAGCTATTCATACGCTATTTTCAATTGTATTATTTTCAGCTTTCGATCATTCCCATCGTGGTCTGCTGACCTATGCTGAACAGCAGACAGACGCAAATGCCAAATACGCACGCATAGATTTTGACAGTACGTCTGATATCTACAGACAAACATAATCTATTGCTGTGTTGTTCCACACCGTTTGCTATTCTGTTTCAGAAGCTGCCACACTGGAGCGCAAACAGTTGCCGTCGTAATGGTGCCTTAAAACAAAGCCAATACGAGCAGAAGTAGAAGACTTGAGGGCATAACGGCTTGAGTCTAAGGGAACGCTCTCGCTTGTCCGGGGAGAGCTCTTCGTCTCTATCGAAATGAATCCACCGACAAAAACGACATCGTCCACCATTAAATCGAATACGAAGGGTAACAACATCGACATGCGTTTATATCGCACGTGAAAAACAAACGCACGTGTTTATATCGTTTGGTTCAATGTATGCATGTGTGTGTGTTTGTTTGCTTGCGTGTATGTCTGTATATATGTGTATGCGTGTGAGTCAATGATCGTCCCCAAAGGAGACCAAAACATCCAGATGAAAGATTGGTCCGGGCGATGACCCGGGGAGCGACAGTAATAATTGAACACACACAGACACACACACTATCGTACCTGCAATCAAAGACAGAATCGTAAAATCGAATTACAATAATAATAATAATAAAAACAACAACAGCAACAAAAATAATAGTAACAAAAATCATATTCGTAATATCCCTAGTAGCAGCGGTGGTGGTGCTGATGGTTTTGGCGGTCGTGGTGGTCACATAATTGTGATGATCGAATAAACGCCGATGACGGCATTTTCCGTGGCACCATGGGGAGGCGGGCACGCAATGAGCCATGCCGTTGTCGTGCAACCTTGATGCTCACCCAATACAGAAGAGGACATGAAACAAACACTGAGAACGATGAGAGCTCGAAGGAGAAGAAATCCATCTCATACATGTGTACATATATATATATATATATATGAGATCTGCCGATTCATGACATATGTTTTTTTTTTTTTTTTTTAGAGGAGGAAATTTTCTTCAAACGCACGGTCACCACCGGAGACATTCCAATCTCCGTTGGTGTAGTGGAATCATTCATGACATATGTTAACGAGGGATAACTGTACATCAGCAGCAGCAGCGTAGCAGGAGGGTTGAGCATTATATTGAGCCCTCGAGCAACCCACAGCGACACTGTTGGGCGATTAGCTCTTCCTTCGATTACGTGACGTTCACAGCGAACTATTGTAAAGCAAAGGCACAATCGTGTCAGGCAACGACGGGCGATGTCAGTGGACGGGGCAGTAACGTTGGGAGTAGGAAATAATGATATCATTGGATCTTATCTCATCGAATGGAACCGAATTTGATGCATTCGAAAATTCACGGACAGCGTTCTACGACCATTGTGATGGGATAGTAATGGAATTATTACGGTGAGGACAGGACAGGACACGAGTCCATTTAGTGATGATGGCGATTGTTCTTTTTTTGTCGTCATGATTCTCAACCCAATGCGTTCTCCTTTCAATTGATTTGAAATAATTGCCATTTGACTTTGAAGTCTAATGAATTGGACAATATGAGTGTTTATATTAGGTGACGGCTGTTGCTATCGCGCCGTATTCACATAGAGCTTCGTTCACTCGGAAAGAGTGCGCTCACCAACAACGTTAAATACGTCGCTGTGAGAAGTCGACTTAACTTGTGATATGAACGCTCCACAGGCTGGCTCAGAACCAACACTCGACACCCGAACCGATTTCGAAGATCATCCTTTCCTGTGCACACAATGTCGCGGAACTAATTTTCAATTGGAAAAACAAGCCCTGACATCGCCTACGCTTGCGCGAAAACCCCGCCACGCATGCTGCAATAGAACGGAGCGCGTGGCCAATCGACTCTACACTGGGCCGAAGATCAATGGGCTCAATGTCATCATATATGGAATGATGATGCAGTAATGGATGAGATTTTGTTGTTCCGCGTTTGTTTCAGCCATTAATATTACGGCTATGACAAAAGGCAGGAAGTGGAAGATGAAACAGTTCATGACCTCCTTTGATTCGTGTTGGATAGCGGTGGGACTGCAGGCTTTTGCGTAGCGGATCATGGTCGATCTAGATCTATTATCGAGCATCAGTACAATGTTACAATGCTCCGGGCTACGGTTGCCGATAGGAATAAAGGCAGAAATTAATTTTTAATTACATTCGCTTAAAATATCGTTGTTCAACGCGTCTCGTACGGTTTTTTGGTGCGTTACGAATTAGAAATGAGTGAGAGTGTCAGCGGTTGTCAATCGATTTCCGTTTCAATTGGAAATGCAGATGCTGCCAACGATGAGAGTATTCTTCAAGAATGAGCGCTCTGCCGCGTGCATACATTTGTGTTATTGTAAGTCCGTTTCTAGTGAGTTACGAGTTGTTGTTGAGTACAAGTTATTGCTATATATATATTGTTTAGTCAGCATCAAGGGTAATTAACGAGGCTAAAGTTGTACACGAAATATAGCGAGTCAACTAATCAGCGCTCATACGAAAGGTGGACCTGTCTGTTGCCAGAACAGGTTGTTCAAAACACAGTTTTTTTTCACTCTACCTCAATATCAATAGTAGATAGCATATAGCTACATTAGACAGCACTCGTGTCCTTTCGCGTTGAAGCCCAATCATGCATACATACATATACAGTGCCATTATGTACCTAAGATTACTGCTGCAAGAGCCGATTTGCTCCAGAAAGTACCGTTAAACAATGGCTATGTCCGATTGTGTCTGTGGCTCAAAGACAGTGCAGTTATCACTTTGCTCCACCAAGAAATAAGATCTGTCTTTGCCGCTAGTGCACACTGAACACACACGGTCTAAGGAATCTCCCTCTCGCGACAGCGGCTGTGTTCGTATGCTAAGCCGAACTCTATCAGACATAAATAAAGATTATTCCCTTAATCCTCGCAAGGGTATAATACATCGAATCGTTCGACTCCCTCCCTCGGCCTCGTTCGGCCGGTAGATCGCTGCCACCTGGCCGGTGGTCACGAAGATCAAAAAAAGCAAACCGGCGCAATCGGTCGATCGATCGACCGATCGATACAACGGTTCATGCTACACATATCGGCCACTTAGTACTGCACGGCAGTGTAAACGAAAAGGGATACCACCAAGCTGATATCAATTTCGCGGTGGTGGCCGTCGTAGCGGTGGCGCCGGTAGTTGTAGTGGTTTAATCGTATGGTATCGGATCGAATCGTCGGATCACAACAACTGATCCGAGTTACCGTGCTGCTTTTGTCAAGCCAATCGAGCGATCCAAGCGGCCGCGATTGGCTTGGCCGAACCGCTGCTCGAGCAGCTCAGTGGGGAGCGACCTCGACTTCGCTGGCAAATCTGGCAGTTGTCGAGCGACGACGGCAGAGCGAGGGGAACCTCCCACGGAAATCAAACATTTCTGCCCCGTGTGGCTCTGGCATCATTCAACACCGTTTGTCTCGTTCGTTGCTTTTGTTGCTTGCTCCGCACTGGTACCACAACTGTACCACCAACTGCTGCCAAGGACATTTGCACTGCAGGACTTGTTCAGCTGACGCAGCAGCAGCAGCGGCAACGAGCAACCAACAGCCAACAACCACCATTAGCACGACTACGCACCAGCAAATGGCGGCATGTGTACGTTAGCACGCAAGCACGCTACTCGATCCGTCTGTCCTTAGCCTATATTAGTAGAAGATAGCACGGCTATACCGCTGTGCTTTAACAGCTCGCGGATTCGATTCATCTACCCCCGTCCCAGAACACAGTTCGCCCCGACCTCGCGACTGCTACTACGGTTACGTTCTGCTCGAATCGTATGTATGCCCTTAGACGGGTAATCCGTTGTGGCACAGTGGGGGACTCTCAAGTGAGCGTTTAGTGGCGGTCAACCTGCCGAGTGACTCATGAGTATCCATCGTACATTGATTGACTATTTGTCGTTTATATATAGATGCGTTTTATGACGTTCGTTGGAAGAAAATGTGAAGATGTACAGTTTGCACGGCACCTGCATATGACAGCTTGATCTATCGGTAACATACTAATTCGAACCATTTACGATGATAGTTTTACTAGGGATATTCCTGTGCAAACAAATAAAGCACCACTTAACTCAGATACGTTTGAGGCACAGGTTTAGGTCTGATGCTTGTCACGGTTAAGTTGAAATGATTTTAGGATCAAGTGAGGATATATATATATATATTTAAAGACGCACAATCATAATCATTAAATCGAGGATATTGTTGTGAGATGCATAGCATAATGCTCCATAGACAATTTTTAGACTGTAACCTCTTTAAGTCCCCCCTATTCACCTATTGACGATATGCAGTCTTTATCAATGTGGCCATCTTTATGGCATCGTTTGGCCTAAAATGGCTTATTATCTGCTGACAAATAGGTCCCACTACGTTCTTCAGATTAGGATGTATGTAGTTAGATAACATCGAAGCCACTTGCTATCTGTCTAAGCAAGAGTGGTGGTCCAATAAATACCATTTCATAGGGGAACAAACAAAGGATAACTAAATCTCGACGCCGTCTATCTGCTGGTGTCTGGGGAGCCCCTTTATGCGGGCAAATCGGCCATATAAATTATATGCGAAAAAATAAGACGGAAGCTCGTCTCCCATCACTGAAAGCTCGAAGAGCCCCGGTACTGCTGTTCGTTTACTATTGGTATAGCCAGTGACGGCAGCGCGTGATGCCAGCTGCGAATGGTTCCGACAAAATACGATCTCGTACTAATAACCCCTGTAGACGTTGATGTAAGTGCGCGACGAGACGAATACAGATAACGGAACTGCTGACTGTGGTCCGAGATTGCGCTGCATATGAGCGAGTACACAGGGTAGTGACGAGGGTCTGCGATGGGTTTTCTTTGGGATGGAGCCGTGTTCAGCCACGATAATCTGGGGCCACGAAATCGTGCGAGAATATTGGAAGAAGCATTTGATATATGTACTACGTTCAGAGAGGGTGCGTGTTAATAACGATGTCGGCAAGTCGCAATCATTCGAGAGATATTAGAAAGCACTGTGATATCACCAACAATATATATATATATATATGGGAGAGAGAGAGAAACTGTGAAAAGTTCACAGGGTATGGCAACACAAATGAGATTGTCAGAGGCACCTAATATCACTTTGTTCATGTGAAATATTTCCTAATCATTATTAGCTGCGCATGAACAACTCACCAGGAAGGAGTTATTTACTGTTGTTAGCCAGCACACGGTTTTCAACCGAGCGCCCAAGCTCGGAGTGGTGGACGACTAATACATGTGTTTGCACCGACCATGCTCATACAATACTTGTCGACCGGCGATTCTTCGTCAGCATTTATACTCTATACTGTATATGGCCACACAAGTGGGAGCACCTGCACAACGTGACCGAATGCTCTCATAGTCACCTTCTACCGTTCGTTTTGATTCATAACAACTACCTGTTGTGCTACTTAATGGCCTCTAGTACTGGTTCGTCGAATTGGGTTGGACTCAGTTGAACACGTCTTTAACACGGCTAGCTTCGGCCATCCCATCCCGCCGGGTACAGGCGGACACGTTTACATTTGTAGATATTCGATACACAGCTATACCCTGATGAATGAACCCGATTACTTGCGCCACCTACGCGGACGGAAGCTGAACCCAAACGAAGCAGCAGCGGCGTTATCCGGTAGCCAGTCAGGTCACTGAAGTTTCACTGACTCGGCCAGTGAATTGGCCGAGTCACTGGCGTGATCTTCCCATTTGCCCGCCGCCGGTACCCCTGTTCCGTGCAGCTTCTTGCCGCCTCTACCGTTACAGCAGTATTGCTCTGTTGTGTGCCGCATTCACCGCTGCCACATCTAGATTCTATTCTCGCAAAATGAAATGTTTCAAAATCAGTTCTCCTGTTTGACGAACGGCAGAAGCCTAATCAAACGGTTCCTACGGCGGAGCAAGAAGACAAAGGCGGGCAGCAGAAATAAAGATTGAGGGGGCGGCGGTCATGTTTCCTGTCAGTGATGAAGAGATAGTTCCAGCACATGACTTGCGGTAGACTTACGGAGCGCGACTTCGGATGGATGAGTGGACGGACGACGAAGTCACGAACTAGAATGCAATCAATGAGCAACAAATGGCATTACCAGCGTTGGTAGCTGTCGTGGACGTTAGCCGCACCGTAAACAGAACATCATCTCGACACAAACTGGTTCAGCCGTTCAGCAACAACGGCGGCGGCGGCGGCGGCGGCGGCAGCAGTAGCAACTGGGACCGTCGGAAACCATTAGATTCATCCGAACACTCGCAGTTTCAGCGGCATTCGAACGGGACTCGTCGACAGCAGCAGGCGCAGGGGCCAAGAGCATAAGCCACTATTGTTCATTGCGCTGTTTTTCGTCGGGCTCTGCTGTTCAATTTTGTAGCCACAGCTGCCCCAGGAAGTGGCACCCGTGGACATGAGCGCACATATACACACAAGGAAATTCACCGTGGACTCAAAACTGGCAAAACTTCGACGGCGACAAGCAACAAATCACGAACTTACAGTGAACGCACACGAGTGCTGTGGGGTTCAATCTTTCGATTTGTGCGAATTTCTCTCCGATTCTATGGACAGACTGGGATGGGGGCAGTCTGAGTGTTCCATTCGGTCGTCTTACCTGAAAAACACAACGAGGTGAACCACATATCTATAAGAGTATGTTGTAGTAGGACACTGTCAAAGAGAACTGTTTATTGAAATCGACTTTGTAGGCGGACGTAGGTGTTTTTCGTGTTTTCACGGACAAATGTTACGAGTTGACTACTTAATATAGACACTATTCTATAGGAAATTCTGTGTACATATGTTAACATTAATAGATTAATAATCATTTGCAGCATAACGCATAACGCTGCGCGCAAGTATAGGATAACGGTATTAGCGGCGCCCGGTGTAGCTGACGTATCGGAGAGATGTACGAGACTCTCGTGTAACCCCTACGGAGATATAGCTGTCCGTATACCTTCGGAGGATATCAAGGGAAGAGGTCTTCTGAGAAGCTCAGTAGCAGCTCCTATTGATGTTAGCCTTCGCCACGGCAAATAAACATCACACGCCGGCACGGCAAAAAAGAAAATCCACAGCAGACGTTTGTGGCTGCCGTTGCTGTCAAATATGTTGCTGTAGGCTGTGTGACACGTAAGATACGATGTGAGACAACGAGAGAAATCCTCCTTTCTCGCATTTGCGTTATGTGGTCATTTTAGCTGTGAAAAAGAACGCTTTATTAATGGAGGATTTCACGCTGCTACAGAACTGCTGTTGCTTAGAAGTCCTCGATCGACTTGCGCAGGCTCAAGCGAACCATGATCGAGGTGCTGAAGAGACGTTCAATGGGCATTTGAAAGAAAAAAAAAGCCTTCCTCCGACGAAAATAGACAATCGCATTGTTCCCCGTGGAGAACACCCGCCGTCAGTTGTAAAAGGATTTACGTAACCGTTTCGGTTGTTGAATCTACAACGCCACATGGACATGCTTCGCAGAAACAGACCCCGCACACATAAGGTGATGCTTTGGTCGACTGTTCTGTAGATGTAGCCTTTTCAGTCGCACACCCTCGGATTCCGTCCGGTCAATTCGTTTACCCCTTAAGATCACAAAGAATTAATGGCATAATTTTCTATTTTGTTAGCTTACGCGAAACGCAGCACTGTCTTCCTCGCTGGCACTGTTTGTGGCACAAATATAGCCGGCAGGGTGAACCGTTGACCGACCCACGGACCGAGACAGCAATCCTTAGATATCATAGTCCACTTATTCGCTACTGGTAGAAGTGCTTAAGTCTAACTGAGTTGAACGAAAGCTGGTTGCAGCCTTACATTTCCTCTCTAGCTCATACCGGTATATTGAACTTTCGGTCATTACTCTGGAGGTGTTGATACGTGGGCCATTGTTCGAAACTTTGATATTACATCAGATCATGTGCGTCCTACGGGATTCGAACCTGATCGTTCGCAAGGAGGGCCTTTTGCAAGAAGCAGTGAGTAATGACAAACGCGATTGAGTTTTCTAATATAGTTATGCCATCCTCTACTGACATCCACGGTTGAATATATCCTCATTACATATATAGATATATATATATATATATATATATATCTATCTATCGTGTCACGGCTTGTTCAACCCATTCCGCGGGATTCTTTCACGTTTTCTTAACAGTAACACGGCAGCTATACAGCTCACCACAGTATAATTAAATTCAAAATCATCGCCATTAGTATCATCAACATTTTTAATCATCGCCTTCGTCAACGCCACCATCATCATCAGCGTTGTTGTTTTGCTCTGTCACCATCCCATTCAATACCATTATCCACCACCACTTTATTATAGCCGTATGTATAGATCAGTGAGTTAGTCGTTCGCTGTGTGCCACTATAATTAATTGCCAGCGGCGAGCCGAAGCGGAGTCGCCGGGCAAAGAAGGTCGCCGGTATTGTCACCAACGCGGCGAACGCTCCAGTCGCTATGTGAAAGGTCCGCTAGCCAACGGACCGCTTTGAGACGAAAGTTGACCACCGTGACGTATCTCATTTCTAACGGGAGCCAGCTGGACAACGGGCTAAATTCGGGCGCTGCTGCCCTCCAATCCAAGCTGCCTCTGCTGTCCGTAGCGAAGTTGGCGCAATCCAGCAAATCAGGCGACAAGTGGCTGTCTATCGTCGTCTCGACATTTGACGGGCATCTGCTTGGGCCAGGGAAGCGTGTTTTACTTTTAACGAGCCGCTTGACAGGAAGGGATCATCGCCTCTTTGGCGTTCTGTGGGATTATCGCTTCTTGTTCGTTCATTTCCACTCGTTGTCCAGGCCGCTATTAAGCTACTACCACTACTACGACTGTTACTTCAGCTGAAATTACTGTTGCAGAACAGAATATATTTATTTTATTTATATTTATGATAGGAATTACCGCTCAGTTAATAATCATCAGAAAAGGCGGGACCGCGTTCGTCGAATCATTTCCACATTTTCTTGTTGTATCATAATCAAGGAATCTGCTGAAATATGATCGCTATAGGTCAGCGATTGCTGCAGTTCAAGCTACCGCTTAGCTTGATCATTTACATATTTATATAGGTATTAGCATATTAGACAGCAACAGAAAAACGATCGATACATCAATCAGTTTCATATGTATGATACAATTGATTCGTCCAATACAGTGGCTCCTCGAGTGTCGCTACCCGCACACGGGTCAGCGTTTTTCGGTAAAGCTTTTCTGGTTTATTAAAGGAACTGCAATCTTCACAATGCTCAAGTTCTCTGTATGACATCATCATCATCATCACCAGGTTGTCGCGGGACTCGAGCCAGCGGCCTTCGCCTTTTTGTACCCAGAGAGATTTAGCCGTGACGATTATCGACAATTGGCTATGCCAGTAGCCACTTATGATTATACAAGCACACGCAGGTAACACGCAGGCAAACGTGATTTACCCAATTCATTACAGTCTATATCCATATTCCTTTTACAACAATCTGTAATACAATATCTCATAGTCTTTAATATCTGCGAACTGATTTTTACCAGATGCACCCTGGCCACGCGCAGCAAATCCGTGCACAGCGGTGCCACAACACACGACAGTAATACCTCCGCAGGGAAGGAGAGAGAAAGAGAGTGGGGTGGCCCAGCTACACGTGGCCCACGATGCTCGAACAGAGCAAGCCATAAAGGGGACTCACAGGTACATGATCACCTCGTGGTTGACAAGTCTCAGTGAACCACAGGGAGAGCGGTGCAGGAGTTGGCTTTTCAATGATTTTTCTCAGTGCCATCACACACCAACCATCGTGACTCTGACAGACAAATTTATCATCTCGCAAACACTGGTGCGGTTGCAGCGGCTCTCCACAGTGCTGCTCGTCTCGCTATAGGGGAAGCACCTGAACAACGACAGCCGCAGTAGCGACAACTACACGAACAACGAACACGACATCAACGGCGATTATACGAATGCCCTCATCTTGTCTCAGCTGTTAGCTGCTGTGCAGGGTGTTCCAGGGTGTTTCTGCTGTTGGTTGTCCCGTATATATATATATATATATATATATAACTACAGCGTTAGCAGTCGAATTCGTTGTTGCTGTCACCGCCGTCACTACCACCACCAGCACCACCAGCACAGTTTTTCTGCGACTTCGCAAGCGAGCACTATCATAGTACTAAGCAAAGGCTCAATCGTATGCGACCCGCTGAGTGCTTGTAGATAGCCTGGCTGTCACTGCTGTTGTTGCTGCTGTCTCTGTTACCGCCACCGCTGTCTCATTTGCTTCCTCAGTTGCGTTTCTGTGTGCTCATCGCGGCATCCAAATGCGCTGCTACCAACGCTGGCGTCGGCGTCTATGCTATAATCTCTTATATTACCTGTGAGCGTTTCCACGCGGCGCGTTCGTGAGACATCTCTGCGGCGGCGGTAGCTAGAACAACGAAGTCATGACATCCCCCTTCGCCTCGCTGTGCTGCCACCGTAAAGAGTCCCACCAACTCCAGCTGAGCTCTGCTGCAGTTCCTGCTCTTTCCTCCGTTGTCTAATTCAGCTTGGACTAGCAGAGCTTATTTGGTCCCCGTTCTCCTGACGGCAGCCGCGCGTTCTCGGCCATATCTTCTCCTTCTGCTCCTGCTAGCCACTCGTGGTGTTGCTGCTACTGCTGCTGCTGGTGGCAACAGCTGTACTTGTGTTGTGGCGGCATCACCCCTTCTTTACTCATCTCTCACCTGAATTCACCACTTATACCTCAGCTTGCAGAAGAAATAGATCATCATAGATCATAACATGGTGGCTGCTGTTGGCCGCCGTGTAACGCGCGACGAAGCGTGTGTACGTATAAATCTCGATGCAGCCGCCTGTGTATCTGTGTGCGCCCTTATGTATATGTATGTATATATATGTATGCGGTCGTAGGCAACGGCACAAAGCAGCAACTAGCCAAACAAGCAACACGTAAGTGTCTTCCAGTCCCGACGTCTCACCCTGACGCCGAGCGAGCCCAACGGCTTAACTGACTGATCCAGCCGGGGTAGTCGACGCAGCTCGCTGCTGCTGCTACCGCTATTGTTGTCGCTGTCGTTGTTGTTGTTATTGTTGTTGTTGTTGAGACGCGCTCCCGTTGAGAGAACGGTTGGTTTCACCGGAGGTCAAATGTCAACAGCGCGGTGAGCAACCGAACGCCAGCCAGCTGCTGTTCACTCCCCGACAGAACGAACGGACGGACGGACGGACGGTCGCACCCGATGCTCGAAAATGCTCTTGTCTACTCAACTGGCGGCCGGCCGGCCGGCCGGCGTTGAGAGTTGACCGAGCGCCCGAAGCCACCGGCAGTGTAGGTAGCGTATTACGGCGAAGCCGGCGCCGCACAGCAGTCGGCGGTCTGGTGAAGACTTAACGCAGAACGAAATGGGCTTATCTCGCTGGGTTCGGCCAAAGTCTGCTCCGTCCACGCGTGCGGTGTCGTCGTCGTCGTCGTCTGTCCACCCATCCATCTATCCGGCCGTTCATTCAGTCAAGAAACCAGCCATTATTCTTATTCGCACGATGGTATTATACAGATCCATTATGTCACTGGCCGGGTATGTGCGTATGTGTGAGCGCCTTCGCCTCTCTTGATGTGTGTACTTAGTACTATTAGTAGTAGCGGTCCCCTGTTTCTCCCCCCCTTCTTTCTCGATGGCGTTCGGTCATCGCCGTATATTTGCCTTTGTATTCTATTCAAATCCTGTAGCGGTATCCTTTAACTCCGTAGTCGGTGTCCATTCGACGGATAGATGGTCATTTCTCTTCCGTTCCTGCTGTGCTCACTCTGTCATCCTCATTTGCCGTTGGAAGAAGCGGAGAATGCACTACGGCGAGTCAGACATGAATGGCAAGCTGGCTGGGTGGTGGGTACGTGTGCTTCTATGTGTCCATGTACGTAATATATATATATATATATATATTAATCAAGTGTAAGTTGTATCACATTGCATAGTAAACACTTGATCAACAGCAGCAGCGACGTGAGATTGCGCAGAGCAAAAGTGAGACTTTTGTTTGCTGCTGAAAGATATCCAGTCGCCCGTCATCCCGTCAGAGCGCATTTCTCAGTGCTTAATATCTTAGTATAGAAGCGTTATCATAACGAATGCCGGAAGGGAAATCCACGCCTCCATGAGGCCACTGCAGAAGCAGAAACTGTGGCTTGAGGCATATCCCAGACAAACCTAAAATTGTTTGGGGAACATACCCGCTCCGTACGCTCAAGCATATATCTGGTAATAGCCTTGTTGGTCCCTCACTTATTTGCCTAACATTTATTTGAGTGGTCGAAAATGCTCAGACCGATATGCGCCTAAACATGCGCTAAATAACATCTAGTTAATCTGACGGTTGCGAACATACCCAATATAATTTCGCTCATTCAAAGCAATCATTCTACGAAAGCTGAAAATCTTAATCGATTAGCGTTAATTACCTAGCTAACAGTTACCTCATTTTATCTACCAGCACTGCTCACACTAGCTTCATTCTCCTGCTTTGGTGGCTGGTCCTCTTGGGCTCTGGCATCGCTCATCAGAGACACGACGCCAATACTACACCAATAGTGCGAAGATAGTGATATGTATTAATCTTAGCTATTTGTGACGCAATGTTTACTATCCACCACGGTCAGTTAAGGTTCCTCGATTTATCCCGGCCGAGGTCGCTTTTCGTCTTTTTTCTTTCCTTTACAGTTTGAGCATTATCATCAAGCAGCGTAGTTACCTTCCGTAAACCACGGGTCCATAAGACGCCGCTAAGGACCAACGACTTCCAGAATCAAAGATGATATGGGCGAAAATTTGAAAGGCCTATTCGGATGTCGATTATCAGTATAGCCGAAAGCGATTGTTACCCCCGTCCCCCTCCGGGATTCTCTTATCCCTTCAACGTTATGTGCTAAAACGAGAGAACATCGTAGTTCGCACAGTCGGCAACTGCTAAATCAGCACCACTCTCGCTAAATCATTCAAAAGGTTCATTCCTAAAACGACAATTCTACCCTTCCCTTGTCTGCCCCGGCTGTGCATTTCCTTTCCCTATAATAATTTGTTTTTCTTCGTGTTCTTTTTCTTCTCGTTTGTTGTGGTTGTTTCGGCATAACGCGTTGTTTATCGCCAGCCCCGCGCCGCGTCATTTCGGCCCGAGTCTCTCCAGAGCACCCCGCCTCCAACAACGCCACGCGAAGGGTCATGTTTGTCATCACTGACAGCAGCAGCTGCAGCGGCAGCCGCAGCAGCAGCGACATCAGTTGCCTCAACAGCCGCATCGGCACGAGCCGATCCTCGTTTGTCGATCGCACTGTCGAGGCTGCCGATGAAAGTGTATTGTTCGTAAGCACATGAGAAAGAAGTGTTCTCACTTTTCCATCGGCTTCTCGTTCTTTTCCTCCGCGTTTGCATCGTGGCGCGACTCAGTGGTGATGCTGGTGACAGTGGCTTCAATGCGGCGGCGACGGAGGCCGCTGCCGCCGCCGCCATCACCACTACCGTGAATACCGGGCCGGTCTGTTGTTTCAGCCACTTTATTGGTATACGCGTAAACGGCGTGCGGTTCGGTTCGGCTCTGCTAAAGTGCTCACTAACCGCTGTCGCTGCTGTGGTTTCGCAAACACTTTATTTATGAGTGAGGATCGGGCAGCAGTAGAGGCAATAGCGGCAAAAAGTCATGGATCTATCTCTCGTTGACCCCCCAAAACCTGTTATGAAAGTGTATTATCGAAGAACAACGCCACCACCAACCCTGCGCCTCCGAGGCAGCTATATATAGCGAGACATCTGCTCGTCACTCCTACGGAGCGGAATCGAATTCAGGTAGTTGCCGTCAAAGTATCCGCGGAACAGAGTCGGATAGCTTACGACCGTGTGGCAGCAGAACATGTGATCAAGCCGAACCGGCCAAGAACAGAAACCACGCCTCGTTAATGAATGAGTACCACTTCAAATCTGTAGCCTTTGAGACATTAGGAAGAGCAGGGATACAATCATTAAACCTTCTACAATTGTCACGAGAATTAGAGATTAGCGCCCGCTAAGGTTGTCGTCTTAGGTGTTTTTGAAGTTCGGCGGCTACAATTGTCACCCACTTCCTGATTCAATAATTGAAGGAAGGAAGAATTGTTGTGTTCCAAGAAACTAAAAAAAGGACACAACTCAGTTTACCAACCAAGCCTATCATTGGGACATCTCATCGATACTTTTAAGCTAAGCACTGTCATGCGTGAGCTTCCATTGTATACATGATACCATGCTTCAACGGGCTAATTATGAGCTTATTGTTGCGCATGTTGCGCAGTCTTACATACCCAGTGGTTAGTCATCTAATGACGATAAATGGCGAGCTTTTGAAAACCCAAATCATTCAATCAAGCATCACGTCGTCAGCCAAGTTCGATGTCTAATTCAACCGTATCTGATGTTCAGGGCCCGGCAAAGCATCGGACAGGAGGCAGGTACCATAACGTAGATCTGAAATTTCATTGGTTATCACTGTCTACACTTTTCAGTGAATGCGATCACAAAGTATATATATAGTAACCGTACAAATAAACCATCCAGGGAAAGGTTGTTGTTGATGCAACACCACCAAGTCACTGACCAATGGTCGCCGGAATGTGTTCCGCAACGATGGCATATACCAAAGAGATGGATTACAAGAGACAACACTCAGCGGCAACCATCTCAAAAGCAGCAACCACAGCAACAACGGAGCAATATAAGCAAGCTATTGAGAATGAGCTTTCGACAGGCCCGTTTCAATCGGGGCGAATTCAGGAGCTCGCCAATCGGTAGTAGCCAATAGGTACGCCCATACCATTGTATGCTGTGGCCGCATCGATGAACCGTCAAGCCGAGCGCTGTTAAGTTCACAGCAGCAGCAGCAGTATCGGAGGAGTAATAACAGCTGGCATTTGTTAGTGCTGCCATATTAGTAGTAGTTATTGTTGAGGTGGTGGCGTTGCTACTTTTGCTGTCAAGACTGCTGGCATGATCGGAATTAAGAACGACATAAACGCAGTGTGCGTTATGAAAGGTCACTGTTCGGTTAACTAATCGGACAGTGCTGTTTCACCGTGGCACGGGATAAAAAACAAGCCGAAAGGGTCGAAAAACCAACGGTCGCATTGAACGATTGAGTTGATTTTGAGCTGAATTTCAGTACCGACCATGAACCAACAGCTGTAGCGAACGAAGCTTCTTTGGAACGGCTATCGACTGCCAGATTAATCTTATTTTAGGTTGTTCGTGACCATTACTAGTTGCTGCATTTGTTTTTCATTTTTAACTATATGTATAGCAAGCATGGATTATTTGGCGAATTTTTTTTTCTTGTTGTTAACGATATTGCAAAAAAATACCCCATTTCGGAGATGCCCCGGTGAAACTATTTTTAGTGGTGTTTTTTAAGTGTGAAGGATAAATTCGTGAAAAGAACACCTACCCTCAGGATCTGTTCGCATTTTCGTTAGACTCGTTTGAATTTTAAACAGAAGCTGGCAAACTTAAGCGAGACAGGTTCAAACAAAGCGGCACTGAGATGACTTCAAAGACGCTGAGTCTCTCTTCTAGAACTTTTACAACGCGAAAGAAAGCAGTACATCCACACTTTTGAGAGCACACACGCACACATATATATATATATATATAACAAGCACCTTCAGGGCCGTCAAGCCAGAACTTCTCCTCTTTCATCTCGGCCTATTTCCCAGTGCTCAGGATTATATTCCAATAATGTATATATATATATATATATATATCGAGATGCGCAGGGCCGTCACAATATCGCCACCGCAATACCACGTAATAATAGTATTATTACTATCGAATATGGGCCCCACTCTGCATGCTGTATTGGGGTTATGTCAAAACTGGGTAAAAACAATGCCAAGCAATCGCCAGCAGCTTCGGCATTGCATTGATCCCATTCGTTGGTTGGCTGGCCATTGCTGGATAAGGTAGCATCGACATCAAGCCACCATTGCCGCCGCCGCCGCCGCCTCCGCCGCCACCACTAACACATAACTCTCGCCGTGTCCATTGTAGCCCTTTGTTTACTACGAGAAGTGTGTTTCTAGTGTCGCTGTGCGTGTCCACGTCTGCATAACATCTCGATAAATGAGTGCGATGTAAACGTCGTTGTTTTGGGCTATTGTCGTTGGCGATAAAGTGACGATCACTTCCAGAGGCCGCCGTTACAACTGCCGTTATATCGCCGGCCACTTGCCGATCGTTTTGATCCCTGCGACGGCGATCCAGCAGCGGTGGACGGAGCGGACTCTCTGCGGTGACCGCCGGAAAGCTGTTACTCCTGCTGCTGCTACTGCCGCAGGTGAGTGACGCCCGTGCAGCGGCAGCCCCAGCAAAGCGCGGTACGAGCATCGCAGCGGTCGTTGTAGTCATAGTGGTTGCCGGTCTGCCAGCTACCTGCTCTGCGTTCCTGTTTGTTACTGCCAGGACTACACGGCCAGGCAGTCACACAAGAGCACGCAGTCGTCACACAGGAGGAGGCACAGCTGTCGCCACACAAGTGAACACGTAACACTTTATGTTACGTCGGAGGCAGCAAACGCTGCTGCTGCTACTGCCGTCGCCGCCGCCGCCGTTTCTCTGTCTGCTAGATCTCCAGCAGCAGTCTGCCTGTGGCAGCAGTAACAACAACTGCAACAGCAGCAGCATATGTACTACGTGGTGGTCGGGGCCACCAGCTGATCTCCACAGTGACAACGGTCCGAGCAGCAGCAGCAGCAGCGGCGGCGGTAAGTCCTACCGGACCGCGCGACTGGCGTCTGACCGCCGACGGCATCGGCTATCGACGCGACCAGCAGCAGCGAGATGTCTATCGTCACACCTCGCTGGTCAATCCCCACCCCATCTCCCGACACTACCTATCCCCATAGACACTTGCTGCTGCTGCTGCTGCTGCTGCTGTTCACTATCAACAGCATTGCTACCACTAGCACCAATACTACGACTATTACCGCTGACAGTGATGCCAGCAAAGACCACTCTCGCTCCACCTGCTGCTGCTGCTGCTGCTATTATTTCGCCCTAGGTTGAGTTAGCTTAGCCTACATTGCTTCCATCATCATCATCATCGTCATCGCACGATCGCAGCAGTTGCTGCTATCGGCATAAGCAAATCGGCAAAACCAACACCGCGACAGACTGGCGTCATGAACGGATCGATGGAACGACGGAACGAACGGATGACTGTGACTACTACCTGAACCGCCTGCGCGATACAAGCACACACACACACACCAATCTATGCGTTGCTGAACGTTTACAGTGGCTAAATTCGGCACATAGGTAACAACATCAATATATATATATATATATATATAGTGTAGCCAGCTTGCTGGGTCTACACGCGTGGACCCAGCTTCGTCTCGTATCTGGTGGGTACGAATGTATGTATTTGATCGAAATATGGGCCACGCTTCGCCATGACAGTTGACGCTTGATTTGGGTTCGCACTGGGAAGGCCGGCAGCGGAAAACACTGCTGGGGGGAGCGCGGGGGGGGGGGGTGACGAGGAAAAGAAACCGAACGTGAAAAAACCAGGCGATGTCTAACACAAGTGAACGAAATAACGATTGTTGAAATGGGTCTGGGATGTGCGACTGATAGAATGACGAGTGCTGAGGACAAGCAAAGTCCCGGTTGTGCTGTAGGCGTACCACTGTATACCGGTCTCGTTCTAAGACGAATTTGATCTGCTTTCGACAGATCTGCTTCTGTTAGTGAAAAATCGAATAAGGTCACTACGCTTCTCGTCTCGCTTCCTCATCCTCAACCTGATCAAGTGTGCGATCAGGCTAAAAAAACTCACTTGTGTGTGTGTGTGTGCCTTGGTTTCGTTGGTGTCGCCGACGGGGCCCAGTTGCCCATACTGTACGCGCTAGATCGACATGTCTGGCACGCAACACCACGTGACGTTATACCGCTTACATAACGAGAATCAATATGCGACAGCATCTTCGGGCTTAGCTTTGGTTATCTTCGAGATAACTGTCGGCCTGGAATAGTCACTGAAGGGTATACAGTTCCGCAAAAGCAACTAGCAATAAACATTTTACTCCCGGAGACCCCCTCCGCCCGCCCCTGACCGTCGGTCTAGGAGCCGAGTCTCCCTCCAGACCTCAGGTGAAGTCACCCGTTTAAATTGACATCACAAGGCACAATTTGATGATGGCTGCTATGAAAATCTGATTTCTTTTCACGATGCAACATTGCTCATGCTCACTGGTGATTTTTTTTCTCCGATATCGCTCCGCTTTCAACGAAATGACGCGCAACTGACTGAGCTTCAATCATCGTCATGATCGTCATTGTCATCATTATCACCGCTTCATCCGTGTGATCATCGATGGGAACTGCGTCCATCCGTCGGATGCTCACCTAATAACAGAGTGCTTCGTGCTCTAGCATGACGTTCGACGTGTCCGGCAAGATATGACGGCAAATGCCTAAGCCTAAATAGTCCGCTACCCTCGTTGTCTCACCTCCCTAAACGCATAAGGGCCGCTGAGAATGTGCAGTCACCCGGTCCGTTAGGTAAAGCGCCGCTATCGACGATGATAGTGACAGAGGGTAATCGCCACTTCGACGCCATCCATATGTACACTTGGTGGTGGTGGTGGTCAACACGCTTGTTCACTTGCATTCGTTGTAACGCTAATTCATTATAATGGTCAATAATTCCTAGCGGCAATGCTGGCCCGTTAAGCTTAGCTCGACTTAGCTCGCCTGGTGTCGGCCTTCGCTACTCAATCGAGCCGAAACGAAACTAAACAAGAAAAACGCGAAAACGGAAGCCGTTATTTTTCTTCTTCAAAATGTTCTATTCCAACCGCGCTCCCGTCACCTGATTTAGCAACAACAGCCGCAGCAACAACACAAACAGCGGCCGATAGGGCCACGTCCAGCAGAACAGCACGCTCTGAGATCTTCTATGAGATAGAATTGCTGTTGTCAGACCAACGGCTAGCGATGATCTGTCATGGAGGTGGCCCATACATCAGCATTGTTAACATCAGCGATTTCGGCCAGTTAGCAGCTCTGGACTATTCGTCCATCATCTGCTCATCATCAGCTGTGCACATGAGTGAGTTGCCTTCTACGGATGTGCAGCGATCGCCCACTTCGTCGTTGGTGGCTGTGTCCAATGCTCGAAGGAATCGTCCCTGAGCACGCACACAGACACAAGCAAATGTACAAATGCTTACTGTTCACTCGGACGGCCAATGGGCCACGATAGCGCTTGAAGTATAGGAGTAACTGGGAACTGTTGGGAATAGCTGATAGTGGCTTACGCCAACGGTAAGAGGTCGGGTGGGCTGTCGTTTGGTTCCCAATTCCTATTGTATTCATGTTGGCTGCTGGCGGACGTCGATTACCTCGACCGGACAAAAGTGCTACAGCCGGGTTGTATCGCATGCGGCGTTCGTTTTCTTTTCAGTTCAGTATAATAACGGGATTGAGTTTTAGATCATCTTCCACTTGTCAACGTCTGACTATACATCTACTAGTTCCCAGCGGCACCTCGCTCTCAAATCGTATCAGGCTAGCAAGCTCGAATCAGCGCAGAACGCTTACGCAGAAAACACCGAAATTACTTGCTGTACGCGCCTGCCCACGTTTCAGCATGATTCTGATAACAAAATAGCGAAAGTTCATTATCATAATCTCAATCATTCATAGCTCGAATGATTTCCTCGACATTCTCCCGTTATTTCAACCCCAATTGCCCTAGCTCTCACCGCCAGCCAGCTAAAGCAACTCCTGCGTAGGTGTGCCCCGTCGCTCAATATATTATGGGCCATCGGGAACGGCGTCAACTGTTGTTCACTTCTCCGAAGAGGAGGACCTGCTTTTCTTTCGTGGTTCGCACCTTTCACTCATCAACGTGTAGGTTGACTGTTCCCCGAAGAATGTTAGCCCTCGACGATCGCCGTCGGCTAGGCCTCCAGCTACCGTTGATGGGATGTGCGCGCTGCTTGTTGCTCCTAAACCGTGTTCATGACTACGGAGGCCAGAAGTTGAATCCATCATTTCTGAATACATTACACCATCCGCCGTCAGCGAGATTTGAGAGAAAAAAACACGCATTAAAAAGGCAAAAAATCAATTTAGACCCGCCAGCTCTCCCCGGACAGAGGCGCACACAGTTGAGTGTCGGATGGCGACGCTCAGCGCGATAGAACTTCTTCGCTGGCTAATCCGGACTTACGGCTGCTGTTGTTTTACATACAAAATTACATAATACATGATTACCTGCAGTTCTCGACGTTCGAAGACATCCTCGAAAGCAGTAACAACAACAAATATGGGAACAAGATACACTGCGACGGGAACAATATGTGTCTCGCAATTCACTGGCAGCATCTAGCGGTGATATGAATCACTTATCATTATTATGACGACGATGGCGATGACCCAAAATGTATGGGGCCCCCGCGCACCTGAAGTTTCTATGCGACAGCACGTAGGTGAGAAGTTACAGCAGCGTGAGATGAGAACAGAGAACAAAACGGATTAGTGATCTGTCTATGTGGAACAACGACGGTAATGTTCAATAATGGCAGGCCAATAGGGGAGGGGGCACCGTATAATCAGTTGCCGTGACTTGCGGTCGATCCCTTTGGGACAGAATGCCGATTCGAGAACACCAAAAGAAGCTTGCGAAAGCATGATACAGACACCGGAGAAGGCTCTCGCAAAAGCTCAGTGAAGTGTTGCAGAGGTCGGCGCGCTTATATCCAAGCTGTCTGTGTGCAGGAACAACTTCGGGGTAGTCGAGTGTCTACATACAGTGGATTTGCGCGAGATTCCTAATCTGGCTGGTAGGGTTCAATATTCGGAAAGCCATCATTTCTCGATTGGTCGTTCCGCTAACTGAAGTCAGTCTGAGTAGAATACAAGTTATAGTTGACAATTCCATCTGAACGGTAGCCTCAAGCCTTGTATAGATACATATGAAGCTCCGTAAGTGCCGGTCATAGCCGCCATCGAAATGTGCACGACCTATGCTTGAGTTGCGTCAGCGTTTAAATAGACCGAATAAACGCCTTGTTTAACATGCGGTAGCAGCGAATCTTAACATATATTCTATCCCGTTCCCCCCTATATGTGGCCTTTTCTAATTCAACGTACGACAATTTCACCGAGTTAGCGCAAGGGCACAAGCACCTAGGGCCACTTGTTCGCTGCCAACGTCGAGCAGCGAGTCAAGGGGTCACCCAAATGAACTCTCCACAACAAGTAACGCACATAAACTATCTAGTTTAGGCAGAAGAGGGGAGACAGACATTTCATGGCGTTGTCCCATCTCATCGGAAACCCCGCCAAGGATGATTCACCGGCGAATAACTTCGCGGCAGCAGATAGCTAAGTTCAGTTGAAGTATGAGCTATATGGCCGGCGCAACAGACCCCCATACCTGCACTGCTTGCGCCCACTGGGATTGCACCGCAGGCTGTTGGATAATCGTGTAACGCTTCCTTATTTATAACGGGTGACACGTGCTATGATGTTAATACATTACGGGGGAATCAGGCTAAAAACACTTCAGCAGCTGACGGTTAATAATGAAAACAGTGGCACGCTGGTATTATTATATATATATATATATATATATATATATATATAGTTCCGCCAGTAGGCTAGAATCTTATACAATATAAACAAGAACGACCAGGTGGATGACTGGCCCTCCTTCATGGAATGAGGCGGCACAATTAGTATGGTTTAATTATTTTTTATTGAAGATACGGCAACCCCGATTTGCTTACACATGGTAGTAAATCCCCTTATGAAGCAGCTTGCATACAAACGGCTCCTATTGTAATTTTACTGTATTGCTAAGTTAAAGCAATGCAATAAAATTGCTATAGTCATTATTAATGCTATTGTAGATCTCGTTGTTGTTGGATAGTTCAATATCTCTAAGATAAGTTGGCTCGGATGAGTGATTCAACAAGATCTTGAAAACCAAGATATACTATGTTTAATAGGCAGGCAAGCCAAGTATACTAGCCATTTAATGCTCAGAGGGTTGTTTGGATTCGTCTCATCTATCCGGTTGGAGCTGGTCCGCATCGAATTTGTTCCTCGACAAAGCGCAGGTTTTGTCCGAGATTCAACTCTGAGTAGCGACTGCTAGAGGTTACGATGCTCAAATTGATTTTATTTGTAGTTTACCTATATATTCGCAAACTCCCAACGGAGCTCAAATGAAGACAAGTAATTTGTAAGCAATTAACGAGATCGTGGTGAGACTGGTTTTGAGCTCTACAAGGTAAGGTAAGGTGAATGTTTAGTAAAGATAGGTGCAGCATACTATTTTTTTCATTTGCTTAAAAAATAGCAGAATTCCATATTTTTAATATAGGGAGCCTATTGTTTCTGTCATAGATCAGTAATCCGCGGCACCTTCGGGTGGGCTTTCAGCCTTTTGACAGCTGCCTTTAATCAATGGGATGTGCCATACAGTGGGTTCGAATCGGCAGCGTCCGTCTCTGCACGCGTGCACTCATGCTCTTGAATCAACGCGACGGACTTCAGATAAAAACACTTCTCGTTGATAAGATTCTACGGGGTTGAATATAAAACAAACATAATCTCCTTGTCGAAGCAATACGTTAGCCCGATATTGTGCGGGCCAATTCTTCTAGCGAGCTGTTCGTTTCAATTGCCAAAGCAGTCCTGTTGTTATATCAGAGCGTTATCAGAAGACGCCAGCGAATGGCAGCAGGATTCTGATCAGCGATCATTCTAATCAACATTCAGCCGACGCCACCCGCGCTTCTTGGCCCTATCTCAGACCGGATCGAGCAGGGGAATGAACCAGAGGAGCCTGATATAATCATTTACGAATCAACCCACCCAAAAGTCCATCTAGACCAGCTCGTCTCCGAATTCGCTAGACGTGTGCGTCGTCTATTTGATGGAGTATCCATTTACCAAAAAACCGCATCTTTAATCTCCTCGCACTGACATCGATCGGACTATACGAACAGCTTGCCCCAAAAGTTGGCCGAAATCAATGCAACCTCACGCTAAATAATGTAAGCATGTCCAGCTACATTTTCTTTCCTGCTGCTCCTTATCCCCGATCATTAGGTTCATCCGTTGGCATGCACCTCTTCAAATTCACTTGTGCTGGTGGCGGGGTTACCACTGTGTGATTGTAATATCAAATGGAGCAAACAGGGCACAATGATACTGCAATGATACAATCACTCGGGTATACAACAGCTGTTGTTCACTGCACGAGAAGTTTCGAAAAGTGGATCGATTACACAGCGTCCGGTTTCATCCTCACCACTGTGTACGGACGTATTCCATGTCAAGGTACTTGGGAAGAATGCCGCAGGCATCCTGTGGAGGAAGCGATTACGTACGACCAGTTACACAGGTCGTTTGGTTAGCGTAATAAGCATGCGTACATGAACCCTTGTGATGGTTATCTGATGATGCGGGTCCTGGTCACGATGTGCACGGTGACGACCATTGAAACGGTGGCTTGTTTAGACCACGGATGAGAGGACGGACTCCGGGACTTGATCATCGATCGTTAAGTTCAGAGTGCTGAAGTGCCTGTCGGTCCAATGTCGATGACATCTTCGAGATTCTGCTGAGTCGTTAACGTTCATTTTTATCCTCCTCGATTGCGTAATGCCATTCATATATATATATATATATATATATATATATACATACGTATATATAATGTATATTGTATACTGAGTTAAGCTCATTGAACAGTTAAACTTTGTCTGCTTTTCAAACAGTTCACACATCTCAACCTGCGCCTGGTGGTGCTACGTCTGCAGCTAGCCCGGATCCAGTACTCACTGGGTTTCAGCGCCGTGTTGAACAACCGCAATTCGTATGCAATCGCATGAGTGCTCCATCGCTGATGCTGTTTATGCTACTGCTGTTGCTGCGTCTACTTTTGCAGACCGCTTAGCGTACAACCAAGCA
Source organism: Stratiolaelaps scimitus (assembly GCA_019614645.1). NCBI lineage: Eukaryota > Metazoa > Arthropoda > Arachnida > Mesostigmata > Laelapidae > Stratiolaelaps > Stratiolaelaps scimitus. Next base: position 2,821,955 of record JABWDB010000008.1, on the reverse strand, counting down.
ACGCACGACCGAACGAACGAAACTATCATCGGTTGGACCCATCGACCGGTGAGCCGATCATTGCTGCTGCTGCTGCCTGCAAGCAGTGACGAGAGCTGGAACCGAATCCTCTGCAAACGTGTGAAGGTTTCAACGAGGCCGTTCGCACTGATACCTGCGTATTCTATGTATAGGTGTATACATATATATATATATATCAAGAGAGTAAGCAGTCGGAACGGCAACACCGCCAGCAGACACCGAACGCTATCCAGCGATGTCGAACATCACGAGGTATACAAATATCAGCGTCTATAGCGAAAGAGAAAGATCTGGAGCATGAAAAGCGCTCATTTCGCCGGTGTCTGGTCTCGTCTGGTCGGCTCCGATCTCGTTCCATCGGCGGCAGGCTGACGAAAACGCCACCGTCGACGATGAGGCCAACGACGACGAAGTCGTCGATGACGAACACGAAGGCAACAACGACAAAGGCCTGTATGTCTGTGTCATTGACCTCTACGGGCGGCAACAGCAGCAGCAGCAGCGACGTCAAAAGCAGCCCCCGAAAACGATGCAGGTTTCCCCTATTGGTTTTCATTTGGAAGCGGGCGAACGCACAGATGTTTGAGGGTGGTGCCGAGTGAGGCCAAAGGAAGGGGAGAGCACGAGCGGCCGATGGGAAGAGAGATGTTCAGGGGGAACGATTATATCACAGAATCGAGCAGCATAGGGTGTACAGAATCGTGTACAGAATGTGTGTGTATGCAGGTATAGCTGTGCGCGGATCGTAATGGATATCGTGCAAAACGAGCCAGTTTATTAGAGGCTGAAATTTCGGATCTCATCTATGATATATCTATATATCTACATCTATCCGAGTGTTCATCTGGCTATCTGGAATTCGTTCACACGCATTCAGTTTGCTCGGCGTGAGAAGGAGGGCTGTGTCGTATCCAGGAGCGGCGGCGGCGGCGGCAGCAGCAGCAACAGAATATATGATGATGGGCGCGTAAATTTGTCTGTCTGTGAGCTGGGTTCGATTCGGCGTATAACGGTATGACAGCAGTAAGAGCGGTGACGATTGGCTTGGACTTGATTATTATCCAATAATTATTATTACCGCCAGTACAACTACGAATTTTGCGTAGGATCAGCTGGACAGGACTCACATTCGCACGCATGAATGAACAGTTCATATGCAGATAAAAAGATAACATTTGATTCTGGTTCGCCCGATTGGCCAACTGATCAATGAACGGATTGAAGTACCATCGTCAATGAACACTTTCTGTAAATGTGTTGTTGTCGGTCCACGCAACTGTAACGAGGCTCCGGACGTACGATTATGGTATTACTTCAAAGCTTTACCTAATCAAAGCCAACAAATATCGGAATGCATGTACAAAGCTGGCGCTCTGCATAGATTAGCCCTTCAGCCTGCTTCACTTCACTAGGTCACAGGACGTCAATTTCTAGCCAGATGTGACAAAAAGCCAACGATTATGAAGAATGAGTTCTAATCGGGTGATTGTATTCCATCGGACATATCGAACGCATCCGATCGAAGCACAAATGTATCGTCATATGTGAAAGCTGTGCAAATTAGTTAATTAGCATGATGACTCTGTATTCAGTCAGCATTTAGCTGGCTGGAAGCTACGTTTTCCCATAGTAAAATTACCGTTTGTAGCATTTTTGAAATAACACGCTCTCGAGAGTCATCACTTGAAATTTAATAATAATACACTGGGTCATCATATAGACGTACCATGCTGGTGGCCAACCACTAGCTACACTATATATATATATTATATCTGTCATTGTCAGTGGATCGTTCAGCAATCTGCCGATCATAGGTAGGTCAATGGCTGAGTTGGTGAAATAAATCGAAAAGAAACGATGAGGGAAATATAGGTACGGGAGACGGTAGTGTCTATGATAGTCATCGAACAATTACTACTACTACTACTACTAGTCGAATGGAATCGACTTCCGTTCGGTTCAATCGGAGCTGTTTTTTTTGGCCGGAAATGCAGGCCATCTCTTTGAAAAGTGAAAGTGCAAGTGAGCTCCCATTCAAATTAGGCATGACGAGCGAACCACGGACTTAAGCCAGCAAGGATCTGCGAACTTGTTCGTTGCCCACATCGTATCGACACATAGGTGAGGCGAGGGTATGTATGTATATATATATATATATATATTCACAGATTTGCTCGGACAACGGCAACGGCTGCCATTCAGCAGTTGCGGCGTCGAAGCTGCCGCCGTCGCCTGCCGAAGATCGAAGATATCAAAAGAGAATTACTGAATGGAATATGTGAAGGAGGATAATGCAATTTTAGTCTAACTAACACCGAGATGATCGCAATAGTAATTGGAGTCAACACAGAGCTGCAGAGAGAGAGAGAGAGAGGAGAGTCACCCGAACAGTTGATCTCAAGGGGCGCAACACGGGAAGATGAGTGGACCCTGGGGGCGACAAAGCATTAAAGAGAAAGCTTGAATTGAATAGCGTATACACGCCGATCCTCCGCATTCAGACAACTTCCGGTGCCCTGCTAATGTCACGCTGCATGTAGCTGGCAAGGCAGCGACCGATCGCTCATCGCGCTCTTGTCCTGCCGTCGATGAAATTACGGAGTCGATGTCAAATTCGACCAGACTGAACGCAACGCTATACGCTAAGCCGATAGGCAACGAAACATGCGAAAATCAAGGAAACTGTGGACCGATCGACCTGGGGAAACACGTTCGAATTAGTTCCATACTGTCATTACAATTGAAATCGATAGACGCTAAATAAATTCACTTTTTTCTTCATTTTCAGCTGTACGTGATGGCGTGGAAAAGATGCGCACGACACAAGCGACGTTCCACCAACTGTGGTGATCGGTACAAACTGTTCGGCTTGCGACGTCCAGGATTGCAGTGATTGATTTCGCTATCGTGCAAAGTGAACACGAGAGAGAGGTTTGTCCCGTTAAGCGGCCACATTAACACGGCTACGCATCGCACTGGATGTTTACGTCAAATGGCAACAATGACCGTGGGTGAAGCCACAACGTGACGAAGCAATGAGTGAAGAATTATACACGAACAGACGATAGGGGATTGCTTTTTGTGTTGGGAATTTAATTTCAATTGTTACTGGTCACATATCCATAGATACGGATGGTTATTTTTCAGCATGGCTACGATCCGCCTTCCCGCCAGGTGTCATCAAAGCTAATACATGTGTAGTTGTGTAAATAGGCGTTGATATCGTACGACAACGCTGGGGGAACTGTGGCTGGCGAACGATTTTGACGATTTCGGTTTCAGCAGAACATCCCGGAAGAAATCTGCCGTCTGACTTTGGTATAAGCCTATTTTATAAGAGTAGCATATTTGGGGGTGTGAGCCATGTAGCAGTGTGCTCACTTGCTGAGTTGTGCTGACTTGAGATCGTATTGGCATTCCGTGTACAAGACTTGCGTGCCCACCAAGGTCATCGCCAATGCACAACAACTTATAGACCCAACGAGGTAGTTGGCAGCATATCGGAATCTTAACCCCCTTCAAGATCTCTCTCTTTCTAGGTCTGCTTCTGTATGATTTTGACTTTGTGATTAGCTCCGTAGGAGCTTAGCCGGTTTTTCCATTCGTTTCTCTAGTCGGTACAGTGGACGTCACGTAGAAGCGCGGAAGCCCCTCATCTTAAGCGGGCTTTCTCACAACCATAAACATGGCAACTTTTCCTCACTAGCTCCCTAATGTCAGATATGCTTCAGGATGCGCATATCTAAATGCATATATAATATATTATATATATATATATATATATATATGTATCTAGAGAAAGAGAAAATATACGACTTCTGCTGCTGCCGCTGTTTTAGCTGGCAGTGATCCACCGCGGGTGATCTGGTGTCGGGGTAGCCTCAAATATCTGGGTCATCTCCCCGGGCTGATTTGGAAGAAAAAAACGTAAAAATAAGCAACAACAAGAAACTAGAGAAAAGAAGACGACCCATCGCCGCCGCCGCACCACCGCTGCGATGATAAGCGGACGTTATAATCATTCTGATGGAAGTCGGGAAAGAGAGTGATGGTGATCTAATGGCGAACGCATCTGTTGAATATAGCGGATCCCTAGATACGCGGTACAACGAAGAACGGGTGACTAAAGCGTCAAAATCAACAACGTTGTTATAGACGATGCGGTTATTATAAATAACTATAACCATTTGTTGAATCAACGGACATGCAGGAGACAGCGAGGAAGAGGCGATACTATGTATATACATATATATATATAGATATATATATATAGCGGTTGGGTTATCCAGAAAAAAACTAGCATAGTCAATGCTCTCGTGACATCCACGCGCGTCGAACTTCGTCGAGAAACTTGTCGTCTATCGGCTGATATTTCGAGAAAGCAGCCTATCTGCAGCTCGTATTTCGCTTTTGCACTAGCCCGTCTTATTTTTCCTCTGATAGTCAACCATTTTACCACACATTATACTATCTTATTATTGCTGACAACGTGGCAGCTTGGGGTGCATACACATTTGCCGCGTATTGGCGGCAGGCCGCGTGTTTGCTGCTGCGACACCACTGACACTGCGCAGGATCGCGAGGAAAAGAGCGGGCGCCAATAGCCCGGCGTCGACAGATCGAATATTTTGTCGTGGCTTTGACCATCTGGCTTTGCCAACCACAGAATCGACCTGATCCAAATGGCTCACAGCCTATGTGGAGTGCATATGGTGCAGGCAATTTTCATTTCGTCATAAATATTTGACCATTATCGCATTACCGGGCCATGGCTACTGGAGCTGGCCATCCTTGGTGCTTGGAGAGAATTTCTTGACACAGGCGTACGCCATGTGGGACACGAAGTCCGCTTATAGGTTGACGAGAATTGACGCGGGGGCTGGACAAAGCACTGCTGCCTCTTTCGTGTAGGGGCCATCGATGGCGGCGAATTGTCTGCGTGAGGTATCTTGGTGGCCGGGTCAATTGTGGGATTAACGGGCGAGAGCCCAGGACATTTAGACGAAGTGTTTGTACAGGAGGTTGGTTGACTATAATACAAAAGAAAAAAGAAGCTATGCTTAAAACTCTGCTTAGAAACTATGTTTCCTTAGACAGGCTACGAGTTACATAGAGTTAGAGGAGGTTTGAGCTGATGCACAGGTTAACAGCGATTAGACGCCGGATAACTGCCAACTAGAATTCATAAGTGCAAGGTAGATCAGTCTAGCGTGCATTGCTGCGTCGCATTTTGAGTCCTGTCACCAAACAGCCAAGTGACTAAATCGTATATTGCAACGTTCCATGGGGTCACGGGATCCTGTTCGGTGATTGTCATACGTCGACTCCAGTTCCAAGGCAATGATTCAATATTCGGACTCAGCCAGCAGCGAGTCGTCAGCCGCATTGGACCTCACCAAGACGGCGGCCCAGAGACATCGAATTCCCATACGGGTGTACCCTAAGCCGTTGTTGCTGTTAGCGTTGATCGACAAACCGAGTGATCGATTAGCCTCCAGCGCTACCATCAACTGATCCGCTGGTAAACGACGTTTTTCTTAGCTGGACACTTACCTGGGCGCGGTACGGTGTATGCGTTAGCTAATCAAAAAGGCAATGCCACTTCTATAATCCACTATACTCATGACGGTTGGCATTACCCAGATCGGAATCACGGACCACTGAAGCACTGACGACGACGACAGCAACAACAACAAAGAAAGATACTAGAATGGCCAAGCATATTAGCAACCGCCAAAACAGCTCATTGTGGTGAGATTGTGCTCACGAAGAGGAAACTATGGCGTGGCTGTAGATAGATTGCGAGCCAAATTAGCGCGCTCAAATGCCCATATGGCGTACTGGCAGTTGGAGCCCTTCAATCTACGATTTCAGAGCGTAATAAATAATGCTTTATCATTATGCTTTGTAATGCTGCTTATGATTACCTTATCCGCCATTTGTAGGATTTAGCTAGACGTTCAGGGTAACGTGAGCACAGAGAACAATCAATTGTCCCAACTTCTATGAGCTATACAAGGGCTAGGTATCTCGATCGTGAAGAATTGGGGTCGGCGCTATCAACACAATTATGAATAAGATTCGACCGTATTGGCAATCACTGGTACCCAGATAGAGCGAGCCATCTAAGCTTGCCACTGTCCTATATTATGAGTGTATTACAGAACTAGATATTCTCTGTGACTCGAATTGGCCAACACGAAGTGTTTACCAAATATATGAAGTTGCGTGCAGCAAATATACACCACGCACAGTAAAAGTCAACAGATTTTGTTGCGAACGGCGGGACCTCGAAATGCAAAGGTGAATGTTTCTTAACGGATAAGATTTAACGACAGCCATTAGCATTGTGACGCATTACAGGAAAGTGTGAATGCATTTATTGAAACGCTTAACTATACAGCTTCGCCAGCTTTTCCTAATAAAAGGCTTCTGAGACCTTGACGTTTTGCTTGAAGGCGGTCAATATATTTGTTCTCAGTGAAAAAAACAGATGCCCACCGATATCCGGCTAGATATCAGCATGGACGTGTGCGTACCGGCCACATTGTCCCTCCGCATTACCATAGGCTCTACACGAGTTGCATCCGAAAGAAGATCCGCATCGAACCCGTGAAGAATCCGTCTAGCACCTGCCTTCAGTCCTTGAAGTGTCATACTTCAATACGAGCGCAAAATTCCTGCGGTTTTTTTTTGTATCTGTACAAACGGCCACCGTTATTTACGATGTCTTGTCCTCTCGACGAGAGTATCGCGCGGTAGACGAAGATAGATGAGAGCTCGCCGTGTAATCGCTGAGTGCTGTTTTCGCAACGAACTTTCCGCTGGTAAACAATTTGCATATGCATCTATCAGGGGCCGATGAGCGACTATGATATAACATTTATTTGGGTGCGTTTCATTTCCTGTTACTTATCCGTGTGGTGTTACTACGTGAACTATCGAGAGCGAAATCCCCAGCTCCCGGAGGCCACGGAAGGATTTGAACCTGTGACATGGTACACATCGCACTAGCGGTCTATTGCTTTCCCCAAGTTGTATGCTCTACCTATTGCGGCGTTGCCGCCTCAACCGTCATCACGGGGACCCAATTAAAAATGCGTTGCATAACGAACCGAGCCAGGCTGCACTTGAGTGTACCCACAGAGCTGGATCCGTTTGCACGTGGTATCTGGCATCGGGTTCTTTTATTCCTCGAAGTTCAACAGGTTACACAACGCAAGACGGAAGCTAAGCAAACCCTCTGTTGAGTACAGAAGAACCGACCAGGCTCGCTATCTCCCACCAGGTGGTTGACCCACCCAAATCGGTTCGAGTGTGAATACTTGTAGACGTTCATCTGCAGGAGCCTGCGTCTCGAACGGCCACAAAGCCAACGGAGTGCTAACCAACACAGCAAGTTCAGTTTCGTTACAGAAGTGATTCACTGCAATTACAAACAATCGTAGCCATCAGAAATGTATCCCAGAGCAGTAATTCAAACTCTTCAGTATTCCGAGGATATTTTTCGTTTCGAGAAGCACGCTATACTTCACTCCCCTGACGACTGTGCCATTTAGACAATTGCACACTTGGCGAAGTTGAGTTAAGTTTAAATGTCAAAGACGGGACAGTAACTATCGCGAGCTTGAATCGATCAAACCATATTTCACGAGCTCCATTAAACACTTCATAGGAAATTATCTGTGTCTATCTTCAACACTAGCATCTACTCATTCAAACTAGCAAAAACACAAATCTTCACTTAACCATATGTAACCTCAGTCGTTGCTACGTGTAGAGTAGTGGAGTATACGAACTTCACAGGCCACTTGAGACTCAGTCAACGGAAGCGCTCTGCACGTCTGTCCTAATCCGAGCCAGTCGATTACACAAAGACACTCTACCACAAACGGCCGCAGCAGTTTGCATCCCGTTTTGACAGTTTTCAATCGAGTTTTGTCACAGCCCGATTACCGTCCGCTGCGTGATTTCACGTCCCGACGCCTTCCCCGCCCATTCTTCCCCAAGTACCACTCCTCCCTCGAATCAGCCATACCATATATGCATGCAGTAAGCTTAAGCAGACCTTCCTGTCATGCACAGTCGGCCACAAACGGCATGTCGCTATGTAACTGTAGACGATGTATAGTACACGGCAACATCCGCCAACGTCAGGACAGCATAAATCTTAGAACTGACTTATTTATTACGGTCACATGTTTCCGTTGTCAGCTCGGTTTTGCCCTCGCTTCACTCGATTTTCCTCCACAGTGCGTCGCGCGAAACAAATGCCCCAGCTGCGAATACATAATACGATACATACCTAGCTAGAAACGCCACACGAATGTAAGTACGCCTTGTGTGACGCCACCGCGATCCTCTCGCATGGTGTCGAGTCAGCCTTTGTTTTCAAGGTGCTAACACCTTCCAACTTGTTCTTCCCCGTGCCCCTAAACTCCGCCTCGTATTCACTAACATGGCATAGCCCCGCACAGATACATTCAACGAACACAGGAGGCCAGTCTGGAGTGATGGCACAAAACGACTCCATGCGGCCGGCGGTGACAACTCTTTGAATAAGCGGTTGGTCGTCGTCGTCGTGGTGGTGGTGGAACTCGCCGCTGACTTTTCGTTAGCCTCTGCCATCATTCCCTTTGACGTTCACCTTGCTACAGCTGTTCAATCAACAGCAGGAGCAGTATATATATATATATATATACATGAAGTGATGGTCTAGTAAAAGTGGCGTAGCGTTGTTGTAGCTTCGTCGCTTGCACTGACCGCCCGACAAACGCGGCAGGGCATCATACCACCCGAGGATTGACCAGCGACAGACGCATCGGCTTCGCGTGTACCCCTCCGTCACACGATGAGTATCGTTAGGATCTATATAAGTGCTTTGTAAACGGCTCGGCGCATTCACGTAACTGGGGCTAACTTTCTTCGCTGTTCTATTCAGCGTAACCATGCGGCTTCTGCCGGTAATACCGTTATTGCTTCCACTGCTGATGCTGCATGGATTGGTGATGTCCGACGGCAAATGGACCATAACGGTCGCAGCCCGGTCCCTCGTTCGTCGTTGCGGTCGAACAGTCTCTACGGCGATCGTGTAACCGAGCCGGGAGTCACTGTTGTCACACCAGTTCATGTCGCGCTTACACCTGGTGAGCGTCTCTGTCTGCCTCGATCGCTTGCGTTAGTTAGCGGCCGGTCATTTACGGCCGTTGTATCCGGCGATGGCGTCGACGGAGGAAGAGCGACAACAGAACGGCGACAAGGGATATCTAGCTGCCTTGTATCGGAAACGTTCACTTCGTCTATTCATCCATCCATAGAAGTGTTTGTGTCCACCTGTATTGGTCATTGTGTTATCGCGGTCCGACACGACGCATCGTATGAATCTGAAATGTACGTGCTCACCGAATAGGCCACGCCACACTAAAGAGGCACCGGAGTTGATCGAAAGGCGGAGAGGAATATAACGGAATTCGGTTGGTAATCGCTTCGGTCAGGTTGTTTGTTATAACCGAAATCCACTGCTCAGGACAGGTTTCATTTATTGACTCGATAATATGGGAAAGACGTAGTGGCCCGCAAAGAAATTGTGATATAATCTGCGTTAGCTGCAATTGTACGCCAGATTGCTCTCGTAACAAATTTGTCTCGTGTAAATGCTGAACTAAATCCGCGCATTGCGCTTAGTATTCATAGAGCGGCCACTTGAGAACGACCATTTGAGGTTTGAGTTTGACGCTGTTAACTAGCCATTATTTCCTGCTGGTAACGCTGGTAACTAGCCATTATATGGTTCGCACGAATTGGGAGGGATTTAGAGATCTTCGATGACATGAGGTTGGATCGATGTGACTGGGAACCAAGATAAAGCGAGTATATTATGCACTAGCTATGGAAACGCAGCCATAATAGTAATTATCATCAGTATTTTACGTACAATTGGGTGTTACGAGATAGGGCCAAGCGCTGGACAAGTCACTTGCATATAGATATTGTACAAGCAATAGATGGATTCAAAGGGGAACTCTGGTGGGGTTGATTCAAAAGAAGAGCAGCACCCAATCAGTGTGCTGCTGCTGCGGCTGAAATATTTGGAGTCGGCAACCCAGCGAGTTGGGCCCCAACGGCTGCAATTGATATCGAATTTTCGTAGCCTACTTTAGGAATATGTCGACATTCACATTCAACATCCCTCATGGCGCGATAAACTGATATGTTCCATTTTTACTGGTGTTGATTACTAGATATATCTCGAGCTAGTCACCGTCAGCTAAGACGCCAAACCAGTCGGACGCCTTGATCCTATCAGCGCTGGAAACCGCCGCAGACCGGACTTGAGATGCGTTTCAATTTTCAATTTTCACAATTGAAAACGCACCTGAAAAAGTAAACGGCCACACTCCCAGCCAACATTTGGCGTCCACGGTGTAACCGCTTTTCATCAGGCGGACCCCTTGTAAATGCAAATGTCCAACGGTGGGGATCGAACCAGTGAATGCGCCATCAGGCGACCGATGGTTCGAGCCAAAACATACCTAGTCAAAACAAGACTCGACTCAAATGTCACCCACCTTACCTTTACGTGGCTGTCCGTGTTGAATAGAAGGCTTCCCGACGACTGCGATAGACGGCTGACAATTAAAAAGTTTCTTTTTCCGATAGTATCGTTAACACAATTTGCTATTGCACCTCCAACGAAAGAACACACTCCTGTACCGTCGACGTGTGGCAGGCCGTTAACCCGTTTCCTTTTGAGGTTTTTGCACGTTTTTCCAGTAAAGGCGACGACCTCAAAGACGTTGCACTCGGTTGTATCCGAACAATAGTGCGTGCGAGCTTTGCCGCTACGCTCTCTCGGGCTACAATACTAATCCTCGTTGAAGCCGAACGAGCCACACTCACAGCGTTCAACGACACAGCGGAGGATGGACCTTCTGCTTCGAGCGTGCGGGGCTTCAAAGGTCGCACCACCGATCCCGGTAATAGCAACTGTCACCTCGTAACAGCAAACAACTCGTTACGCGCACGAGATCACGTTGAAATCAGGGGCGTGCACCAAAAACGACTTAATCTCGTGGTAATGAACAAGCGACAGAGGACATCAGCAGCAGCAACAGCACATTCAAAAACAGCCCTCGCAGCTAGAATTCTTCGCTCACAAAAAGCAACAAAGTCACTCGCGAACCCATCTCGTCGCACTCGAACAGGCCGCCGATAGTAGACACCACATGGATCGACTGTGGATAAGTTCGTATGGTAACGAATAAGTTGGGCAATACAAAAATCGATCTGCTGCCACTGGCACAATTCGTGCAGCTCCCGTGTTGCAGTTCAGCCCCGTACCACAACAACCGGTGCTGTAACTAGCACTAAGACCAGTGCAGTGTAATGCGGCTACTGTTTTCGCCAGCTTTCGCCGCCGTCAGTTCTGAACATCGTGTTATCTATCTGCACAGGTAGCTGAAGCAGCAGCAGCAGCAGCAGGACCAGCACAAGTTGAAGCATGCGGCTTGAAGCTATCCCGCGCGTTGGCCCGCCGGAGCGCCAGTTGGTGGGAGAGGGCTGCCGGAGAGGGCTCCATCGTCGCCGTCGGAACAGAGCCAAGAGTAATTGATCGTGGTGCAGCAGACATCAGACCGTCGGACGGACGGACGGATCACAGTGGCACGAACGGACATCGGGGATTGATGCCGACTAAAAGCAGCCAACTAAAACAAATGCAAACAGGTAGAACAAGAGAGTATCGGCTTTCTCTGAAGGCTGCGGGCGGGGGAGGTTGATCGAATGCCCTTCGACGAAGGTAGCGGCGTGTGTAGGCGAGAGACGAAGTACAGCGGAATATTTGAACAGTGAAATTCCATATTTTCGGTTACCTCTTCAAGACATAATTGTACCTCGAAGTTCGTTGAGCATCGAACGCCGTGGTACGGAAAGGAGGGCTTGTCCCTGCGACTCTTTAGCAGATACTAATTTCTAATTATCTATCTGCCAGATGTCGATAATCAAAGCTGTGGTTAGCACAGTTCGATAATGTTCATTTTGGCAGCTAGTTAAATTTCCCTTGTAGTATTTGAATTGAAGAAATAGTGGTGACGTGCCACTTGTTAGAATCCTCCAGCCGTTGGCTGTTGAGTAGCAAAATCGATACTCTCTTCTTTTGTGGCATTCACTCAATAAGAAATTGAATGAATTATATAGGAAAACAAATAATAAGCTGAATCTAGTTATGAAGGCGAATAAGGAAGATTCGCTCAGGTGAATCTCTTGAATAATACGCATGATGTCCAGTCATTTATTATTTGCACTTCGCACAACAACAAGGTACCTTTAGAGACCTATGTATGCCTTACACTGAACGAAAACAATTATAGAATATACGGGGATGCCCAACTCGTACCATGTTTATTTGGACGTTACACGAATAACTATCACCATAGTTACATTATTTCTGACTATGTATATTCACATATTCAACTAAAATAACAAGAACACACGGTTCATTCATGTTGATATAGGCACTATGCTAGTAACTATATTGTATTTATTTAATTTGTCATTATTATGCAGCGTTAGGTTAATAAATTCACAGCAGCAAACTGTCTGATGTAATTTCCTTTACTTCTTCATCTTCGCCCTTTGTAAACTGCATCATTCTTCGAGGTTTCGGAGGAGGTGTGCCTGGAACAGCGGCTGCTGGAGAAGCCGCAGCGGTAGCTAGTCGTCCTGATCCAAAGTTGATCGTCACAGTATGGCTGCTGTCGCGGCGCTCTGCAATAGAGATTTTTCATGCCGAAACGAGATATGAATCTTCACTGCCAACCAGTCTCGACCCCCCTATGTAACTAGAATACTAAGCTGAACAGCCTAACGTGACCCGTTGTTATCGCTTGCCAAGCTGTTTTATTTCTTTCCAATGTCTTTTCCAAGAACAATCAACGAGCCGATGTTTGTGGCCGGCACGCACAAACATTAATCGCATAGCAAACCTTTCATATAATTATCTATCCAAATGATGGATGCAGTGCTTCTCTCACCGTTTCCTCCCTTATCGATGTTGACGTCACCAGTAGCCTCCGGCTGGATGATTGGTGCATCCTTGTTGCAGTGACTGTTTTCACTGTCAGGTGGACTAACGCCAACCTAGCTGAGCATGGGGTAAATATTTAGTCACCTAAACGAATAGTGAGTCATGAAGTCTACTAAACTGCATCGAACAGATCACGGCTATTACTGTTAGGAGTGGGACAAATCAAATGCATGGAGCTCAGCTATACATACAGCGAATTTACTAAGGGACATAAAGTAATAAGTATTATAAAGCAATTGTAATCCTACTTAGGCTTTTAATCATCTTTGTCTCATTCCTCTTATTGAATGCTGTATGCCGGCGAATCTATTTGTATGCTATGATATGGGCTTCCATAAATTTCAAGGTGTTCGCCACATACTAGAAGAGTTATCAAGGGGACTCTAGCGTGGCAGATACTAAAATGGAAGTTTACCTTTGGGAAGCCTTCGGTGTCATCAGAGGATTTCGTCTCCTTTGGGTTTTTCTCTTCCTTATCGGCCTCATCGTTCGGTTCCGGCTGCCCCCCTCGTAGATCCATAACGGGTTCCTTATGGGCCTTTATTTCAACGTCCTTGCTCGTGTCTGCACTTGAGGAGGAGGCAGTGTTCTCTATAGGGCTTGTTTCCTTCTCCACAACGGACGACTTCTCGGGAGACGCTGAAGTAGCGCTGTCTTTTATGTGTTCAGGAAGTTCCAGTGTGACCTCCGGAACAATGGTTGGCAGGGCCTCTGTGGTGGGACCTCTTGAGTCCGGCTCGTCGGCGGTCTCTTCGTCTTCCTCGACTGCGCCAAGTGCGGCTATGGGAACTCGATGTATCACTTCGCTGGTTTCGTGAACAATACGCCTTTGTCCCTCACCATTCTCGCCCACAATCTGGCATACCTTCTATTGAAAATAACGACGCAAGTTAGTTCACGCGATTGATGGAACCTCAATTTGGAAGCATTTTCAGTTGACTAGACAACGACGCCTAAAATGAAGAAATGATCCATTTAGTGTTCCCCACGCACACTCGAAATGTGTTTCGAGAAACAGGTGTCTTCTAGCGTGTACCTTGCCGTATTCAAGACCGATCGCGATTAGACTTCTCCTGGCAGTATAGTCTGGTAACCTTCCCTCTATCTTCCCTCTCTGTCCTCCTTCAACTGCGAGCATACAGAACATCTTAAGCATAAGCATTCTAGGAGGCATATGATGCTGACAAGGGGTACTTGAAAGCCTCCTTGGCCCGAGCGTCCGCCTTCTCGTTCAGCTCTTGATCCCTGCATCTGGGGCTCTGATTCCCAGCCGAGATATACCAGATACACCCATTATCTTAGCGGCGACCGTATCTACGTGACTTTCTAAAACGGACAAATTATAATTGATTACTTGTATTTAGGCCAGACTCGCACTAAAGAGGCGGTTCCACGATTACACTTCGTGTTTAAAATCGTACAAAAAAAAACCCTACCTCATTCAGGCTTACGCCATCCTTTGTAGCAGAGAGGTTAAGAACCTGTCTGAAACTGTGAAGACCTTGTCGCATTTGGCCAGCTACCAGCTGAGTTTCAGTTGGCAGAGACATGCGACCGTTCAGTTCATCAGTGATTGGCCGTTGAGGTAGACTGCTTCTCCGCTTCATAAGCTGGTCCTTAAGCTTTGTCAGGTCAGGCAGATCCAACTCGAGGGTGCAGCTATCTGAACACGAATGCACAACATTTGTTTTCACTAAGACAGCTATTTATTATAAATTAGAAAAAAAACACGATAATTAACCTTAATTATCGTGTTTTTTTTCTAATTTATACCAGTTGATCAACGCAGACATTTGACTTGAAACAATTTGAACGAGTGTGGCTTTTTTTTTCTAATCTCCCTCTCATGCTTGTGTCAATTGCTCAAATAAATGAACGTATACGTACTCGCTCTCGGTCGAGTCATCACGACTAGCGATTGCGATCGCTGCTTTTTAGCGTCCTTTAAAGGCTCGTCACGTTCAGGCACGTAGTCGGCCCTTTCCATGTCCTGGAAATAGGTCATATCGAATAATATAGAAACTGATTGGACCCAATTGAGCATTCGGCCGCCAACAACGATAATCATAGATGCTTGTTCTTAAGTAGAAGCATTGGGGACAGTTCAGTAGAACGATCAAATGTTTGCGCGATTCTACGCGTCGATGTTTATGCTAATGGCCGAAGTACCTCGTACGGATCATTATCCTTCCAAACGAGCGGTTCATCTTTATCGGCAGCCTCCTCGATTGGTGCGGCGTTTGAGGGCCTTGGAGTGCCTCGAAGCCCCCCTACGGTCAGCTCGTGTTTAGCCTTCATGATTTCCTGTCCGATAAACGATTATATGAGATCAAAAGAACGCATGCAATTAACACGTTGCTAGGGATCCTTGCAGATAGATATACGACTAAGTATGGTGGTCAAGCCTATTAATGTCCCTATTTAAATACGATACAGGCTACTGTGAGGAGTGTGGCAAAAAAGGCGCATGCTTACGTCGGAAATTGTTATCGTCTTGAGTCCCGAAGGACTGGGTTTAGACTCAGTGTCCTCCAGGGTAATATCATGTAGGGCGCCTAAGCTCATCAAAGTCGCCTGGTGGGCCTTACGCTCGTCTTCAAGGTTGCTGAATATCTCCTTAATTGTTGCTTGCACCGTCTCCAGTAGAAGGACCGCGCGAGGGCAGAAGAGATAGAGAACCCCGCAACCGGTCGAGCTATTCCTGTGGTTATGCCAATAACAGAATTGAGTCACTAACATCACTCGAATCGCGACCACTATACATCACCAATTTAGATCAACTGAAAGCCATAAAGAAGTTGTGAGACTTTCTACTGAGTACGGCAACTCGCACCATTAAGACATTCACAAATTATCGGACATTAGCTAGCATGGCATTTCCGTTTTACGTACTCGCCTAGATGCACGCTGAGCAGTCGACCGGTATCGACTTGAGAGCACTTGAACGCATCCAGCTTTCGTATCGTATGTAGATACCATTCCTGAATGATGTTTTTGCCGTTGTGATCGAACAGCATCAGCTTGTTCTCTCGTATGGCCAGATGGCCATAGCGGCCGAATAGTTCACATGACAGGGAGTAATGGTTGTCAATTACAGAGGCCTCAAACAATCGGCCCGCGCCTGAAATGTGATGAAGGAAAAATGTGCTAAAAGTCCATTATTAACTTAGCGACAATGGCATCACATATGGTCTCGATCACAATGAGGTGTTTGCGGATCCAATGCATCATTCGTTATCATGGAACAATTGAGGAATGGAAAGCTTCGCATCGAATGCACAGAAGTAGGAGGACCAGTTTCTATAATAGTATTCATCCTAAGGTACAAGAGACTCTTAACAGTAATTATAACATTTAGAACACTGCACGTCAGGGCCCATGCAGATGGTTAGATTTACAGCTCTATCCAGTTCTAGTGCATATAAATATTTGCGTCGAACCTGGTTACCATAGGTATAAGGTATTCCCGATCATTCCTTCCAATCAGAACTTACTAATCTCCAGCTCAACCGTTTTGTCGGTCGGCCATAAAGTCTCTCTGATGAGCTTGATCCATTCCTGACTTTCGCTCTCCGAGCTCCCGCTGATGTACAGCAAATCCTTGCCCTTGAATTTGATACCGAACGGATGATTCTTGCTCTTCGACGTACACCGGTATACCAATGCATCTGTAATATATATATATATATATAAAATAAAAACAACATGCAGAATATACATTACTAATTATCATTCTTTGGCGAAGTTTCCCCTTGCGTAATGACTATGGCTGCTGTAACATTGATTGCATAGCTTGACTTCCTTAGAGTTGAGTTGCCTGTCATTGACATTGCGTCCACCATTCACGTTGCATCGTCGATGCAACCTGTTTAGGTGCTCGAATAACCCCAAAGGCTCGGTGAAATTATTCGATCGTCGAGCTGAAATACGTCAAAATTCAGAACGTCTCATCTTGAACGATGCTCGAACGGTTGTCGAGAGCAATGCTTATCTAGATTATTGCTTAAGCCCAGAATAAAAGGGTGACGTTATATTTGGAATAACCTGTCACCAATTACGGTGAGTGGATATGTGTCATGATCCTTGCAGGTGTTCACTACAGCTCGCGCTGAGCAATTAGATAACACATTATGACGCACTCTCTTTAAATCCTCGAATTGAATAGTTTGTTCTTTTTGCCGGCTAAGCCAAGTTAAGGCTTCTCGAAAGAAATGCGCAACGTAATCAATACGAACAATGAGCCTCATTCCATTGCGGTAAGCAAGCCACCCTATTGTCGAATATATTTTGCCATAGCCAACACAACGCATATGATTACGTTACAAGTATACGTAACTGATTTAGAAGGCCTACTCTGTTACCTAGCTAGATTAGCAGGACATTTGAATTAGATAATTCGTAGATCATGCAAGCCCTCTATTCGTAAAAGATGTATGAACAGCATAAGATAAATGAGTACGTGGACCTCTGAACTCTTGTCAGGCGACCAAACGATTCGATTTGTTCCGAGCCATCCAAAGTACGTGCATACGTTCATACCCTAGTGTGATGGTATTAAAGCCGGCTAGATAACTTGTAAGGACAATTGGCGTGAACAATCACTTGTGTTGTAGATAGTTTAACGAAGAAGTAATAAGTTCTTCCTATATATATATATATATATATATATATACATGTGTGTAAGCAGTACCACAACAACTGATATAGGATGTAGCGTCGACTATATGCTACATAGCTATAGACTCATCCATAGGTTTCAAGGGTATGGAATTCAGTTCCGAATTTTTGGGCAAAAAATCCCTACTCGGAATCCCGCCACCCGAAATAGTAAACCTACACAGGCTTGTGAGGTAATGCTTTTATTCGTTAATTAATGGAACTGTACTTCTGCAAGGCTCAAGTTCCCTATTTGTCACCAGGTCGCAGGATTCCAACCATCGCGCTAATGAAGAGGTTTATTTTTACAGGTCCGGGGCAGGTTTATCGCCAAAGGTCCGGGTCACATCGGCCCTCGCCGTTAATCGGTCTACCTATCAAGCTTGCGCGTGACTCTTACATTTGTATATGGAAAACATAAGACTTTGATATGTCAGATAGAGAAGATGATTGCAGTTATCGAAAGCGTTGGCCTTACATGCAGCAAGAATAGTTGTCCTTTACGAGTAACTCACGTTTTGCATCGATGGTCCACATCTTAATAGGTCTACCCGAGCTCTTGCTTTTGCGGACCTCTATCCATGCTTCAGCGAAGGTTTCTGTGTTCGTCTTTACTGAATCTTGCTTCACGAGTAGGAGATCAACCCAACGTCGAGCCCAACCAGACCATGTTTGGCTGGAACGGTCGGCTTGAATCAGCTTCACCTGAACATAACCGCCGGCCTTTTTGGTCACATCCGCCATAGTCGTTAATCAGATGCTGCTGCTGCTGCTGCCGGTCTATCCTTATCAGTTCGTACTTTCCGAGGGCAAAAAACAGACCGATTCTGCTTACTACGCCTGTACGGGATGATGCAGCATGGTCGAGTAATAACGCGTGCGCGAGAATCGCGAGTGCCTTAGAAATATCCTTTAGTAGTTACGTTCGCAAATGTAGTCTTCAACGAAATCGAAGATCATGATCAAATCGTCATTTAAGGCACCAAAGGCAGGTCCGTATCTCACTCACACACGGGCATCTAGGGTCCCCATTGAGCCACGCTGTATGTTGGGTCGTTTGTTCACCCGTGGTAACGATTGCCACAAGCAACTGGGACAGCAGGTGAGGGGAGTATCAATCAGCAGACTGACTGTGAATGCTTTAACCGTAGACAAGAAAGACGCTAGCAAGAAGGCCAGCCAGTCAGCCCTCTACGCTCTTTCGGCGATAACCGTGTCGCATCTATAGCCTAAAGAGGGATAACAAGGAGCAGTTGCAAAGGCTATGACGATGGTGCATTAGGTTACGCCCCTGATCAGCCAAAGCCCTCGGATTATGGCCGGAGGATAGCAAAGATGATCTGTCGTCACTTGAGTTGCAGGTAAGCACACACACACACACTTGTGATACAGCGATTTGCTCATCAACACGTTCCATCCCTTTGGAGACTCTTGAAATTAATCCCGCTGCCCGAGTTAATGGGTTAACGAATGGTCAACTGTTGTGGAGGTGGTCCAAACGCTCAGACACACACACACACACTGAGAAGTTAGATATTGTCAAGAGAAATTCTTACCTAGCCAAGCCGCAGGGAAAGCAGTTCGAAGCAGCTATGAAATAGTCATATTGTACTCGGGAAATAGGTTGTCCTCGAGCATATTGAACGATAGGAATTATTAGGTTGATTCGCGCAATGCTACCCGGCCTTATTTTAATAACAATGTTATTCATTCATATTAATGAATTATTTTTTTGTGTCGTACAAGTTGGCCTTTGGTCAGCAGCCCTAACACGCCCTTCATTTGACCTCCGCGCTAGAGATCATATAGCACTCGAACTCCTTCTAATTCTGGTGGTTGGTGTACCCCAGTCGCCTCTTCAATTAGTCAAAAGCGAAATGTCTATCAGGCTTATACCAGGAGAATTCCCGAGTTGAGCCCACAACTTAATCCCCTTCCTTGGTCAGACGCTACTCAACAACAGAAGCTTCGTGAAGAACTCGCACAAGTGTACACTTTTTCACCGCAAGCTACGTATCCAGATCCTCTGGCAAATAGTTTTCGAACACCTCTCCGGTAATAGAGGTTTTCTTCGGTAGAAGCCGATCGAATATCGATTCCGTTAAATTTCATGACCATAATCAGCATTCTTTTGCCGCCGTGGATCAGTTTACACAACTCCGGCTTCGCTGTTTCACATTAGGCACAAACATTGGCAACGCTGGTTCCTCTCACGCTGCGTATACTATTTGACCTATGTCTCATCAATCGCAAGGGTACGTTTCAGGTTCGCGTTCTAGAATGGTGCTTTCTTCTCCCCGCTGCCATGGACCCAGAGTTTCAATTCGCCCGCTGCTTCTGGCCGTTCTTGAGCATCGGTCCGACCACCTCGAGTTACTCTTTGGCAGTTTATCTCTTCTACCTTAAATTTCGCACACCATTTCCGTGCCGTTCCCGTGGACATTCGATGAAACATTGTTACGCTTCAAAGGAAATTGACGTTAGAACTATTCTCTCAAAATTCGCTGGTTGAAATTACTGTGGGCAGCTTCTTGAAAAGCCGCCCATTTTGCCCAAATCAGCCTAATATTGTGAAATTGAATTTGAAAACACTTTCTCGTCCGCTTGAATCCATCCGTCTCTCGGATCCCATTAGATCTAGCCCTGTACTATAAGTCGGGCTAACGTACAAGGCAAACATTGCTTTAGTTGAGTATATTATTGAGGTCACTCACTGAGAGCGAGCACCACTTTCCTATAGTGATACTCTCTGCACCTGTCGTTGAATATTTGGCAGAATCATTTCTAAACATTAATGCAGAGTTCGGCAAGAAGCGAAAGAGCGTATTGATGAACTACGATTTTTGGTGCGCCGCAATGAACTTTTTGCCGAGTATTCGTGAGAGTCGTCATTTACCTACCGATGAATTCTACATAACATGCTGACACTTCACTGAGACCACTCAATTGACCCCGGTAGCACCTGGCGTAAACTTTTGATACATGATTAAAAATTACTTCGTTTAAGGGAATTGTTGTTGTGAAATTGTCTGTCTTCCGTACGATGATCTTCTAGATCGATACTACTCTAATACTCTTATAATGCGTAAATATAATAAGCTATCTCGCTACTAAATACATATTCCTCGGAAGTACTCGTGAGGTATGAAACTCTTTGACCGACCCCCGCTGAGCAAGGATGCCCTCAATCTGCGAATGAAATTCTCGACTCGATTGAAGGCTTTTAACGCATTGAAAAATAGGGGTGGTACGGGCACTTTCTGGCCACGTAGAATGTCACCCTTCCAAGCGCTAGCGTGCTACACGTCTAGCTTCAAACAGCAAATACAGCGATGATTTCGCAGGGCGCACACTATGGCCGCGCAGTGTGAAATGTAGGGGTAGGCAAGGGTATTAAAAACCGGCCGGAACTTATCAACTCGGGAACTATTCCGAATATATTTTATGATTGAAGACCTCCACAAATGAATACAATACAAAGTTTTGGTTTATTAATGGAACTGCAGTTTTTTTTACAACGCTTCAGTTCTCGATGTGTCACAAGGTCGCGGGACTCGAAATCTGCGTCCTCCGGCTTTCTACAGCCACATTGAAACTTAAGAGACTCAAACGATAAAAGTGCCAACAACAGAAAGACCGCAGAACACTAGTAGATCCAGCGAGTTGCCCTTAAACGTTCAGCCATACGGTAGGAAATGTTGGTTGGATTCGTTCCATTTTCCACGGGTCGCCTTAGACCCCATAAACGCATCATAAGACAATACAATTAGCTGTAAGATCTATTTTACTAAAGCATTTCTCCGAAGTTGACCATTTCAATAATTCAACACAGTGTTGTAAACGGGTATCAGCTGCAAGGGATTCTTCAGTGTTTTGTCTCGCTTTTACTCGCAGTACACCGATCAGTCAACATAGCTTATGCCAACGCCGCTTATTCAGCGGTTAGCCTCTCGTCTCGGCAAGATTCGTGGGAGAGATCGGCAAATCGTTGCGGAGAAGATGCATCGTCGACGAGCTGTGCCTATATCTTGTTTGATTTATCATCGTCCTTCTTACCTCAACTAGTTTCAAGAGCGTGCTTATGCAATCACTAGTGTAATTTATACCAGAAGGACCAGCGCATATTGCCCACCTAAAGGCAATATCAACACAGCGCGTCAAACAAAGAAAAAAAATAACGCTAATATTCTTTAGTAACATCATGTCGGCAAATCCAAAACAAGAAATCAATATCATTCTAAACCCTCGGGAGAGTCAAGCTGCGATGGAACTTATGGTGTATATTGTTCTTTTCCCTAGCTGACAGGCCTCAGCTCTTAACCTTTTAGATTATTATGAGGACCTGTCGGGGCCACCGTTGCTTAATTCTCTTCCTTACTCTTCTCTCTCTCATCTTCAGATAAAGAAAGATGATAAAGAACTCCCAAAGATTTTCCGCGTCTTCATGGTGCATATGAACCTAACACTGCCTTCGTGGGAAGCGCGGGCCTGGTAACGAAAACTGCTATACGGTGAGTAGTTACATCGGAACGAATTCATAATTCATAGGATCAAGAAATGTTAGACTGCTGAAGAAATCATCCATGCATACTAATGGGTGATCCTATTGATCCCCAATGTTTCACGAGCGGTCGGCAGCATGTCGAAGATCACCCTGCGAGCCCTGCCTTCCTGGCATTAATACCTTCCGCAATAGCCTTGTTCTTCTGGTATTAGTGCGTAGGGACACATTTTGTATATACAATATTGTGAGTAAGGAGTTTGTGTATTTTTGTGCCGGGACTACGATGCGCATACCGAGTTCGTATAATGTATTGTTTAGGGCAACAATAGTGCTAAAAGGCAGCTCCACGTTAAACATTCAGTTAGAGACGGGGCGCGCTCGACATCGACCCGTGGCCGGGCATCTAACCGTCAAGTCAACAACTCATGTTGAATTTTCGGCTATGGTGATAATCCGGCGCGTTCACTGTCGCCGCCATGTGTTTAACAAATCGATACTTACATTTTACGTCACAATACAACCTCATCAGATCCGAGGCATACGTTTGTTTGCCTTTGAGGTAGGGAACATTGCAGGGAGGGTTTTTGTTATTCATTCTATATGGCCCCGTGATAGGAAACAGCACAGCTCGCCAGGCTGGTTCCAATGGACCTTTTTTCTTTCATATTACATTCCTGCTTAGGGATGGCTGCAGTTACGATTATTCACGGTCAAATCGCCCTCCGAAACAGGTAGGTGCAGTAGCAACATTAGCAACCACAGGAGCGACCTCGTACGTCGCTGGTACAATGCTTACATCTTACCTCGTTTGCAGGAACGAGGGGTCCTTCGTTGCCGCACAGGTATACTCGAACACAGGTATGCAACACAGGTATGCTCGATGAATGTATGATTGCTCGATGAATGTATGATTACTACGGCTAAATTGGGCTACAAGTCACAGGCAGTTTTTCTTATTGTGCTATTTACTGTAGTATATTACAATTCCTGCTGCACTCGTCCGTTCAATGCATTGTCCGTTCATTCACCCGTAGTAACCGAAAACTGCCTTGCACTCATTCTGGAATGGGAAATCCTGCAGGACTTCAGGCTTATCCTTCCCGTTGACGAAATGCAGAACCCCACCGCCCGTCGATAGGTCTGGAAATTGAACGCCTCGGAACAAAGGCGCACTATTATCATGACTACCTGCAGCGAACTTTGTGACAGTCCTGATGCCATCAAGGAACCACGGGAGATCCGCCGGATCGACTTGAGTGTTGGGGTCGGCCAAAAGTGCACCAGACAATGTGAGGAACGTACTGAGATGGTAGGCCCCAAACATTTGCGGATTGATGAACAGATACGTGCCAGCTAGCACGCGTCCCCAATGGTACCCATAGACTCGCTTATGAACGGTGGCATAAGTCTTAATGAACGAGTTCATTGGACAGGCGAAGGAGCCATCGGTCATGAATCGCCCAATACCCGCGTAGACTTCCATCCCTCCCGGCTTTAGGCTGAAAGTGTCGAGTACAGTCTTCTTCACGGATTCGACACTCATATCCAGATGATACACATAAGCTCGAGAGATGTTTGCGAGATAGGAAACGAGTCGCTCCTCGGTGTCCAAGACCTGAGGCGGATGGGCTACTGGATCGAAGTAATAAAAGGCAAACAAACTGCCTTCGTTAGCAGAATAGCCTGTGAGCATTCTCACCTGGGTGAACTGCTTTACGTGCGTCGACAGAGGGTCTTTCATGTATGTTGGAATGTAGGCGCCGTCGGCGGTCGGGAAATAAGTCAGAATTGGACTGAAGCCCTCGGGGTCTAGCGACAGCTCGACCAGCTTATCCGCTTCAACCTTACGGAGGCAAGCCACTAGATCTTCGCCCTCGCTGGTACATCCTGCCTTCTCACCAAGCTTCTTCACGCGCTCATAAGTTTCCTTAGAGGTGCCATACAAAGCTGGAACATCTATACCGGCATCCATAATTACGGATTGGAATAGATTGCAATGTACGTTGAGGGGAGACACGATATGAGCACTAATGGACATAGATCCCGCGCTGACCCCCATAAGAGTGACCTGTTGCGGGTCGCCACCGAACGATTCAATATTGTCCCGAACCCATTCGAACACCAATCGTTGATCCCAGAGTCCAAGATTTCCAGGAGCGAATCCTTCCATGTCGGCGAATCCAAGAAAGCCGAGTCTGTAGTTCATAGACACGGTGACGACGTCCCCGAGAGCTGCCATCGGGCCCGCATTGTACATCAGATCGCCACTAGACCCGACTGAGAAACCGCCTCCATGAATAACGATAATTACCTGATCACAGAACAGAAAAAGCGGGATTTACGCTGAGTCCTTAAACCAGGACGGTGGCGGGTCCTGGCGAACTAGCTGACAAATGATAGTACTTCAGCTACTACTTACGGCTTTCTTTGACGTCGCCGAAGTCCCCTTCTTGCGATACACGTTGAGATTGAGACAATCCTCGTCGATACTCGCATTGCCCAAGCCGGACGGTAGAATAAAAGGCTGCGGGCACCGATGTCCATAAGCGGTGGCTTTCACATCTCCTAAATGGCCAGAGGCTACCGGTTTCGCAAAACGGAGGTCGTTGATAGGCGCCAACGCATACCTGATACCCAAGTAGGCCTCGTACTCCACTTGTTGAACTGACAGGTACTTTCCGTGGAAGGTACCCAAGGTGTCAGAGACCACCACAGGTCCCTCACCGAGTACGGTTGTACAGGCGACAGCCAAAAACGCGACTACGCTGAATGGGCTAGTATACTTCATCACGGCAGCCGTGTCGCGAGTATTTGAAGCAGCAGATGTGCTGTAAACAAGAGTGTAAGCGATGTGGGCATTTGTTTAACCTTATCATTGGAGACTAGTCGGTCTGAGCAACCACTGTAAGAGCTCACCCACGATCAGGTTACGACATAGGGGAAAAACTATGGTTCAATCACAGGCCAACAAGGACGAGTTGACACGAGTGTTGCGGTGATGGGCCTCAGCGAACTCCAGTTGAAACAAATGGTAAGTACCTTTCCCCAATGGTACGTACAAACAGGCATACTCAATTGCTACCTTATAGATGTTAATTAACGTCGAAGAAAAAAACTCACGTAGTTTACAGTTAAACCACAGCGGGTTTAATGATCACTTGCGCCTTCGTAACAGCAAACTCCATCCACGCTCCACCGAAATAATCGTTATTGGTCAGGAGTGCTTGACTACAGTTGAGCACTGGAATATAGCGCATTCAAATTTGGTTTATCTGTCTCTCCATACGGTATCTCGTATGGAGATGTAACCTAACTAAATCACAGGCCCGTCGATATATATATACAGATTGCGAATTCGTTTTTCGAAAGAATTTAGGTTCCAATAGTTAGCGTTACTCAGCTAATTGGGATCATTTCCCTTACTTCTGCAGCGCCTTACCCTCGGTATGCAAAGAAGCCAATGTAATCATCTCCCTAAAGGCCATGACGACCTCTAGGGAGGCGATGGTAGTGCTCTGCCCCCCCACTGCATCTTTAAATTTTGTATAATTTCTTTATTTTTTTTCTTGTATATTTCACAATAGCAATTAATATCCAACATAGAATATAATAATATCTGTAATAATAATATTGTTCGTAAGGCTATACTAAAGTGATTTGAAGGACAATCAAGTACAGATTAAGAAATTATCATCACTAAAGCAAACCAAGCGAATCATCCATATTGTGATGTGACGTTATCAAGATACAACAACGAGGTAGATGCGAACGCAATTTGACTCCCTCGCGTGGCTCAGAGTTTGCAAGCTGCAGCAAAAGTGAGAATTGAAAACAAACAAATCACACTCGTCTTGTTGTGCGCGCGTGGCTAAAAGTACGGAGCGCACTCTCGTACGGACCCCGACTAGAACAACGAGGAGTACATTGCGAGATTGAGTGATATCCCGTTGAGTAGCTTCCCTTACGACAGAAGTTGACGATCTCACTGTAACAGAGATGTTGAGCCTCCGAGACGGCCGAGTTTCTCCTCTGCTGCTGCATGGTATACCTGAGCAGGATGGCGAGGACTGAGCCATCAGCGTGACGATCGTCAATGAACTTCTACTCCATCCCAGCCTTAACTAAGTTCCAAGCTCGGTGAACTCGGGATTTCTTCTTCGTCTATTGACTAGGGTCACTCAAAGCAGCAACACAAATTCAACGGAAGCTGGCGTTTGTCCAGAGACCAATCCGGGCTAGGGCAATCGTTTTCTGAACGACCCTATCAAACACGCTATAACTAAATTTAATTCGAACGACTCGGGGAATAGAACGCCTATTTTGTACACACCCTTCCTGGTCAAAACATTTGAGCAATCGTGCAAGAAACATGGGGGTGCCTGATCGTGCAGGGAAGGCCGTACGTGATTGTCTCGGCTGGTGAGTAGTCCTGTGGCTGAGACAAGCTGCCTGACCTTCTCTGTACGACCAGGCACCTAGATCTGCCTAGATGACATACTGCTTCACTGATCACGAGAATATATATTAGTCGCAATTGGCATTTGGGAAGCCGAGCATCGTTGGAACACACCACAATTCACTGTATTGATACAGTTACACAACAATTGAACATGCATGAAAACTCGTGTTTTACCATGCTTTGTCCGCCATAGGTATTCTCTCAAGCGAGAACAACTAGTGAGTTGAGGGGCAGTGTGGGTTCACCATATCATGCAACACACATTACGTATGTGCTGAACAACAACCATGCCCTGACTCACGATTTACAATATTCAAGTAATCCTCGCTAATATATCAGACTGGCTGAACCACAAAAAACCCAGACTTAGCTGTGCTATGTATTGACAGGTATAACGTATAAATAACAGTGATCATGAAAATAGTGATTCAATAATTTGAATTACCTTCGCACACAACGAGGCGTATAGCCTGTGCGGGCCCAGCTAACTGTGCTTCTTTCAAATACATACATAAACAATTCGTTTCATCAATCTCCACCTTGAAGCGTCTCGACCAACAGAGGTGACGTTCATTTTGCCCCATCGTCTTCAAACATTGCATGTCTATATTCAGGAGTTCACTATGGAGCTGGCGTTAACTCTAAATTGGACTTCCGACGCCGATGTCTGTGCGCTGGATCAGCAGTTGTTGAAGCTGAACTACATTTCGCCGCCTCGATCCGATAAGAATTCCTATAGCATCGTTTCTACGGAAAAGGTACGGCACCTGGGATATGTATTTTAAGGCTGGCGCAAGGTGTCAAAAACGCTCACCTGCTAGTTGTTCTAGCCTTTTGAAGTGCGCATTTCACAACTAAGTTACCCTGGACACAAATTGCAACATGGATAAGCATCCATCATTTGTACCTTGCATACTATAGCGATCTACTAACCGTCTACGTGTATAACTCGTATGTAGACAATTAAACTGTGAACACATGGACACGCATGAAACGCGTAGTAAAGAAATAAAACAAAAGCTGTTCGTGTGTGTTTATAAGTCACGCTGAGTGATGTGACATAGCGCTCCTCACATCATTTGCTCAGGAAAAGCTATCAATCTGTATTAAGCTACTTTCGATGATAGCGTCCGATGCGCTCAGCCAAATAGATCCGAAGATCGCACAATTCATGATGTTTCTAATTGAGTTAGTGCTTTTCATAAGTTCTCTCAAAGCAAGCGTTCAAGGCGGTTGGTGGGTCAATGCCTCTCAGATTTTTGCCTTGAAGCGTCTGTGCAGGCTCTACCTATTATGGGTATGCCACATTATTATCGCTATAGGTGGTATCTCCTATAGTTTCCTTCTTTTGCGATCGCGTACTTGCCGCATGGCCGTTGTTGCTGGTGAGCGTAGCTTGTCCGGCCGCTATCGCCGTGAAGGCAACCGGTAATATTCGGCCCTCAGCCGTAAACTACACGGTCTTACTCTAGGCGCCATGGCGACTGTTAGGCTAACCAGCTGGCGCGACCCATCTTTGCGAAACCAGCTCGCCTGTGTCCAAATATACTCGCGTTAGCGGAGGGGTGAACGACGCGAGGTGGCCCTTCATCCAGCCTATCACGCCGATGTCAGGACTCTTCCCTCATGTTGTACTGTGTAGTTCACTTTCTTAGCTAACTAACACATTTGGTACGCGTCGCCCGATCGGCAATCATCAACTGCCATGCTATGCATGTCGGACTGAGCGAGTGTGCGTGTCTACGCCAGAAAAAGTGTTTGATACCATTACGTGATGGCGGCGACTGCGATAATCAACGGGAAAGAGTTAGCTTCTGGAAAGTTGTGTCACGCAAATGGGCCAACTAGACTTCAAAAAAGTCAAGCCTGCGGAAATCGTATCTTGCAATCAGGAGCGGTGACCACTGTTCTATATGATCATGACGAGTAAATTCCCAACAGTCCAACGAACGTTGGTATATATTGATTGACATACGGCCAGCTAGCAGCGTGCGGCGGCAATTGTTACCAACGAAATCAGTTCGTCCTTCGTAACAATATAAGTTCGATCAGTTGCTATTCAGGCAGATTTTACTGAGCGCAGATGCTCTACATGACAACCGAGACATTAATCAACAAGCACTTATCACCTCATGCGATATAAAGTGGTATAAAATAATGTTGTGTCTTGTATTGATATGCAAGACTTTTACTTTCCAAAGGCTAGTTCTGTAAATATGCCATCAACGATAACCGTTTTGTCGAACTGATTGGCGAGGGCCAGCTATGCCACCATACGAAATACACGTTTGGCCGATCCCACCAATCAAGGATTTCTCAACGAGGTTTTTTTGAGCGGCAGCAAAATTCAAGCCATTTACATGTAGATTGATAAGCATCCCAAACGAGAGATTTATGTGAGCGTTGTTTTCAAATACGAACGAATATGAGAACCTCGCATGGACGAAACTAAAACGCTGTGGTAATCCAATATTTATTAGATATGGCGTATGTGCTCAATTTTTGAATAAGCGAGCACATCTACCAACAAATTGGGAATCAACGCTCTAAATGTGGCCACAACCAGAACCCAAAGTAGAATGTGAGCCGAACTTCGAATTCCGATGAAAGTATTTTCTACCGAAAATAAACTAAGAATGGATGAGCGCAGTTGCATTCATGTGTCGCTCTTGAAGGAGACCCAAATGCAATTGTTACAGAACCAACTAACGATAACGAGTTGATTATTTAGGTGAAACAATTTTGGACGCCAGACTTGTACTTTCCAGAGGCTAGGTCTGTAAATATGTCATCAACGATAACCCCATCTGTACGCCTTATAATTGGCATCGATGGCGACAACTGCACATACAATTTAAAGCTCAGGTGAGTGCGGAGCCGACTATCGCGCATAACAAATACGGCTGTTCTGTGTATCTGAACAAATTGTTCGACATTTTGCCAACACGTACATGCAAATCATTAGTAGATTTGTATTTGATCCCAGAGTTCCAACTGTTCTGAACACAGCCACTTCGAAACCATTTACCTCAATTAGCCGAAAAGCAAATAGTATTGTCACTTGGTAATTCCAATCTTGCCAGCGGCAGCGTAGTGTAAAGCAGACTATGCGTGTCGTCCACAAAGTTGCTTTGGATCTTGGTCTTCGACATCCTGTTGTAATCAGCTCTGTGTGTTTGATGCCGTTTTTACCTAGCGAAAAAACAACTAGGAGGGAGATTGCGTACCCAAGAGTACACACAAACTCTGTTGGAAATGCGCAGAGATTTTATAATGCCACGTCCCTTAAACCACGCTAAATTCAGTCGATTCTCATCGCCCTAATCAGTCGTCCTCCACAGGGTATAAAAAAGTAACTAACTTATATCTTACAATGATACATGTTGGAGTATTCGAAGTATCAGTTTCAACAACGTGCAAACTCCATATAGGGGCGGCTATAAGCTGACCCTTGTGCACATCTCTGCCAGTTTCATATCATGAAACCCGTTAAGTCGCAGCTTCTATTTTAATATTGAGCCAACTTACAGCTTGCCCCGTTGATACAGCTAATAGCACATTTCAAAGATTAATTAGCATGCACCACAGGAGGCCAAAAGTTCTCCGCTACAATCTTCCCCCTTCAGTTGTCGAGGACGCCACTCGGCAATTCCTGTAACGTCAATATCAAGTCCAACAAGGTATCTACCCTTTTCTACGCGAAATCTTATCCTCTCGTGCTTTCATGTCATTTTAGGCAAACGATGATTGTCAAATGTAACCTGGACCTCACCTGGTTTCCCGCAGATGTGCAAATATGTCCTGTCAATATTCGGAGCTGTAAGTACTTCTCTGCCTTTCGAACGCTGCAATGCTCACACCGTCACATACACATTTTACAGGTTCCGTCAAAGTTACTAATTAAGGAAAAGCTGGGGAATCAAAAGGTCCGTATTTCTCTAGCGATCTAGATATCGACGTGGAATTCGCTTATTAATGTGACTCGATTCAAAAACTCGTTGAGCTTAGAAAGGAGCTGCCTTTGCTTTTGTCAACATACGCAGGTTACGGTAAAAGGCAGAACCTCATGAAAGCTCTGCCTCGACCTATGAAGGCCATGTTCGATTAGTAGATTAGTAGTTTCCATTCTGAGGGGCTTTAGGGACTTCTCTTCACTTCACCGAATGGTGGTGTTTATTCCACTGTGATCAGACGTATATGCTTGGATATATTTGGTCAGATCAAGTATATCCATAGCAAACATTCGATTATACCGTATTTGATGTGCATTTTGTAACAAATACTGGACATATTAGTTACAAGAACCGGCACGCAAATCGCAAACCCGATAACTTAGTCAACATATGCATTGTGACCAATACACATCGCTATTAGTCGGCGCCACCGCATGGCTCATTTGTGCTTCATTGATCCTAGAAGGATGCGGAGTGAGCACTATTGATGATTGGACCTCAATCGACTTGAATGCCGCTGCTCCAAAAAGGCTTACCCGAATTTCATGTAGCAGCGTTCTACGCGGTTTGGCAATAGCAAAGACCCTTGCTTAGCTTGTCAGATGCCATCTCACGCCAAAGCCGCCCCAGGTAAACACTACTAAACTTACTGAAATCTCAAGTTTCTTTGGAAAGCTTTTTCCAAGAGAAAGCTGTTTCCTCAAAATTCGACTGTTAGCCCGAATAGACCCTCGAAGTGCCCACTTCAGATTACTGTTCGAGACTTCAGCGTCGCGATACGCGCAAAACGACATATCCTCTGCCTCTGCAACGCTTTGAGCAAGTGGTCGATCAAAATCATGTATCCATTCTGTGACATTGCCACCTTTGGCACGCACCTCAGTATCGCCGCACTTTATAACATACATCCTTTCACTTGCTACTACTGCAGGCTGGTGACACATCACTTGTGGGTAACGTGGCCATTAAAGCTACGAACAGCACCACAATTTGCGACCGGCTGGCTAGATTCCCAGAATCGTGGTTGCCTGGATATTACCCCGCCTTCACATATATTGGTCCTAGAAATTCGGCTATTTCCCAGCTGCAATTGCCTGTACTGAGCGATTCGCAACTCTAATTCGACTACGATACCCTGAGAAATGAATTAGAATGTAATTCATATTATTCTCTAACCTAATATGCTTTATAAATAATTTAATGTTGACAAATACAATTGTGCGTCAAATATAGCAAAACATCGTGTAGCCATATAATTCTATTTGTAACGGTGCCTATTTAACGCAAGCGTGTCACTAAGTTTCCCCATTGAAAAATATATCCACAATATTTCTCACCAAGATACCTTCCCTTCAATTCGAACCAGTTTCCTCATCGAAGGAGACGTTCGGGATTTACTGGCGTGGTTCGCATCCTGGGCAACCTGTGCCTAACGACGTCATTAAGGTGAGCAATATAGAATGTTCTGGTATTAAGAGAGATAGCCTTTTCGAAAACGGAGTGCACTATGCAAATCCATCCGGCTGGTACTCAGCGTCGTGGTAGCAACAGGTAGCACGTAACATAAGCGTCGTTTAAGCCACGCTTAAACCACGTCGTTAAACCTGCTGCCACCTTCCAGAATAGTGGAATTTCAAGGGTAGTGACCGCTTTCGAGTTTTCGATCGAAGTTCACAGAGTTTGAAATCACGTTGCCGCAGAACAGAAACTAGGCTAGCGCTCCTCGTAGTACAGTGCAATAGTAGAGGTACAGTAGTATTTGTTAGCAGAACGCTACGAACGCTTCAAAAAGCGCAACACATTGTATGAGCAACATTATCGCATTACCATGTATCGTTTCATACAAACTATTCGAGTTGATTGATGGGCTAATTTAGGCACCGTCGTGGGTGACGATTTCCATATTTGACAATTAGCACTTGGTTGGTATCCGTCATCACATGATTGGTATCCGACACATATATTCAAGTATGTAAAAGCAAGCGGATTTGTGCTCCGGAAGAGCCAGCCAGCTCGTGATTTACTCCACCAAAAACAACACTAATAAAGGACAACACTTCAAGAAAAGCCAAGCGAGGCTGAGGTCTCACCGTCTCTTCCTGGTCGTCGTGACTGATGATCGCCCAACTAACCTGTATTTTTGGCAGAGCGTCCCGCCTAACGGCGGCGTAACCACAGCACGTGTCTTGCGGAACTCCACAATGTTCACCTTTTAAATCAAGATCATCTCCCGAATTGAATCTCAAGAGAGAGAGAGAGAAGGTTTATTTGTGCCTTTAGGATATGACACCCTTGTCAAGCAAGTGGCCCGGTCAGAGGTCGGACTCCGAAGCCTGCCGCAACCCGTGGAGTAAAGATACATAAAGATTCGTTCAGAGGGAAAGGGTAGGTGCATTCTGCTCACGCTACGAGAAAAGTGGCCCGATGCCACTTGACCTTATACTTATGATAATAACGCTCGTTCGACAATAGAACAACAACGTTCTCGAACATGTTACCGTGAGATACCGCTCCGTTCACTAAGACTGCGAGCCCTTGCTAACGACACCGGTTACGCGTCGCTTTGGGTCAAGTAACTCAGGCTTAGGGCATAAGAAGAGCGATAAAAATCTCAGAAAAAGAAGAGGCTTTGAGTCGGATGTTGCGCACTTGCCGTAGGCGCCACTGTACTCGGCAGCAGCAGCAGCATCAGCACACGGTACACTGATAATGTGCTTCTATATATATGCATATGTATAGGTGCGTACATCGTCATGTCGGAAGACATGGCACTGTACGCTGACCCATACATGCCATTGGATACACGCGAGCTGCCGCGACTGTCATCCCAATCGAAGAGCGTTTTGGGTATAATGTAGCAACAGAGAAATGAGAAATTGCAGCGAACCGCAAATAGCATTGTATCGCTCGACAGCGAGGGGGAGAAATAAAGGTCAGTCACTTAGATAGATGATGATCATGAAGGTGACTCTCTCGAAGAAGGTCTTGTGTTATTCTATGAGAACGAATTCGAAATATTCCATCACAGACTAATGCGGCTAAACTGCCCGCCGAGCTGGCTAGTTTCCATCACTGTGCCATGCTTTTTTGTGGAGGATTTTGTGGAATGATCGCGGCATTGTAACCTCGTTGATAAGTCGAAATAAGTTGGCTATAATTCGTCGACTTTTGGGAGCGCTATGGCGATGCACCCTCAATTGAAAAACAGCTGGGTATACCTGTCTGCCAACCTACAGCGTCGCTTGCTTGTCGTGTCTGTAGGGCATGGCCGAAACGCCACATGGGTATGAGATGTCATATTTTCACCTTGTGGAGTGCCATCAGATTGCTCATATTTACAGGGTAGCATTACAGTGGACAGCCGATTTGTCGTCGATCCTTCTGGTCGGTCAATCAGTGAGTTTAGTTCTTGTTATATCTGCGTTCTTTACGCGCACTCGACAAGTGGACAGAGGTCTAGGTACAATCAGTTAGGCAGTGGGTGTTATAGGAAAAATGAAAATCCGTGCGTGTGATCTGTCTCTGCAGCCTGGACTAGGCAATGAACTCTGACCGGAGTAACGTAACCGCCAAAGGGACGTCTCTGTCATCATGTGATATATACATATGCGTATTGGAGAACCATTTAGTTCACTCACACTGCGCGCCGATGTAGTGAGTCAACAGACTATTGCACTGGACGGTATCTTGCTAGAATCGGCGCCCTAAACCACGCGAGACCCCCTCATAAAGGATTACTAACATATTCAAGCAACATGAGAAATATGTCCCCTTCCTCGAAGGGGATCGTTGTAAGCTAGGAATTCTGAGAAGCGCCAGACTGCAGCACGATGACGAATGACGTATCAATTCACCGACAGTTCTTCAATAGGGTTATCGAATGGTTATAATAGAATGTACGATCGTCAGTTTGGAATGGTTAATTTTTAAACACAGTTTATTGCTTATAGAATCGCGTGTACTTGCAAGCCATTCGGTCCTAGATACTCACCCTGTATGTAACTATGTCTTGTTTTCGTAGCACGGTAGGAGAATTACGAACATATTTAATACCTGCTGCTGCTGTTTTGTCGTTGTTGCTGTTGTTGTCGCTGTTGTTGCTTTTGTTGTTGCGGTTGTTGTTCTGTTTTCGCCTGCTGTCGAAAACCTGCCCTAGGTCGACCCGAACCTGCGATTCCTTCAGTACAACGTGGATGTCAAAGGCTTTCCCGACATCGATTGGCATTGGACAGATACCTTGGGTAAGCGCCAACTAATTACTGTTAATTTCTTGGCTACTAACTAGAGCACAACGTGACCAAAAAGGCATTCGAGAATCACAAAAGCGATGGCGAAATTTAAGTCGAGAAATGCGCCCCAAGCTAATACAAATTAGTGAACTAACACCGTTGATTATACGCATTCTACAAAACTAGACTATTTAAGACAACGGACGCAACAATGTACCTCCTCGGCTTCAGGCTCCAGCTGAAACTCCGCCATGTTTTGGACTCTTTCCACCACAACAAGAACAAGCTGTGGCCAATGCAGCTTTCGATACCGAACACAATATTATAACGCGATATCTAATATATCGATATCAATATAGCCTACGGTAGTTGGAACACGAGTTTGTCCAAAACTACATTGAACACAACCAAGCTCACTCTCACTCCAAAATGGTGTTGAACAGTGTTTCTTGGGCTTTTCGCATTGTAAAATGCCGCTGTTATTTTGCAAATACAAAAACGTTCGTCTGAATCGATCAAATCTGCCATACGGAATGTACAGCCGAGAGGTTCAACAATCTCCCAGTACAATATTATATGTGAAGTATCTCAGGGTTGATATTCTCAGGCACAATGCTATTTTAGCTTATGTTCGGGTCACAGCGGTTGCTCACGAGCAGCTACAACTATCTACCGCAGGAGAAACCCTAACATACAATCTGCAGGGCAGTCGGAGGTCCGATCTAATTTTTCGCGTCCATCGTAGACTTGCAGGTGACTTTTCATCGATCATACTTCCACTGATTCGCTGATGTAATACATTTGTGTATGGTGAATTACAAAAACTGCCGACTCAATCCAACTTAACTAGGGAAGCGATCAATTTCATTTGAATGCGTCAATCAACTCGGCGTGCGTATGTTCGTCCCAGTATCCCATACAGACTCTATGGCGTTGTGGGAACTAAGCGCTGGCA
Organism: Stratiolaelaps scimitus; assembly: GCA_019614645.1. NCBI lineage: Eukaryota > Metazoa > Arthropoda > Arachnida > Mesostigmata > Laelapidae > Stratiolaelaps > Stratiolaelaps scimitus. The sequence goes on along the minus strand of JABWDB010000008.1, from coordinate 2,786,094 downwards.
CGTACCTTTTTTTGAACACAGCTCGCCCTGTCTCGCGTGAAGAAAGATGTTATCACAGGTTTTAGGTTCATAGCGACACAGAACATACAAGCTTCGTTTAAGGATTGTATCACACAGGCGAGCCGTTTTGAAAGTTGGCTAATTCAAACATGAAAGGGTCGAGGCGAGGCGAAATATGACGAATCATTGCAGTCGTGTACAGCTCTCGGACAGCGTCATGAGACCACAAAACAGGATCAGATACCAGCGAGCGCATCTCTCTGGAGGGTTTGAAATTTTATAATTACATTCGATTGACCATAGTCCAGATTAAGCATTTGCCAGCTAGTGTATAATTCAGCACCGTACAGAAGAGCAATGATGATTCGTATCATTAAGTGACTTCCACCTGGGTGATTAAGCTGCATCGCAGCAATCCGGGATTACAATGATTTCACTGTACGATCATCGAGACACTGTGTCGTGTTTTAGGACAGTCCTACGGCACGGCCAACTTTGTTTAGTTTTAGTATTTCTAAATAGACTAATGTTGAAGGTATAACGTGAACGGTCTATCTACCAGATGGTGTGAGCCCAATGCCGAATGAATCGCTTGTTTTATATTTGTTTGATGATTGTACTCGAACAAACTGTGAAACCCTCTGCGCTAATCTGGATAGTTCAATAATGCCTTATATATTTTCAAATGCTCACCTATAAAAATGAACAAGAAGCAGGGCCACATGCGTAGGAATTTGTGTTGTCGTTTAATTTTTGTGTTTGCTAATGCAATTATCTAAACTTCGCCACTTTCTCATGCATACATCAGAGATGCTAATTAATAATAGTTAATAAGTATATCTCTGCTCGAAAAATCAACAAAAACACGGTTCCGTGCAATTATTATACATTGTAGCAACGACACCAAGGTGCATGCCATTTTGTATTTTCGTTTGTGTGTCGAATTGAAATAATATAGTAACACAAGCAAATTGACAATTAGCCTTTGGAAACTAATAGATGTCACTGCCATTCACCCAGGCCGTTATCATAGTAACGCTAATCTACTTACGTATAAGCAAACGTCTTTGCACGAATGAGGCTTTGCATTGTATCCAAGAGGTGTGTGCACGAACTACTGCGTCTAAATTAGACGATAATTGTTAACAGGATACATCATAATACAGGACAATGGCAATAATGCAGGATACATGGTAGTCATGAGACACGCGAGCGTTTGATTTTCAAGATCCGTTCTAAATTTAAAGTTCCATTATCATGCAACCGCTCCTCTGTATATATCGATTATAAGGAATATAATTAAGCGAGGGAGGCTTGTTGAACCTTTTTAAATAATGTTCTGCTATCCGGTCTGGCTGGGTATGCCAATTGAAGCTATGCAATCGACAATACATATCTCAGGCGCCTACGTATAGAAAAACTCTAGCAAGACAGAGGTCGCTGATACAAGCTATTGTCGCCACCTAATTCTGTGTCGAACTTACCGGATCTACTCGTAAATTCTCTATACACGAACATTTCAATATATTTACACTATAGATTAGGGCTGCTTCAACTTCACTCTTAAGTTCGCCTGCATGTTTGATATGACCACCAAGGCAGTGAAAGAGGCGGTCAGCTTTATTAATTTGACGATTTTCTTTCTATCGTAGTCAGTGATAGTGACCCATGAGAGCCATGAGCCGACATCTCGTCGTCTGATTTCAGAATTCTCTCCACCTGGTAAAGGTATAAAGCTACAGGTGAGGTTTGCTCGCGACTTCATGTACCAGTTTGCGACTACCTATATTCAATCATTGGGGAACGTCGTCACAGCGTTTGCTGCATTCTATATGAGTTTGGCCGCAAGCAGCGATCGGATCAACATTACAATCACAACACTGCTCACGCTGTTCACACAGATGACGGCTGCGAGGGGTCTGTTACCGGCGACTTCGTACCCAACTGTGAGTTAATTCGTTTATAGTGTTTGCATTGTAATATTACTACAACATATGACGCTGTGTAAATCAAACGTTGATCACTCGGACGAAGGAGCACTTCCCTTTTCACTAAGGCGTTACTCCAGAGCATCGTTTACGTTTTAGCGCTATACATTCATGGGGGAACTTTTAATATCGTTTGGTATATATATATAAATTGGTATATATATTATATATATGTATGGTATTTGGTATATATATTATATATATGTATGATCCTGTATGGAAGAAAGTATCGATCCGCTTCTACTTTCTCCCGTACACTGAAATACATTGGGTAAAGGGTTGGAATCAGTAGTATCGCGAAACACAATATTGCTGTTCGCCAACACGATACATGCATCGACAGAATGCGTGATTGCGTAAAGTCGCGTCAGGGAAGTGCTTAGCAAGGTTAGTTCGTTCGCAGCAATTGTTTGCTTTCAGATGTGCGATGTGTACATGTTTGCCTGTATGGTTAGCGTTCTTGTCAACGTGATCGAGTGCGCCATCATTCAGAAGATTAACAAGCTTGAAGAAGAAGAGATCCGTCGCGGCGCTAAGCCGAAGCCTTTCAGCAAGAGACAATACAAGGTTAGCCGCGAGATGACGTTTGGAATACTTTTTGTTTAACTACCGATATAATAAAAATATACACGATTATTAGGTATGGATCTTTGCATAATCTCTTCTTACTATTGACGAGAAATATGCAGGTACGGGCGGTTAGCAGCAAGATTCGTATTTTTTTGATTTCGGCTAAGGCATGAAACTATGATACCAGGTCTCGTCAACATCTTATCGTACTATTATACGAACGCTAACACTGCATCGAAAACCTTATCTCATGAAAATGATAAATCTAGGTGGCGTGCGTTTCGCTAACTGCTATGCGATCTATGAGTGTGATCTCACGATTATGTTGTCCCCGAAATTGACTTGAGAAGCATAAAAGCACACCACAAGATTGGAAGGAATTGTCCCCCGGGACGTCCCCCTAGAAATGATGACAAGTTCCATTTAGAAATATCAGTATCAATCGAGGACAAATGTAATGGACGATCAGCATTTGCGTCAACTAGCATCCTCAACGCTATGCTTGGTTATTTTGCTAATTAGCCCCTCCCATGATCCTATTTTAATGAGCGTCTTTTCACTAATGGCGGCCCACAGGCGATATTGATTCGGCAACAAGAATTAGCACGCGGAACCGCATCCCGGTCGGAATATCCCTACGAGGTCCTGCCGGCGAGTGCGGCCCTGGCGGGCCTGCTTGAACGTTTCCGATTGCGTGTCGTCCGTCCACCGCCGTACAAAACGCGTGCTAAACATCTTGACGATCTCACGAAACACATTCTCATCACAGCGTTCATACTATTCGCCCTTATATATTATCCCACATTGCTATTTCATCAGAAGTTTTAGGTCTCTCCTAGTCCTCTAGGTCTTGATAAACATGAATATCCGCGTCCCACCTATTCAGATTACCACCACCCGTGCAGCTAGAGTCTCTACGTGAATTGCACCGGAAATTGCTAGCCACCATCCACTGTAAACTTGCTATGTTATATGTGATTCCTTGTTTGCCAGAGTTGAAACCCGGGACATTCGCGTAATATCATCGCATAGCCTTCGTCGCCGCCGTCAGAACCTTGCGAATTGAGACATAATTGACCCTGTGCTAACTGTGTGCTAATTATCTCTGTAGAATCGGCATTTCACACTGCGACGTTATTAGAGTTCCGTTGTCACCAAAAAGAAACCCGTGGAATAATATTTAGGTTCTTTGATAGAATTCATCTCGAAAGAGTTTTCTCATCGTTACCAATTTGTGTGTATGCTACTTGTGGAAATCTGACAGTCGGATCTCAGGTCATGGCAGTCATTTGAGAGTGTACGACGCATGGTCTCCACCGAGCTGTGACACCTCATATACTTGTGATGTTACATTAAATAAATAAAACATTCACACAATGTTTAGGTGACTGCTGAAGTCGCTAACTACCCGCTGAGAAGACAGCTAGTAATTATATTATATGAATATGGTGAATATTATAGAAGTATATTATATAGTATAAATATTATTATAGTCTTCAAGGGTACGTTTTGTCATTGTTATTGTGTTCTGTCTATATGTAGCCGTGCATCATCCAAGCGATAACTAATAACAGTGAAAGCTGTGAAAAAAATCCATTGCAACTTCTTTACACAATTCCAATTGAAGTTATATCTCAATCGTTCAAAACCGTCACTATATACTCACTCTATCTCACATTGGATTCAGCGACGTCCAGAGATCCCTTGGAACAGTTTCCTCATAAGGTTTTCACCACTTTGCTTCGCGGGGCAATTCCGAAATCTGACGTAGCACCGATGGGAAACACACGTTCTGTCACAGCCAGCACCTTCTGCCCTCCCAATCCAGCTCTTCTTAGGATGTCATTGTAGAGATATATATATATATATATATACATATATATTTGAAAACAATTTCAATTTTCCTACTTGCAAAATGTCCCTTGCTGCAAATATTGAGCAATCCACATGCTACTTCGCTTCATGCCTTCCGCGAAACGTGCGAGAGCTGAGGAGAGATGTTACGTGTCCACCGAAGTCATTTCGTAGATACATTGATAGTTCATTAACGAATGTGCAAGCGAGCGTGCAAACGACCGAACACGGATACTCTATGACCTCGCGAGGGTGAAGCCAGCGATCTGGTTTGAGAGCCTTGGTGCGCTGGTCCGACGGCACGTGCGCGGTAGAGAGCTGGCCGCGTTCTCTCCGACGCGAACCCGCCTACTCAGACTTAGTACTCGTTCACGTGCGACCCGGCCGGCTTGCTAGCACGACTCGTGTACGTTCTGCTGGCGCCAATCGCGAGCACCGCTACACCGTCCCCAGCCAGCTATTTACAATAGCTACCTCCTCGTTGTCTTATCTCTCCTCTGTACTCGCGCAAGATCGCTGGCGTGTGCCACCCGTGAGTATTTGTATGACAAACGCCGCCGTTCTCGCCTCATCTCTTGGCCCCGTCTGGCGGCCGCGCATATAGACTTTCTGTCTGCCTGAATGATATTTGTCTGTGTGTGTGTGTGTGTGTGCGTGCCTGTTCGTGTGTATTTGTTTGTGTTTTACTACTGAAGCAGCACTTGCCACCGCAACAGACATCATTATTGATTTGAGCTAAGCGAGCATTCGCACCTCATGTATTCAGATGAGAGGGAACGCACTGAATGCCGTGTACGCCTGTAGACACGCGGACAGCGTGGGCAGAAGTGGGTTGACAGTGTGCATTGACGTTCACCCATTGAAACATTTTACTGGTGGCTGGTGCTTGGTATTGTTGTGGCTCGATGCAGTAGTTCGGCAGCAGCCACAATGATGGTGGCGGTGGCGGTGGTGGTGGTGCTGTTTCTGAAGCAACAAGTACCCATCTGGTCGAGACTTTCGTTGCTTTTGTTTCCGAGCAAATGCTTCACTCGAACGTGGAAAGTTTCCGCAGATAATCTCTTGGCTGAGACTCGCCATCATTCGTAGAAGGACTCTGATGCCAGCCGCCTGTTATTTACAACGAGGTGTTGTTTGCCTGTTGTTGTTGTTAGCAACACGTAACAATCACGTCGAGGATATTGCTTCGTATGATGAAATCGGCATGAGAAACAGAGCGAGAGACAGAGAGAGAGAGAGAGAGAGAGAGATGAAAGAGATGCAGCTTGTTCAGTTATCGAGTGCGTATTCTTATATTTCACCGCACCATTGATTTATCCCTATAGGATCCTAGTTTGTTAAAGCGTCTTGTTTGTGCCGAGGACACCGATCTCGCATCGCCTTGACGACGTCTGTACCAGGCCGTTTCATATTTTTCGTTGACAGTCTGATGATTAAGTCGACGATTACTTTGACGGCTTTCGTGTACCCAGTGGTCAACCATATGATCAGACAACACACAACCGTGGGGAAGGTATCATAGCACAGACAAAAATAAATCATTTATTTTTTGCTTTGTTTATAGGAACAAGCCATAGCTGCCTACGGAGGCAGATACTTTTTTTGATAGAATCCTTCACGCATTTGCTTTCCTAAAATAAATAGAGAAAAATCGTTGAAAAAAAAGCACAGCTGACTGCTTCTTCTTACATTCGAAAGACATTCGCCAGTAGTGAACTTCGGTAGAATAGATACATTCGCCAATAGTGAACTTCGGTTTCAACATGAAGTCTGCTCAAGAACGAAATGGTTAACGGGTACCTTTTCCAAGGACGCGATCCTGGGTGTTGAGTTGATCCTGAAAGTTGCTGGAATATGCAGGACTCATCTTTTATTTTGGCTGGAATGTATTTCATTTAACTGCCGGACACTTGTTTATCGATATTCATTTAATGCTATGACTAAGAAACATACTACATACAGCTTCTGCTTGCAGACAGTGTAAACGAGAGATTATTTCGTGCATGCAACTAGAGGGAATTCATTCATTTCAATTAATAAACTCAGTAATTATTATAATTATTGTTATTATGATTATCAATTCTATTACTATTATTATCATTATTGATATATCACCGGCAATTTTTCTGAGTTAGTTGTGTGCTCATTTCTAGAGTGAAAAGGCGAATTAAGGGTCGATACTCGAACAGAGCAGGAACTGTCGGAACGGATCTCCTGGTCAAGCGGCCTCGACCAGAAGATCAAAAGCATTGTGTTCCTTTCGGTCAAACGAGCGATTTGGATGACAAAAACAAGAGGCAATGACAAAAACAAGAGGCATTGTTCCACGTGCTCTGATTTTACAGACAACGTACGCTACTGGAGCTTATACAGGGCGCTTCGAACACGTGTATCGAACGTGTTTCAAAGGCGCCGACTGATTACTAACGAAAACATTTCTAATCACTATTTTCTGTGATTGCAAATCTGCAACACTACATATACCTGGGAAAGCTGAACGACCACACGTTTACATGCGCAAAAGACGCGAGTCAATGAAAATAACAGTGAGCTATTGATAAACGAGGTACGTCGTTTTTGTTTGAATTTATTACAGAGATAGGATTGTGATACAGACATTTCGTGGCCTCGCTGCCGTAATAGCCTATCCACCCATATTTCACATGTCAAACAATACCTTTTACCCATTGGTCAGTTTACAATAGTTGAGTAGCACAAACTTTCGGTCGAAATCATCGTTTGTCTCTCTAATCAAATCGAATACTACTAACATCTTCAGGGTGTAGCAAAGAGCGTTCAGCTTGAATTGAAAGTATATCCATACCATTCGGGTTCAGCAAATGTTTCGCTTTCGTGTGGCGAGTGTCGCTTGACTTGGTGTTAGGCTTGATTCTGTTCGATTTCCAGACGTTAAATCCGTGTTGTATTTTGAGAAGAGCCGTTGCGTAAACCGATGAAACTTACGAGTGAAAGAGGCCGCTCCACAGAAAAACGTGAATCAATATTTCTAAATCACACCCCTGATTCCAATGGCATCGACCGGCAACGGTTACGTCAAGCGTAATTTTGAACTGTATGAACTTGCACCTAAAGTTCCACCTCAGTTAATTTAATCATACCATAAGAAAGGTAGACCGGGTCGGCACACCAGCGAGTGTCAATATACGAGCCGGTGTCGTGAACAATCGAGCATGAAGTTGTTGAACTGTTGACGGGTTCAACCAAGATAGAAAACCCTCAGAATCTACTCGTCATATCAAGGTTAGGTGCTATCAAGGTATAAGCTGATTGATCTTAGGCAGAGTATTTATCAACTCCCAACTGAAGGCTTCAAAGGGTTTGCAACGTTTCATAGCTAGAGAGTATAGACACAATGTGAATGCATTAATATATTATGGGTAAAGTGACCACACGCAGGTGCGTACGATGAGTGATTATACACGCGCTTGTGCTGGTAGCTTCCAGGAGATGATGTTTCATGGCGGTTATTATACAGTTTTTCGATTAGGTAATGTGAACCTCGCACGACGTGTACACTTGTCCTCCTTCATTCTTCGCGGACATCGTATAGATCCCCGCTAAATGAGTCTGGAAATTGGCAATTTCAACGGCGGCAACTCCCCGCGAATCGATGCGAATGATCTTAAACGAAATGAAGGGAATAACAAAGAAGAAAACGACTCAGGAACGGGTTTAAGGCTCCACATTGAAGCTGTCTGCTTCTCTAGTAACCACACACATGCGATATTTGATGATATCTATGAAGAGTATCATATGTGGGTTTGCCTTTGCCAACGAGTAAGAAATATAGAAGAAAGGCACTGTTGACATAGAGGTCGTTACGATTCTCTCAATGATTGCTAACAACCATCAGAATAGTCTTCTATATTTATCAGAAAGAGGACACAAGAATATATGCCCTTTTTTTCTCGATCAAAGATTCGTCAATTGGGCCCCTTCTGTAGACCCTCAAATTTGCTTTTGCTCCACACGACCTGTTTAATGCGTAACAATTGTTTTGGCCTTTTCATTTGCTAGTTGTATTTCCACGAATACAACTGGCTTTTTCCATTTCGCCATCTAACGTGACATTGGCCTGGTTAGCTTCGACCGCGTGAGCATTGTTAGATTATTGTTTTTCAACCTTCTGGGCAAACCCTGAGCGCATCGCTTACCTTGATACCTCCAGCTTCGTTTATGGGCGCTGAATTGTGCAACCACTTAATTTCGAGGTTATGGCCTGCGACGCGACACTCAAGCCGCAGCGGTGCTCCAACAGAGGCCCTCACATTAGGCAACGGGTCCTGGATTATAGGGCCGTCCATGCTCCCGAATGAGGAGTTCCCTTCGATGGCTGCTCCGTCAATACGATCAAAACGCAATGATTTTAATCGTGATATTTCAGTGGGCAAATTTTTAATCGTGTGTAGCGAAATGATATTTTTTTCCTAACTGACGCTATTAATTGCTTACTGCCAGCGTCGGTCGGCTCGCGACAAATGACGCCAGTAATTAGTGCCCATCCGGACATCTGACTCATTGAAAGTATTTCCGATTCACGTTTGCCAGCAACATATCGGCGATAATTAGCCAGTTACGATAACGCGCACCGATACTCGAGTAGAAGTGACATCTTTTTTCTTGGATGTCGATAAACATTGCCAAATTATATTATGTCCACCAGCTGGATCAAATCAACGAAAATAAAAACAACAATAAAATGATACATTAAGTAGTAGTAGTAGTAGCCTGCAGCACGAAAAGCAAAAATGGAGTCATTTTCCGCATCGCAAATTAGAACACTTTCAGACACATTCACTTTCGATGGATTAAACGCGAACATGCATTTGTAAAGCAATGCCTTTTGCACATACTTGCTGTCGAACGTTTCCAATGCAATAAACACTGAATTCACCGCTTACCTGAAAGCTCACAAATCAACACAGGACGTGAAGTGTGGTGCAGTCAGTGAAGCCTATAGCGGGTACAGACCCAGACGCAAGGCTGAACCCGCGGCCGCAACCGAACAGAAACGCAGGCAGACTCTTCTTGAGAGACTGTCAACGAGGCGCGCTCTGTGCTACTACCCACCGCGTGGCTATCGGCCGGTCCCTTCTACCGTTATTGTCTTGTAGATGGTCGACCCTGAGATCGCTTGCAGCATCTAGCGTTACGCTCGCTCGTTCACTCTTCGCCAGGAAGAGCCCACTCTAAACTATACAGATGGTCGGACAGCCCTCGCCCTTAGCAGCATGACCTTTGGTTGTGTTGGTCATATCTATTTACAGGTTGTGTTGAGGACTCCCACTCATTTAACGGGGAAGCAAGGAAGCCGTAGGGAACAACAGGCGGTGAAGGAGGACCACACGAATGGGACGAAGAACCAAGGACCGAGTCATTCGATTGACAACTCGGAACTAGTCAAGGCGGGTGGTTTCCCTGGTGAGATTGGCTCGGCCTGCGAAGTGAGGATTGGCAAAAACGATACGAGATGGCGAACTGAATTAGTCGCTATACAATCTGACTCGGACAACGTGCTGAGCAAGGATGCAATTACACGTATCACCACTATCGACGGCATCTTTTCAATGGATTTTATACAGATGGACTGCGTAATCATGAACCAGCGGCCCGGGTTAGATTCTGACGGAGTACATAAAGCAACGTACCCGAGCGCACAACAGACACCCATACACGCATTATGAACAGCAGAGACCAGCGTTTAGAAAAATGTATTATGCTATAAGTATGAATAGCTTTGCTAATAGTACTGTTACAACCGAAATATTTCTATCTCTATGTATCTCTTAAGACAATTCTCCATAAAAATCTGGACCTTCACGGATCAGACCATCTCTCTCTTCTTCAACAAATTTTTCTTTCCTCATAACTTGATATTCCTGACAATTTCTAATCTGCGGTGTCATATACAGATTACATGGCTATGAATGGGAATTTTCCCCGCATCGGCCCTGATGATTTTAGAGTGGAACACGCGGGACGAAAAGCCACCGACAAGGGTCAGGACTGAAACATCGGCGTATGCAGACGATACGTCTCTCTTGTTCCACATCCGCCCGATCTCAGTCCAAAGTGATATAGAAGCGTCGCCTAAAGAGGGTTGAGGACATAGTTGGGACCCTTGAAGAGTTCGGTTTAGTGATCAATGCCAAGTTCGATCAATGCCAAGCTCGTTATTCCGTTTGCCACAGAGGTCAGTCCAGGTGGTGCCGGTGCAACTTTGTGGAGAGATGCTCTCATGGTCTCAGTCAGTGGAGTGTCTTGGCGTAACCTTACACTATACTCTTAAATGGCATTAACATCTCCAGTCATTTCTACCCAAAATGCTACGCAGTTATTGCCATGCTTCGTCGCCTTAAGGAACTTGGCATCATGACTGAGGACATGCTGAGACTATACAACGTCCTGCTCATGCCGCATCTGTGTTACGGCCTTGCGGTCTGGAGGAGTAGCTACAAAGGTATATTAAAGAGGGGAGAGATCGTCCAGAATGATGCGATCCGTGTAATCTTTAATAAGCGCCGCTCAGACTCCGTCACCGACATCATGGGAAAATACTCGTTACCTAAGTTTAGGGTTTTGTGTGCACTCCATGTCGCTCTCCTAGCCTTTAAAATGTCTAAACATATTATCCCTGCTGATATTGCTTTTCCGTTAGTGGCTGCAAGGAGACGAACAGCCCGCCGACCAACTGAGCTTGTGATACCATTCGTCAGCAGAGAATCTAGCCGACACGCCCACGCTTGCCAGCTGCCAATGGTCTGGACATCACCTCCTCACGAGATTAGTTCACTTAAGTCAGCAAAAAAGTTTGCAGAGGTGGCAAGAGGATTTTTTTATGGATACTATGAAATAATTGTGATATAGGTTACGGCTACAATTGTTGACACTGTAATGTTTAAATTTGATTATATTGTGTATATATGTATATTTGTTGCGATATCATCAACTGTGTAATTTCATTTCGAATATCGTATGAAATGTCGTCGCAGTCCGAAAATAAACTTGATTTTGTAACTAAAACTGATATATATATCTATATATATATACATGCGCCTCTCACTGCGGTTTGCAGCTTCATTGCTGCCGCCCATTGACTAGCAGCCTTTCGGCTCACGCTCATTGTCCTCAATCAAAACTAGTGCGACTTCTGTTTGCTGTTATAGTGAGGGCTAAATCGATCAGATGTCAGAGCCACTGTGCAGTATAGTATACAGTGTAGTATACATATCGGGTGTACAAGCAACTTCTATCAATAGCGACCACTGATAGAACAACGAGCTGATCATCATTGGCTCAAAGCCAAACGCCTGCCCTCCTATATCTACTGCCTTCTCTCTCTCTTTCTCTCTCTCTCTTTCTCCCTCTGTCTCTTTCTTGATAGAGCTGCAGAAAACATCCTCAACGAGCGAGCTGGCAACAACCACAAGTTTATTTCTGCCGAGTGGAGCGTGCCTTGCCAGAGTCCATCTACGGCCAATTACACGCGAACACACAAAGCGCACACTCGCCACACATGCGGCAGCAAAGACTGACTTGAGCTGCCTCAGCCCACCGTTGTGCTCATGTGTGCACATCTGCCGTTGATCTCTCTCTCTCTTTTTTCTCTGACTGAATAGCGCTATTAGCTTGGGGCGAGCTCGCGTTGTCTCGAATGGCAGCAGCAGTAGCACGCAACTAATATCCACACACCTCAACCACATGTGATTCACACAGCAGAAGGACTAGCTGACGGAGGTGGCAAATCGCACGAAGAGAGATCGAGAAAGAAAGATATATATATATATATAGAGAGAGAGAGAGAGAGAGAGAGAGAGAGAGAGGGAGAGGGAGGGAGGGAGGGAGGGAGAGAGAAATGCAGGGGCTGATCAAATTCAAAGGCTGATTTTAACACCACGTTACCAAATACAGATCTGCCCTGGACAAAAGCAGTACTCGTTCGCGCCAGCATGATCATGATCAGGCAACGTTATCTGATTATTAAGTTGATCTCGTGTCCCCCTAATGCAACTCAGAAGCCAGCCATCACCGAGCGATTCGAGTCAACTCAGCAGACTGTCAGATATATTATCAACAAGCGAGAGTGGGCCAAATACGTTGAGGTACATCTGGCATATTATATATTCTAGTATTATTACTCGTATTATTATTTTTACCATCTTTTTTTTTATGATAATCATGTGAAATTGGACAACAGTTTCTGCAGATCCGATCCAGAATGAACTTGATACTTCCTCCTCCCATCGACCATAGAATAGTTCACTGCGTGGATATTTCGGTGCATCAGACGGCTTCACGGAAGCAGCGACGTGGGCGAACGCCACTAATAAACAAACGCCAATAGTTGCCAATGTCATTGGCGCCACAGTAGTTACCTACGATTGCAACACGCACTGCTTATTTTGCTGAGAGTCGAGACACTGAATGGTGTCTAGGCTTAAAAAGCTGCTCACACTTACCGATCAACGGCGGACGCGAACACAGCTGAAGGACGTTGCGAACTCGTTTCAGCTGTTTGCGCAGCTGCTATCAGCACAGACCGGGCAGTTACTTCGCCACGGCCTGCGGCGGGAGTCCAGCTGGCGGCACCATTATCTGTCACTTTCGTAGAAATTACACCGAGGAATTCCACTCCACGTGGAAATTCTCCAGCAGATTTGTGTGAAGTGAAATCATCGAGCGATGCTAAAGAGCACGGCCACTGATAAAAAGGCTTATTAAGCAAACGAAGACCGACCAGTGACATGTCGTGAAAAAGGCGGTAGGCACTGCGCTAATGCCAAGAAAGTTAGCAGTGTTCAACTGAGCGCCAGAAATGGACGCCACGCAGAGATAAGACTTTGGAACTAATTGCTGCGCGTAATTCGGCCCCGTACGATTGTAGTGAACTCACCCTGTCCAGATCTATAATAGCTGGATAGCCCACTATTGCGAGACAGGCCGTGCAGGATAGACTCACGTCTCGTACCAAGAGCTTGCTGTGAGACAGAAACATATCCCGTGTCCGTGGACAAAGTGATTGTGTATAGTGAAGTGCCTATGAGCGTCCACTACAAACGGAAACACTTTAGTGCATCTATGGGAATACCTTGAAGAGTCATCACCAAGAGATATCCGCAGCTGAACTCATGTCACGGGAAACATTAGACGCCCTGATGGGCTCACTGATCTTAGGGGCACACTGAGGGCTAACTAAGGACGGGAAATTCTGGATATGACGAACATATCTAAACATATGCTTACAGGCGTCAACCTACTTTCACTGAGCGAATCGTCCTCTTGAGCTGAGCAAGCCATCTCAGCGATTGCCAGAAACAAACAGTTGTTCAACTGTCCCATGTTCGCTAGTGCAACATGGCCCAAAATGGCATCGTAACAACAGCTAGTGTGTCTGCCGAAAACGTCACGGCCAGAGAAATTCGGGACAATGCTCAGTCGACGCAGAACCGCGATGTTGTCACTCCGAGCGAGAGAGGAGACTTTGCATCCACTGCGACCCTTGTTACGTTGAAAAGAACCGTCGGACTGTGGAGTGCCACAGCTCTTGTTGTTGGAGCTATTATAGGTAAGAACCATACGTATTGGGTTATTTTGATCTAAGGTTAATGGATGTTTGTTTTCATGCTAAAATGTACTAGTATTAAACTTGAGGAAAGGCTCCTGTCAGCGCCGGCATGACAGTGATATTAGAGTTAAATACAATGTGGGCGGAGGCTCCTTAACTGCAGAACGCTAATGAAGCCATTAAAAACGCCGCAATTCTGTCATATATATATATATATATATATTACTAAACTCGCATCTAATAATTATCCCCCTCTCAAGTATTACATATATATATATATATATATATATATATATTCGATTCTGTGTCATGTGGACACACTTACACTTGGCAGAGGCGGATAATTATTAGAGGCACAAGCGAGTTATTATAGTACTTCATACGTTAGCATTACGCGAGGGCTAATCTTAACTGGTGACGACGATGACAGCGGTTTGACTCTGGCGTCCGCAGAATGAATTTTCGAATAACCAAATTGCCCATATTCGATTCGTTTTCAGGCTCGGGAATCTTTATTACGCCATCGAAGACTCTGTTGAATACAGGCTCTGTCGGTCTTGATCTCTCAGTTTGGATTTTCTGTGGTGTGCTCACGTTAATCGGTGAGTAAACTATCATATTAACCGCCTCTAAGTAGTTACTTTAGCACATGAGCAAAGCATTCGATCGCTCAGTTAATCAGCCATGATCTACTCTATCATTTTGCATCGCCTAATATACTTTTGAGACGGTGCTCGATTCCAATGAAATCTGTTCGCATTCATGTAGACAATTCACAATTATTTCTGACAAGTTACCTGTTATTGTGTATTTTTTTTATCTCCGTTGTGAATCGGGCACCGTGTCGTGGTTTGTAAAGACTGGTTTTGTGAGATATAGCGCTTACACTCGCACAGTACGGTTCCAATAATAATCAGGGTTACAGTAAAAATTGTTGAGCCCTATATATATATATATATATTGTGTCTTCGAAAAGTTACGCCACCCTATGGTCGAACAAGCAAAGCCCCACGCTTCCAATCTGACTTGTGTTCAACTCATTTTCTGTACATACATATTCATAAAAAGATATGTGTATTCTAAGACAAAATAGGAATCCAGAAAAAATTGTTTTCGAGCATAGCAAACTTTGCTTAAAATCCCACCAGCGACTCGATATAATTGCATACTAAAACGATCAGCAGCTTACAATCCACGATGACAAAATGAGCGCTTTTGCTTCCAAGTGTTCGGCAGTCGTTTGCTTTGCCACTGTCCATTCATCATTGTGGTTGTCTGAATTTTGATGTTGTGCAATTATCAGTTATAATTAGATGTATTTAATGAAATATTAGTAATAAATAGATGTTTTGCAATTATCAGTTCATACACATACATATGTATATATATATAACAATCCACAGGTTCCTTATGCTATGTCGAGCTCTCAACGGTCGTCCCAGCATCGGGAAGCGAGTACGCGTATCTTCAGGTGGCGGCCAACCACCTGGGTGGCTTTTGGGACGTTATACCGTTCACGTTTGCATGGTGCCATGTATGCATATGGGATTCACTTAGTACAGCCGTTCTATCGAAGACGTTCGTTAGTTACATCCTAACTCTCGCTTACGGCCAATGCGCTCAGGATGCAGTGCCTGCTTCGCTATTGGCCGTCGTGTTTATCGGTACGTGCTTTGGCCCACTCTTATATTTTGAATCCTGCGACCTCTAGCGATTTGGTGAATCCACGCTACAACAGTGTACATTGTGAACAGATGTTCACCGATCTGCCACCGCTATACATATATACATATATAAGACAAAGAGGTAGTGGAAATTTTGTATGAGCGACAAAGTTTGCGTTTCGGAATTTCCAATAGAATAATAATTCTATGTTCATATATTGCACCATTTGTGAGCCACGATCTGTGTGAGCACGATATATATATATATATATGTATTGTGCCTTCCTCTACTGAACAGTGGATCATGCTCATGTTTATATGTGGCACATAAATTGACTGAACATGTGTTACTCCCTGACGCTCTCTGTCTCTTTTCTATTCAGCGTTCACGACAGCATTAAACATGACGAACATGCAGCTCCTGCTGAGCATGCAAAATATCCTATCATCCTTCAAGGTGATTGTGCTTCTCGTCGTTATCGCAATTGGCGTCTACTTCGCTGTCGCCCGAGGTAAGCAGCTCGGTGCTTGCTGTTAAGCACTTCGAGTTAAAATCTGTTCCTTTCTTTCGGGCTAGATTCTGTTGTCGCTTCTTACACGCATATTACTACATCCATTATTGATGAAGGAAACGTTTGTATTGTATTCTGTATTCTAATCATTAATAAAATTACATCCAAGTAGAAAAACAATTAAATACTTTAATGAGGATTATTATCATTGTTATAGTCTGGGACGAAAGCTTGTTTGCCAGACGTCTTCACCACTGCCTGCCAACCTGTATCGCCCTCACAATCCCATGAACGACTCCCCCATACGTTCAGACCGGTCAAATCTGGCTGGATGTGTTCATAACGTAAACTTAAATTGTCATATTTATTTATATAGAATCTGATTGCGTGTTTAGAAAAGACGAGTCATCCTAGCCATCGGGAAACAACATCCGAAGCATCTTTGCCTTTAGCCTGACTAAGGAATATTCACGGATGACTGGCTACAGAAGTCATCACTATCAGCTCGAATGCCTTCCGTTACATTCAATATCAGCATTTAGTTGTGGTAACATGGAATTACCTTGTTGTTGCTGTTCTTGTAAATTGGCTTGAACGCCATAGTGAACGAATGTGTGACACGCACTGCCACGTGATTCGAGAATATCATCAGTCATAATCGGCACCATTATCATCCTTTTGTGGACGGGAAATCATCCCCCTCAACTTCATTAACGATCGATCTGCTCATTTGCCGATTGGATGTTCAGTGTAAAAATATACCACTACGTAGACGAATGCGGACACCTGCGATGAATTCTCTGTTGGATTTTATTTGTCGACATATACAGAGCTTGAAGCTGGCTGAAAGAAACGCTTCACCTATGTTAAGTCGTTGGACTATGTTACGAGGTGAGACCTACAAATTAATTGCAGCGTGTATGATGCAGTATGTTGGCTTCGAACGTGAGTCGAACGATCGGTATTGGGAATGGCCCAATTTTGCGAGCAGCATTAAGCGACCCTGCAAATGTTGTTGATGTACAGGTGCTTTCAGAAATACCAATGAGTATAATATAATTGTTTTTTCGAGCTGACCCTCAGCTGTTCCCCTATCTGACAGGCCTCAGCTCTTAACTTTGGCTGCTCCGAATGGTTTCATATGTGTACAATCAAGACAACACCCTGCTGCTCTGAACCAAGAGTGTGTACTTATTTAATTGATTCTGTTTACATTTTCCGACTATTTTATTCATCATGTGTGTATCTCTATGCCAAACGTGACCTATTTCAAATTCTCCTGTACCGGGGAAATGGGCTCATTTTGCACGTACAAAAGCACTTGTGCAACAAGCTTTGCAGATATTCAAGCATAACTACTGTATTGATAGGTATCACGTTTGCCCCTAATTGTCTTTGAACAATAATGCTGAACAAGCGTATTCCTCGCTTTCTTCGACGAAAACCAAACAGAAATCAACAAATGTATTTTGTCGCTCATAGCAATAGAATTCGTAAGAATCTTTAACATAAGCGGATATATATATATACATATTTTTTTTTACTGTTATATATGTTTATATTTGTTTAGGGTTTATCTTATGCGAATTGATATACACACATAGAGAAAAATTGAACGTGCATATATTTGTTAATACAATATAGACGTTTACTTCTATAATATATCCAGTTGCAAACAATTGTCTTTGTTCGCTTGGCCTACTTTGTTTCAGAGAACAAGCTCGTTGGCATCAACTGGTTTGAAGGTTCGAAGTACGCGCCGCGTGATCTCGTCTCGGCTATATACGGAGCACTTTGGGCCTACTCAGGGTGGTACGGAATCTACAGCGTAGTCAAATCCTCATTAAAAAACGCTTTTTTTCTGTCAAATCGGATACAGGAAAGCGATTAGGCAAACACAGCTAGACATTGGCATTCAACAGCCCAATTTCGGAAAATTTAGAATAGCTTTGCATGATAGGATGCACGCCGGTCAAGGCTCAATGAACTATATACTGAGCTTTACAACGAGCTAATGAACCGCATAGTCCGTAACATATGACACATAAGCTAAAATATAATAATAATAATAATTGCAATAAAAAAGAAACGCTTTACGCTTTTCAAAACAACAGGAACCGTTTCGTATAACACGCTAGCGGCACCATCTCCTTCATAGACGCATTAAGTTTGACAATCTATACACGTCAAGCGGGGTACCATAATGGCTGCTGGCCTGCCATTATTTCTAAATATTTGAAACACATTCTGGTCGTACATGTTTAATCTACAGGTACACATGTTACGCATACGATACAACTGACCCCTACCTATGCTCCGCCTCTGCAGGAAATCAATTACCTGTCTAACAGAAGAAGTAGAAAATCCTCATCGCAACGTGCCACTCTCAATCGTGTTGGGCCTTACCCTCGTTACCATCGTCTACACGCTTACCAATCTCGCCTACTTCGTCGTGTTGGATGCGGGTCAAATGCTCGGCTCGGATGCGGTTGCCGTGACGTTTAGCCATGTAGCGTTCAATAGCGTGGTGATCACAAAAATCGTGCCGGTGCTCGTCGGACTCAGCGTGTTTGGCTGCTTCAGCGGGCACTTTCTATCCAACGGTCTGTGAAATCCTTATCAGTGATTAGCATACGTTCTAAGCAGCAAAAAAAAAAGATGAATTCAGAGAGGATTCAGCAGGTATGAAGTAAGCCTCTCTGTTTTTTAGTAATGCACTTTGTAAGTTGATATAAAGAAATCCCTAGAGAATTTGATTATATAAAACGTCGTTTCATCTAGCTGACACGCGGATCGAACACTGACCCCGCTGCACTATGTATACTAATTAGCAATCAGGAAGCTTCTCTTCAGCTCATATAAAAATATATAAAAATCATCGGCCATATATGTATAACTCAAATACTACGCATACAATTCTTCTCTTCTTACATCTTCTTGGAACGTCAATAACCGTAAAAACACTTCGCTGGATCGTTTCATGAATTTGGCCATAGTGCCGAATAGTGTGGCTAGATGATTTTGACAATTTATAGCTAAATGAACGGTGCAGAAATCACGTCCACGAGAAATGTAGAGCCTGGAGCTCGACTGACAATTGTGTGCTGGAAGGGGTCTCCACAAAGTGGTGTTGGACGAAGGCGTCGACGTTTCGACATGTGTTAGCTCGAACTAGTTCTCTGACATCTAGTCCAACAGGTGTTACCTGTTGGCAATGCTAGAAGCTGTACCGCGGACCTTAAATGTTGACTGAGAGTCGGCCCGAAAACTTAACCACAAGGCTAGAGATTTTGCCAATACTTAGAATTCAAATTCGAAGGGATTGAATGTGCTATCAGGGTCAATCTCGTATAGTGACTCCTATTGTGTTCTATGAGCGCAGGAGGTGCACCATACCCAACGAGTAATTCTAATCGACCTGTAATGTATGACCTGTTGCTGGACACGAGAGCAACAAGTGATTCATAACGCTTTATTTCTCAACGTTGCCTTCCGTTAGGGAAGAAAACTCTAAGAAATAAAGGCCTTCTTTACGGCAATGACCTCGCTGTAACACACCCATCACTTGCTGCTGCTGTTGTTGTCCCTAAATTATTCACGTTGTGAATGACTTTATGATCATCTACTTTGCTACTCTTGCCGACCTTTAAAGTCTTATTAGCTTATGTGCTCGGGATCTCGTTCATTCGAGTCGACGAGCCCTCGCGATCTGCTGATCTCCCGAGTCTGGTTAAGCTAGACGGGCCTGTTCGGGACAAGTTCTGGAGCCGTCAATGCCAACTTAAATATGCAAATATACCAAGTTCCACTTAACATCTAAGCCCGATTTACAGCACTTGGCTGTCCCGCCTTTCATGGCCTTCCTCAAGTCGTGAAACGGACTCGGCCGGCAGAATTGCAAGCGAACGTTAGCTGCAGCCCAATGACGCAGGCGAACCTGGCTAAACCTAGTTTTAAGGTTTGAGACGCTTGTCAATAGTCCTGACCCACCAAATTAATTACTCGGCAAACGATGGTTGTGCACTCCCACTCTAATTGACTACAGGGCGGGAGATGCTAAACATTCGCGATTGCTGACAGATTTCGCCATGGTTCCGTCGGCGCGGAGTGACGAAATTGGCCTGGCAAAACAACCAATATGACATGCAATAATTCGAGAAGTAGTTATGGACAGGGTGTCAGGCTAAGGCCGTCATGGGCACCCCTGAGCGAGGCGATGGCATTGCCTCTCTGCAAAGCGAGGGAAAGGCGCGCTGAACTCCCACGATGTGGTAGTTAAACAACAATTCGAACGTTATAATTGATACGTCTATATCTGTCCATTGTAACGTTTGGAAGACGCAGATAAATGTTTCAAATTCATATCACTGAGGTTTTGATTTGGAGGTTACCATATATGCATAAAACCAGCACAAAATCGGTACTGAGGCGAATGTTGCGGGATAGCCCAAGCATGTCGCTCATCTTGTTTTCGTTTGCGCTTCTTGGATATCTTCAATAGGGAGCTGCACAACTTTAAGTTTGGACTTGAGATTACCGAATTACAATTAGAAATTGAATCACAATAGGTTTCTCGGTAGTTCCATGGTAATAGTAGTAATTACAGTAATGTCTTCATGTCATTGGCGTAGTTTTATACAATAGCTTTTCCATGACGTGTATACGGTATGGAAGGAGGTTTACAAATAAGTCAAAGATGATCTTTCGAAGGTTATATTTTGTAAATTATAGCAATAACTTCCAACCTGAAACTAGTTGGTGGAAGGCACATCATTATTCTAGCAAATTCCAGCAATTCCTTTCTATATATATATATATATATAATTTCAACACGATTTTTTACAATTTCAGCACGTGTAGCTGTAAATGCGACAGATTTCATGATTACATCTGCAGAATACTTATGCATGAGAAGGCAAATCTAGATTAGTGCCAGACTCACCTGCAGCATACGCACTTATATCGAACGAGCTGTTACCGAGTTTCGTCGTTGAGTCGAAGCATAATACAGCGGGCATTTTGCAATTTATTTATTTCCAGGGAGGATCCTGATGAGCGCCGCCCGAGAAGGTCACTTGTGGTCCCCTCTAGCGCAGGTGCACATCGATTCGGGAATACCAATTGTTCCGATGCTGCTTCGCTGCGGGTTGGGCATCGCCTTTCTCTATCTCGGCACCACCGAACAGCTAATCGAGTTGCCGATCTTTCTCGAGTGCGTCTTCGAGGCGTTGACAATCTTCGCTCTGATCCTCTTCCGGTGGACGCTACCCGACGCCAAGCGGGTCTACCGGGTGCCATACGCATTTATGCTACTAAAATTAGTCATACTCGGCTATATATTCTTCGCAACGTTGACTAGCACGAAAAATCTCCTCCAATTCATGGTTCTCGGGGCCACGGTTCTCGTCGGGGTGGCCATCTACATAGTGTTTATCAAATTGAAATGTCCGGTACCGTTCGAGAGCGATATTGCTCTGTTCCTGCAGAAGCTATTCCTTACGGTGCCATGCGATAATTCAGTTATCCAGGAGCTTGCCTCAAAAAATAATTAGATTACACATTCGTTGATTACTGTTACTGTTGTTGATTATGATTATTATTATATTTTGTTTGGACAAGTAATGTCCGTTCTATTATTCTGTCACGTTGGTACCATTGGGTATCATACGGGATTACCACTCTGGACATGTACCATGCCGCCGTAATGTATACTTAGTACTGTTCAATAATAAACCTATTCCTATGTAATGTTTGCAATCCTCTTTGTTTAATATGTTCATCGGCCTCGAATGCCACCATTGCATACGGGGAGGACAAAATATAGGAAGAGGCATATGAAGTTTAGAACACCTTCAATATTGCCATCTGATATCGGCTTTTTGAAATATTCTGGGCTGACTCACAGCCAACATTTAACGTCCAAGTCCACGGATATAGGCTTAACGGACTATATTTTTCTATAAAAACGAATGGATGAATACTACTACTACTACTACACGCCTCCTGAGTTTGTCGGCCGTTCGTGGCTTGAATAAGAGAGGAGTTCCTTTATGTGAATCTACAAGGCATCAGGAAATAAATGGTTGCATTTCTTGCCATGTGGGACTTGGCGTGACACGAACCAATTCAATGTCAACCACGCCTGCCGCCAGCTCCGCGAAAACATTTGAATATTTATGTACCATATTTGAAATGATCACGGTTGAACTTTAAAACCTGCAATTTCGTCGAGAATTTTGCCGGACGGATTAGACTGCCATTTCGACATGAGCCTGCATCTCCATCAGCCTTCGGCTGCACTAGTATATATATATATATATATATATATATATATATATATATATATATATATGTAATATTGCGCGCATAAATATGCGATCATGAGTGATATTAAAAAATGCGTCCTTTACCAGAAGACCAGTCTGCTGGTTGTATGGCAACCTTACAGGATGCTTTTGCCTACGATAGGCCCAGACGACCCGGGTAGACTATTGCGCCAGCCAGGTTCCACCAAACTGTTGTGTGGTGATGGGACTTGCTGGAGCTTTTCATTACGCCGGAATTCAACCAACGATAAAAGTCGTCTGACTCAGGATATTTATTAAGCTACCATGGGTAACGTTTACCAGAACAGCTAAACTCTTTTTCGGGAGACGATCAATGAGCGAAATTCGCAGTTTCATTTCCAACTGGGATCGGGTTGAACAGTATTAACAAAAATTAGTCAAACATAGCTGTCATGACACCATTGCAGCAACCATCGGGGAAATAAGTCTCGCTGGAGTAATCGCTGAACCCCATGCCGCCTGACCAGGCGCACTGAACTACTGAATATGACCGGTGTTCATCGAGCGAGTTGCTCACACCCGAGTAACGTTATCACCTAAAGCGTTCAGTGTCCTGCTTCGGGTATATTACTCATTTTTACCCGTTTTAAGGAGTGTTTATGGATAATCAAATAAAAACCAGTTAAACAACATCAGCAGCACCATCGCAGCATCAACACAGAGCGTGTGATGGAGAGCCGCACAAAGCAAACACACGCAGCCGTCGCTTTGGGTGGTTATTATCGAATGAATTAGCTGGTAGCGGTCCGTTCGACCCGATGTTTCTTCCAGCGAGTTCGTCGTCGTCGTCCCTCGGACGACCTTATTATTCTTGCTAAGTTTCATTTAACTTAATTACATACGTGGATAGAGGCAATAGCGGGGGCGGCGGCTGCGGCCGAAAGTGTTCACCCGTCCGCGAAACTTCAGTTCAGCCTAGCGATTAGTTCGCAATAACTCGCATGTAACCCGCGTTCTATTGCTGCCAAATGGCGGAAGCCGTCGCGGCGCTGATGGTTAACTCGACCGTTCGCTAAACAGGGAGAAAGCAGAGAGTGAAAAAGAGTGCCGCAGTTCTTCAACGCTACCGGCGTGTACCTGCTGCTGCTGCTACTGCTGCGAACGGCCGATAACGGCCTGCCCGTGGTTGTTTGTCTTCGCGACAGGATATTCGCTTGCTTCCGAGGATCGCTTCGAGAAGAAGACCCGATTAAGAAGATGTTTTCTAATGAAGTGCACGTTCGCCGTGTTCGATGTTTCTATTACACTATAATTTATATATATATATATATATATATATATATATAATATATACTATAATAGGTCTTACCGTCGCTCGGGCTTCGCTTCGCTCTCATTGTTATGCTGTTGGTGCAAGTAACAAACAATCCGTTACAATCGAGTACCGGCACCTGTCGTTGCTAGCACTGTCACTCTCATTCTATCTTCTAGGCAGTGGCGTGTACTGCTGTTGTTGCTTGCATCGTCTACCCAACAGTCGCTGGGGTTGAGGCTCGCCCTCGTAACTTTGTTACGTAGCAATCCTATGACCCCCGTCCATCTAAGTTTCTCACGGTTGATTGCTGATCGGCCGGGATAATGTGGTTTCCTTCGAAAACTTTAAAATACACCACGACAACCATTCTGCAACTTAGCAGAACAGCCCCTTCATATATAATAATATGAACCAAGTTCTCTCGAATTTATCATAGGTAATTCATGAATTGGTCCTGAAAAGCGCACACTCTAGAGAAATTTGTGTTGTTTCAGTTAACACACACCTTATGTGGACCCGTTCCGCTGCAGCAATTGGCAACGGTGTTCCCTCAGCCCCATCATAGACGTAGTGTTAAAATATATATTTAGGAAATAATCTCAACGATAAAAATAATTGGCTAATCATTGTGCTAGCAAAAACTAGATACACAGTGCGCCGTACTGCAAATCATAATGGTCTTAACCGAGCTTAGGCTATGATTATCTACCTATTTTCTATTGATATATGCTCGCATATTAGGGTAACCCTCTGACTAGAGTTCATATACGTCAGTCGCGTCCGCCATTGCGATTCAAACTACAAAGTTTGACGACTTCCGCGGCTAAGCGGAATATTCAATTCAACAGAGTCAATCGCTGGATCCCGGTACCGAGTTCCTCGTGAGCTACTTACTTAGTCGATTTCTGATCACCTCCGATGGGTGTGCCATAAATGGGGTGGGTAGACGGGTGACGATCATCACAAAATGAGGATCATGAAGGGATTGAGACGTCGTCGCCCCAGTGGATTGGCTTGAAAATCAGCAGAGCCTTACCCGCCCCGGCTGGCAAGGCTCCGACACGTCGATGAGTCGATCTAGCTCAGAGCTTTGCCCTTCGCTGAGCAGGAACCAAGCGGGGAGATTGTACGTTTTTGGGACAAAAATATTTTCAAACAACGCCCTGTCTGCTGCTGCTGCCGCTGGTCGCCGTTTTGGGGCACCCTCAAGCGACATATCCAGACCAGTCAGCCAACCAACCGTCTCATATACACAGACACACATACGCACAGGCGGACCCCAAGCCTCAAGGAACAACGGCAGAGCACTGGTGAGCGGAAGCAATCATCACTCGACCTTGCGCCTTACGGCCACTGCACCAGTGACGATGAGCGCGCCGTTAATACGATATAATTTGGTGGTCGTTGTGCCAGTTCTGTTGGCCGAAAAAAGACCCCTATTTCTCGTCGACCGTCGGTTCCTCCTCCACGAAAAAAAAAAAAACGAAACCTTCGAAGGACCACGAAGAAACTGCCTTCACCGTCGCTGCTGCCGCTGCTGCCAGCGCCGCTCTTTCTTCACAGCAAAAGTGGCGCAAATGGCCATTATCATTACGAGTATTATCAATTCTTTATCGTTGGCGCTATCTGGTCAGCGGTGGTGGTGGCCGCGTGTGGACGACCACCGGGGCGGGAAATGGGAAAAGAGGCAGGGGAGAAAGGATGGCAGCCAGTGTTCGTTGGCTTACGCTGGCAAACTGGTGGGATTCGGCAGGCAGCTGTAGGTCATTTCGGAGGCGTCGGCCGCCACTATTTTCGTCTATAGGAGAGAAAGAAAGATGACTGGGGGCTGACGGGGTGACTCGTCCGATGGGTCGGCGGGGAGTGGCTTTGGAAACGGGCCGGGCGGCTCCAGGAGCAGAAGGTTGGAAAAGGAAAGCTTGTGGCCAGCAATTCGGAGTGGCCTGCAAGGAGCCAGCGAGGCGGGGATGAGGGAGGAGATGATGGCTCTGGATCGGCGTGTGGAGGGGAGACGAAGCTGGCGGCGGTTGTGTCCACGGCACGCTGGGATCGAATAGGGGAACAGCATCGAGCCCCACCTACGCCTAACCCCTTAACGCTAGCGACTACAATCGTCCAGTCGCTGTCGCAACAAGGACAGGCGGATTATTGGGGGAGGCCTCCTGGACGTCACCAGCCGACCAACCGACAACCAACGATCGCGATGGCGACGGCGACTACGACCACTTCCGGCAGTCTCAATCGTGGCGGCGCTTTTCTGCCCCCCCCCCCAACGAAAATCCCCTCCGAAAATCAGTGAACGGCGTCAGTTGCTGCCTCGTCCGGCCCCTTTGCACAGGCCTGGCTAGCCCCTCGACTGTTTGCCTGCCTGTCTGCCTCAGGGTACCCCCGACGAGGGAAACTGTCCCGCGGCTGCAGCTGCCGGCGCACTGGTGGCTGCCTAATGCTGCCGGTGATCCATTCTTTGCTTGCGAAGGAGGAAACGCCTGTGAGGGTGGACCCCAGCCGGTCGACCGGTTCAGGGCTGTTACACGCTTAAAGGGGCTCGGGCAGATCTTACGCTCAGAGCGACTCAAATCAGTCGGACCCGTATCTTATCTGGCCAGCCATTGGCTTATCGGAGAAGAGCGCTGCCCTCTGGCAATGGACGACATCAACGGCGGCTCGGCAATCCAGCGACTCGCCGGTCGGTCGGTCTGCCTGCCTGCTGCTTGCCGGCCAGTCACTGCAGTACATCAGGCTAATCTGAGCCGGAACATCAGCCGACGGTCGCCTAAGTACAATCCACCTGTTGTCTTCACCGGGCCAGCAACCCCTGCGTCCTGTTTGTAAACTGGGCGACCCCTTGCGTGAGCTACGGCAGATGGTAGGCGGCAACAGCCCCTCATAGGCATAAGCAGCGGCTGCATCCGCTCGCGTTACCCTGTTTGTTTCTGCTGCTGCTGTTACCACTACTGCTACCATCACTAGTACAAGGACAGAAGTTGTCCTGACCCATCTGCCTCACCTCTGGCAACAAAATTCATGTAAATGCTGCAGTAGAATGTCCGTTATAGACAACGAAAGGGCGAACAGACAATATTTAAAATCTCGTGTAACGCGTACGAATCACACAATATGGACACGCAGTGAGTGAAATATTGATGCTGGTAAACCTACTGATGAAACGCCTGCTATACCCATAATATTACGTAGACATAGGTGTAGACGTATCAAATGGGTATCACGGAGAACGACGACTTGCTATTTCAGCGTGTTTGATGTCTGTGAATTGCACTCTGTTAATCCCCGTGACTAAATCTCCGTTAGGTTTAATTCACACTTGCGCCCCCCTTCATGTCAGCGTGTCAGTTATGTAGCTGTGCTTTTGTGCGTGTTGTACTCTTGACATTGGGTGTCGTTCATGCCTTGAGGGTAGTTAGCATTCCACGCCCGTGTATGGCGCATATCTGACCAGTGTCGGACGCAGTCAATGAGACCTAGCATCACGCCCGGGACCCATTCTTCTCGTCCTCCTGCTGCGGTCACAAGGAACGGATGACGGAGGTCCAGCGAGCAGCAGCAGCAACTGAGAAGCAGATGGAGTCGTGATGACATCCGGAAGTGCACATTGTCGCCGTTTGCCAAAATCCGGAAATATGGTTCGTCGAAGGGATCCACGACGGCGAAACATAGCGATCCACGACGGCGAAACATAGCGAGGTGAAGGCAACGGACGCGAAGTGACTAGCTCGACTCCGCCGCAGCAGCAGCAGCAGCAGCAGCAGCACGCACCCGTCGGCAGTCAATCGCAGTGGTGCTGGTCTGGTGGCGGGACCGGTCTGGGACGCGGGAAGGGAGTGGTTGGTTGGTGGGTGGGAATGCGTTGGTTTGACAGGCGGTCGTTGGGTTTGTCGTTCGCTCGTCTGTCGGATCGTCGACCGGATGGCGAGGTCAGTCGGTCGGGCCTCCTGATGATTGGCGCGCCGGGGAGACACTTCCGGCACACTTAAGCATCGTGGCGCGATCTCGCATTTGCTTTCCCGATCACCATCACCGCCACGGGGACCGCGGAGGGATCGACTGTCGACTTCCTTCCCTGCCCGGTGGCGCTGCGTACGTTCGTATTAGACGTGTGCGCCGATTGCCTGCGTCCTTACACCTTATTTGCTGTTACTAATTTGGCAAAATGCTATTTACTCGCATTTATGGACGAACATATCTAGCCCGATAGTTGCGTGATCAACGTAAATATGCCCATCGGCGTCGAAAGTGTCAGACATAGCGCTATTGCTAGCTCAGAGCGGAATGTCCTTCTCTGATGCTGATAGAGGCGAATGCGTTTACCAGCTTGGAGGGTGCGATCGACAAATTGCAATTGAACGTACGATGCAAACTACGATATGTGAAAAATCAAATACGACACGGAATTTGGGGGAAACTTCTAGAGAAAATGACCCACGGTCACATTTTTTAGGGAAACGGAGCACATATGATATGAAGCAAAAACTCCTCAACCTTGCCGAAGGTGTGTCCTTGGTGGCAATAAGAACATTAATCTTTCCTTTAGGGCAAAAGCCCTTCTGAATTGGCAGCGAAATGACGACCTGTCCCGCATGATAACCAGGAAAGCTGAAATCGATAGAGAGCTCACAAATAGAACGATTTCGACTTAGGGTTGCGACACGCTGGTAAGAGAGTGCGGGGAAGGGAAACGAATCCTCCGCTCCGTTCTAGATTGACTTTTGACGAATGCTTATGACCCAGGACGCAGATGTACTTGCTTTCTAAGGTTGTTTGCAGGAGGGCGTGAAGGATGATTCTGTTAACCGCCATCTTTGGATTTCCCTATTGGGGCGTTTTGGCGCACGGGAAAATGTGCACTTTAAAAGTGGACCATATTAGCACACCTTCAACTCATCGTGGGAAAGATACACATGGCACACCAAGGAAAAGGCCGATTGAACACACGATGTAAAGACATTTTTTTTAGCGATTAGCTTTTTGAAACACTAATACTGACCTATTATTGAGCCATTTGCAAGCGACCATGTAGCACCTAGTGCAGCATTCGAACTGGTGCCTCGATCATTATGATATTTCTCGTTCTCGACATCATTCGTAAGCCGTCCGGCTGGACAATATTACCTCTATTGAACGTCGTTTCCCCTAGCAGATTATACCTACAGATCATGATTCCAGAACAGTGTCAAAGCAATCTGCCTTTTTCTTTCAAACATATCGATTATGTGTCATTTATGCACGTGTTATTCTGCCTGCCGCGTACCCTGAATCTCTTCCCCGCTGTATCTATCTATGTATCCATCTGCCCTCAATCAATGTATGCTTACTTTGTCGATGGCGCGCGAGCACTATTTGATTCGGTGATTCCTCTCTCTCTCTCTGTCCGCACTCAAAAATCGGCTTGTTGTTGTCGTAGAACGAGATGTGGAGCAAGGTATGATTCAAGCGGGAAGTCGTCGCGTCCCTGTAGGCGTTCGTTCACTCCTGCTCAACTGAACATTTGGACCTCTGACGGGCATCCAATATCACCCCTAGAGCGAGAGAGAGAGATTTGAGTGTCTCCGCTATCGTCCTTTTGCACTCTTCTTATGGAGGCGGCGGCGGCCGAAGCGGCCGCGGCGGCATTCAGATGCCGTCGGTGGCAGTGCCAACAACTAGATGAGACGGGGATGGCGTCGCGAAGTTGCAAAGCCCAGCACAACTGATTCAGTCAGCCAGCAGAGCCAGTGGCTGGCGGATTATTTGGCTGAGCCCGCGAAGCGATGCGTGTATGTATGTTGTTGCCTTTTTCGGCATCGGCGGCCTTCGAGAACGCAAACGCGCCAGCGTGCATGCATACAAGCGCGACGTAGAATTCGCTTGCTTGCCCGCTCACATGCGTCAGCCGCCGAGGCCTCTGCCGCCGCCGCCGGCGGTCGACAAGTTGCAACAGCTATGCATGCCCCGCTGCGCCCCAGTGTTTGGCTTACGTTCGGCTGCTTGGCTGTTGTGTGTGTTGCTTGGGCAGGCCGCTATCGCCGCTGCTAGTTCTGCTGTGTAATATTTCCGGGGCAGGGCATTGCCGGCAGCTTCGCGAGGAAGATGCTGGTTCGGGCTGGGTAGCTGGAGTCAGGCGAGCTTGCCGGCTACGAAGAGCCGACGCGTCGAGTGCGAAACACTCGTTGCAGAGCGTTGGGCCGAACGAATGGAAGCAAGCAAGGATTCGGGATTGGGATCGAGAGCTGCAGGCAACGCGGATCGCCGCCGCCCCGCCGCCGCCGCAGCCGTCTCGCTTGCTTTAGTCGCCTCTTGCCGCGGTTGCAGAGGCAGCAGCAGCAGCAGCCGACGCCGTAGCAGCGGTGCTCGGGACGGGGGCTAGGGGCTTTTACAATGCTGGCTTCTATAGCCGCTCGTTGCAACGACGAGTTGAGGTTTTGAGATTGCGCTCGAATGAGCAGAATTTTAATATTTTTTGTTTGCCGCCGCGCTTATCTGAATCTCAATGGCGGAACAACATTGAGCAATAGGACGATGAGGCCTCGGGGAGAGGGGTCAAAACAGACGATAGAGAGAGAGGTCGAGAACAGTGTAGACGACAAGACGTGACTGTGTAAAGCCTCTCCGAGGTGGGATAACAGCACAGACGCGTGTAGCCACGTGGTGACGTGGCGAGTCATGCATGTGAGCTCTTATATGTACGTGGGTTTGCCAAGTCAGTCGCGGCAAAAGTATCCGTCGTAGTCGTCTGCGGTGGACGCTCCGCCACTGACGTGATAAAGGCCCCATAGCACTCACAGCGACGCTGATCACTGTCGCAGTTCCACGAAACGTTAGCCTCTATCC
Organism: Stratiolaelaps scimitus; assembly: GCA_019614645.1. Lineage (NCBI taxonomy): Eukaryota > Metazoa > Arthropoda > Arachnida > Mesostigmata > Laelapidae > Stratiolaelaps > Stratiolaelaps scimitus. The sequence goes on along the minus strand of JABWDB010000008.1, from coordinate 2,755,493 downwards.
AAAGGAAAGCTCGGCCACTTATCTCTCTGCGTGCGCTGCAAAAATTCGTCTTTGCCATCCCCGGTGCTATCGTACTACCTTTGCTCTACGAGCAACTCTGTAGTCGACAAAACTGTAGTCGACGCCCGTGTCATTTGCAGTTCGTCTGACATCAGACCGGCGCCACCTCAAGTAACCACGGCCTCATTTTTCCTCCATTGTCATACGTTGCTCTCGCGCGCTTCGTCCATCACCAGCATCATCATCGAGAACGGAGAAAGAGTCAGTCAGTTGTTTGCGCTAACGAACAGAACATGGTCAGCCATACGATACGTTAGTGCCTTCCTCGTTTGCGTCTTTAAGGACGGATTGTATGAACGAAATTTAATGCAACTTTATAAGGTTGTGCTTTTGACATCGGCGCTTGTTTGCGTCCCTCGTCGGTTGAAGGTAAACAAGGTGCTCCGTTATGTGCTGAAGGAAAGGTAAACAATCAATAGAATGTATGAATGCATTTACCATAGCAATGCCTTGTTAGGATACATTGCAAGACGCCGTTCTCACTGCTCTTAGCGTTGCCCCTGCACCCAGCAGAGAGCTCTGCATTTGAGCAACGGCGGCTCGTTCTGGACCGATCTCTCGTCATCTTTGTTCATTCTGCTGTTAAATCTGAGCCAAGAAGAGATAGCGATGACGAACGACACCCAGCAACAGTAGTGTATGTGAGGACCAGCGCGGCGGCGCTAGTATCTGCGCGCGGCAATACGGGAGCACAAGGGGTCCTCTCGAGAGTGGGCAAGTGGTAGTCAGTAGGGGTCGGTTGTAAGCGCGCGGCAAGCGGACAGGTCTGCTTTCAGGGGTGGGGTGGATAACTGGCAGCCTTTGACGAACAGGCCAAATCATATATTCCGGCCACCACCACCACCGATGCCGCCGCCGCCGCCACCATTGAGTTGTGCCCATGTCCGCCCGTTCAGCTAGCACGCGTTCGTCTCGTTGGCGCAAGCAAGCGAGTGGCACTTGAGTAGAGAACGAGAATTCTATCGGGCTCCGGGGGGGGTACGCGGCCAGACAGGCGTTGGAGGGGAAGACGAGTCGAGGTGGTGCTGGCCGAAGACGATCACCGAACGAGGTAGAGAGAGAGAGAGAGACCGAGAAAAGGAGAGAGAGAGAGAGAGAGAACTGCTAGTACTCGCAGTTATTATATTTTGCATCCCATTTTAAAGTCAAATTTCTCGTTTTGCGACTTGCGATCTTGTGCTCACCGAGCGAAGATTTGCAGCCGGCTGCTGGTGCTCCGGCTGCTGGTTCAGCTGGTGCCGCTGCCGCTTTCGAGTTGACGGCGTTTGATTCTTCCCGTTGGGCCTCCCCTCGGACCGCGGCCGTTCCTCCACTTCAGGTCGTGGGCCGACCGATAGACCGTTGGCGGAGGCGCTGGCGAACAGGATGACGGTGGCAGCAGTGACGAGAAGGACTCGTGCAGTGGCCTGGCTGCCTGTTGGGAGCTGGGCTAAAATGGACCAAAGGAGACCTCTGAACGGCGTTCGAAGCAGCCGTAGCAGTCTTGGAACTGCGAACCAATGGATAGAAAATGCCGGCTCGAGGGGGGAGGCAGAAAAAAAAACAGGAATGTTAGCGGTGCTGCAAATGGATGCTTCCAACATCAAAGTCCTCCAGCTGGTAGCAGGGGCCCAGCTCGTTCTGGTTCACGTAGAAACCGTACGAGAAACAGCGCTAACAGCAACGGGACAGCTCGAAACACATTTAGAGGGGGCAGCATGAACTGCTGGAGCATCGACGGTAGACGAAACGCAAAAGCGAGTGGTTGACGGCCGGGGCCGATTCAACGGCCATCGATTTGAACTGACATCTGCGATGAACGCAGCGGAGCTGTTTGTGCGATGCGATTTTCTCTCAAAAGCGATCCCCGTATGAAGCATTGTGCTGAGCAAACATCGTCGCGGTTTCAGAGATGGATGCTTAGGCGGTTGCATGGTGAAGGCGCCTCCTTGTCGACCGTTGAACCACTCAACCGACCGTCAAGCACCGCTGGCCCGCGTGCACGCCGACGTTCTAACGGCCTGCGCGGTGCCTAGATACGGGGCCCACTAATGCGGCGAAGGCCAACGTCAGAAGATTTCGAGTTTCGACGACGCTTGGCCTGAGCGTGCGAGTGGCCGGTCGATCATATATCTCCGTTGTAGACGTTATGTATAGTTGCAGCACTCTGCGGCGGGCTCGAAAGACCGACGATACCACAGCTATTCCTTAGCAGGACGCATTGTCACTAAAGGCAGGAACGCCTCGGGTTGCGGCGGCTGTTGGCAGCCGAGAAACCAACGGTGGTTTTTCGAGGTAAAAGTCTGCTGGCGCAACGACCAACCTCATGCACTTATCGCGCCGGCGAGCACTACCCCTAGTTTAAGGGCACGGCTGTACGTATATTGTGTGTCGCCCTAACCTTTTTAGCTGCGCATCAGACGCGCTCGCACTCGATGCCTGTGACAGGCCGGGTGCTCCGGGTGTGCCGCCACAACATTATGCTGAGTTCTATACTGATACGTTATCGTACTATTGGATGTTGCATTACGGGAAAAAAAACGCCACGGTGTTGACAGGTCGACCGAAGTGGCGCGGTGATTATATTGGATAGCACTTTCTCTCTATCTGAAAATCTCGAGGATAATGGCCTTTAGCTGCATACTGTAAGCTGAGTTGCATAAGTTACAAGCGACAATAGAGGCAGTGATATGAAAATTGATTTAAAGGCCAAAAAAACCACGCGTCACTTGTCTGGGAGGGCAAAAACACATGGCGATTTATTTTCGACAAATGACAGATTAGTTTTTCTATTATCATATAATATATAGAAGAGTAGACATATATATATATATATTTATATATATATAATCGTGCAGTCGGTATCTAGCGCATGCAGCAGCCTCATGGAGTTCGTAATCTGAATTGTAACAACGGAGAAAATGAGTGTACGAATAATACATTATAAATAGGTAGGCGGCAGGAAATATAGATTTGCACATTTTGCATTCGTTGGAAGATATACAAATTAAATGAAGAACATGCTTGAGACAGACCATTACGCCTGAAATTTGCCGTTCGGATCTAGGCAAATATTTCAAAGAGCTTACACCACTTCTTACACTTGTGTTACTACTGCCACCGAAGCTGTTAGTACTCTCTGTCTATCTCTCTCACTATCGGCAATATTCCCGAAGACTGACAGCGGTTCCCTCTTGACAGCGGTTCAGGTTCCCAGTGATTCTCAGACATGTTCTCGTCCAGCAGAGACGATACCGACGATAACCGAGTAAATTCAGGTGCCGCCAGAGCTGCCGACACTCCTGTTCCTGTCTCCGCCGCCGCCGCCGCCACAGCCGAACTGAGAAATATATATGAGCGTTCCTCGTTAAAACGGATAGCTTACATGCTGTGACAATTTGACTACGACAGCCATCACCGCCATCGTCATATGCTCCTGGCAGTTGTGAGGGGTAAAGGGGAACCGATTCATCCCCAGATAAAAATATTCCTCGGCGCTACTTGATCGCCGAAGCTCATTCGTGACGGTACTATGCAGGGCACCAGCCAGCCGCAGGCCTTTCACAAAGGAAGGGCGCAAGAGGGAATCTCTGGAAAAAATCCGATCGCTTGAGGGAGTTCCGCCTCGGCAGCGGATGCATATGGGTCCGAGAGAGACGTAGCGGATTCGTCGTGTGATGAAAACTTCGAAAGGTGTTCGGCTGAGATGATAGTGAGTTGTGACGAAATTGCACAAGGCGGAAGAAGCAGAGCTAACCAATATGGAAGAATGGAAGGGGAAGGACGATATTTGTGTTCGACATAAATATTATAATTCGATAGAAGAAACAACCTCACAACCAACCACTGAACTCGAAATCGTTTCATGAAATTGGAAAAAGAGCTGGTTTTAACGAAACACTCATGTGTTACAGGCTAGGCGATAGTTCGCTCACAATAGGGCTTAGCGGGTTTAGCTCAGGCGAACTCGTTGGAAATGTCTACGCCCCTCGATCATCCCTATGCAACATGGCGAAGCGAGTCCTATACTGCAGGGCAACAGTCAGCCGCTATGGTGAAGCCAGGCAGAGGCACACTCATACAGGACATCAAGGACATTGCTAAGGTATGCGAAGAATTGAATGTCGAGTCCCGCCAGCTAGGCTGGCGAATGCGAGTTTCTCTCAATGCGAAGAAACTGATGCAAAAACGTGTAAGGACTCTCCCCTTTGTCGAATGAACCGCTCCATTATGGACTCCGAGGCCTGGCGACCTATGCTGGGCAGTCAGCCCGCGTTCGCCGTGGCGACTTCCTTACTGACCCATCATTCGTGGCGGAAATCGCAGTAGTTCGGCTTCACAAGTTCTAGTACATCGTCCCAAGGGAGTGCACGAGCGCGTCCAGTTTCAGTTAATGGGGAGAATCGTTCCCGGTCCGGGTCGAATATCTGCGTCGAGTCTACAGGCAATTATTCTTAATGAACTCAACCATGACAAACTCTGTTAGATCACGACAAACACCGTAAAACTCCCAGCTGCAACGTCATATTCCTCGCGCTCTCTCTCTCTCTCTCTTTCTGCCTCTCATGGAGAAGGATTGTTCTCGACAGGAACGTCCTGCCTACTGCATTTCATTGGCTGTCAAAATATCTTCAGCGACGGCTCGACTGTCACCACTTCGACGACAGCAGCCGTCTCTACCTGAAGGAGACCGTTTTGCCGAGAACTGTTGACGATTAATTAGTCATCATCGGCAGAACTCTCCATCTCCAAGTGATTGCACACTGGTGTATACGGAAGACTGAAAATGGAGCTGAACAGACAACCCTCCATGTACGTTTGTCGGTGGGTGGACTAGCGACTCTAAGGGCCTGTTCGTCGCCAGCGGCCGATCGGTTTTGACAGCGCGATTTGTATTCACTCAAACGCGAGGCTACGAAAAAGCAGACAACCAGCCGAACGACGACTATACAGTATAGTGGTAAAGTTCCCATAAAATCATATAACTAGGTGTAGTGACAAATGAACGGGGGGCCATTCCGATTTTTTGTGCTACGGCTGCTGTTGTTGCCGTTGCAAGAAGGAAGGACGTTCACAGGAAGGCTGCCTGGTATGGTATTATTATTAATGGCGTTCTTGCCCTAAGTTCTCTCTTCTCAATTTTCTCTACAGTGGCTCTGTTCGTCGAGTACAATGAAGCTGTCCGACGAGGAGGACACCCCGAGTGATTCTCTCTCGGTGACTTTTATCGTCGGCATCGCTAGACCGGCAGCAGAGAGAAAAGCGAGACCGAGATATGTGCTATAAAAGTTCATTGGATCTGTTGATAGCCGGCCGATTGCTAAAGAAACGAGTCAAGTGTGCGTTGAATCCGCGTTGTTGAAGCGGGCGCGACCCCCCCTCTCTCGTCGCTGCTATGCCCCACTTGTGAATAAATATTGCGAACTCGTTCGTTCGTTCGTTTCCCTAAGGCTAGCGGGAATAAGCTATAAAATACAAAAGTCCCACCCACATGACCTTGTCGCGACTGGCATACTACAGCTTCGACCGTTCGCGCGGTCGTCACATGTAGACGTATGATGATATGTCTATTTATACTATTATTAGACGGAGTGGACACACCCGTAACTCTGCTCGTAAATTGGCAAGTGGCGTCGCTTGGAGAGCTGCTTCTAGAGCTGTAGGGTAATACAAGACGATTGTACACGTAAACGAATCTAATTATGCTCATAGGTGGGCAGGGCACTTTAAATTGCTGCCGTGCTTAGCAGCTCATCGTACCGAGCGGATGTTTTGCCAAATTTGCGAGTATCAAATCGAGCCGGTGTCTCGATTCTGCTTCATCAGCTGGTATCCGACGATGATGGAACCGAGTATGTTTTGCGGATCGACGATGGCCGACTTCATCGTTACGCCAATCCAATAATCAATTTTTTGCCTTTTAAATACCCTTCGAATCGTGCCTATTCGAAATATGTGTTGCAGTTGCTGATCTGCTCCCCAGAGAAAAGCGGAGATCTGAAAAATTCAAGAAACGCCGCCACGAGACAGCCCGACACCGCCGCCAGCAGCAGCAGCAGCAGCAGATTGCTTGGCCACTGGATGGGCTCATACTGACTCGCAGTCGATAATGCCCTGCTTACGATGAATAAGAAGCATAACTCTCTTTCAACATATTCAATCAATTTCTACAGTTAGCCTTGGGCGAGATTTGGTCGGATCAACAGCGCCAACTCGAAACCGTCAACGTTCACCCCATGACATTTCGCGCCCAGCCGCTTTTTCGATACCGCTCAATGTAATACGGTTCTAGCAGCAGAAGCCGCAGCATCAGCCATGGTAGGAGCGAACACAGTATTATTGATGTCGACGTTATCGAATCGTTGAACTCGAGACGTTCAAAGTCGACCCGGCGACTCAACTCGTCGAAATTTGAATAAACGCTGCGTAAACGCTCTCTCATAGTTCGTTCACCGCTCCTTTAAGTAGGGGACGGCCGCGTCAGTGGCGTTCCCGCATGGGTTGAATTTCTCCTTAAATTAAGATCTCCTGTATATATATATATATATATATATATACATGCACCCACATGCATCCACACGATCCGTCAGCTTCGTCCTGTCTTGCGCCCGCCATCCTCGTTTCTCGCCTTGCCTCTGTCGTCTTTACGGCGGGCCGGTTCCAATGCAATGCCAAGTCGCCCCTATCCCGTATTGCTCTCCGCTCGTGTGGCGTCCCGGAAGCTCAGGTTTTCGCTCTGCAGATTTTCTGCTCTGCGGCTCCGACTCCCCTGAGGTTTGGGTTCGCGCGAAAAACGGTTTAAGAGAAAAGATAGAAAGACGAGTGAGGGAGAGGCCGAGAGATAGATCGAGAAAGCCGGCAAGACCGAAGAATGAAGGTACTGTAATCGTGAGGGCAACGGTGGGCTCAGCGCCACCGGTAGGTTGACACTTCCATCCTAGCGTACCTCTGCGCCATCTCCGCCACGACCGCCGTCGTCGTCGTCGGCGGCGAGCTTGCTTCTCTTCTCGTCGAATAATAATTATCATTGCTTGCGTTTAATATCGTTCCTAGCCAGACTATTCCCTGCTTCCGAGCTAAGCTAGCCTAAGCTGTCAGCACGAGTAGAGGACGATCTCGCTATTACCTACCTGCCTAGCACCATTATTCTATGGTGATTATGTTAATTTATGCTGATGTTTATTTCCATCGACTTGACGGTGGCGGCCTGACGAGTGCCACGAGTTGGTCGCGCGCGCGTGGCAACGCTAGCCGCCAAGAAGCAGTCAAGCGTCAACCAACGAACGAACGCTACCGAGGCCGAGATTGAGAGAGATTTAGGCAGAGAGAGGGGTGGGAGGCGGAGATTTCACGAGCGTCAGGTCCCACCGAGAAGTTCCACCGTTCGTTGCCACGCTATCTCTATGGTGCAAGCGGGTGCATCACTGCCGCCTATGGTAGTCGATGGATGTCGCCGCATTCGCAGGCTACTGAAGGTCCATGCGATCGGTGGCATCAACGCACACAAACACACATACGTAGATACATTCGTCGCTCGGAGGACATATACATATAACACGGAAAACACCTCAGCATTTCGCCTTTTATGTGAGGAGACACTGCAATTATCCATGTATGATATGATACTTCCCCCAACTCGATTCCGTAAAACCAATATAATATCATTCATTGTTCGTGGGTTAAGCAGCTGAGAGATAAGTAGATAGATCAGGTATGACACCTGGTGTGAGACGAAGAAAAGGGCCACATTACTCTTATTTTTTTGTTACGGATTTCGAAAAAAAAAAACGAAGGTGATAAATTGCTTGTTGCACCCGCTTGGCTTTGCTTTGCTGCGGGCGGTTTGATTGACAAATCCCTATCTAATGTTGCCCTCGCCCAGCCGTTTCCGGCACAGGCACCTATACATGCGTATCGTGCAATCATTCGATGCAGCCTACCTCTTCGGCCTGTCTCATTCACAATCCTTTCAATTTACTTCTCTCTTTTTCCCATTTACGTTATGTTAGCCTGTAAAATGTTTTCCTTTTGAAAGGCCGGCCAACCAGCCAGCGATCCGCCCTGTGGTGTACGTCAGTCCAGCGCCTTCCATAGCATGTTTCAGGCTCGCCGAGTCCTGCGCTCGGCTGGGCTACATGGCGGGCGTAGTTTTTTGACGCTATATGAATCTTCGAGAAAATCGATTCCCGTGACTGACCTGACTCGCTTGCGTTCGCATTCAGGCGAACGGGCACACTCAGGCTCGGGATAGTGATCGCCGTCTACAAGCGGGTTCCAAACCCTAAATCCTCGAACACCGAAGCGGAGAGCGAACGAAGCAACGTTGAGGACCCAGGAGAGGGTAGTACGGCGCCCCCTCGGTCCATATAATAATGGCCGTATATAACCTACCCATCAGGGATAGTGCCAAAACGGCGGTGGGGCTAGAGCTGGCGTTGGGGGACTTGGACGGGTTTTGCGACGGAGGATTGTGGGGGTGGTGCCCTGTCGGGGGGGGGGGGGGGAGTTGCTACGATCGCGGCCTAGGCTAGGCTGGGGGCGGGGGAGAAGTTCAGGGGCCAGCAAGGGGTGATATTAAAATGATATGTTGGAACGACGCTCTGCGCTCCAGGCAGGTGTGTATGCTGTGGGCCCAAGTCACCGTCTGTAGCCTCCCATCGTACATCCGCCAGCGAAGCTGATGGGGGCCTATTACAAAATAATGACGCTCGTCCACGCGGGCGCACTTCGCCGCCGGTCTGTTGGGCCTTTTTTTTCCTGGGATGGGGCAACGATACGGGACCGTAGGCTCCGAGGAGCGGTCGAGCGACGAGATTCAACAGCAGCAGACAACTGTACTAGATCTGAGCGAGCGAGCTGGAGCTGATCGGCAAACACGATTCTTTTTGCTTCAGCGGCGGCGGCACCGCCACCACCACCACTAGTGCCTCGCTGTTCTCGGCGGTGTGGGCCCCTCTACGCACTACGCAAGCACCTGTTCTCTCGTTTGCTTTCGCTCTCTCTCACTCTCACTATCTGCGTACATATGCCGTTGTTGAAGAGTCTCATGCAGTTTTCGTGCGAGAGAACCGGCCGCCAGCCGGCACCCGCCGCTCGACAGTCGAGAATTCCAAAAGCGATCTGTTCAACAATCTTTCTCCCACTGACGCTGCTGCTGCCGCCCCCCTTCCTCGACAGATTAGTCATCTAAGAAGGAAACAAAAATAGCTTAACAGCAGCAGTAAGAAATATGGCCACATGAAGCCGAGGCGTGGAATCGTTAAAATAATAATGGAAGACTACCCCCACTGGTGCCCCGTCCCATATATAATATGAGTTAGTATATCTGTATCCGTATTGTATTGTTGTATCAATATACAATAGCTGTATGAATATGCCATAATATGACTGAAGTTAGTATATTACACCTGTGTACAAGATTTGAAAGGCTACCCCGTTTCGTTGTTGTTGTTGTTGTTGTTGCTGCCCGCGAAGAGAAATTAAAATACAACATCTTCATTAATATGTAATTTAAACAGTTCAATGTCATCTTCTTTAGATTTTTTTTCTCATGTACCGCCGCGGGGACTATTTGAGACTCGAGTGGTGCACACTCGAGTTGGAGTAGCCGCTCTACTCTCCATGTAAGCCTCTGAGAGTTCGTGTTCTTGAGCAGCTTGCGCCTGACCTTCCTCAAGCGCATACATAGAACATCACAAACTGCAGCAGCAGCAGCAGCAGACTCTTTCAATTGGGTCAATTCTCAGTTACAAACCCAGCGCGTTGTTGTTACTGATCGCTGTTGCTTTGATTCACTAAAAACATCTGACGTTTACTTCTTATTTGATCTCAGTGAGGATGTATGCGTAGTAGCCGCAGCAGCTGCCTCAACTACGTATCGAGATGGTGGCAACTTCAAGTCGCCAGAGATTGTCAGCCTTTTCGAAGTCAAAGGGACACGCGATCGACAACGTTCGCAAATGGTAACTTCACCCGACAAAAATGTTTAGTGCTTTTTGCTGAGGCATTTTCCCGAACGAACGCGAATTATTCGCCGTTTTGCAACCATGGTAAATACAATGATTTCTATCTGTGTGATCTTCGTCTGAGCGCTTTTTTTGGATATTGCGAAAGGGAATCTGCTGACCAAGAGACGGCTGCAGTGTGCTATGTGGCCGACCGAGAACGAACTGCGAACCACTTCCGCGTGTTAGTAAATGTCCTCGCATAGGATATTCATACATGTTGATTGCTATCGCACCTCGTTGAACACGCAACCAACTATTGTTGGCTATGGCAATGGCGGCACGTCTATATATCGCGAGGATGTAGCGTGCGACGTCGTTACTAACACGCAAGCCTAAACCCAATCAAATAATACGTTAACTCAGTCGTTGTGAAGTGTCACGGAACACGCGGAGGGAGGGGGACACTTATTGTTTTTTTTTTTCAAATTAAAACTGTAAAACCGGCAATACGATACCAACTGCTCGGAGGAAAAGATTCAAATGAATATCGTCAGGCGTATTATACTCCTTCATGCCAATACAAGTTTCGATCTGAGGTGTCTCTCTCAGGGATACGAACTCCAGCAAATGACAACACATATTTCCTGCTCAGATCGCGATTCGAAACCCGAGCAATTTTGAGAAAAATCAAACAAGGCAATAGTCCGAATGCACGATAGAGCCAAAGCGTTCAATATGTGAATATTCATTAGTAACTCCATTCCATACATGATCGATCGTTGACTGGCGACACAATGGGCGGTCGAGAGGTATCGTCATGTTTATAATCAGTGGCTATGGCTAATGGCTATCATCGTTGAACTGGTCAATTTAGTCCGAGCTGATGCCGCAATGGGATGAAGCATACGAATGGGTCTGCGCAATGGCGCGTTATCATTTTGCGTTACTTTTGCCCACAGTAACCAGCGTCCATGCTTAGTGTCAGTACTTGCCGGTTATCGGCCGAATTGCTACCAGTTCGATTCGAAGCAAGCTGGTGCATGGACAGTGTTTTGCCTTCTGCTGCGATTATGGGTGTTGTGACGTTATGGTGTGACGGTGCAGAACATTGTTTGTGCACGGTAGTGGATTACATTGGTGGTTCCTAGCTGAGCTAGGGGTCGATGTAGATATGAAGCAATTAGTCTCGATAGGGATGGCATGAATACGTCGACGTGAATGGATGAGTAGTGCAACATTTGTGTCTGAATGCCCCGGATGAATCTGTGCATGGACAATTGTTAGTAATGCCGCCGTGGCGACGTAAGAAGTAAGTATAATAGATGACTGTGGAATCTCTATGCCCATTACGATTATGGCTTTAGGTAATCGTTAATCGTTAGCCCAATAGGCTTAACTAAGCTAAACGTATCGTAATATAGCATTATGATGTGCCTTATTGCTTTGATTACCACTAATTATTAGCATAATAATTACCACAATGTTATTGTAAATAAAATTACTATTGCTGATACTTGCTCAGCCCAACGTTTGGGTGTAAATTGGATCAGGTGGTCTGTTGTAGACGATTAGCATTGAACCGCAATTTCCATAATTTAAGTTTTGCCTAGTGGTTTAGTGCGAATAAGGATAGTACTAAGATTGACCTTCAAAAATATAATTAGGCATGAAGGTTTCCTTTATAAATCTCTGTATATATCTGTTTACGTATAGGGTATTCTCTCGACCGAATGTCTCACTAGCCTAAAGTTGTGACTAATCAAAATCTGGCGCTTTCGATGGTAACCGTTTTTAAATTTTTATGCTGTTCTCATCCTATAGACATATGTTCAGCTAGCACCGTGTATTTTCAAACGAACGTGGAACGTTCGGCCTTTGTCTCTTCGATTGAGCACACACCCACTACGATCCATCTGGATATGTATAGCCCGAAAATGAATTGAGAAAAATTGCACCCAAAATTACCTTCGCACGAAGTAAGTCATAAAAGCGTTCGTTAGTCTCCACCACGATTACGTAACTTTCCGAACACTTTGTATCGTAGACAGAGTGATTTTTTGGGAGATCGGTTATCGCAGTACGGCGCGGAGCGTGGCATCAATGCGTTATCACCAAGTATACGCTTGTGGTGACAAAGTCGATAATTTAGGACTACGGCTTGTTCCTGTTAAAGTTGCGGTAAAGTAGTTGACCGTGGTGAGAGCAGAACGCGGACTCCAATCAATTCAACGACAGATACGCGATTCCCCCTAAGTAGTTTTGCTTCATTTACTGTCAGCGTCCATTTACATTGCCAAAAGGTAAATAAACTTTGATATTTTAGCAATATAGTTAATTAAACAAGCAAAGGAGAAGGGCGCCGAAGTGGGCGAACAGGACATTTTAAACAAGCTCAGAGGAGTTTGGTTAGCAATAAAAAAAACATCTATCCCCCCCCTTAGCTAGTATGGTCATTGACTAGCTAGAAGTGTGGATAGTGTGATCCAAATCGACATTGTAATACTCTATTATCCCTTTTTTTTTAAGAGGTTGAGGGATAAAATATTCAAAAAGACACCACAGCTTCACATCTTAGGTATTCGCTATGATAGTGCTGGATTTTTACTGGCTAAAAATCCTCGAACCTATGACTATTATTCTACTATCCCTTGAACAATCGGAACGAGTTCTAACTCAGTATCTATGTTCAGAATATACTCAGAACACACCAAAGATCATGGTGGACATACGTGGAGTATGCTCAACAACATGATACACTAGATTCGACTGACGGCGTGGTTTATACTATTGAATCAATCACGCTATCACTAAATCGCTTCCGTAGGATTGCACCGTGAGACAGCTTGACTACCGGGCCTAACTAGTAGCAGCCACAATGGGATCGATTTTCATTACCTTCTTTAACGAAGCAGCTATAGGTTCTCGTCTGCCGGCAGCTGCGACAGAGCTCGACTATTCTGGCCCACAATCTCCACTTAGCCAAGAAGGAGTCATATCGAGCAATCCTTGCCTTTCGGCTGACAGATTGACTGTGTTTGTCAGCCCGTCGAGGCCAAGAATCCGGCATGCTTGAGCTATTTCGTCGTTTTCGCCATTGCTCACGTATGGTGTTTGGATGGCTATGTGTCTGTTTGTCTGTCGTCTGTCGAAGAAACGCTCTATCGCGTACATACATCCATCCGATGGGGGGTGGGGAAATGTTGGGTGACAATGTGCGCTTGCTCTTCATTCCTCTTCGTCTTAATGGGTGCCCCTTCGCTGATGTTCTGTTCGAAACATTCGCCTTACACTGTACACATACGCGTCGCTGTTCCGCCAGTCAGAGACTAAGGCCAGATGCCTGCGAGCCTCAGCCAGTGGGTCCGACACAGGCCCAAAGTCCTGCTCCTCGTCCTCCTCCTCCTCCTCATCATCGTTCTCATCCTCCGTTGGCGGCGTACAGCTAGAGGTGGGCGGCAACGCGGGCGCCAGCCGCTGACAACGAGAGCAGGCCTAGACCACATTGGGTGTACCGTGGGAGGACACGGTCCACGCAGCATTCAAGCACACTGATCGAGAACATGAGCCGAGTGTCTGCGCAGGAGGCAGCAGCCTATCCAACAAGCGACTACTGCGCCACAACGGCAGAGTGCGGCGCTCCTACGAGCCTCTATGACCAACTGTGGCCACGATCACAACGGCGGAATGCTACAACGGAGGAGTCGGATGGACAGGAAGGAACTGGGGACAGCCAGAGAGACGCAGTAGAGACAGCGGCGGCTGCTGCCGCTGCAGGCGACCAACGGCCTCCAGCAGCCAACAAGGGACAACAAGCGGAACCCGCTGCTAGCCGTTGCTCGGCTCAGTCGCTTGTCTCCGAAGCGGCGTAGGACAAGCGGGCGGTGAAAGAAGAACACCCAGAAGGGGGGGCGGGGGGGGAGCAACCAGCCGGCGTTCGGGAGGCAGCTAGTGAGGTCTGCCTTTGGTCTACTGCTGCTGCCTTCGAAGGAACCTTCGGGCCCATCACGCTTTCAGAGACAGATCCATCCCCACTGACGATACCGCTTGCGGGCGACGCTGCCGCTTATCTCCGTTGACTGGACGGCCAAGTTGGCCATCCAGTCGCTTGCCTCATAGATGCCCTGACTGCTGCTGCTTCCCGCTGCCTAACAGGACTACTCACTGACGGGCCCAGACTTCCTTCTAAGTCCCCAGGACGCTCGGTACTGTCGCTGGCTGCCTTAGTTTTCCCTCCCTTCATCTTGTCCCGTGTCTGTCGCACCCACTGTCTGTCTTTGCTGCTGCTGCTGCTGCTGGACTGCTCGGGACCGATCAAACAAAGCTCGCTGTCCGTCGTCTCCCAGTGAAGGCATCTTCCGTTCTTGCGTTTGCCGGAGGACGATGAGGACGACGATAGGAATGACGCGAGGGATGGCCAACGAAACGGAAATGTAGCTTCGTCTGTGAGGACGAATGAGGGCGGAAACAATTGCTGCTAATGGACACAGAGGAGAAGCCGACGGTGGGGCGGGGGTGGATAGCGGCAACGGGAACAGCAGCGAAAACCCACAACGGCTGAGACAAGCAACCAACCACTTCGTGGTCAGTGAACGTGGCGAACAGAGATAAACGATAAAGCTGCAAGTTGCAGCTGGTTCACCTATAGTCACCCTATGCTCTTGAGCGACTTAGGATTTAGTATGCGTTTGTCTTTGTAATCTATTATATAAACCGTCGGCCTCAACTTGGCCTCAAATTGACATGAATCTTGGCCTCACGGACACGACTCTTGATGCGAACTATCAAGTTTTGCGAATTTCTGTGTTCAAGTGATAGAGGTTCCCGTCACTGGTTTACACTGCAACGTCGGTAGCACCGACGAACACAGCTTAGATATAGAATAGACCGAATATTGCTGAGCCAAACTCGGCCATGGCATCAGAGAAGCATGGACTTCCCCTCGGGACATTTCTCATAGTAATACCGCCATACGAATAAGTGCCGAAAAGTGTCTGATGGGGCACGGGCTGTGTGCCAGCCGGTGAGGAAAAAGGGTTACGATGAAACGACGTCCCACTAACGACTTTAGCTTGTCCACGGTAATGAGCGCTTATCATCGATATCAGCCTGTGTCCGAGCTGCGCCTGGTCGCTGCCTGTAGAATTCAACGATATTCGACGTTGTTATCGTATTTCAGTTGAGAGTCATACAGCACGTTATAGGACCCCGTGACCTTCTATTTTATGTTGACTAAACTATCGACAACGGTGGTCAAACTTGAATTCTGTTCTATAAAAGAAGGACGTCGACTGAATAACCCGAATAATCGGCCAGGACCGCGAGGATTCAACAGAGTCTATATATTATAATAATGTATAATATAATACAAATACACGTTTATTGACCAAACGGGGTGGCACAATAAGTGTACGCCACACCGGACGCTTAGCGTTCGAAAGTTAAATCTCAGAGAATGTTTCAATCAGGACGTACGCTTATCTTATTTATTATATGATATTAGTGTTGCCCGGTAGACATTGAGTGTAGACCGCACACCATAATAAAAAAATATGTTTAAATAGGCGGTCCTCTGCATAGTAGCAGATTATACCCTATAGGAGGATTTTAATTAATTAAGATAATTATGATATTGAAGAATGCGCTAAGCAATACCGGGAAGGGTGGTACTGTTGATCATCGTCAACAGGTCCACAAAGGGGGGCGGTCACGGTGTTGACATGCATTTGCATGCCAATACCCTCCTTTTTTTAAAAAAATGAAGATAAATATGAGCTCGATAACAGTGACTTATAGTTTACGCTTTTCGTACGAGATGGCCTATGTCTCCAGTTATCACATCGATTACCGTAGTATCGGCCAGTCATCGGTCACATCTGTTGCCAATGATGTGTTCTTCAATGTATCTTGGTGCAGCGCGAGACCCCTTAGCATCCCATCGTGAACGAAACGTCTATGTACAGTCGAATCGTCTACTAAGCCTTTTCCGTTGTAGAGGTACGAACGGCCCCATGAGGACTTCGTTCCGGTCAACAGAAAGTGTTAGCCGATGCCAAGCCCTTGTAATATTCACCGACGTCGGAGAACGAAATTCCCGAACTAGAGATGTTTGGTAGAGGACGACACATGATCGCTTGCCTTCGGTCGACAAACCCGAACATTAGCGTCACATCCGGACACCGAACGGGGACGGATTGTGCACGAAACACTCCTCTCCCGCTAACTGTCACTCCTCTTGCAACAGCTGGCCACGCCTCGCCTCTCCTCTCGGTCCTCGAGTCATCATCATTACTCGCACTTGTTTATCTCCTTGCACGAAGCGGACGTCTCGTATAGGGAGATATTTGGTTAGCCTAGAGACTTCGGGGATCTTGCGAGTCGAAGGGTAAGGAGATTTCGAGTATCTATGTGGTCGCGGAGACCACAGAAACTATGGGTGGTAGTGTTAATGAAATCTGGAAGCCATCCAGACAACGTGTGTATATGGTGTGTGTGTGTGTGTGTTTGTGTTCCATCGAAGTCTCGTATATCGAGAAGAGAGGAATATGTAGGCTATGGGAAGAAGGAGAAATAAAGATAGGAAGGGTGATGCAGCTGATCAGTTTCGTGTACAGCTAGCTAGGTTCGTCATGCATTGTCTCATATCAGTAAAGACCATGGTAAAAGAATAAGAAAGAGGGAGAGAGAGAGACAAACAGCGCCGAGGCAGTCATCACACAGAGACGGTGGCTTAACGCGTTATGCCATGGTATGGAGAAGAACCCAGTTCTGTCGTCTGATACTGCCAGCCGCCACGAGTAGCACTGGCGTGAGATGGGTGATGAAATCCAGACGCAAGTAACAAAGCTTGTCCGATCGCTTTCTTATAATTGGAAAGAGGTGGATATAACCGTCAGGACTGAGATAACCTAAAGTGTGGGCGGGCTTCTGTTCGTGGTGGCTGTGCCCCGAAGAAAAACCAAAATAAAAAGAGTACTATCAGTAGTAGCAGTGGTAGTAATAACAAATAGTAGAGATTCACGAGAGCAGCCAGCCAATCAGCTACGTAACTAACAATGGAGCAGATTGTGGTACCACTGTCGAAGGACAGGTTATATTATGAAGCAACCCTTGGACTAATAGCGCCTGCTGAGGCGAGCCAGTTAGATGCGTTGCTCGGGATGTTGATAGCTAGCCGGCACCGCGATGAAAATGGCCAACGGATGCAAATGCACTGTTATTGCTGCTGCAGCAGCAGCTCTTCTGCACGTTCTGCTACTACTACTACTGATGCTGCTACTGCTGGTGCTGCGCCGGCGTCTAGCCGGCCAGCCTTTATATCGCGATCCCTATGGCTATGGCGCCCACTGCCATGGTGCACCACTCTCCTGGGTGCTCTTATTTCCTGCTGGTCTCCTACATGACGTCAGTCGAAAGAGCTGTCCGTGTGAGAAGCCTTCTCTCTTCTTTCCCCCGCTCTCTCTCTCTCTCGCTGTATGCTGCACAGAAAGCGATCTGGCCATAGCCTCCGTCTTGTACGTTCTGTCCCCTTCTCACAGCCAGCTTCCACTGCTCTCTATCTGTCCTGGCTGCTTCTTTCTTTCTCTCAGCAAAGCTTTTCCCCACGTGGGCCCTCGGCCATCTTCTTCTACTTCTTCGCTTCTGCTGTCGTAGGGGGCGTAGCGGTGTAATCACATGTCCCCATTGGCGACCCCTATTTCTTCCTCGTTTTTCCTCATTCCTACTCTATGATTCTATCACCCGCTCTCACAGTACAATGTGGATCTCGTCCGCATGCGCGTGATGGGTGTGAATAAACGGACCTCGTTTATTCTGCCAGCTTGGCTCTGTCCCGCTTCTGCAGCCGTTTGTTCGGATCGCCGACGCCTTATTGTTGTGGAGTGTGAGCGGGGGAGGGTGAGTGTCGGGGGGAACGTAGCGGCAGTGTAGCTGCGTTTTCAATCTCGCTAGCGCCCTGGTTCTCTCTGACTGGTGGTGCCGATTCCCGAGCAGGCTCCACCGAGTCACCCTGACTGCAGCTCACAGCTGGCGCAGCTACACAGCTACAGCGGCACTACTGGTAGCGACCGACGTCACCGTCCGGATCTCCATTGCCACTGTCGCTCTCGTCGGCGCCGGTCTTTGTTGGCAATCGTCTTTGTTCTGATGCGTCTGTACGCTGTACTCGCGGTCCTCGTGTGCTGTTCTCTGGTCCTTGCTCTCTCCGCTCGAGCCGGGTGGCGCATTTCCTTCCACGCTTTCATTGGTTGCAGTTGTTCGAACGGCTGACGCAGTGCTAGTAACGAATGAGGCAGGCAATGGATATGGAGAGAGAGAGAGAGAGAGAGAGAGAGAAAAACCTGAGCCCCGGAAACAGAAAGCATGCCTGCACTGCAAAGACTGTAAAGATTGGGTGGTCGTCGCTTTGCCTGCCCTTCTCCCTATGCGGCTCGAAACTGCGGCAAAGCGTTTGACCTCCCCCTGCCGGATGTCGGCGGTGAAGCACAGCGACTCGTGCGTAACGTGGGCCATCGCCAGACAGTGTCACGGTAACGCGTAGAGCACAGGGGAGACATACACAGAGGGAGCACAGGGGGAGATATACAGAACCACTCGCTCGATACAGCACCTTACAGTTGCCGTGCGAAATCAGTCGACGGAGTAGTAAGGCAGGGCGTGCTCTAGGTTGAAGGAGTCAGTGTTGGCTGACGGCTAACGGAAGGCTCATCCTGCCCCAGCGGCTGGCACCGCTCGGAGTGTGACTGAGTGTAACTCATCGAACACTACGACTGCCTGTCCTTTTTGCTGCTTTGTCGCTCTCTGATTTCCGCTCTCTTCTTCCTCTCGTTATTGGTGAGCGAAGAGGCCAAATCGCAGGCGAGCGTGGCGGCAGCACGAACGGAAGCCGAACTCTGAAGGCTAAGGCGATTCGAGAACGTACGAGCGTGGCAACGGGTTTGAATCGGAAGGCGGGTAGTAGCAAGGGGGCTCTTGCTCGAAGAGGTGCTAGAGGTGCGACACACTGAGTTGACGCATGCATGTACCGAGATACGCAGGAAAGAAGGGGCGGAACGGCGCCGGCAGACCTCGTGGAGAAGATAAAGGTAGAGACATAGAGAAGGAGAGAAAAATAGAGAGAGAGTGAGAGAGGTAGAGAGCCACCGAATGAGCGTCAGGCAGAAGCGCTTTTGACGAGCTGTCAAGCGGTAGACTATGAAAGGCGTTTGCTGCCTGAAGGGAGCTGCTGGTAGACGGTGGGCACATGGGCGCGCGCACGGGGTGGCGAAGTCAGGGGCAGTTTTGGCGGCGGCAGGGCGCTGAGACACGGGCGGAAGTATGCGGGATCTTTATTCCAAACCGTTGCTCTGCAGTGGATCGTTGACGAAGTGACACTTCATTGAACGATTTGCATCTCGCTAGCTCGCGGGCTAGCTACCTCACTCGCTATCGCGACGAGCACATCGCGTCTCTTCCGTTCCAGCCAGTGGAATTTATATTCGGTGCGCTCGGCGTCAAAGTGAGTTGGGAACAGCAGTTGCGCTGCAAAAAAGTGCTGCGTTCTCACGCTCCTGTTTGACGAAAGCGGTAAGTACAGTATGAGAATGGCTATGGTGTTGAATCCTGTGTTTACGGTGGTCAGTGTTTTTTACGGTGGCAAACGATTTCGCAGAACATCTACAGAGCAAGGCCCAGTCACAGTATGCAGGAAAGAACGTTTTGTTGGGCAGCACAATCAGCGCTAGGCGTAAACATAGCCAGGAAATCGCGTTATCGCGCATAGTAAAAAACCGACGTTCTCAGGTCGTTCAACTTACTAGGAAGAATAAGTTCGGATTAAGTTGAGGCAAGTCATCGCGGGTCATATGTTCGACGTGCTAATTTCGGCTCATCAAGCATTTCCTTGTAACTATCAGATTGAAAATGGCCACTTGCGGCCGTCGTCGCTTGGTTGTTGTAAGCAGAACTACCGCTACGCCAGTGCTTTGCTCTACCCTGCTATCATGTCTCAAATGCATAATTTCCCGATCAACACGTCCACAATCCAGCTAGCCGTTGGTCATCTTCGGGCCATAAAATATCGAGAAAAAGGAAATTTCCATAAGATAGTACACGCCTTCTTTCCTCTGGCTTCCCGGCAGTAAAGACAGAGAGAGAGAGATACCAAGCGAGAAAGAGAAAGAGAGACTAGAGCAGGGCTAAGCCTAACTCAGCCTCACTTGCAGTTAGCTGGTTTGGTTTTCTACGATCCCGAGCCAAAAATCATCTCGGCAAGTGTTTAGTCATATGTATACACTGTCCTGATTGCAACGCACTTCGCACGACCTGTTTTCCCTCCATCGTTGGATGCTGTGCCAAGCTCAAGAATCAAATCTGCCTGCTTCGCTGTTCTTGTTCTCCATTTTGTCCTCCCGCGAACACTTTTTCGGGGCCGTTTGCTCCGGCTGTTCCAGTTGCGCCAGCTCGCACATCGAGCTAGCCACTCCGGTTATATCGCCGGTCTTGTTAGTGGCCGGGTTTTCTTCGAAATGGCAATAGCAACAGCAGCAGCAGTTGCATACCTACACCTCCCCAATCCGGTTCACGAGCGACCCAAAATCACATGTGCAAACACCTACTTGCTCCCTCTCACGTTGGCTGGTCCTGGCACAGGGAGCTCCATCTTGCGTTGCTTTAACCAGCGTCTCGCCAAATGTTATCTCGTCCTTGAGCAGGTCCAGCTACTCATCTCGAACTACGCGAGCGAAAACGAATGAATGAGAAAATAAATAAACAATAAGGCAAGCGAAATACGGCGAGGGGGTGAAAGCATACAACCGCTCTGGAATGAGATCGGGTTGAAAGCGGCGGCTACCAGCGCGCATTGGCGCTCGCCGCATTTCGACGGCAACTTGACGCCGACATGATGAGCGCTCACAACATTTGAATTTTGAACGCGCCTACAGCTCTATTTGGCCTTTCTACATATTTTGCCCAGATCTGGCCTATCTCTCTCCTTATTCTTCGGCTCGACTAGGTCCATCTCTTGGAAATGTTTGCCCTCTGTGCGCGTTCTCCTCTCGAAAGAACGTCATGAGCTAACTGCTACAGCTACGGCCTCCTCCTCGAATGTGTAAGTCTCATAAGGTTGCATAAGGGCCAATGCTGAGCCCTCAACGAGGATGTTACTCGCTAGCCCCAACAACCTGATAGCAGCCATCACTGCGGCTCTTGCCTACGCCTTACCTCACACAGTACAATTGCCGCATTGACCTCGGTGAGTCCGTGCACGACCCCGACCCCACCGACATACGCAGTTGTGATAGGCGAGCGAGACGAAAAGGGTTCGGTTTACGCTGTGAAAGCTGCAGCAGCTGCTGCTGCAAGAGAAAGAAAGAGGTGGAGAGAAAAGCCAGTGGGCGCGGCGGGTACGTGAGCCATCGACTTCTCGTTGCTTTAGTGCTATTCATATATAAGACAGAGATAGAGAAGGAGAGATATATAGACAGGTGTGTTCGTTATCTTCGCTTACCCTCACCCTAGCGCCGTAACTTAGTAGCTAGGACCCTGGAAGACTGCCGCTCTATGCAGGCCTATGCTACCTTATGCAGGTTGGCGGCCGGGGACGCAAAGCAGCACTGCACGAGCGCACACGCAAGGCTAGTGCTCAAGAGACGCGTACTACTCATCTAACACTATATTCTTAATACGTGCGCGGAATTAGTGAAGAGGACGCGCCGTTGCAAAAGCCAAGGAGAGGCAGGGATAAGACAGGGAGAACAAGAAGGAGAAGAAATGCGAGAGTGGGGAGTACATGAGGACGATAGACCCGGACGATGGCTGTAGCTGTCGGTAGGTCAAGTGGTTCATCGGCGTGTACGTGGAACGAAGGAGGTCCGTATGTCCGCGTGTTTGTCGGGGTATGGCTGCGATGCATGTGAGCCTGCCGTCTCAAGAGGTTCCATTGAGAAACAGGTCTCCCGCCGGGCACTGGTGGCGTTTGCCCGGGCACAAGAGAGGAATCTAGCCCTTTAGTTCGCTGGCCGAGAACAAAGGGCGTTATTCGTCTATGAGAGTAAACGAGAGAAAGAGACAGAGAGAGCGACAGAGAGAGGAAGTATAGGAGCAAGTCGACCGACGCTCAGTCTACAGACAACCATGTTGAGTAACGTGGAAGGCTGAGGGGAGACTGTGGATCGCCAAGGAACGAAGTCGGGGGTGATGGTGAGGTATTGGGGACTACATTACGGTGGAATTTTCATGATAATACCCCGAACAACCCGCTCTCTGCCTACCTTGCTCACGACTACCTACACATCCCAACTCATCCTTTTCGGAGTCCGTACGTCATCTCCCGCTTCTACTATCGCTTGGCCTGTACTTATTCACTGGCAGCAGCGGATGACGGTAGGAGCCGAGTCTACGGCGGTTTCAAAAACCACCTGCACAGATAGAACTACGAACGAACACTCAGCAACAGCTGAATACAGAGCAAGCTAGTGCTTATATGGTCTTGTGTAAAGGCCGTTCAAACTTAACATGCCGCACCCGAGCCGTCGCGGCGTTTCAGTGTAACAGACTCCGGGCGGCATTGGCCATGCACAGAGTAGAGTGCAGGCGATCGTTCCTGGTGAGGTTGGAGGCGACTGTAGGCTCGCATGCCAGCACTTTGTAGTCGAGTAAAGGGTACGCTGTGGCGATTTTTGAGTTCCTCCTACCGTCGAGGCCGAGGGCGAAGGAGACATACAGAGCAGCGAGCTGCCTCGTGCAGAATATGAGAACATCTATAGACTTGGTGGTGAACTTTCACAACCGAAGAGCTCTGCGATTGCAGTGATTACCATCGGCAGGTTTCCGTTCCTCTTTGCATCTAAACAGGCTACACAAACGGGGCATCAACGGCGACGACAACGACGCAACGGCGGAAGTCGCGTCGAACAGCTACAAAAAGTGAAGGAAATATAAGAAGCGTATGAGCAGCGGAGGAATGAACTCGTGCACGTGCACGGTCGCATGGAAAAAGGAACAGGGGGAATTTACTATAAGAGGAGATCGGATAGCGTCGACAAAGAGAGGTTAGATCACACAGCAGCCAATGACAACGGTGTTGAGTGGCTTGGTCGACCGATGAGGGAGACGTACGCTGAGGAGGCATATTGTGTCCGCTCCCGGTGGTATGCAGGGGCGCCGTAGAGAGCAGTGTAGGAGCCGGTTATTCAAATAGACACGCTGGCCCCCAGCGGTCAGGCCCCTATAGCTAACGGATAAACTACGCTACCATGCACATGCACACGTATGTGTCCTGCTATGAGCTTTTGTGATTCTGACAATGACTGACAGCAGCTCGCGGCGCCGGGCAGGACACTCGCCTTCGTGGCGTCTCGTAGGCTGGCGCAGTCGAGCTGTGGGTCGAGCGGCGCCGCGCCGGCAGCAGCAGCGACCGCCAGACGATTCGCCTCTTTGTCGTTTGTTTATGTGGGAGCGTGTTTTGCGCCCATCGGATTGTCGCTGTACTTCTTGGGTCGCAGCGCGCTACTTTCGTCCTCTCTCAAAAGAAAGGCAACAAAACGGCTGATTTACGTTGAGGCGACTGAACGACTCGACTACAAAGGCAAGTCGAGGCCTTGAGGTTCGAGGCATTCCGGTATGCATCTATGGTTGCTGGAGACGGACCGGGCCCCTCCAGATCTCGGTAACTCCCTCCGCCCTTTCTTTCTCTCTCTCTCTCTCTATTCGTTTCCCTTTCGCGTTCAGTATTATTGCTGCGGCCCTGCGCCACTATATAGATATATATATATATATATATATATATGTGTGTGTGTCTGTCGATGTGTGCGTATCTGCCGATGCTGCTTGGTACGTGTTCACAGGGCTGTGCTTCGTCGTCTATTCCGTTTTGTACTGGACTACGGAGTGCGGAATTGGAAAGATACATTGCGTGAAATTGGACGACCAACAGACCGATGATGTGGGGGCGCATGAGAAGGAATAGATGGAGGAACCGGAGCAGCGTGTGTTGTTTTTTGTGTACTCTATCCCACGCTGCTGCTGCTGCTGCTGCTGGCGCTACCGCGGGTTCTGCCTGTCGCTTTACCGGACCCTTTCGGTTTCGACTCTTTCGGTCTATCCCCGTTTTCTTCTTTCCGTTTCACTCGTTCGTAAGGCTTGCAGGACAACCCGGAGGCTGGGGGTGTGAGGCGGGGCTACGAACGTGGAGGCAGAAAATACAAGCTACTGAGGGGCACCGACACCGAGATCGAGCAGTAAGCGGGGCAGGGAGAACTGAGCGAGCCACTGAGTGACTGCGGCACTGCGCGAGTGAGATGCAGAGCGCCAGACTCTAACGGAGGCGAACGGACACAAAGCACGCGACGAGAAGGACAGTGATTGCGTAGTTGTGTCAAATGGCCCCAGGGCCACCCACGCATGCACCCCGTGCCCCTAGCCTCTGTTCCACGCTGAACGCATTCGAGCTCCAACAGGACCGAGCCTTCGGGGACCCAAAAGAGCGCCCAGCGTAGATAGCATATGAGACACCCCACCCCCAGTTCGCCTTCTTCCACTAACCCGCCCCGCTAGCTGTCTCGACTCGTCGTAGCCTACCCCTCTATAAAGCGGACGCCGCCAATCGAGCTAACACCACAACTACGACTGGCAGCGAACGAGAGGCGGCCAGTCGCAAACCCTCCTATACGTAGACTGCTATAGACGAAACGAACGACGGACGGCGGACGGCACAGGCAGTGCCAACTAAAGGATACGCGATTTCTGGGACCTAGGCGGTCTGGGAGGGGAGCAGTAGTCAGTGCTTGCTTGCCAGCTTACGAGATCCACGCAGCGTACGAAGAGCCAGCGAAGAGACGGACCATGAGCGAGTGAGCGAGTTTGAATAGGGTCGATTCGTTTACAGCTTGCAGCTACCTACTTTATGGCTAGGGCTTATTTAGCACTTCCTGTCTCCCCTCGTTCTCTCTCTCTCTCTCTCGCTCGCTTTTCTTAGGGCCGCCGCCTCGTCCCCCAGGCCTCAGACAGCCAACAAAGTCCACTTTGCCTACCATGACTGCCATGCGGCCAACCTTGCCTTGCCACACACCTACCAGCGCGCATCACAGGAGGGAACGGGGCCACAAGGAGAGGAGGGAGACCCTCCTTGTCTGCTCATTGCAACAGCGGTATCAGCAGCGTTTCTACCTCCGCTGTCTTTCTTCGAGGCAAGCGGCGGACAGGCCAACCGACCGACGAAGCAAGCAAGCAAGCAACCAGCCGCCGCTCAGAGGACCGCTCTGCGCGGCTCCCGTAGCCGTCGATGCGAAAATGCGACGCAGTCTCCGCCGCTCCGGCAGCCAGAGCTCGAAAGCTGCTTGTGCTGCTGTTGGTGCTGCTGCTGCTGCTGTAGAAGAAAGACGAGCAGCTGAAGCTGCTCCCTTGTAGCCCAAGTCGATGTGGCAGTACCAGCAGTGGTAGCGTTAGGTATCGAACGAAGCAACGTACAGCTGAGGCAAACGAGCAGCTACGGCCAGCAGTGGCTACGGTATCCAGTGCAACGGCGGTGGCGCCAGGATAGAGGACACACAGGGCTCACGAAAGTGAGCCCTTCGATGGTTAGGAACCCCTGGCCTGTTAGAGGGATGCCGATCAACGACAACGATATACGAATAGAAAGGATAGGCGGTGGATAAAAGAAGACGATGGACCCTCAGGGGGTGAGCGGGACCTGGCCAGGGAGTATGGCCATAGGAGACTGCGGGGGTGCTGGTTGCCAGATGGGAAACGGGTGAACGCCAGTGAGCGAACGACCGACAGCACCGGGCACCGGGAATATCATCTACCCCCGGCTCTCGCTTTCTCTCTCCGTTTGCTCTTTTACGAGTAGGTAAGCCGAGTCTACCGACGCTCGAGCGTATGGACGACAGTTGCGGGTGGCGGTGTTCGAAGGACTTGCGACTATCGACTACCGGCGGCTTCCACGGCTGCCACCGGGTCGTTGTGGAATTGCCTACTGGTTTCGTTCTCTCCTCGCTCGGTCCTTCTCTTTCGTGCTCGCATAATTGGCGGCAATGAACAACCGGACCGACAGGCCGACTGACGGAGTAGGACGACGACGACGGAGACGGTGGCCTGCGGCGGCGGAGAAGTAAAGGGAGAAGAAATCCTAATGGCTCCAACGTCTACATCACTGGCCAAAGCAGTGACTGCCATCCGAGGTAGCGGTCGGCCTTCGCTCAGCTTCAGGCCGGCTGTCCTGTTCACCTGGGCTAGTCGGCCATATGCGCCGCCATGCACACTAACTAGCGGTAGAAATATAGGCGTACATGTAGAAATAAAAGGCTATAGACCCTCTCTGCTTTGGTACTTGCGACCAGCTAAGCAGTGGCACAAATGAGCGGCAATAGTTGCAATAGCAGCAGCTGTCGTAGAGACCTAGAGAAAGTATACACACCCGTAGCTGTATGCACAAGTAGTCCGACAGCCATGATACCCGGTGGTTGAGTCCACTGACAACAGAAGCTGGCAGAGACAACGACATTGCCCCCCACGATACACCCAGACGCCGCCTAGAAGACCGAGACAACTCAGCGTATAGCTCCGCTGGCTGGAGGGCCATCGCGTCGAGCAGCTACGCCGCGGATTGGAACAGATAGGCGCAGACAGAAACGAAATGAAGCCTCCCGCTTCCACCGTTTTCCTTCTGCACTCTCCGAGGCGGACGGGAGCTGCGGGAGGTGGATGATAGTGACAAGGAGGAAGACCGGTAGACAGTGGCACGCGAATATGTTTGCGCGCCGTAGCGCCGCTTAGCTAAGCCGCTGTTCTTGCTGTACGATGCTCGCCACCGCCGCTCCGCCTCATCTCAAGCCGAACCAACTTAGCTACAGTGGGTCCAGCAGCTGCAGCAGCAGTAGGCCGGCCACCTATGCAGCTGACGGACATAGAGTACGCCCATACCCTAGAGCGTGTACATGTGTCTGCTACCTTGCCATGGCGTGTCGTTCTGCTGGCTAACGGATAGCGCGGATAGCGGCAGAGAGGATAAGATGGGACGGCACACGGACAATTATGGAGGCAAACCCAATATCTGCGCGGCAATCAGCTGTGTATGCACAGGATATCCCTTCATGCCGATGTCATAGCTGCAGCATATGCTAAGGGATGATGCGGAACAGACAGCTTGACGCACATCCCTCAGTAAGCATGTTTCGGGGTTGGGCGACATCTGACAGTTGTATCTGTCGTATTGTTCGTCCTCCTCTGCTTAGCCATCATCTTAGTTGGTCTGCTAATAGTAGTAATAATAATAAGCCTACTTGCCGAAAACCCTATGTGCCAATATTAATACAGCGGCATCGAACAGTAGGGGGATTCCTGTGAGGCTTACCGCGGAAGGGACACTACTAACAAAGGATAGACAAATAGAAGCTGGATGAGTATGTGCAAGCCATAGCGGACCTGTCTAATAAAGCATACGTGTGCGACTATATTATATTATACATGTACTATAGCGTTTGCACCGCTGTCGAAATCTCACATCGTAAACTCTCCGGTGTGACTACTGTACCTACACATACTGGAAACTGTCAAGGGTCTCGGGTATAGTCGATATTTTCTCAGAGAAAGTTCCACGTGAACGAGTTGTTCATCTTTAATTAATCATTATTATACATGTCTGTAGCTATAGATGAATGTAAGTAGTCGAAGTAATGCTCTAAGCTTTCCGAGCCATCTGGGGAGGGGCCATTGAGGATTGAATAATGACTTTTCCTTAACTCGACCCAGATCGCCACTCCATAATTCTTAAGCAGGCGGTAATAATTCAACTTTTTCTGATTGATTCTTAAAGTGATCATATATTTTGGCCATACAGAAAAGTTCCCAACAACTTGCGTCTTGTTCAGAGTTCGGCCACAGGTCTTGGCGTTGGGTGGGCATCATTGAGTCTGTGTGTGGACACTCGTCCAACTTCAGTTAAGCAAAGGGTCGGGACAGTTGCCGTAATTCCCAGAACTGGGCATACATTGATTACAAGATACGATGGATATATCACTAGCTGGTGAGATGGCACTCGGTTTATATATTTCAACGGGGGCGGATAGATAAAGATAGATATGGGACAGACTATTAATGCTACAAGAGAGAAAGAGAGTTGTAAGGATGGATGAGAGTAATGCCTAGGCAGGTTTCCTGTACTTATCTACGGAGGCAAGCCAAGGCTTAATTAATGACGCGAATGGAAAGCAGAATAAATACTATAATATGTTGTAGATCGGAATCGGTCAAAATTTTATTCGTGGAGGTCAGTTACTGTAATTGCAATTTCGCGTGTTGAGCCCGGACGTTGGAACGGTAGGGTATGGTATTTCTGAATATCTCGCCAGAGAAGACTCGTGTTGGCTTGGTCCGGAGGGCCTGCTCGGCGTTCAGCCGGAGGCGGACAACTCGCTACAATGGCCTGGTTTCTTGTTTTTTTCCTGGCTAACTGGTTCGCACACAGATAGGTACATGATACGCTAACCAGATGATATACACAAGCGCTCTTGTGCACCGTCCTGTCAGTTACCGCATGCGTAAGTGGTACAGTCAATCATTTCACTCAATTGCACCATGACACGTTTGCCAACGTTTGACGGCGAACGTGAAAACCCATGCCGGTTAGAAAACAGGCCAGAGGGATGGTTATACGCGAACGGGCTCTTGAGATGCTGTGGCGTTCAGGTGATGAAGATAGGTGGGGAAAGTCCTAATTATCGTGGGCAGTGCTGACTCGTTGAGCTGCCGTGGCGGGAGGGGAATAATGACTATTGACGGCAAAGCGAATTCGATTTCGCCGCCGGCGCACGCAGAACAAAACATAGATATATTCTTTAAACAAAAATGTAAATAAAGGCACTTGCATTGGCTCAGTATAAACATTGATCCGCCAGACGGTCTATTGGTGAGAGTCTTGGATTGCTAGACAGGAGGGATACGTGGAATTGGTTGAAGTCGACGGCCGTAGAAGATCTTTGGATTTCTCTATCATCTTTATCCTTATCTGTGGATTCTCGCCAGGTATGACAACGCTGAAAAAGCAACGGTAGCCCCGACGTATACTTGTAATACCTAAAGGTTCAGAGTCGACGCTTCTCACAGCGAAGGGGAACAACTGCGACTCAGCTCAATAATTGAAATGTATGAATATGGATGCTACAGCATGACATAGACAGCTGCAGGAAAATGACAAATTATGCCTTGCCTACACTTGGAAAGGCATTATCCGGCTGATTTGTATGCTTAGTCCAAGTTTTACCCAAACAAGTGCCTAAACGAAAATAATCGATACGGCGGCAAGATCACTATTGAGTCAAAATATTTTTAAATGTCAGGACGTCACCCTTTAAGTCTAGCAAGGTCAAATTCAAATCGCTCACCAAAATGATGGGATCAGTTGTGGAGCAAAATCTGGTTATGTCATCAACAAATTCAAAGTCCCGTAGAGTTACTCCTATTACTAAATCCACGCCTCCTGCAAATAATGATCATAGACATAGTATACATTCATCATCTCTCGAGTAGCTTTCAAACACACGATTCAGGGTGTACTAAAATGATCAGGTTTCGCCAAAGGCGAAAATCATGATAATGGCAAAGACGAGCTTACAATGCAAAATGAAGCAAACTATTTCGAGATTACGTGTGACTGTGCACAGGCACGATGCGGGTTGTTGTAGATAAAAAAAATAATGGAACTACGTATTAAATCGCATCGCAAAAGTTCCGAGAAGAGCACTTTCAGTCGCTGCGGTTTATAGATATTGGCCAATAGGTCGTTCACAGTCGATTAAAACTTCCTGTCCAACCGAGTGAAATAAATCGCGTAACTTAAAGTAACTCGAGAGAAGTCTGTCAGGAGTTTTAGGGACCTCTCCATACCGGGATGGCGGTTAACCGAGATCGTGAACACACAGACAACTCCGACTGGCAGTCGGCGAGCCGAACGGTCATAATACCTTTACAGGAGTTAGTTTGCAAAACCGTGACACTGCCTGGCCCTAGTTCTTAGAAGCTACCTAGGCGGAACCGGCCCCTCTCTTTCTAAAGACCTGTGACACTGTTACGAGATTGGCTACCCTTCCCCCAGCCGCCACCACTTCTGCGAACGTAACCGAAACACATGTTCCAGAACTGCGAAACAAATGAATGGAATTGAACTGACATTCACTTCGAGGAAAACGATTGCCGAACAGGCGTACCCCCCTTCCAAATTTTTGCTTTGTCAAGCTTTTACGTGGCGCTGTACGTTGTACATAATTGAGTTCGATAAAAATTGAATGAAGTCAGCGGGCATTAATACGTTAATAGAAAACAACCCGCGATGATCCAGATCAATGTATTTTTGCTCAAATCGATACCTCGATAGCATTCCCGTTGAAACGTTCGTGCTCTGTAGTCAACATTCTGTATATTCGTGTATTGTCCGTTTTCACACAGAACTCGTATCAATGTTACTCAATTTTTAATCGCTATCAGATGAGAAGGCTCTCAAGGACATCCTCCTGGAAACATTTCTCAGCGGCGCGGAGCGGAACTCATGTTTTGATGTACCGCAATCGATGTGCGTTCGTATTGAGTCTAGATATTTCTTTACTAACTCTCAAATAAAGCGATAATCATAGTAGTAATCACGCAACACAACGGTCGCCATTACTGATTCATATATCAGATTAGTAATTACAACCCTATCTGGAGAGAGCGCCCGGAAAGTGAATAAACACTGAAAAATTGACGTTGCACCCTTAGATTAGCTCCGATAAAAAAATCAAATCATCTGAACAAGTTAATCGCAGGGAACTTATACTGGGATCAGTTCGACTCCTACCATAAGGACGCCTTGAACAGCTTATCGAACGTAATCGGTTATTAGCCATGTTCCTTTACGTAGGTCACACGAGGCGTTGGCGTAGTTGCTTGAGATGTAGGTCCATATTATTATTATGTATATAGTGTATATCCACGTTGAAAAAGTCCAACGCAGCGCTCAACATCGCGCTCAATCGCACTCCGTCCTAATTTTCCCCCGTTATGGCTATGGCTTATATCCTTGATGGATTGATAAACATGGATAAGATTATTAAGATCACCTGTCCTCTATCTCAACGTCTTCATCACTATCTTATTTCCATAGATGGATTCACAATCAGTAAGTGTTCGATCCATTAGGATCCGAACGATACCTGGTGATGACCACTGGCCGTTCACCGTTGATAAGAGTTATGAGAGTAGCAGCAGCAACAGCAGCACGAATGACTACAGCAGCTTTACCGGTCACAACTCTGTCCCTGGATCTGGGCCACCGTAGCTAGCGGCAGGCTCCTGGCCGACTCCAGCCGCATGGACTGAGCCCGACTTCGGGTCCACCTCAAGGCCTGATCCCGACCCTTGAGGGATCACTACGAGGAGGTTACATTGCGGGTTGCATACAGTACCTCCAGTGCATGCTCCGGTATCCAGTGCCACCTCCCCTGTTTCACCCCGTCCCAACACACGTCCCTCGAATTGGCAAGCGCTAGCACGTAGTAAGCGGCACTGGCTGGCAGCAGTGGATGGATAAAACAGACAAAGAACGGACCGGCCGACCGACCGACTAGGAGCATGTGTCCACATCGCTGGCTCCAATAGACTGTGTGTGATGTTGTGCTTACTCGGGCTGGCACGGCACAGCCTGGCGAACCGCCGGTCGTCGTTGTTATAGACCGGGTAAGGAAAGATACCTTGACTGAGACACAAGAGGAGTCCATCAGGATAATCCTGGCTTAATGAGCAGAATGCTGCGACCACGTACGTCCTCCTTGGATGGGTCCGGAGGGTGGCCCGGCGTCGTCACGAGAATGAGGGAACGAGAGAACCTGGGAGAGGGAGAGAGAGAGAGAGGGAGAGAGTAAGAGGCAAAAACAGGGAGAATGACAGACGAAGTGAGCTGGAGATGAAGATGAAAGCGGCAGGTCGTATGCGAAGTGGAGCGAGAGGAGGATCCGACCGCCGACTGGATAGGGCATGTCCTGACATCGACATCGCAGTAGTGGACGCATGTACACACCGTGTACTCTATACTGCAGGACAGATAGCGAGACCGGGAGACAGAGAGAGAGAGACAGAGAGAGAGAGAGAGAGAGAGAGAGAGCGAAAGAAAATGGGAGTATGGGTGAAGAACGTGGAGAGTCGGCCAGCGCGAGCGAACGAGTGAGGCGGACGGTCATCGAGGGCCTCATGAGGGATGTGCAGTATCGCTCGGCTCGGCTCATAGCGTTCAGTGGAAGGAAAACGTCGTCTTGGGAGCAACAAGTAGGCAACGCTGAAAC
Source organism: Stratiolaelaps scimitus (assembly GCA_019614645.1). Classification (NCBI taxonomy): domain Eukaryota; kingdom Metazoa; phylum Arthropoda; class Arachnida; order Mesostigmata; family Laelapidae; genus Stratiolaelaps; species Stratiolaelaps scimitus. The sequence goes on along the minus strand of JABWDB010000008.1, from coordinate 2,723,221 downwards.
ACATAAGACGGACACAGGCTAATGAGGCCCGCATAGACATAGTAGACAGCAGTGCAGTGTAGGTGGTACATGCAATGGCGCATGCTAGCACGCCTGCCGGGCCTAAAGAACTGCAACCATTGGAAGCGGCCAACTGCCGCTTCTGCAACTGCGTCTGCTGTTGATTCTGCCACTACTGCTATTTCGCCTTCATCTCCTCATCAAGAGAAATGGGAGGACTCGTGTTGGGCCAACATAGACGAGAGGAAACAGGGGTACGAGTAGCTAGCCAGCGGCACGACAGACAACCCCTTGAAGCTAGCAAGTCTGATCCGCAAAGGAAACCGCTTGCCATAGGGAAAATAGTCATGTGAAGAGGCGATCAACGGGAGACGGACTGGGTATTCTGAAATGAATTGTGGACACCACACAGGGCATATGATACGCAGTTTCAATACGACGTGTGAAGCAGGTCTTACTTGGACACATCAGTCGGAGTGTCTGAATCGATAGCCACGTGCAATGTATCTAGCTATGTGATTTTGTATATTTATTATACAAGATACTGACTTCCTTATTTCTCATATATATTATACACAGCATAATATATAATCTAGTGCACACCCTTGTATGTATATATATATATATATATATATATATATAGATATATATAGATATATATTCGTCTCTCTCATTGTTTGTTATTAGCGTTGACGAGTCCGTTGACACAGTTGCGACAGGTAGGGAGCCCAGAGAACGAACCACTCACCGATTCCCTGTCCTGCTACCCACTATCCACTACCACCACTTGCTTCGATGCTGCCCAAACTGACCAGAATCACACCACGCCTCTCACCGTCAGAGCATTCATTCGGCGAAGTGAACGCGGCAGCGCATTCGATAGGAAAGCGCCGTAGCTGACGTCATTTTCAAGGGTTGCTCGTTCAGTCGCTAATGTTTATCCGGGCCGAGAGAGGCCGCCAGCCAGCGTGTAGCGCAGCAGCGAGTGCAGAACAGTCAGGGAGAGGCCAGTGTCAATACCGCTTGCTGCCACTCTATTGTATTTGTCATCATCAGCATGTCCATGATCACCGTCACCGTTCTGTTGCCGACGTAGAAAGCGATTGAGCAAGAGGCTGGCTTTGCTGATTGAATGTCAGGTCGGCGCTGCCTCTGTGACGAGTAGGAGACCCCGCCACGGGATCTCGTATACCCTTCCCACAGTGTTTGCTAGCTTGCCATCGCGAACAATGTTTGTTTTCGGATCAGCTCGGATCACATGCGAACAGCGAAGCATGGCGTGGCATACCAGCGAGAACAGCTTCCGAGCGCCATCGAGTCCCCCAGACTACCGACTCAACTCAGCTATCGATGTGAATGGTAACACTAGCCAGCCGTGCTAGCTAGCTAACTACGCCAATGACGGCAAGTGCAGTTAAAGGACGGGAGGCGTAGCGGGGCTGGTCGGGACCAGATCGAGAGTACCTTCGCGATCTGGTCTAGCAACCGGCAAGCGGTGCAACGCCTGCGAGCTCTCTAGGGGATCAAACGGAGGCTGCTCGGAGCGAAGGCCGGAGGCCAAACGGGCCCGCATTCAAATATTCGCTTTGTGCTCAACGAGCCTCGTGCGTTGGACGCCGTACCTTTTGCATAGCGAAATTCTCGGAGTAGCATGCGCCGCGAATATGCATATACAGGCCAGCGATTGGCTGTTTGTGTGCCGGCCCCTGAAAGCATCTCCCTTGTGCACGTTGTGTGTAGGGGCAGTGGGCAGCCAGGTTGGAAGTCATTGGTGACCATTATATAGTCAACATCAGAGTGGTGCGGGCACTAGAGGCAGCGACAAGGGTGGCACGAGTCGACCTGGTCTCCAGTTGCAAGCAACCCACTCGCTTACGTTCCCTCCTCTACGTCGTATCCTGAACACTCGGCCAGGGCCGCGAGCTCGAAGTCCGTCTGAAACCAGAACGTCGTACAGTAGACGCTTGCAGCATTCAGTTGCCAACTGCTGGCAGGTAGCCCTCTGTTATAAAGTGAGAGAGAAGAGCTCAGCTAGTGAGAGAGGGGCTTTAGGCAAAACGCCGCCGCTGCCGTAGCGCTCGGTAGCGCCTGTATGCTCGCATAACAGTAGCGGCCAGCGCACCCTGTAGTAAGACCGTCCTGACTGCTACCACGGTAGGTACTAACCTGTCTAACCCCCGAGAGAGCGAGAGAGAGAAACCGAGCTGGTCTCGGCACCGAGCTCAGCGATACCTTCCACCGTTAATTAAACAGGACGTCCAATAAGTGAAAGTGGATGGCGGATTCAACGGCCGGACGGCCCACAGTGGTACCGGCAGTGCCAGCAGCGGTTTGCGACGGCCGGGTGTGTTCGTAGGGGCGGGCATTAGCAGCAGTGTGGGATAGTAGCAACACTAGCAGTAGGGTCTGAAAGCAGTAGAGTGGCTACAGTGCTATACCCCACCGCTGTTGCTGCTGCGGTTGGCGCTGCTAGGGGCTCTCTCAACTGTGTCGCTTGCTTGCCCCCTCCCTTGCTATTCCTCTCTGGTTCGGCTGGCAGCAACCCCCAAGAGTACCGCCACGTCTCTGTGCCTACGTACATAGCCTGCTGCTGCTACCACCGCAACTGGAAACATGTCCCCCTCTACTCTTCAGCAATAGCGCCGCTGCTTTGCAAGCAGCCAGCGACGGCAGCAGGCAGGCAATAGCAGGCTTCTTGTACAAGCTCCAGACAGAGTCGGGCGTTTCCACCCATCGATGGTGGTGGAACCTCCCCTCATAGTCGTCACCTGTTCCTCCTCCTCCTCGTCCACCGCCACCCCCTTTGACTCAACAGTCGGATCGACAGGCCGCGCGCATCTTCCTGTCCCGCCTAGCTCACACGGCCTGATCGTCTCCTATCTTTGTGGCGCGCCTATCCGCAGGTTGGAAATGCGGATCCGGGTAACGGTAAATAGACGCATGCCTTAGGCGCAGTTGGCTCCCAGTGGTCAAAGGGTGGGCATGGAAGAGTGAGTAGTGAAATCGAACTGGAGCAAGACGCTAGCCTAGGTTGGCGATGACCGTCGCTCCCCTGCTACTGTCGTTACCATCGCTGAAATGCAAACAGGTTTGTTAAGCATTGGTGAATCATAGTACCACCCACCAGCAACCAAGTCAGTGACTGTCAACAGGCTGAATAATGCCACGGCTGTCGAAGCGGCACACGCGGTGAGGGGCCGTTTGTCAAACATGCGTCCCGCCCTGACGATTACAACCCTTCACTTATAATTAGCGTGCTTCAATCAGCGTGGACTAATCTAACCGAATACTAACATCGGCACTAGAATTATAGCTGGCGAAGGAGTCAATAGGCGTATAGTACTGGCCTGGTCATTGAGGTATTGTTGGAGATGTCTACTCGACAGTTGGTTTATGTATGTACATTGGAAGGTGCCAACCGATGAAGTGGTTATTTAGAGCTGCTTCAAGCGGATCCTACCACCGCTACCATTAACACTACTCGTACAAGAAACTAAGCCGCTCCGAAGAGACTGTCAGATAGTTCGTGTGTGAAATAGACGTCGTGGGGGGCAGCTAATTTAGGCATCGTCATATAATTTGCGTATAGTTCAGCCAGGTAGGTACATCTTCATTGAGCCCAGGGGTAGGGCATACACGTATATATCATAATTTCGTTATTATTATTATATTCAGATTAATAGTAGTCAATAATACTATAATACGATGCAAACGCCATTTGAATATGCTGTCATCATTACATCTCGGAGCAACTCCCAGATAAATCAATCTACCTGAATTGTGAAACACAAGGTGAACACAAATTCCGATAGGTGTGGCCCATCGCCTGCCCAGTAACGTCGTCGACCGCTGTTCCAACCGAAGATAAATCACACACAAAACAAATAGTAGCAAGCAATTCTTTCGACTTGAATATATCAAGCCTTCCCTGGCGCAGTGGCAGGACAGCCCCTTACGACAAGGTCGTTCCGCTCATACAACAGATTTCTTTTTCTTTTTTAATACCTTAGATGTCACTATCTTGTTTAATGTATTCAACGCTTTCCTGTCTTCCCCGAGCGCTTCTATCTCTTGTGAAATCGGTTCCCCTGAAGGTCTTTGTTTTTTTTTCGCCTATCGCATTTTCATTATTATATTCACCTTAAGCAGTTTTCTCCTGCGCCGTCCAGCTCTAATGTTGTCCCCTACATAGCAGCATATTCCACTGCTCTGCTGCCACTACTACGACTGGTTGGCTATTACCATCCGGCGTATTTCATTGCCGTCGTGTGCGTCGATCTCAGTCTGTGTAACCACCAGTGGCTATCTCAGAGGACGATGCGAGCGTTCCCCTTTTATTAGCAACCCCAGAGCCCCCGTCCCCGGGGGCGTTTATTTGCGAATTTGTCTCCCTTCGGGCCACGGAGAATTATACTATCCGCGTCCGGCAGCGCCGTTGACGACGACGACAACAACAGAAGCAACAATCCGCCGCGTACTGCTATTACGGTCGCTACTCCCGTTGAGTTGGCCCGATTCAATTTCAACCTCAATGACGACTACCGGTCGGCAGCGAGTGAAGCTTAAGAGACGATGAAGTATTAGCGCTCTCGAGTCTCTGCGGAACTTCGACCGGCCACGGTGCTGGTCTGGGATGGCTGCTGATCATTCTCCACCGAGCGACGCTCGAGCATTTACTGCATTTCCACCTCCTCCACAAAAAAGCACCGCTCCGACCGAACACGAAAACAAGTGAACACCATTCAATTCCAACCGAACAGCCGCAGCAGCGATGAAGCGGGGACAGAGACAGCAGCATCAAATTGCGAGCAGCAGCAGCAGCAGCACCATTACCGCCACCAGCAAGAGACGACCCGGTACGAGCGCGCATGCTGGATCAGAGCAGCTATTCAACAGCTGCAAGAATTTCGGCTGTCTGGGGTCCCCCGATAGGGGTTTGCAGGGTGGCACCGACTAACGTACTGCTGCGACGGCGAGCGAACACTGCAAGTTCATTGAGAGGGGCTGGCCGTGGAGGTCCTAAGGGCTCCCTGGTGCTGGGGACACAAGGGATGAAAATTGCGACAACATTTCGCCTGTGTGGAGGTCTCACACGACGATGGTGCTGTTGCTGTTTCTCCCGCGGCTGCTGGCAACGTTAATCGCACCACAGCCCGTGGCAGAGTAGGGCTGGGAAACAGGGAATGAACGAGCACCCGCCCGCAAAGGGGACACACTTAACGTGAGACCTTAACGACCTCGAGGGGACGTACGACAGGCGGCCATAGCTCGGCGAATGGATATGGCTGGCTGAAGCTGCGATCGCGGCCCGATGATGCTGATGGAAGCAGCAACGACATGCAACTGCCGGCTAGACGGCCCGGATGAATACCGCGGCAGCCTCTTCTGTTGGTGCTGCTGCAGCTTATACATGGACGCGCCACCGACAGCCCTGCTGCCAATCCCGCCGGCATCGCGAACCCCGGAGAGAGAGAGAGAGAGGATATAGGTATATATAAAGAGAGAGAGAGGATATAGGTATATATAATATATAATTTTGTCAGTAAAATTCTGACACTACCAGGCGAATACCTTAGTTGTGAGGCCTGGTGTCCATGCAGGATTTACCTTCAACCTCTAAAAAAACTAATATATATCTATATATATATTTCACATTATAGTATAATAAACATAAATCCCATTTAAAGCTGAGCTTGCGCTTCACATTCCCAATCACATATATCACATTATTCCTTTGCTAAATTGCACATATTTGGCTCATAGTGTTCTTTACATGCGATCACAATGATTTCGAGATAATTGTTACATATTTACATTCCTTCGTTTCCACTGGCCGCCCACCTGGTTTGCAGTGGATACATTGCATAGGGCTTGCCCCTTTATCCAGACTCCCCCGTGGAGGGCTGTGCCCCGAACACCGTATTCCTTGACAGTCCCCCTGGATGGTTGTCCACACGGTGAAGTGTTCTTCACTTCTATCCGGGTGCGTTGTTCCCTCCCGCCTGCTCTCCACTACATCCGCCGACGACACCCAGACTGGACAGGAGCGGATCATCGGCGTGCTGCCGTTTCAGCCGATAATAATAATACATATTATTATTATTATTATTACAGCTGAAACAACAATAACAATCATGAAGGCAATGACAGCAGCGGCAACAGAAGCAGCAATAACAGCAACAACAACAACAACAATCGCGCAATCAACAGCGACTACAGCTATGACCGACTGCAGGAAGTGCAATATCGGACGATGCTGCAACATGACAGAACGCTGAAGTGCAAAGAGACGACGTGCACACCGCCGTGAGATTCGTCAGCTGGGGGAGGGGGGTGGGGGTTTGGTCGGGAGGAACTGGGGTGGCCGTCGCCGCCAATGACACGAACCGACGCTGGGCCGGTGAGAACACCGACAGGTGAAGGGGAATATTAACGCCGGTGGTTCATGAAGCATCACGATGCCCAGTGTACGACCGTTCCCATAGTCGTTCGTTGCAGCCGGCAAAGTGGCTGCGGTACAACTCAAGTACAACGCACCGAACCCGCTACACTTGAAGGTTCAGGTGCTCGACGCTTTTCGCGTTCGCTCAGTCCCCTTTTCCCTGAACGCAACTCGGCAAAGCAGTTAAAGCCCCGATAGCTTCATGCGTCGCACATCCTATCGATGATAGCTCATGCACCTCCCTGATGGTGGTAGCTCCCTGTTAGCCCGCAACTCGGCAACCCCACCGCCCTGTCCTGCACCCCTGGGCACGGTTCCTGCCATACGCAAGTCCCTCCGGTGCCCCCTTCCCTCTCTCTCTCTCGATTGTCCTCCTCTCCACATCTGCAATAATCCGAAGCGACGCGCATTTTTGAGTTGGATACGATGCGGTAATAACAGTAATAATAATAACAGCTCGGGATTCGCTCGGCTTCGAGGTCTTTGCGGGTGATCAAGCATTTGGTAAGCTTGTGATTTCTTGTCGCACACCTGCCAACCAAGCGGCAGCGAACAAAAGGAAGGACGAAGTAAAAAGGCCGATAGAGTAAAAAAAAAAGAAGCAAGATAGAGCAGAGCGAAATGGGGCAATTGTGCATTCTTGTTGGTGTCAGCTACAATATATCGCACCACTGGAGCCACGTATGGGACTAAACTAATGAAGGGAATACTTCGTAATTCGACTAGGTTTATGTGGCAGTTCAGTCTGACTTGAAAGGTTGTGCTCAAAGAACGTCACATCATGGCTGGGCTACCGTATATATACGAATCACTTTTGTTCATCAAAGCAACCTGGCCATGGTTATTAGAAATAAAGTGCTTTATTTTCTGTTTGTGCGGGGACAGAGATAAGAAAAATTAGACTTTAGTTTACTTCTGCGTATTCCAATTATTCCACCTCGTTTTACATTTTAACGCAGATGTGAGCTCGAGCTCCACTTGGTTCAGGTACCGTCATTCATCTATATAATCGTATGCAATATGTCGTGTGCGAAAGAACCCGTATAGCAAGCTCCATTATACAAAGGGGGATGGGGTGCGTGATGTGATGCTATACGCACATCTGTTTGCAATGTTGTTAATACACAGTTAGTAGACTTAACAATGGTGTGCTCTCTCTTTCTCTCTCTCTCTCAGGCTGCTAATCATGTGTCTGCTTTTGCCAATGGTACTTTGCGGCATACGGCAGAATTATAGACCTTTTTTTCCTATCAAATCTTATATTTGTCCGCGCCTTTCCAGGTTGATATCGTCCAGAAGCTACTCAGCTTACATGGATGATACTAAACCGTGTGTCAGGGAGTAATCTTGATCTGATTATAATGGTCATCATTACTTTTGGATTGCATTATATGCTTCACTTATGTATGGTGCAAATACATGCTTATTTAAAGGGACAATTTTTACAGTAGTAGCTGGCACGCATTCCCCTTGGACAAGAAACCATTTTTACACGCTGTTGGCTCTGGGGACATCATTAATTCTCAGTTCACAGGCACATATGTATATTATATATACAAAACAGCAGCGATGAGCAAAATCTGGACAATTGGTGTGAAATCTATTCCACCGAATACAGCACATTTGTGCTCCCCAGTGTTGTAAGCCATCCCAGTACGAAGGCGATTTACCATGACTCATGGACGGGGTAAACAGACGGTCAATTTGTCGTCACCGTCCATCTCGGTGCTGTTGTAGCGACGTGCAGCAATAAGGTTGCTTTCCGACCCTATCTACATCACGTTGAAGTATATAGCTATACACACACACACACATTGATGAGTACTATGGCCAACACGCACACATATAATACATAAACACCGACATCTGTACGCATCTGAATACAAGTCTCTTGTTGTATGACACTGTATAGAGGTGCGTTTCAGGTGCTATCATCAGTCTGTTGGTGACAACATACCCATATACACTCACGCATCACACAGCACTACTCGTCTAGCTGATATGTGCACGTATGGGTGGTGCAAGCCAGCGGTATATCCTGAATGTAACGTTCTTCAGCCGAATACGCAGGTTGAATTTCTACCGAATCCTTCGACATCCTGTGTCCGCCCCATATACCCGCTCCCTCTAACCGCCATAGCTACGCCCGCCTCCCATGTGTCGCCAGCTGATGTCTCCGTCAGCCGGGGTTCTCTGTAGTGGGGAGGCTGGTTGTCGGTACTCATTGAATATGGACACAGCTGGCGACAATGCCAGGTGCCCTTAATAATTGCGGCAAGACGAGATATGATCTCCTTTGACCACTACGGTGGCGAGCAGCGCCAGCGCTGCCACCAACACCAAGACCACTAACAACACTATCCCCACAGAATGCGAGAGCAGCGTCGCCACCTCGTCAAGGTGCTGCCAGCACGCCTACGAATGCCAGCCAACACTTCGTCGTATGCAAGCGCTTATCGTCGTCATAGTCATAGACGTTAAGCGGGGACTTGGGGGTTGCTGGTTCCCCTATCTGTCGTCGCACGCTACCAACCACTATCATCAGGAGGCCATCCGTATCAACTAGCAGCTCTGTCGCCACCACAAGCGTCTTGGTTGGCGATCCCGGCCAGTCTCGCATCCCATCCGACTCCCTTGTGGGGGATTGTACCGAAGCAAGGAGAGGCCGCGCCAATATAGGTTCGTTCGTCCTCTATGTTGTGGCTACCTGTAACCGGGGAGAGCGAACCGCCGAAACGACGAGGCAGCGACTGAGATGACGAACAGGCGCAAGTGATGGTGGCACCTATGGTATACCGGCGTCATACCGCTACTGGGATAATGGCCAACCAGAAAATCGGCCCAAGTAGTTCAGAACAGATCAGCTTGCTCCGTATCCTCGACGTAATGCAATGTGGCCACAATTTAGTGCCTCCCGCGTGGGAGGGATAAATACCGCTTGGAGCAAGGTCACTGCTTCAAGGCATACTTCACAGAAGAGAGCAACGGGCTGAAGCAGTGGTAAATGGATGGCTAGGCTATATATTTCTAATGTAAATATATTTCTTTGTGCAATATCCATATATATATATATATATATATAATACATATGCACACACGAACGGCTTAATGCACGAAGGTTCCTTTTACTATGTCCATTACTGCGCAAGCAACACGCGATGCTCTCCATATGAAACTATTGTTTATACTATTATATATTTGTTTTTCCTTTATCTACGCTCGATGCTCAGCCTACTTCTGTTCACGCTCAGAACTGAGAACTTAATTCAGTTCCGTTCATGCTTAGTATCCTATAATCTATCCATCATATTCTTGCTCATCTTATCGTCTATCCGACTTACACTCACACGTCTATAAGTTAACTGCCATCAGCCAACAATATGGTCCATTAATATCCTATCTGCACAACTTCTATGTCTTCGTCGACAATGGCGAATCGTGTCACCCGACAATAAACCGACCAGCGGACAGCTGTACTCTACCCCATCTATCCAGGTCGAACTAAATAAGAGGAACTGTATCCATCCTTATAGGATGCTTTTCTAGCACCGCTACGATGGCTCCTCGCCGTTGCTGCTGCCGCCGCCGCTATTGCTTCGCTTCTGTCACAGGGACTCACCGACCCTTTTGGCTGGCCCCCTTGTTTGTTCCTATCCTACTGGCTACATCTGCGATCTCTCTCTCTCTCTCTCCCTTCTCCACGCTATCCCACTCACGCATTTTGTCCCACGGGGCCGCTGACGCCAGCAGCACTAGTGGTCGATCCCAATCCCCTGTTGCCATGTGTGGATACCAACAGTGTGTGCCGATGTGAGGAGCGTGTCTGCAAGTGTGTGCAGCTATCGCTGCCCCCTGAGTCTCTGAGTGGGAGATGCTTCGTAGGCCCGCTGCCTCTCTTTCTCGTCGGCCGTGTTGATGGTGTCCATTCGCTCCATGAGCCGCCACCGTCGTTGCCCTTGCGAGTGCCGCCCGCTGCCCCTCTCGGTAGGGCCGCCTCTCTGGCTGCTTGTTCCATTGCTGGTTCTGCTGCTACTGCTCCATCGTCCCGCTAATGGAATCCCGATGTCGGCTCTCTCCATCGTCTTTTCCTCCGTCGCCGTCATCGTCGTCACCTCCTTCCTCGTAGCTCTGGCCTCATCATCGCCTTGCTCTCTCGTTTTCTCTCTCTCTTCTGTGCCCCTGTACTACCCCTGCCCCCGACCCGTCCTTCTTTTTCCTGCTATGTCCATGGTTCTGTATGTCCATAGGCAGGTCTGGTTATACCGTCGCCATCCAGTCCTTCGCCGCCGATGCCGCCAAAGCTCCGCTTCCCCCAAGTTCCCATGGCCGCCGTTATACGACCTGTCGTAGCTATTGAGTCCTTGGGTTAGTCCTGTCTGTGTCGTTCGTTCGCCGGTTCCTCTCGCTACTGCCAGCTAGCTGGCTCGCTCGCTATGGCTATGTAGTAGTAATGGCAGTTGTAGTGGCCAGCTTCAAGCTTGCTCTCTTTCTCCCTCTCTCTCCTGACGTGTACTCAGGCCAGCCGCCGCCGCCGCGTCTTTGCTTCTCCTGGTCCCGTTGCCTCTGCTTGGACGGACAGACCTCTGTTCCTCGAGCTTGTCCCCTAACCCTTTCTCATGTTGGCCAACCTTCGCTTCGCCTTGCCATCCATCCCTCGTTTGTCGGCAGCTTTTCCAGTTAACAGGATCTAGTAGCAGCAGCAGTAGTAGTAGTGTCCGGCACGGGCCAGCGGCTGGACGGAGCGGACTACGGACGCGGCGGGTATGGACAAGAGGAGGTTGGGGCGTAATGCCCAGTTTCGGCGAGCGGGGTGCTTCGGAGGTTCGGCTGGGGTCCGCCAGGCCGCCTTATTCCCTTTAGCTCGTCATAGATCTTCACGTATTCTCTCGGTTGTGTGTCCGTGTCCGCACCACCTGCCATTTCCCATCGTCGACGTTGGAAGCACGTTCCCTCACTGTATAACGCTCGCTGCCAGTGACGCCACCGAGGCGGTCGGCGACGAGGCTGGATAGAAAATGCTGTCTCATCTCGAGGCAAGTAATGCTGACGGACTATTCTGTACTTATCGGCCGCTACCGGTAACACAGCACAGTGCAACAAGCGACTCTACTCTGCCTGTATATATTTATATGCTGGTAGCAGGACCATTACGAGCGGCAACTTCGTGGGTTCGTTTGCCGGACGAAGGGGTGGGAGGCGATGCTTCCCTGAGCTGTTGTATACCTTGCACATATTAGATACACTGTGAAAATCATACAAACAATAAATACCAAGTGCTGATTGTGAATCCGTATACATAGCAGGGCGTGAATGCCCGTCATGGCAGTGAATTACAACACTGTTTAGTAGACATACATGAAACATGAGGTGCTTCGGCTTGCCGGGGTCGAAGGTAAATGGTAAATGGTAAATCTTTATTGGTTTATTTAAGGAGGTGTTTCCTTGGTTTAGATATACATAGTGGGTACCTCATGAGAACTTGTTGTGTTGATATGCCCTGGGAATTGATGGAACACCTGTTGACGGTGAGGCTTTTAATTTTAGCACTAACACGTGCCTGACAGCTGTAAAGCAATAAGGGTGTTGCAGTCGCCGTCGCCGCTCGTGCTGCCGGCGGCCTAATGTGAATGCCCTATGGTTGTGTGTCTTTATTGCTCCAGGCCATGACCTGTTTGAGGTGTGAACCCTGGCTCCTCCCGGTCGCTTCTTTGTTTTTAATACGGCCGAAGACACATACGTCTATATGGTAAATATCGTAGTGTAGTAGACATTAGCGTTGTTTGTGAGCCAGAACGCCGATGGTATTGGTTGGTTAAGTCACGCATCGCCATGGTCTTTCAAAAGAATAATAATACTATATTTTATTGACGAATCTACAAGTGCAATTTCTCATATGTCCTGCGGCTTCTCTATTCTAACCAATCATTTTAATACATTTTGTGTCTCACGAATACTTGCAATAAAGACAATGCAATTTTCTTCGCCACGGCGGCGGCGGCGGCTTCAGTGCATAAACGCTTTTGCTGAGGGATAAACTCAATTCAGTGAATATCTATTTTATCTATATACCACTAACATCTAGGTGAGCGGTCGATAAATCATACCGCATGTGCTTACGTATGCAACACAGTACAATGTCAAGGTCACATTGGCCAGATATGAAACTTTGTGAAGATCAATTAAATGAAATGCGATATTTAGTTAATGCTGTTTTAAAAGTGATATGGCCATTATTTATTAAGTATATTGTGTCCAGCATTATATTCTATAACACACGTCTCTGTGTAACATGTTGGCGTTCATCTTGTTGTCCTCTCTCTATCAATGGACCAAGAGATTTGTACTACAATTTAACTCTTCTTGCGTTCTTCGTGAGGTATAACTCTGTCCAATCCGCAACCGATATTGGTTTATGGAAGGTCCGCTTTTTTCTTCATTGTCAGAACACATTTGTGCTTTCTGGGTCCACAATTAAATGGCGAAAGTTGTGGATTTAAGTCAAAGTCGCCCGACTCCGGCGTTAACCTTTGCACCATCTGTAGGAAACGGGCGAACATAACAAAAATGATGTTTGTCGCCATCTTCTCTCCAATACAGGCTCGAGCTCCTACACCAAAGGTGCTCATTCGGCTCACAAGGTCTCGCCTTAACTCGCCCTCCTCTCCAAGGAAGCGCTCAGGCCGAAATTCGTCGGGGAGTTCCCACAGCGCTGGATTGTGATTGACACTGTACAGGTTGAAAAGAACGGGGGCGCCTTTTGGAACATATCGCCCACCCAACGTGCTTGCGCACGTTGTTTCATGCGGCAAAGAGAACGGGGATACGGGCCGAATACGCAGCACCTCTAGGATTGCCGCGTTTACGAACGGGCATCTAACGCGGTCTTGAGAGCTCGGCTGACGATCGCTGACGACTTCGTCAATCTCGTTACGACATCGCGATAGTACCTTAAAACGAGTGGCGAAGAACGCGTGAAATATTCGTTGGCTGCTCTGTTAGCGTATGAAGCTCTCCTTTTTGTCCAGCTACACTTATCTATAATGTAATAAAGACCGTAGCTATTAATTAATAGCACTAAAACGGAGGCGGATTGGCATTTCGTTAGTGGCTATATATATGTATATATATATCCCATCCAGTCCTAAATTATTTGTAGCAATTTGCAGTCACAGGTAGAAAATGGGAACTCAATTAATAGGCGCTAGAATTGGTGTAAAGAAAATTTGGTGAAGTCTATGCGAACGCAGTAAACTCCAGTCGACAGAAATGATCATCCCTAGCATAATTGATCTTTATCGAAAGGCAAATCTGTCGTGGTGTTATAGCTGAAAAATGCCGGATTTGACTTTTTTGTCCATTGTTCTATAATGGAGAGCTTCGTTGAAACTATTGAAGTGGCCGACAATGATCGAGAACATTGCCATTCTACAAAAACTCTTAAACTGCAACTGTTCTACCTAAAAAATATTTTAGAACGATACGAAATTGTATTAGCGCAAGGCCACAGGAACATGTCAATGATTTGAAAACAAATGTAATGCTACAAGAATCTTCAGAGTTTTCAGCATTTATAAAGGTGTATAACTACTATGCCATCTCGTGTGAATTTCTCTTTATAGTTATGGTAATCAATTTTGCAATGTATTCTTATGGACTGATCGACAGTAGTGGTTAGTAGTACACCGTGTGACCAACGTACATTTGCATCAGAGAAGACGAAGTATAGAAGCCACTTGAGTGTGAGCGACGTCGTTGGCGTGGCGGCGCCGAAGATATCGTAAACGATCTGGGTAAGATTGCCCTCCGTTAGGTATTGGGCAGTTCGTCGGTCGGCCGCCTCTGCCTCAAGTTTCGCAGCCACGATGGCATCGGTGAAGTGCCGTATCTGCTGATACAAATCATACACGGAAGTCTGTTGTTGTCACGTCGTCACACACACACACACAAATATACCTACATATAATACAGACGAGTTTGCGGTGTTTGCGATACAAGCGACAGTCGTTAGAAAGTGTCCGCCTCTTCAAACGGCTTGCCTTCAGCGATTACATGCAGAAATGATGCTGCCCTGCGCATGGCAGTATGTGTCGCATAGGAGCGAACTCGGCCGAGATTCTCCCTCCAGCATCTGCCAGCTGAACAAATCACCTCTCTTCGACGATTGCGCGAAACCTCCCTTTAAACTCAATACGCCTCGGTCAACATATATTTCGCTAGTATGGCTGAGGCTAAATTAAAAGTATGGCTGCTCTTACCCAACACTCCTGTTACTCGGCTTGTTCGAATCACCTTTGACTGGAAGTTGCGACACAGGTAAGAATACATCAAGCGTCAAGGATCATCTGCGATCATCATGCACAACGTTCGCATCAATTTTCTTTGCTCGACACCCTGTTCTCACTACTATTCACCAGCGGTCTCGTTTTCGGATTTTGTTACTATTATTGTTAATATTATTATAATTTCGCCTGATAATGAAAAGGCACAATAGAAAAAAACATTGTAACAACATTCACCAAAGAAATTATTATTGGTGTCTCGATTTACGAACGCATTGAGAGCATTGCATGAAAGTTGCTATATTTCATTGTGTCGTTCAGCCCCCATTCACCGGCTAGCTGCGCTATATTCGCAGCAGTAATTGTGCCAGTGCATCAGGTTATAATGCATCCATGATGAGAATATTGGTGATTTTGATCGTCGTGATTACGTCCCGAAAGTGCCGCAGGGCAACACATACGCCATATAGGTGGCGGCGGCGGCGGCGGCGGCGACCTCTTTCAGGCGGCAGAAAGAAGTGAACACTGCCACTGGGACAGGTCAGGTTAGGGCGCAACGGCACAACCTAGACGTCTGCGGCTGGGACAGTAGCTGCTGTCGGCCGCTGTCGTCGCCTGCTGCCGCTACATTCAGCCGGCGAATGAGCGAACGAACGAATGAACGGGCAAGCGACCGAAACCGAACATCTAATCTCATCGTTGTAACGTTCCGAACAGGTTGAGAGTGGACTGAGGGATTGGCGGGCATTCGGTGGCGGATGGGGTGGGGGTGTGGTGGGACGAGGTTTCGCTCGGCGAAGCTCTGCGGGTGGGGGGGCGGGGGGGGAGGAAAGTTCCTCGGGAGTCATAGATTTAGGTAGGAAATGTGGAGCTAGCTGCTGGCGGGTCGAGCGAGTGAGTACGAGTCGTGCGGGTGGATAAGCAGAGGAGTGGTAGGATAGATGGATAGAGAGGACGGCACAGGGACAGAGAGTGGTTTAGGAGAGGGAGGGAGAGAGAGAGAGAGAGAGCCATGAGGGTTTGCGGCGCCGTTCAGGGTAAAAGCAGCAACGGTACCAAGGGCGCCAGTGGCGTGTATTTGTAGTGCCAGTGGTAGCAGTAGCAACAGCAGGAGAAGAAGAAACGCAAGAACGCAAGGGAAGCTGTAGCGACTAGGCGGCGGCGGCGGCACTGCCGGCAACAGTAGCAGCACCAGGCCATGATGTGAGGTAACCGTCAACCGGAACAGCTAATCCGCTTATTGCAAAAACGACAGCGAAACTCTGTTGGACGACATTGTCGACAATAACAACAACGACAAGGGACGGTCGGGCGGCAGAAGCACCAGTAGTAGTAACAGCACAAGTAGAACCAGGAGCGGAGTGGATTCAGTGGATTCGGCGGCAGTGGATTCAGCCGCAATAGAAAGCAGTTGCTAGAGTGAGTAAGCGAGTGCTTGCCTAGTACGGCGCTGCTGCTGTGCTCCCCCATGCCAAACCCCAACCCCCAGAGGCCTGGCATGGTACAAGGGAATGGCAGGCGCGCCCTCCTGCTTCTGGGGACCACTGAAGAGGTCGGCGACGCGGAGAGATAGCGGAGCCCTGCAAGTAAATGCGGTGTGCTCTTGGTTCTTTGCTGCCGCCAAAGCGGAGCAGGGCTATAGGGCTGGCATCTCGGGGGTAAAAATGTTCCGTCATCGCATTTGGCCTGTCTCGGATGTGTCCCACCGTTTCGCGGGCCTGCAAGCAGACCTCGGCCCCATGCCGCCCTCGGGCCCCCTTCCATCTAACCTAGCAGCGCATAACCTTTGAACCACCACACTCCGCTCCTAGAACAGGACTAAGTCGTTTTTTTCTCCCTTTCGGAACGTTTGGGAAGGCTGAGGAGGCACGGCAGGGTCGGGAACAGTGCGGGGACGAAGGTAGGCGAGGAAAGTGTACGGGGTCTGGCGCATTGCGGGATTGAGGGTTGCACAACGAACTTCCCCATGCGAGCACCGCGTGGTCGAGCATGACGGGCATGACATCGAGACATACACAGTCACACAAGCAACGATGAAGAGTGACTTGCATGTATGCGCCATGTTTGAGCAGCTATGAGGGGAGGATGACTGAACGGCGGCGGCGGCGGTAGTGGTCGTAGCATCGACTTGTAGCGGCAACAAGGTCTGCCATAGCGGTAGCAGAATGTTGTCGTCTTGTTATTTGTGGTAGTGCTTTCGAAGCTGTCCGCACCGCTTGTACACAGGAAGGAAGATATATATATATACACATATATATGTATAATAATATCATATATATAAGTAATATACCCACACACAGAGAGAGACTACAGTATACTTATACATTCAGATGCTTATGAATATACGCTACGTGCACATGTGCCTGACGAACTACGTACCTGGCCCTCGACGAAAGTTGCTCGTGCCTGCTGATAAAGACACATCTCGAGTGCGATAAATTCGTCAAAGAGTTTCGCGGCACGACGTTCGTGGTGGCGGAAAAAGACCCTCAATGGAGGCATTAGATCAGCTAGCAGGACCTGAAAGGCGTACAAGTTTTGATTAAAATCATATAAGTATACGGAGCCACATGGGTCTTCCACGGGTTCGAAGTCTCTGCATGTGTGTGTGCCAATGTCTCTATGTGTTAGCTTGAGTTCATGCCAATGCGGAACTCGGTTCGCAATATTTTCCATTGAACTGGCTTGAAGCGACCTCTTAGGCTGTGCAGAATTTTGTTCTTCACCAATGTGTCATACCCTGATCCCGAGAAATCCTTTTTAACCAGAAATAGGGTTGAGGTCTCCATAGAGGATTGTGATTTGTGATACATATGACAGTGCGTGTATGGTTACAGGACACAAAAGGGTGACACGATGCAGGCAAAGGGTCCTAGCGCGCCCTACTCTTTTTGTTTGCGGAGAAAGCCGTAAATTTTGCTTTTAAGCCATTGTCATGTATAGATAGTGCGTCCAACGGAAGACATCGATCGGAAATCCCTCCATTGATATTCTTGTGCTTGATACAATCGTGGTTGACACATGGCGCATGGGCACAGACGCGAACATGTTCTAACAAAGTCAGCCCCATGAATAGCTAAAGTCACCTTTGCGAGAGGTTCCTTCAAGTCGCTGTTGATTCGGCGTATCGTCTTCAGATCCTCGCTGTCCTTCTCGTATTTCTGCCCGAACACACACATGCCGATAATATTGTGCATGGCTTCGAGAATAAACTCGTCCATGTCGATAACTTTTCCAGAGGCTGTTTGGTCCGCGAGAGTGTCATCCAGCACTTCGACGACGAGATTCCCGAGTGTTTCACTTACGGCGTACTTGCGCACAGCTAAATGAGCCACCTGTTGAGGTGAATCGTGCAAATGAGAATTTGCCATTGAAAACCGCCTGAGTTAGTTTGGAAATCGAAACAAGCGGAAATATTTTTTCCAAGGATTGAAACGTCTCAGCAGCGCTAGTCCCTGACTGTGGATTGGTGAGAACCAATTCCGAATATAATATTACAGGGGAGGCGCACAATGATATTAGAGAGAAAAAAACGCCATACAAATTGCATTTCATCTGTATCAACAGTTTTCAAGCCAGAAATATGTCTTTTGTGTCACGATCTCTTATCATGCAATCACTGTTTCTGCAAGGGACGACTGATTCCATTGATGTATAATATGTGACACACAAAAAAAATGTTTGTTACTCATACCGCTTATAGTTCTTCAAACCTTTCGAAGAGCCTCCCACTCCGGTCCGTATTTGCCGAACACAATGTCTTCATAACCACTCTTCTGCAAAGTCCCAATGCTCAGTTGAAGGCGTCCTGCAAAGTGACTCCGCTTGATACCGAGCGACGCTTCCCGAAAGTTGTCGTAATCATTAACAATCACGAGCGGAAACCAGCCGAACCATATTGTGTGCGGGTCCCCGTAGGCATTCTGAAGCTGCTGGCCCATCTGGTAAAACGGACGAGGCCATCGTAGCATCGCGAAAATATTACCGACTACGGGAAGTGGGAATGGTCCTTGGGGGAAATGTCGCACACGAACGCAAAACTTAACCAGTAGAAAAAACAGTAAACCAAAAATGACCAATATAAGTCCTTCCGTCGGTGTCATGGCTGGACCTCTAAACAGGGAAAAAAAACAGAAGAGGATATATTATTAGGTAACGGGATCTCTTAAGTGCTTTAGTACTAATTTCATAGATGGGCATCTTCGAAGGAATTACTTTTGTTTCTATAGGGTTCCAGGTGGTTCAAGGTACACTTTTTTGAATAGTATAATCTTAATTGAGGCAATGGACGTTTTATATGGATGCTAAGATTATGCACATTTCATACTTACAATGTTTACATGTTGTTTATACTCATGTAAGTTTACTACAGAGCGTTTTTTTAATGAGTTGACCATTTTGCAGTATGTGACTTGCAGGATATATAGACGAGTCCGTTGTTCGACCATATTACTTGGTCATATTACGTGATTCATAAATGATTCCATATTATTTGTGTTAAAAACCTTTATCTAAACAAGTTCTGCGAGACGCTTCTCATTCGGCTCCAAGCGTTTCTCATTTTCGTCGTTAATGATTATCGATGTTCCACGTTGACCATGGTGAAGGGAATATAAATTTGGGACCATGACGGCCCCGGCCTGACATCCTGTCCCTGACTGCGTCACTAATTATTGCATATATTAAGACCCACAATAATATGAAATTTGTGGAAATATATATATAAATAATAATAACAATTACGCAATTGTAAGTATATTTAGTTGACACTAAATGTTCTAAGTGACGATACGAGGAGCAATAACATTAAATTTATAGATTTATTTACTTATTTTGTAGATTTATTGGTAATGATTGCGTGACGTTAAATATACAATAATTAGTGAGGTAGTTGGGGACAGGGTGTCAGGCCAAGACCGTCATATTCCCAGGGGAGGCGATGTCATTGCCTCACTGCGAAGGGAAGGCGCTGCAGAAGGAAGGATTCTGCGCGCTTGTCCCCGATGACGTGGATCAGCCTGTGGTAGACTCCTTCGATTAAATTTGCAGTGAGAGGGCCGCGGCAGTCTCACCCAATATTTCGTCTGAGTATTGCTATTGCCTCGTTGTTCGCTACTAATACCATGTTCTATTACACTCGTGAAAATATCTTTTTTCAGATCTCCGTACAGGTTTATATTGTGAGCCTTGAAATGATGGTTGAGAGAATTTGTTGTCTTGGTCAGTACTATTACTATTCGCCTATCTCGTAAATATATTTAATCAATTTGTTGTTCAGATCGTATAGCAATCAAAACACATAAACAAATGAAGTTTAGGAAACCTCTCCTAAGGAACTGTATTTTCAAATGCAAATGGATGGTATGAAAATTTGCTTGCATCAAAATTCCCCTTGAGCTTAACTGCACCTGCTGATCTGCTGAGAGATACGTTGAGCAGTTTCAGTAACTAACAAATGCATCGGTTGTGTTAAATTCGCTACGTAGGATAAGACGTTCTTTTTGGGGTGAGAGGTCCATCATTGGCAAACACCAGGCTTCGCTGCCTAATAGGTATTCGCCACGACACTGGGAGACTCCTACTTATTAAAACCTGGGACTGGCTTGGGACTGAGTCGCTCTGACTTCCAACCAGGCTTGCAAAAGGGGAGATGTTGTCTTTCGGACCATTTCAGCTATGTTGCCCATAGTTTTCTGCGTACTTTGGCAGGCGAATCTGACCTTCAGTAAGTATCTACGTAAACGTGTCAGCCACCACCTATGGAAACTTCCTGAATAGAAGTTTTGTAGCGTATCGGTAATACCGTCCGGGCACGGCACCTTGCCTGCCTTTGTCGCGTGTTGTTCTCCTTCATAGTTTATCACAACGTTTTCTCGGAGCAACCTCTAGCAATGTGCTTCAAAGAGCTACATTTGTGACATCCCTTTGTTGTTACTGCCTCATTGCATTTCCTAGATTTTGCTCTGTATACTCATAGTTTCTGTTATTAGCTTGCCTAGCTAAACTTGTCGTTGACCCCGGGGATCATGTTTAAAGCCTTTTAGATGGGTTCCTTCGTCGTACCCTCCGTCACGTTCCAATTTTCCTAACTAGAAGTTCGGTAATCTATTTCGGTCCATTTCCTTCTAGATCACTGGGAAGGTCGAGCGGAATCTATGATAAGAAGCCGGCCTTTTCGTCGAATCTCAAGTGCAATAATCACGGGGTGATCCCCGACTACTACAGAGGGTCTTGCACAAGGCAAGGTACACGCAGCAAAAGGACTGTTCGGTTTCTGTTAAGCGGGATGTAAAGGTGTATAATAAAATGTGTTTCTGAATATTTCGACTCAAACGAGCCACACTTCTAAACCGCCGTATAAACGGGAAGGGTCATAGATACCAACGGCGATTGCTTTCGAAAAAGAAGACTTTAATAAAATATAATTAAGATTAGTATATATTACATATATATTATTATATAATAATAATACTTACTTAATTTTAAAATATAATAATATAATAATTTCTGTAAAATGTTTAATCGAATTAAAGAATAATCATTTGTTTGTCTCTTTAATAATGCCGTGGAATAGCACCGCTAATGTGTCCCATGTAGCAAGAAATTGCCAACTCCTGCAAGACATTATATCACTCTAATTGGTTGCTATACCATGGGTAACTTTCACGACCTTTTAAAAAATACATACCATTATTACATATTACTATTATAAATAATACATAGTGTTTTCTTAAACAATTTCACAGTTTTCATACTGTTAGCTTTTTTTGTTAACTATGTTGGTGCATTTGAATTGAATAAGCTGTTATTATACTCGGTCTGGTAAAAACTAGTACAGTCAATACAAGGCAGTCCACTCAATTGTTGTAGTACCACAGTGGGCTAATTCTGCTAAATGTGTCGACAACGGAATTATTGTGCTGCTCTACGATCGGTTCACACGGAACGAAGGAACAATATCGATGAACTAAAATAAGATACGTTTTC
This sequence comes from Stratiolaelaps scimitus, assembly GCA_019614645.1. NCBI lineage: Eukaryota > Metazoa > Arthropoda > Arachnida > Mesostigmata > Laelapidae > Stratiolaelaps > Stratiolaelaps scimitus. Next base: position 2,701,513 of record JABWDB010000008.1, on the reverse strand, counting down.
CCAGACGTATACATATTCTCACAGTGGCCGGCCGAAGCCGGCGATCCCTTGCCAGTCTGGCCCCTGTTAATTCGTCTTGTTGGTGAACCTGCGCGACAACTCAAGCATGACCAAAGGATGTGTCAAGAGGAGCCACAGCTCGCGTTGCTATGTCCATAGACAATTGTGGAGTAGCAGCTATCATTGCAGAAAATATATATTGGCAAGGTCCCGTTCACATGTGTGCTTTGCATGAAAGTGTCTGGCTAGCTAGTCACAAGGCGGAGTAGAGACCCTGTGCCAAAACACCAGATATCCGACCATGAGCTACAACGAAAATGATTTGGGGACAACTTGTCGAACATGGGCGCAGAACGCGCTAACTGACAGTGTGTTTTTGCCAGCGCGTTTTGTACTTGTGTGTCAACCTCACTTGTGAGTTGAGCTGCTTCGTGAAATGTATCAGTGCTTGTGCGTTACTGTTAAACTGATAAAGTCGAAATCCACAGTCGATCTACATGCGAGCAAATGATGGAAAGATGAATAGAACAGAATAAGGCCGACAACTGCTGACCAGAAGATCCAGCAATGCATTTTCTCTCGTCATCGTTTGCTGGGTAGATTGATGGGATTGATTACCAGTGCGTTTGCTCGACACAAAAAGGTAAGGTGGACATTTATTTAGAGAAACAGACGAACTCGATTACAAACTACGAATTCACTAGTGAACCCCTTTTCTCCAGTCGGATTTCGTTTAAACGATATTGTGTTCATAGCACTGCTAGTTTGTAGACACATTTTCATCTCTTGTACTTCATTTTTAGTCTAATTTACACGAAGTTACACAGACATGAAAGTCTGTATATTAAGTGACGTTAATACATCTTACATGCACATTCAATGTGACGAAGCTCGCTGATGGAGGTTTTCGAAATTTACGGCAAAAAACGACGCCATACTATTAATATGTGCCTTCAATTCGGATACTCGCTGCAACACAGAGAAACTCACATACGCCAAGCTTACAATAGAGTGTGTGGCGTCTGTGGTTTGCGGTCATGGTATTGTTGATATGATTTTTCCGCCTTTATTCTATGGAGCGTCATAACATTATAAAAAAGACGTGTCACCTAATAGTGATACAGTAATAGTAATGGAGATAGCCATAATAAAAGAAATCATCCCGTACATAATACGCTTCGAATGGGTGAAATGGTTTCCACCTCAAGACAGACAAGCGAGAGTATTGTTGTTAACAGGGTTGAGCCAATTGCAAAAGACCCAATAATAATCCTCACTGTATTCGTTCAGCCATTAGACGGCATAAATTTACCAAGCTGTTTTTTTTTGTTTAGTTCCTGCTGTTTAATTTCCGATAACAGAGGATATACAACACAGTGCGTTCGAATGGCGTCAATGCCAATCAGTCGAGTTTCTCCACGTGTTCAGATCATTCTCCGGTGTTTTCTTATACGTTTGCTGCCAAAATCAACCATTGCTACAATCCATCTCCATTCGGAAACATCACAGTTGACGCACCCCTTCGCATGTGTAGCGGGGGCGGTCGTTGGCTACAACACACAAAGGTGTGCATGAGGTGGCTTCGACTCGATGTCTTTGTCGGTGGTGGCCCTCTCTCTCAAGATACGCTCGAACAACCGGCCGCTGGTTGGTGATACCCGTACTAGTATAATTGGATATCACCTAACGTGTGTGGTACGACACCTCCCCGGCACCCATCTCGAGGCAGCGGCTCAGCGTCAGGTAGCTTTCAACTGCTCAGTCCCGCGTGTGAGAATGTACGCGTGCATGTGTACATCGCCCGAAGTGTCGGCGTCAGATAACGAGCCGAGTGTGGAGACAGCAGGTGACTCGGGGCTTGAATCGGCGCCGGGGATAGGTAAGCGAAGGAGGGGGTGGTTCAGGCTGGTCGCCAACACGGACGCCGGCGCGGGCCACCGTCTCGGCGGTTCGCCGTGAGAGCGGTGTCAGGCAGTGCCTGAATAGGACACTTGTTCAAGAAATTCTCCTCCGTGTGAATGGAACGGACCGCTCTCTTGCTACTGGTGCAGATGCCAAAATGTCTGTGTATGTGATAGACAGAGAGAAGGCGAAAGAGAGAGAGAGAGAGAGAGAGAGAGAGAGATGAAGGCGGCGACGGAGGAGTGAGCACACCGCTCCGAGCTCGAAAGGCAAAGCAATGCTGACAACGCTACGAATCTCCGGCCAAATCTCAAAGCCCCGCCTGTCAACGCCAGATGGCTTTTCGTGACGGCGGCCCCGCTAGCGTCGCGAACATGCAGCTGAGCTGCGACCAAAGACGAAACCGCTGTCTTCTTTTCCTTACTGAGTGTGTATGTGTGTGTGTGTGTTTATTTGAAATCTTTGCTAACCTGTTGGAATCAGCGGTCCAACACTACTTTTTTCAGAGTGACACCCTGAGGTGAGCGAGTTTGCATTCGTTTGACCGTGAGGCGTAGGTGGGTGCCCTGTTCTGAGCCATAGAAAGCATATTTGTTCGTGTAGCGAACAGACATAGATTGGTGCGGTTATTGCTAATGAGCTCAAGTCTCGCCTTAGAAAGCGAAGAACTTGAAGGTATTTGCTTTCGTGTGAAGGGCATTGCATGATACCTCCATGGCGTCAAAGGAAGTTAATAGAAGACGTCAAATTTTTTTTCCATATATATATATATATATATATATATATATATATGGAAAAATACTGGAATATATATATATCTATATTTGCGAGAGAACATGTCGTATTGGCCAGACTACTCATAGAAATCGTTCATCACTGGAATATCTTATACGATGCCGCCCCTAAATGGGACTAATGAAACATTATTTATATTTTATTGTATTTTGATTCGACTGTGCGAACAGGTGTAGAACATCGGATTTAGTTAACAATATTCTCTACAGAGTACCTAGTGTTCAAATAGGGCACTCAAAATCGGGCGCTAAAACTTTTCGGTTCGAGTACATATTCTGATGAAAAGAAACCATAGTATACCCTGTGGTAAATGCGATGTACAATCAAAAGCGGTGTCGGCACAGAAACCTTTCACCGATGGACGCCGCACTGTCGTGTTCAGGTAGCGACTCTGCAATGGCTGATTGCCAATGAATTTGCATGAGCCGTCAGTCAGCTTACGAGGTCTCAGTGTCGCGCCAGGCGTTGTTTTTAAATCTGTTCTTGCGTGATGCCAACCAGCGAGCCCGCTGCTATCATAGAGCGGGCATAACGTCGCAAACGGACTCGCCCCTCCTTCATCGTCACCAGCCGTCTACACGCGCAGTTAGTGCCAAGGAAAACCCGAATCATAAGTCTCAATCACACGCTACTGGATTAACACGGCTGCAGTTACAGGCAAACATCACTGCGCGGAAATCGACCGACCTAATACCCAGTAACCTTATTTTAAACGTTGGTAACCAACCCGCCATTGTCGCCACTGGACGAATGCTTTCGAGGGCGCGCGCACGGATTCACACTATGAGGGACACGCAATCTGATGGGCAACGAAATATTAATATCCCACCACCCACTACCACTCCCCGTCTTCAACACGATGGAGTTCTTTCGCTACTTTTCTTTGTGGACACATCTCGTCGACAGCGTTTTGATGTGGCGCCTGGCCAACCTTGCCTTCAAGATCGTTTGGAACGGCGCGTGCGACAGCACAGCCGTTGCGGCGAGCTAAGGACTCGGCAGCCAGCTGTTTACAGCCAGTGGAAGCCACTTAATAATACTGCAGTACTCTCGGTAGTGGTCGAATGCGGCGGGCTGGAATTAGCGGTTAGGCGAGTGTAAGTCCCAATGAGCGACCATGAATTCAATCTACGCAGCGTCGGGGAGAGCTTCGGCGCAGCTATTAAAGGAGTAATCTCTACTGTGTATTTGCGAGCGGTGGAAAATTTGGCATCGACACAGCCATGCACGCACATCTCGCTCGAGTGAAATTGTTCATTTAATGAGTAAAACAGTAATAAATGCCAAATACTTATTGTTACTTGTATTGCATATCGTGTCACACCTACCTAGTTGGTAGTTCATAATCATTGATTTTTGTTTTATAATAATAGTAATGTGTTCCATTTTAAATGCAATTCAACCTAAGAACATGTATCAATTTTGTGTACCTACAACTAAGTTTTAGAATATCGGTTTCAATTTGGAAAACGTGTTGTGCGATAATCACTATACATACCCAGGACCGGAATGATTCTCCCAAGGTCGTCCTCACGTTGCAACGAGACCGAGACGAGGTACTACCACGGCGTCCTGTCACACACATTATCCTGAACAGCATTGACTGTTCTAAACAGCAACAACAACAGGAATAGCAGGGTTACTTGGGCAGTTTTTCACGCGGCGGGACAGGGCCTTACATGGTTCACACTTCATTTGTGAACTCTTCTTGGTGATCATTTTCTGAGCATGCCAGACCACTCGCATGACGCTAATTCGTTATTTTGCAGTGTTTTCGTGCAAAGTGTCAGAAAGGTTTTTTCCTATGGTGAATTATGTACGATTGTTGGAATCCTATCAGTCCCGTCTATAATCAAGCAGACAAAGGCAGTTCAAGCGTCTGAAAAGTAATGTGAGACAGTTATGGAGTTTCCTGAATTCAACGTCTAGGGATGCGAGACAAAAGACTGCGCCCCCGGAGGCTCTTATCAACGAATCTGTGGAACTTTCGGAACCGCAGGAGATTGCCAATGAACTAAACACCCACTTCGAGACGGTTGGTTCCAAAAGGGTACCGTCTCTCCAGATTGATGATGCTACCAGGACGTAACTGGAAGCTGTCTGGTTACATCAGAGTCCTTCGTTTGCGTTCTCGCGGGCGAACGATTCTGAGGCTCTGATGGTGTTAGAGTTTGCAGCTAGCGGTCTGATTAAACCGAGTCCAGCCTCACTCGCTCGCCCCCTCACGCACATCGTCAACCCTTCCTTGCTGAGCGGCAGGTTCTCGTCGGCACTGAAGGATGATGCGCGCATCATCCCATTCTTCAAGAACAAAGGTGATCGGAGAAGCGCTCACCTTGCTCGTGGACTACTTATCTAAAGTCTTTGAGAAGTTAGTGATGGCCCGACTGAAGAAACAACTGCACCCTTCCAGTTCATTCGGATTCTGAAGGTCACGCTCGACCGAGCTGGCTCTAGCTCATCCAGATGCACTCGAGAGGAATCAGCTCTGCCTTGGTGTTTTTCTGAATGTATCCACAGCACTCAACCTTCTCAGGCACTCGTTTTTCCAGCAGGCACAAGTGGTTTCGCTCGTACTTCGCAGGTAGAAGGCAGGCGGTAAAGGTCGATGGTATTGAGTTCCGATTGGAGCGAAGTTGACATCGGGACACCTCAAGGGTCAATTTTTGGCCCATTTATGTTCCTAGGGCTCATAAACTTCATTCTGTTGAAGGTCGCAGTTGGGAGCTTCTGTTGAACGGTCGCCGTCACTGGAAGATCGGTAGACTATCAATGCTTAGTCCACGGCAACTGTTTGCCAAAACTCACTCGGTGGATCGGATACCCCTAATGGCTTTCAGCCTCCTCCTTCACTACATGTATGCACCCCAGAATTGTCAATTGCGATATCATGTATTACATGATCATGACAATAATGATTCGTTTACGTCCTTCGTCATCTGCTGAGGTCACCGACCTCTCGAATATTCTGCATCTATCTAGAATCGTATATATACACGCAGGGAATCCACGGATATTGGTGGTGTGTGTCTATGCGGCCTGCGCAGTTATCTTAGGAGAAGTTCGATGCACGCACCTCTGTATAGCATAACATGCTTCAAGTTGAGCACAGACGCCTGCATTATCCTTCGATGTGGAGGGATGTAATAACACTCACCGGCCAGTGCAGCGTACACCGAGTCGTGCACACCCTATTGAGGGAGCTCTGACGGGTGGCTGGCTGGCTGGCGGCTCAGTGTTTGCTTGCTTGTATGTTATGTTCTACACAAGACGCCTCGGGGGATGTACAATACTTCTCATTGCGACCTTGTGGTCGATCGGTTCGTCCGCTCGGATCGGGCCGGCCGCTTGCTTGCCTTGTCTGTCACCCCTGCCCGCGTACATGAGCACCGGTTGCGTTCATGTTACAAAGCTAACAGGCACAATCGAAGATGGCGTAAGCGTCGCCACGTTCGAGAGGATTAATATCACGGAGGCTCTCTTTCGAAATGACTCGCTATACTGGACATGAACTGCCGGGGCGTGGCGGCGGTGGCGTTCGGCAAATGAAAAGCTCTAGCATAATGAGTTTTGTTGCTAAGCTTGACATACGTTTGTAAGCAAGCAAGCAGGTGGAAGCAGTTTGCCCTCTCTAATATATAGTTGGTTGTTATATATTACAACGACAACAGCAGTGGCAGCAATAACAGCAGAAACAACAGAGCAAGACTATTAGTCGAAATAAAAGTTGGAAGCTAAAAGCCCATGATGGCACGGATTAGTCCAATGTAATAATTTTATAGTGCAGCTTGTTTTAGGTATATATATATATACATATAAACGTGAAAAAAAAACTAAAATATGTATTATGCACGCACCGCATTCACAGCTCCTAAACATTAAATCCTGCTGGAAACCGCTTTATGAGCAGTTAATCACCATCTCGAAGCAGAAATCAATACAACCAATCAGACCAGGAGCCAATAATTGGTCTACATATTCTTATTTTCCATTTGTTAATTTTTTAGAAATCCCTTGGGCTGAGCAAGGTCCAACACAAGGATTTCAGTCTGTTATTATTTTGTTATTTTGTCAGTTTTATATATATATATATATTAGGTGGACCCAACAATAGTGAGACTCATATCGTCTCTCATGAAATTGGCGTGCCTCGCGAAGCATGTCGTCGAATTATTAAAAGTAGTCTGAAGATGCAGAACAAAAACCCAAAATGGGTCCCTCATTAACTCGGTCCTGGCCAACTGAAAATGCGTGAGGAATGTTCGCGAGACAATTTGAATATATATAGGAAGCAAAAAAGTCGTCTAGAGCATAACGTTGCAGTGGACGAGACATGGGTCAGCCTGTATAGGGGACCGGAAAAGATCAAGTAAAACAGTGGCTACGACCGGGTGAACAGGCAATGACATCGAGCAATGAAATTACGTCCTGGCTTAAGGCCAACAATATTGAGCAATGGCATCATCCCCCCCTATTCTCCCGATTTAAGCCCGTGTGACTGTGGTTGCTTCCATCAATTAAAGAGGGCTATAGGTGGTCAAAGGTATGCAAACACCGATTTGCTCCGATAGGCCTTAATAACGAAGTTATAAATGGTAATAGAAATGGTGCATAACTAGCCGTCAGAAGGCTGCCAGAACTCTGGGACCAGTGTATAAATAAAAGAGGTGCATACCTCTAGCTCATACTAAAAAATCTTTAATTTAACTTACTTAGTTTAGCCGATATTGAGATTTATATGTGTCTCATTATTGTTGGGACACATATAAATAAATAATAAATATTTTTGGGACACATTTCAACCTAATATATATATATATATAGTCAATGTGCATTCGTATATGCTTAACAATCAAACAAACGGCATGCATAGCGTCGATTATAGAGGGGCTATCAAAAACGCAGTTTTTGAGCGCAAAGACCAACTCTCCTCAGTTGCACAGTTGCTCTTCATCAAGTAACCGAAACCTGCTGGCGTTCGTGTGATCAATCGGTGCGGTCATGCCACCATGCGGTGCGTTTTCAATTATTTTGAGTCTGCATCTGAATACTGGCGTCGGGGCTTGGTATTGAGTTTAGTTAAGAACTTAAAAGGCCTACATGAGGATCACAGCACATCGCAACTGTACAAGGCTATTTGACGACCCTGTTCATCTGAGAAATACAATATTTATATACTGAAAGAGTCGCTAACATGCGGCAGAGCGTAGAACAGGATCAGCGCTGCTCAGGTCGCGCCGGTCCTGAGCGCTCAGTTTAAGACACCCGTTGATGTGCAGTTGGATGGTCGATTGGAGAATTTCCCTATCTATCCGCGTGTGGTCCCTGCGGAGGTGGCGGTATTCATGGCGGCCAGGTCTCTGCGACTGGGTACTGATCTCTTCGCAATACTCAGTCTTCTCTATTGGGCTGCTGGTCGGCTGCCGGACAAGGAACGAGTGCTGCAGCTAAAGTCGTTACGGGATCCCCCCGGCGCCTTGCCGACTACCCCCGACGACCTCACATCCTACCTAAGTCTGCAACCAACCTAGGTAGATGGTCACGCGGCTAGCCCACCACCGGTCTCTTACGGTAGTCGATTCGACTCGACGCAGGTCCCTGCGGTGGTCTCGGGTGGTCAGGCGGGACTTCCTGAGCGGCTAGCTCCCGAGTTTCGTCCACTACTGCTCCCCGCTCACTGATTTGATTCCGCGCAGTTACTACCTCCGTTACAGGCGCTTCAACTGCATAATTGGACTCGCACAGGTTGGCAGATCGGGGAGCTCCAGGCAGGCAGCAGTTGAGACCTCGGAAATTGTGGAGACATGGGACCCTTGTTCGAGAGAGTCAGGATCGTACTCTGAGCTAGTACGTTTGAGTGTTGCCCGAGCGAGAAGAGCCGAGCTGGCGATTCCATGCTGGCGCTTGGCCGTGCAAGCGGTCGCAGAGTTGGCCCAGCGGTTGCACCTCCTGTACACCACTCGACGCTCACCAGGCCTCGAAAGACGGGGGGGAGTGGGGCAGTTGAGTTCAGGAATTGCAGAAGCGCGGCGCAGACTGGCGGGAAGTGAGCGGCGCCACGTCGTTTGGTGTGTTTCCGAGATTCGAGCCACGGTGTTGGTGGTGGCGGCGGCGGCGGCAGCGGCGGCGTGCAGCAGGCGAGCTCTTTCGACGAAATCGACGCTACCGCCGCGATCGCCTTCCCCGAGTCGTTCCATTCCGTTTCCCATCCTTGCCCGATCGTCTAGTACCGTCTCTCCACGGCCACTCGCGACTTCTCATACTGGCCGGGTCCTACTATCTCTCCGTTTTTCTCGACGGTTAAAGCTGACACTATCCTCTTTCCACACATATACCACCTAACACACATACCACACACACACACACACTACACGAGTATACCCTTCCCGTCTACCTTCCCGACGGGATGTAAGCTGGATGGGGACTTTGGTGGAAGTGGTCCTCCATCCCTGAAGATTGAGGAATAACGAAGGGAACGCCTGTACTGCCGATGCCGTCAGAGTCATACGAGAGTCTAGTTCCACGCTGTTCCTCACCGCGTCGAACGAGCGGGAGGAAGTAGAGCCGCGGTGTAGAGACAGTCAGCGGGGCGGTGATTCCTCGAGAGACTCGTGAAGTTAATGTTGGGACTCCATTTAGCCGCTTCGCTCGGCCGGTCGACTCGGTCAGCAGGCTTGGCCTGTCCCGGCTCCGAAACGGACGAGCAAACTGGCGGACTGTCGAATTCGAACGAACCGAGCCGGTCCTTACCGTTACCCACACCGGCAGCAGCAGGAGCAGCAGAACCAATACCATGAACGAATCGGCTTGTAGAGAAGCAGGCCCCCATGGCAGGCACCAGGGTAGAGAGCGGGAGCAGGAAGGAGAACCGACCAAGCATTTGCGCTTTACAACGGACCAACAGTAGCGGTGGTGAAGGTCCGAGTCCTGCGCCGTGTAACGGTAGCACGGTTAGCGGGTGCAGCGGTAATGCCGACGGCTCAGTACACACAGTCACCAGTGGGCCATAGTAATAGTAGCAGTTGTGTAGTGGCATTGCGAGCACCGTGACGCTGCCAATTCTGCCGGCCTGCCGAGACGGCTGAATGCGGCTGAGAGCGCCAGCACTGGTCGTAGCAGCAGCAGCAGCAGCGAGAAAGAGCAGACCGACGTGGCGGACAGAGGCGAACGTAGTGACCGCCGGAGCAGCAGCAGCAGCGACTGAGCGGACGAAGGACAAAAAGGATCCCAAATGACCTTTTGATTACTCGTAACTCGTTAGGGGAAACTCACAGGCCAAGGGTCGATTTGTAGCATTTTTAGTTCTGCTGCTGTCTCCTACGCTCTTCCCGTTTCGGCCCTATACCCGTGTTCCTGTTTGCTGCTCTCCACGTGATCCATACCCGCTGCCAGACCGTGGCTCCCAGTTGCTGCTGCTGCTGGTGCTGCCACTCCCGATCGGGACGCAAGTCACCCCCGCCGCTGAGGCCATCGAACAGACAGCCGTCCACCCAGACTGGGACGGTGGCTGCCGCTAGCAACACGGTGGGACTTCCCGCTCACTCCGCCGGCTTGGGAAAGTTCCCGGCTTATTTTTCGGGTAACTTCAAAATGTGGGAAAGCAGCAAGGGACCAAGGCAGCAGCAAAAGCGATAGCGGCGGGCGCCAGCGTCGCCGCCGCCGCCGACGATCGGACGAATGAACAGACGGACAGACGACGTCGACGACGATGCCGAACCGAGAACAGGCAACCGAAGAGGCTCGTAGCCGTAGCTCGTCGGCTGACGAGGACATGAAGCAGCCCGGACGAACTCGGAACACCGTAGTGGAGCCGGCATCAACTGCTGATATCGATAGCAGAGAGGCATCAATGGGATGCGGGCGGGCGGACGGGCGGGGGCGGGCGGAAGGGGAGGTGATTGGTGGAGGCGATTGCAGGGATTCTGAAGAAGGGCGAGGGGTTAACGAAGGGGTCCCAGACTCAGATCGGGCACAGCAGAGCTGATCAGGGCAACACACGGAGCGGGACGGGGCTGAGCAGCGCATTGCTTCAGAAAAGAAGTACTCGACGCGACAGCGACACTGCTTGCGCCCAGCGACGACGGCCGGGAGAAGGAGCATTTTTGTAATGCTGCATAGAAAAGGATTTGTCACAATTTATCAAAATTAGTCGCGAGCACACGTCAGAATCGATACGCGACTATATGCGACTGAGTGAACTACAGCGAACTACAAATAACGAGTGACATTAAGTCGGAGCAGCCGGCAATGGCAGAGTTTGCCGGTCATTTGCTGTCGTTTGAATGGAACCGTGGTATCAAGACCATAGCTTAAACAGGAAAAAAGTAAGCATGACAAACTTACACACGCTAATGATACGAATATTAAGGGTAAAAATGATTGTCAATCGTTTGCAGGTTAATTAAGCCCTAGACTATTGTACAATACGTGTTTGTCTTGAGTGCTATATATAATAGTTGGCCATATTCTACCGCTCGCTATACAGGATACAATAATGTTGCTTGATGGTCGAATCATGTAAAAATCATTCAAATCGTATCGAAAATAGAATCTCCACTCATTTAGGTTCGCTGGAAATTACACCACATATTCATGAATCGCGTCTTGTAATTGTCTCAAACTAAGGGGTCTTTTCGATGGGAGCCGTTGCAGCAGCTGAGACCAATGGAGGTCATTAACCATTGAACGAGATGAGCAACCTTCTGGGCAGATCGCACTTAGCGAAACAAACCGACCTCTTCCAAATGGTCAGTATTCTTCCGCCTTGCTCACTGCGCCGATGGAACTGAGGCCAGAAATCTCACAGCGAATTTCGTCGCTCTACCCACTAACACGAAGGCAATACAAATGAATCACGCTTGTCGAGCACATTTAGTGTTAGCTGAGCGTATACGTACAGGGCCAGACTAAACAGTCGAGGGATCCGAGACACCGTTTGCTGTTAGCAGCGGCTCTCATCCTCTCGGACATTGGGGAATGTCTGACGGGAAAAAAATCCGTTTGAACGAGGTTTAGTTAGAAAACCAACCTGTCTAGCTCTCTCTCTCTCTCTCTTACAAAGTTACGCCAAGTACTGACATAGCAAATTTAGACTGCATACAAGGCGGACGACCGTAAACGCAATTATCGAGCTCTAAATGGGAAAGGCAGAGAGAACCACAAAATCATACTTGATTTTGCAGTTCTCTCTCTCTCTTTCTCGGCTCTCTTTTCCTTGAACCGTCAATGCGATGCTCGCAGTATTATAGTATACTAAGAAGCTCACACGCATACTCACCGCGTGAGAGCCATGAGCAAGGTGGTCATTTCGGATTTTTTTCATTAGAATTTATGCTCTGTAGTGGAGTACTATATATAACTCAATTAACAATGGCCAAGAGTGAAAAATGCATCTGACCGAGGCAACCGCCAGATGGACTTGTTCACTTTCTCAAAAAAAACCCAAGATTTGTGGTCACAGTGCAATTGCACACACTGTATCAGTTCTCACTTCTCACGATCGAAACTCTGTACTCATTTGTTCTCAATCACACCTGATGTTTGCGTTGGCTAGGATGCAGCGTCAGCTAAACATCACTCGGCCCCCAGCTATCGCAACTCGACTTTCGAGACAAATACAACCGCTGCTGCCGAGTAGCAGTCAGCGTTATTGTTGATGATGATCACGTTGTTGTTGCTGCTGCTGCTGATGTCATCATCCGCGAGGATTACTCTCCCCATCCTTATTGCACGCGCTCTATTGCCACGCCATATACGCCCACCATGAAGTGACTGACTTGCGATCAAAGCCACAATCGCCGCCTCGTCTCTTGCATCCAGCTTTCTCATATCTCTGTAGAATCTTGTCTTCCCCAATCACAGCCGCCCGCCGTCGTCACCGCCGCCGCCGCCGCAGCAACAGCCGCAGCGATCGCTAACGCTCGCCAGCTACCGCTATGTGCAGCAACTGCTTCTACTATTAAATACCACCGTATAAGTGTAGACACATGTACAATCATATGCGCAGACGGCGGCGCAGGATGACACGCACGCAGGGGAACGAGGCAGACTGCGCCGGAGCTCTCCTGTCGTCGTCGTCTTCCTGGCCGTAGCACCCCTCCTCCTATAGACACACTTGTCTCTGCTCTCTGTCGCTCTGGAGCAGCATCCGTCCGACGAGATTTGAGTTGATCGACTACGCCACCGCTTTGACACACACATACACACTCAAGCACACACACACACAGACACGATCGACCTCGTGCCCGTCTGCGCGAATTGCCTACAAAGTTATTAAGCAACGCTAATGCGGTTATGATGTTGTTCGGCCGAGGAGAACATCCGAGCAGCAGACCACACTACGCCTGCTGACAGTTCTACAACTCCGTTCACCGCGCAGTCCCCCCCTAACGATCATGTCTGTGCTTTCATGTCCACGCAAATGCGGTGCCCCTTCCGCATCAGCCCCCGCCCCGACTTCGCCATCGACATCGCGTCAATCGCGACGAGCGAGCGAGCGAGCGACCGAACGAGCTTGATTCCTCTGAGTAGCAGCTCCGGGAGATAACTATTGCCCGCGCTGCGTCGAAGGGCATATATATGCACATGTGTATAGATATGGAGCTAGATTTCAAAAATTGTCATCACCAATGATGTACAGATTTACCTAAATAAAAAAAATGTAAACATCGGCACTACATTGGCAACCAAACCAAGGGCACACCATGTGATCATAGGCGTTGTAATACTAAATTGTATTTGTTACTAAAACTTAAACTTTTATAACCTAAATAAATCAGCCATCTGATAGTGTTTCCCCACCACACCCCGCGAGGAACGTAGCGTGCTAAACCGACTATGAACAAAGAGACCAATGGTCTAAGTCGGTGTGTAAGTAGTCAATAGGCCAGAAGCCTGTACAACAAGTATATAGACCTCTAAGGTCTTTAAATAAAGAGACGCTTGCTCTGCTAAAAACGGACGATTGAAATTGATCGTCTTGCTTCAGCTCCCGGTAGCCAACTCGAACAATCTGGCTCATATAGACTTTCCAAGTCAATGTGATTAACAATGGTGAGTTTTCTATAAAGGGCAGAGGAGGCCGTTTTTCTTCTGATCGCTCCTTTAAATAATCGTCACAATATAACAACACACTTACGAACCGTTATTTTTTCTGTAGCCCGAGATTATGCTTGCGAGACAGACGATCAGGACGATCCCAAACGGCCCTGAAGTATCATATATTTCGTTCAGCTAAGAACACTGACCGTTAAAGTGTAATAAGTGAGCGAAATATGATCAGCCGTTAACGCTGCCAATGGCTAACGAAGACGCTAATATGAAGGAGATCGCTTGTTCTCATGAATAAAAGCGATATTGATTTGCCGGATTAAACAATATTTACGGATGAGTGTTATTTTGAGTAATTTTCTTTTTGAGTATTGTTTTCAAGCATCACATTACGTTAAGAAAGAAGAGATATTCACCTTATACAGTCGAGCGACAGTCCACTGGTACAGGAGCATTCGGACCTATGCATGCATTTCAACCATGTTTTCACCCATTTATCACTCGGTCGCATATACCATTCGTTTTGATGTCACGGCCAACAATACAATAATTTCCTCTCGAAAGCTGTTTCTACCATAGAACCGCAATAGGGTACCGTTTCGTCGAACCTCAGTCGGCGAGTGGCGCTACGCGTTTCCCGAACATAGCTCGTCACCCCCGTGTAATCCAAGCAGGACGAGGGATAATGTGACTCGTCGGGGTTCACTAATTTGCGGTCAAACCGGTCGTCCCCCCTTCCAAGAGCCGAAAGACCCCGGTTCCTCCTCATATGACTTGCTTACTCCAGTCGTTCCGACGCGAATCTCTCGCTGGTGCCTGCTCTAGCCGATGTCCAGTACGTAATGCGGAAAGTGCTAAGAGAGGTCAGGAAATTATTGCTTGATTAGTGATTACATATATAAGCATAGAGTGCAAGAGGTAGAGCGAGAGAGAGAGAGAGAGTAGACGCGCGCTCTTCCTTTCTAGCCGGGAGCAGATTGGAAGGACTGTTTCGGTTGACACGAGAAGCCCAGACGCCGCGTGTGTCTGCTATAGAACGTCCTTGCAGTAATCTCCTAGTGCCGCTCTCGTTGCCTTATTTTTAGCCCTTGTCCTGTTTCTGTCAAAGCCACAATATAATTTTAACCTTCAAAACAGTCGAAGTTACCCATGGGCTGGCAGAAATTCTCGAACTCCCTGATTATATGTATAATACAGAGAAATTAGCGTTGATGTACTATGTGCTGTATGGCTCTGCAGATATTAGTATTATATTATTGTATAACCGTGCTTCTCGAGACACTACAGAAGCAAGGCCAAATGTCACACACACAGAGTCTACTTCTTGTTTAATCTACGTAATTTCTTACGAGTAACATAGACGAAGAAGACCCCATTGCCGCTTGACACACAGGAAACTCCGCTATCTCAGAGTACTGACACATGGTGGTATTTAGCGTGCTGAGAACGGCGATGCTTGCCATTCCTGGCGAAGGACTCGCCAGAGTTGCCCCAAGCAGCAGTTCTCCTGGTAGTTTCTATTAGGTATAGCCGGGAACACATTTCATCACATTTGCGACAGTTGACGGAAGCGCACAAGTGTTGAAATGAGTGGGTTTTGCCTTTGTTAACAAAAAAAAGAAACTGATGTCCCGTCCCAGGACGACCTTTGTACAGAGGTAAATAAGACGCTTCATCTACGAAGGGCAAACAATATCCAGGCAATTCTATTGATGACGTATTTCGTCATAGATCCCCTCGACAAATACACGCTCCTCTCATTTCATTCGTTTATTTCTCCATATAAATAGATCGGCGAAACGAAGAAGCCGGGACACGGAAAAACCAATTGGTGATGTCCATCTATCTGTCAGTTTTGTTCCAATTGTGGTAGAAGCTAGTTGTGTCTTAGTCTTCGACGTTTGCTGTTCCTGTGTGCTCGATTGCAAAGCATCACACGGACACACAAGATATTGGTGGCTTCGTCGAAGTATTAGCTGGTTGTTGTATTTGGGAGGAAGGCACCGCCTGGCAGCAATTGGCCAAAATTCAATTCAGTCCGAGGTTAGTCGACGATGCACCGCCGGTGACCAATTTTCCGTTTGGGTATTAGATACTATAGATTTGAGATGTTTGATCGGCGCTAGAATCGACAGTGTCGGCTAAAAGCGATCCTCGTAAACTGTGTCAGCATGGTGAACTGGGTGGCATGGACGAGCACGTGTTGACAAGCATTGCTTGCCAAACAGAAACAAATGGGCACAGAAATGTGCCGGCACGGGTAGTCGCCTTAAATATGGGTAGTTTATCGAGGTTCGACAGATTAGGTGTTCGCCAAATAGCATTAGATCTGTGTTAGGTAGCGGCGTGGTGGGAGCTCATTTCCGGTTGTCCTTCGAGCACACGAGTGTTTTTTGTGCATACTTTTATTCGTTGGCTGGATTGCTTTTGTGACTTCAGAAGCTAATCGAAGATCTCATTAGAGGGTGCGGGATGGTAACGTTTATTCGAGCTTAATTATTAGTTTATCGCTTAGACAAGTTGAATTGAATGTCGGTTATCTTCGATGTGCATCTGCTTCGACGGAACTCTGTGGTCGCTTATATTTGTCTGGTAAGTCTAACATGAGTCGTTTTAACGACATCGTGGTACAGCCGCGATTTTGGACATCGTCCAAGCTGCTATACTCGATGGGACCTGCGTAGCGTTGAGGGAAAGCCAGTAGCACCTATCATGTTCACCCTTGCGTAGCGTCTATCGTTAGACTCTGCGAACGCATAAATTGACTTTCAGTTTCTTTTAGTAACCACTCAAACCAAAAAAAGCCTATATATATATATATATTATACAGATTTAACAATATGACAACCATGTTCGATCGTCATTAAAGTGTAGAATCACAAGCTATTTAATCAGGTGCTGGTGCAACGGATCGCCACGCATAGAAGCGAATCATTGTTGAAAGCAAAAGGAGGTGGATGTAAATAGTGAGGACAATTTTAGCTAGTGACCGACTTAAGTAGCTGCTGATTGATTATTCACGACAGACTGTTCGTTCAATATACGCACGTCATCAGGCCAGTCAACGTAACATCCTACACTGCACACGATTGGACTGAATTTAACACCTCCTTGTTCTTCGTGAATAAAGGCCGTGCCTCATAAAATATTATAAATGTTGTTGTGCCGCTGTGGTTGAGATGGAGTTTGAGACAAACATATTTATTCGTAGCTGGATAACAAATTCAGTAATAAAGCATAAGCGTGACTTCGTACTAAAGAACCTCTCTGGAGGCTCAAGTGGAAGCCGACCAAAGATGATCTGCATAACGACTGCATCTATGGCGTGTACAAACGTTCGCTAATTGAGCAGAAGAATCATTCATTAACCTGTGTCTTTTGTGTTTCGCCTCGTAGGACAGCACGACTCGTTGTATTCAGGCGCTCTCTTCGGGGAAAATGAATAGATTCCCTATCGACGATTCCGTCATCATATGCCGTCATCGGATTCGTCCACGCGTAAACACTACGCGCGGAACGCTTGAGCTCGGAATTGTGCCGCGCCTAACATCCATCACTACAGTGGGTCTGGTTAGAACCGACAAAAAATCTGTCTTGAAGGAGGAGGGGCAGGTTTCATATGAATTTCATATCATTACAATTATTATTAGCGACGCATAAGACAAAAAGTATGCCCGGTGATGTTGTCCGTACGATAATGACAGACTGCATTTGAATATACATGGCATGGTATAATTGGGAGATGTATTTTGGTGAAACGATGAATAATAATGACACACATACACACACGCTGTTTGGCTGTTTGAAGTGTCGTCGTTTTGACTGACACAACGTGATTGATTGGCATATAAGGTGAGATGCAAGTAAAAAAATCGAAATGGAATACTTCGAGAAACAATTCAAGCTCATCAGGTGTCTCCACTAAGAGGCAGTCTATAGACACAATCAACATAGTTGGTCAAGCAGCAGAGAGAGAGAGAGAGAGAAAGAGAACGGTTGACGTGATTAGAGACAATTTGACCACTTCCACTTGAAGGGCAAGCAGGCCTCTGTTCGATGACGCAGGGTGGGCCCAATGGGACCATGCGATCGGCGGCCGATCAGTCGCCACTGGCAGGGTACGAGTCGCATTTTCGATGAGAACATCTCAGCGCCTCCGTCAATTCAACCCGCTCAGCCGTGACGATCTTGGCGACCACTCATGTCCGCGAGCTTTTCTGGCGCGCGTATTTCACGATCGATCCGAAGTCGAATCCGGTCTAGTGAGAGGATCTTCGCTTAGAGAGCGTTTTTTCTCTTCTTGCTGTTCATCGGTGACCAGATGTTTTACCGTCAATGTGACCATATAGTCAAGAGCTTTTCGCTAGAGACACAGCGAAATTTATATTGGCACTTGTTTTGCATATATCACACGTGCTGGTGGAGCGGATGCAGAGGTGGAGTTCACATGATCGAGACATTCATTGATTTAATGACGAATTTTCACATTCAACATGATAAAGCGACGAGCAAGCCCTCACCAGACCCGATTGGAGAGTTGAGCAGTGTCTTTTTCTTATAGCTTTTGATGATCGTAGGCAAGAATCGAGCGAGTTTGAAACAGCACAAATGGTATCCGACCGCCGTACGTTGCCACTCGCAACGAAACCCTTGCCCGACCCTCCAGTGAGAATTGTGGCCCGCAAAGACTACCAGGTTATGTGATCACCTGCTGCTGCTGACCACCTCCCTATGCTAATAAATAATGAGTCAACCAAGAAACAGAGATTGATAGGAGACTGCTCGCGCGCGACAGATCGAGTAAGAGAGAGAAAGATAAAAAGATGGCAGATATGTGAACGCTTGTCCAGGACGAAGTTGCCCCCAGAACACAGAAGGGCATTAATAATATATAACCACCCCATGCCACCGCAGATCCACTGTGTTAGGGCAGTATATGAAGATTAATTCGGCAGAGGTAAGGCCGAAGTGGGCGAGCCACAACTGAATGTTACGTATGGAGTTTTTGGGATTAGACTCGCGTATGATTCGTTCGGCTCGCTGAGTTTACAGTTGCACTGGAGTTTTGGTGTCCCATAAAATGATGTGTCACTAAACTTAACTTGAAGCCTGCTCACAAAATCTTAGACTGTTCTATTCAGATGTAAATGGCCACGCAAGAGATTTGCACAATCTACACAACCCACGCTATACAACCCGGAAAAACTTTTCAAACTTCCTAATGCTTAAATTCACATCGAGCCTTGCTGCTGCACCTTGCAGCAATATTTACTTACTACTAGAAATTGATATCGGCTGGCCTCGCGTTGCTGACACTGCTCAGATGCGTAAACGACCAGAAATTAGAACAGCTCTATCGGATAATCACACGAATGCTTTCATTGGTAGCTGCCATTTATTTAACATTACACCTACCAAGTAATATCCTCACTGAAATAAGTTCCGCCGCAGACGTGGTGAAGACGTCTTGAACGTTGTGGCACTTAAGCCTACAATTGAAATTGGGTGGCTGGTCGCTATTTTTTTCTGCTATATCTATATTTTCTGCCAGCCCCCGCCCCGCGACTTTCCGTAGCGTAATAGTTGTGGTGGCGTGCTAACCAACTTGGACCAACTTGTGCCGTATCCTATGGTAGTGACTGGTTTGTGAAAGCCGATTCCACGATTTCAAGCGAGACATAGATAGTGAGACAATTGTGAGCACGGTGATGTGTTTGTGTCATTCATACCCAGGTGGAAATAAAATCAAAATTTAATTCCCCACATATAACATCGCCGGATTCGATACCTTTTTCACTTTAAGCAACTCGCTTGCGAAACGATCTTGTTTTTGTCGCGTTTTAGCATTATTGTCTGGTTGCTTTGCTACAATTCTATCGCACGAAGGTAGCAATAATTAATATTGTTATCAATATTACACAAACGAGCTTGTGAAACTAACTAAATCGTGAGTAATAGAAATACAATGAAATAAATAGGTGTATTGTTGTTATTATTATTATTACTACGCTGCCTCGTGAAGTGCTAAGCTCTGTCACTCGATTCTGTCATCGTCGTCTGACGCTGTTCGACGAGCGTTTGTTAGTCTCGCCGTTTCGCCGCTTGGCTGATTTTGGTGGAACAGTTTCCAGCATGTGCGTGTCTATCCTTGTGTGTGTGTGTGCGTGAGTGATTTGTTAAAGATCAAAGTCAGATAACGACTTCCGTCTTTACACCCTTTCCTGTGTCTCTTCTGATTAATGTTCTGTTTTACTTGGCTACATAACGAGAATAGAAACACATTGAGTGGAAAACACACACACACTCTTACCAACATATAACAATAGCTACTGTAGTTAAACTGAGACTGGTGTAGGCATCGTCCAGAAGATTGAACAGATGCCCTTGGCACTGAAATTTCGCTGGCCGGTATTGGTGGCACTATCGATCCGCCTATGGTGGCGTTATGGCCTAGAGCTTGTAGATTTTGCTGGAGAGCAAAGTACCGGTTACTTTTGACACATGCAACATTAGATTGGGATGCACATGAAATAGTCCATCTGTCAGCCAACGGGCGCTTCCGATTTCTGCGCTGTTTCGACTATCGGTTCCAAATGATCATTATCAGGCCAATATACAATATCTATATATATATATATATATATATATATATATATCCAAACAACATTGTACAGAAACGAGTCATTCATGTAACGCTGCACGCCTATCCTGAATCAGATACACATGGTGGGTCAAATCCCAACGGCACGGCCTTCCCGCGGTTAGTTTCTTACTCCAGTTCTTCAGTATAACACCAAGCGAAGGTTGGCCAACTGTGTCGACCAAATCAACTATCGTTAGTAAACGTAAATGACGTCAACGTCGGTGTCCACTCGTATATTCTTCGACCCCGGAACGCCCGACGTATGAGGCATGGTGTGACCGACCGAATCGTCCATAGGATTGTTCGACACCATACCTCTGGCGCGATATTCTGAAATGCGATACGTTCCAGATGAGTCTTGCGCTAAGACCGCGCGCTATGGCGTGCCCATGTGAAGTGCTGGCAACAGCACTACCAAATCGTCACCATCGACACTGTTTCTGCTGATGTTTCAGTCGACGGTTGTGTATTGCACACTGAATACCGATACTTTCGCGGAGCGAGTGGTGAAGAAAGCCTTGACTGGTGGCGGGTAGCGCTCACCGGAGAGCCTTCGATCCTTCACTCTCGCTGCGGCAGATGCGCGTTCGCGTGCGGGCGCGCGCGCGCACTGCCCGTCGCTGCCCGTCGTGAAAGAAGGAGAAAGCTGCGGAGCAGAGCGGAGACTGTTCTCACTTCTGCGAGGCATTCAGGGACGAGTCGGATACGAGTCTAAACGGATGAACGAATGCGGTGACGTTCGTATCGGAATCGACTCGAGAATCGAGGCTCGACAGCTAGTTCATCTATTCTAGTAGTTCGGAGGCGGAGTCGGAGCACAAGCGGAGCACGAGAGCCGCATCGGTAAAGTCTGAGCAACGGAACGCGACTGTGGAAGGAAGACCGTCACTTTATCGAAAGAAGGTAAGTAACATCCTGTCTGGAGACGGATCTACTTTGGGTATTCAGATGTTCCTAGCGAGCACTGTGATTAGCTTTCGCGTAAAGTCCAGTGAACTAGTTGAATTCGTTGGCCCTGATGGTCATTATTGGGTGCCAGTGGACAAAAGCTTAAGGGTGTCATTTTTCTTAAGGCTTTCTTGACCGCGTCATGTATTTTTCATAACACATGAAGTGCAAGTTGATTCGTAGAGATTTATATTACGGATGTTATGCTCCATATATATATATATATATATATATGAAATTGAAAAAATGAAATTTCATACCCGCTGGCGCATCATGCTGTATCCAATATGCGAAGTAAGATTAACCTTTTTAAAAATTAAAACTATATTTAAATCTAACCCTATTCTGCGCTTTGATCAAATATCGCGCACGCAGCAATTTACATTCAACATTTTAGTAAGCACTCAATAAATCCCAATTCGAAATTTTAGTGAGGCTTGGCAGTCACCCCTCATATGATATATGATGATGTTAATGAACATGCATGTATCAGAAATACATAAATAATATATTAGAGTAAGCCATTACCGCGTATTCGGCATAACGTTTAAAACGCCATTGTACGAAGACGACCACAAGCGATTACTTTTCCTAACTGTGCCTATATCAAGGGCACATTCTGTGTAGAGAAACTTTAGATAGAAGTAACAGATCGATCTGTAACTTAGATTGAAGATGTATGATGCTTTTTATAATTAACGTATAGAATATAGGATTTAAAAAATGCACACGGCTTTTTAGGGGGCTAACCTAAGGCTGCTAGAATTTCGGATCCCAAGCTTTACTGAGACCAATTTTCCCTCCAAGAGTCAATTAGGAACGGACTCGTAGAAAAGGAGAAAGCCCTGAGGTGGTGCTTTCAAAGTCTAATAATGCTTTCTAGAATCCAGTAAGAACAAATATCCGTAGACAAATATCGAGTCTGGCCTCATCATCTTTTCTTTGCCCTCTTTCTCGTATTCAAATCTGACATAAATTCGTATATATTATATGTTTGTAAATTTTCTGGGCTGACGCCTAGACGACGTATTACGTCCACGGCATTACCTGGGCAGATCTCTCTCCTGGTTGAAGTGCCCTATCACGATGTACAGCGTTCCGGTTAATCGACGATTCAACACGTTGCATTTCATCTGAGCGTTCGGTGATCCACACGGTGCTTCGCTGCCAGTCATTGCAGTGACCGCCGCTCCGGCTAACGCCGGATCTCCTGCGTGTCTTCGACCACAGCTAGCCATTTGCAACGACAACATGAACCCAAAACAAGTCCGTTCCCGACAAACTAGCAAAGCATTGTATGTAGAATTGATTTTTATATTACACACCGTGGTCATTCCTATCAGACGTTCTTCGTCTGTCTCATCTCTCTCTCTCTCTCTCTCTCTCTCCCTCTCTCTTTCTCTCTCTGTCGTCATTTTAAAGTCCCGCTTTCATCACTGTTTAAATCACCTCCCAATTTTCGCAACATGGATTTCCCGCTCAAGTCTTACATGGATTTCGCCTTCAACGTTGCCTTCCCAAATCAGACGGTCAACGGAGAACCACATCTTATATGTCCCTCGCTCAATCGCTAGATCTTAGATTGAACTCGCTCGGCCTGCGCTTCCACTGCTGCTGCTGCTGCTGTTGCTGCTGCTACTGATGACGCTAGACTGCCAAGGGAGACCGACAACGAGCGGGGGCACACTGAAGTACAAGTGGCGCTCGACGGCGAACTGCTACTCGGAGCAGCGATTGCTTCGTTCGTTTGTAGCGAGGCGTCTCCGGTGCTCGGCGCTGCCCCGAGCGCTGTCAGCGCTCTGTTTTGCCGGTGTCCCTTTGGGACGCTTTTAAGCCGTACAAGTCCCGGCACCTCTTCTTTTCCCTTCTTCCCACTAGAAACGTGTAGCAGGGACATGCGCTAAGAGAGCTTCTCGTTCCGAGCGTATCAGCCCGCGGATGGCTGTCCCGTTCACCCGCTTCCAATGGGTGGCCACCAATGTGCTACGCTGTGCGTTAGCACCCAGCTTCGTTCCGAAGTGGAAGATAGTGATCGAGGGAGGCGCGAAGCGAAGACACTCACACGCATCTACGCCCTATAGTGAAACAGTGCAAGGGCCGTTTTGCAAACGGAACAACAGTTACGCACGTACAGTTTACCTGGTTGGCCAGAGTTAGATTGGAGCAAAGTGGTCCAGGGTATAACTTCTTAGCTGCAAAATGTTTGTCCGTCGACGAGGACCCTATAGGAGAAACAGCCAAGTCTAACGGTTGCTTGATATCACAGGACGGGATAAACAGAACAGAAAAAACGCCTTTCGATACAAAACCAATTCATATTTGCATCGCTTTTGTGATGGATGACTAATTGAGGAAGGGCTCTTCGACTGACGCATGTTCAACGTACACTTGAAACACCCCAAAGGAGATGTCGACCTGCAACTGCAAAATGTATATTCGCATAAACAGCGACAGAGCATATGATGAGCGTATGTTATGGTCGTTTCTGAACCACCGAAAATTCTGCGTGATTCCTGAAAGAAACTTTAGTCGTCATCGATTTTCAAGTATTAATCCAAAAATCTACCATGATAACAAGCTAGGGGACGGCTGCCAGTAGTGAAAACTTGGCAGTGTATTTAATCCAATCTTCAACATTGACAAAAACACAATCCACTGGACAAAGGCCACGTATTTCGACGCTTGGCAGAAGTTACCCCCTTTAATAAACCAATATACCTTTACCTTTACCTTTACCTTTATGAAGGATGCTGGCCGAGGTTGCTGTGAATCAGGTGTGTCGAATCACCGAAGGCTCATCATCGCATCTTGTGTGTACGCCAATGCTAGGTATTACACTATGAGATCTGTCCTCTCGACAGTTGGTAGGGTGCAAACTACGTGATCAGCTTAGGGGCGATTGTTCACTGGGAAGTAGGACCGGAAAAAAGCGAGCAGAGTGTATGTGTGAGTATGAGTATGAGAGTGAGAGAGACAGAGGGAGGGACAGGAAGAGAGCGTAAGAGACAAGGCCTCCATAGAGGTGAGAAGTCGACGCTTTTCGTTTGGTCTCGCCGCGTGTACGTTTGGACGACGCAGCGCGAGGCTGGCCTTGTGCCAGACGTATCGGAGAATGGAGCCTCTACTTAAGAATCGCCTCAACCTCCCTTCGAAGTTTCACACGAAGACGATTCTGTAGAGAACTGTGAATCTGGCAAATTAAATTTCATGTGAACAGATCATGTGGAGGTAAATAGCCCTTTGTCACAGCCCCGCTACAGTCAGTCGTGTTACAGATGTGATTTTATCGAATATACGAACTTCACTAGGCGATGTCAACCGCATTGATATGACTCTTGGAACATCTGTCTACGGATTTAGTTCAAGAGCCTTTGTTCAAAATAGGCTTATAATTATGACAGCATTGTCTTGCGTGGTTTTACCATCATCCAATATCATATATGCATCTGCCCCAGCTATGACACCTACCCATCCAACATGAGTGCTCAGCTAAACAAAGTATGACGTGCTATCGTGCAATACCTAATTAACCACTCAAAGCTGAGTCGATTCAAAACGAATAGATGGTGAAGTTTATAGTAGGTTTGTATTCATAGTAGGGATCGCCCCGGCTCAGTGGCTCCTCCCACCAGGACGATTGGCCAACGTGCGTCCAAGCAGGGCAATACATGTGTCTTTTGTTGGGCATACACAAACGTCAGACCGTTTAGTCTCAGGTCATTCACTACACACATCTTTCTTGCAGCGCTCTGCTTGCAATCGCCATCCTGTGTCGGGGTCGCGAGGAAGAGCTTTGTCGTCGTCATTGTTGTTGTTGTTGGCGGCTGCGGCGGCGTCGGCAACGGCAGCACATCGTGCGGTGTACACTGAGCGGAAACCCAACCCAGAGGGAGAAGGAATGCCCGTTGTTCGACCCGCACTGCTCGGCTGGCTGTTGTTAGCTTTCGCGGTTGGGACGTGTTGCGGCCAACCGCATTCGTTCTCCAGTACCAACATCTTCGACTTGGTCATTCGGGGCGCCGCACGTTTGGGCAAGGCCATTAGCGACCCTTTCATAGCTGTCGCACGTGGCTTCACACAAAGCGCCGAGCAAGCCGTTGTCAAGGATCCGGATGTCAGCGCTGCTAATAAAGGCGTTGTAAGTATAGCAATGTAGGTACGAATGAATAGGTACAGCAAAGGCAAGCACCACGTCGTTACCGTGTAGATATTTAATACAGGACTCTACATGTGTAAGCATTATATTATATATGTATAATATACGAACAGAGAGTCTTGGGTTACACTGTATGTGTCGACAGGCGTCGGTCAGCACCTTTTTCACGTGTACTGATAGCGTTTCTCCAGAGTTAATTAGGGTGACACACCCCTTGCCCAAGGCGATGATCAGCATAGATGTGCCCGCTGCAAAACTCCATTCATTTCGATAAAACAGTTGCTGGCTATTCGGATCATTTGCTAGGTCATCATTTGCCGTTCTGAGGTAGCCCAATGATATAACTATGATTGATGATATTACTCGCTCAAAAATGGTTCAATCATCACAAAGTAAACACCTGTATGGCATAACAGTGACTAAATGACACTGACGTGTAACTATCTTTGATATTCTAGCCATTTTACATCAAATACAAGGGATATCCCGTCGAAGTGCACAAGGTCACCACAAAAGACAACGTAACTCTCACCGTTCATCGCATGCCGCGCCAAGCGGGCGTCCCCGTAATCCTTCAGCATGGCGTTATGTGTTCGTCTTTCGACTTTGTCGCCAACCAGCCCTCGCAAAGCTTGGGTAAGATTGCTCCGTTCCAAGTCGATTTGAGACTTCAAAGGAAACGCTGCGAGTACGATTGTCTACAGGGATATTGGCACACATATATATATATATATATATATTTTTTTTTTTTTTTTGTTTTAATTATTTTTTAACACAGGCATGTACTATTATTAAAGTGCGCGTCAAGTTCATGTAAAAATCTCGAAAGCAGAGTAATCCTCTCGGATGTCCTCTCCCAGGTTGACTTGAATATACTCCGTCGTCACCGGCCGTACATCTGTTAGTCTAGAAATCGTTATGACTCCGCTATGGTCGGGCGGGTGACAAAGTGCGTGAATATGGCTAGAGTACCAACAGCACCGCTATGAGGGTGAACCGGACTTGTTGTTTTTCTTTTCGCGTAGCAAATAGCTACAACTACAAGGACGAAGAGAGATAGAAAAAAAAGAATAGAGGAATCGAGAGAGGGAGTCTAAAAAAAGAGTTGGATCTTGTGTGTGGTTTGAGGGGCAGGTCGAAGGGACGTCGCCCAGAACCGACACAAGTAAGCGCTTTCGGCCGCTCAACACTTGCCGATGTACCCGCAGGGGGTCGGAAATTTCGTTCACCCAATACCACCGTTGCAGTTGTACACGACCCTCTCTTCTAACCACAACCCTCAGGGAGCCCTGCTATTCGCTTCCACTGTCGCCTCTTCCTCTCAGGGCTAGACCCCTCGACCAGCTAACTGTACATACGTAGTACTGTTGCTTGACATTGTTCAATGCTGTGCTGGGACGCCGTAATGTGATCAGCAACTTTATGCCTGGCAAGTGGAAGCAGGCAGACGGGGCAGGGGCAGGCAGTCGGGCGACCGAAGCAGTAGTGGGAAGGGTTAGGGAACGCCGAGTATGGTGAAGGATCCCTAACTCCGCCCGCATTTGCTCCACCCGTACCCCTACATACTCCTTCGTCGTGTGTCAGTGATGAGAGTTGAGAGGAAAGATAGGGATGGTGGCGAGTCAACGGGGCTTACCACACGGGCTGCATCAGTGGGGCCGTGACCCCGAACTACTTGACGAAGAGTGAGTTGTTGTCGTCAGCGCCAGCGTTCCGGAATCATACAGAGCACCCAACCCAACACATACCCTAGTCCCCCGCAACGGCAACACTCGACCCACGGCCTTCCGCCTCTTCCGACATGCCCTCTCCTTGCAACGGCCCTTGTTTCCCCACCTTCCGCTGCTTTGCTTTTATAGCTTATACTGGCGTGCTGCGAGCGTTACATGGGGTGGTGTTGTGGCATGTGCTCGAGTTTCTCTTCTACACTACTGCCAGTCCCGCTCCTGCTGCCGCGGAAAAGGACCTGCCAGGGTAGACGACGGTGGCTGCAGTGGCAGCGAACGACGGCACGGTCATATGTTGAGACGGCAGGAAGCATCCGCAACAGAGGCGTCCCTGAAACCCGTGGTTCGGCACCCCACGTGCCGGCAGGCCGAACTCAACCCCAGGCCGTGCGGCGCCCTGGAGCGGCGCCCTAGCGCAGCGGCATGCCGCATGCCCTATTGCCAAAAGGGATGACACCTCCTGAGGGTCGAGGTGGGCGTCTCCTGAAGTCATCATAGTAGATGGGTTACGGAGGAAGAGGATGAGGAACAGGACGGCGACGACGGTGGTGGCGGCGGATGGCGACGACAGCGGTGACAATAACAACAACGACGAACACAACAATGATGGGTTGATTATAACGGTTGCTAGGGAGGGCATGGGATAGTCGAGCAGCAATGAGCAGCAAGCAGTGCGGCAGCAGGCTGCACTGCGGGCAATGGCAACGGAAAGAGGAAAAGTCAGTCGGTGCGAGCTGAGCGAGTCAGCCCAGCAGCCACTTAAGCATGGGAACAGCGCCGGAAACAGCGTCGGCAGTGTCCTCCCGCCGAATCTCCCTCCGCCGCCCTCGGAGCACAGAGCGACGGCTGGCTGGCTGGCTGGCTGGCTTGCTCATTGGTTGTGGGGTTGCTTCGTTGGTAGAAGGTAATGGCGGGCAGGAGGACGGACCAGTGTTGGTGAGTCGGGATGGCATGTCACAGAGTCACCCGTCTCTTTCTCTTTCTCTCTCTCCGCGCTCTGACAAGGGAGCGAAAGGAGAATGCTGTTTCCGGTTTTTGCGTGTTTGTTTCCGGTTATTAGTGTGTCCTTCGACCAACCGACTGGGCGGCAGATCGGCAAGGGGTCGGCAGCGTGAACAATCCACGAGAAAACGACAACGCGAAGAGAAAGAAGCAGATTTTCAACAAAAATTGAAAAAACAGCCTCACCGCCAAGCCAACGGCCACTGACAGTGTGAGAGTGGACCACCAACAATGACGGGATATGAAGAGAGAATGACTATGAATACATAGCAACGTGCTATGCATGCCGATGTACGGGTTGTATTATATTTGTTTAGAAGTCGCGGTACAATCGATTAGTTCCTTGGAAATTGCAGGCAAGATAACACATATATTACAATCTGTGGTATGTGCTCCCGACCACTTTATAGCATATTTTGCTGCGAACAATGATCTCCTCATTCTGCTTGAGGGACTTGAACGGATTCGGCTGATGGTGGACGTAGAAGAATCCACCGGCCTAGACAGGAACAAAGCAGCAGAAACACACCTGTTATTCCGAGCTATTATAAACTCCTATACGGAACGGACTCTCGTGTTTAGCAAAACAAATACTGTGCGTAAACAATTTTGTTAGCCCTAAGTATCGCACCCCTCAAATATCCCGGCAAAAAGCAACTTCCAGTAAATATCTAGCTTGGATCTGGCTGATCGAAGGGCACAAATCTAACTAGATTGTATAATTTCCGCCGGTTAATTTGCTCCAGAACCTTTAGGGATGAGGTCATCTGGCACGAATCAGCATTAGATCGCAAGCCCAAGATGAAAGTCGTTGCGGTCAATCGAGGATCATTGACACACAGTGGCACACTCAAATACTTGGAGCAAACTGTTGGTCTATATGAAATGGAATACTTATATTTAGATTTAGAGTGTCTAGGGGATACTGCGTGGCAACCTAGTCCATTAGACGCGGCCGATAAATTCGTTCCTGCGTCCATTTCGGTCATCATAATGGTGTTTCGGACGTTATTTGAGCCCTGCCCAGGTTCACCCTGACGGTCTGGGCTACCAAGCGAATTTCAGGGAGCTGGGGTCTCCACACAACGGTATGCATATACAACGCAAAATATTGAGGGACATAATTCTCCTATGAGTTTGTTGTGTCTGCGTCAAGCCCACTTTTGAATACGATATACCTAGTCGTTTTGTCGACATTGATCAGGTATTATATAATATATAATATATATATATTGTATATCAAAGAAGAGATAATATAAAATATTATGTATACGAGGAAGGATGTTAAAAGCCTGTACGCTTCTGCTCGGCAAGAAGATGCTCCTTAAAAGCTATCAATCTTTAATTTAAAACTCTCATTTTTTAAGTTTCTCTCTTTTTTGGACGTCTCGGTTTTGAACGTTACTCGATTTCAATGTATTGTTATTTTAGAATGCAACTCAGAATAGAAGGCAGAACATACAGAATAGTTGGAGATGTTAAATATGGGGCTTACAGATGTCTAAGATGTCAGTTACATACGGCTCAGCTAACGTAGTCAACTCCCAAATCGTATACATATATAGATACGAGGCGACCACTTTAATGTAAATCTCAACCATTATAGTCACTATATTAATTGTTACGTTACGGTGCTACATATAACCGCAGGTTTCATTCTTTGGGATGCCGGATATGACGTGTGGATGCTTAACGCGCGCGGCAACACGTATAGCAGTGATTCCGCCAAAACCAAGCCTAGGTTCTACGCATACACGTGAGTCTCTATAGCCAACATGCATTTGCTAAAGATCTATTAAGCAGACATACATGGTGTCCATAAAGATACATTACCCTATGCAAGACCAGTCAAAGGTTGGCTGTCTCGAAAGTAACCTTCCCTTAGATTTATTCTTCCTTTTACTATCTAAATATTAACATGTGTTCCAAAGACCAAAATGACTAGAATGAATCACAAACAGTCATCTCAGCGGAAGGTAAACTTTAGAGACTGAATATTGAAGCGCTGATGGGCTCCTAGTAAAGGCTAGTGACGCTTTATTTCAAGCCGGAAATATGGAAAGTAGGCGTCGGTCTATTGCATTCATCGCTTTTATTATTTACAAAACCTAGTGATTTTGAAACGTGCTACTGTTTCCAACGAAACTAATCGGGCTACGGTCGTTTAGGTCGCCACACCTCATACCTTACCTGTCTGACGCTCGCCCCTAGATGCGGCTATGTGTCAGCTATGCTGCCTGCTGAAAACCACTGGCGTGTTGTTGTACTCCAACCGGATATCTACAACTGTGACGCCACGCTTACAAGTATATGCCGATGGATGCACTTGATTCATTCTGACGGAATCTAGCTGTCTTTGCAACAAAATGAAATATACAACGACCGACGCAGCACACTCAGGATTGACGGGTGATCGGCCTCTCGGTGTGGAGGGGGTCAATAGTAGCCAACGTTAGCTCACTGCGTTATCGAAATTCACAAGGCGATAATACGAACTCGACGTGCAGTTTTGCTCCTCTCATTCTCGAGTCCGCCATTCTGCTACGGTTTCCTCTGCTCTGCCGCTACTGCGGCACACAGTTGCTGAGGTCGAACAGCGGTGACCTGCCTAAAATAGGTTTCCATTTCAATTTCGCCTTACCGTTGTTGGTGGACGTGAAGGCGGGCCGGAGACCTGGCAGGGGTATGGGGCAACTCAAGCGTCCGTCGGTTATTGGAGTGGCCTCTGCAGGATGGCTCTGTCGAGGCAGGTCTGGTTTGCTCTCCTTCGTACGATTCATGTGAAGTGTCCCCCTGCGAACTCTCACATACACACACACCTACCGTAGGGGATAATGGCAGCTGTGGATGACAGCAGAAAACGCGATTTGTTCGATAGCGATGCAGTGACCTGCAGGGCCTTGTCGTCTTGCTGCAGGACAGAAAGTGTGTGTTAGGATTGGATGGGGACGAACGAAGAGTCCGGCGGTAAAGGACGACGATGGTGAAAATGCGCCTGCGAGCTACCCAGCTGCTAGAAGCTACCGAACAAAAGGAACAGCGTATGGTACTCGAGGTACCCGTACGGGGTTGCTTGCAGGTATACGTAGTACTTACATAACGACATACGTAGACAGCTAAAGACCTTCGCATATGAGTATCGAGAGCCATGACAGGGGCTACCCGTTAGTCGCCGAACGATCAAAATAGGGTCTCCGTCATGAAACATAAGGCCAGGCATAGGGAAGTCGTCGTCTACCTCTACACGATTTGTCCTGCTCGAAAACCTTGCATTTGGAATCTACACGGTCATTCGGCAGGACCATGTTGTTTAGCGGGGGCGTCCTATTTCAAGCAGTATATTTACCTTGAGTGCGAAGTTCCTGTAAAGAAATTGTGCTCTTCGAGTATGTGTCATAGCTGTTGTCAGTGACTGTAACTATCACTGTGTATGAAATTGGAAGACAGCGAAATAAATAATGTTTTACTTTACACTTTATCGCTAACTTTGAAACTAGCATAAAAAACATATACAGAGTCTCCGTATGATTCACTTAAGTCCTTAGAAGGAAAGCGCTTCTTCATTCAGGAGGATAGCAGCCGGATAGTGCAAAAGCTTGTGAGAGGAAAGCGTTTCACCAGGCTGATGTGGAGTCCCGTCTAGCAACAATGATGGCTTTTTCAAAAAACGCCCTCGTATCTAAATCATCTCTGAATTTATATTTAAACAACTCTATATTTTCTATTTTCAGTATTAAAAAAACAACCTGAAATTTGAGGTGGTGTCGACCATTCCCCTTAGCCCCACGTCGTCTGACTTGCTCCATCGTCGACATCTATGACATTGTGGTCTCCGTTACTGTTTTTTTTGTGAAGGAGACCTGATGATCATCATGCACACCAGGCCTCATGACTAAGGTTTTCCCCACGGCACTGTGGGACTCCAGCCTGACTGCAGGGCAGATCCACCCACTAAACTCATGGGGTCACCCGTCGATTCTCCTCCCGTCATTGCACACATCTGTTTCAGATCTTTGAATCCACCTGTATATTCCCACTGTGAGAGGACAATGCTAAGCTCATTGCTCTGGCTATTTTCTAGAGACGAAAATCAGCTTTTATTATTTGCCATCATTCTGGCGTCAGTCATAATATATATATATATATATATATATATATATATTGGATTATACCCACGGTCGACGAGAAGCGCCCCGTTGTATATTCCCATCAAATATGGTAGGCCTTCATTTGTTGTATCAAATATAGTATATGGTATTATATTGCATTTTATATACTCTGTATAAAGCCGTCGTTCTATACGAGTGTATTATGTTACACACATTGAGAGTTACCATTGAGTGCGGCAGCGAAACGCAACAACAAACAGCTGGTAATATCCTATTGCATTTAGCTAGCTATTTACCTATTTAAAATAGTGGCCGGATTCTGTATCATGATGAGCTCCTTTCAAGCCCATATGGCGCATTTCAAGGCAGGGAACACCTCCCGTTTCGAAAGAGACGAGTCGCACGCACGCGGCGGTGGCGGCAATGGTTCTTGCAGAACCACGCAGGTAAGCTTCACACCATTAAAGCGCAGCTCCTGCCGTTGTTGTGTCCGCCAGAGTGGTGGATCGCGGAATTGTTTGCTCACAAGACGATGTCGGAAGGTACCCCAGCCCGCCTCTCGGAGCAAGACATCTTTAAAGCTCCGTTCGCTCACACCCCTCATTCGCTCAGAACACCCCCAACCTACCCTATCTCTCTCTCTCTCCTCTATTTCCCCTCTATCCGTAGCTCCTCATTGCAGCTCGCTCGCGCTGCTCACCCTTCGCTGTGCTCTCGTTTAGTCGCTAATACTTGGCAAACTTCTTCTCTCAAGTTTTACACAGAGTATATACCTGTTTTGCGTGTAATACCCTAACTGAACGCATCGCGTCGACCGAATACAATATATATATATATATATATATGATGGGGCTCAAAACAGCCCTTAAATAGCGCAGCGTGTCTGGAGGTTTTCCGAACAGATTAAGCGTCGTCACTTCCTCTCTCTCCCTCTTTCTCATCTGGAGTGCTTGATGTAGGCATGCATGCGCATATAAATAAATAAGTAAACATATATTCTATAATACACCCATTCGACTGAACTGGAATATCAAGAATTGATGTAGACTAAATTCTATGGACTTTGAAGTTCGATTTGCCGCTGCTGCTGCAAGATGTGTTGATTTGATTTGGACAATCGCGATCGCGTTTTAACCTAGGCTTACACAGTGATAATGGACGAGATTTGTGTGTATCATATATAAAACGCTTCGAAGGTACTTCCGGCTCCTTGATCTTAAAACTTCTTACGGACCAGTGTACTCTACGGCTCGAAAGCATAACCATCCCAATTAGATGTTTTGAGTGTTGGAGCTTGGTATTACAAATTAATTTCGGGTGCATTTCCGACTCGAACGAATGTAATCGGATTGAGCAAAGAGAAACTCCACATATACGACATGTGTGCAGAATCTATTTTCAGGCTAGCTTGAGCTATAATTATACTTCCAGTAAAACTATAGCAAGTAGCATGCTACTAGCATAATATATATATATATATATATATATATATATATCAACGGCAAAGCACGCTAAATATTAGATTGACCCAAAACTAATGAGACACACATAGATTTCAATATCAGCTAAACTAAGTAAGTTAAAACAAAGATGTTTTAGTGTGAGCTTGACGTATGCACCTCTTTTATTTATACACTGCTCCCAGAGCTCTGGCAGCCTTCTGACGGCTAGATATGCACCACTTCTATTTCTATTACGATAACTTCGTTATCTAAGACCTCTCGGAGTAAATCGATGTTTGTTTGTGCCGTTATACTTAGCAGCAACAACCAACACTTGTTACCCGAAAAATATATTTTCGAGCAGTTAGCGAATTAACAAAAAAGAAGAAAGCTAAACATGAGAACATGCAGCACTTGTATATATATATATATATATATATATATATATATGTATATTACATGTATAAAAACGATTGCTTATCGACAGATACCAACGGTAGTGGGGACTTGGGAGGAATATCGTGCAAAAAAAAGGTTCACTTTCGGTCCACTTTTCTCCAGTTCTCCTCCGTCGAGTAAAGCACCTTAAACATATGGGATGATATATAACGCCTCGTGTAAATGAATCCTCATCTTTCTCTGTCATTCGCCCGTACGCTCGTTGATGTTCCATCGCCGCGCGGGGACACTCTCAATGGCGCAACCACGATCGGGACAGCTGGGACGAGTTAGCCGCATATGATCTGCCAGCAAGCATCGACTACGTCCTCGCGGCAACGGGATTTCAGAATGTTCATTTAATATCTCACTCACGGGGAACGACGGTCACCGTGGCAATGCTCGCGTCAAAACCGGAGTACAATGACAAGGTACGAGTTGAGCAGGATCACATCTAGAATGGATGAATGGTTGTGTGTGTGTGTGTGTGTGTGTGAGCGTGCGTGCGTATTTGTGTGGGTAGCTGTTAAGAAATCTATCTAACGCAATGAGACTACTCTTAACTGTATAATCAACATGAAGTGCGTGTACGGAAATGAGGTTTCTTTGTAAGATTCGCCTTACGAATATGAGTCTTGGCCTGTTCAAGGGGGTTCACCGATCGAGTGAATTATCGAGCTCTGGCAAGTCTACCAATATATAATACGTATTTGCCAGGTGTCACATTTGTCAGAGGTGGCAAATGGTCTGTTGAAATTAGTTGCAAATGAATCAAGCTAATACAGCCTCCTACTTACTGCACAGGTTCGATTGGCGACCATGCTCTCACCGGTTGTGTACCTTGACGGCATGAGCCAATTCCTGCAAAACGTGATCAAGTTTTTCAGCAATCCTCTTGTCGTAAGTAGTGCACATATGTAAATACGATAGCACCTTTTTTCAAAGTGACACCGCAGCAACAGCTATTTACCTATAGATTGGACTTAAGTTCCTTGATTCTTAAACACACATTGCCTTTATTTCCATGACCAGTTTTCGCCCAACAAGTGTCGAGTGGCATCGGCGCATTGCAGCATAGTTGAACACGAAGTTTGCATACCCGTTTTTGTGTGATTTGTGCATGAGATTGAATTTCGTGATCCTCTTCTGTGAACGAGCTATTTGTCCAACGAAATATCCAATTGAAGACGACATCGGAAGACGCTTAAAATTATACCAATTATTATATATTTCGAAGTACATTGATGAAATAAAACGGAAATTAAAATTGTCAGACACTTAGAACGCTGCTGACAGTGAAGTTGTTCCCGAGGCATGTCACCGAAAGTATGAATAACGCTGTTCACGCACATTGTTACCAACTATGACAATTGCTAGCTTCAAACGCGTCCATATAAATGTCGATGCATATCACAGTCGAGGCGGTCGACTCGCCTGAAAACCACTTCATATTTCCTATGTCCTATAACAAAATTTTCCAG
Source organism: Stratiolaelaps scimitus (assembly GCA_019614645.1). NCBI lineage: Eukaryota > Metazoa > Arthropoda > Arachnida > Mesostigmata > Laelapidae > Stratiolaelaps > Stratiolaelaps scimitus. Next base: position 2,665,821 of record JABWDB010000008.1, on the reverse strand, counting down.
GCTGATTCACAGCCGACATTTATCGTCTACGGTACTACATTCGACATTGCTTCCATTAGAAGGACAACTCTTTTGAAATTCAAATGTCCTATACTTATAAGCTATGTCGAAGAAATGGGGGGATCAATGCTCCGGTCGTTCTTCCAATCAAGCCACTTACTTCAAGCCTTTCAAGGTGCAGTAAGAATTACGACTACGCCGTGACCCATGAAGGTCGCTGAACTGGGTGCAACCGCTAAATAGGTGTAACGCACAACAAAAATGATACATTGTTAATCTCGAGTTGGTGATTTTGATCGTCTTTTCTGATGCTGATGTGTGTACATATGTGATGCATGTGATGTTTTTTTCGTTGCTGTCTCGTTTCGAAGAGCTACGCAACGGACGTTCTCACTGAGGATCGCCCTGTGTTCAGCAATGCCTACAACGATCCCAGTTATTTCACTTCAAATCCAACATTATGCTCGCTTGGATTGTGCCCCATATCGAATGACCTATCTGGCAACTTCGTTGCGAGCAACGGACATCACAATAAGGTTAGTGAACAACAGAACACAGCACAAGCATTTTCTTCTGTTGCATAGATTTCTTCTGAACTTGCGATGGTGAAGCGGCCCTTAGGCTAGAATAGACAGAGACACGGCAATGATCGTGGTCTACGCTGGCGGCAACGGATTGTTTCAGAATGCGGACATGATGATATCGAGGGTGGGAAATACTACTCTTCGTACTATGGATGATTTTCAGTTATAGTTGCCATTTATACAAGTTGCATGTTGTGTGTATTATCTTTGTTTTGGCTACGTTCTATATATGGCTATATACGTGCAGACGAAGCGGTGCTAACAATTATCTGAAAGTTGTGTCCACGTAGGATTTGCAAGAAAATCACGCCACAATTTGGATCGTGTGCACGTGTTCTGAAAGCAGGCACTGACTATGTGGTTTATGATTCATAAATAGGGATATAATATTTGTATAAACGAAATTGCTGAGTTAGTTAGGAATCTAATTTGGCAAATTAGTTTGCAGTTACTCAGTTGGGAACACTAAATAGTGAACAATTTTGAATTATAGTCTTCAGTGACTCGAATCAATTCGATGGAGAATTCGGGCGGATTCGCCCTTCATTCCTTGCCATAGAGGGACCCGCATACAAGGGTCACGGAAATTCGCAATCCAATAGCAATCAAACCTTCTTCCGCTCCCTGACAGCATTTAATATCCAAATGTAGTAGGCATAATAGGCCAGGCAATATGAGCACTATTTTATTCGAATACTGATTGATTGAGTATACTTACTGTCTCGACCAGTGTCACAGCGTGCTAATTTGGTTAGGAAGTGTACCTACGAATGGCCGCAATGTCAAAGGTTAACGAACAAATTCCTCTACGAATTTAATCTACTTGCCTATCAAATATAATAATGTTCCCAGCATGGAACTCCATAGGTGCGTGCCGGGCATTAAAATTCATTTTACATAAAACGTTCCTTGACTTCACCTTATAAAATATATTCTAATATGTCGGAAAGAACCGGCCGGAAACTCTTTTTTTTGTTCCGGAAATGCATAGTGCTCTGGCTTTAAAAGGGGACTGTTCAACATGTTCAAGGACATTCTCAGAATCCGCTTCGTACATACCCGGCAAGGCTGTTTATTAACCCCAATTGAGTTGTCTGTGTGGCACTTAGAGCCACATTAGTCGCGCTTCTCTTCCCGTATGCGCTTTTCCCCTTTCACAAACCTAGGTCTTCCTGAAGCCCTATCCCCCACCTCTCGATCGCATACGACAGGACGCCATCGTGCCTCGAAGATTCGTGAGGTCTGGAAGGATGATCTGGGCCATTCGCGCTAGCTAGCTACAACCACTCCTAGCGCCTACCCGCATAGACTGTTTGGTCGCTGGCGCTTGCGGAGCTTCTAGTGAATCATTCATCGGCAAATCGAGGGCGACAAAGGCGGAAGCCGCGGAAGAGGACGCCGAACAGCCTAAAAGCTACAGCCTCCACCTCCCCGACTTATCCCTCGTCGACAACGAACGACAGAGGACGGCAGAGCCGAGGCTATGGCGGCGGCAGCAGCAGCAGCAGCAGCGGGCTGGTAGAGGAGGCACTTTCGAATCTTCGTTTTTCCCCTCTATCCATGTCAGGGACATCTTCAGCACCCGCCGGACTCAATACTCCCCGTTGTCCCGCCCCCTCTCACTCCTTCCCTCAACTCGACCGCTGCTCCTCCCTGAGTTCCAGCCAATGTGTATGCATCCTTCTTGGCGGTGGAGCAGAAGCAGTGTCGGCGGCGGCGGCTAACTGCATATCAAGCAGTCGAAGAGAGGGACTGGGGGTTGGTGGCCCAAGTCTTTGCAGCTGAGGGGCTCGAGACCTTCGGGGTTGTTTCCCTAACCCTACCTTTCGTCGTTGGTTACTCCTCGAAGAGCTCTTTTCTCGAACGAGGACCGCGCCTCGCTACCCGCCGCCTGATCATAGCATCGTGGTGATATCAGCGTCGACGGCGGCGGCGGCGGCAGCGGCAGACACAGGCAGCCGTGGGTAGGTGGCTGACGAACACTCAGTCGTATCTCTGTCCTTGGCGGTACCACGTACCGGGGAGGCGCTTTCTCACACTTTATCCGATCTTTCTTTGGTGCTTGCACCCGTCACCCCTTCCGGCCAAACCCCATCATCCCCACACTCTTCGTTCTCGCAGACACCCCCTGTCGGCGTATCCCAGTCGTTCCCGGTCGTCCCGCTCTCGCATCCCAAGAAACTCCACGATCCAGCGATTGCGTGCCCTGGACGCACACACTAGATCGTGCTTGTGTGGACGCCGTTTCCCTAGGGCGCTTCTTCCCGGCGCTCTTTGCATGCGGCTTCGTTTCCAACCAACTGCAATCGTTTCGATCCAACGAAGACGAAGAACGTTCTTGAAGAACGAGGGGGTCGATCGGGGGTCGGGGAATGCAGAAGATGCTGTACAAATTTGTTTTGGCAGACGCCAATGTCTATTACACACATACATTCGTACGTACCGGCAGACGGACCAACATGGCGTTGGGACTAGTGGACTAGTGGCATCTCAAATCGAATATCTTGCCTGGATCGCGGCAGGTATTGAACAAGGTGATGTGCATCTGCGCTTGTAGGTTGACAAATAGCGGCTGTATCTCTAATACACGTTTGCCTCATTTGGATAGTGCGTGTGTCATGCTTCGAAGAGTAAGTTCGCACATGGGCATCACGGGAATGATTGCTACAAACTCATAAATAACAAATCATAGGCTGGAATTCAACTGTTGGATTTGAGATGAGAAACTATTCGTAGTCGAAATGACGATTACAGTAGACTAAAGTACTGCTTTAAAAATTAAGACTGTGGTATGCCCTTCGTCCAGGTCGCAGTTTCGCGGAGACGATCTACACGTTCCCGTGTGTTGTCCTTCTCTCTCGTTTGGATAATTTATGTTCTATGAATTGTATCTAGGCGAGTTGCGGCTTAGATATTTGCCATATTATCCACCATTTTCAGCACTATTTTTCGCTGTCAAACAGCTGCTATCGGCAAGAGCGAACATGCATAAAGGCAGGTAGGTTACCGATGTGTGACCATCTTGTTTGTGCGTGCTTGCTGTATTTCCCCGGGGCCAACACTATAGTCCCCAGCATGGAAATGCGCTAGATTTCTCACTCGCAGTTGCTTCCTTAGTGCAGGCATCCACTCGATAGCATGAACAGCTGTAGCGTACGTACATCTGGCATAAACTTTCCATTTACTCACTTTGTAACTTACAAATTGCTTTAGGAGACCTCGTTCAGGCACACCTAAGTGATACAAGCAAATAGTACGATAACCATATATCGAATTCTGTTTTCGGGCTGATTCTGAGCCAACATTTAACGTCGTTGAAATTCTAATAGAAATGATTGATGCTCTTTCTATGGTGGTCAGATTCACATTTTGGTCCGCTTTAATAGGGGCTGCAATAACAACACTCGTATGTAACGTTCAGTGATTATCTCCCTATATTTGCCGATATGTGCGTTCCATCGAATTGCTGGCACAACAGCAATTTACAGCAATTTACAGTATAGGAAAATGTAGCAGACGAATAATCGTACTTAATTTATATACGGCAGCCACTTGCCGCGAGTCGTCGACAGCTCGCAACGCAGGCTTCGTCAGGCTTCAGCCGGACCGAAAGTGTTCGAAATGAATTTTTCGAATCGATATCGTTGTATCTCCAAGCATCGATGGGCACCGCTTGACGAGGGGACACGACCGCTTTGAAAGTTGCTAAACGCATTTGGTCTCAGGTGACTTTCTGGAAATTGAAAAAAAGCGACGAAGTCGAAGCGATTCCCTCTCGCTCTGTTCTCTCTCAGCCTTTGGCTCTTGTCTCTGCAATATACTAACAATAATTTTTTTTCGAGCTGACCTTCAGTTGTTCCCCTATCTGACAAGCCTCAGCTCTTAACCTTTTAGGTATTACTATGAGGACCTGTCGGGGCCACCTTTGCTTATTCTCTTCCTTCCTCGTACCTGGCGAGAATCTTCAGATAAAGCAAGATGATAAAGAACTCCAAAGATTCTACGCGTCTGACAGGATTTGAACCCGCGTCCCACCAGTCTAGCAGTCCAAGACGCCCACCACTAGACCATCCAGGGGACCTCTGCAATATACTGTCTCACACTTTGTGGCGTTTGCCTGAAGGAGCCTGTCTGAAGCTAATCGGTATCATTATTATTGCATTAGCTAACAGGAAGAAAACGGCGTCGGGCTGTGGGTGGGGTGGGGCGTGGGGGTGCAAGTACAAAGTAAAACCAATTGGATAGTCCAGCAATTTCGTCCTGTGAACACCTACATAAGCCTGAAATTTGTCAGAGAACGTTAACTCGTAATCAAAGTAATTGCGCCACATTTGCATATATATTATGTGCGCTGCAGCTCCACGCAGAGTAATCTAATCCCAAGGGATTTCACTAAAATTACGGTCTAGTATCTTCACCACCAGCTAGCAGGTGACTGTTTAATTGTCGGACGTCGCATTCTCCAATATATTCTCATTGTGGTATACGCCGCTAGCGCTCATCGCAATAGGGATGAGATTCACTGTGTGCGTTTATATAAATATATATATATATCAATGAGAAAATATCTGCCTTGAAACGCGGCAAGTTGTCCATTTACGTGCATAGAACCGCTGTTGCTTGTGGACAGTAAGTGAGCCTCGAGTAACTCCGCTGCGTGTGTGTGTAAATGGCGACTGCTCGTTTAAATTATGTTCACGTGACATGTACGAGAACCAGTAGGCATTGTAAACGTTGCCGTTCGATTAAATGCATCAATAAGCATTTATCTTTACCAAATAACGCTCCCTCTTCACGGCATTGCTTTAAACCTGACACATGAGCATCGATATGATTTCAGAGCCGGCTGGCGGTCTATTCGACGCATTTTCCTGCAGGCACGAGTTTCAACGATCTCAAACATTACATGCAGCTTCACCGGGAGAAGAAATTCGCCTATTTCGACTTTGAGAATCCTCGAAAAAATATGAAGGCCTACGGAACGGTATGTAGTGTCAGTCCCTGTACGCCAGTACGAGTTTGGTAGATTTTGACCCCCGTCAACCATTTGTCTGCTTTTGCTTTCGAAATTAATTCTCGATGCTGAGCCCTGTCGCTTACATATGATAAAATCATCTTTCGTAAACATCGTAGACATATCATAAATGCGTGTAGGTTTACCTCGTTAGAAAGGGCGTGTTAGAACGTGTTTCGAATTTGTTTAACAATTGATTTCGTAGGAAGCGACACCTACGAAGATATCAGCATTCGCGTAGTGAAGCATTATCATGAAATCGAAGGCAACGATAACTATGTTACGAGTTGCCTTTTCTCGAAGTACGCATGAGTTTGAAAGACCTCCAGACCTTGGCGGGGACAGATCTATGATGGACATAGCTAGCTACTCGTCTTGGGTGGAGAAATAACGTGATTTTTTGTGCCATTAAAATACAAACGTAGAGAACGACACATCGTGCAAAAGTAACTAGCTTTTCATACTACATCGCCGATGTAATTGTAAATCTGTTATAATTATTTTGCGATGTCATGATGCATCTGTCTCCTCTTGTTAGGCTCGTCCCCCGAGCTACAACCTACGCAACATGCGCGCTAAGATGCTCATCTTCTACTCTAAACACGACAGCTTTGTCTCGCCTCGCGACGGCCAAAGGGTTGTCGAGCTATTCAGGGACAATCTGTACAAGGGAATGGGTGTCGAGTTGCCCCAATCCGGTTTCGTGCACATGGACTTCCTCTGGTCGACACAGGCGAAAGAGCAGCTCTACGATACGATCATTAAGCGTATGAAGGAGGTTGACGGAGAGAATTAATCACGCCAACCTTCTTCGTTGTTACTATTCTTTTTTTGGCTAAAGGTTGGCGTTAACCAATCTGTGATTTCTGTCATTATCATCCATTCCACCCATCTGATATAGCACCGATCATTTACCTAACCCTATCCGCGGGTACTATCCGCTAACATTCTCTGCGAGTTCGACGCGAGGCACATTATTCATAGATGATATTACTATTGATATGATATTAAGTAGTTACGTACGTTTGGTAAGTAGTTTCTTGCGACTTTTGCAATCAAGCAGTCAGGTTGCTCGTCGACAAACGTTGCACTATTTAGTACTTTTTTTAAAAACTAGGGAGTACTGCTTGACTTATTTATATTGTATGCGATCCGTTATTACGCTGATCAGGATGTCCAATAGCGCATGTGATCAGGACCATTCCAGCAGGTCACACATGAATTGATACTAATATGTATATACATAACGATCTGTTCATTCAGACTAATTAAGCAAGTGGAGACCTCAACTCAAATTATTCAGTGTTGATGTTTTTGCATTTGCCTGTCTACGTGACGTGGACCTGCATACGTACCTGATTTTATACCTGTATAACGTATTTGATTAATCAAAATCTCAGCTTCGGTCCATTAATGACCGAATTGAGGGCAGCGACCACTGTTATGGACAGCCATTCATATATATGAACTTGGCAACTAACACAATAAAAAAAGGGTGAATTACATTCGCAGCGCGTTTGATTAACCGAAGGTCATGCTTAGCTCGGCCAAGATTAGGGAATCCTGTTTCGAATATAATGTATTCCAAATGACCAACCGGAGAGAATTACAAATACTCTGTTTCTAGAAATCAAAACAGAGTCTTCCTTACTATAGGCATCGTGATAGATACGTTCGACAAATGACCGTTGTATTTCCTTTGTAACCCCTACGGTTATTTGTTTGGTTAACGTCGATGTTGACATTGTGTCTCACACTCTATGGACGCGAGCGTCTATGTTCCTAAGAAGCACATGGAGATGGCCGGAAGGTGAGTTTCCGGTGAATTCGATCGTCTCCCACGCGATTCCTACGACAGACTGAGCTAAACACCGAAGGTTATCATATAAAATTCCACGATGGCATGCTGCGGCGGGACACCGGCACAGCAACAGACGATCTCCAACACCATCTCTATAGTAGGAGTTCGATCATTTTCTCATCAGTAATTCTCCAATCGGCAACCGAACCAATCGATTGACTATTCCACATATACTCGCTCCGTCCGTTTCCCCACAGTATATCTACGAGGAGTTCGTTGGTGAAATATTTAAAAGGAAATATATTATATATTAGGAGAGGGACGCGGCAAATAAACTCGTGGCAGCATCCGTGCTCCACAGTTATGTTGGTGTTGTCGTTACCTCGCCCTCTTGGGTACTGCTATCGCTGCCTCCGCCAGCCCCCCCCCCCCCACCCCCATTCTCTCTCTATCTCACGTGTGTTATCCTTATCTATCTCTATCTCCCTCTCTCTCTTTCCGTGTCCTCTCTGTAACCATCTGCCGTAGCAGGTTCTTCCAGAGGAGACTCCGCCTTGGTCGTATTCCCTGCCTGCTCCTACGGTCGGCTGTACTCGTTGATAACAGCGTCCACGCGCAGGTCGTGACCTTGTGCACTCGACTCGTTGGTGAAGTGGTCGCAGCCACTTGCGCCAGGTCGTGCGCGGTCAAAATAGTTTTCGTTGTTGAACAAAACATGAAGACGGTGTGCCATTGGCAACGTCGCCCCATTCTCGTTGACCTTCATTCCTAATCGCCGTTTCTCTGAAAAGACTCTCCAAATCTCACAGACATAATAACGAACAACAACAGCAACAACAACAACAACAATGGTCATATTGCTGTTGTTGTTCTGGTCTATATTGGCCAAACGTGCAGTGCTTACCATATTTAAATATTGATATTTCTAGACATTTATGCAGTATTTTATTTATTTCATGTTAATGTATGTCTACATATATATATATATATATATAATAATGTATGTCTACATGTATATATATATATATATATATATAATAGTTAGTGAGGCACATTAATTAATATGCATCGTGATTTTCTCAGATTTGTTTTGTCGTTAGGCTAAAGCCTAACCCTACTGCTGTACCAGCTGATTAAGTTGATTACGGCACGGGCGACTATTTCACCTCACGCTCGGTAGTCATTACGCAAACTTATAATCGTAAATAGGTCGCCGTGCCTATGTGCACTATAATACGGTCTACTTCGGCTAGTTGTTTACGAGGAGCACACGCTAATAAAACATATATCAGTCTGGTTGCCGTTCTCATGGAGGAGTCGTGCATTTTTATTCGTCATATTCTCTAGCAGCAACAGGCGACGCACTATTTGGCCCGCCCGGTCTAGCCGGCCACGTGAGCGGAAGTCCGTGGTAGTTGTTTTCGCCGGTGAAAACGCTGGCTTTCGCTGGTGACCAATGCTTGTTGCAAATCGCCCATAAGTTACACAAAATAAATGGGGCTCCCCGTCAGTTGTTAGTTCCTCTGCTCCGTCTTCAACTTTGAAGCGAACGAGGCAATGCTACGTAAATAAATAGATACACGCGTTTCCTGTTTCGGCCTCCTTCCCTCGTTCTCGATCTTCTCCAGTCTGTTGTCGTCTCTACGGCCCGGTACGGTTCCGCCGCTAAACTTGAACCGTTTAAAGAATCAACTCTGAATTTATGGCACGCCAACACACAACTTTACACTAAGTAGCAGCAGCAGCCGCAGCAACCCTCATATACGTACGCCCGTAGTGTGCCCGGCAAGAAGTCATCACAATTCGCAATGGCTCGAGCGTATACCGGCTCCTTACCGGGAAATACTATTATACCACTGCTTCTGGTGCTTATCCAGCAGTTAGTTGTGGTGGCCATCATCATCAACATCCTGACGAAGCTGGAGAGCCGGTAGCGGCTGCCGTCGTCATATAAAGGACCTACCCTCATCTCGTTTTCCTCCTGTTCTGTGCCGAGACGCCAGCTGAACCGCAAACGACGGTATGGTTCTAGACCAACGGCAGCTCGACGGCGGCACCCGTGAACGCGAACAGCGGCAGCCGGCAATGGATAGAAGGGAATCGAGAGGCAGGCGAGAAGAAGGATAGAGAAAAGAAAAAAAAAACACCAAGACGAACGTCAAAAAAGGAAAGGGCTCATGTGGGCGCTGAGGCCTGGACAGTGTGTGGCCTATGTGCTCAGGGGTTGGCTCGGATCGAGAGGCTCGGTCCAAGTGCCACAACGAGAAGAAACGGAACGCAGTCAGCCGACCAGCGAGCAGTCCGCGGCTCCGCCAGGCGGCCGCGGCCCTCAAGAATTTATCGCCTTCACGTGAATTGTATTTCAAACTCGCAATTACACTGCTGGCCATTGGCGCGGCGGCGGCGGCGGCGGCAGCAGCAGCCCCATTCCTCATCCCCTGCTAGTGGGGGGCTGCTGCCTCGCTGCCATTGCGCTGCAGGCCTCGCCTCGCCTCGATTCGCGCCGTCTCCGCCCGTACCGTTCCCCCTCATCCACGGCTGTTCCATTTTCCCCACTCACTTTATTCCGCTCCGCCACTCTCCTGCTGTTTCTCGTGCGCTAGCTGGCTTCTGCCGTCGACCCGCTCGTTTGTGCAGCCGGGCCGACGTCGCTACCGTCGACCAGCCCCTTCGTCTTCTTTACCGAGCGTGGTCTTTACCGATATCGCCAGACTCAGGTCCGGCCCCCCCCGCTTTACAGTTTGCCAGGTTTTCTTCGTAGCTCAACATGGCAAACAACGGCTCTCCGGCATATGCGGTGCGAAAAGAGGAAAAAAAACGAATGAGGTAGAAAATACAGACCCGATGCATTATCGTACACACTTCACAGGATCACTTCTGCATCGTCGATGTGACGTATCCCCCCCGCCCTCCCCCCGGATTCGTGTCGCGAAAGCGAGCGTCGAGCGATCCATGGAAAATGTCCTTGAAATAATTATTCTGGCTAAATTGCTCGTGTTTCTCACTCCGTGCTCCCGCCATCAGACGATCACTGGCTGCGTCCGCCATCGTTGTATTTGTCTGATAAACGTTGGCGTTGCTGGTTGCTTTCGTGTAGTCTAAGGCTCGCGTCGTTCGCGATATTTGCCGATACCGTCACGAACGTGGTTAGTGCTTGCAGGGCTCGGTAAGTACAGACAGATAGAAATGCAATAGATATCTAATCAAATACAACTACGTGGTTATTAGGGGAAGTACGTTTCGTCTTCAGAATTATTATTTCTTCTGCCGGCATTATATCTTATAGACTGATGCGATATGTAGCACTCACTGGATAGGTAAGTATGTACCATTTATATTTTTCAATCATCGACTCGATTTCCGTACGTGTGTCACTGTTGTACTAAGGTGTAGGCATGTTCATCTGGCTGTTCCTTTAACCGATGGTAACGGTGTCAGCCAGTGTCAATGGCGTCAGGTTAAAAACGTCCACCTTCATGGGACTATGAGTCGTGGAACGTCCTGGCCATGAAAATCGCGAACAGCACAACGATCTGCGACCACCGGTTCAAAAACCAGAAATCGCAGTTTGGTTGGAATGAGGTTAACATTGCCCAGCCGTCACATAGATATATTGGAGAATTCCGAGAAAAGTCCAGTATGACTTCGACATGATATGTTCTTAAAAAAATAGTACACTCCGGTACTCAGCTTGCCATGGAAAGTCAGCTGAGAGTCAGATACGAGCGAACAACTCAAAACGAATGGCGCACCACGACTTAAACATTTACAAATCTTCAGTCGATCCACAGTGGACACGATTACGATCCGTGCAGGCATGAATACGGGGCCGCTATTGACGATCTGTCATCCATTTTATACGAAGCAGCACAGTATATCGTTCCATTCTGATTTTGTTCACAAGAACAACGGGGCCTTCGAGGCCTTCAAGGTGACAGGACGTCAGAGGGTCTAGGGTGAGGGGGATCGCCACGACGCCCCCGATAACTATCGTAGCTTATGGAGCGTGCTTGCTTTGCAACATTGGATTGTTGGTGTACATCCTCTTCCCCTTGGCTGAGTGGTTGCACGTTTTGCTCTGGCCTCTCGTTGTCTTGAACCGAGTTGTAAACCAAGTAGCGTGTACCGTCCATGTCTTTGGCCTTTACTCTCGGCCTGGCATTTGCCGGCATCAATAACGACGATGACGACGGCAACGACGGGAACAAGAAGAAGAAGAAGAAGACTGGCCCTTTTTCTCTTTTTCGCATTTAGTTTTCTCCTCATCCGGTCGTGACTGTCGCAGGAGGAAGGGGGCCTGGGAAAGAGAACACAGTGAGTGAACAAGGGTGAGATGTGAGACAGTCGGTCTGTGTTGTTCCGCTGTAGGACCATGGGGACCAGCGTATACTCACTCGCATACTGCGTTCGGCAGGTCGCAGTAAGACTTACCACTTGACACAGATTCCGTCTCTCTATAACAGTATGGGCGCGGGGGGGGAGACGGTCGGCATCGCTGACGCCAGCGAGACATGAACTTCAACGGGCGGCCACCATCATCTTGTTGGCAAGCATTTTTCACCTATTTTATAACCGTTCAAAGCTAGTCGGTCTGCCAGCCGGCGGAACCAGCAGGGTGCTTCGAAGGTTCTTCAGCGCTCTTCTCGCAGAGGAGGAGATGGCTTTTCCTGTTCTCAATCTTTCGCTGAGGCTTCTTCGCAGCAGCAGCAGCGCGGCTCTTCCTCAGTCTACAGCACCCGTTTCTCTCTGGCGTGCTTCTCAGCTCCGTTTTTCTTATTATTGGAGGCAGTGGCGGGGCAGTGTTGGCAGCGCTCGCCAGCCAACTCCTCGCCAGCAAGCCACCCAACCAGCCAGGCAACCAACCAAGCAACGAATGAGCAAGCTAGCTACGGCCATAGTTGGCTGAGCTTCTTGAAACGCAGTTCACACGCAGCCCCTTCTGACCGTCCATCTGTCAGTAGTGTGTTTCGTTTCTACTGACTTCTTCGACGTCCCTCCATATCTCTCGACATTTTCCCTATTGGCGAGCAAACCACGTCTCGATCTTGAATCACTCACAGTGTTCGACTTGGATTTGGCAGAGGCGAACGCCAGCTGTAAAAGCGTTCCTTCCCCTTCCCACAATCGGTCACAGCGTTACTCTATTGTGGTAACGCTGCGCTCTATCCGCCATCAGCGAAACACACGGTCGTTGCCTGCACACGGACTGCCAGGCCGTCATTCGCTTTCGGGATTTCTTTGCCGCAACCACTGCCTGAATTCTAGTACTACTGCTACTACTACTACCACCACTGGTCTACAAAGAAGAAGAAAGGGGGCTTCTTCGACATTTATGTCCAAGGGCGAAGAGAACAATCGAGCAGTGGACGACGACGGAGCCCGAATCGGCATTGATTCACTCGTTCAGTCAGGTCGGGAGGGAGTCGGGGTCGGTGGAGTAGGCGACCGAGAGTGGATCCAAAGGGCAGTAGTGCAATTGCCAGATAACATCGAACATCGTCGTCGTGTACAAAAATATAGAACGCAACCTACAAGGTGGATGGAAGTCGTGGGTCTACTGGAGTGGTCGTTCGAGTAACCGTGCAGATGCTGGTGCTGTGGTAGGAGTTACCATAGACGGGAAAACGGGGATAGGCTCGGGATTGTGATAGTCTTGGTGCGACTCTTCTTCATGCGAGCGGGCAGCAATGTCGCTGTTCACTGTCCTCCGCGCTAGACGAATAGAGTGACAAGCACTTTATGACACCTTGAAAGTACCATGTCATGAAAAGGGAGAGAATAGGATACTGAATCGACTACAGGTCGAGCAGCGGACACCGCTTGGGGTCTGGCCTACACATGGTCTTGCCTGTAGCGACGAGCTAGCGTCCTTAGCGAGCGTCGAGTGACAAAGCCCTTAGGTCAGTCACTCATGTACAGCCGTGGTGTGCATCGCTGACGAAAAATGAGAAAAACCTCTAGGGAAAGGCGGAACCCGCTGACGAAGAACAACTCGAACACCTTTACAAAAGTGGGGGATGATAACATACTGCTGCTGCAGCAGCCGTCTCGCAAGTAAATTAAGTTGCGATCGACTGCAATGAACCATCGGCAGCCCATGGTTGCGGTTAGCTCGCCGGTGCCAATTCGTTGCTCAGGACGGAGAAGGGAGCGGAGGGCGGCATGGGCTGAGGAAAGGGTAGAGACGAAGCGGCCATCATCAGCAATGGCCGTAGTTGAGTCGGCACTGGTTGAGAAGATGGAAACTCGCTAGGTGGCAGTCGAGAAAAGATAGAACGGCAGGATTGGCGGTTGACCGAACCGGGGCTGTGAATCGCCAGCAGGGCGATTCGTTGCCTCATCTATCTAGCCGACTACCGCCATCAGCGCCGGAATCATCGACCGGAATCCTTTCTCGAGTAGTAACTAACTGGCCAATAGCCGCTGACCAATGTGCGGCAGGCCGTTGAACGAGACCGAACACAACGCTCCGCTTCGCTCTAACAAGTCAGCGTAGCCCGACAATCCAATACGCGGTGGTGCTGCTGCTGGTTTTCCTGCTGCTGAAGCCCTAATCGGCGCGGTGGATTGCAGCTCCTTCGGCGGCTCGGCCCTCGTTGGCCTGTTAGGAAGGGCTAGGCGTAGGCAGGACTCGCTTCACGTTGTGAATGGCATTATATCGCCTGTCGTGTCGCACGCCTAATTTACGTAATCAAATGCATTCTTTCAATAACCCAGTAGCCACAACCCGGGTCTGCACCGGTCTGGCCTGTTACCGTTCTCGCCGAGCTGGCCGAGTTGGCCCGGTGACCAACAAGGCCGCCGTCACGAGTCGTCGTCACGTACGAAATGTCGTTATCTCATTGGATACTCTCGCTGGCCTTTCTCATCTAGTTCTTGCGAGAGTAGTGCAGTGTAGACTCCCTTCTTTGTTGTCGTCGCCATCGTTCTCCTTTTCGTTGAGATTCGTACCCCCCAATGGCCGAATGTGACCCCGCTACCTCTCCCCCTCCTCTCTCTCGCCTTGCATCTATCCGTTGTCTCTCTGCTGTTCGGAGAACTCCGCTGTACGGAGCAAGGAGGTCGTCGTGGCTTCTTTTGCCAACCGCACGGAGGACACGTATCCGCGATTGACCTCCTCCCACTAGGATCCTGTTGTACGGCTGGCCACGGGCTCGTTGTCTTATCAAGGCAACGTATTCCATATACCTAAGAGGTGATGATACTGACCACGGGCAACAAAAACGACCGCCCAAAAGAAGGTCGTTTTTGAAAAGAAGACGAAACAGAACGAATGACCCTCATTTTCGCACATTTAATGACGCTGGTCAAGCTCGTCCAGCCTTCAGCCCATAGTCCCATCGTCCTCAGTTGCCATTATTATTATATTGTTGAGGTGCCGCTGCTGCTGCCGTTGTTGTTGTTGTTGTCACCGCTGCCAATGAGCTCGAAGTCTTCGATTGCGTTTGTACATCGTTCGTTTGTTCGGACGACCGACCGGCCATCTCATCGTTCATCCGTTCAGTGGCCGAATGCAGTTCGCCAATCAGCTAGCTAGTTGGGATAAATACGTCGTTGAAGTAGAAGATGCGACCGCCATTTGTCCGCTGCGATGTACATGTGGTGTGGGGTGACATGCTGTGGTAAGCTAGCTGGTAGCAAGCAAGCAACCGAGCTGGCTGGCTACTGCGGGTGATGCCGCCGCCGTCGCCGCCGCCGCTCCTCCTGACAGCAGAGGTTCGCTACCAGTCGGAATCTGTTTTTGGAATCCGCGCCCCGGGGCGCACTGGTGGTCGCTCTATCTCTTGCCATCATCCTTCGTCCTTTTCCTCCGAGCGAGCTGGACTGGACGACTGCCTGTCGGGATGGCGCTACTCGGGTGGACGAGTGAGCTGACGGAGCGAGAGCCCGGGCGTTCGGCTCTTCACGCAGGCAGCGGACGGTCGGTCGGTCGGATGAACGAGCCACTGTTTCGCCCGCAGCGGAATTGCTGCCGGAATGAGTGGAGCAAGTGAGGTAGGTGGTGGAGGACGGGGCCAGCCGAGAGCCACTGGGAAGCAACCGGCCGTTATGCTACCGCCTGTATCAGCCGTGGGAGTATTATCAATTAACCATCCAACAGAGCGAGCGGGCTGGCGGGCGACCAGCCCACCACCGCCACCACTAACACCAACGGCTGCCTGCCTGTGATGTAAGCTGGCATGCCGACTCGAGTCGGCCGAGAGTCTGCCGCGCGCGGCCGGGGGAGCACCGAACCAGCTAGCCAGTGTGCCCCGGTTGGGGTATTTCTCCATCGTGATCCTCCTGCGGCGACTACTGCCGCTGCTGCCACCTCCGAGGTCGGTTACTCGTTACCCGAGCCGGCCGGGAATGGGCGCACGCTTCCTGAGATCGTAGCACAGCAGAGGCTGGAGGGGGTCCTCTGGTAGCACGGCCTGGGACATACGGAAGAGAGAAACACGGGAAAGGGGCGGAACGTAGATAGGGGTTTGAGGGAAAGACGGCGAGGGCCGCGGCGCCAGCAAACTAGGGGGGTTCCAGGGGGGCCCAATTGCGAGGGCAAGACAAATCGAAGACTTGATCTGTGTCGGCTGCGCTATTGCCCGTGGCATCGCTCGCCCGCTCGCTCGCTTGCTATAGCTGCCGCCGGTCTGGATCTCCCTCCGTGCTTTTCTCCCGTTCGGTTTCGTCTTGCGAACGACTTCCTCGGCGCGCTCCCGACTCCCCTCTTATGCTACCCCTAATATCCCTCAAAGGACGTTCGCCCTATATACGCGACCCCTATAAGCCCCCATCTTCATCTTTCGTTTTGCCTCTTTTCCACCTCAATGTGTTTGGCATGTGCGTCCCCCCCCCCGCATGACACAAGGGCATACATAACCTGAGTAACGGCCTGGTGTTGCCCCCAGCGGACGACTCATTGGCCCTCTAGCCGTCTCCACCACCACCACCGCCCAGTGCCGCCCACCGTCACAGACCAACCCTAGCCGCTAAACAGAACAGCACGGCGGGAAGAGAGAGACAGAGGGGCATCACAGGGGAAGGGAGTGAGAGAGAGATCTAGCGAAGCAGAGGGGCCAACCTCGAACCGCTACCGCTGCCGCCTCCTGCCGCGGATATCATTAGCTATTTGCTCTTATTTGCTGCCACTGTGGACCTGCACGGTTGTGTGCAGGTATTAAGCACACCATTATAATAACCAAAGGCACCGAAGGACTGTGAAACGGACGGACGCACGGTCCGACCGTCCAACGGACCGACCGAGAGCCGGCTGGTGAGCCGACAGCAGTTACGGGGTACAGCAGGTATCCATCGAGTATGAAGGAAAGTCTGCTACGAGCCAGACAGCCCGCAGCTCGCGGACCTAATCGAGTCGTCCGGCCGAGCCAAGGCAAATCGTGGAGCCGGCAGCGCCAAACGCGTAGATCCGGCTGCGTAACGGCAAGAACGACGGCTTCGAAGACCCCCGCTGTGCCGCTACCGCTACTGGAGTTCATATTAAAGCACTTGACTTCGACGGAATGTCGGGGACCGCGCTTGCCGCGAATCACTCCGCCCTCCAGCTACCGACTCCAGCAGAGGGATTCGTACAATCTCCTTCTCGTCCCTTAGTCGTCTCTTTCGTTTGCTAACGGACGCTTCATGCTTGCTCTGCCGCTGCACTGATGGTCTAGCAGCCACCGGTGCAGCCTGCTCCTGTGATTTTCATCCACCGGTTTAGCTGTCACGGCCCTTCCACTTCCTCCTTTCTGTCTGCCTGACACTCGCTCCACGACGTCGACGCACAGCGGCGCGTACCTGGGGCACCAGCGGCATGGCTATTTGTTTCTTTAATACATCGGCGTTCTGCTGCCGCAGCGAGCTGGGAAACAGGAGGTTTTTTGTTGGTTTGATGTTTTTGCGGTGTCTCTTCCTTCAAGTCTGCCTGTCTGCCTGAGCCTCTATCGGTGTCTATGTGTGTGTGTGTGTATGCTTGCGGGGGCCGGGGATGAGTGACTGTGTGCAACGTCTATTTGGCTGCGCCAGGGTATAACCGGTAGCTGGGTGCGGGGTATGCTGCGACGATCGCCAGTGTCCATGTGTATGGGACCACTTGGCAGATCGGAACGTCTCTGAATCGAATGATTGTCCAGCCAGTTTGCACACGGGACGCAGGCAGGGCAGGCCGACAGACAGACAGGGTCGGAATAAAACAACGGCATTAGGAGCAGGAGCAGCAGCAGCAGCCGCAGTGGGAGAAAAATCAGGGAGAGTCGCAGTCCTCTGGACCGTCTATTGTTAACCGTGAGGTTAGCACTTCTCCTTTGCTACTAGTGCTGATAGCCCGTGACCCATTAATCTTCTTACACGAGACGCAAGGAAAGCAAAAGTGCTTACATACAAACGTACGCATGTAACAGCTCTAGGCGGCCGTCTTCTGCCAAGTGACACTGCTGGAAGCGCGCCCTGCGTAAATAGAGACGCCGAAAGAAGCAAGCACCTATCAGCGTGTACACGTCTAAACAAATCAATATGTAGATTCATAAGCATGCTCATATGTCATATGTATTACATTAAATCTGAAAAATATATATATATATATGTATGTATATATATATATCTATAATATCACAAAAAAACAACTGGCTTTACAACGTGCGATGCGAAGGGCAGAAGAGGAATTGATTTCCGATATTCTCCACAGGCTTACAGCAATTCAAATATTGCGTAACATCCAAAGGCGCGTTTAGCAGCATAACAAAAGCTTATACAAAATAGAGAGTTCGTCGTTTACTCATGCACATATACACGGAGAGCTGAATATGCCGATCTCGGCTTGCGGACTGCACTACCGCAGTGCCATATTGCATAACACATTATGTTAGGTAAGTGCTGCTGTAAGGGGTGTACAGGGCAGCTGTGGACGAGCTTGACTGCCGCATCGCGGATATTCCACAAGAAAGAATGAACGGAACAAGAAGCATTTCGGCTTTTAGCAAAGCAATCAACGAGTCGAACAGTTTCACGGCACTATTTAGGGTGATGCTACCTCCGCCAAGCATCGGTGCTCACGGATACCAATATCTATGGAGCTCTATGGATGATTGGGGGGGGGAGGGCAGAAAAAAGCATGCAATTGGGGTACATTCAAAATAATTAACTAATTCATTTAATTTCTTTATTTGTTTATTTAATTAAATAATTTCTGTATTTGTTTATTTAATTAATAATTGATTTAATTTATTTATTTATTTATTCAAAATACATTTATGGCACTAGAAGAAGGTCGAGTGGAATTAGCAATTCTGCACTCGATATTATAGTACTGGAGTCGTCGTTAAGCTTAGCCTATTTAAATGTATCTCTTTTTTTGCCTACACGACGTCGATGGAAAAAATATCTCTTTGCGCAGCAGCTGACAAGACGAACTAACTGCTTGTTGATCTGGATTCCCCGCTGTCTGGGGTCTCCAAATGCAGCTGGCATCCATTTGGCTAGATCAGGGATAATTCCGTTAAGGCTGTTAGGACTTAGTGCTCGTAAGGTTTCAAGGCCAAGAGTGGCTTGCTGAAAGCCACATATATAAACCACATAATGATAATAATCTTATTTCTCCAAGATTATTCTCCAATTGTGGCTTTGCTGATATATATATATATATATATATATGTGCGCGTAAAAACGGTGGTTACCAACAAAAACAATATATTACGCTTATGGTATCATCATGATGTACAATTACAAACATGCGCACATTTAATACTATTACTCTACCTCTGTGATAGTCTGTGTGCATGTAGCGATAATCAATGCAATAACACGTTTTTTTATTATTATCTCTATGGTAGCTATATTTATTCAAACATACAATAATTAGGATTTATTTCTAGGGATTATTAGGGGGGGATTAGCTGGGACCGGGGCTGAGGCCGACATTGTCCCGAGGAAGGCGATGGCACTGCCTCTCTGCAAGGCGAGAGACAGGCCTTGCAGAGGGAAAGATCTTTTATTATTATATTACATATATATATTATCATGACGTACACGTTATATTAAAGTACAGGAGCTGTTTACTATGTCAAGTTTAGCGCAGAGATTTTCACTGAGGATGTGTACTGAACATTTTGAAGTTCAGATACAATTCAATGCTTCAGGTAAAGTCGTCTTTTTCTTAATGTAAAGGTTAAAGCTTTATCGGTTTATTAAAGGAACTGCAGTTTTACAATGCCTAAGCTCTCTTATATGTCATCAGGTCGCGGGACTCGAACCTTCGGTCTTCGGCATTTTACTGCCAGAGACTTTGCCGTTAACGCCACCGCGCTGAACAGTAATTTGTTGTGTTGTTTTAATCACGTGCACACAGAGCACAGAATATATTCTAGTAGACACACGTTCACCTGTCTTTGTGTGTTCATGGGCATAGACGCCCTGCACCGCAGCGCCCAGGAACGATATAATCGACACATTTTGCAATTAACTTTCTATATGTATATATATATATATATATATTATTCACACGCTCTAATGAGTGACTTTGTGCCAACCGGGTGCACGGCCTTGCGATGCCGCCCAGAGATTAACAGTTAATATTCCAGAAATTAAGCATTCACATTGAATAATATACCTGCCTGAGGCCACTTTCCTAAACAGATGCACCGACTGATCGTCCGGCCAACTCGCTGGTTTACTCAATGGTACGCTTAGAACTTCCACCCCAAAATTTCGTCTGACCATTTCGTATGACCATTGTTTGTCAGGCATTCGCAGCAAATGCGACTTAAGTATGAATCTCTCTCTCTCCGGGAGATAAAGCAAGCGAACATGAATCATCAACTGAACTGTTATATTATCCTGGCATGTGCTCACCAATTTGCTTCCGATTCTCCCCGCCCTAGCCTCAGTATGGAAAAGCCTGTTCGACTTTTTTTACGAGACGTGCTGACTCTCGTTGAGTTTCGTGCTAAAATCCGACATCGCACTTATCCCATTTAAGTATCCAGCTAGAAAACTCCGCTGGTGGAGGTTTCGTTCCTTGTGTGTCTTCGTGAACACACCCGTTTTTGTAATCGTGACATGGAGTAGACGGATATGGTTCGACCATCGTCCAGATAGTTCAAATTTCAATATGGTAGTGCCTCGGCCCTCACTTATCTGGCAGTCACCGATTCCGGATTAAATTTAAACACGTCCTCGAGCGTGCCACAGGCAAAATGTGGACATCTTGCAAACCCGCATAGAAATACGTGAACGGTGAATATCGAAGGATTTGGCCACAGCAAACAGGAAGTCCCTACCATTGTGACAATGTGATTAAGATAATCGCTTTACGACTTCGCCACAGGTGGAGAGCCGTGTGATCCATCGATTTTCCCTTCATTTAGTGTGACGCTTTTTATTTAGCGTATATTCTTACATCTATCCATGTGGAACTAGGCTCTATCCGTGTGGAACCATGTGCGAAGCGTCACGCGAGCCCAGCCAGCTTACTGAGCTCATTCTTCTGGTTTTTGAGGAAATTATACATTCTTATACGTTGATATTCCGCCTTTCTTTATGATATATATATACATATATATATATATATATATATATATATAATACAACTTTCGACATATGAAATAGAAAATATAGAAAATATAGAAATAAATGTAATGCAACCCGAAGTCTGCCAGTACGGCGCAACCTCGACTGCTAGTTCTACCCTCAGAGGCAAATAGCAACAAAAGATGCTTCGATATATTCGTGCCCCATTCTGAAAAATACGATTGGATGCTTACTTTACATCTACTCTTTGGGCGTCAGACCTATCCACTAGGGCAATGTCGAACAGCATACCACCCAAGACAAAATGACGGGAGTATAACTAGAAGCCTGCGCGTGCCTCTAATGAGCCTTTATGGCATTGTCGGAAAACAAACTTGAATATTAGATATTCAGCGCAATTAACCGGCTGAACGAACGCATAATCCTCACAAGTATTTCTAAACACCGTAGCTTTCCCCCAGGGTCTATCCGACATAAGGAGGCGAGTATCTTGCTGTAACATGATGGCATATAATCACCGGGATGCGTGCGGCTCGTTCGACTAGCTGCAGCCACAATTAACAGAGAGGGGACAGAGACGGCGGGGTTACGAACATTTTTAGGGCTAGCACACGAATGCTGCTGCATAGGGCGTGGTTGAGTGTGCGTTGCATTGACTAGTTGGCGGGTGGCGTGTACACTATGCGGTTATCTCTGCCGTTCGATGGTGCGTGGGACGACATAGGGTGAATGGGACCAGCACGACGGCTCCAACGGACGGCGAAGGTGCTGCGAGTAAGAACGTCAGAGCCGGGTCGCAAGCCCAACGGTGGATATCAGGAACTAGTAGTGAGACCGCCCGACTGCCTGCGTCCCGCCGGTAGCTAGCCATGGCTCTAGGTTACGGATAGCTTTGGGTAGCCAGTTCACAGCATCACGTCTTTATCGCAGCGCCTGCTTGGCCGCCAACGACTCCCTCAAGTGCCATTGAAGGCGTCCGAGTCCGATGGGGCCAATTCTTAACTTCTCCCCCCCGCACATTGTAGCATATCCAGCCGCCGCACCGAGCCACTCAGCAGTAGCTCGCTTGGCGGTTCTGACCGGCTAGCAGTAGTGCTCGTAGTGGTTCTGCTGCGTCAGTTCATAGAAGAAGTTGACTGCTGCCTGTGGCAGACACACGAGTCCGAAGCAACACGGCGTGAGCGGGATATGGGGAGGTTTACGGGGTGGCGGCAGCAGCAGCAGCAGCAGCCGTGCTGGTCTGCCTCGACACCAACTCACCGCCACCTCCTTCAGGACGATGAGGCCCGCTGGCGAGAGCTCCAAGGCGAGATAAATATCTTGTTAGGGAAGCGGACCGCTCTAGCGCTCTAACGGACCGCTATCTCTCCTCTGGTGCGGCATTCTTCTGCCATCGCACCATGTGTATGTTTCATGAGACCGTCTCTCTCTCTCTGTCTGTCCCACCTCTAACAAATCAAGGTGTGGTCAGACTAACATGAACAGGAAGGGGAAATGGCATACGAAATGAAGATAAGGGGGGAATAATCCAAGGTCAGAGTGCGCTACCTACATGAAGAAGGATGTTCACGTAGCTAATGCGTAGCGGAGAGCATGAGCAGAGAGTTAGAGAAAGCGATCGAGAGAGCTCCATAGACCACATAGATGACTATTTGTCAATGGACATTAATAATACACACACATACTCGCAGACGCAGGCTGATATAATTGACGGCATAGATGCCGGCAGCTGGCGGCCGACCACATCGGCCGAGATCTGAAACCACACTCTGAATAGGCAGTAACAGTCGTAGTCGTCGGGGACTTACATAATGCGGCTGTTACAACAGACAACAGAGCCACAATCTCTTCGCAACATATTCATTCCAGCGCGGCTCTTAATCAGTACACATGTTATATATATTTATATATATATATATATATATATATATATGTATATGATTTCTACCATCACCATAAGCAGCAAGCGGGCGTTAAAAGAAACTCGAAATTGGCCTATGCCGGTATGAGTGCCGATGTTGCGAGGATGAATTGGAAATCGGCCCCCCCTTCGTTTCTTTTTGGAAATGGACCTTACATAAATGGAGCTGACGTTGTTCAAAGCAACACATACCTGCATGCGTGAGTTCGTCGAAATAACACAAAAATACGAAAAAAACAGACAGACGTTGACGTTCGATGGTGCCTCCTTCTCGATGACATTTTACCAAGATGTGTGGTTGCCACTTTTACAAAGTGATCATCACAGCGCCCAGTGGACGTGGCAGTCATTAGCAAATCATTGCAACCCGGGGATGCATAGAGACGACACGCTTCGATGATCAATACGCGCTGCTGTAACCGGTATTGTAGTGGTCTGGCAAGGGACCGTCGCGACAAGGAATAGTATATATATAATGAAGTTCGCCATACGCACGACCTCAGCGCCACGCGGCACTTACATACAGTTACAAACAGTGTATACAAACAGTGTGTGCTGAAGGTGCATAACTGTATGATACGGAGGTGGCGCTGGAAGTGCTTTAATTCTCAGACAGCAACGAGATGTAACGGCCACTTCGAGAATCGTATTGGGTGGCCAAATTTGAGAGCTTGCAGAAGGTTTGTTGGGGTGGGCGGATGCTCAGGCTGAAATGAGGCTCCGGATAGCTTTATGTTACATATGCTTGGGTGCCCGTGCCAACCTCGGCTGAAACCTTTCGCATACGTCTAACCCAAGATAGCCCTGCCGCCAGTGCACATTATCTAGTAATTACAGACGCCACGCCAGTGGCCTTAATACTCTGCATAAGGTTCGACGGAACCTACTTCAACGAACATTTTCTCCACACCTTATGTGGTGCATTTCCTCATGCCAAAGGGATACGGGTTTCAGGTCTAAAAACAAGGTTCCTAATTTCAAGGATTACCGAATTGAGACGGAAATAACAAAAGGCCGCACAGTGCTTTGGGAGGTTAAAGTATCTGGCCGTAAGAAGGTGGAGACTGCAGATTCCAGCCTCATGAAGTGACATACCGTTTTGAATACCAGGGAACTTTAGTAACGCGGCCGCCCTAAATAGGAGCCATGACTACGTTACCGTACTCGCAATTGTTAAAGCAGTGTGTTCTCAATCATGGTCGTTGCGGACAGCGATGCTGAAGAGCCATAAGAAGGTGAGGCAATCGTTTCGATTCTGCAAATCGCTTTCTTCGTCTGGGGTGCGATTACAAAATTCCTTCGTCACCACTCGCCCCAGCGGCTGTGTCGGAAGACCCCGTAGGCAAGCGAGCAAGCTGCCCACTGGCCGCCTGTACAGTCGTAGTCGTATAGAAGCAGAGAACTGGACTCGTAGCGAGTCGCTACGTTGGGCCTGCCCTTCGCGCGCAGCCTGCCCATTTTGCGTCGTCAGGTCGACTCATTTCCTCTGCCGATGTTACGGTGCTCAGCGTGCCCCTGTAACCCGTCGCCTTTAGCCTGTCTGACCTATTACTAGTCCTGTCCTCCTGTGGCCCTACCCGGGCAAACCGCTGCGACTACTACTACTGCTTGTAGTCGTCCTTCTACCACAACCAGCTCCAGCACTCTATCACCCCCACCGCTCTTCGCGGTGATCGGTGCAACTCGGCTGACGCCAACACGGCAAGCGATGCCGAAGAATAATTGAACACTTTCGCAACGAACCGTGAAGCTGCAGAAGGGAGCCGAGCAGTCGTTGCGCCCACCGAGGGCTGGGCCGGCCGACCGACCGACCGACCTATTCGCCACGAACGTAACCCCTGACCGCCACCAGCAGCAGGCCCGGCGGCTGTAAGGAACGGATCCACCCTAGCAGCTCACAGGAGGGCGTCGCAACTCTAAGCGATGCGAGTAGCAACAGAGGGAAGCAGCCACCAACGTTTTCTACCACTGCCACCACGACGGCAAGCTATAGCTAGCTCACGGCTATCGCTGGCCTAGTACCAGCGACGTTGGGGCCACCCCTCAACGGTGGGTGTCTCTGATCAACGGGTGCTCATAACTAACGAAGTTGTTTCGCTAACAGAGAAGTTCCCCTTAAGCGACCGAAGGCGGGCTAGGCTCTTACGCTACCAAGACGTCTCGCCAGCCTAGTATCTGGCCGTTTGTCGAAGTAGTCGAGAGGGAGCGGCTAAACGAGGCGGGGAGTGTTCAACCAGTTGGATATGAGAGAATAAAGATTGAGCAGAAGGGGAAGAAAGGCAGAGGGAGGCCCCGGAGAGGCGCGGGATTGCCCTATCGGTGCGGGGGCGCTCGTGGGCGCACGGAAAGGCCGGCTACTCGTATCTAGCCGAGTGAGAGGGTCTACGACAGGGAGGAATTTACTATGGGGTGAAGAGTGGAAAGCCTGAGCCTATATTAGCCGTCTCTACCAGTTGCTTGCAACCCACTGACCCCAAACAGATTCTACCTTAGGGCATAAATTGTGACGTAACAACAGGCGATGACATATCGAAGGCATTCACGCTCGAGCATCCATTTGAGATTAGCTCGTGATCGAATACTGTACTTGTATCGTACATGTAATGGCTGGTCGAAAATTTTAATTATCCTGCTAGTTGAACTACCCCTTCAGATCCTGTATATATATATATATATATAATATATATACGTATATGTGGTGCCCGAAAATGTACCGAAACGTTGGCTAACGATCCTCTGTGAGACTCGGATGAACGGCACGTGTCCATATGATGCAAGCGTCGTTTATGTGTATTCCGCAATAAGCGTCAACGCTGTGTCCAGACCAAAAACCATCCAGTGCATCCAGCCGCACATTCAAATGGCATAGAGAATCTTTTTGGAGAGCGTGTATCCTCATTTGGCGATTCGTCGAATGGAAGTGTGTTCGAGTTCGCTTCCATTCGACAGAAAGAATTCACACGATTGCGTAACCATATAGAAAACTTGCTAGCGTTTGATAATTTTGAAGGTGGTCCATAACTAACCGTGAGGGTTTTTCTTTCGTTATATTTTTAGATTTAGATAGCAACGTGTAATTCAAAAACCAAAAAGAGATCAGAAACAAGCTAGAAAGAGTTATCTTAGAGAGCATCTAGCCTCGTTCAAAATCTTGTACCGCTACTAGGATTAACGACAATGTTTGCCTTTACATCAACTACGTTTTGCATGCAACGACCTATGAATTTATACAATATACATTATAGAAAGTAAAAACAGTGCACAAGAGGCTCCATTGGGAATCGCCAAACTTTGGTTAGCCCTCACGAGAAGAGCCTCCGAACTAACAGAAGGTTTATATAGAGAGACGTCCGCGAAGTTGATGCATGGGTTGAGTCTATGTATGTTTACTTTTGTGAAAAAGGAAATTCGTACCTTACAAGACCGCATGACCAGGTGCTTCGAGATCGAACGCGAGTCTGCCAAACATACATGAAGAGATTTCTTGCAAAGGGCTTTGGTCCGTTTTGTTTAAAATTGATAAGGTAGACATTTTTGTAAACAGGATATATGGGCATCAATAAGTTTTCTCTAAAACCAGAACAGTTAGTGAACCTGGGATGCGTTTTAAACCAAATTAGAAAGGCTCTGCTTTATAGCTCTCGTGATAGTAGCACGTATTGAAATGGACGTAAATGATTTTGCAGAGAAAGCCATCAATTTAAGCTTCTCATTTTTGCACAAGGCTAAAGGATATCAGCGACAATCAATTTACACTCTGTTATTAAGAGATGTGGGAAAATAATTGTGAAACTTGTATAGCACGAAGCACACGTTTGAGGAGGTTGTATTACGAGGGTCACGCGACTCCATGCACTCAAAAATAGTGACGTAATACTTTCTAGAAATACTACGTAAAGTGTACAGAAAGTTAGTAACTCCGATAGGGCTCGCTTTTTTTTTATATATCGTGTATTGAGAGACTTTGACACCTGTGTTACGATGAGTTGAAAATAGGAGCAATTAAAAATTATATAACCAATACCCGAATTAGTGGCGCGCCGAGCCATTTAGCTACCGTCCCGTTCGCTACCTCGGTTCACAGTGAAGGCAAAATGGTCCCCTGAATTAAAATCAGTTAAAAATAGTTCAACCGACTCCACAAATCAGCATCCTACCTACTCCCCGTCTCAAGTTCAAAGGAAATGATAAAAATATCATTTCATTATGGCCTCGTCATGTGAACCAGCCCGTGGTTTCCACGGTCTTGCTTCAGCCTACGATTCCACTCGAGAGTACGTATAACGTCCCGATTACAGGCGACGGCGGTGGTGGCGGTTGCGGCGGCAGCAGCCGAATAGGAAGCAAACGAGAAGAGCAAGTCCAGGGGCCGCTAGCGCGTTCGCGGCCACAACAGATTAGCGTGCCCATGTTCTTTGAGGCGCACTTTAAGAACGACCGACGAGTGCGATGTTTCGCAGCGCCTAAATGAAGCTGCTACGATTGTTAAGCGACACGCCGGAGCGGATGGGCGCCATAGTCGAGAGAAAGAGGGTTTGGCGTAGGCTCGGAAGCTGCAGAGGAAACCAGCTGCGGGAAAAAGAAGGCGCGGGGGTTGGATAGGACGAAAATCGTTAGTGAGCGAACGACGGCGCCGACAATAGCAACCGCTGAGCAGGCTCCGAACGACGACCCTGCAGGATGTAAAAGGAGGAATTTAAAAACATTTAGAAAAATTATTACCGTTAAACGTTATAACGCAATAAAGTGTCATCTACCAGTGGACGACAACGGCAAGGGCCGCAGCGACAACGGCGACTGCGAATAACAGTAAACACAATTGCTTCGTTTGGTTTCGTTTCGTCTAAGCCACTGAAGGGTCGGGGGACGTTTGGCCTCTTCGTGGTCGTCGTCGCCGTCTTCTCATGGGATCGCTGTCTGAACATAAAGGAGGTAAAGGGGTGGCGGTGCACCCGTCGAGGAAACGATCGCGCTTCGTATCGCGCTGGAGAACTGTAAGCTTGTTCGAAATTGTTTGCCTATCGTTTGTGGCCCGACTTGGCTATGCATGTGTCCGCATGTGGATGTGCGGGCCTAGTGCTTTCATGTGTTCGTACCTCACGCTTGGATCGACTACGTGTGAGTGTATCTGTGCGTGCGTGCTTTCGCGTTGGCTGTATCTTTTCAGCTGAACGTTGCCTGGGGTGGCTTGGGGTGGTGGCCCGGTGTCGGGGCGTTTGCTGTGCGCTAACAGCGAGGCTGCTCGGATGCTTGCAGGGGCCAGACGGACGCACGGGGCTGCTAGATGTGAGTGTTTGTGTTCTTCAAAATCTCTACAGAAAAGAGTAGGAGCGCAGGCGTGAGAGCGCGAGAGAGAGAGAGAGAGAGAAAAGAGAACTGGAGTCCGGGAGACGTTGCCGGGGCTCGATAGGTTGAGGACCGAGGGGCAGAATTGGGGATTCATGCTGGGGAGCGTTCGAGGTCCCCGTAGGGATCGCAACGCGTAGAGCGGTGCGAGCTAGCTAGCGAGCGAGCGAAGTTGAGCCGGCAATGCAGCTTCAAGCAGGCAGCGTGGCAGCCGCTACGGCGCGCCAACGGCTGGGGGGAGAGGACAACGAGCGCCGCTCACAAGCGCAGGAAGGGCGGCGAGCGGTGCGTTTGCCTCGTCTGAGCGCAATAACAATTTTCTTTATTGCCGTAGTTAAGAACAACGAACATTTTACGGCTCACAACACAGAACAGAGAAGGGGCCACGAACGAAGATGGGGAAGGAAAGCAAGTATGAGGAAGACAGCGAGAAAGGGGGATGTAAAATAGGGAAACGTAGAGAGCTGTAGTGAGCGGAACGCCTTTTGGGATACCATGGGGGATGCGGCGTAGCTGCTGCAGCTGCCGCCGCTAGCGGCGCCGGCGACGACGACGATGCCGGTAGCCTTAGTTCGTTGCTGGCCTGCGCGTTTGCTCGCCTCAATTTTCTCCTCCGTAGGGGCAGCAGCGGCCGGCTTTGCTTCGTAGTACAGACGCTAGCGCTAGTCTTAGCCAGTTCCGCCGCCGGCGCCACCACTGCCAGCGTGGTATCTATCCACTCCTTCTCTTGTGTGGGGTGTCGGACTTGGCTCTGTTCTTCGATGACCGGCCGATTCTCATTGCCACATCCACCCCGTAGCGCTCGTTCCGTCGATGGCACTATGGCTACCCTCGACATCCACGCCACTGCTTTGCTGGTTCAGGTCCTTCGTAGTTCGCCGACTGCCCCCCCTCGTTCCGTTCCCCGTCTTGTTCCGTTGATGCAATTGCGACAGACGCTGCGAGGTAAAGAGGCCTCGGCTCACAAAGCAAGCGCCTCCTCTTGGCCTCGGTTGTCGAGAAGGTGCAATGACGCATTACCGACACTGCTCTGTCCCTCTAGTGGTGACCGATAGTAGACCGTTTCCCCTAATGCCGGTCAACCGTTGCCGCTGGTGCTTGTGCTGCTGTCTGGTACTTTGCGAGCATCGGCGCACAAAGATGGGCGCACAATAATATAGCAGAGGGCGATCGTTTGTTGACCCCCCCCCTCCCTCTTAAAAGAGTCACTTGGAGATCGGCTGCAAAAGGACGGCAAAAGGAGGGAAAAAATTACTAAATTCGTTTAACGTAAGATTCGAAATCTCTTTGCACCAATAGTCCCGTAATGAGCAATACTTGACTGTAGGGAAGAGATAGACTCTTGGCAGAGGATGGTGGTTTTAGCGGATTGACGCGTTTTGGTCATCCACGTCAACCCTGCACTGGATCGGGGCCCACCTTAATGGAGATTGGACTGTCGCTGGTGGTGTTCATGCGTTTGAAGGAAATTCCCTTCTCTCTCAAAAACAAAGGGCTATACTTATGTGACGTATGGCCCGCCAGACAACGACATGCACTGCGAGAATAATTCTGCTTTCATCGTGACTTTTCCAACAGAGATATTCCACTGAGTAAACTAACGGCAGCTGCTCAATAAGAGAACCAAACCGGGATTTTAGCACATGTCCGTAAATTGATTCAGCCCTTCGGCGTGTCCCAGAGGCCTCGTTTTCGGGCCCTTTCCTTTCAAACTATTTGTATTAGATTTGAATGATATAACATCCGGCGGAGTATCCCTTAAACATTTTGCGGGCGACCTCGAAATATTCATCACTGTGAATAAGACTCGATAAAGTGGTTGAGTGGGATAGTGATAATGCAATGTCAATTTCAGTAACAATTACTCGAATAGAGTGAAAATAAAACAAATAATAATAATTTCAGTAACAAAATGAGCAGTGATCGGAAGATGCTCCGATGATCTGGAAGTCCTTAAATTACATTTTAATACCGTTCGTTCACAATATCCGCTAGTTATTGTGCTATGGTCACACAGCAAAATTTTCAGTTGTACCGAACAAAACACTAAAATGGCTCATTCTGCAAATCAGTTGTGTAACATAATAGGTCGTTGCTTCACAGTTAAAAGATCTGAGTTTTATATCAAAATTTTGTAAAGTAAGCAGAACGTTGTATTAATACGCCAAAACATAGCGAAGCTATGGAAGCTCAAGCTCCAAGCTCCATTGAGGTAATTGAGCTACACAAAATAGCAGATACTAATCTCCGTTTAAACTTCATTACATTATGCAATAATGATGTGTCTACGGAGAGTTTGAATTAAAAAAAACAATTTAAGAAGTGACCCGACAGTGCTATCGATGGAGGATTCGAATTGAAAGTCCAGCCTCTCGTACTCGACAATAGATTAAGAACAGGTTATGCAGTCATCATGTGGGCAACTCTTATATATACAGATATACAGATATATATATATATATATATATACATATGTTAGGAGATGGGATATGGGATGAAAAGAATAAGAGGACAATGCAGTTATAATGTAGCTACAATAATAAGTCTAGCCCGGTGGCGTGGTGCACTCGATAGCACGGGCCATTTTTCACTCATCTCCTCTCGATCCCTCGATAACAATTTCCATTTTCAACAACGCTTTACCTCTTTTTTATTCATATATCTTTGACCTAGTGCTACCTTATCTTCTAAATTATCCATGGATTCAGCCAGAACTTTGGGGGGCTTGAGGTTTCCTCGAACAATACTCGAGGCAGTGCCACTAAACCATTGGCTTCTCGCAAAAGAACGCTCATCGCATACGTTTGCAGTGCGTGGTTCTCTGCTTTGGAACTCACTCCATGTTGCTATCCCTGCGTTAAACACTTCTGTGTCCGAATTTATAACAGATTCGTTCTGCAAAAGCACGTGTTTGGAGAGCTAATCAACTACGCTCTTTTTCCGGGGCATTGCACTGTTCTCTCATTTACAATCTATTCCAAAGCTTCCCTCCGCCCTCGTAATTTTATTACTTTCATTCCACTAATCTCACCAATGCCTTATATTTGTACTTTTATCAATTCTATTACATATTCAATATCCAATTAATTCTTTAATGATACGCATGGGGTGTTGTCATAGTTTCTGGACCCGCGGATCTGGTTTCGTAGCGGCGGCTGTGGCTGGTGTCTCATGTTCACACCACTGGTCCTGCGGGGCACTAGTCTCCAGGTTGTATTAATTTTCTGTTCTGATTCGTATTATCCCTTACAAATTGCGTTGCCAGCATTTTTCCTGGTGGCTTTTCTTTGCGCCATTAGACTGTCTGCAAAGAACTTCTCTAGTATATTATTCCCCCCTAGTTCATGGGCATACTTTCTAATACACCCAAATGTCATCTACACACATTCACCCGGCACAATTATTGGCCCTCTGTTTATCACTAAATCAAATCAATCAAAAAAGTTGGCGACATTATTAGCTATGTTACGAGGCCTAAATCCCTGTACAGCATTCAGAGGTTTTCTCAAACGGCGAAACCCAAACTCTCTGATTCGTTTGTCATTTTGTCTCCTCTATATGAACCGAGCGAAACCCCGACAAAAACAATTCTAACGATCATTGCGTAAAGGCCTAACTCTGAGTTCACTTGCGAATAAATTTCATACAGGTCCCAATGCATAAAGAAAATATTTTGTATGGCAATTACTACAAAAAAATAACCACTGAGACAAATATAAAACGCTTGCATGGCACTCTAAGCCACTGTTACCGATATCAATAATACAGCACGCAGAAGCAAGCATCAAGGAAATCTGAATCCGTATGTCTTGCCGCCTCGTGTAGCTACTGCAGCTAGCGCTAATGTTACAACACTTTTAGGCATCTTCAAAGTTCAGTGTCGGGCGTTTCTAGACGCTATGGGCCTCTCCTGAATAATACACTGAAATGTGGGTAATGCACTTACACCCGTCCGTACTCACAGTGGGGGACCTTTCCGCTTCTGTATGGAATAGGTAGTGATATATATTTAAGTTCATATAAAGATCGGAGCCGTCGCGGCGCTGCTCCTTCTGTTCCTACTCCTATCGCGGTTACTCTTATGGTACACCTTACTTAGCCTATTGAATGTGCTTTTCCACGTAGGGCTCTCGCGCGATCCTTGGTGCTCGCGCACTTTCGCGCCCTACCTTTGAACTCTGAATTCAGCTCTGTGGTGGTTTGCGCTGTCGTGTGACTGCTAAGAACCGTGACTTGGTGTTTTCGTAAATGCACATTGTTGTACGTTTCCCCTGGCTCCGACACCAATCCCCACTTTTCAGCCCCTCAAGCTCAAACCCCCATACTTCAACCCCCAGAAGTTCCCCCCTTTAACACAAGGTTCTCCATACTGATGAGAGGTTGAAGTAAGGTCGACAGCATAATGAGTCTCTAGCGTTCGATTGTCCAGCTTCTAGAGGCTTCGTTCTGCGGGAGCAACTCCAGTCGCCTGGAGGATATGGGCCCCAGGGGTCACGGGGTGACTCGAGGGAAACAGCCAGCTCAAGACGATGACCTCACTCCTGGCCCCCCAAGCTAAAGCTGGGTTCAATTCTCTGCCATTCGACCGTCCCCTCGAACACGTTCACTGTTGACAGTTTGCGGTTGAGGGCACAGTGTACAACGAGTGCGCAGCCGAGTCCCCTATGCTCCGTGCTCCACAGCCTCAGCCAAACGCCATGCAAGGTCCTGCTGCGGCGTTGTTGCTGCGCTCGCTTACACTGCATCTAAAATGAATATAGAGTAGTATTGTAAAAGAGAGAACAGGCAAAGTTCATGTGGTACTGTCGCTTCACCATTATCAGTCAAAAATGCCCCACGAGACAGGTAGTGTCAGCCGATGGAGCAGCGGAGAACCCGTACAGTCATTGCCATGTGCAGAGCTGCAGCCTCGACAGTGCAGAGATAGTGAAAGTCGGGGTAACACATCTGAGGCACACACTCGACCAAAAGCATAGGAGGCCAGGTACAGAATGGCCGGGCAGCTAGCTCCACTGGTAAATCTGGTCTGCTGTGTGCAGGTTGTGCACTGGCGGCAGTTCCAGCTGAAACAGCAGAAGATGAAGAGAAGAAAGACGGAGGGGATTGCAGACAAAGGCGAAGAAGAAGCGGTAGCTGTAAGAGAGCAAGCTCGACCCGGCTGCCCTTCCGAGCTGGGTACACCGGTGCCCGCCCCCGGACCGTCGTCGGCAAAGGCCAGACGCGTCACTAATGGAGTCAGTGGTGGGTGTACCGCTACCTAGAAGTAGCAGCCCGCTGCCTATACTCGCCGACATCATCTCCTTCTTCAGCTTGGCCTCTTCTTGCTAATATTGCCGTTCCACTGTTTCTGCTTCTTGGGTGACTTCGCCCAGGTGTACACTCGTGGCGGAGGCGGCGGACCTTTCTCTAGCGGATACGCGTACGAATAGGGTCTAGCGTGGTCTTAGGACCATGACTAGGACGACGAGCCGATACAGCCACCCGGGCCGACGAAATCTCAAATAGCAGAGCAGAGGGAAAGAAGAGGACAGAAGCGGAAATCGAGCCCACGTCAGCAGGCCGACCCACCGCCACAACTGTGTCCGGGTAGACAATCTACCGGAATCGAATTGGTCACGCGCTAATAAACCACTGTCCTATACTACCGGGCTGCTCATATGGATGTTGGTTATATTTCTATCTGTCTGTTTTGTTTTTATATTTATAATCATTATTGCACTCTGCCAAAGACAAATAGCAGGAATTGGAAGAACATTCCCTTCAAAGGCACTCGCACTATGGACTGTAAGGGACAATCCTATTATGGCAAGGGGACGCATATTAGAGCAGAGAGAAGAATCAATCGAACCAGGGAGGTTGGATATGACTATATAAATCCATGATCTATAAATCGTTGACCGGAGCACATCAGTGCAACACACTTTGTTGTGCCCATAGCACCTATTGGTCAACTAAGCCATAGCATATTCATTCAAACATACAATAATTGGGAATTATTGGTACATGGTATTGTGTAACATCCGATATAAAAATAAGGAATAAAATATAATAGAAAAGAGAACTTGTAGATGTTGCCCGTAAATGACAATTATCACTGTACACTGTGCACATCTTTCATCGTTACAATCAAAAACCTATTTCCTATGAAATTTAGAAATCTCTACTGGTCTTTTCATTTGAGAAAAGTTAGATGCTTACGAACGTGTTAACTAGCCTAACAATTTCACTTTGGTGCAAGCTCCCGTATGATACCTGGTGAACACCATGAACCGCATACCCAATAACTACGTGGCAAATATATCTAAATGGCACGGCTCAGCTTGTGATCGTCATTCATTCAAATTGAGATTTATTCATGGAAATGCCGTTTTTACAATGCTTAAGTTCTCAGATAAAGAAAAACTGACTAGTAAAGAATAATATTTAGGTGAGGTTCATCGTCTCCGGGTAGGGCTAAGGGATATATTCATCGTCATATATACATTCGACGAGCCCAATAGTCGTACGGCACAACCACGTCTGCCAAACAGTTCACGATATCAGTATAATTACAGGGGTAAGTCTGACATAATTCCACACAGGTTCGATTAATCAGGCATAAACTAAAGGTAAAAATCTGCATAACTATGTATGTACATTCACTGAAGGACCGATATCCCGGAGTTGTCTATTATTAATGGCCTGCTTCAATGCGCACAAAACCCCCTGCTTGGGGTGAGCGACCGAATCTCCTTTCATAATGAGCCTCAGGCTGCCAGTCGGTGCCTAGTTTATATAGAGCTGAGGGGTTTAGCTCCGCCGTCTTATCTTCGTGAAGTGGAGTGAAGGCCTTATCTGGCTCCGTCTCATCTATATCAAAAGTTCTTCGAAGTTGAACTACCCCAAGAAAAGGCTAAGCTGGACTACGTCAACACCTATTTTGCCACTACGGGAAAGGAATTAAGCAAATCTAACTGAATATGCGCTTTATACCGACACTTTGTTTCAATGTGCATTCAACGAGCGACCGTGAGCACTCAGCTGTGCATCGTAAGGGGGGATTCTAAAGGATATTAGGAGTATGTACCGCTACAAAGCTTCGGGGAATGACTGTTTCACCAACTACATGGTTAAGGAGAACGCAAATGTATTTGCAACAATTACAGTAGATCTAGTCCACGGAATATTTTAGAGCGGTTGCTTCACTACAGGTCTTTACTTTGAGAAAGGCCATAAAGACGACATTAGGATGTGCAAACCCATTATACCCCTTTGCACTGTCGCTAAATGAACTGGAAGTTTGACAGTAACAATGATTGAACAGGAATGACAACAACGTACTGAATGAGAAGCTGGCTGGTCCTGAAAACGGCAAAAGCACTGAATCTACACTGATGATATTACAGAAGGTTGTATTAAACGAGCTCAGGGTGGCGAATTTCGACCAATGGAAATTAAGAAGAGATCCAAACGTCCGTTTTCCTTGAAAAACAACGATATTTCCTCAAACGTTGTTCATTGCATGGGCCACCTGTACTTATTTTCGGTGACTCAAATTCGGTGTCCTGCGAGTGACACGTCAAGGACGATCTGCGCCTGACGGAGATTCTGTCCTAATGGGTTCCACGCTGAGAGAATGTTGATTATGACCCGGGGATTTCGGCCGAGAAGAGAATCGAGTTGTGGAGTCAATCCTCATATTCTCCTGATATAAGCATGCTTGAATTCCATTGTTTTGAGGACTGAGGGCTACGAATCGGCCACAATTGGGACGAATTCGAGGAAGCACTCAGAGGATTCCCCATAACCTCTCCTACCAAGGTCATGTGAATGCTGTGGAAGAGTTACCGGCTGGATCTCACCGTGTAATAAATTCTCTGGAATTATCCCCCTCTAAGAATTCAACACATGCAAACTAACGAAAGAAACGGTTTCTCGTTTCGTATTATAAGCAGCCAGTAGTATTACATGATTATAATTGGCACGGATTCTATATATATGTACGAAATGTTTGTGGGGTTTCAACCACGTCGGGAGGATCGTCAGAATCAACAATACAGAGTAGTCAGCCAGATAACGAGAACTCGCAAACTAGGCACTTTAATTCGTGCTCGCTTTTGTGCAGGAGCTAAACGCGGCTTTGACAGACGTCAATTTCGGTCGGTCGAATGCTACTTCGTACTTGTTTGTATTAGCTAGAACGACTGACACCACTCAGCCCGGACACCCAACAGTGTGGTGGGGAGAGATTTAATGTTTTTATATAACATGGGCAAGGAATCCAAGCCAACTATTCACGCTGGGCAAACGTATAACGTACAATACTGTCCTATAAGGTCTGGACGTTCGCGCGGTACAATAACAAAAGTAGCTTGATGATATTTCTAGTCATTCTTTTTAACAATTTCTTAGGGGTTGTG
Source organism: Stratiolaelaps scimitus (assembly GCA_019614645.1). Taxonomy (NCBI): domain Eukaryota; kingdom Metazoa; phylum Arthropoda; class Arachnida; order Mesostigmata; family Laelapidae; genus Stratiolaelaps; species Stratiolaelaps scimitus. Next base: position 2,629,253 of record JABWDB010000008.1, on the reverse strand, counting down.
CCTCAGATGAACACTTTGATATTGTTTCACATGTTCGTAGAGAGCAAATTTTGAATGCAGAACGTAACCTGAGGGCCGCGCATCTCCGTACCCTAACCATGACTATAGCCCACGAAGTTCCGGCTGCATGTGGTTGTAAAGAAGCGAGAAACGACATTTTAACGACAGATCGAAGAGATAAAACTATAGAATAGACATTTGTCTAGATCAACTCCTACAACGCGAAAACAGAAACTCGAACGAACGTGGCCAGATGGGCGCATGTCCGCCATCAGTTTCTTTGTAACCCCATCTGCACGCACATGTCAGTGCTGTCAGTCATTTTTGAGATCAAATACAATATATTCAAGGCTCCAACTGTGGCCGTGGATGTCAATGTGTCCTCGAAGCGTGAAATTCAAAATTGCAATGAAACGAAAATTTTGGCCGTGTATATCTTTTTATTTAAGTGGCATCTCATTGGCTAGGTCGAGAGTGGCGCAGCCTACAAGTCCACTTTCGGGCTTCCACTTCGTGTTCGATATCAAACGGGGTTGGCGGCACATAGCCCTAATATATGGTGTTGTAGTGAAAGAACGGTGACCATTTTTCTCTCCCATGTCAAATTCGTTTAGCTTTCTCAACATAGCTACTTATTGTCTCAATAGTTCCCTACCGTCAGATGGAAAACTGCATTGTGTCAGAAATATGAGCTCGGCTTGTAAATCGTTGTAGCGAGCAGTTTTCAGGGTAGACTCTGTAACAAAGATAACCTGCCTGCGATGATCGCACTCAATTTTAAAGCTATTTGCACCCAGGGTTTCCACCCAACGAGTCATAAGGACAACACTAATAAAAACGAATTATATTTCTTCGAAGTTATACGAACTAACCTTAATATGTCGTTGAGACAGATATGCTCCGTATCAAGCACCATATATATATATATATATATATATATATAGTATATATATGGTGTATATATATATATAGTATATATATATATATATATACGACAAAGAAGTGTAAAGCGCCAATGGTAGAAATAAAATCGTCGAATACACAAAAATGTTGGCTTATTCTGCAGCCTATCAGCGGGGAATCAATAAACTAAAGATAACCTGTCTATTGCGATCATTATTAGTAGCTTTTTGTATATCGCAGTGATTCGTCGAGTCGAGCTGACAGCTTGGATAAGCTCTACATATCATGGTGGCTGTAGACGTTTTCATAAAGCAAACTGTAACAGGAACTCAAACTTATTCGAGTCCATATCTACATGAGGGAAATGCACTAATAGAATATCCACTACACCGGTTATATATATATATACAGTGAACGCTTTCGTAACGCCCAACGCGAACAGATTGACAGACGTTCATTCGTTCATACGCTGCCTAACTTTTCAAGACCCACGATCGGCCAGCAACTGATCTGTCTAACTGTCTGCCCGGCTTCATCGCGTTAAGGCGGATAGCGCAGAAATAGTTGCTGCGGTGGTGTCCTTGTCAGATCCCTCATTGCCTCTTCTCTCATTGCCCCCCCCCCCCCTCTCGACCGTCGTCTTATCGTCATGTGCTGCTGAGATAACTCCGCAAAGGATCTTGTTATTACCAATGGCAGCGCAGCGGTGGCAGGGCGGCCGCTGCGGTCCAATGGAGGGAGGCAGCGAACTAACAGGCAAGCAACGGAGAGAACTTGCAGGGACGAAGCAGACCAAAGTATTCCAGAGTTTTCCGGCAGTGCTTCCGGCTGCTCTTGCGATCCGCTCTGGCGGCGGCAGCAGCGGCAGCTAGCTAGAGCTCGCTAGCGAGGAGTTTCGCCATCGGCTTCAGCCGCTTACGGCGGCCCCACACGATGTCGCAAACCTCCCCAGCCTCAAGCGAGCGACCGATGGCCGAGCTGCTTGCCGCCGCTCCAAGAAGCCACAGTGTAGCGTTGCGCCGGAGGGTAGGACTAAGCGTACAGTTAGGGGGTCGGGGTTTAGGGTCGGGGGTTTTGGCCGCGGGAGGGCACGGGGGTGAAAAGGGGACCTAGCCGGCCGTGGTGGCGGCGTGGTCTTTTTCGGTTTGCTAAAGCACGCGCCAGGGGGCGCTAGCTGGCTCGGCCACGAGTGATATTGATGTGGAGCTTCTGGAAGAGCTTTGGAATTCGCGGAACGCAAGGTCCGCACACCGTTCCTCGGTTCTAGGAACTGCCAACATCCGGTTGGTTAGCAGAGAGCGTGCCCAATGTAGCCTAGCTAGGCAGTAGGCTCGGTGCAGGCTGCAGGGTTGACACGATACTGTCGGAAATTGCTGCCAGGAAAGACCAGTTCCCGTCGTCTAGCAACGTTAAACGTATCGCAATGATTGAGGTCGCAACTCTTCAACGGGCACGCGTTCTGTATCCAAGCACCTATACCCTTCTCTGTTGCGGCGACGAGCGACCTTCTGCTCGTTTTCCCTTGCCAGCCTTTGCTGCTTCGGTCTTGCAATAGCGCCCGACAGCAACCTTCCCCAGTTCTCTTGAGGGCGGTTTCGTGACGGTGCACAGTGCCGCGGTTACCATACATGTAACAGGTGCTTTGTCGCTTCCTATCGTCATACCGGCAAGGCCGCAACGACTGCGCCGCCTTTGGAACAGTCAGTAGGAGAGTGCACCGTATAATGCGGTTGCTCAGACTGTTTCCAGAAAGTCACCTGTACTCAATGGAGTTGACTATACGCAGTAAGCTCTCGGAAATTGCAATTTTCCCGATAAGCAGATCCATGGCCTCTATGTATGGACATAGTGCTGAAGTAACTATATCGTATAGGTAAACAGTATAGATGTGGACAGCCGAGTAAACATATATACTATTGTATATTCACCTTGGGGTTACTAAATCTTCAACTAAAGGCGAGCTTCGTCGAGAAGACCTTGTCGCATAAGTTTCCCTTGTGACCAGCGAACTGAATGGTTCCAAGCTAGCGGCATCTCGATACCTTCGACACTAAGGACCACCCAGCAATGCGTACGATTTATGTTATTATGTATTCCAATATAATGGTCGGCTAGGAAGCGAACCGTCCATATGAACGGATTTGACCGTATTTTCGAAATGGATGTTTTAGGATTCGCTAACGTTCTGCAAAGAAATGGCACGTTCTCTTCGAATAGATATCTTCACGACCACACGATTCGAATATTTCATTATGTACAGTTACAAAATGGCCAGAGGCAAGGGTGACTCGCCTCACTATTAAAGGTTTGCGTGAGAGGAAGCGCGACTCTAGCAACGCGACTGAATAACTTGAATAGCAAATCTAATCGTAGGATGCGAAAACAGCGCAGGAGGCAGTTGTACGTTCCCAGCAGTGGCGTAGTTGCTTAGGGTTCTCAAGGACTTCCTTTCTGCAATGCTTATTTCAGCTACAGATAGCATCACATACGTCGTCATGGGCGGACTTGGCCCCAGGGTCTCGGACCTGGTCTGTGCTGATTCCGATACGGTTCATAGAAATTGTAGATGGAATAAGACAATATAAAGTACTCGAGCAAACGCATAAGAAGACGACGAAGACTAAGAACGGTCCCTTGCTCCGTTGGACTAAATTCGAGCCTCTCGGGCCAATATCATATGTGGCTATCCGTGCTTGTATTTTAAATGCTGTATTTTAAAATAAGATTAGAGACACAGAGTTCGTATATGAGTTGGACGGAACTGCGGCATACTAGAAATCAATGTTATTTCAATTACAAAACGCTAACCCCTGACTGAACCTAACAATAGTGAACTTGCACAATTGCTGGACTGTGTGGCGGAGAACGAATCGAGGATGTACCACATCTTCACAAAAAAAAAATAATTTGTGCGAGGGCCGAAGCAATTCGGACCCGACTCTACCGGGTGCATCGACCAACGGGATATACGTTTGCAAAAAAACGCACTACAACTGAGCAGGTTTTAAATTTCAATCCGAGTGGCGCAAAACGTAGAACAGTCTGGACGGTTATGTCGTTCAATAGCAATCGTTGGGTGTTGAATGTCTTCATTATGTTCACGATAGAGGCTAAGAAGAATGCCGTTGCAGCTTTGAATTGGACTGGTAAGCAGACATTGGGGATAGTCGAAGAGCTGAAACATCTCGTAGAGATCAAGGCCAATTGGGGACATTTTCAGAGTTGAAGGTGTCCACAGCATTAGCAGTTAGCCTTATTGATACGGTATACTTTTTAACCCCATTCGGTTTGTGTTTATTAAAATATCGACTCTTTTCTGTCTATCTCTTTGGCTCATAAACGATATTCGCCGAAATGCCCTTCAGATAATAGAACTTTACACTCTCAAAAACCTGAGTAAATGAAACGTTGCCGAATATAGGATTCTTTTAGGTCACTCTTGACAGGTTCAATCTTACAGCTGGCATAGAATTATTATATTATCGTTCCACATTCAAGGTACAGCAGAAACTTGTGTGCAGTCGAGTTTTCGACATTCAAAAGGAAACAGGTTTGTGAGCACCTCCGTCCTTATTCGATTTTTTGCTGGCAACAGCACTTCGAAACCTACGAAAGCTAGTCTAGGATTCTATCTAATATTAAAAGACAGATACACATCTCGTGCGCAGACAAACTGTCCGCTGTCTTATCAAGGGACTTCATCTGTCTCAGAAACTCTATTGCAAAGTAACCTTCCATGTTAATGTCCTTGTGTTTAAACAACGCATATTTGGAGCCGTCTGGATGTCTACTATAGTTTTTCTCTGGCGGGCTATATAAGGTGATTGGTAGATGCATAGAATATACATGGACTCGCTAGTGGACAACTTTTGACTTAAACAGGAAATTATCTTCCTAGAAATTTACATATGTAAATCATCACGAGCAAATGTTGTGATGACTTCCGAAGATAAATCTCACCCCTGGTGATCCAGTGTCCAGCTGCTATACCGTAGCTGTTAAGCACGTCAGATAGCACGAAGGGGTGTTCTTAGTTGGCAACAATCTAATTGCTATGCATATGGATTATGACGTCCAAATATGCGAGTCTTTGTGGTCGTCGCAGACAAACTCCTATCATCAGAATGTCGGATTAAGCGATGTATATATTATAGTTAGTAATCGAGAAATTAGCGGCAAATGCTTCATAGTTATAGCACGCACCGCAGAAGCTCTCAATTGTCAACTTCTGCTCCATGTCTAGTTATTCAATAAAAACTAAGTGACATGGACTGTTACTATACGACGGAACTAGACCCGATACGGCACGACGAGACGAGGGGGAATGCCCCAAAACTCCGCTCGTCACGGGCACTGAACAAAAAGAAGCTTCAACTGCCCGTTCCCGTGTTGGGACAGGCGTTTGACCATACGACTTGTACACAATCGGCGCTGACCTTTTGCTTTACTATGCACTGGACCTTTTTCGACTATGGAAGACGTTAATACAGTTTGGCGTTGGGTTACCTGTTGGCGTTTACAATGCGACAATTAATACCACCAAGAATAGGTCGCCGCCTCCTCTTCTCGCTGTCCTTTCAACCGCTTCTATTGCTTGCCGCCGGACACACTTGCGTACACATGTGAATAGCCACCACCCACAAACGGTAGACGAGGCCGTTTCTTCTTCCATCTTCTATTTATCATTTTCGATCTCTCCCTATGGCTCAGTTATTTTTTCTCGTTCCCCGTGTATCCTTAATGCGATATCATTATTGTCGAATGCCTTTCAAGCAAAACTCCGCTGCGTCACATGTTGCATTGTTACAGGGGCTCACCATCTCCGTTGGATGCTGAGCCTAGTTCGGCCCGCTCGTCCGGGTATAGGGCGCGAGTCCTACTGGCTCTCGCTAAGACTCTAGCTCGACCAGTGCTCCACCAGGGAGATGGGTCTGGTCGAGCCGGAAAGTGCGAAGAGTATGGATAGTAGTAGTAGTAGCTTTGGGACGGTCAAGATGCACCGAGGACACCGACGGTAGCTAACGCCTGCTTTACCGTCGCAGGCCGTCTACCCCCTCATCCCTCGACGCGCAACGAACCCCGTCGGTTACAAAGGCACCCTGTATGTGCCCCTTTCATCGAGACGATCCCTCCCCTCGTCTGACGCAGTCCGCCTCCTTAGGCAGCGAACGAATCTCCTTCTTCAGCTGTCGAGTAGTGAGAGAGAGAGAGAGAGGAATCCTTCCTTTGCGAGAGGAATCCATATGAAGCTCGGTCGGTGTCGGGGGGCGAGGGGTATTCGAAGCTCGGCGCATATATCTGAGAGGCGAATATAAGGAGTATATCGCCTATAAGGCTTATGGAAGGAGGGAAGCCTAGAAGGTAGAGGGCAGAGGCCGGGCTATTCGCGCCGGTCGTCTGAGCTGGCTAGCGGACGCACAAGACGAGTGAATGCAATGGACATTGTTGTGATGCAGATGCCGCCAGATGCTTGGCCCGTTTCGGCTGGCACCACCCCCGTAACCCCCGATTCCTTGCGTCGCCGGCTACGACGATGAAGGTGGTTGGGGCAGCCCTTCGAGTCCTCTTAAACACTTACGACGCCATAGTCAATCACCAGGCCTCCCTCTCTGTCAACTTCGCTGCTTCAGCGTCACTGTCTCACAATTGGTGGGCATGCACTGGCCTCCCTCTCTCTCCTTCGTTCTTTCTTTCTATATATATATATATATATATATATATTCTGCATTGAAGGTTATTACTATCAGGGGTGATAGAACCTGAAAAATGTTTGTCGCAATGGGATCTCCTTTTTGATATGTTATACATGATATAGAAACATTACCGGTGAGGACTATCGAGTCGTAAATCTAGTGTAACAAAGAAGTGACGTACTATTTCCTCGAAACCGGCTAATACCTTGCGCGAATCTAAGCAGTGAAGAGTCTCTCAAATTGGATTTCTAATGATAGCACAGCAAAGGTTCAGAGCAAAAATTGCTAAGGACACATGGATAGCGGCGAGATCCAGTGCAACCCATGTTTTCCAGGATATCACGCATTTCCCCAAAACCTGTGATCGGCTACAGAAACACTTTTATGGTGGCAGGAAATTCACTCTCCTCCCTAATGATGGAGTAATTCATAAAATGGCGAGAACCTGTCAAACCTACATAATACCATATCGTGCGTGGTAAATGTGTGTCCTATGCTTAGTAGTTATTTGAATGAAAATCCTTGGCCAACCATGGTCCTCGGAAATAATGTCCATTTCCTGAACTCTATCACCCGTGAAAGAACTGACCATCAGTTGCACTTACTGCCATATTTAACTAGCCCTAAATTAGCAGACCCACGATTTCCTAGCCCGTCTAAGTTGTGCAGTGTCTGCATTTCTATGTCGACTACATCAAGTGTACTTCTCCACATTCTGTTTTCTTCATTCCGTACTCTACTTCCTAAGCTGTGGTGTCCAGCAATAAGCTTTCATTACTGTGCTCGGTTTACAGCGTTACTGTATATTCGTTTGCAGGGGAGGTCACCACGAACCGGAGCCGTAGTAACAGTGAAATCTAAGAATGTCGAGTTTAACTTATCCTTCATAGAGTTGACCATTTCAGTGAGGTCTGTCCGTGCTGCCTTGATCCCTTTCACTCATAGGGGTATCGTTGGCGCCAGCCTGCGAGTCAGTTTGGCGAGTGCCCCGACTCTGTCTCCCGACCCCTGCAGCCATCAAAGCCTTTACTGTCGTCAATATAATGTCGAGGTGCTGACTCGACATCGGCGAGGTCTACCTCCGCGTTCCGTGCCCCCTCGATCGTTTGCCCGTGGACCACGTAGCGGTTACAGCGGTTACACTCCCTGCGTATAAGCACAGCGAGCTCCGGCGATGGTGGCGACGGCGGCGGAGGCTGAGGGTACCTCCTATTTTCTTACCTCCATTTTCGACAACGTTCGTCGGGTCACCAATGTTACTGTCCTAAGTCAAACGAACGGCGGCTGGCTGGCTCAGCTGTTCAACTTGGTCGGTCGATAGCACAGAATCGCCGCTACTATATGCATTTGCGCTGTGCACTACACTATAAAGAAAAAGGAAGCTCATACACAAACACGCAAGTCGCGTACTGCCGAAGTAGTAGATGTTTGTGCGGTACTCCACGGACCACCGCGTCGCGCAGTCGGGACTGTCTACTGCATGCGAGCTTCGGGAACGGGCAGGCGGTTAGCCGGGCGAATGGACGGTAGACAGGAGATTGCATGGAGCAGTAGAATGAAGCGGGGAGCAAGCCGTTTCTTTTCCTCTTTGGACACATCTTGGCTGCCGCGGCCTTCTTCAGAAGCTGTCGACATTGCAGGCGTGTTGCCCCGCATACTGCATGACGGACCAGCAGCGTTGGAACTCCCTGTATAGGAATGCCACTATAGGGCCAGCTCCTGCCAAGTCACAACTCTCAGTCGTCAACTACTATTGGCCGCGTAGTTGACTGTCTGGAAATTATTAGGGTCAATAAAGTCCGCGTGTATTTGTGGCGGGCGAAGGGCTTGTAGGCACCGGCCTGCATGCGTCTGGCACTACGTACTACTGAAACCACCGCAAACCGAGCTGAGTAGATGAGGCCCGGGGAAAACACTCGCTAGTAGTGCTGCACGACTGCAACGTACTGGGTGGGTGTGACGCCGGCTGGGGATTGGGATGAAAGCGGTCATGCAAATGGCATGGTAGCTACCGTCGTGGCAGTAGTGGTGGAAGTCCTGGTGCTGGCAGAAGACGACGCGTAATGTGTCCCGCTAGCGTACCATCGCCGCTTCGCTTCGGGTTTACTCTACAAATTTCAAATCCGCTCAGGCGAGAGATTTGCGTCTTTGCGGGTTGTCCAAGTGGCTACCGAGGCCTTCGTAGGCTTGCCTTCCTCCTCCGCTTCAGGATAGTTCCTCGGTAGGGGCGGATCGACCGTCCGCGTTGCTGACTCGCCTTCAGAACCTTCAGTCATTCCCCCACCCCGCCCAGCTCTTCCTAGGTCATGAAGAGACGGGTGGACGCGAAGTCAGTACTAGAAGACGAAAAATGTATGTGTACTGCTCCCGCTCAAGGCTCGAGGCTAAACGAACGAATGAACGGCGAGAGACGTCACAGAAGGAGAAAGAGGGGTTTGCAGTTTATGGCGCCTCGGCGCGCTAGCTAAAATGTGGTGGGACACTACATTCACTAAGTTGCAATTTCCACTGCATACCCTTCGAATCAAGGGTGCGAAACGAGGCGAACCCAACTCCCAACGGCTATAAGACCAGTGGTGCGCGGATGGACTCAGGAGGCAGTGACTGACTATCGGACGAAATTCGCTTCGACTTCCTATCAGGACAGCTCAACTCTCCTCGTGCCAATCTCTCCCATTCGCTTCAGCTGCATTAATATTTATTCCCACTTTTCTCAGTTGGTTACAGCCACCTCGATCAAATCAGCTTCTCCTTCTCAGTCAGCACTCTCTCTCTCTCTCTCTCTATCTCTTTCCTTTACCATCCGTCTGCCTGAGTGGCTCTTCTCTCTGGGACCATCCCCAGTATCCAAGCACAGATGCCGTCCGTGCCATCACCGTCCTATCCCGCACGATAGCCTCCTTCCCACCTGACAGCTGCTCTATCTCTCGGACGGCCGAGGCCCATTGATAAGTACATTTATAAGCAAAGATTTCTTCTCCTTAAACGTGAGCAGTGTTCTTAAATAGTAGAGCGAACACTCTCCTCCCCTATCCCGCTTCCTTGCACAGTTCCAACGAACGGAGCCACCGAAGGAGAGAAAGAGAATGCTAGCAGTACGCTTGTTAGCGATGCCGTCCGTGGCCGGGCGCGTCTGCGGTGACGATAGAGACGTGGATACGACGAAGAGAGGTCCTCTTTGCACGGATGGACACACCCTGTGTCCCTACAACTGACGCCGTTCTCCAACTATTAGCGTAGTCAGCATCGCCGTTCCCAACCTGCGATTCTTCCTTAAATCGCCACAGTCTTAGTTAGGTAAACGATCCACAATGGTTATCTATATCATCAGTCTATCAGTCACAGCTCTTTGTAGAGGACGCAGTTGAATGCTCATCTTGAAGGAAACCACTTTTTGTTTACTATTCGACTTCGTATTCAAGTGCAATCATCGGGAGTATACTGTTAGTATCAGTTATTATTATACATAGAGATTTAAATAGGGTTTAAGTAAGATTTTTGGACTTGTCCGAGACAAACCTCTGATAATAATCACATGTAGATTGCTTTGGCGTATTGTTGCACGAAATAATCCTATCCAAAACACAAATTCCAGCTAACGCTATGTGCGTTGCACAATACAAAAGTTGCCTCTAACTGAACAGGAATTGACTTCTCGTCGAAGGTATGCTAGCTGTTGTCGCCGGTATCGTTCATGCTGCCATGTCATTTTCGATGCCAACGTCTAATTTTTAGATAGGGCCACTGGTTGTGCAGCCGGCAGTGACGGGCATCTCTGCATACTCCTTGACCTCCTATCTTCTCGATGCCGTAACAGTAGTCGGCTGCTTCTTCTCTGCTTTAGCCTTCGAAGCATCGCATCTCATAACAAACTTTCTCATAGCTGACCGAGACGGTCGACGACTGCAAGATCTGCACAAGTGGCGACTTTCACATCGACATGCGGCTGGGTGGTCCGGCCAGGCAGCTGGCCGGTCCCATTATCCAAGACAAGGCTTCTGTCTCCAGATATCTCTCTCTTTCCTTCTCGATCTCGCCCTCGCTCGCCCTCTTTCGACGAGAACGGCGGGCGAAGAAGCGTCTGAGAGGGCGACGGCTACGTCGACTACAGCATGTCCCTGGCGTCCCTCGGGATTGCCCGCCTTCTTCACCACACTAACGCCCCCGGCGAAGCACAACACAATTAGCAACTTTTGACATGAACGCGGCGTTCCTCTGCTGTCGAAGCAGCATCGGCTGAAGCAGCCAGCAGCGACGGGGGTCGCTACCAGCTTGATCCTCATTTTTCTGCTTCCATTCGTCCCTTGCGTCAACCTTGGCGACTAGGCCTACGCGATATCGTGCCGCGTTGGACGTCGCCGACTTTACCCTGGGACCTTCTCAGGGGGAGGGGTGAGAGGGAAACCGAGCGTTCACTTCAGGCCTCAGGCAACGATGACTTTTCGTTCTGCTCTCTATTCTCTAACCTGCGTACCTGTAAAGCGGAGGGAAAATGCTCACCGTTCAGAGTGGCCAGTTAGGAGTCTACTGTACAGTGCATCAAGCAAGCGAAGTGAACAGCAGCCCGAGACGTAGGGGAGCCGACAGGAAGCGACGTGAGAGAGATAGATAGAGAGAAAGAGAGATAGATGGATTGAGAGGTAGAGAGATCGAGAGAGAGAGAGAGTGTGTGTGTCTCGAAAAGCATGCGCAGGGGGATCTTTGGTAGTATTCTACAGGGTTGGGACAGTCGGAGGTGGGGCTATAGCAAGCCACTCGAAGTAGTCTCACACACTTGATAGCGTCTTTCTCCGCCGTTATCTCGCTAAACGAAAAGAGAAAGGCGTGCCAAGCAAGTCGGCGTGGTGCAGGGATGCTGCAGTTTCGGAAGGAAGCAGTCGTAGCAGTGGTCGAGAAGGCAAAGATGAGGGGAGCGGCAATGCGAGAGAAAGAGAGAGAGAGAGATAGATAGATAGAGAGGGGGGGAAAGCCTTATTGGATTGAAGAACTCTGGCAGTGAGGCAAGGGCAAACTAAGAGACTATATGGCGGTCGGGAGGCTTCTCCACGGCAAGCCCCTCTTCCTCTTTGTACTTTCTATTCTTTCGTCGCCATCGCTGTTGTCCAGACTACTGCTTAAATATGGTCACGTCGACCAAGTTAAACAGTAGCTGCTGCTGCTGCTGCTGCCAGTGCTGGCAAAAGGCGACGACAAAGTAGGGAGGCAAACAGGGGGACCAGCAGGCGAGAAGCCTTGGGAGGGCGTTCCAGGACATCGAGAGAGAACGCCTCTCTCGGTTGCTTGCGGAGCTGAACCGAGAGACAGAGAGAGAGAGATAGAGGGAACGCAATGGCCCGTCGGACGTATAGATGCGACTGCCCGGCGGACCGAGCGACCGGCGCATCCATCCCAACCCCCCTCCCCCCCCGCCTCCCCACGAACACCGTTGGCGTCGTCCATCGGCGCCGTCCCCGAACCTACCCCCTGCCCAGTTGCCCGGCCTAGCCTTTTCCCTCACCCGATTTCGCCCTTCTCCGTTCTCCCGAAGCGACGTAGACGCGAACAACAAGGAGCAATTCTGGAAGGCAGCAGACAGATGGACAGATGGCGACGGCATACCAATGCGCCTTACTTAAGCAGCAAGCATGCCAGTGCATCCTTCAGTCGTAGCCACCGTAGCAGCAGCAGCAGCAAGAATGGACCATAGCACAGGCGGCATCAGTGCCAGCCGAAGCCTCCCGGCAGCAATTCGGCCTGGTGGCAAGCAAGCAGGCAGTTTGCGGCTGTGCCGAACAACAACAACAACAAGAAGAGGAACAACGCAGCGACGCGGCGCTCTTGCACCACTAAAGCCCAGCGGCGCAGCACATCTTCGACTTCTTTTCGTTCGTTCGTTCCTATTTCCCCCCGGTATGTTCGCATCGTCTTCGCGATTCGAAACTCTTCCCGTTCGCCCGCCGCTGGCGGCCAGACCCCCGCGCTGATGTCACCACTGTCTGGAGCCGGCGCAGCACCACGTCGCAAGGTGGTACGGCGATATCCACTCAGTGCACACACAGACACTCGAGAAAGGAGAGTGCAATCGCTTTGGGAGTGAACGATGTCCCAATGTCCCCTTGGAAGCCCCGTTTGTTTTGCGCGCAGGGGGAGGGGTTGGCCGGCGGCGACACGCCAGCCAGCATCAACAACCTTCTTGCAGCTTCTCTTGCTGATCTCTTTCTTTATATCATCATCGTCTCTCTCCCATCCTCTCTCTCTTTCTCTCTCTTTCCCTATCCATCTGCTATCGCTAACTCTCGTGTTATCACGTTCGGCCAGCTCGGCAGGCCAGCTGCATGTCAAGAGGTGAGAGGACAAAAAACATAAAAACAATCGGCCAAAACCCATAGGTCATAGAATAGCAATGGGGGGAGTGCAATGTTTGTTCCGAGTCCCGGTATGGTCAATAGGCCGCGTGGTTTAGTTATTGCCGTGAACTGAATTGGTTAGATCAACATATTCAAATAACAGCTACAGTTGGAAAAGTTCCCGATGGCTTGAAAGTGCAATGGAGCCTGAAGCTGAACGAGAACAGAGGTTAGCGAGCAGCACGTCGCGCCATCCGACCATGTGATAATCGTCCGATTCGGCCTTGCACACTTTGGGAGTGAGTCATATATTTGAGTTAGTCATTTCTTATATTGAAATTCGTACACAACACCCATCCCGGTTGCATATTCATATAGGAGTTCTGATCATTTGGAGTAAACCGATACGATACTAAGACAAATGTTGTTTCATCAGTATTTGTATTCTGTCCAGTGGAAATGGACAAGTCTCTTGACCTTATTTTATACATTTCATTTTACAAATTTTAAGCATTTCCGTACATGCTGTATACTATTAGATATTCTGAAGCGATTGGCAGCTTTGAGGACATGTCGAAAGGATAATCATTTCTCAATCGGGGGCCTGGTTTTTCGCTCTGTCCGTTCTTTACAATCGAGGGGTTTTAAAACAAAGCTCCCCAGAGCGACAGCGGGTATCTGAACGATTCCCGCGCTCAATCTCATTGTTCCGTATCACTAACGTGTGCTAAGCCTCCAATATAAAACGGCTCTGGAGTAGTTTACAGGGGTGATAAAGCGATTATTATTATTATTATTTCGAACAGCAGTAACGACAGTATCCTTGATGCACTCATGGCCGGTCGGGGCTTTTTACAGAGATCTAAGAGTGCGAAATAACAGTGGTAAAAGGAATCGCTTACAGCAAATCAAGCAAATCGACGACTTGGATCAGAAACTTAGATGGATGCAGGTACGCTTGGCCTTTTGCTGACGATTTTCTTCATAAAGCACAAGATATGGTTACCGATGTTGCTCAATCTAAATGAGCGTGGCAGTTAGAAGTTCGTAAAGTAAGGATGAAAAAACAAGGCACCCTTGAATGCGTAATTAAAGCGTTTTATGTAGCGTAAGCTAGGTATATTAGAAAACCTACGGAGGTAGCATACACAGCAGAAGTAATGAACCATTCGAGTTGAGCTACTCACAATCGCTATAGACACGTGGCATTTCTAGGGCCTTTGCTCGGTAATACATATTGTGTATAAGAAATGTATGCTCTGTTATGTGGAACCTCCTACACTATAACACACTATATTACATCAGCAATAATCAACGCAAAATCGAATGCGGTCCTTCCCAGATTTCGTATTTAACCTTAGAGTCTAAGTGTTTAACTACTACTATTTATATGTTTGTTTACGGTTTTGATGGGAGATCCACGTTTTAAACTTAATGTGCCATACAGTTTCTACTTAAGTAGGAACTCGGTAAACTATCTATCTATGTATGTGAAATGTCAAGCCCGGTGGCGTGGTGCGTTCGTGTACGCTTTGCTACCAGTGAAGACACGTAGGTGCACGGGTTCGATCCCCACCGTTGCACGTTATAACTTATTGGTCGCCGTCTGAGGACGAAGCAATGCAAAAAGCAATTCAGTGGACGTTATCTGTTGGCTGGGAGCCAGCCCAAAAAACAAAACTTGTATGTTTGTGGTATAGCGAGATATCTGTTATTGTTCTGGTGTCAGGCCCATGTCCTTCGTTGCTGACCACTTTGATCATCCTCATTGATTCAGTGTTATCGAGTGATACGACGCGGAAAAATGCGACTCCTTTCATATAGAGAGTTTGCTAGTCGTTGTTAGAGCTCTAACCTCTTTGGCGTCCTCAATCTATTGAGTTTATTGCTTTTGACACAGTGGTGCCCTTTTCTTTTCCAAACTTACACATCATGTTAAAGCTATACAAAGGGATCTCCCTCTGCCATCTACCTCGTATATTTTTTCCGATGATTGAATTGAACATTGGGCTGTCCACCGTCGAAGATTTCTTGTATCCCGCTTCGGTTTCGAACTCGACGTGCCAATGTGATAGGCAACGAGGTTCCGCAGGCATCTCCCAAGGCATTTCTGCAAATCGTCTGCCCTTTTTGGTGAGTGCTGCTACAGGCTCGTAAGTGTACTGCCGGCAATCAAATCAGCCTCAAACAACCCTTATGTTCTTACCTGTCTGTCTCGCTTCGCCAATCGGTGCACAGTTGCACAGCACAGTATGCATTCTGCGTACACTTCGACTGCTGGTGGCGTGTGTATGTAAAGATTTCGACATCTCAGTGATATCGTTCTTTCAATGAGTGGTTGACAACCACTCCAGGGTACTCGACCACGTTTGCCGGTTGAATACCCACGCTACGATTAACAGAAATGTTGCGTTTTGTCGACGATTGTCACATGAGATGGGGTATGTGGGGCTTCGAATGTCAGGGGCGTGGGGGGGGGGGGGTAAAATACCGACACATTGGGTCTGCCAGTGCGAGAACGTCGATGCCGAGTCAGTGTACGATGTTTATATTTCCGCCTCGGAGAGCCCTTGAAGTACAACGTGTTTCGCTTGTGTAGTCATACCTTCGGCTGTCCCAAACCATCGACTGTTTGGGGCTGCATCCTCATGAAACCCAAAAGCTCATGCTGTGAATTGTATCTTCATTTTCAATTGTGTCCTCCTTGCAAGAGCTACGATTGCGATGCTGCCGTTGTAACCTGAATGTAATGTGTAGAGTTTCGCAGCTATTAGCAATGTTTGTGGATACAGTGATATGTTCCAATGCTTATTGTATATTCTATGCTCACTGATATTTTCAGTATTTCTGGCATAATGTATATATTGCAATCACCGATGTTCAAATTGGTTCGTTCACGTTGCAGTTCTCCGATTTATCCTATTCGCTTCACGAAGAAGTTAAGCGTTAACTACAACGCAGTTTCGTCCACAAACCAAGTGTTCTATTGTGTTGAATCCGATCCCTATGTGCGCCCTACCTCATTCACATGTCTTTCCATTACCAGGAGCACACATCAAATAAGAACATTTAACAACGCAGGGGAAACATTGAACGTTCATACCTGTCATATTCCGGGGGTCAATTCTCTCCGTTTGGCTGCATCGTCGACGACAGCTATGCCATCGTACAGCCAGTAGTGACACTGCTGCTGAGGCTGCTGCCGGCTCGCTGGAGTCACCGCTAGTCGGCTACGCTCCATTTAGATTCGTCGCGCGCGCGCGCCCGAGATAGCGACGAATATAGGCGCACAAATGTAGCGCGCAGTAGGGACGGCGACGGCAATGGCGCCGGCAGTTTGCGCCACCTTGCGAGAGAGAGAGAGAGAGAGAGAGAGGCAGAGAGGCCTCGTGTTGGTGCGGCCGGTGCTACCGTTCTGAGACTGTGCCACCGTTGATGGACTAGCATCGTCGTGGCCGTCTTGGCTAGCAACGGCATGGGGATAAACGAGCCACGCAACTCCCGTCAGGCAATGACAGGAGTCCGAGTGGGGGCAGCAAAGTAGCACTTGCGAATGTGAACAGTTCGGCCATGAAGCAAGCAGCCAGCGACGCGTCGAGTATGACCTACCTCATCGTCAGGACGTCACCGGTTCGTGCTCGTTCGTTGGGTCCTATTCGCTCTCGTTTTCGTTTCGTTGCCGGTCGCAGCAGCCGGCTCCGAGCCGTAGCGACAAATGACGATGAGTTGACAGATTTTTACTGCAGCGATTTTTTAGACTTACCGGTGCACGACCACTACTACTAGTACTACTACCGCAGCTGATGCTGCGGGCATGCTCTTGCCGTTGCTCTATGAGCTGATGTAGGAATCGTTGTAAACGCTTGTAGTAGTAGTACTAGTAGAAGTAGAAATAGCAGGGACCGCTGATGGTAGATGTGTTAGAAACGCCAATGAGGTCTAGCTAAGGCAGCCGGCCTGTCGCCTATATGAGCTGGTAGATTTGAGTTACTTAGGGAAATGAACGCAAGTGTGTCAACGTATAAGTATCCATTAGAGAGCGAGAGGAAGGGAGCCAGGGAGGGACAGCGAGAAAGACAGGGAGATGGGGGCAGAGGGGTTTGGCGATCCGGGAGCGTTAGCCGCTAAGGCGATCGTGGCGAAGGCGATCTGTGTGCGGTGCGCTGGAGAGCGCCGGAGACTCTCACTGCCTGTTATCTACTAGATGACAACTGTGGTATCTTAAGGTAACCGTGGAACGCCTGCTGCTGCTGCTACAGCAATGGGACACAAATGCTGCGGGTGTAGAGAACGGAATAGGAGAGTATGCTAAGGTAGCTCACATTATAACTGCTAGCAAACCAAAGAAGGAATAATGGCAGAAACGCTTGACGCTCATGACGGAGGTGGCAGGTGTATTAACGGCTGCTGTTGCAACGTAGTGAGACGTGAACGTAGGAACGACGAATCATCGAAACAGATGCCGACCTACAACGATTGACAACTATCATCTGATGGCCATGTGATGAGTTCAGCAGAGTGATTGCTGGATCTAGCAAACAACTGCCTTCCAGAGGCATGAAGACCTCTTCTCGCGGCTCTCGGTCGCTGATAGCAGATAATGATCCATGCCATTTAGTAGCAACACAACAGTAGCACCAGCCTCTCTCATTGGCCCCGGTTCTCAGCCTCTGCAGCCTGCCTCCTGCTGCTCATTCAGGAACTCTCCCGCTGCCGCCATCATTGCTGCCTCTGCCCGTATTTCCCGCCGGACTCGCAATGGGCCCTGGACACAATACTGTACTGTAGCCGCTCACACGTCCGTGTGCCTGTCTCCCTGGCCTGCAGAATGCTGCAATCCGGTTATCTGCCTGTCCGATGCCCACCTACGGCACTTCGTACTTCTCTCCTACTTGCTTGTCGTTCGGCGATGCCCGCTTTCCCCATCTGCATCTGCTGAGCTCCCATCTGCGTCAGCCGGTAGTTCTGCACTAGCAAAAGCAGAGAGTAATGGCAGCGACGGCGTCAAGGCTTCTTACTCCGATCACCTGATCACCTCTCGGTGCTACCCACCGCCCCCCCCACCCGCTACCACTGCTTGTTGCTTAATTCTTTTCACTTCTGTGCGGGAGGCGAGTTGCCCTTTAACTACCCATCTATATCCCTCCATCTGTGGCCGTCATCATGCAGTAACATCACGAGGAGCAGCAACAGCAGTGGGAGAGGCTCGCGCAGTGTAGAGGTAAGAAGGCCTAGTAGGACCACAGGGGAAGCACGCCACGAGACGATTCGTGTTGGAAAAGGAAGACGAGTTCGGCCACCCCCTATCCTTGATTCCCCTCCTCTCCTCTCCCGTTCTCATTCCTCTGCTGTCTTTCCTACCCCGGGTCTCTCTCGCGTTTGCTCGTTCACAGTCGCACTTTCGTCGCACAGCGTACGCCTTTCCGTTCGTCGTTCATTGCAACTCGCCGGTTTGCCCTCGTCTCGGTCCTGGCCGAGAGGGAAGAGAGGGAAGCTAAACGGTGGTACGAGATGCTGGCGGGGGTTGAAAGAAGAGGTGGTAATAGGGGTGGTGGTGGTGGTGGTGGTAGTGATATTGCGGGACGCATTGCTACTTCTGCCGCTGCCGCTGCGGCTGCGGCTGCTGTTGTCGAGAACCTCGGATGCGCCGGTGCAAAACGGGCACAACAGGCCGTCGACGTATTGCAGCCCGACGTTGCAAGCCGTACCGTGCCGTGGCAGGCCAACAGCGGGATTCGAGCGGCGGTTTCTGCCAGCAAAATACGCCTGCTTTCTGCCTCCTGCTCGCACCTTCGCCACCGAGAGTTGGAGTCGACGGGGGCTAAGTGTAGGCGCCGAACGGGCTAAGGCTGTGCCCGTGTTGCCTCTCTCGTCCGCCTCTGCCGCCAGCAATACGAGTCACCTAGAGCGCCGGAAAACAGGGGAAACAGCCAACTTTGCTCTGCCGCTCACTACGCTCATGATGGCGCCACCTGTCCGGTTGCAATCTCTCTCCAGATGGCCGCCCCGTACACCACCGACGCTAGTGCTACTTGCCCTTGTGTCGCAATTCCTTCACAGACTTGGTGCGAGTCCGTACCGTGTCTGCCTATACTGCCGCCCTCCCGACTAGCTCTCCTCCGAGACCTCAACAACCGGCTCGTCGTTCCTCCTGCACAAGTCGACGATCGTTCGGCAGCTGCTAGGCCGGTAACCTGTAGTACCCGTACCTGCGACTAGAGCAGGCCGCGGCAAAGATAGACGACGAGAGAGCGATTCAAGGCCAGGCCAGGCAGGTGTCGCTTCAACAATAACTTTATTTAGAGCCGACTGCGTTTGGTGGCGGCGCGCTGCCGGGTTTTGCCGTCAGGGGGCGGGAATGTGACGGGACAACCAGGCCAACCGTGTCTCTCTCTCTCTCTCCTGGTGAATTCTCTGACATGGCATATCCCTCCAGATGTCCCTTGACCCTCTCTATCGCCCCATATTGGCACCCCAACGGCCTCTTCTGTAGACGCCCCATGTCTGTCCCATCGGCATCTCTCGTAAACTGCAGTCACCCACCGACCCGCCATTGTCACTACATGTGCCGCCAACTTGAATCAGCCAGCCTCGAGTGCTGCTTCCGCAGTGGGTGGCTGTAGTTTTGAAACGATTGCGGCCGTAATCGTCGCACCATAGAGAGCAAACAATAACAGGTAATTATTATTTGAACGCACAGCAAGCCAAACCTAAAGCCGCCTGCTTGAGAGTCCTATCGCTGTAAGGCGTAGTGTGAGCGCGGAGCTGCGGTGGCGCGAAGTTGATTTCAACGCTGACAGCCGCCGTTGTCGTCGTGGTTGTTGCCACCGAAGGCTGGCGTACTCCATGGTCTCTCTCGCTCTGTCTCCCCCTTTCAGTTATACGAAACGAGAAGATGCCAAAGGTGCGAGGAATTCCAAATACGAACGTAATCAAGTAGCACAGAATCGAGCGATTGTGTGTGCGAACAGACTAAACGCGTACGGCGTTCAATTACCGTGAATGGCTCAATTTCGAGAGTTGGACCAAGGCAGTCAGAGAACCAGAGAGAGAGAGAGAGAGAGAGATATCGAAGAGGAGGAGAGCGTACACATGGGGATGGATGAGAAGGGGTCGGGGGTACTCACCAGTTATGCCATGGAATTCATTAGAATATCGCGTATTCGTGACGAGACGAGCTTTGTGTATCGACGTAGACGATATCAACGATACAAACTCCGCTGATGGTCAGCGAGGTCAGGAGTAAATGACGACTGGGGACATGATGACAAAATGCGCGCGCATGACTGCCGTCTAGCCAACGCAACGACGACACCGCAGCTGCAAGCGACTGCCGCAGGCGCGGTGCCTACGGAAGACGTATTGCCGTTCCAGTCGTATTGACACAGCCAAACAGGGATCGATCGATTGGTCTCGGTCGTTCGTCAAGCGACGGTCTACCAGAAACCGATACTCATGACCCCCCCCCTATGGCGGGAATGCCTCGCTGCTCCAGTATAATATTTGTGTAACGTGAATGAGTTTTGTCAATCAGTAGCGACACACACGACGCTGAATCGAGGGTTAAACTCGATCAACGTCATGGATCTCCTCTAGCGTACGCCGAACAAGAACTCGAACTCGCAAATTTTGCGCCACCTCACGTAGTTACGAGTGGCCGCAGGGCGCGATACGAGGGCCCCTACGGTTGGGTTGTCGTTAACACTCACTCGATACCGTTAGCCATCGTGAGCGAGTCAGCGCACGAGAGATGGCACAGGACACCGTACAGCGAAGCGGAGTTGGCGAACCAAGGCAAACAGGCAGCGAAGTTCAATTTAGCATGAAATGCTGTAACCGGACTGGCTCGTCCGAGGCGCATAGTGTCATCGAGGTCGCCGACGGCTGGTGGCCGCGCGAGAACAAATTTCGAATCGGACTGGCCCAACAGACGAGACAGACCGAATAGGATACCATCAGGATGGAAGGTACAGTAGACCCGAATGCTGGCCTCTCGTAGCGATTTGTTCACACCCTCAATGGCCGCCTGAGTGAGTGACCGTATTTGATCGTCTCTCGGGCGCGGTGTAGCTAGCTGGCAGTCCCATCTATCGTATGTTGGAGTGCGCTCTACTGTGTCGAGCTGCGAGTTGATACTCGAGCCTGCTGAGCTGGCGGCGGCGGCGGTCACTTATGTGGACGAGGGCTCCTCTTCACCGTCTTGGTGCGTTTCATATTAGATTCATATTATTCCATTTCAATTGTTTGCTCCCCTCGTCCCGTCTATAGCGTATGGCGCTGTAGAGTGCGGACTGCTGATGGTGGAGCTGGATCACGCGGTAGTGGCGAAAACCGCGACTAACATTCGCGGCTTGCCCAGTAGCAGCAGCAGCAGCAGTGAAGTGCTGCCAGTGCAGTACCAGTGCAGAAGCAGTGACTACTGCTGTTCACACTGTATCGGATTGCCGGAGGCAGAGCCCGTTCCGCCAAGCCTGCGTTTGGCTCGGTTCGGCTTGTACACACTCGTTCAACCAAGCGACGCTTCGAAGCTCCCCTGCTCTCTAGTGCCAGTACAGTTCCAAACCGAATAAAAGTAGGCCGAACGACGGGTGAACGTTCTTCCAGTAGGAAGCAGGGAGATCTCCGCTTCTGCCAACGTTTGGTGAGTCCCAAGTCAGCGGGAGCCTCGAAGTTCGGCCATCGGTGGGTCCGTCAGATCCTTCACCTTCCCCAATCGTGTCGCCCTAACGGTGTCTGCCCCTAGCTCCTCCCCTGCGCCCCTGGCTTTCCTGTGGCTCTTCCCGCAGGCCATCTCTTGGTGAAGCGGCCCGCCAACCAGCAGTCGTAGTAGTGTGGTGGTGGTGGTAGTAGTAGTCGTCGTCGTCGTCAGCAGGCCCCAGTGTCCTAGGCGCCTCAGGCCCTAGACAGGCAGAAATCTCGAAGGACGAAAGGAGAATAGACTGGTCCAATCTGGTCAGCTCCATCGAGCGTGAACGCGACGGCGCGTGGGCTCGGCCGGACTGAGGACGGCCGATCAGTCTGAAGGTTTGAAATCGAGTGTGCGGCGTCGTACAGTCTTCTTCTGCCACCATCGCTGCCACCGACGTGGGCAGCAACCCATACAGAGCGATGCGTTCCCATTGCCCACATTATGGGCATCTGCCCTATTTTCCCTCAACCTCCCCGGGGGTCGAACGGCGAGCCAACGCCAGCGAACCCCGCCGATTACGAAGGAACCACTGAGGCGGGCAAACTATTTCCAAACAGAGGTCAAAAAAAAAACGCCAACCAACCCGCGGGAGCCAAGGCAGCCATGTGACTGTTCGATTTATTCGACCTCATAGCTCGGAGTTCACTCCCTCTCCTATTATCCCCTAGCAACTACGAATAGCAGACAAAACACGCACAGATCCGTTGGCCGATATGATTTGCCAGAGAAATCATTCGAGGAGATCGCCTCGATGACGTCCGACATCTGACGAACGAAATAAATTGCATCGCGGAAGCTCACCACTGCCCCGCAATTGCTATAAGTAGTTCCATTTATAGCAAATTGACTCGAACCTACACACAGGCCGAATTAACAGTGTTGCACGAGAGGAACGGAGGTTTTTTTCGAAGGAAATTATCCTGGATGGGGACCTCGTCGAATGTTGAGATTCGCCTGCCTCTTGCTGCCACCCACACCGCGACTTCATAATGAATAAGAAGATTTCATGTTTTGGTATTTTACTACTTTGTTTTCTCTTTATTATCAACTACTTCTGTCGGAAAGTTACCTATTCAATTCTGCTCATATCATAACAGTGCATAACAAACTATATAATCTCTCGTTCTCGCTTCAAAACCCAATCGTTCATTGTGCATGCATGCATGCATTCGTCTATCACAATCGCACAGCGACAGCTCAGGGAGGCAGTCCCCGAGTAAGAATTAGAGTCCATAGTGCAAACGCAATTACACACACGCGTGGCAGCATTTTCGGGCGTACCGTCCCGTTGATGGCCTGATGGAGGACCTTACACTGATGGCGAGAGGTGATTGGCCTCGTTGAGTTCTCCGAATCGGTGGCGAGAATGCAAAGTGTGTGCAGGTCGACATCTTCGGTGGTTCGAATTGACGCCCGCGGAATCCGGTGGAACCGCGTACTGTACGGGATGAACGCTTCGTACGATAGATAGGCCTGAGCCGACGAGCGGATCTCCACGCGAAAGCCGCCAATGTCTTGACGCGACGACACGTAGAACTGCAACTCAATCGATTTCTTCCCAACCTGAGGACATCAAATACAGACAATAATATATATCAATACGACACAATAATATAAGGCCACGTGAGTCTAAGGGATAAATAGATCAAACAAGGGGAAAGCGAAACAATTAACTACGAGAGTTTGCGTTGAGCGCGAAGATCACGAATTGAATCGGCAGAAACCACTTGCGTGAGAGTGTCGCCAATATCGCTCATATTGTGATCGAATGCGGCGGAGCATAGACTTCAAATATCCCAATATTTGCCGGGCGATCCACAGGCGAACTAACTGGACGCGCGGGCGACAAGCAAACGTCGAACACGCATGGCTCGCTGCAGATGTTCTGCGCGATGTTCGTTCATATCTGCGCAGACGGTGCAGGCCGGATTCGCTGCCCCGGGGGCTACTGCTCAATTCACAATGTTCATCAAGCGTTGAGACTGGGGTCATCGCGATGAGCTTAAACGGGAGCGAAAGCGACGCTGCGGCCTCCCCATCGCCTCCGCCCCCAATTCATCCTCATATTCATGGCGGAGACAAGAGGATAATTCCGAGGTAATTTACGTGTACGAGTGTACGAAGCAGCCCCCGGATATCAAGTCCCGCGATCGCTTGCCGTCGACTGCCAGCAATAGTTTGTTCGTCGATTTAATTAAAACTCAATTGGTGCCACTGCGAGCGTCTAAGAGTAAGCCCGGATAGTGTCTCCTGGGCGGCAGGTAGACGTGGAGGAGGGAGGCGGACTGTTGAACGTTCGCCGAACGGAAAGAGGTCCCCCTGAGGAGAATTCGCTCACGTCTCCGGTGTGGCGAAAACAGAACGAACGAAGAACGTTCAAGCTGAGTGCGAGATAGTTGAAGCTAATATGCACTATGTTCCTATTCTATAATATGACTTTATAGTAACAGACGACTACTGATTAAACAATCTAATCTCCACCCAGATCCGTGATTGAGAATCTAATCTATAGCATACTGTGCTTAAGCGTATTATGTTGTTTACTATATAAATATATATATATATATATATATATAATATATATCTTAAATCGTACAGACGAAAGGCTGGACGGAATTTCCGAGGGGTTTCGTACAATGAGATTCAGTGTATAGGTCGAATACAGCGGTACTTGTCAACAACGAGAAATATGAACACATCCTATTTCAGGCGCATTCACCACTCGTCGACCTCGATCCAGGGTGAGATACAAGAGTTTTACGATATATAATAGGTTAGAAATAGCTATAATGCAGGTCACATTTTGAAGTTCGAAGTTCAAATCGACAGCAACGAATATATATTCAACGTCAGACTTGAACTTTTTTTTGTCATCGCAAGTGATACTCATGAACTTCATTCGTTCAAGAGGTATAACTGCAGAGATCGAAAAATGAGTATGCTCAATGAGCAGTTGTTAACTGACCTGTAGAAAACGAAATGTGATGTCTCCGGTGGTCTGCTCAGTCGGATCGCCATCGCAGTTCAATCTCTCCAATGCAATCTCACTAAACGCTTTACCGACTAGATGTGCAGGGCTCACACAGAGCGTATTCGTCCATTGGCTAACCTCCTGCGGTTGCTGATTTCTCTGAATAAACGATACCAGCCAAGCAAGAGAGCACTCGCAGTGCAAGGGATTGTCTGCAATGTGCACCGTCGATCGAGCAGAAACGGACAACAGGGATGACACCGTTACCGAAGAGAAACGCATCACAAAATAGTATCACATAAATGTTCATCGGGTGAGATGCATATTGCACATGAGGATAAGGCAAACAAGACGAAAAATAAAGGGCAATTTCCAGGAACGACTACAAGGCTACGTACGACAAGCATAGCTATCTGCCGGGACAAGAGCTATCCCTGCCGATCTTGTTCATTATGTTACATATTAGATACTATACATAAGCTGTAGCCGCTGTAGGGAGTGTTATCATGGCGGTTATTGCAATTTGCTGAGGATCAGACTGGCTATTAGTTATCCCTGAAGAGATGTCCCGTGTCGATTACTCATAGCATTCTCACAACTCGCTAGGCTCAAGCAAACTATGAAAGAGACAATCCGGAGAAGCTTGTATCCAGTAGTTTATGGCCTATTTCACTAAGAGATGATAGAACATGGATGCTCCAATACAAGGAAGTTCGTATCGTATGATTATCTTTGTTTCCTATAAGTGTACCTTTGCTATTTCTAGTTCTTGCTCATTCTGCTAATTACAATACGATAGATGATAATTTTGGCTAGTACGTCGTCGAGATTGTCATTATTATTATTATGAAAGGCGTACCTGCATAGTACATTCGAAGGCGATTTTTCACTAGTGGGAAGAGTTCCATGCTGATGCGCGAAACGTTGTTATGTCGTAGGTCAAGCAGAGTCATATTCGGCGAGAGGCTGCCCTCTGGCGGTGTGAACTCCGACAGCTTGTTATACGACAGATCGAGCTCGACCAGGTCGCGGGGCACATCTAGAAATCCATTTCGAAGGATGTACAAACCATTTTTCCTCAGCGACAAACGCCGTAGACCGGTTAGATTTACAAAGGCGCCACGTTCCAACTGATTGATCAGGTTGTTCGAGAGGTCAAGTGTATGGGCTCGCTGCAACGACGGCTGTTTGAGAACGGGGATGTACGATAAGAAATTGGAACTCATATTAACTTCCTTGAGCTGGTAGGGCACGTAGGGATTTCGTGGAAAAGTTTTATCTGTGATGGTTCCAATATCGTTGGCGGACACGTTGAGATACTCAAGCGAGAGTAGCCCATCGAGGAGTCCGTGGGTCTTGTTCTGCAGACCCCGTAGACGATTGTGTGAGAGGTCGAGCACTTTCAAAGACACCAGTCCCGTTAGGGCTGTGGGCGAAAGCTCGCTCATATTGTTATAGCTCATATTTAACCTTTGTAGCTGGATACTGCCCACGAACGCGTCGCGAGTGATGTTCCAGATGCGGTTTTGATCGAGACGCAGGTCAAGCAGCGTTGGGAACTTATCAAAATCGCGTTTTTTCACTAGCGTTAGACTATTGTTGTGCAGATATAGATGTTGGATCGCCGTCATAACCTCGAGTGCTTCATACGGAATCTCCGTGAGGTTATTACCCCCAAGAGAGAGTTCCTGCAGAGCGTTAAGCCCGTCAAATGCTCCACGAACGAGAGTCGTCAGGTTGTTGTTGTCCAGGTAGAAGCGAAGCAGCGAATTCATGACGTTGATTGTGCCTGGATAGATTTGCTGCAACTCGTTGTTCTCGACATGCACCTCATTTAGCGCTATCGGGATAGCGAACATCTTGCGAATTCGATTGTGCTGGGCGTAGATCACTCGAACGGAGCCAAGCGCCGCCAGCCCAGAATGGGCCACATCCGATATATTGTTGTGGCTAATGTCCAACTCGAGCAGTGTCGGCAGGTTTCCGAACGTCGAAAAGCTAATCTTTCTGATGTGATTGTGTGAAAGGTTGAGAAAGCGTAAGCTGGCGAATTTCTCGAATGGATTCCCGGTGATGTCCGACAAATTGTTGTACGAGAAGTCGGCCGTGTGTAATTCGTAGAGACGTTTCTTTGTGAACGCCTTCCTGTCAATCTTCTCGAGACGATTGTGAGTGACGTTGAGAATTTTGATTGAACTGAGATTGGCTATCGGTATCTTGTTAATGTCAGTGAAATTGTTGAACATCAAATTAAGCGTGGTGCAGTCACTCTGCGTGAACGCATCGTTCGGCATCTCGTTGAGCACATTGTGCGATAGGTCGAGTGTTGTCATATTGGCTATCTCCGAGAATGACCGATTGCCGACGAAGCTGAGATTGTTATATGATAGGTCGATGTGTACCTGGTACATCTGGCTGAAAGCCTGCGTCGCTATTCGCGAGATGTTGTTATGACTGAGAAAGAGGCGTTCCAACCATTGGTGCTCCTTGAACTGTTCGTATGGGATGTCCTGCAGCCGATTGTAGGCGAGGTCGATTGTTCGGATGTGCTTCGAGCCGGTGAAGGCCTTCTTATCGACGCGGTTGATACGATTGCCCCGAAAGTACGAGTCACGAAGGAACCTTAAACCCTTGACAGTGTTCTGATCGATTTCGCTAAGTGCGTTATACGAAATGTTGAGCACCCGGAGAACGGTGTTCGTAACGAACGTAGCCCGAGGTACCGTCGTGATGTGGTTCTGCGAAACGTTCAGAATCCACATGCCGGTCAGCTGCTGGAAATCGGTCTTCTGAATTCTGTCGAGATCATTGGCCGTCAAATCGAGATACTTGAGCTTTCTCATATTTCGAAAGGTGTTCTTGTCGAACGCGGTGATATCGTTGAAGTGAACGTGCAGCCTCTCGAGGTTGTTTTGTCCGACGAACGCCATCGGTGCTAGTTTCTTGATCCGATTATTCGAGAGGTCGATCTCGAACAGCCGACCGAGGGTAGCGAACGCATGATCGGGAACAGCCTCAATTCGATTGTGCGACAAATCGAGAGAGTACAATTTGTGGAGCGGTTTCAATGTCTCAACAGGCACTGTCTCGATGGCGTTGCCGTGTATGTCGAGATCAATAAGTGTCTCATTAAGGGGAGCCAGGACTTCCGCGCTGAGCGTCCGCAGGTCGCCGCCGGTAATCGTCAGATTCTTAACACCGAGCTCCTGGAACATCGGGCCATATAGCCTTCGCATGGTGGCGTTGACCACTTCCAGTTGGGAAAAAGCTACGTTTCGTAGTCTTGCTATACCCGAGTAGAGCAATGCAATGTTGACCTCTTCGCAATAAATGCTGAGACCATGGCCATTAAAGCCGCGGCATCTGCACGGGTAGATTGTAGACAGCGATGGACAGCTAGCATTTGTTGGGGGGGCCGATGCCAGCAGTATGACTGTGGCAATTAGAGCAACAAGCCAGCCGTTGATCGGCCGACGAACAAACAGCCATTTTCGATACGTGGCCATGTCGAGTGTGCGAGGATCTGAAAGTGGCGAATACAAAGAGAAATTATCGCGTGATAATTAGAAACATATTTGCTTGACTCATTGATTGATTACAGAATCATGGCAGGACAGCTGCCCTACAGAGGCCTCGTCTTGGATTGGCAATATCTGAGCGGGCTGAAAGACACTGGAAAATGCTGTGGAAGGTGTAATTACGATCGATTTTCTACGATTTGATAATTCCAAGATTGCGTGTTCATTGCGTGCTGGCGCGTCGACACGCCGTGGCCCGACATATAGCACATCCAAACTAACAGTAACTATCTAAACCAAATGGCTAGGACGAAATAAGGGACCGTATGTCAACACGGGAGTGAGCTCAGGCTGCCCATTCGGCTCAAACGCACACTCCCAGAAGTCACTTATGTACAGAGTGTGTATAGCTCATACGAGGGGAGCGTACACATATTAATCTAAAATTTGATCAAATATGGCCGTGGCCTCGATGGAGAGCCATTAAATAATAATTTCCCATAGCTGAATATTATGCCGGACATCCGCAGCCATTGTAGTTATTCTATCAATATTTCTTAGAGCTCTCACAAAGTTCTATGTATGGAAATGTTAGATTGTCAACCGCGAGGTTTCGAGTATCACGTTCAGTGAACAGCCTCGAGCCGAAGTAATTAACCGCAGTATCAGAGAACGGCAACGAGTCTATCGGACGATGCAAAACGAATGCAAAATTCTGCCGCCGTGCCCACAGATGTCCGCGCACGATGGCCGGCGACACAGGCTGAGCCCTACCTGCACTAGGGTTCGTACTCTCTATTCGCCTTTTCGCTTGAGCGACCTGACCTGTCCGCCTGCTGGCCAGCTGGTCCGTCCTAATTCTAATAGAGCGACACAAATCTCGAGCGGGGCATCGCTATCGCCGGAGCATGGGTATCTACGTGCAACAGGCCATGCTTCGCTGATAACCCGCACGCTGCTCCAACGCTAGTGAGATAGAACCTGAGAGAGGGAGAGCCGACGACGTCAATGAACGGGAGGTCCGAACGTTACTTAACCTGTCCCCGCTCGCCCTATGTGGTTTGCAGCAACTTGACGAATATTTATGAATGTTAATGAATCGGATACGCGCAAACACCACTCATTTTATACAAGCCGACGCTATATATATATATATATATATTATATAGCGTCGGCTTGTATATATGTATATATAATATATACAAACCCACACCACTCGATTCGTTGCGAGATGAGGATTATTCTCAAAGTGTGTGTCAATTGACAGGCAAATAGGATTGTCTGTATATTGACAGGCGATTGGTTTGATTCGACCTCGCTCTTTGCGCCTCGAGACACTCCCGCTGGAAACACGGATAGCAAGGATGGTACAGTCTCTACTGTAGACACAGACTAAAACAGGAACTGCCTATATCAGGCGTGGCTCCGATGTTCCCGGGGTGATGGCTTTTGCGCTCATACACGCACATAAATAAATATATTAGATTGGAACGAAAGTTCGCAGGTAGCTTCAGTAGGATGCACAACAATTATTGCCCAGCGATTGTGTAGAAAATATAGTCAACCTAGTTTTGAAACAAATTTTACGCTACATCTCCCTCGATGCGAGACTTGGCTTAACGGTGTGGATTTGGCGCTCTCAGACATAATTATCAGAGAACAATCCATGAAGGTAACGGATTTTCGTGAGATTCCCTTTTCTGTACATGGAAGAAGTGATTCGAAGTCGAGTCAGAAGACGACTTCGCAGTCTTCGGTCTTCGTGAGAGAGGGACTCCTATCGGGTGCCTTCGCTGTGATGTACATCACACTACGAGTCGCTGGTTTGCTCTCGCCACTGCAACGCGTTGTTTCATCGCAACGTATGAGCGAGGTGATTCAGTTCTGCAAACTGATTCAATGGTACTGCCCCACCTCGATCTTCACATCATCAGTAGTTCGCCCGTCGTAGCCTGGCAGCAACCGTGGCGTCGGCTATTTTTGAATGTCGCATGTCTCTGATCTCGCTGGAGCAACGCCCATCACCAAAGTGCGTCTCTTCTCAATTCCAACCGTATTTCATGTGCGTTCATCTGCGTTCGCTGTTCCTCTCCTGGGGATCGGCACGGTATCTGTCTCGATTGTCGTCATCCTACGTCGATTGACGTTGACAACCGTATGAGGGTGTTTGCGGCCATCTTTGAATTGGAAAACGGATGCTTGACTTGAATTTCGATGGATCGAACGAATTCAAGTCGAAATCTTTTGCAGTTGAGAGCAATCAACTGAAGAAAATCAGGTTCTCGTATCAGTCAGATCGCTGTATATACAACACAGACAACAACAAGATAATATATACCGTCATCAAGTGAAATTGGCGGCGACCCACCGTTCTATATGAGGCGACGCTTACCTGTGGTAATGAGCTTTTTATAACCGTGTTTTCATTCGATAGGCTAGACATATCGAGCTCGATAGGTCGTGAATCAGCTGTTACCGCGTGACGGAGCATTCGAAGCAATGCCAGTAATATATCGTGCTATCATTGAGCTTACGCGACACCCGTGCGTTGTGAAACCAAGCCAGCACGCGCCAGCATGCTCTCCACTGCAATGGAACCTCTCGAAGGGACGATCCCACTCGGATTTCCAGCACGGTCACCCCCGACCACCATCGTCCTTCCTCGTTCGAGAATGTCCTGCCCAGCGGAGCCCAGCAGTACGATCCCACTTAATAACGTGAAATGTAGGAGCAAATGAGGTGGTAGCCGGCTAGCTTCATACGGTCGACACAGTTTGACAGGTGCTGCTCTCTTCTCCATCTTCTCTGTTCAATGGAACGCTGTCTCACTGTCGATGGCCTTTTCGAGGTGGAGGTTTTCTCCAGCCTCTTCGTACAGGCGGGTAGCCAATGACGCGACCACTCGATGATTCGAATTACTATTCTGCATATGTGTGCACATGTCGTGGCCGGTGAGCCGACGGGCAGTTCCCCGCCATTACGGACCATTGACGCATTTAAACGACCGGATAGCGGCGAGTGGTGCCACTGACGCTGTCAGGGCACCAGTGATGTGCAAGCAATACATTGAGGACATGACAACGGTGAATAACAGTCGCCTAAACATTCGAAGGGGTCAGTATACTGTTGTTTCGATGTTTGACGAGGGGAGCTGGCGTCGGTGGATGTACGCAAGGATCACTATAGCACGACGGCTAACGAGTGATATTAGGTTCAATGGATTTCAACTGCGAAGAATGTTTTATATCTGAATTCGATAAACATCGACTAAACAATACCCTCATAAAAAGTGTTAGTGTGAATTCTCATAGATGGAACATGCCCACATCGTGGAATTGTTCCGTTAGTTCGAGATCTAGCTGTATGGCTTGTAGCGCGCTGCCAGCCAAGAAACACCTCGTATTCAACTGCTCGCCGATACTCCCCAGAATTGTGGATCTCTGTTGAACTGTATTTCTGACATCACATTTGACCAGCACGGACGCCGTTGCACGCCTTGGCCAATTTGGACAGTGAGACTGAATACCTGGCAATATATATATATATATATCCGCTGTGTTATCAAACGACTGATGAAGCGCAAACATTGTCTCGTGCATTTGCAGGCGACAATGACATACATTGGGTCACATAAGCTCATATTGAAAAACTGTGCAGTCTAAATTCGGCATAGTAAACAAAGTAAAACAAAGTGCTTTATGGGCGAGCAGCAGTGGCCAGCCGCCACCGAAAACCAACGACCAAATACCGTTCAATATAGATGAAGTATCAATTTTTTGATGCATTATTAGAGCATTGATTTACAATTCCACCTCTATTCGATATCATCCAAAGATAAAATAAATGTACTCCGTCATGATTCGTGAGCGTTTGCAATATTCGTATTAGCTGACCCTGAGATTACTTCTCATGGTGGAGAGTCCTCGGTACCACTGTACAGCGGCATTGCTTCAAGGACCTATCATGTCGCTCAGACTGGACCTATCTTGGGGTTCTCCAGCAGGCAGGAGAGGCAGGAGGCTATGTGGCGGCAGGGCAATGTTAGTCATATTCTAGCCAAACCGCTTGCAATAGACTACCGATAACCATACTTACCAGCGCACCGGACTCGAGACGGACAGGCTTGCCCGTATGGTCAAGCAGCAGGACTTACGGTGACATCTTCAAAGATACAGATTCGTGCCACTCCAATGATACGATTGTCTCAGTAACTTTCGCAGGCAACTGACACTCAGTATCCATCGATGCAATTTCGATCACTGTTCATCTCGAATATTTCTCTTCACCGCAATACCAACTATAATCATTATGGTTTCAGCGGAAGCTGCCAGCGGAGCTGTAACGGTAACGGATCAGGCTTCAGATGATCCCGTGGACATTCACTTGAATTCGGCAACACTCGACCACCACCACCCACAAGTAGCGTTCTGATGACACCACGACACTATGGAGCCAAGAGCAATGCTCCGAACAGTGGGTTGGGTTGCACACTTCGTCAGACGGACACTGACACTTCAACGAGCAGCCACAGCAAACAGCAGCAACAAGCTCAACAGCAAATCACAACAACGGTCCGCAGTGATGTGAGTCGCCATCTTGGTCTTCTCTTTCTTGTGTCAGTCGTGGCAGTTGTGCCAACCCCCTGACGATGGTGTCCCGTTAGCTCGATCTGTTGGCGGCTGCTTGCAGCGATGTTTTTTTGCTCTACCAAGACTACCATTGGCTTCTTGCTGCTGTTGCTGCTGGCGAAACGCGGTGGGCGCTGACGCCTCTCTCCCCCGCCTTCACCGGCTCTGTAGTGGAAAGAGAACCGTTAGCTGAGACGACGAAGAACAGCAACAAGGACAGATCGCGCAGAAGAGCCGCATTGAATCATCGTCAGCAGCACTAATGCCCCCGCCCCCCGCCCCCCCCGCCCGCCCGTTTGAACACGAGCAGAAGAGCGGTCACCAGTGCAGAAGATCACCAGCTACTCCTGCGTTGTGGCCAAGTGGCTGTCTGAAATGAAGGAAGATGCTGCTCTCCTCGTTCTCCTTTGCAGCGATCATCTGTCTATTAAATATATTCGATTTGAGATATGAATAGGTATTTCACAATAGCATGCCACCGCCTCATTTGAGACTCACTACTATTCTATACTGGTTATTATATAGAACCAGAAAACCAATATATATATATATATATATAAAGTTCCTTGGCAGAAAGGTAAAATGTACACATGTTGCCTGAAATCGGACAAATTAATATTATTATTATTAATGAGCGACTCAATATACTCGCTATGTTCCTTTGTTCTCACACGTTTTCTAACGGCTACATACCGTTCATGTTGACCGTGGCTATTCTTTGTATATGGCCACCGCGTTGCGCGGACAACGTCTGCGCAACAACAGCCCCCGGCCAGAAGACGAAATAAATAAAGTGTAATAGTATATATTGGTATTAAAAAATATAAATATATATATATATATATTTTTTTTTTTTTTTATTATGTATAAATACAATTGTACTTAAGCTCATCTTGGTGCTCTATATTATTGATTTTATTATACCTTCAATCTGCGTAGGTTTATATTAGCAGAATAGTACAGAATACAATTCGGGGTGGGCAAAGAAGTGCTAATTGTCATGGTACTTTGGGGCTTTCGGATTCGGTTCTGCTAAAGAAATTAAAAACTGCTGTACGCTGTATATTATCGTTACCGTGATCATCGTGACGCGGTGGCGGGGAACGTAGGATATCGGCCTTATGAGCCGTGACATTGCGGGTACAATCCTCTATTGAAGTTTAGTGAGACTGGCATGAGTTCTTTGTCGTAAATCGCCCCGCTCGCCGCACCAACACGTTTGACCTCTTTGAATGTTATGACACTTCCTGACCGTAACATGTATCGGGAATGCGCAACTGCCTATAGGTCGTTATCGGGGTTATTAGTGCTGAGTGGATTTCGCTCATGCAGAAGCATATTCGTAATCGGCACAATCAAAGTTAACCTCAGCAAACAGCCTTCATGCTAAGCGTGCTAGATGATTTTTGACACTTTTTTTTTACTAAAACTTCACCAATCTTTCCACTCTACCTTGTGGCAAATGAGAATTATTTGACTATATCATATTATACTATTGTCTCTGGGTCCCCTCGACAGTGGACAATTCACTTCGGCGAGTCATACGTACTCGAATAACGGCTGAACGCAGGGATGATACCGTATGAATAAACTCGCATGATCACATATGCATCCCTATAGATTGTTATATTACATTGCCGTTGGGTGCTTTCAAGCATGAAATGCATGCAGTGTATTCGTTGTGACTTTTTGGCGATTGGATATCTGCGCTCCGTGTCTCCGCAACTTTCAGTGGGACGTAGACGATCACGCTTGCTCCACCTACGAAGATCTACGACAGCGACAACCAACACATCCGACTGCTTACTACTCGTTTGCAGGGTGTCGGCAAACCAGTATGAACGTTGCCGGAGCCCATCCGTGGCAGCGGTGGCTTCGAAAGGCTGCTGCCTATAAGAGGTTGAGCACACGATACGCGTAAGCAGGGCGGGCGCTGCTAGGGTAAGGTGAAAGGAGAACTGAAAGAAAGAGAGAGAGAGAGAGTGTGTCTAGGGTGCACGGGGCTTTCTAAACTTTTCTGCTACTTTTCCTTCGGTATTTTATGTTAAGATCTGCTCGGCGGCGGGCAGGTTGCCCCGAATGGCTGATCGATTGGCGAAACAGACGAATCTGGGTGTTAGGGGAGTTGGGCGAACCAGGGTCGCAGGGCCTTTTGGGGATAGTCGTTGGTGGAGGTCTTAGAAGGGAACACGAAGGGTCTCGTCACCGACCGAATGCACAAGAACAGAAATAAGGGGGCAGCCGGCACCGGACAGCCAGAGGCGCGCCTGTGCACGGAAAGCTGTGCTATGCCCTGCGACGCTACAAACTTCGGTAATAACCCGAAAGGCTGAACCATGAGAAGTTGTTCCGCAGCCACCGTTGGGCCGCTACGCCAACCCGGTAAGCGGCAGCAGGAGAGACAGAGAGAGAGAGAGAGACACGCAGTGGCAGTCACCCGACTCGATCCACGAGGCAAAACGCCAGTCGGGAACCACACAACGCGATGCACGGGTACAAGCAAGGAAGCCATCTCGCAAATGCATCAGCTTGGCTTTTTCGACGCGCGCTCTCGCAAACACACGCAGTCAGCATAGAAGGCGTAGGCGCAGCAGGGATGCAGCCGGCAGCGAGCGATGTCCGAAACGCGGAGATGGGCGACAGAGGAAGCAAGGATCTCGACACGAAGTAGCACGGAAAACGGGGCTGTCGTACCAAGGGGATCTGGTAGCTGCGGCCAAAGCTCAGCTAGTCTCTGTGGAATCGTAGATCGGTAGGCTGACTATAGAAAATATCATGACGCCGTTTTGGCAGTGATAGCAGTCGCGGAGCAACGACAGTGGCACAAGTAGTGGTACCAATAGTAGTTTAATATAGAGTAACTCACTAGCAGCAGCAGCAGCAGAAGAGGTAATGTACAACGAAGGAAGCAGTAATGCAACGATACAACAATGGTTTGTTTTTGGGCGGCTTTTTCCCTCCGTTCAGTTTGTGCTTCGATCGCACGCAGCGGCAGCCCTGACATCGTGCTTTTCTTCATCATCAACAGCGGCAGCAAAGAACAACCACAGCAACACCTACCGGTAAATGTCACGCTCCATCAAGTTGAGACTCGTTGAGATGACCTTGGGAAGGTATCAGTCAAATGCGTCATTGCATCAAGCTTGGGTCTATAATTCGGTTATGCTCTTGTCACTCACTCAACGGCGTTTGTTCTACTCCGTCCTCTGTGGGGTCGCCGGCGGCCGTTAGCATTGTAGCAAGTCTGTATTCTTGACGTACGTCGCTTGCGGAGTTGTATTCTGAGTTCATATTCATACGGACATAGTTTAGTGTTCACGGTACCGCACATGACCCGTACAGGTAGACGAAGCCTTTTGGAGTGGCTTTGAGGAGCAAGCTTTTGATGAGCAAGCTCTCATAAGGCTTACTCTGTCGTCTCCCCCTCTCTGTTGTATACTGGCGCGGTAACATCAACCGCTGTTTATGTGTCCGACTTAGATCCGACTCAAGCACTTATGCGTACAAGCCTGTCTTTTTGCAACCTTATCGCGTTGCTTAACCCTACCTGCTGTCTCAACACGAGGCGGAAGTAGCAGCAGCAGGCAACAGCCATGACAGGAGGTTTTACATAAAGAACGCCGCCCCTGCTCCTTTATACTCACCCAGCAAATAGCCCTACGACTATTCCCACATCGTCCAGAGGGATATAGGACTCCTCGTGGATTCAAAAGTGTTTTTTTTAAACGAGCGAGGCGAACAAAATGGGATACAGCAGCACCGTCACGCGTAAAATGATGCGTATTCTCGTGCCAACCTCCCCCACGTCACCTTTAGCACTGCAAACCGTTTCATGTAGTGTCATTGTCTGCGAGGCGAGTAGCTCGTTTCGGACGACTGTTAGCCTGAGTGCGAGGCGAAGACTGGAAGGGCTAGAAACTGCGAGCTGATAGGTTAAACTATCTGCTTCGTAGTGGCACGTTGGGAGATGACTCAAGTGTGGTAGAAAACGAGCGAGATTAAGTGGAGAACAGGAGGGGAACGGACCATGAACGTGGTAAGAACCAAACAGAAGCAAGGTAGCTAGCAGAAAAAGAAGGTTTCTTAACGCTGTGTAGCAAGGAATAATGTTGTAGATGTAAGAGGGAAGGCGTATTGACGGTCAACGGCGGCGGCGGTGGTAGTAGCTCCGGCCGTCACTGACGGCATAGAAGGATAGCCCAGACACGAGGAGGCGATCCGATCGATTTATTCTTAGTATGTAGTAAGCCATCTGCAGGGTTGTAGGATTCGTAGTGGTTGGCCGGTGTATCGTATCTCCTTAAGAAGTGTTTGCCCACTTTCCCTGACGGAGACCACGGCGGACCTCGCAGTAGCGGCGGCCTGGCAGGAAAGCAGGGAGCTGGCCAAAGGAGCTGGCCGGTTCCTCGTCGTCGTCCTCCTTATATGGTCTCCTTCAGTTGACCGCCCCGACCGATACCTGCTGCCCTCCTGCCTGCGTGTTCAGCCTTCCTGGTGCCTTTGCCTCTATCCGGGACTCCGCGTTAGAGACCTGACGGACCCGCCTTCCTCCCGTCTTTCAGTTCCTGCTTCTCCTCTCAACCGTCAGTACGTCCGCCATCCCGCTACCAGCCGCCGCTGCCTGCTGCATGCTATCCGACCCTTCGCGTTTTCCTCGACGCACTCACCTACAAGCACAAGGATACCCCTACCCTCTCTCATCTATCGTGTGTGCTGGCTACCTCTATCGTCTCAGTGGCTGACTCGCTGGCTGGCTGCACAGTATACCGCCAGCGCCGCCAAGAAGAACCGTTCCCCTACTTTGCCGCCCTTCGACTTCTTTGCAGGCTTCTCGTTGCCGGCGCCGCCGGGCGTCCTGACTTTCGTAGGTGGCCAGCTCTGTGCAGCAACTCAGTGTGGCGGGCAGACAGACAGGCAGCGACCAGCCAGCCAGCTGTCTAGCCAGCTAGCTGGCCCCTGCTCGAAACGGGGCCAGCCAGCCTCGCTGCCTGGCAGCTAGCACCACCACTGGCAAGCACAGCCAGCGTCTGGTAAGGCAAGCACGGTCGGATCAGGTCTGGAAAGTGGGACGCCGCGTGTGCCAGCTTGGGCTGCAGAGGAAGGCAAACGTTAAGGGTGGGCGAATGGGGTGTGCACGAAGGGACGGCAAGCAGTTGGGGTTTCGGGCGGGCGGGCGGGCGCTCGGTCGGGCCTTCGGTCGGTAGATGCATTTGGGTACACAGTCTGATTGAATATTCGCTGCGTCAACAGGACGTCGTTGCTTTCGGCCAGGAGAGAAGAAGGAGAAGAAAGCGGACGGGTGGGCGACGAGAAGACCTGCGCGTGCGGCCCTTCAGGACTTCAGGAGAAAGCACTGGTCCAACAGCGCGCGCCACCGCCTAGACGCCTGCAGCTACCCTGCCTCGCCCCGGTCTCCCGCTTGCTCCAACCTTTCCTCCCCTCTCTCCCCGACATCATTTCTCGAGATACAGCAGTAGCAGCAGCGGACGTACGCTGCCAGAGCCAACTCGAAACGCGATTTGCTAACGTTCCACCCAATACAAGTAGCTGGATCGCCCAAGTAGTGCGGCCGAGTCTGGCCCACGCTGATACACATGACTGAATACGATGAGATAAACTTATCCGACTGCCATCCTCGACTACAACTGGTATGATACAGATGTGTATCAATTTATGAATTCGCCTTTCAGGCAGGGAAAGAACATAGAATAGTCTATTTTTTAGTCGCAATATTTTGGGTATTTCTTTGGCTACAGTTGAGGTAGCGCCCTTTTCTCGATCGCTGGGAGCGCATGAATATCCATATGGGCATATACTTAGTGCATACTCGCGCGCTATGCCATGGCGTGTTAGATGTCGCGTGTTTTATGTGAGCGGTTTCGGAGCCAGCTACAAAAGAACATTCGTGGCGTGGATCTATGTTCGACCTCCATCCATACCTCGAGATTAAAATTGTCAAATACTTTCATCTATCGGCGCGACTAAATCTTGAACTGTAGAAAGCGGGTTCCATCATCGTGCCGCGCTCCATATGCTCCAAATGAAGCCGCCCTTGTACGGCCTCGTACCTAAGATTATTATTATTATCATTATCACTATCGTATATTGGTTATGTGTGCGGAATTGTGATTCATAATGGCATGAACGCTTGCATATAGTACCAATCATATTTGGCAAAAAACAATCAATGATACAAGCGTATGGGAGCTTATGCTTTATAATGCCGATGAAGCTGTAGCCTTTTTTGGATTGCCGATTGCCCGGACACATTCGGGCAATCGTTTTGAAACTTGAAAATCTCCTGAAAACCTCTCGGTAATACTCCTGACTATCAACGTGAACATTAGTCCGTTGTTAGCATAAACGTAGTTCACATTTGCCGTTCCTCTACTTATCGTCTGCGGGAGACTCGATATCACACCTTTCCTTTACATAATTGACCTGTAAGTGGGGCCTAGCTGAGTCGAAAGTTAACCTTTGTGTAGATGCACAACTATTTCGATTAGATTCAAAATTG
This sequence comes from Stratiolaelaps scimitus, assembly GCA_019614645.1. Lineage (NCBI taxonomy): Eukaryota > Metazoa > Arthropoda > Arachnida > Mesostigmata > Laelapidae > Stratiolaelaps > Stratiolaelaps scimitus. The sequence goes on along the minus strand of JABWDB010000008.1, from coordinate 2,590,008 downwards.
CTGTTGCTTTAACGAAAACCATCGTGTATTTTCCTCTACGTAACATCACTCAATTTCCTAACCGGACGACAACATTTGCTACGTGACGAATCAAAAATATGACTTGTACGTTTCAAGTATCTAAAATAGGGCCGTATTCGGCGCCATCGATCGATATAGTTTGGTGCGTTCATAGCGTTCGGAAATCCCCTTCCCAACGCTCGCCCAAAGAACATACACTCATTCCTTGAGAGATATAGAGCTCATCCTATTCGCTCATAGCCAAGTAATGGTGAAGTAATTTATGAAATTGCAAAACGGGCTGTTCATTACAACAGTTCACTCCAACTCACCTCAAGCCTGATCTTGTTCGTTATTCTATCAAAAGGCTTAGCAGACATCGCAGCTAGACCTCGGTGCGCACGAATGTGTACGATGATGTGCTTGCCATTTTTCGATTTGCGATTTTTTTTCTCGGTTTCTCCAACGACCCGCCGTTTGTCCTCCACCGACCGCTTCTTCGTGTGATAAGCCGTTCTGGTAATGCGCGTGTTTCGCATTATAGCAACACACCGCCATACAGTCGTTACATGCTGCACGAGCGAGGTCATACATGTTTCTCTGGCTTGCTACCACACGACACGACCTAGGAAAGACCTTAGAGACTCGTTGAGCAGTGGCGTCTCCGGGCGACGAGTGATTGCGACTCCTCCCTCTAGTCGATGTATTGTACAATGTGTGTGTCCCTGTCGGTACGTACCATGTTGACTGGACCGCAGATGCAGGAATAGCACGGAAGTGGGGCTAGCCAGCCATCCCAAGGCGTATTACAATTTTAAAGGGTGCGCTACATACCGAGCCCTTCAGGTGCGGTTGTCCTCAAACAAATCAAGTTGACAAGCAACGCCAACGTCACCAGTGAGAACCGTCGGCCAGATTGCTCCTGGTTCTAGACGAGGGTCGTAGTTGCTCGCAGTGCTTCGTTTCGATATCGCCCACGGCCCGTTCCCAACCCAGATCGCGTCCTGGGATCTGGGCGTTGCTGCTAACACGCACTAGCATGGTTGCACTGAGCACAACGCTACCGGAACGCCACACAACGACGTCCGTGTACTTCTGCAGACGGCAATTTAGTCCCACGTAAAATCTGTTGCTTCTCTCACTATTCTCTCCAGCCAGCTCTCCTGGTCTCCAGGGCCACATATTTCTCGTAGTCGTGTTGAAGGAACACTTGATGGTATACAACTTATGCAAGTGAGACCACTGTCTGGGCGTGGTCGCTTGGACAGCCTGTCTATTGGCTTGCGTCAGCTCGAATATATTTGCCCAAACGAAAGCTGTTGCGTCTCTTCGGAGTCTGCCAATTTACCTACTAGCGGGCCGGTCCATATGGCTCATTTCGGAACGGGGAAGGGGGAACGTTAGGAGTAATACGATAAAAAATCAAATCCTGACAGAAGTAATATGGGCGATTTTGTAGTTCAGGGGAATTAGGACCGCTTGCCCGATCAGATTATATATATATATATATATATATATAACATGATGATGCGGTTGGTACAGAAGGTCGTTGCACCAAGAGAATAAATCTGGTGGTCCAGATAAGATACGAGCTCCGAGAGATGGCGTGACTTCGAACAATCGGCTGATTTCTCATTGTAACAAACTTTGGCCCCCGCTTCATGCGTGTCATCGCCAAAATTGTTGTGATTACTGGCGACGTCAATTGCCCCGCCTACTGTTGTGATTTGACACCGATATTGTCGACGAAAATCGTCGTTCTCAGCTGCCAAACGTAGATTTTAGTACATCTCCCGTTTTTTCGGCTATTGTTACAAAAATAAAAACACATACACCAGCGCAATTCATGATCAGGATATTACTTTTAATTGTTATAAAAGACGCGAGTCTGAGTGAGAAGACGCTTTTAAAGAACGAACCGGATGTAGATGAACATGGTCGACTTTAATCGATCACAAAGTAATATTAGAACAAGAGCACCACTTCGTCGAATACTTTAATATGGGTATTGTTGAAATAATATGATCAGGCAACAGAAGAGACAACCCCTGCACAAGTTGATACAGAAATGTCGTAGATCACTTAATTCAAGTCAAATGCGATACATGGTCGCATCACTGAAAAAAGGCTGGACGGACTAGTCGAACACGAATTTAAGGTTGGAGTAGAATGCAATAATCGTACTTCATCAATTCCCAAACCAAAAATATATGATTTGTGTATCCAGTGCATTCATAGTATATGTATATATATATTTATATATATATTGTATATATATATATATATTGTGTATTGTAATGTACACACACACCCATATGCAGGTTATATGGCAGTGCAAGGCCCGAACGCATCGGCCATCTAATTCCACTGGCCCTAGGGACCTCGATACGCTCTTGTTTCGGTGCATGATTTCAGCGGCTTTATGCATACACTGAATTGACAAGCACCCGGATACAGCTGTCAATCAGCTGAGCCCGCGTTGTCGCCTATACTCCATTTGTCATTGATTCGATTTATCATTGGTCTCAAGTCACAGTCAACGTTCATCTTTTTGTTCCTCTTCAGTCGATTGTGCTACTTATTGGTGGTCCCCGTGGTCGCTTTCGTGTCCACTCAGGTCTGTTCTCTGAATGACCGGCACAGATGTTTAGCCTCTTCTCATTTACTTCCCCCCGATCGTGTGCGTCGATGTCTGCTCCATCTGCCACGTCCCATCGGCTTCACAGCCCTTCACGCACTCGGTGAAACCCACCAACCAACCGTACCGCCTGAACCATTCGACCAATTGCACTCCCGCGTTCGATTCCCCTGCACGCGCGACTATACTAACACACACACACACACATACACCACTGTATCATTCAGATAACCGACCAACCGGCTAACGTTCCATAACCGCGTTGGTTGGATGGGCCAAAGCTATCGTGTGTGATTGTGCTTGCTTGCGTGAACCGGCCTGAGATGCAGAGGACTGATGATTGGCGTCCACAATCGCGGGCAGGTGAGCGGGGCTTGAGCCCCCACAGCGATAGAGGAAGAAGGTGTCAGTGCAAAGGCAGACACTACTTTGCACCGGTCGAGCCAGATACGTGACACATAGAACCAACCCGCCAGTACAGCACCAACCATTACTTCTGTTTCGAAGTGCTTCTACTATTACTATTGTGTCGGGGTTGGCCCAACGGCCGCCGGGGACAGAATCCTTTGGTACGATTAGATCGTAGATTGATGACGCCAACCGCGGACATGGGAAGTAAGTCCTTTTCGCCCTTTTTATGCCCTCTACCGGATCTGCGCTCATCTCCCCGCAAGCAACGATCTCTCTCTGTCTGTTTAATACGACGATCTTCGAGCCGTCCGCGTACTGATCTCGTCGTGTATTAGTTGATCCTCCTTAGCAACAATTTAGTACGCCATTTGCGTCGAGTCCGAGCTGAATCAACATATTGACGATGCAGGGAATAATGCAAACCACATGCTGGGACGCTCACACGTATCGTTGAATTATTTATCTATTGCGTCAGTCTTGTATACGATGTAAATATATGTGATGTTTAGATGTGTGGATCCGTAGCACGGCAGGCACTGGCATAATAGCAAGAGGAAAACGACTTGAATTAGAGCTTGAATACCATCATCGTCGGCGCAGGGTAGCGTTGAACCTAAACAGCGGTTTGTTCTATTATATACTATATTGGACGATTGGACCTTTGCCGACACAAGTGCCTTTTTCAAACAGGTCGACACGACATCCATTCGCGTCTCGTTTGGGCTGACACTGTCGAAGTTTGCTTTCGTTGAGATTATTATGAATTCCTTCTGCGGACCTTGACGAGGAAATTGATGCTCCACACAACTAAACCTGCGGCTTGGACGGCTTGAAACAGCCCAGGGCGCAAATTCGTCGTAACGTGACACGCCCCTTTGAATAAGATGATTACTAAAAGGAAGCTCAAAGTAGAAAATCTATAGAATAGTGTGAGGAGTGAACCGTCAGATCGTCATCCCTTGAACAATCACGCCAGCGGTCATATGTAGAATAGACTACTCATTCGACGGAGCTGTTAACTTGAGCAAATTTAGGTGTTCGCTTCAAAAATTACTTGAACAAACTTACGCCTTTTCGTTTTGCCAAACCCCGAAAATAGTAGAAAACGACTGCTTCTTTGTACGATGCTTGCTGCCTCTCAGGCATTAGCCTGCGAGGCGATGCACGTTGCGCCGAGGGTGAACGTCGGGGGCGTTCTTGGAAACTCATTTGTTGATTAAAGTCACGTAAGTTGAGCTCGAAACACTCCCTGAACCAGCTTCCATTTGCCCCAGAGCCAGATATTCGTACAGCCACCATGGGAATACCTAAGCTTGCCGACAAGGTCCTTTGGGACAGTACCCTCCCATTGCAAAATGCATCTTAGGTAGTCTGACTTTCGCTACCTCGGTAGGAAGCTTTCGAACGACTGGCTACGCCACCCTCCAATATGGTTTTCGACATCCACGCGTGCTACTTACATAGACTCCACAGCTGATGCAAGTTAGCTCTGCAACGATCGCGAGAGCTAGCCGAAACATTGTTGCGACTTGCTTCATAATTAGTGCTGATTAATGCTCAGACTCCACACTCTTGGGTGTTGTCTCTGCGTAGTCTTACGAATTGTGTAGCGGTGTTAATTAGTTGATAGAACGAGGACACCTTAGAAGTACGTACCGCATTATCCGGCACAAAGACTTCGCAAAATTTGCACGACTTTCAACGCAACTGCGACAGCCCACCATGCGTTACGCTGACAAGACCGTAAAAATTAAAGGACTACCCTTTATGTAAACTCGAACGGGGCTATACAAATATATACCTACTTATATCTACGCTTGTTGGCAACCGCTGCTCACGTGTGTTTACGTGAAAGCGAGGAGACAAGATCTGACGGTCAAGTGAAGGCTGTAGAGGTGATACCGGAGAAGAGCGGCGTGGAGCAGGCAGCCATAGGGACGCACGCAAGGCTCAGGCCATGCTGTTAGTTAGGTGCAACAAGACCATATCGCCCTCTCGGCCTGTCCTAGGCCCCTACATGGGCGGTGACCCACCGCCAGCCCGCCCGAGAGGGTCAGTTCTGCGTGGTCAGTGTTGGCTCACCCTTATATTGCAGAGGAGATCTTTCAACCTCGGTCTATCCCGGTCCTGACCCCGCCACCCCACGGGGTCGTTCGCCGCCCAGCCGCAAACTGCTGCTCCGTACGGCTCGTGGGACCTGTGACTATAAATTTAATGGGCCAAAGAAAGTATATGAGGGCCATTTAAACTCTGTCTAATGACGTCAGCTAGACTGCCTGCCCTTGCCTCGTTGGGCAGTGATGGCAGCGGCGTCAGAGGTTTGCTTGTAGTAGTGGTGGCAAGCGACGACTTGTTGGAGAGATCGACCATACGAGCGTAGGGAGCAGAGCGTAAAGCGTAGACCTCGTCGCGAGACTGTGGTCACCACGCCAGATATGGTGATGAACAAGGGTGGTGCGTTGTACGAATTGAGTCTGCATGCAATGAAACAAGCGCCACCAACTAAAGCAATGGCACGCGTAGTTACTTGCTGCTTCAACGTCTTGATCACCTTGCGAACTAGCAGTGCACTGACATGCCTTATTCGTGTACGTACCTACATACACACACAGCAAACCACACAGACAATAGCCAACTGAAGCAGTAAGTTTGCCCGTGAGCAACTGCGCCCAACGCTCATCGAAAAGTTCGCCAGTGAATCTTTTTCATTTGCGTTTTCCCCTGCACGAGAGTATCTATGAAAGGTATCTATAGAGTATAGATATTTGGCCGTGTCTCCTTTCGCATGCCAACCTAGACGCCTACCCGGAAGAATAAGGTCATCTTACGTAGTGGCGAAGCGTCGTGGCACTCACTAGACTGCCACGTTTCTTGATAAACAGACACTTTCTAACAACAGAAATCCAGAAATAGCAGCGTTGAGTGGCGCAGCTGGAGCTCCTAGTGGCTTGATTAAGCGGCGTGCTGCCTCACTCGCTCGCCGTCTCGCGCACATCGTCAACCTTTCCATTCAGAGCGGGCGGCCCCCGTCGACACTGAAAGATGCGTGCATCATCCCACTTTTTAAGAATAAAGGTGATCGGAGGGACGTGAAAAATTACCGTCCCATCTCGCTCGTGGATTACCTATCTAAAGTCCTTGAGAAGTTAGTAATGGCGAGAGTGGAGAAACATCTGCACTCTTTCGGCTTTTTCTCCGCATGTCTGTTCGGATTCCGAAGGGCGCGCTCGACCGAGCTGGCCCCAGCTCACCTATGGCAAGAAATCGTTGATACACTCGCGAGGAATCAGCTATGCCTAGGTGTTTTTCTGGATGTGTCAGCTTTGAACTGTCTCAGGCACCCGTTTCTTCTGCAGGCACTAGACTGCCTTGGTTGTAGCAAGGTGGTAGTGAATTGGCTCCGCTCGTCCCCAGCAGGCAGAAGGCAAGCAGTAAAGGTCGGTAGCATTGAGTTGAAATGGCGCGAGATAGGCATCGGAACACCCAAGGATCCATTCTTGGACCTTTTATGTTCTTAATGCTCATAAACCTCATTCTGCTGGAGGTCGCAGCTGGGAACTTCCGCAGGACGATCGCTTATGCGGACAAAAACTTCCATTTGTTCCGCATTCGCGCGAGTGGCCTGATGTTCTTCTATAAAACATTGCTGATCCCTCTCCTGTGCTACGGTTTCGCGACATAAGGGGGAGCCTACAAGACCGTTCTTCCTAGAGGGGAGGTTGTTCACAGTGACGCTATTCGTGCCATCTTCAATAAACGCCACATGGGGTCCGTTGCTGACATAATGAAGATGTTCGAGTTGCCTAAACGGAGGATACTGTATTCACTCCTGGTAGCGCGCCTTGCCTTTATAATGTCAAAAAGTACTATTCCAAACGATATTGTCTTCCCTATTGTCCCTGTGGTGAGAAGGACTCCCGAATCAGTGATGTCATCTGCCACGAGAGATGCTAGCGCCATGCAGTATTCTGACCAACCTCCCCGCTATGAAGAATCGTCGTGTAGGCCCCCCTTATATCGCCAAACCATAGCCCAGAAGCGGGACCAGCATGTAATAATCTTCTCTATTAAGCACCGTGATGTAATAGTCTTCTGTAGATGTAGTACAGATGTAGTAATCTTCTCTGTCAGATATATAATAGTAATCTCCTCCAATATTTTTTAACGAGAACTCAATCATTGTAAAAAAAAAAGATGCAGCTTTGTCCATTAAACCACAATTTCAATTTGAAATTTAAGCCAAAGCTGCATCGTTCTGACACATCAGCTTTGCAAACTCCCGACCCCAGCGGCTGCCCAACCGATTGCGTTGTGGGGCCTTTCCAAGTCTTCATTCAGCGACGACTAGCAAAGTTCGACATCGCGCTCACTCAACACATATCGTGCTCTAACAGCTAGAGTTGTTGGGTCAGGGGAAGTGGATCTGGGTGGGCGGGCGTCGGCTGTCTGTCAATGGTCACAGCTGGAACCGGGCGAACGAAACGACGTCCAGTGCTATGCCGCCGCTCTATGGCAGCGGCAGTGGTAGTGGCGTTTGGAAACCCAACGGTACGTCACTAGCACAGCCAGTTGCCTTCCGCTCCCTCTTGATTCCGGCCCGGCACCGGTGCCACCTCCGCCACCATCACATCCGGTAAACAATCATCGGCCTATCCGTCCCCTCGAGGAGCGTCGATGCACGCCACGTATGAGCTGAGGCAGGCAGCCAGCGAGCGAGCGAGCGGGCGAAAACGAACTAATTATTCGCTAGACTCGGGCTCGTTCGCTAACGCCGACCCGATGAATGGAGGGATTCGAACCGACTCGGAAACCGCTCTCGAACCGGCTCCGGCTGGCTCAATGTCGGCAGGCGGTAAAACGCGTACGCTGGTCGCTTTGGCGAGTCGCGCAGCGGCTGAGGCCGACTATGGGTCGAAAGGGCTGAGGATGGGGCATGGATGCATGCACACATCGTAGCCGACGACCTGCGCTGTTGCCGACAGACCCGTGCCGCTACTGCTGCCGCTAGTGTCGGTTCCGAAGTGCTGGCGACGCAGAAATCGATAATAACCTCAGAAAAGTGAGAGAAACGAGAAACGGGTAAAGCCGTCGCAGCCGTTGCCTTGCCTCGGAGCGCTCAACGGCCAGGCCCAGCCCAACCTAACAGAGTCAAGGGCTCCTCATTGAGAGCGGGTCTCCATGGGACCCCCAGCCCGAGATCGTGCAAGCAACCGTAGCTCGACCACGCAGGCCAGCCTGGACCCAGCGCTGTTGGGGGCCCGATGCATCAAAGTTGGGAAGCAAAAACTAACTTTTAAAGGATCAACTCCCTGCGGACGATCATTAGTGACTTCGCAGCCGCCGCCGCCGCCATCGGCGCATCGAACAGCGTAGCACAATCCTCGCCTAGGGGGATCACCTTCGTATAGCGTGGAACAGGCTCGACTGCGAGCAAAGCAGGACACCGAGCCGCCTGCGAAGTCCACTTGTTCGCCAGTGGCCCGTGGCCCGTGGCCCCTTGCAACGTACATTTCAGTCTTGCTCGCGTCCGCCATTGTCCTTTTGGCGACCGCGTCGCTGGGCCCTAACCTGAAGGCCGCCCGACTTGGACGATGGTCGCCTTTCAGATAACAAACAAACATGAGCCTTTCCGATCGAAGAACCTGCCGTGTGCTCATCAGTATTTTGCGCTGACACTTCGGTTATCCGCGGACACTTGCTACTACTATACTTCAACCACGGTAGTGATCGGTACGCAAATTTTGTTCCGACGTCTGTCGCATACAGACACAGCTGCGGGTCATCTAAAGAAACAGCAGTAATCGGCACAATTAATGAGAATTCATTCATGCACGTAATCGTAGATAGTGGACGTGTCTGGACATGTAATAAATACTGTTGTATCAATGAGTCAGAAAACATGAAATAAACCTAGTCAGCTGAAATGGAAATATCTAACTTTTTTTGACGTATTTGCCTATAGCATTTTGTTCCTTGCTTGGCAGCCTCACGGTAACGTATACTCAGGAGCAGTTAGTGGCGTTTAGTTCTGCCGCTGCTGCCCATCGTGAGGAAAGGTTCTTAGAAAGGTCTTGTTTGCTAGATGATACATACAGACACAGGAACAACATGCGGTTCTCTCTTTGAAATGACACCTCACAGATCGCTGTCTGTGAGTCTGGGAACAGCTGGAATCAACGTCTGTGCAGTAAACATAAGGCGGTCGGAGGGGTGTGTTTGCAAAACACTTATACAATACGGAGAAAACTATATGTGCGTATCTCAATGCGGCAGTGAGTACACCCGCCCACACTAAGATTTGTCGGTAGAACCCGATTTCTATGAGTTCGTCTTGTTCCAAGGGTCCACGCTACTTAGAAGTTCTGTGTGCATCACAGCGAACACTTACATAATGGAATCTGCATTTGTCATCGCTGAGTCTCCTTAGGCTGCGGGGCACAACGGCATAGACGACAAAAGCCTAACCTGTTCCTACAACGTGAACCTACTCCGTTCCCAACTGTGCACTTAAGTCTCAGCCTATTATTACGCCTAACATTTTCCTCCCCCATTGAATATACTATATGGATATACTATGTATATATATATATACATGGATTTACCCTATATCGCCATTATGTGCGTTCTAGGGATAACATGAGTGTGCTATGGTGCAGACGTCTACTAATTGATTAACAATGCGGCCCTTTACGTAATATATAGCATAATGCGTTTACGACAGCAAAGTGTTGATTGTCCATTGACCTCTTTCGGCTTCTATTAAGCCTTAAAATAGTAGTGTTACATTGAACAACACAAGGGTAGAATAAATTTAATATATTATATTGCATTGTATTGCTTCCTATTATGGGGAGGTTGGAGTGTGTGTATTAGAATCGAGTCGCTTATTATATTTACCAAGAATGGATTAGTTTGGAAAACAAGCCAACGTTATGCGTATACAGCTGTATCATTTGCTCGCTCTTCGTTGGCACGAAATATCTCGTGGTTGGACAGTTCCTTCCGGCGTCTTGGGAGGAGCACATTTGAATAATGATTAAAAGAGAAATCTACTTATTCTTCTAGAATTGTAGTCTTCAATGAAAAATAAATTCCGATGTATATATATTCTACGACTCGGGGATACCACATGGGTAAAGCACACTGCATTGAATATCAAGAGTTTCTCGCATTGATCGAATTTAGCCAAGGGTTTGGTGTCCAGTGCCGCCCCTGCCCTGCGTCTCCGGCAAGCATCAGCCTGCTCAATTGAAGCTGTCATTAAAAAGCGCAGTTCTTTCTTAGTTTTTTCGCTAATTGTCGTTGTCTTCTGAGAAATACATTTTATGAGATTACCCCATATTCGCCGTCTGCCCGATGTCTTTATAACGAGTAGTACATATGCACATCGCATTGTCAGCGGTTACCGATTGCATTCTGATCATGATGACGGCGACGACGGTGATAATGACGCCCCCTTCTGGCTGTAACAACAGCCCCTCTCGATTCGATTGTAGCACATTGCTCCTATCGTATACGCACGAGCAACGTTGGATAAGCCGTTGACGGATGCGGTAAAAGTGCAGCCTGAAGGCCCTGCGCTCGCCATGGATCAACAACAACAACGACACGGGGCCGGACAGAGCAACAATGCCTTGCGACGTCCCGTAACTCGCCCGAACTCGGCCTCATCCAAAGCCCAACGCAGCAGCAGCAGTCGAAAGCCGAGAAGTGTGACAGTATAAAGTTTCTCCATCAGTCAGCAGAAGCGTGGCGATCTTCGACTTGCGAAGCTCGCACGGTGATGCTAAGTGAGAAGCTTTCCTTTACACTCGTTCAATCTCTCTTTTCGCTTCCCGGGTCAGTGTGTATTGCGACAGACGGCGACGAAGACGTGGGAATGCCCCGCTCGCAATTGGACGGTGAGTCGCCATGATTCGGAAAAGAACGCAGGCTTGCAGCGGCCTCGATTTGCCAGATCCTCCGAGGCGGTACCAACGAGCGAGCACGATGGAAACATTCGGGATTACAAGACTGCTGCTGTAGCTGATACGTCGGCCGGTTCGTTCTGCAGCCCGAGCTTGCTAGCCGCGGGTGCGACTTCCAGCGTGAGGACTCCACGACCGAGGGACACTACTAGAGACTGAGGCTGGGTAAACGAACAGAGAGAGAGAGAGAGAGAGAACGGGGGGAGCGAGAGAACGGTCCGCTACTTTATTCCCCCCCACCCCCCCTAGTGGCATGTTTCCTGATACCGATCCCTTGGCATTGCTTCTTTGCCATACTCTGATTCGTTCTCCGGCTCGTTTCTTCCTCTGGCAGGAGAAGGCAGACGCGGCTCAGGCTCAACGGAACGCTGTAGCGAGGGCTGTGTTTTGTGTCTACGCAGCGTCAGTCCCCGTCAGTTCCCCGTAACCCGCGCACAGTGTTCGACACGCGGGCCTCGGTCCCGTGGATGTTGGCAATGAAAGCAGAGGGCTGGGGCTATCGCTGCTCTCCGTTTTACTGACTTCGTAGCCACATTTTCTGACTCTCTTTGCGATCGCGCCTTTCCCAGCGCAAGTAGAAGCAACAACGACTACGACCGCGACGGCTAGTCCAACTTCACTCCCAGCACGGGTTCACCACCCCTGTATGGTGGCACACATCGCCTTTCTTATCCTTTTGCTCCCAATAACTACGATAAGCGTGTCATCATTTTGACGGGGTTAAGGAAGAACACCCATTCCACGGCGATACAGAAGCGCTTCGTCATTTCCCGCTTCCCGTCGGACTTCGAAGTTGTAGTGGCTTCGTCGGTTGGTCTAGGTCCGCATCGCTTCCCTTCTCTGCACAGACGCTCTGCTGGCAGAACTGAAGCCGCTCGCGGGCGGGGTTGGGGTAGAGAGCTAGAGCGAGGAGAGCAAAGATGCACGACGCCGCAACACTGCTGCTATGACCGGGGAAAGAAAGCAGCCGTGGACGACGCGAAGACGAAGGGCGAAGAGAGGCGGGGATGGCCATGGAGCTGTTGCTGCTGCCGACTCCGGTTGGAGGCCGTCGCGTTATTTCCGGAGCGGACAGACGAGAAACGCGAAAAATAGCATCACAGGAAGAGGATGGAGCGACAAGCAGCGGAGGCGTTCTTCCACTACCGCCACGATCGCTACTAGCCGAAACTGGGGCTGGTCTGCCCCGGGGGACAGACTTAGGGCTAGGGTAACTAGTTACTGGTCCGCCAAACGAACCAAGCGAGGCACCGCGGTCGGACACCACCACTGCAGTCCCTTCCTCCAGCCAAAATGGTGCAAAAGTTGATCTCTTCGTTCTCTCTCGCCCTGGCCCTTTTCCGTGTTGCTACTGCAACTCGCGGCGCCGCCGCCACTCTCACTGCTGAGGCCACTGTTCCCCCTATCCTGCTGATGTTACGTTGCTGTGTATGACGCCCGCCACATACTGCGGCGCTACGCCACGCCGCGACTCGCTCTATCTCTAAATTGACTTCTAATCGGCTCTGTGCCCGTGCCTTTGCCCATCGCCGGTTGCTCGTTGGGCACCCTGGACGCGCTATGGACGCCCGCCTGTGTCTATGTAGCAGAGAATGCGATATCGCCTCGAATGATGTCGACCGACGAAAGGGAAAAGGGATATCCTCTTCCAGTAGACACACATACAGACACTCATGGATAGATCGTTGCATCTACGGCGCGAACGCACGACCATCCATACGGCCATACTCAGTTCCCTACCGAACACTGTACATCACACGTTTTCTGGATATGTGGCAATAGGAGCTCTGAACCAAATCTTCACGATTGCTGTTTGCTTGCTATCCCCACACGGTCGCCGCCTGCTGTCCAACGCACGCAAGCCACTTTGGAAAATGCCAGACACGATCAACGACCACGGGAATGACCTTCACCACCGTCTGTATCATCGGCCTTATCTTGCATAGTCTATAGTGTAAGGCATCGTGTGGAGTTTTTCACAAAATGAATGGTCAATATCAATCCGTAGTACCACGAGAATGCTAACGGGATTCAACGACTACCTCCCGGGACCGCCACCCCCGCCACGAATGCAGAATCAACACCATAAGGTGAACAATTGTGACAAGTCATTATGTTTGTTGTGCGAACTCTCGTAGCAATCGGTTCGGGCAAATATGTAAGCATAATTCATCAACACTTGTATGTTTATTGTCGACTAGTGCACTCCCGTAGCGCTCGCAGATCTCAACATTTTGCCTTACGGAGCAAAGCACAACAACAACAAAAACAGCTATTTAATTAAAACAGATGCAGTTTTACTTAACAAGAGTTCTGCATGCACGCATCATCTGCGCTCATATTCGTATTAGTCGCCTGATATATCCGCGAAGTAAAAGCGTATAAAAACACACGGCACTTTTCATAAATCCGAAACAAAAACACTCAAATTATCCATTAATGAGAGAATGCTGGCAGGGACGGAACGGATGTCAGCTAGACCTTGAATTTCAACGAAAGTAGCATACAACACAGTAACCAGCAATGCGAACGTATGCAACTCATTCGAGATAGATATTCTATTACATGGGAGGACGGTCTCCCTAAAGCTCCACACACGTTCCAGGGCAATTATTAATAGGTATTTATTTAAGTACACTTGCCTCCGAATAGCTGACGCGACTGCCGCAGGCTTCGTCAGAATATCTTGATTTTGTTTAAAACGGGGCGTATGGCGAGCTGATGTCATCCCTATCATGTTCAGCGTCCCGCCTCTCACTAGGGAACTAAGTGTCTGTTACTTAAGCGCCTGTTTTGTGTCAACGCAAAATTCAATTCGAAGCTCGTTAGGGCGGCAAAAGGCATGGAAACAGCTGGACAAAATCAAGTTGATGGAGTCGTAGTCGTAAACGAGATCGAGGTAAAGCACTATCACCTCGACCATTTTTTGCGGACAGTGTATCCGCTACTGACACCAAAAATGAGCCTGAAAAATGGTGCAGTATAATTTTTGACACCTACACTGTTGACATTTTTAATAAGTCATATATATATATATAATATCTCGCAGAAATGTTCCCGTATGCGATATCGGTGTCTGAAAGACGAGAAGAAGTAGAGGTCAATGTGTAGAGATCGTGTACACCACCCTCGTACACACAGTCTTTATTATCAATATAATAATAATAGTAGTGTAGTGCAACTGGTCCAGAGAACACGTACGGGCCTTGAACGATAAATCGGCACTATTGCACAAAGTGCCCCTAAGCCCCCGCACTCACTTGTATGTTTAGCTGCACACCATTTCCAACTACATACCCCCTATAGCTATTTGAATATTTACCTTGTGCTAACGGAAACACTTACCGTTTAATGTTTGAACAATATTCACGCACCTTGCAACAGTCGCAGCGTTCTGCGCTGTCGGGCACGCTGCGTTGCTGCTAAAGGAACTTCTTATGTTGACTCCAATGAGAGCGTGGGCGCACTTAAAACGGGTGACATGAGGCTTGCATTATGATCGCGTCTCTAGACGCAGGCAGAATTGATTAGAATTGCGCTTAAAGTATACAAAACATGCTTCACCATAACGTAGATGACTGGCTGCCTTTGCTTTGCTTGGCCTTTATGGAGCTCCTCTTGATTTCCGCGGTGTATAATATTTACGAGTAGAACGTTCATTTATCTCTGGGCTGGCAGATTTGAAGATATTTCAACGTCAACGACATGTCAGAGGTGTTAACGAAGAGAGCCGTTTGTCAGCTGGAACAAATCTCAGCCTAAACGAAGCGGTGCAAGTCTATTTTATGAATCCAAAACGGAAGGTATTTTTTTGGGAGCCTGCATGCAAGCTCATTATAAACTGTGTCCGTACACCCTAATGGAAGTTAGTCTTACGACTCAATGAGTCGTGTTTTACGCCGAATCACCTCACTAAATAGGCAATAGCTCACGCTTACGAATAAAACCCCCGTATAGTCTTATCTTTACCATTCCTGAGAGTCCTTATTTCAGGATGGCCATGTTAATTAGAGTGGCATAATAAAGTTCTAAACAAAATAATATACATATATATATATATATCATTACTACATGTGTGCAGGCATGTACGTCATAGAGTATGACTCGAAACGGTGGAATACGATTTTAAAAAGAAGGACGCAGCGGTACTTGCAAAAGTGTCTGAGTTGTAGTTGATCATGAGCAGGATTCTTCACAGACATGTCCCTTCATCATTTGGATTCTCTTGTCGGGCCCAATCTACCCAAAAAACACGAAATCGTTAGCACTCTTTTCAGATTGTCGACACAAACATATATTGTCAAACCTAACTCACATCAGATGCGATTGGATACTGAATATTACTTAGACGGGCTCCGAGTTGATTTCACGCGAGAGCAATACAAAACGATCTGAAGCCAATTAACTACCTCATGAATACAATTTTCGAACAAAAGCGTATTATAACTACATACCTATAATAAACAGTAATGTCGAATTTGCTTTATCAAAATTAATCAACATCATATTTATTAAAAATTATATAAATATATACAACGATACCGGCTACAAATTGGGTGGAACCGCGACGCATTCCCGGTATACTATAAATACTATCTCTCACCGCTATAGTTTGTCGCCTCACCGCAAGCATTAGGGACTACAATTTTCATCTTTTGGCCAACTGCCGTTATTGTCATTGTTTTCTGAGCCTGATATGTTAATCTCAAACTGTGTACCGTTAGCGCTCGCAAAATCTCATCTCCGATACGTAGTTGACTATGAGGCCGGTGAAATTGATCGTTGACAAAATAGCAGTGGCGACAATTTCTTAATTGGCTTAGCCTAGCTAGCAGCTTCTGGCGTTCCCAACCGATGAAGAGTTGCATCGTTTCCCGCTAAAGAATTGCATCTTTTTCGGGTGCCTGCTTGTGTGCCAAATACAGGAAGAAGATACTGAATAACGCGCTGAACAAGAAGATCACATCAAACCACCGGTGATAAAAGCTGAACTGCAGCTCGCCGAGAACCTCGGTGATTATGCTCCGATATTCCGGTGGCATGTTCATCCTCATGAGGAGGACGGACGATACGAAATACATGCCCATCAGTTGGGCTAACAGCAGCACGATAATATTTGACGATTTCGAGGAGGCGATCGCGTAGAAAAACTTCGTCAACGTGATGAGAAAGCCTCGAATTGAGGTGACGACGATAATGCCAACCAGCAGGAAGGAGATATGTTGGGACCAGAATTTGACGTCGACATTGAGACCAACCCAATCGACGGCTATCTGCATACCGCGCGTTACCGGGTCGACCTTTCCGACGCGATCGAAAATGATGTTGATTGTGCAAATGAAGATCTTCCACGTACAGTAGCCTGAAAAGAAGTAGCCGAGAAAGTTGAAATATTTCCCCTTAAACGTTTCCGACCACTCGATCCGTTCGAGGGCACCGTGAAGGTCAACGCTTTCAAGAAATAGCTGACGTGACATCTCCTCGAGTGCGCGAACCTCCTGGCGAAGTTGCCCGATGTTCTCAGACTGTCCTGTTGGTGCTATCGACATACTTCGTATTGCGTCCCAGAGTCCGCTAAACGAACGATTCGCCGCCGCCTGGCTTTTGAGTCCCAAAACGATGCGCTTTTTCTTCTTGGCGATCATCTCCATCGTCTGTATGAGTTTCTTCTCCAGCGAGGCTACGTCGTTCGGCGAGACCGGCCTCATGAAGTACGCCATCGACGTATAAGGATAGTTCACCGCTCCGAAGCCGGACAGTAACGCCATCACCGTCACCCCGATGACGCCGACTCGAGAGATCACCTGCTCCATGCCGAAGATGCCATGCTTCGGATTGTGGATAGGGAAATTGTCGCCCACCTTCCAGAAGGCGAACACGAATATGAGATACGCAGTGATCATGAGAACGATGCGCGGCGCTGGCGTCTGAATAAACGGCGCGTTCTGTATCGTCAAACAGCCAATGTAGAAGGGCAGAACGACTATAAGCATCACGAGCATCGTGAACAAAATCAATTTCCAGTGAAACAGCCGTGAGCTCGACTCAAGTACTCCAACGATCTCGAAGATGATCAGCTCGAACATCAGGCAGGAGAGAGTGAACACTGCGGCGAACAGCAGCTGCACGAAGCGATTCTGTATCTCGTAGTTCTTGAATAGTTGCTTCATGAAGAAGATCGAGCCGCCAGCGAAGAAACCGCATCCTGACACCAACACAACGAGGGAGTCGGCGAGGAGCGTCATGACGTGGCCCCAAAATCGGTGGATCGCCGTTTTTCGTAAGCATATCACACTGGCAGGCACGATAGAGAACGCATACTAGTTAGCAGATGTGGCGGACAGACACCTAGTGACATCCACCCGAGGCACTTCAGTCAGGCACGACAAGTAGAAAAACTGAAAAAATTGATCGTCTAGCACAACACATACGATATTATTTGACTATATTTACATGCACTCAAACAACTCCCCCAGAGCGTCTCCACTCGAAATGTTACGGTAACACGGTTCTCACCGGTGAATCGAGGGCAGAGCAAATTGACAACAGCTACATATCGAATAGACACGGTACTCCCCGCCAGTCGGCCGGCCTGGTTAAGTCTCTTTCACATAGAAACCTCGATGATTGTTTTGGGCCGCGATGCGGCCGACTCGGCGAGGAGGGACGTGGCGAGGGCGAACGTCTCAGGATATAGCAATTGCTGACGAGGCGGGCGAAAGAATTTAAATGTTATAAACCAACGGTTAAGATTAGATTAGTCTTCCAACTTTGATGGATTGAAATTGAATATATTCGCATAGTCTAAAAATTGTCTTAGTGATCACCTCAGTTAATAAACTGCTAGTATACATTGGGGGCTACACCTTTGATAGATGAATAATACCGAAATGACACTGCTTAATTGGTGAGACATTTTGAGACATTCTGCGGCTATACAACAGTCGCTATCCGTGTTGTATGTAGTTAAATAATGACAGTACTCAATTAGGATTTTTTTTATAAACAGGAAATATTTCGATATATTAGATATATTTCCCCGCAACGCAATTGGAACTTTTGGGCCTCAGTGGCTCAATGGTGAATCTTAATTATATTAACACACCCGCTGTTACCGTGCATACTAATGTAAATATTAATTAGCAGTCTGGTACTACGAAATAACAAGGTTTTGAGATGAATCCAAAAGCTGTTGATGTGGGTTCATTTATCGGTTGTTTATTTGTTCTCATTATTATATAGTTATTGATTAAAATGATAATACCTTCTCCGGCTTGGCACCACTATTTAACTTGACTCAATTAACCAATATTTATCCTGAGCGTTGCTTTCATCTGTCGGGTCATTTCATACTTTGCTCGAATAGAACGCACATTCAGTGACCTATCTGCCACAACGTGGTTCGAACGAACTCTGGCACTAAAGGATATTGTACGCCGGGGATGGCGTTATGGATAAACCTTGTTTAGTAGAAATGTTTTTTACCGTTCTAATTTGAATTTACTAATTTTAGCTCACTGTGTACGTACGGCTGACCAGCTAGAATGTTATCACATTTATTTCCCGAAATATACTCAATTAGCTTCCATTGCACCCCAGGCAATATTGCCTATTTCAGGAATTACTGCACCTAAGAGTTTTCCGCCCCCGCAGTTTTGAAATGTTACATGCTACAATACAGAGAAGCGCTCGCAACAGGTCACTTCATGGCACGTGGCACGAAGGCAATGTTTTTACGCAGCTCTATTGCGGTGAAAATCGTACGCAACAAATTGACGATATACATTCTAAATATTCCGCTGAATACACGCGTGAGAGTTATTGAGTTGACTGACTGAATGACAGACTGATTGTTGTCGTTGAGGACATTCGTTTCAGAATGCGATGTGAATTCACTGTTATTGAGCAGCGATTTGGCACAATTGTACTTTAGAATCTTCACGATGAGCCCGAGGCATAACTAACTTCTCTTATTACTAACTAGATTTCCGTGCTCACTCTCAGCCAACATTTAAGGTTCGCGGTACTGCTTTCGGCATTGCTCCATAAGACGGCACAGGCGGGCGCATTTTTGTGACCGAATATTGTCTATATTTCAATTATTTTTATTATTCTTTATTATTCCTGCATTGTGATATCGTTGTCACTATGAAATGTTGGTTCGTTCCCGAGCGACTATGCCTCGTGTTCAAAGAGTATTACAAGTATGACGGCTATTAAAATCTGCTCATTATTGAGGCATATCTAACGTTATGAAATTCTCGATTCCAGCGCTCAGCTGTTATCGTAGTCTATTCACTTTGCTCGAACAAAACCCAGTAAACATATGCAAGTAGACATGACAATTACATGGCCTATATTAAAAAGTATTTTGTCCTTGTCTATTGATAGGTGTTACCAGCCATGGTAGATCTATTTGTTTTAGGGTCAAGAAGCCGCAAACATTGGCTAAGGGATAAACGGCTTGATGACATAGGCTTGATGACTACAGTAACATAGTGCATGTTGCAATGTAGCAGTAATAATGTACTATCAGTAATCTAATTCATAGAGTCCTTTACCTTTAAGGATACTTAGGGATGTTGGTATTCCAGTGACGATCTCCTTCTAATATTGTATAGATGTAGGCCACAATATATATACACTGCCAGCTATGGAGACATGCGATATGTTGCGATAATGGAGAAGAGAAATTGCTGCATGGAGAAGCAGATATCAGGGAATATATATATATCTATATAATATGTATTATATATATGTCTAGGAATATCTAGGGCTCAAATCATCCAGAACGATGCCCTGAGTACAATGTTTGGTAGGAGCCGTTGAGACACTGTTGATGATTTACACACCTTAGCAAAACTGACTTCTGTTGACAAATGATATACATTGCGCGTTGCCCTGCCCGCTTTTAACATGTCAACAGGCCATCAGCAGGGTTCCGTCAGAAATCGCTTTCGTGTTCACCACTGCACGAGCACGTTCTCGATACCATTTACTACTAACAACTCTGGCAGATATGCTGTCTCCTGCCGCTTACCATCAGTCTGTAGCAGCATCAATCCCGCTGCCGATCATTCAACTGAATGAAACATTTTTGCGAGACGTTTTAAGACACGATGTAAACGAGGAGCCCTTATGTAGACGGGTAAATAGTGTAGATACGATAGGATATTGTGAGATAGAATACCTTAATGTGATATTCCTTTTCGTATTATGTTTACGAGAACATAAACATTGTCAGAACTGCAGTTCTGTCTATAAACCAAAGTATGTATTCTATTATATCTATCTGTCTCTCTATCCATCGTGTACCAAATATTGCTTGACTATGAAAACGTTCTCTTCACATTATCGCTATTTCAAATCGAAGCACAACGTACATAGTAACTTTGTTGTTTCAATCAAAGCTGACAATTCATTAGTGGTCAGTTTCACCTGTTCGAACGGTGGTGTCTGACGTGTTTGTCGTCTAGGAAGGCAAATACAAAAACAGCAACGAACAGATGTGCGTTTGCCTCTGGACATTGTCATGTTCTCAAAACTGCGTCGACTGCCTGCGTCCGCTCCTGTTACGGCGGCCGTGAGGTGGACAGCAGCAACTACAACTACACGGTCCATAGCGTCGTTCGAATGAAGAATCCATTTGCTGGCCTCACGCGTTGACGCAGCATTGCCACTGCTGTTGCTTCTGTTGCTACTATCGGGCCGCGAGCCTCTGCAGGTTGGTCCGTCTCCCAGCGCCCCGCCGTGTTTGTGTGTACGTGTGGGGTCCATCGAGAAAGAGGAGGCACAGACGGGTCTGCTGCAGGCCGAAGCGCTAGCCACAGGCTCTCCCTCGTTTCGTCGTCGTTTTCTTCTCTCTACGCTGAAGCTAGTGCCGTTGCTACGTCGACGTTGGAGGCGTACAAACGCGGGAGCGTTTGTGCAGCTCGCTGAGGCTGGATGTGGCGTAGGGTTTGGAGGCAATGCGGGACGCGACCTTTGCAGAGAAAGAGAGAGCGAGAGAGGATGGCGTACGAAGAGGCGACGAACGTGGACGAGAGAGCGAGACAGGGATAGGCGCTGGCCGTACTTTTGCTGCTGCCGCTGCCGACGCGCGCGCTCACGGAAGGCTGTTCGGACTTGCGGCAGGGGCCGCGGAGCAAGCCGGAGGGATAGCAACCGAGCGGTCGTCTCATTTATCAAGGTAAAGACCCTCCAAGCCGGTACACCCGCGCTGCTGGCTGTCCGCCTTACCGCCAGGCTGGCTTGAAGTCGGCTACTCCGACTAGTTCCAAGCAAGCCCGATCCGGCACAGTCTCTCTAGTCTCTCGTACCACCTTTCGTTCTCCCCTTTCACCTCCATCTCCTCTTAACTCTCCCAGACCACCCTCCCAGCCGCCTCCGCACGTTGCCGTCACCGTCACCGCCGCCGCTGCCGCCGCCGCCGCTTTCCAATTCCCCTCCAAGGAAAGAGCTTCACGGATGCGCGGCCGTGGCGGCTGTGAGCGGTGCAGAGTGCAGCAGCAATCTCTCACCCCACCTTTCGCCTAGTGGCCATTCACTTCCTCTTCACTTCGTCTAGCACTCCTCCTCTCTGCCAGACAGACACACACATATAGTACCATCACATCCAGCGTCGCCGCCCTCCCCTGTTTTTTTTGTGGATTGGAGCTGCTCGGAGAGCTGCAAAGGAAGAGATCCCAGTACCTTCTCACCCATCCGATTCTCCACTGAGCGTCTACCTTGTTTCCTCTTCGACTTGCCAATGCTGCTCTTCTGCAGGGTTTCCAGCCCCGTGCCGCCTGCGCCCCCCTTTAAATGTAATAAATATACACTTAGATGGAAACGAACGGCGGGTGAAGCGAAAATCGGGAATGCGAAAGAGTCAGAGCGGCGGCGGCGGCGGCGGCTACGACGACGACAACGAAAGAGGCTGGCTGGCAGCGGTGGCGGCAAAAGAATAGCACACGAGACCCAAGGAAACGAATCGAGTTTCGGCTCGCTCGAGCTTCTCCTATCCGCTACTGCTTCTTGCCACCACCGAACAAACCCAACCAAGAAACTCGTCAAGCGGCCGATGGTGGATTGCGTTGCTGGCGGCAGAAGCTCCTATTAGCCGAAAAAGGTGATGGCGACGCAATCAGCCGAAGTGTTATCGAATTTGCGTTGAATCCCGCCGCTAACCCCCTACTCGCCTCTCTGCCCGCCCATCCAAACGGCGCATTGATATTTCCAAAGCCCTTCTGCTCGTCTGGTCACAGAGGCGCGGCGTCCATTCGTTCACCGCCGCCGCCACCGCCGGCGCTAGTCTGCTAACTGGAGCTACGATCTATGTTACGTTAGTGTCTGTACCGTTGTTCGGGCGTTCCTTCTTCCCACCCACCCGGTACAATCGCTGCGGCTGCTTCTCCATTGGAAGCTGGCCAGGCAATGGAAGGTGTGGGGAACGGGGCTCTGGCGCTGGGAGGTGGCATGATGTGGGAAGCGGCATAGCCGGACGACGAGGCTCGAGGCGGAAAGCCCGGAGGACGGCAAGGCCCCGACAGGGCTCTTGGTGCTAATGAAACTAAATCACAAAGATGTTCCCGTCGCATAGATTCGTTGGATACGAAGCTCTCACTCCCTCCCACATCCTCCCTGTCTCCGTCGTTCTCAAACGAACATCTCATACTCTCCGTCTCCCGCCATTCGAACCATACGATCGAAGCGAACAAATCTTGCCGGTCGTACCCATCCAGTCAGTCCAGCTCGACGAGCCCTTGGCCAGCAGTGAGAGCGAGCGAGCGAGCGAGCGCGAGAGCGGCAAGGAGAGAGAGATATAGACTGAGTACGCGTACCCGAACCGAAGTTGGACAGGCCGACTCGCGCTGAATCCTACTGCATAGGCTCGCGCGCTCGTCCCAATGATACAATGCGCGCCGCAAAACTAGCTACGCATAGGGTGGGAATACGAAGCAAACATAATAGCTAGCGCGCACGGCAAACGGGAGCAGATAGCGAATCTAATGATGTTTCCGAGGTGTGTTCTCGTAATACATATAATCATCTCTGTTGCTTAGCAAGGAGCTATATATTCGTCGTGGATGTGCCTCTGTCAGTCTGTTCCTCGCTTTTGTTTTTACGTTGTCTTCCGTTCACTCTCGCTCTCGAGTTCCGCCTCTATCTCGCTGTCTCTCTGCAGGAAATAGGATAATGTGCGCAAGCAAGCCAACGAACCGTCAGGAAGCTATCTGTTTCTCTTGCATTCGCTCGCCCCACTCTCAAATACGCAGAAGCGCTCTAATCACAAATGTAAATCTACTCCTAGCGTTTACAATATCCAAGTATATATATATATATATATATATGGTAGTGCGCTCATTCAGAGTGTGAATTTTCCATTTGTACCGTGGGAGCATCGTACAAAATACATGGATACTGCACTGTACAAGGAACATGACGGCGTCTCATTGCTTTTTGACATCTCAGCCGATTCCTACACATGAATGTTACGGACGACGGGTGGCGCCAATATGAGGCGCAGAAAGGGATCGATGGCTCCAGGTGAGAGGCTTAAGCCCAGCGTTAAGTCAGAGGCTACCATCCAGGGCAATCCAGCGCCCGTGGATAGCTTCAATAGAAGGAAGAAGCCCCAACGCGAATTCTAAGGAATATCACGTGCCCTCTTCTCCATCCGAAGATTATGATGATTTGCATTTGATGGGACTGGAGTTTGCGTTTTCCACTCTGTTATATTGGGAAATGCTTGCAAAGAACAAAACGGTCGACAGGGATCTCGATATGACCCAGTTGCATTGCACAGATTGCGTTTATGGGACAGAAATGCCCCTATAGACAAAATTTAGTCATCCTCCTCCACCTGGCTATACATTGCACTGGTCGCTAGGGCTGCCCTGGTAGTTGCTTTCACAGCATATTCGGGACCTCGCTCCGACAGACTAGTACGGTTTCCGTTCGCTGCCAAATGAACATTGTAATACCACAAGTTGGACTGAAGAGGTACTCAAAAATCGTCTTCGTGGCTCTTGAACACTAGACATTAAAAAGATGAATGAATTGATGGAGAAATGTTCGTCGTAGAGAGAACGACAGCGAATACAATACGTAAATCTGTCGCTATAATTCGGCACGAATACTGTGTTTTAGCAGGGTGAAAAACGCGAACAATCCAATATATTTAAACACCGCCACCCGAGAGAGGGAACCTGGTTCGATGAGCATAGCTTCAAGCCACCAGTGATGTCAGCTTACTCAGAGTTCACTTTGGCATGTGGGTAAAGATAGTCACATATACCAACTTGAAATTGTACCGATGCTATGACTAACGATACGTGGAGGGGGCTCACAGAACGAACCGACACATTGTAACACATCGTCGTTTTGCAATACACGGTTTTTATCATGTTATGTATGGGACAGAGGGCGACCGCGAGCCCAACTCGAACTGTTTATGTAGATATTGCAATAATGCTTCCGCCAGATGTCATCACGTTGGAGAATGCACTCGATCAATCCTCTTAGATGTGTATGTGCTCTGTTTACACGATCTGACCCCAACACGTTTGAAATAACAATAAAAATAATAACAATAACAGTAATAACCCTGCGATGGGTAATTGCTACCAGACGTCTGCAGTGAACCAGACGAGCTTTGTGTTCTACCCTGAATGCGTAGCAACATACGGCAGGTGTCATTGACTTTTCAATCCACCCGCTAGCAACTCTGGCCTATCATTTTAATAGGCTGGTAAGTTAGTAAAATAGGCCATCACCGCCAAAGAAATCACCACCCCTGGATAACTTCAATAGAAGAGAAAGGCCCCGGAATATCATAGGTGCTCTCGCACGTTGTCGTACACATGCAGATTGTCGCCAACGTGACCGCAATGATCTAGAAACTTGTTGATCTTCCTTTGTTCGCGCTCTCTCTTTCTATACCGTCTTGCTTTAAGGGCTATGGAATCGATGTAGGAATCGAGGTTCGTGGTTCGGCCCGCCTTTGGGCTTTGTGAGGTGCGACAAGTTTTGCAGAACAGCCAGCTCTGCAAGGGAAGTAGTTGTCATAGCAGCTCACCGGGGCAGCCTTTGCGGTAACAGCAGCCACAGCGGGAGCAGGCCAAGCAGGCGTGTGACGAAGCAGGAGGACCGAAAAGGCCGAGGTAGGCAGGATCGAGATGACGCCCGAATGGGTGAGGAAAAAAGCGAGCAAGGGTGCCTTGTTAGCGCATCCGTGCTTCTTATGCTGCTGATGCCACTGCTGCTGTTGCTGCTGCTGCGATGTCAGGCAGGAGTCACTGTCATCGTCAAAAAAAGAGAGCGCACAAGCCGCCTCTATCAGGCAGTCGTCTGGTCCTGTGGGAGGGGGAACAAGGATTGGGGCCACATTGGGCCAGCTATACGCTAGGCAGGCCGAGCAAGAAAGCCAGCGTCTAGTAGAAAAGGAGGCCCATTGCCCCGGACGACCGACCGGCCGGCCGACCGACCGACCGACCGACCCGATGTTGCTTCAACTCAACTTCTTCTCGGCATCGTGTGGCACTAGAACATACTTCTTGACCCCGCCAACCCGACGCTCGCTAGCCCCAGCCTCGAGTATCCGGCAGCCGCAAGCCTCCACTCCCCATGCCTCTACGTGGGCAAGTGGGCGTCCTCGGCGGTGGAACTTCTCGAAAACCGAAGCAAAAGGGGATCGTTTTGAAAGGAACAGCAGAAAAAGCAGACGCCGCAAAGGCAACAGGCTCTCCTTTTCCATATATTCGTCGGCGGCTGCCGCTGCTGCCCCTGGGACTGCGGCTGGCCGCCGAACGAAACTCGGCCAGTCCAGATCCTCCAATTTGGATAAGGACTCTGCTAGAGGCGAAGCCGTTATGCCTGCTGCTACTGCAACCGATGCTGCTACTGATGCTGCTGGCGCTGCCCGCTTATACTAGGAATATTCGCCAACGAGTCCAATGGCAACGAGTAATAGAGGGTTTTCTCTCTTGTTTGTTCGGCAACTTTTGGGCCAGGCGAGTACTTATAACAGTTTCCGCTGCAAAAACGGTCGCGCTTTTCAATCGGCCCACTGTGTATGTGCGAGTCTGCGGGTCTGGCTTGAAACTATCCTTTTTTCCAATGCTGGCCATTGTCTCTCGTTATTGATGTAGTATTTCATGTGTCAACTGACGTCAAACGGGACGTGCAAATAACGAAGACATGTTTTACATGTATACACAGAAATACTATGGTGTCGTCCTTATTTGCGAATATTTTTGTGCTCTATTTATGGAAATACTCTTCAATTTGAAAAAGCTTGAGGATCTTGTTTAGGGGATGCCTCTGTATAGTTGAAATTCTGAAATTTGAAGTTGGCGGTAGCAAGATGGCGGAGAGCTTCTTTTTAGCTACGATGCCTGAAACAACGATGCTTGATGCTTCAGATCTTTATCTTACAGCAAAGAGTACATTTGGCCGTAACTATGTATCGTGGAGCTCGAAAACTCCACCTCTACACATGTCCAGCCGTCCGGTACTATGAATGTGGTCATTACGGATCCGCCGCTAGAGTAATCCTCGGCTGATTCGAAGTCTGCTAGCAGTTTCAACGAGATTCTCTTAAAAGAGAGCGCAGGACTAGCCATGCTGGTCTTTAAGGGTCCATCAGGCCTCTATTCCCATCTAAGTTCGTTCAGGATCAGCAGATCTGTATCCTGGAGGCCAACCCGCCTCCCTGCTTTTTTTTCTATTGCTCTACCGAAGCAGCAGCAGCGGCCGTTGGTACCGCCACTGTCGGCCGAAACACGATAGGGGCAGGTCTCCGACAAGGGGACGGGATTGGTCGGGACGGAGCATGGATACGGGATGAAACGTTGGTACTTCCACACATAGGTGGTTGGATTTTGCCTGGCAGAACTGGAGCTTTGGCCAGTCGTGCTCTTGTCTCCGCCTCGAACGCCAGCGGCGTGATTTCATCTGAATAAGGCTCATCAGCCTCATGGCTCATCGTTATGGCTGAGTCGCAGAGCGGCCTTGCTTCTCTGAGTGCTCTATCTATCCTCAGTGCCTGCCTCTCACTCCCTGTCGCTATATCGCTTTTCGTGTTCACTCGGCCTCTTTTAGCTGTCTCCCGTTCATTCGCCGACTCTTTCTCGCTCCCTGTTCTGTCTCTCCTTGCAACGCTATCTGCTCACGCATGGTGATGTCGGTGGTTGGAGTCGTGCACTTCGGGCCTGGTCCAGCAGCGGGAGCCAGGGAGACACGGCGGCTGAGGCAACGACAGAAAATCGTCCGCCTCTCGCTGGGCTTGCTTCGTCCGTGCCTGTCGCCGGCCACGGGTTCGGGGGACGAGACCCTCGGTGGGATCTCTCGTCGCTGGTGGTATCCTGCTGTTGCCGCGTAGGGCTTCATCGTCGAACACTGTTGTTGGAACCGCCGACCGTGCTACGGCTGCTTCGGCAGCCCCAGATGTATTGTACGAGCCAGCCAGCCGGGCCTCCGTGGACAATATGCGTACAGTGATTCAGGGGACGATGAGGGTAGAATCGGCGGGTGGGCGCCCACTGACCAGGCTACAGAACGAACGAACAGAGAGCGCGCATAAAATGAACAGCAGCAGCAGCAGCGCCAACAGCAGCTTAGTGCGGAAGAGGATGAAAATGAAGAAGGAAAGATGTGAGGGAAAACGAGAGAGCAGCAGAGCTAGCTACCTCCCGAAGAAGGGGGAGTCGCAGTGGTAGAAAATCAGAAAGAATCGCACGCTCGAACACATAGGGGAGAACCGCCCAAAGAGCTCCATCGGGGCCGCCGAACGAGCTCGGGGCGAAGGCCGCTGCTGGACCAACGAGTGGGAGCGGCGCGAGTGAGCATAATCACTTCGGGGATGCGGAGTGAAAAAGAAGCAAGCAGAACGTGTCACGAGGCAGCACTACCGATTCCCGTAATAGTACCCCTCTGCCTCATTCGGTCTCTTAGCGCCGTCGGTGAGATAGCGGCCTCTGGCGCATTAACCGCAATAGGGAAAAACGGAGGCGTAGGCAGACCATAAGAACGAGCCACCACCGATGAACAGAGAGAGAAGAAAAAAGCGCAGGAGACATATCGAGAAATCGACACACGACTTGTTAACAGACAGCATCTCACCGCTGACAACCAGCTGTTATATATATATGCGCTTTCTGCGCGCTGTGAATGAACAAGTCACGGATGGCAGGTCACTCAACGTCGAATTGAGGACAAAAGCTGATTTACACACGCACATGCTTGTGCCCGTTCCCGTCTTCGAACTGTGCCGAAATTAGCTATTCGGTAATTATCATATAATAATATATGAGTAAGAGACAACGAGACAGAAAGTTCGTATGAGGTGAAAGCAGCCAACGGCAATCCCATTCAAACGCAATGTCTTCGAGGCAATGCGAGGTATTTGTGGACAGGAGGAGTATATTTTGATCACTTTTTCCAACGCACACAACTGAACATATACGATATGATGGAACAAGTAAATTCAGATGAGTGAAAAATTCATATCGATGCAACGTATCGTGTAACGTAGTTTAGATTTACTTACTGACAAAAAACATTTTGGGCGGGCGTACCGACGCTTAGACAAGAGTGGATCAAAGGCAATTCTGCATCCGTTGGAATGATAGCTCATCTCCTATCATTAGTGTGGTGACCTTTATGCGTCGGTGAATTCCACTTGTCTTTGTGTTTATCAAGACGCCTCGTTACAGACAGACTCCAGCAAGCAAAATGGAGCCGACCATTCAACAAGAGGTCATTTGGTATGAACCACCTGGTATCCATCACGCATTTGCACCATGCGTGTTGTTTCCCAAAGCACCACACTTAACATGTATCAAACTTTGCCTGACTAATTCGCGAAGACCAATCGGCTGTTTGGACACAACAAAAAAAGAACGGAAAATGCCGACTACTTCAAGGTCACTCGCCTCTTTCCACATCCTATTAGTGGGTCCCTTAGAGAAAAGCATCAACTTTGTTGCTAAGCTTCGTCTGAGTATCGAAAACAAGAACGAGATGCCACAATGGCTTTATGGTTACGTTCTGCCTGTACCTGCTTGAGATTTCTTGTGCGCAGCTTCCACAGCTAGAGGTTCCCTGCGTGGCTTGATCTTGCGGGATTGCAACGCCTAACGAGCTCCGGATTGTGTTATAACAGTATCCTCTTCACGCTTTCCACAGTACACCTTTAACAACTATGGAGGTGTATTGAAGTGGCGCTGTCGAATCAGACGCCTGGCAAAAGCAACTACCTCCGATGGGCTGGTGTCCAGTCGAGCGGAAGCACACGGTGAACCGTGGTTGTGCCTGCTCAGCCTGGACTGCTTTGCTCTCCTTTCAGCCTCACGTCTTCACATAAAAAAAAAACGACAAACTAAGGATGAATACCTGCCTCATTGACCTTGTCGTTGAAGCGTTCGTTTGTCGCTGGGTATTCCTTGCAGATGACGGCGACAGGCTCTTGCTGTTCAAGGTAGGCACGCTCGAGCAAGGTTGTATAATTTAGCTGCGTATGCTGACATTTCTAAAAGCACACGATCGATGTATACATATATATATATATATCCTGTACAAGGGAATTACCTCATTCCAAAACCAACTAGTATATATCCTATTTAACTTGAAACCTTTCAATTACATATAATCTGATCTTCGTCGAGGGTTACTTAAAATGGTCCTGGTCAATTGTCCAGTGAACTCTATCGATGCAACCAAACAGAACGTAGTTTCTAAGTCACTGGCCAGAGTGACCGATACCACCAAGCGATCCCACAATCGAACCTCGAAGGGTGAAAAGTGATATTATTTCGATGATTTACTAATACCAACATACACAGTGGATGTGGTGTATACATGTACATATTGTATTGGCTGTTTGACTTCACATTCTGCTCGACTGCCTTTTCCCTTGAAAACCTCTATCAAAAGTTCATCATATTCGGCGCACTTCATGCACTGTATTAGGACACTATAACATAATACACACATTAGGAGTTCCGCGTGCCACACGCTCACTGGCTTCCATAGGCACAGCTATAACGAAGCATCGCATGCGATCGTAGAAACTTATCGTAACTAAAAATCACATAATTATCGGCATAAGTGCGTTGATACTTAATCTGCGCGGTCGGAATTTAACAAAAAAAACTTCTATCGGGACATGGGCGATCGTCAATCGCATTGCGTGCTCGGCATAGCGCGAACAAGATGGAGCGCCCTCGTTGGCAGACGGGCAAATTAATTCTGCTGCTAATTTTTCAAGTGTTCTCTCATGCTCTATAGGTAATACATGGCCGACAAGTAACTTCCAGTGAAACAGGAAGGGACCGAGCTAAATCGTATTAGCCTCAAGAGCCACGTCACAGGGTTTGGCTTGATGGTAGCAGCTAGACTTTACACAGCCGAATTTGATATCGCATGATATAATCCTGAGACGAAGACAGGTCGATACCATATGAGGGTCTACCTTATATGTATTCCTGCGAAACACCGAGGCGGGCGGAGGAGGAATCTCTTGGTCGAAGTTAGACTGTTTCGTTGAAAAAATAATGCATTCCCTGCTTGCGCGAAGCTAGTGCAATAACCCGGGGCTGGGGTGCGATACAGACCTGAGACGATATTTAGAAAAAGCGGCATTGCCAATGATGAACCGCGAAGGCTGAGACGTTTGTCAATACAAATGCCTCAACATCATCTCGATAGTGATAGATAAAGCTGCATCAACATTATATAAATGTCATATCTACTTCTATATGCTTCTTGTATGTACATTTTGTTTAACTAATCGAAAATACAATAACTATTTTACCCACTACGGCCGATGTGCACGTAATTAATAGCGAACAAATGAATATATACGTAGTGATAATAATATCTGTATTGTGAACGTTGGTTAGGTGAAGTGAAATAGGAAATGATGTCTATTATAAAGTTGGGCTCAACATGATTTATAAAGCTAATAAGACTATTGAATATTGTCTTTGCTTCGTTTAACGGTGCACTACGTCCAAATCGTAAACACTGAAAATTTAGACATCTAGATATTTCGAGCCGTTGAAAGTCGACACTGTTAGCCGAGCCTATTATATATCTGCATTGTATCATAGAGCCTAGGGAATGCTTTAGATTGGTATCTATTTGTGTTTATTTCTGCGCCGGCCATATCAAGTTCCTATTTATAAGTGCGTACAATACAACCCCCCCCCCACCCGACTCGTACCAGCTATTTATAGATGAGATGGTATCAGCTTTAACTACATGATGAAAGGTCGGCATGTCCCGCTGGTCACTGAGGTCATCTGTAGCTCGTACCTGTCCTCGTAGATTATATATTGCTTTATAGAAACGCTGCGTGCTGCATTTGTCTTAATCTTGTAGACTCTCTTCTCTTGCGGGAGCAGTTGGGCGGCTCGGTATATAGGAGCTGTCATTACCACCACTGAGCTGACACTTTCCAATACTTTGAACATATTATAGTAGTTTGATCTTGCGCCTGTGCAGGTTTAGGGGACATTGCCTATATATATATATATATATATATATATATTCAGATTTTTCTTTTGTTGAAATGTAATGCATACCAGTAGTGGTGTTCAAAGCTACATCAAGAAAATTTGAAAGAAATACTATATAGCGACACTCGGATCAGTATTCAATGTCCTCAATATTTCGAATGAAGCCAAGTTTACACTTGTTTATGTACTTTTGTTATGATTGTGTCTCATGGTCCACATTGTCGGCAACGTTTCACGTGGTCTACTGAGTGGATAGTTTGCAATATGTTTTGTCATTGGGACACAGCCTTGACTACTAGAATAATTCTACTTACAGGTAATGCTCAGAGTAGGTAGGTAATCTCATTCGATCCCCACCCTCTTTTTCCCCATATTTGCATTTAAGGGGCCCGTCGTACGAAGCAATGCCAAAAACGTATACGTTCAATGTAGGCTTCGAGTCAGCCCGGAAAATCTACCAGGTCTCATTCTAGATATTGTTATAAGGCTATCATCGCATCATAGCGTTAAACGGGCGCTAAAGACGAAGAAACGAATGTTTTTCCCACTTCGTGCTCCTCATCCTGTTTGATATTCGATAAAGCGGCAATGACTTTCATGAACACGCCTCAGACAGTCGACCACGTCTCATAACAACGTTTAAATGTCATAGCTTCAGTTGACAATGGGTACCCTAGGAATAATTAAATTTGGCATTCAGAATATTTAAAGGCTTCAAAAATCATTCACGAGACATTCGCCGTGCTATTTTTAGTGCGAATTCAACAGCTTTCGGCTATTTCTGTCATATAGTCGATCTTCTCAATGCGATCATACCTACCAAATGGCACCATTGCGGTCCACGTCAAGCTCTTCTCGATACAACAGGGAGATCAAAGCGAGTACAATTGTCGCCCACTTTTATGATCGAATAAAAAAAATGTAGATTATAGTAGCAAAAAATAATTGGGAAATTTCAAGGCCTCAAAGACGAATTTTCTCAGAATATATATATGCATAAAACATCAATATATATATATATATATATATACATTCTCCAATATAATTCCTCTCAATATATATATATATATATATATATATATATATATGCATTAAACATCACTCTGCACAGTGCTGTCATTAGCATGTCGATTATATGATAAACGCAGCAGATTAAAGGGCACCGCTGACGGTGACCAGAACGAATGTATTGGGTAACTACAGATCATTATGTATTATGTAACTACAGATATCTCCTATTATTAATTGAAGGTATCATGGCCAACTCAATGTCATGCTGACTTAAAGCGCTGATAGGATATCAATACCATTGTTCTATACATCAAGGCTCTTTTTAATGGAATCATGCACTCAACCAATAATGAGAACCATTAAAAGATTTATTTACTTGAGAGAAGAGGGTTATTATTATTTAGTTGTTTTAGAGCTTTCGCAGAACGCTCAATGTCCGAGGTCTATGACCTTAATATATTAAAAACAATCTTGATTTTGCTTTCCTGACATTAGCTCATTGCACAAGTACGAATCTATACCCACAGCATGTTGAACGACGCTCCCCACGGCGCCACAGGCAGTAAGGTCATTGAGAGGGTCAAATTTGTGTTGGTGTGTCTATCTGAATAAACTGGTATTAGCCATTAACTCTGCAGAAAAACTCTGTTACGTGGACCCTATTAACGGAATATGAAATAATCCACCTAGAGTATGGTATCGAAAACAGATACAATCGACAAAGGCGCCAGGTAACGATTTCCTTCACTGTATGCGTACACCTTTATATTATGCACAGTTCTC
Source organism: Stratiolaelaps scimitus (assembly GCA_019614645.1). Taxonomy (NCBI): domain Eukaryota; kingdom Metazoa; phylum Arthropoda; class Arachnida; order Mesostigmata; family Laelapidae; genus Stratiolaelaps; species Stratiolaelaps scimitus. Next base: position 2,556,697 of record JABWDB010000008.1, on the reverse strand, counting down.
GTAGGCGTTCCTCCCGCGTCAAGTGGGCCGCATGCATTGTCGCAAACACCGACATAATTGTACACCCCTACAAGAATAGTGCGTCGTTGTGTGGTTCACATAACGTTCGTGTCGTCATTTGCTCTCGAGTATATGCCCTAATACCAAATGTCAGTTTCCTTGCAGGAAGTACAGGCCTTTGTGAGGCATCTGTCGCGGGACTGGACGAAGGCGAAGTTGAGGGGCACGATGGCTGGCGGGAGTAAAAGGTCTTTATTCAGCGTACTGCCACCAGTAGTGTGTGGGTTCAATTAGAGTGTCCAAGTTTCCCTTTTGCCGTTGCTGACTCTCACGGGCTACCACGATCTCTTTCTCTCTGCTTAGCTCGTTCGCCGTTCAGCTCGTTCCGGGGGGTTGTCCGGTCCGGCCGGGACTTGTTCGGTTCACATGGCTGGTTTCAGAGGGATCGATGACGCCCGGGGTCAGCACGGACCGCTGCCGTCCCTCTGGCTCGCCGGAAATCAGCCCGGAAGTGCCCTGAGCTATGCTGACATGATCGAAGCAAGGAAAGAACAGGCAAGGAAAGGGAAGAACTACTACTGTCGACTACACGACTAAAGGAATAGTTAGAAAGGGATGATGCTGATGGCGGTGGCTAACTGTGGTGGTGGACCACGGCCCCCTACCCATGGTCCCCTGCATGGTTCTTCCCACTCGATCTTCTCCTTCACAATCAACCACGGAGAATGACCACTGCTGCTGTCGACCATCTTGTTAGCATGAACAATGGCTCTTTCTCATACTGTTCCCGTTTTCAATCAACCTTTGGCTTCTCGCCATGACTGAACTCCGCTGAACATAATTGCTCAACACGCGGTGCGCTCAATACTCAAGCTGCTTACGAAGAATCTTTTCGGTTCGTATGTGCCCACGGTTAGGTTTGTATGATCGGGCCTTAGCCTTAGCAAGAAATCATAAGTGATCGGACCATTGGATGAAGAGGATCAAATCATGATGTGTCTTCTTTTAACACGCGTTTACTGGGAACGCCGACGAGGGTTCATATCAAAGATTTTTTTGCGGTCGTAAGATGGAGCTTGTAACCACAATGTATCATTTGTCCGCCTTTGTCGCCCTTGTCGGGGGTATGTCTGAGACGGAGTTGCACGGGTTTGTCGAGTAGCACTGCTCGCTCGGTTGGACAGCGGACCACTTTTCGGTTCCTTTTCGGTTTGTCCAGTGTGTCGTCATAGGTGATCAGTGGGTATCCTAGCGTTTGTCATGAGGATGTATCTTCCGCTCGATCACGCCGAGGTAATTAATGGTTGGGAACAAGACTAAATGTCCGTCCGAGCAGCGAGGTACAACGTGTTTCCTATCGTTTACTCAAATTGTTTCTATCTTCCGTATATCCAGAAGAAAAGCATGTATCTTAGGTGTTGAGTGATGTCTTGTGATGCCTCCTTGGCTGCCGCCAGGTGCTCTGTAGGTTTATGGGCATTATGAGCCATTCAAGTGAAGTCATCGTAATCAGCAAGGAAGACCTCTGTTCTGGGTTGAGCCAGATGAAGTACCCCGTAGTGGTACACATCGGGATCTACACCTGCGGAACGATATATGGATATGACACCCCGACACAGTTGCTTGACTGGTCGGAGAAGTGGGAAGCAACCATTTTGCGAAGATGGTAAGGTGTCCTGTTGAATCAATCAACAAGTAATATCCATAGTAATCGTCTCAATATCTCATGACCGGTTGAATACCCGGTTGAAAGACCGTCTGGTGGGGACCGGTTAGAGTACGAACTGTGACACACACACATCATGGCCTTCATTAAGATTTGCTTCAAATTCCGACCTCAAATGGGACGGTGAGAGAATCGCACTAGTTATAGCTATAGTCATAGTTATCTAGTCTATCTTATACATAGTTATCTCAGAGTTCGTGTGTTACAATTTCACAGTATGCATTAGTGTTCAAAAATGTACTTCGGGCTGTATTTTTAAGAAGCTGTATCGAACCCTGCACTATGGCTGTATTATACATAATTATGCAGCGGTTTAAGTGATGCATCATTAGGAACATTATTATCCACCTAAAGAACCACCTGCCCTCTAACTGAGCCGGTAAATAATCGTTTCCATGAACCGTACACTATGCAGGGATAATGGCGGTGCTATAGGCTCGTCATCTAGAGAAATAATAGGTACACAGGCGCACGTAAATAAATCTCGCATTTCACTAAGAGATGTTTGCTTGCTGGAATTTGATCGGACAAACCCAGACATATACGTTTAGCTGGCCAACGCCAGCGTGTAGAATAGGTCGGATGTGTTTTAAAGCAGCTTAATAATGAGCTCAAGGGATCATAATAATGCCAAGTATCCGAAGGCCTGATCAGAGCTTACGAGATATGTTTGCCTTATCTTTTGCGGGCGCACTCGAACGAACATATATAATACATACATAGATACGGATCTGCTCTAATTCTTTCGCTTAGTGTCATCATCTGTTGATGACTAACGTATCAGATACCAATTTAGTAATTTATAGTATAATATTTAACAATTATAATTTACTGTTATCTAAACTACTCTGTTATATCCGTCTGCATGATAAGTGTATACACCCAGCAGTCGGGGTCGGACGTGTGGGGTTCATCTAAGTGGGGGATTCGTGCGAACTCAATCTATTCCCCGCCTCGCGCGCGAGACCGTACCGAAGCTGCAAATGGATAGGGAGCACAGTTCCCGGCTCCATGCTCCGACGGTTGCCCCCTTTGCCAACGACCAACTGCACCCAACACCGCGACAGGCGCAAACCAACGAGGCAACAACAAAAACATCAACAGCAGCCACAACAGCCAGAAGAAGAAGAAGAACAACAACAACGGCAGCAGCAGCAGCAGCAGCAACAACGACCTAAACAACAAGCCGTCGCACCGAAGACATCGGCATGTCCGACCGGCCCGCGTCGGTTCCGTTAGCGAATCCCGACGCCAAGGCGGGAGGTCGCTTCTCGGCTTGTGGTGACCGGAAACTCTCCTTGGCTTTCTCTCTCCTCCCGGCCTTTCTCTCTCTCTCTCTCTCTCTCTGACTCACTCCTTCCTTTGCGCTCGGTGGGTCCCAAACCATTTCCGGACATTATTGCCTTGCTGTCGGCGAGCAGGCTGGACCAGTTTTACTTGCTGCTCCGCTGCGTCTACCAGCGTTTCGTTCCCTCTGTCGGTCTGTCGATCTGTCTCTCTCTCTCTCTGCCTGCCGCCGTTTGCCTTTTCTGCGACGCTTGCACCACAGCTAGCCGTAGTCTCTGTACTTACATCCATGCGCGTGCCGCCCCCGCGACTGTTTGTGCCCCCGAGTGCCGGCGCCGCCGCCACCGCCAGTGCCGCCACTCTCGCTGCTTACACTACGCTCTCCTCCTCAGTACAGTCTATGTGCATTTCCCGGGGCAGCCGAGCCCAGCAGTGGGACCCGCTGTAGCGGGGGCTACAGCACAGAGCGACAAGCTGGCAGGCAGGCAGGCGAACAGCGTGAGTGAGTGTGCGAGCTAGCCAGTTTGGCCGGCCGGCCGTCTGCCCGCTAAGCATCCGGGAGGTCCCTCGTAGGGCAGCATTGCTGATGGTGTTGGCAGCGCGGCCCCACCACCCACACCCTGTACGTTGCCGCATTGTCATCGTTGTCGAGGTGCCAACGGTAGCAGTGCTCGTTGTCGTTATTGTTGTTGTTGCTACTGTTGTTGTTACTGTTGTTGTATGTTTACTAGTCTCCAGTCGCAGGCAAGCGCTGTAGACTCTACTTGCCTGTCCATCTGCTGGATCTGTCGCTGTTCCTGCTACTGCCGCCTCGGCCGCTGCTTACTTACGGCTTCAGCTTGTTGTAAGCAACGACTGCGACGCCGTTTATCCTTGTGTCCGCGACGAGGCGTTCGTAGCCCCGATGTTATGTCGGCTAGTTGCCTGGTGGTTCATTATGACGTTGCCTTGCTGATGTGACGACGGACCGACTGGCACCGGCGGCGGCGGCGGCGGCAGCGACCACAACAGAAGCAAATACTGCCACCACAAAACAACAGCGGCTGGCGCAATCAGGCTAGCTGGTGCCACTGACACTAAGGACTATATATATATATATATTGTTCAGTTGATTGTATTGATTACGATGACTTTGTGAAATAATTTGTAAGCATTCGATATATGTCCATAGATGTGTTGTTACTCATAATACAACTGCTTCTATCTTGGATAATACTCCAATAATGCAATATGACTGTTTGTACAGTATATAAAGCCGTTAACTTATTGGCATTTGCACATTGTTGTTGCTATCTCCGTCACCATTCTCACTATTATCCAGCACACTAATATGCACTCATACTGAGGTTACTGCTGCTGCTGCTGCTGTTATTATTATTATTGTTGTCCTCAAATATAATATTTGCTATTGCTACGGCTGCTGTGATGGCAGCGGCGGCGGCACCAGCTGCATTCGTGTCCGACGTGATAGCCGTTGGGTGTCCGTGTTCATGTGAGAGTGTTTATGAGGTGAGCCAGTGCAAAGGGACCTGTTGTATTGAGAACGGAGTTAAGGGCATTTGCATGGAAGTACTTCATATATCTTTGATGCCTATGGGGAATGATGAACGAGAGAGGATTCCCATCGTAACCTCTATGGCAAATTTCTGCATCTATACTCTTATTCATCCACTCTCGTACCAGCCAATCGAGTTGAGAGAAACTGGGCTAGCTGACTCGGTCGCAGGTTACCACTACTACTACTGCCATTCTACGTTTGAGTCGCCTGCGATGCCTCCCGGTGTCCACGGCCAAGCCAGCTCGACTGAACTATACTGGTGAACAACGCATGTAGCAGAGTGCTTGACGCCGGCTGTGTCAGCCTACGATTGCCCACGATACGGCCGTCTCCGCCTCAGTGGTCGAGTACTAAGCGGCCGCGAGTTCTTACAGCAACCATCAGTTCTCTGCATGGCTCGACATAGAATATAAATTGATAATGCTTCCCCAGCAACGCGACCCCCCCCCGCGCCCCCCAACTCCAGATGAAGGGCGGCCGTTACACCCCAAACAATTGGTGGAATACGGTCGTCCCACCTGCTCGATGGTCAAATCGACTGATGCTCTATTCAGCATGACGACCAGTGCACTTCTGCACCAGCTGCACTTCCCGGCCAATGCACGCCGCCAGGGGCGCCACTATAGCTTCCGGCGCGTCTTCCGGTCAATTGATGGCGCATCCGGCCCTCTTTTTTCCATTATATTCTATATCTGCAACAGCAGAAGCCGCCAGGGAACGAGGACGCAAGGGGGCGAGGTGCTATGCCGTGGACGGTTGCCGGCGTCACTAAAATGAGCTGGTCTTTCTACCATTGCTGCTGCTGGGCCCTGTTGTAATACGCCGACTGGGAGAGTACGCGATCGTCCAGGTCGTGCGCGCACAGCAGATTATTCTCTCTCTCTCTCTTTGTCATCACGCTCTCTCGATCTGCTTTGGTCGCCAATCTTCTTCGGCGTTCAGGTTCTCTGTACATTCGATACGACCGCTGGTCACAGCCAGTGGCCAAGCACAGGCGGAGCCAGCGCCTGGTCGCGCAGCTGGTGCGACCATGTAACAGAGTCATACATATCTGCGTGTGATCGACTGATGAGCCAGTAGATAAGCGGATTGTTGATTAGTTGCTGCGCCACGCTGTTATATATGTTTTTCGTGAACAGATTGTGTGGGAGCAACGACCTAATATGATTACGTACAATATTTGTCGACGATAGCAATAAGCAAGAACGAAACATTATCTAATAACCAGTTGGCGAATTTTCTCGCCGACGATAGTCGGCTGAACCCGTCACTTTCGAGTGTGTATGTGCATGCGTTCAGGCGTCTATACAAGGTTTTGCGTGGTTCGTTATAGACAATTGACTTTGTTTCGCTTTCGCAGAACAAACCAGTAATATGTCATATCTCTCTATATATATGTATAAGGGTGTGGAGGGGCAGTACATTTAGATTTGCATGTGCCCTATGGGCGTGTTGAGTCCTGTGGTGTTTTCGTGTGCGCCGTGCAGTTGAAGGAGACACGTATGTGCATACATGGGTTCGATGTCCACCGTGGCACATTTGCATTTATAAGGGGCTGTTCGTCTTTCGAAGCAATGCCGAAGGCAGTACCGTGGACGTTAGATATCGGCTGTGAGTCAGCCAGGAGAATTTACATTTTTTAGTTGGATAATGCGTACGTCCGCAGTTATGAACTAATCTATCGTGCCTTCCTAATGTTAACATATATATGCCAACATGTTAGGAATAGAGTAGCGTTACAATTCAAGAAGTATCTATTTTTTTGCTGAAAACTCACGTTTTCCTGAACTGTATTCATATTTTCGTAGAAGCTTGCGTTTCACAAGTGAACCTTTACCCAGCCGTATATATATATATATATATATATATTAAACTACATTGTCAAGGATGCAGTACACTCGGGAGTTCTCGGCAAGCTTCTGGTTCCGAGAGGGCTCCTCAACCACTCAGCCAACTCCATGGAGGCGTTGTTCTCTCAAATGGACGAATGGGAAACGAACTAAGTGAAAATTGAATTGCCGGGGCAAAGCCCATCTCTGCACTTGATCGCACTGGCAGCACCGTTCACTGTAATGAGTCATCAGGATGAATTGTGATCTAGTTTCCGCCGAACAGCTAGAGCAGCGTCCAAATATGAGCCTTAATATTGAAAGGTTAGTAGGTTATTGTGTGGACCTAAGTTCCATGTTAGAACAGTTAGGTAGGTATCGAGGCGTAGTGAATAAGAAACGGAACGAAGTGGACTCCGTCGCAGTTCTCGGACACGGGCGCAGAGAGGCGACAAAACTACCGAGAGAGCTGTGCGTATTGACACAACGGCCATGGCCTTCTCGGCCTATCTCTATGGTCTCAATAATGCGATGTGGTATTAATGTGTTTTCAGGACGCAAATAAAGAGCTATCTAATCAGATTTCACTGGCTTTCTTCCGATTCTCTTTATATTTGGTAGATTAAAGGAGTAAATCGATTATGTACTTGTGCTAACGTGTTCGCAATCTGGAAAGCTCTGTTTTGTTCTGGCTTGTTCGTGGTTATTCTTCCATAAAATGTGTTTTACATATCGAGTATGATAAGTTTGTATTTGGCATCAAAACATGTTTAAATATACACAGATCATTATATATATATATATATGTATATACAATAACAATTAGGATATTCAGCAACAGATGAAAAGAGCAGCAATGCGAATAGATCGTTAAATTAGATATCGTTGCCTTCACAACCGCTGCACCTGCTGTCAATCAAGCAACTTTTACATGTGCAAAATGACGAAGCCATAGGGGGCCTATGTGACAACGCTCTGTGTACGCAAATCATTAAAAAGCACCGTTGCGCATGTCACAGGTTTTTAGCATCATCTATGCGGACTCTGCTGGGTAAATTCACCTACCTAAGAAGAAGAAGGTCGCTTGTTCGTTTGTCTATCGAACAAACTAAACCTGTCGGTGCCTGCATAGCACCGACAGGTTTAGTCTTTTAGAGCAATATTAACGATGAGAGGTTGGGAGGTTCGTGTCATGCAGAAAGAGCATCACAGGACAAACACGGGATTTCGTAGAGGCTATACTCTTTATGCTTTATGATGCCATGGGAGGCCCGTCCGAAGCAGGCTTGTACACGGCGGAGATGTTGGTGCTGCGCCAATCCATTGTATTGTGGAATATAATGGACAATAGCTCATTATTGCTCTTATGAGTGTAACTTATGCTGTTGGCGTGATTGACACACACTCCGTGGACGAACTGGCTGACGGCAGATGGACAAAGACAGTACGGGCGATACACAAAGGACACGAAGACGCATGCCTTGCCTTGAAAACCCTGTAGCGCTGCAGTGCTGTCGTCGATAAGCGCAGAATCGATGTTGTTATGTAAGCGTCAGAAAAACTACGGGCCCACGTAGAGGTCGTTTACTCCTGCCGTCCACGGGGCCGCTCAGCCGATGGCGAAGCCTCGAAGATGCATTATGGAAATCTTCAGAAGGGCGGTGCGGTCATTTGGTTGAGGTGCAGGTCCCTAGACCTCAATATATGAATGACACGAAGACGCATACAATTTCTGCTTGCTTGGGTATGAGGCACATGAAAAGGGCATATGGACTAGATGACACAGTCTAGCCTCGAGGAGTTAACCGTCGGGTAACAAAAATGCAGCCGACTGTGTATATTCATTTTGTCTCTAACATTGCAATAGTGTTCTATGGATGATCGAGGAGAGTGATTCCGATCGTCATTCATATTAGTGATTTGTGTCGATAGGTAAGTGTTCGTTGTTGTTCGGGGGGTGTTCTGGCCTTTCAGCCCTATACATACAGTCCTATACATAAAATACAGGATGATTTTACAACGTTCTTGTAAAAATGCACTAATATAATTAATCAATGTTGTATTCCCAATATCATAGGTTGATTCATATGCGTATGCATAATCTAGCATACATACGATCAAACATCCACACATTTGTCTCGCCTGTACCTGTCAGCTGAGGTTAGTGCCGTGAACAAGTACCTATGCCGCACACGCAAAGGTTCTTGTTAAAAAGGCATAAAATGCACCTTCGTTTTGGTCGAGAATATGAATCAAATATGGGCTGACTGAGCGCTCATTAAAGCTCACTCGTGGAGAAATTGATTAGTGCACAAACGCTTGAAAGAAATTGCGTCTATTCAATTTCAGCGCATGTAAATTGAGTCAGGTTGTTACCAGCCTTTGCTCTGAATACATTGCATTCAATCACGCTCCGTGGTGTCCCTGTACAGCGGTTTATACACGGTTGAACATGAGGAAAGGTCATGCCGTTATAACGGGTAAATTCAAGTCTAGGAAAGGGGTGGTTGAGGTCTAGTCGTTGCCGGGGACCATTCAGGGAAAGCTCTGGTCCGATGGACGGGGCCCCCAGAGTGGAACGGCGGCTGGACCTGGGGGGGTTGACGGGTGGCAAGGGCTGAGTCCGAGAGCTAACTCGAAAGGCAAGCGGAGTTGGTTGGGCCACTTGGAAGTTCGCTTGAGCACTAGCGAACGGTTGTGACCACTACCCCGGAAGGGCCACAAGATCAGAATGAAGCGAGGGAGAAGGGATGCTAGGGAAGGACAGTGGGCTCGGAAGAGCAAGACGCCTAGTAGTCGACTGGGGGCAGAGAGTTGACTTGCGACCAGTTCGCTTCCACGAGGCCGCTATGCTCCCCGCTGCTCTGTTGAACCTACTGCCTTCTGCAACGACCAACCCAACGCTGTTGCTCACAACTAACCGGTCGGTCCCCAGCAGCAGCAGCAGCACTCTTCGTTCACACAGTCGCAGCATGGCGGCAACAGTCGGAGCCAGAGTCCCCTAGGTGGTTGTGTCTGTGTGTGTGACGGTGTGACTGTCTGAGTAAGGCTGGTTGTGTAGCAGGGGGCAACCGTCGACGGGGTAGAGAGGTGAAGAACGAGCGAAGCAACGGGGGAGGTGAGGTTGGAGCCCCGTTTGTAGGAGTGCTTGCGGGGACCGACGGCCGGCGCCTGGCTCGCTACAGAATGGGGCCAACTTGAGGCCCCGCTGGGCGTCTGTCTCCCACCTCGGAGACACTCGGCTGGGCTGGGGTGGTCACCACAGAAGCTCAACCTCACAGAGGAGTCAGTCCACATTCTGGTGGCACGCTTCCCAACTGCCATCTACCACTGCTGGCTTGCTAGCTAGCTGGCCGAGTCAGCGAGCGAGTGTGAGACCACTCAGCATTGTGATGCAGAGACAGCGCCAGCGACAGAGAAGCCAGATGCTGCCGAAGACGTTGCTGTGGTGCCGCCGTCGCCGCCGCCGCCGCCGCCGAGTCTGCTACTGCTGCTGGTACTTCTCGAAGAGCGAACGGTCGGCAGCGGGACAACGGCTCTCTCCCGGGCTCCCATGTCGGTGGGTAAGTGCGGTGGTGGCTGGTCCGTCAGTGTGTCCAGGGAGACAAGAGGCCAGCGCGGCGAGCGGGGATGGTGGGGTACAATTCGATTCACTCGGTGACTCTCAAGGAGCAGCCCTGTGCCCCCGCAGCCACGGACGACAGACATATAGATGGGCTGCCAGAGCTCTTCCGGCTGTCAAGTGTCACCCCGTTAGAGCGCTCGCCCCCGTCCACTAAACCCCACTGCACCCCTGCTTCTGCTCAATATAGGTAATACGCATAGATGGAGACTTACACAAGCACGCAATATTGTAAGAGTACATACACGAGTATACTGCTATCGCATGCGTGATACACGAGTTCGGCCGCTAATGCAGTGAGCGAGTTGGCCATTGTTATTATAGTCAAGTCGCTGCCAGCCTGAAGGTATCACAGTTACGGAAACATTTGACGAAGACAATAGCTGCTGTTATTTTAAATTGATACAACGCGCCTTGCCTTGTACAACAAGGTGACGGCGTTGCCTGCTGAATTATCTCCGAGACATTCAAATCAATCCTTATCATCTACCGTAATAAATAAATAATAATAATAATAAACCGTAATAAACCTAGGGTAAGGCGTAACGTAAAATCAGATCAATCAGCTTTTTCTTTGAGAGGGGGATATTGTCTTCAAACGCACGAAAACCTCCAGAGACAGTCCAATCTCCATTAAGGTGGGCCCGATCCAGTACGGGGGGCTTGACGTGAACGACAAAACGTCTCTTCCTGCTGGAACCACCATCCTCTGCTGAGAGTTTACCTCTTCCCTAGAGTCGGCACGGATCAATCGGCAAGACTTTTATAATTGCACAAACAGGTATCACTACGTTGATCCATACTTGGTAATCATCAGACTTCAAACTTTGTCTAATTGTTAAAATAATATTATTAAAGTAATATTAATAATTATAATAATAGTACTGAGTTTACTTGCGGTCCCAATTTTCCATTTCTGCTCAAACTTTTCAAATAGCAGTTTGTGATCAACCACCAAAGAATATGTTTCACAATGACGGGTGATATTCGATATATTTTGATATTTATCTTGACACTGTACTCGTAACCGTACAGCCAAAATTCCCAGTTGTGTTTCTATCTGATTCATTGAATATCGCCAACCGAGGCATTTGGCGAAAATAGACATTACATTGTTATCAAATGCGATATCGTTCGAACATTGAAATACAGCCCCTTAAAATTGTTATGCATTTATTATATTACAGTAGTCGGAGCTATGCATTCTGTTATCATAACAAATCGATGTTATGTCATTAAGCTCAAGAATGAATTTCATGAATGCTGCTCTGCCTAACTGTATGATTCACGCGGGTGGCAGCAGGTGCATGCGATGCCATTGCGATATGGAAACTACCGCAGACAAGAAACACGAATCGTAGCTAGCCTGCCGCTGTCCCGTATCACTACACGCTAACGAGCGGCGTACTTGATTTGCGTCGACCTAATAAACTATTCAAAACGATTCGTTCAATTTCAGCGTGATTCTCCTTATCGTCAGCTTGGAGCAGACCTGACGTTTGAGATCGGCCACTCGGTCAATCGCTGCACGCTAGTCGTTCAACCCGCCAACCAGCCACCTTGGTTACAACACTCACTCGGATGCTGCCATCGCGCACTGTACGGTGGCAACAATTAACACACAAAGTCGCCTTCGCGGCCCGCTTATAACATAGTGAACATATGAGACCATCCAGCCTCTACTCGCGGCCGCCGTCGCCGCCGCCGCCACCGCAGCAGCAGTCGTGGCAGCAGTAGCAGCCTGTGGTAAAGTAGTAACCGGCAGACTCGTTTATTTCAGAGTGCAAGCAGTGCATATCCCCCAGTACATCCCTGACGGACAGAGCAAGCGCCCGCGTGCCCCTCTAGCTACATAAGTCCCGTCCGAGTTCCACCCAGCGCCGCATCGTGCTGCCACACCAGACCCATCATGTCGTCCCGGCTGCGGCCATCCCGCCGAAGTGGTATCACGCGCCTGAGAGCTTGTTGGCAGTAACATCCAAGCACGTCCCTCATCGAGCGTCGCCTGACCACGATGAGGGCAGGGGTTACGGACGGCAGAGGGGATTCATGCGCTTCGCTGAATGTGAACTTTAGACTCATCTGAGCACTAGACTTAATTGAAGGTATTAGCCTCGGTGTGGATAAAGATTTCGTAGCGAAAACACTGCGAAAACACATGTGATGCTAACACTGCAGCAAATACCGCACTGATGCGCGGTGGTGGTGGGTGGAAGCATTATATTCGTCGCTCTCGTAAAGCTGCGTAAAAGTATTACATTTTTATTAACCGTCCTACTACTGGTAGACGCAGCACTCCACCACTGCCACTGTCACTCTAATGCTCATGTAATTCCGCGCCGTATCGATGTCTGCCATGCAAATCAAAATGTATGTGACCTGCTTGGCCCTGGATTAAGCTACTTCGCTTTCACAGCTACGACCTACGATGGGCGACAATTTTCGGCTGCGGCCGAAAGTTTAAAGTAGGCGGCTGTACGGCTGAACGGTTACTGAACTGCTCCGAGAGAGAGAGAGAGCTGAGAGGGCTGAGAGGGCTGAGAGAGGCCATGGTACGGTGTGTCGCGGGTGAAACTTATGCAGTCCTCTCGAAATCTCCACCCTCCGCAATTGACAATTAAGTGCAATCGTTAGATTAGCGCCCCGAAAGTGTCGGGTAGAGAGGAGAGAGAGAGAGAGAGAATACGCGAGACCCACCTAGGCCGGGTCTTGCTAGCTGGGCTTGGCTACGTACCTTAGGCGGTACGAGATGAGGGAGACGGATCTGACCGCTTAGCACTCAGTATCCACCCGGTAGCGGTTCGGCCCTAGTCGAGCACCACCCCAATGGTTGGCTCCGGCAACGTAGCCAACGTGACCATACTCCACCTCCACCTACCCTTGTCTATCTCTCTCTCTCTCTTTCCCTCGCTGTCTGTCCCTCACTTTTCGAGCAACTCTGGTCGAATGGGGTGCCGAACACCGGCGTCGGGGGGTGCGGGGGTGATGTATACGGGCAAGGGCGGTAATTGCAAACTTTGTCGAAAGCGAAGCGCCACAACAGGCCAACCGTCGCCTCGACAGCCTTACAGCTCCAAGCGTAAACAACAACCCTGCCTGCGTTCCTGTCGTTGGGACGTACTCACTTCCTCACGTACAACAGGGTGAGTACTATGTACTATTACGCCAACTGGCTCGCTCCCACGCGACTGTTTTTCGGGTACACAAGTACCCTCTGGCGGGCGTCTCAGACAGCACTCATGTCCCCAGCAGCAGAAAACTGTCGATCTTTAACAACGGGGCTTGTTGATTCTTTTGTCAGGCCCCGAGTTATGCGTGCTGAGGCGCTTGATCCTTGACCGGCAGATATAGCACATATATGCATGTGAGACCCTCTACAGCGTTTCATTCACCTTTATCGAACAACTATTCATTGTTATATGAACGACCTTTATTTGTTCTGCGCATACTATACAGGTATGATTATGATTCAGGGTATCTATTCATCAGGACGCTTCAGAAGCAAGCGACCGAGAACCTCTATAAGATTCGGCCATTCCTGTGGCTCCGGGCCACTCTTACGCCTAAGACGGTGCCAATTTCTTGCGTTTATTTGTCTATAAGTAGTATCCGCAACTTTGCACTTCCCACAACATTTAGGTACCTACATCACATAGATGGAAAAATCTGGAAGCCTGAATATATTATATATATGTCTGATACGAGCTGAGACAATAATTATCGAAATTACAACCATTTAAAGTCCTTAATCACTATATTTTCTCTATTAACACTGTCTATAAAGACAGTTCCATATGTCCATATGTTATATCAAGTAAATCTCCCCTAATCTAAGTAGAGTCTTTGTTTGCACTGTGTTTTATATATGCTTTCTGCTTCAGTAAAAACCATTGGGGATTACATATGCTGAAGGTCATTTTTGTCAGTGAGATTGCCGGAAATCATATCCGCACATGACACCTAGTATAATAAATAAAAATATATATATACATACTGCTCAGTCACAGATGGGGCTGCTCTTGCAACGATACTACATATTATAATTGAGTGGCCCGTTGGACCAGCATCTTTTCCCCAGAATTAACTAAAATAGCATCAGTCAGGTTGCTTCATGGATAAAAAACACTGACTCGAGTGAAAAGCCAGGGCCCCGTGGATCAAATGCTGGTCGCGTTAATTTTATTCTACGTGATTTTTCCTTTCTGCAGGCTTACGTTTGAAGACTATTTTTTTTTCATATTCTCGGCCAGCACAGAACATGTTTGTGTAAAAGGGAACCTTGGTGATTATGTGAGGTTCATCAACTACCAGACACATAATGTACGCGTGTCTATATATATATATATATATACTTTTTACGGTGGAAAACCGCTTAAAAATGTTTACTCGTATTAGCATCAGGTTGCGAAATTTTATTTCGTATGGGTATAATTTTCTTATTCTGAACGGCCGGTATCTCGGTCTGGTCGAGTCCGCTTGTTCGCACACAGCACACCAGAGTAAAATCGCATCTCTACTGACCACGAGATGAAGAAAAAGCCAGCTGTATCACGATGTCTAAATATAGACGTCATAATAGAGAGACGAGGCAAACCGATAGATTCGTTAAGTCCAATCTAACTCATGGTACGTAGAGACACAAACAAAAGTGAACTGGTGACCTGTCTGATGGCATGTTGATCTATCACGGACCGCTAAGTGACAGGGGTACCGCGGATGTTTTGAGCACGCACCGAAGCTTCACCTCGTGATTCAAGTGAATCATTCGCGGAAGCAATGGCGGGACATTTCGTTTGTGTTCACGCCATCCAAGGCATACAAACACACACACACACACAGCGCTGTCCCTCGTTATTATTGCCGTTTAACTATTGTGTATTAACTAGTTTTTGGTCACTAAATTACCACATTGCAGACTCGACTCACAGTCGCTAAGGATATAGCTGTCTGTTTTCTCTAGTTCATTGGAAGCTCTACAAATGAGTGCAATACGACCAATCGAATATTTGCCGAACTCGCAGTAAAAAGTTTGTCGCAGGGCAACGCACATATGGCATAGTACAGTAGAAGGTGTAGCTATTATTTCCTAAACGCTGATACTCAGTGGTAGCCCAGCAGAAGCCCTGAAGCAAAGATATCTTGACGATATCACATGGCCACACATTATCTACGTATAGATGGGTTCAGGTGTTGTGCAGAGAGGTCGAGTGAACTGTTTCTCGAGAAGGAGGATGCTTTTAGATGTATTTCACGTTCAACGGGTACAATTGTCGCCCACTATTATAATTTAATAAAGGTTACTTTTGAAAGAACGGTTGACTGAACTGTTTAGCGAAGAGCCGCTATTCACACGTTTGTGTTATGTGATAATATCGGTTGCATTTAGCTTAGCTTATATTTTATCGTATGCCGTGTAGATCACGTCCAAAACGACTTGAATCTGCTCAGGGTCACCATGTTAACGTCTCTTTGAAAGTTCACGATTTTTAGTACTAACTAAGCCTCAAACGCGATATCATTTATCACGCGCCCATGTAACTAAATCCTATCTGTCCATCCTCAGCCGTTAGCCACATGTCGAGGTCCGCAAAATACAGATAGCTGCAAATGTATAATACGCATATACCAGAACATTCTATATATTTATGTGATCGGATATTCAGCTTAGCATAGTCGGATGGGAAAACGCCACTTAAATACTTGCGGTATGTCAAGGTAATGGAAAGCTCGCTTAGCCGGCTCGGATAGCGGTATTCGCGCTTCCGGGACGGACGAGCAGGCATGTCTATCAAACCGGGCGAGACCACTCGTGCGATAAGGTAAGTAATCATGTTCCTGAGGCGCTACTGTGCGCGACTGCGATTAAATCTCTCTCTTCGCATGTCTACGAGCGAAGGCTGGCCACTGCTGCTGTTGCACAGCTGCAAGCGTGAATGTTTCTGATAACTATCTATTGCAGATAATGTACTCCCTATGTACTCGGCTACATATGTGTAGATAGTTAATGTATCATTTGCATGAAGCTGATCATATCTGTCTGATCGCCATTTGTCTACCTGCGCTGAAGAAGGGTGTCATCTCGAGCGAATGACCCGACGAAGTTCGTGATGAAATGTGCACACAATCGTTCGTTTAATTTACTTCGTCGGCAGTAAAAACCATTCATAGATATTGGAAAAACGGCAAAATGCAGACAATAGGCATCATTTTATTAACAGACGTGGCCGAAATTGTGCACCGAATCTATGCGTGCGTATAAAGTGCGCGCATGTATTCACCGTCGGATCAACGAAACCGCGTGGATTGGTGCCATATATGTGCGTTCATGTAGGATTCCATCTGATGATCGACCCGCAGGCGCTCAGGAATAAAAGTGATTTAATGGGAATCTTCCCAGTGACTTTGCTCTGGCCGACACATTGACAAGGCCACTGGTGGGGACAAAAACTCGACTCGAACCCGCGATCAACAGACTTCAATTTCCAAATGTAATCTCGCTTCAGCGGGACACCCATAGAGCTAATAATAATAATGCAGACCATCGTATTCCGCGTATTCAAGCGAATCTGCGCCGGAGCTTACGGCGACTTTGTAGACCTGAAAGGTGTTGTCAATTCAACTAAATGCGAATAAGGTAAACATTTTCCAGAGCCAAAAATAGTCTCTCTGTGAGCAACATTTTTCGTCCAGACGAGGAGCATGTTTTCAAGTATTTGACGATGAACGAATGCACGTAGAAGATCTGAACTCTCGAGTGAGATTGTGAAAGCAAGCTCGGCAGCTACCTAAAATGCTGAACGACAAGGTTTATTATTTATTTTATTATTATTATTATTTACACGACTTTTTTTAACTGCTTAATTTCGAAATGTCTTTGAAGTCTCGTGGCATAAATATTCGTGACTTTCCATTACGTCTACATAGGTGAACGAGTCGTTGCCATATGTGCCGTTGTTTTTTATAGAAGATTTGTTTATTTTTGCTTGCGTTTTTGTCATTTGTCTCTACAATTTCTACGCATTGTCATATATCACACGTTCGCTATTCACGGTGTTAAAGCGTTTCTTTTCGTTGATTTTGAGCTCAACCTGGGCCCAACCAGCGGTACCTTGACTGTTGTAACTAGGGGTATGTTAGAGGCCACTTAGCTACCGTTGCCAAGATGGCGACACTTTTATCGCCTGTCTCGTCCAAACGTGTGCTAACGTCTAACACTGCGGTGACCTGATCACTGCCGGGCCGGCATGTGCTCAGTCCCGTCAATGGCTATAGGCCTCACTAGGACATCCGTCCGAACAGTGTTCAGGACTAAAACCTAAAATCCTGTTCCCCCCTCCATATGCGAGTCACCGCACTTTCACGCGCACACTGACCATGCATGACATACGAACTCTTAATATAGAGTGGAGCGGAGATAGACAGAGAGGGAGAGAAATACTGTTAGCACGCTGCGCCGACATCAAGTTTAACGATACGCTAGTTAAATGTATAGTTGTAAATAGAGTCGCCTCAGCAGCAGAGGGAGTAGGAGTGTGGCCAGCGACGGCCCCAAACGAAGTGGTCGTGCCGGTGATGGGTTAGTGGTGGTCAGGAGCGCCTTCTATACGCATGTAAATTGTATAAGCCGTTGGCCCAGGGGATGTCTAGCACCTGCTGAGTGAATCCTGCAGAAGCGAGCCTTTGTCGCCGTGGGCGACTATCTACATCTACACTATATACTATTATTATTATCCCAGTGCAGAGTGGGGTAAAGCAGTGCTTGCATCGCACTGCCGCTTACCTTCGCTCGTCGGCCTGCCGCGGCCGCTGGCTCGACTATCCAGAGCAAGATCATATAATCATGTAATTGAATACATCGGTACAAGGCAGCTTTTAGCAAGAACCGAAGTCTGGGAGGGGATCCGTTCTTCTCCAGCACGGGTTTTGGCTTCACCTCCCGTGGCAATTCCTGCCTGTCCCCGCGTTACCCCTAACTGGCCGTTTGGACGGCGGTAGGACCGCCGTAGTGGGACATTATCACAGTACACATACCTAGTCATACGCGCATGCGCGCACACATAGCCGAATTGATTACACAGAGGGTTACAGGGCTATCCGTCGGTCTATCGGTCAGGAAGCCGGTAAGACTCGCGCAGCAGCAGCAACAGTCTGCTGTTCTAGCCAGCAGTGACTTGCGCAGCTGGCGGTCCCTCGGCCACTGCCTCTCCCTCTAACCCCCCGGAGCCAAAGAAGGCCGGTCCCCTCCGAAATCTACCCCACACGAAAGCTCTTTCAGGCTTCGGGACCACCACGACCAGTGCTACGATGACGGCGACGACAACAACAACGAGAACAGCAACAGCTGCTCAAGCAAAGGCAACAACAGTCGCTTCAATGAACGTTAGCCTCGAACAGGAGAAGAAGGAGAAAGCCGAGCCTCGATGGTGGACGGCGGCGGCGGCGGCGGCCGACACCAACTGCATCGTCAGTGGAAGCAAGTCACTTCAGTTTCGTGGCAGCAGTCGGCAGCAGCGGCGGCGGCAGGCGCGAGCGACGACGACGACGGTAGCTAGCTAGCTGCCTTGCTGGCGAACGAGCCTGAGGCGGCAGTGGCTGAGGCGTCGACGAGCCAGCAGTGAGCAGAGCTGCTAATGGGAAACTTTATAGCGGGGCCATATCCGCTGACGGCCTCTGCGAACTCACTGCCCAACGCCGGCTGTCTGCCCCACTGCCTACGGTACATAAGCTGGCGGCTGCGGTGGCGGTGGTTGTGCTTTGCTTCGGTGGCGTCTACGGCCCTTGCTTAGCTGCTGCAACTGTGTTAGTTAGAACTACCACAGCGGTGCTGCTGCCGCCAGTCGACGTGGCCGGCACTCCCGATCCACCGGGGCTGCTGCTGCTGGTTGGTTTACTTGCTTGCTCCCTTGTTGGCAAACGGGCAGCAGGCGTTTCACTGCTAAGTACGCTATTGTGTAGTGGGAGCGGGCAAGTTTACATGCAGCGGACCACAGAAGGTCGAAAGACGAGACAGAGAGAAAGAGAGAGATATTAGAAGAGAGGCTACGGCGATAACAAGAGGGCGGCGGCTGGCAACGTAGCCGCACGTACGATCGCGTACATCCAAGCCTTTGTCTTCACAAAGGCAGGCAGGCGGGCCCACAATGCGTGCGTCTAACCAGGCAACCTTTCGACCTCGTTGAAACGCTGCCGATACAGGGTAAGGATTAAAGCATACGATTGAGAATAGATGGAATACAATCGAGAATGGTGAACAACTCGAATGTAACTAATTATTTGGCTTTGATGACTGCCGTACTCACAGGTGAAAATAGATTTACGGAGTGTTCGAAATCCTTCTCTATGCTGGTTGTGATAATGATGATAAAGATGTACAGTACCTGGAGGGTCACTGTTTCAGTGTCCGAAATTTGTCACCTGTCAATTCTCTGGAAGGTCACAGGTGTAGGCAAGCGTTCGTTAGACGCTACATCGTTGTGCGGTAACAGAGAATAATAGCCACTATGTACATAAATACTATAGGAAAAAGCTATTACGAATATCGGATCACAATAGCCCTCTTCCCACACTGTCTGTATTGGATTTTGGATGCTGTTAAGCATTTTGCCTTTTACAGGACATAGCGCATTTTTAAGTTCTTTCTTTGCATCTGACAACTCGTTTAGAGTACCATCTAATCACTCAAGGTCAGAGAGTGGAGAATGTATTGATGGGTGTTCCCCTAGAGCTCTATTAAGCTCTCTAGCTTAAGTTCTATTTTCATACGAAGATTTAACAGAACGGAGTTAATAATACCATTCTGTTGTTGCGATTCAAACCGCCATGAAACGGACAAACGCGATGTCTCCTCTAAAAGCTTTCCAATCTCCTCAAGTACACACAGCTTGCGTTTTCAAAGAAATTGAACAAATGATCCTACAGAGATTAAGAGATTATGTTGGTGGCTTTCGTTCGGCCGGTCTTCGGACCTCTTATTTCTTTCGAGTTGCAGTGGAAATCGTTCGTTTAGAGACAGACGCATCCTTCTCTCGCTCTCTCGCTTTCTCAGCCCTACAGAGCAATGCAAGGAAGAATCCGGTCCATCGTATCAAGACACATCGCTGTGAAAGCGGAGAGAAGGTGGCGGGGAGAGTAAAAGCGTCGTTCGAGTGGTTCGCGTCTTTCTCTGCAGAGATCTACCCAGGCTATCCGGTGTTATCCCTAACGCTCTACGGGGGATAGAACGGGAAGATAACGATGAAGGCGCAGAACGCGGAAGACCCTTCCATCCTTTGTCTTCTACGATCAACGATGGGTGCCTGGCTCCCTGTCTCCCTTCGCGCCTTCCTGCGCGGCCAGCCAACGAGGAGCGATCAGTGTCAGAGGCGCAACAACCTCGCGCTGCTAGCTGGGCTTTTTGAACCCGATGATAGGGGTCGAGCAGCGAGCAAACGCGGTTGATTAATGGAACAGCTGCCGGGTGGACGGTCGACGGCATGAACACGGCAAGGACAGTGACGCGACGACGCACAGGGGCCAACGGTAGCTGGGCGACCTGACCGGGTGCCACCACCGCTCCGACAACGGCAGCGGCAGGCGATTCAAAGGCTCGGACATCCTGCTCGCGAGGCTGGAGAGGTGGCAGAGGTAGCAGTAGTATCATGAGTACGTTTGCGTTCCTTCATACAACCTAGCGATCAGAGCCGACGCGGCAAACGCCCCGCGTTCTCTCCACACGCTTGGCTAGGTCATTTATATCATTTGAGAAGGGAACGGAGACAGGGAGAGAGGGAGAGAGAGAGAAATGGCGAAGGAAAGTAGCACACAGACCTACATATTATTTATTGTCGTGTGTTAGAACGCACAGACTGACCCACTGAGTATCTGCTCGAAGCACAAACAGGCAGACAGACACGAATGTATCATGTGGCACCAGTAAATGGTACCAGAGGTAAGAGTCGCCATGAACGGTGGTGACGGTGGCGGCGGCGGCGGCTGCTGTTATTGTCGTCCAAATCGTGTATGCGTATTTGAATTTCTGCAAGTACATGAAGCTGCACATATACGATGGAAACAACTGGCTTCGATCGAATGAAGGCGCGCTACGATAACACTATCTAGGCGTCAGGGGGTGATCTACCAACATTCACCGGACGGGGGACGTCGCTGCGTTGGGAGTGAGATTTCTGTAGGGCGATGTGTTACTACCTTCTTTGTGTAAATGAGGAAATTTTCGTCAGAGGACGCTTCATGTATTCCTTGAGACTGACTTGCGGTTCGAGTGCGCAGAGTTGCTGCGAACTTTACGAAGTAAGCCTCTTCGGCAGTGAGCAGTTGCAGTGGCTGTGAACAAGGCATCGAACTGAAATTGACTGAACTGCAGATTGCACGAGGCGAGGTGCACACCGTCAGGTTCTCGACTGCAAACCAACGAGTTCACGACATCATCCAGCCAGTCAGACTTCGCGTACTTGTAAGGGGGGGCATGCATGACAACAGTCTGACGTCATATCGTCGAAGATGAGAATACGCACGGACATTGTCAAGGGGGGCCACTCGACACACTCATCAGTGGAGTAATCCTGCAAGTACCTACAGTCAGGTCGACGCTACATCATGTTTCCGCAAGCGCCCTACGAAAAGATCTCCACACAATCCTATTCAAGAATCTGACCATTCTGTTTCGTTCCGCGAAACGAGAGAAGTTCATAGAATGGTACTCGATAGAATAACGGCCATGATGACATGTACATGCCCCGAAGGCTACCTCCCACCTGGAAACCCAAAATAGCACTCGCGCAACCGATCAACTCGCTGAGTCACCAAGCACTGAATCAACTGAGGTCACGTATTCGAGAATGCGAAGTCAAATCTAAATCAAATAGCACGCTGGATGCAAGACGAGGCTGACAGGTCGTCTGGCGCGTGTTTAGTTATATGCGACAGACGCTGCAGTTACTGTCTCACGGAAGCGAGATACAGTCGAGAAGGTCGAAGTGGTACAAATGAAGGAGAGGCATTACGCCTCATTGTTGTCATCAAATATTCTGTGCGTGGAGAATGAGGCTGGAAATAATTAACTCGGAATGTTTGCGTTGACGATGTTTGTTGTAATGTATGATTCTTCATTGGGGGAATTTTCAGCGAGAGGCGCGGTTTTCTTTACATAAGTTCATTGGGAGCATACGAACGCGTGGTGATGTCGTCCAGATTTCACTTATGTAAGTGTACGTGAGCTTTAGCTGAACGTATCCGAGTGACGGTGAACAACGTCGAAGAGAGTCGACGTGAGATTTCTGTTGCTACAAGCAGATATTTGGTAACAATTCGAAATATCAATCGGTTGCTAAAGGTAAAAGTTCAAATAAAAAAACCTGATTTCAGTGAAATAACATCAGTATGAGTATCATTGAAATCGTCGTGGTTGATAAAAAATGTGAAAAATTATTTAATAAAAAAGTTAGTCCAAAAAGTAGACTTCTGCAAAAGATTAGCTTAATAAATAAATAGTATTTGTCCTGTGATGAAGCACTTCCATTTTGGTGATGTCTCATATTATTGAATTGAAATCAAAGGCTCTCTTAGTTATACGAAGCGCATTGTATAAATCACAGTTCGATGGGTAAAATATCCATAAACTCAATTTACCCTTAAACTAAATCGCACCTAGGGGTTAAGCGAAGTTAAAGACGTAGACATGCATTTTACAACTGTAATATACATCCTAACACATAGCAGTTACAAATCAGGAGTAATTAAAAATAGACCCATCCACATAAACACACAAAATATAATGATGAATATCAACGTAGTTAGCTATGCGGCATGTCTACAGCGGAGGTGTGAGCGTTGTTTAATCAACTTATTACGTTCTGTTATACCCGTGGAGGACATTTCTATCAGTCGCAATAAGCTCTTGCACCCACAAGAATGATGAATGAGTAGACATATAGGGGGCACAGACGATGTCCAAATGATTCATTGTATGCGCCCTTGAAGTGTGCCGTCCGCTCGGGTATATAGCGATTTGGTTGGTGGGCGGCCGGCCAGTTGCTCTTCAAATACAACTGTCCTTAACTTGAAAGTAATACTGAATAATCAGTGCATCATTTTAGCAACATTTCGTTTGGTCATTAACTCATCCCTTAATTGGTCATTCGGTTGAGGCAATGGGTAGACGTTCGCCTTTATTCGCCTCGAAAGTGACCTTATGAAGTTGCCTTTAACTAGTTATATTTCTTATGGATAATTCACCTTATTGTATCATCTCGTATGTATGTTAGTTGACATGTACATTAATCTGACACAGAATAAATGCCTCAAATGTGTATTCTTTGTAACGATTTGTTGAAATATAGAGGGTGTCTTAAGTTTATGCTCACCACTGTATATAACTATGGATTGAGGGGCCACCATGCATTCGTTTCCCATGGACACAAATAATAGTGGACGAGAAAAATCGCCTATAGAGCAGGCAAGCTTAGTGTCTTCTTTCGCGACTCTCTCTCCCCCGACTAAAATATGACTTTGGTACCCGACGACTGGAATCAGCCTTTTCTGAAAAGAACGTATATATATATATATATATATATATATATATATAAGGAGTAACGAATCCTCATTGAAAACGACGCGGCTGCTAAGATGCTTATCATAAATGATATCAATGGAAGGGTATTACTAGCCAGTACCTCACACAGCATATGCGGACGAGAGCGACCTCGTATGGATAATTAGGGCCGGTCATCCTCGAGGATAGAGCTAGACATCTCAACGTCCGAGTGCTAAAATATACTTCATATATGAATTTCATCAGCAAAGGCGGCGCCTAATTTTCATCTTCTGCCTGACCTTGACACACTTTTGAATATATGACAATATATCGCATAATTGTATAAAGCGTACGCAGGCAAAGTTAATTGCCCAACAGTGTACTGAGATGGTTCCATTCCACATTTCACGAAGCGGTTTTGTTGTTAATCTGGAATTACTGAGTAGAACATAATCTACTTCATCCTTTACATCGCAGCTTTCATTTTAGTATACGTAATTATATAGTCCCTCTGTGATAGCCAGAAAGGGTCCATTGCACTTCCAGAAGCACTTTGTTGCATGTTTTCTGCAGGCCTTTTAATCCTTTAACCTTCTAAGCAATTTCACCAGGGAACTGGTGAAATAGCACCTCTCTCTCTCCTTCGCGGGTTCGAGTTCCGCGACCTGGTGACATATAAGAGAACTTAAGCATTGCAAAAATTGCGGTTCCTTAAATAAACCAATAAACCTTCAAACCTTCTGATAAATTCATTTATAGAAAAAAAATATATTGTCATTTTAGATGTACGCTTCAATTTGAATATGACCGTAAAACATGTTAGTGTAAAATTGACATCAATACGTATGTATTCTAATCGATATTTAGCATACACAACTTCAAACATACAATGTCATTATATACGTATATCATTATATAGTATATAAGTCTTTGAAGGAATGACACGGAACTCACGGAAGAGTAACTCGGGACAACAGACAAACGCTAGTGGGATGATGTTGCCATGTTTGAAAATGTGGCTCGAGAACAGGATAGCTGTACATGTGAACCACGCGGAAGATTGTCCCGATTGTATCACAATCGGTAGAACTGTACTTCCAATCGCCGCTTCAACACACAATTGCTTTCGGTGCTGTGTTTTATTCTGCTTGTTATCGCACCGTACGTCATTGTACCCTGTCGTCGCTTGAGGAAACAAAGCAATCATCACGTTTTGCCTAACAAATCCATTCAAGGTTTCCATTGGCAATGTCGCGAACCTGGACGGGTGAATGGCATTTGATCGTTTTGATTATTCTTGTGTTTGAATTATAGTAATAATAAAGATAATAATAATAATAATACGAGGGTGCATCTATTTCAATAAAGCAACATTTATATTGTGAACATATCATCATTTATATTAAACATATGCGTAGCTTGTAAAGCATAGAACGGCTGGACAGCCAAGCAACAGAAATTATAATAACAACAGAAATTCACTGGGTTTATTCACGTTTGAGCAACAACTTCGCACAAATTAAGGAAACGGATTGGGCCGATGTTATAAACGTATCTGCTGTATCCAGACATATGTTCGCGTGATGACGCTTGCTTGTTTCCGAATGTGAAGAGCCGAAAGCCGCAAGTTCAGACGCGATGAAACGGCGTATCCCTTTGACAAAAAAAAGGCGTACACAAACTACACTAAAGCATTATGCAGATAATTAAGGATAATGTAGCATTACACATAAATTTGCTAGCTACTGTCGCAAGCTAAAAATTACCTATTTGTGTTTGCTAATTCTGTGAATCTAACTATTGAAACTAATGACCATAGTAGCCGACAGTGTTGGTTTCGAATGCCGTTCTGCACAATACGACAAGATACATTATTTATCTGGTAGTAGATACATGAATTATTTCTCATTTGTGAACAGTGTCGCAAGCTCTACCTGGCTACAATTAGATGAGGTTTCGGTTCCTCAAAATGTTCGAATATACATTTCCTGAGCTATGACGAGGGTCGCTTCGTAAAAATGATGTGTACACATTTGCATTAACATGACACGATCGAAAACGTTTACGATCATTGCTTTTCTTATGACCTGCGAAGGCTTCGAATCATCGAGCACGCATGGTCCAGCCATTAGTGATGGACCCCAAAGCTAGCGATGTCATTCGTCGGCAGTTCAGTGAGACCTAAATGAGCTGTTGGGTGATGCGTGGACGGGTGGCACATGCAGACGGCCATTCCCAGCGTCATTCTCGTCCGGAGCGATGATGGAACCAGTCGTTATGCAGTAGCGAGATATCCAGTCTCACATGGAGATCACGAACGAATTTTCAGCCAATTTCCAGGCGGCGGTGCATGACTGTAACTAGCTTCGTCCCCGGATGGTGGCACGGCACTATAGATCCGACGGCAAATATGTACGAGCAGACCAGATCGGAACGGTACGTATGATAGAACCATTGCATGTCACTTCGCAATCGTCGGGTTGGATGCAGCGGTGGGACGATCGAACGATCCTTCATTTAATGCTCTGATTCAAAAATGGATGCCTTCTCCGAATGAAATGAGCAGGTGTCAAAGAAGAATAGCGTGGAGGGTTCCAACCAACCAGTGGCCTCTGTTAACGTTGACAAGAGTCTGAACTTCTGAGTTATCTGTATGAAGCGTCTACGCTTATCAGCAGATGTTTGTACGGTTACGTCTTACCTGGCGACTTATTTAGTTTTCAGGGAACTCGAACGCTTCGGAATAACATAAGTTACGATGATCTGAGGTGCACGGCGGATCTTGCCCGCCAAGACCACCTATTCATGACAGCATAGATACACCGATTTGATTCATGGTACTGAGATATCTGTTCAATAAATAAACCGCTTCAGTGCGTCCTTCATTCTCACTTATCAGGTCCAGGGTACCCAATGCGTCACTAAGTTTTGTGTCCAGTGTACCCTTACTTCCGAGCATGTACACTTACGGAAAGGGAGCACCGGGCCTGAGGCTTGATTCCGCCGGGTCCACCCCCGATCGAGCGTGTTGCGATCATCACGAACAGACGAGGTCTGTTCTCATCATTATTTATTGCCCTCTACTTGAGCGTATTGGTGAATTATTCGGTGAATATGAAGACGATGCTGAATGTATTTGTATGCGGCGTAAACGCTATAGACGGCATAAGAGAGTAAACGATTGTACGCAGAATGTGTAAGCGAACAGAAGAAAGGAAACAGCCTGAAATGCGGGGACCTTGCGGAGACAAGGGGCCGCTTTAGATTCCCTTGTCGTTGATCGTTGTAGCTGTCGCTGATCGGCGGTCGCGAGGAAAGCGATTGCCGCTGCCCGGGGTAATGGCTAACTTGTGGCATTTGAACGCAAGTCGTTGGCTCCAGAAATTCGTGTGCAACAGTCGAGATTGTTGCACTTTACATCCATAGACGTACAATATTGCCGTAGGAGTTATGGGTTTAACGCGTACGCGATGCTTTGTAGACTGAACGTCTCAAGCGAACAATCTATTTCAGCTCGAAGTAAAAATAGTCTACCTCAGCGTAGGAGGTAAGCTTGACCAGGATGAACCTGGCGTCATCCAACCGACACCAGCACCTCCATATATTTCAGGTGAGCAATACCTGCAAATATGACTTTAATACGAACGTTTCATTAAACAAAGGATGCCCATTTAACGATCATTTTAATAGTATTTTTCCTAGATTTTTGCGACGCCGGTGGACTCGAAAGCCACATTGTTCAGTGTGCGAGGCGAATTCGACCTTGGCCTTTGCTTGTAGGCTAACAAAGATGTCTCAAAGTGGGCCACAGTTCGGAACTACTTCCGTGTTATTTCGAACCATGTGTGGTATCCTGCGGGATTCGAACCGGAAATGCTGGGGTTCCAAGTCCTCGGCGCTAAGTCCCGGCCATCTTGACTTCCCCGTGCAGGCAACCTAGCATACGTTTTACTTACGCCTTGTGTTTGACAGCAATCGGCGTAGATCGTGTGAGACGATTGAGGTGATTTATGAGTATTTGTAGAATGTTCCTGGCACAACTAGGCCAATATAGGCGACAGCAGGAATATAAACTTATAAATGTTCGTATGAGAATGTACGTTCTTTTTCGAAACGCCACGTTTGATAAACGAAATCATGAAACATAACAGGGTCGAGACTAAACCCGTACATGGGAGAAATCGCTTATTTGCAATGCTGCCTGGGCTTGCGTATTTGAATATAGTTAATATCAATCGTAAATCATATAATTCATGACGTTTACGGCCTGCTAAGTTCTCCTTCTGTTGTGCGCGTCTCATGTCTGGCCTGTACGTGTGTCCGCAAATCGTTCGTATGATCAATATATCGATTGAAAAGCGAATGAATTTAGAGCGTTCATTTACACAGACATTTAACGTTTAAGTATGTCATATCTATCGTAAAACAGGGCTCTTGAACGATTTTACTTCATACTGTAACACAAACATAAGGCAGGCACGGACCTCGGCGCTCACCAGCTTAATGCACTAGAACAACAACGACTAGTAATATCAACTAGGTTATCGAGCAACGATAAATATGGGTGCCGCTTACATTTTAAAGAAAGCACGGAGAATGAGATAGAGAGGGAGAGAGAGAGAGTTCA
Organism: Stratiolaelaps scimitus; assembly: GCA_019614645.1. Taxonomy (NCBI): domain Eukaryota; kingdom Metazoa; phylum Arthropoda; class Arachnida; order Mesostigmata; family Laelapidae; genus Stratiolaelaps; species Stratiolaelaps scimitus. Next base: position 2,528,520 of record JABWDB010000008.1, on the reverse strand, counting down.
ATCCTCGAAGCTGACCTATAAAAGAATCTGCGGAATGGGAAATGTGGCGAATGAACTTCAAAGGAATGAGGGAAGATGTCCTGATCTCCTTTTTCCCCTCTTTCTCGCTTGTACTCGATCACCGTACTCCATCGTGGTGTGCGCTCATCTTCGGTCTCGAAGCCTCCAATTTTGTTTTTCGTTTTAGGGCGAGGGAAGGGAGGGGGCGTGGGGGTCGGTGCGCGCTTGTGGTGGAACAAAATGTCTCCGGCAAGTTTCTCGTTCGACTTGAGCAATTCCTTGTACAGGCTGCTCGACAGCACTGAGCAACAACATCTAGAAGCGGGAGACGAGACACCGAACTCTCACATCGATAGCCAGCCACCCAGCCAGCTGCCTTTCTTTGTAGCTAGCTGTACGGGCTACGGTCAAAGGCAATGCAACGCGGTGTAGTGCTTTGTGCACCTACGCAGAACAGAGCTGGTTGATATTGGAAATGTGCGGATACGTTCTTTTGCTCCGCGCAATCTCTCTCTCTCTCTCTGTCTCTCTCGAAACGACCCCTCTGCAACCAGAAGCGGTGGCAACAGCAACAAACCGAGCCAAGAAACATCCGCCGAGCAACGAAGCAACCGACCGACCGGCACTGTTTTCGATTTACTTTTACGGTGGAGGATGAAACTCAATAAAGTAGCTCGTTTACAGGCGACGGGGGCGCAGGGGCGCGTTGGGCGGGGCTGTGCGAGCAAGAGGAAACTAAGGATACTGGAAAGTTGGGGACGAGACGCGGCTGCTCCATAACCCACGTTAAGGAGACCACCTCTGGCCTCCCAGCGACGTTCCTTTTTCGGTCGAGTCGGCCTGAGGAGGCAATGTTGGCGAAGAGACGGGAGGCGGGCGACGAGTAAGTCGCGTATCCGACTAGCTATAGCGGGCAAATAGGACGGGCTGCTTTCGCGGGCAGGGGCAGGGCTGCTTTGGCATCCTGGCGGTTTCTGCCTGCCCGCATCCGTTGACCCTTCAGATAGCCTAGGCCACAGTACGTTAGAGAAGGTAAGCGGCAGGACACGGGAAGTGGGCTCAGGTAGGGGATGGAAGGGCGGGGCAAGGCCAGCAACAAGGGGGGTGGATCGGGCTAGGGTTCTGTAAAGCAAGACAGGGATGTGTACAAGACGGTCAGGTCAACCCGATTAAAGCCGCCAGGCCAACCGTTTGTTCGTTCGCTTCCCGGACTCCTTTCTGTACTCGTTCTCTCTCTCTCTCTCCCTCTCTTATGGCCTTCAACGTTCGTCTGTTTCTTTCGACCGTTTCGTCTCCTTGGTCTTCCTCCTTGAGTAAGAGAGCGAGCAGCTGCAGGCGCTCGCTACACGTCTCGTCATCAGGCTCTCAGCGGCACCACCCGGTATCAGTTGAGGCCAGCAGCGGCGTCTATTCGCCCGTTCTACTTGATCGCTTCCCCTGTTGATCGTTGTTCCAGGACAAACCTAATCACGACTGGGTAATAAACAAAGAGAGGCGGCGGACGTAGCGCAGACTGGCCGGATCGACCAGTTGGGCCTAGGTTAGGCCCACGAACGGACAGACTCCATATAGGAACTAGGTTTTAGCCACAGCAGAATGAGTAAGTTACGTCACTACGAGCGATGATTAACGATATGCATTTATTTCTTTCTTAGAGCGCAACGAACACATGACAATAACCGTGCGTGGCGAAATTGAGCAAAATGCAACCAGGGGCCGTGGGGTAATCAAAGGTGGGGTAACCTACTTAGGGGGAGGGCCATAGAAATTGAATTCGCTCCGTCCATAGAAATGACACTTTTAACAAGGGATATAAATGGGCCTAATTGCTCCGTGTTTAAAGTACATATGATTTTAACATATTCTCAAAATTTGCCATTATTCATCATTCCTGCTATTGTTGCTTGTGCAATGTGGTGAAATTATGGTGAAATGCAGAGAGTCGTCATTGAATCGTTGAGTTCACACTTCGAATAAACCGAATTTGCTTCGTTGCTTATTGTAAAACGAACTTTTTCACATAGCCTGATAATTAGTCTCAATTGCGAAAAACGCGATCGATCCAATTGATGTGCTCACGAGTGAGACGTTGAAAGAGCGACGGGTAGCTAGCCCCCGAGGCGTATTCGTTATAAACAAAGGTGAGCATGCCAACGAATTGGAAGTTACGATCGTCCTCCTGAATCATGGCGATCGAGCCAACGAGATCATTGCACTTGTCGACATCGTCACAGACGAACGATGAAAGGTCGACGCGTTTACCAGTAAGTGGCTCAAATTGCAGATGACACTGCTCTTCTGAAATGAATTTCACATTTACATCACAGAGGTTGTTCGTGAGCGAGTTAGTGAACGCGCTCAGCGTCGGTAGCGTTGCGGCCAGCTGATCGTTCGTTCTGTTCGATAGAATGGCCGGAGATAGTATGCACACGGGCTTGATTTCGTTGGGAAATTTTGGCTGCGTCACTTCTTCGCTGAGCTCGAGGATGGCGAAGTTGTGCTTTCCGAGGCTGGTGTCGTTTAGCACGATGCGCTGTTTCACATCGACCTCGATGTCTCTTCCGTCGTTGGCTCGGAAGCGCACTTTGAGTTTCTCCCAAGCGGGCCCGACGTCGATTGACGTGGTTAGCACATGGCGTCGCGAGATTAGTGTCCCCTCGATCGTTTTGACGGGCGGTAGATTTGACGCCATGGCGAAAACATCGCCATGGCGGGATGGCAGCACTTGCACACTCCAAGGCCATCTTCCTTGCTGAAGGCTAATGGAGGAATGGGTAGGCATCTCACAACCTGCGATCAGTGCATTCGTCGAGCGCACATCCTTCCATGTCTGCTGGCCCGCGACGCTCGGAGCCACACCGCAGCTAAGGCAGACCACAGCTGTAGAGACTACTACAAAGAGATATTTAGGCAGTGGCAGCAGTGGCACTGGTCTCCGTGCTGAGCTGATGGTACCGGATCCTGTCCATGGTTGCGGCGATCGCGGCATGACGCTGTTTAGAGAGTGCTTCACAGTGGCGTTCCTCTGCTCTTGATGCTAAACCGCCTCCGTCTAACTTGCCTGCCCGGCTGTTTCGTTGCTTGCTTGTCTGCCTGAATCGACGGGCGAGGCTAGATGGGGATGGGAAGCTAGATGGCTCGTACAGCGGCAGCAGGAGGAGGAGTAGTAGTAGTGGTAGTAGCAGCAAGCGAGAAACGCGATCTTCCAATAAAAACTTTTCGAGTCGACGACGCTCGCCGGCGCTTCTTCCCTTTTGCAAGACAGCCAGCCAGCCAGCTCGTGCTTTGGCACTCATTTTATCCTCCTCCTGCTTGGAGCACCCAGTGAGCACGCTGCCGGCGGCAGCAGCAGCAGCAGCAACACCACAGCAGCATCCTTTCCTTCTCTCGCGACACCCTCCTTGCAATGGTGCGATGGCGAAAGATGGCAACGATGCCCGGCCGGCCAAAACACCAACCCGCCGACCGACAAACGAATATCCGCAGAGAAACCGAAGAAGACGCCGCTGAGGTCGACAACGATGGCAGCGGACGCACACGCCGAACAACGTGGACAGAGAGCGAGCGATAAGTGACAGAGCGATAGAGATAGGGGGAGATTGGTTTTCATGGTGGCCACGGTGGCTTGTACTACGACGACTACGGCTACGGCTACTACCACTACTACTGCTACTGCTGCTGCTCTTGTCGGTTCAACAAGAAGAAAGGCAAAACCCGTGGCTGTTCGTCTCCTGTCGCGCAGTGGCACCCCGTGGCCCCCAGTGGCGTGTTACTGTTTTGCGGCAGTTTGTTGTGACGATCGAATGGATAAGCCAATACACGAACTCGTCGACGCCTTTGAACAATCCGACCATTTTTGCCATGTCTCCATCGTCTTGCTCGGGCTCGACAAACGATGAAAGCATCGACACAGGGTTGAATGACATATTCTGGATATTATTATGGCTGCCGACGTAAGCGTCGCTCGGGGACGCGGAATGTACACCCGAGGTAATGGCTATGCGCGTACGATATGCGAACAGATTATTGTTTTCTGGCCAGCACTTTGGGTGTAGAGACGCTTTATTTATTTTTAGAGAAAGTCTCTTTTTAAGCATTTATTCAAACATTCACTGATTTCTTATCTGTATTGCGGAGAAATTTCTAATCAACTGTTTACTATTCGTGCAAGTCTTGTGGGGCAAGCTGACCTCAGACATTTCTATATGACAATAGTACTTTGGCTTTTGATTTAGCATCAATGATGACTTTCTTCAAAATAGTTTACAAGTAGCAGTTGCGTATAAGACCCATTCGGCGTGATTACGTTGCGATTTATGAGCTACCTATACGAATCGAGGTCATGTGTGTAGGCTATTGCGAATTTTTGTATTGTATAATGATAATAATAATAAAAAAACAATAATAAGTAAATTGATAAATATGCAAGTAGCCCATCCTCCAGAATATTGACAGATGGCAAAGCCACGCTAATCTAAGAAACATCAGCGCATCGTTATGCAGCGTCGAACGCAAAGCCACCACTACACTCATTTCAAGCTCTTTATTCCAGTTTAAGTTCGATTTAATTCTGGGAACAATCCAAGAGCCCCTGGAGAATCCAAGAAATCTGTCATATAAGACGCTCGGTTTACCCTGTTAACTCTAGGATTCACATGTACACATTTTATATTTGGTTTAAACAATCCCCGCAAGCCAGCGTTGCACGCCGGTAGGTATTCATCCGATAATTCCTAATCTTTGTCTACAGATTCGAAGATCTCACAGCCGTAAGTTACAAGGTGGTGACGATATCACCCAGCGTAAAGTAGGCCAACAAATTTATGTTTCGTTAACAACCTCGGAATGAGCGTCACTTTCGATTTGATCACGTACCATACGAACTGCAAATGCAGGAGAAGACACGGCATACAACTTCGCAAGCCTCGTCGACCCGAACGACGCCACCTGACACGACATGATTGAATCTAAGGCCGAAGCGTCCTCAGGAACAAAAGTCACAATCATTCCCTGCGGAACAAAACTCCCAAGGTTTCTAAAAATTATCCGGTTGAGCTCGCTGCTTTTCCACAGATCGCATAGCAAAATTCATTCCAAATCGTCATTCGTTTATTCTGTTATCCGCGAGTGTACGTGTGATGTGCGGGCGTCGCTGTATCTACAATGTATGTTGCGTCGCTTAAAGCTCGTACGCTCCCTCGCCCTCTACCACATCTGCTTACTCTTATTTCCCTATTTTGAAGTATCCTACGTACGGAACAGCTTCCGAAGTGAGAACAGGAACGGGGCCCCTTGCCATCGATTGCCTGCGTGCCTGCCTTGTCGACACATTGGCCTTTCGTCTTCGTCCGGCTACGCCGCCAGAGCGCCACTACCTCAACGACCTCACTACAGCCACCCTCACGTTCCCCGCTACCGTCGCCTGCCGCGGCCGTGTGTCGATCCGACGAGAAGTAAGCTGCTGGCAGGGAACCTCCGCTCGAGCCGTCTTCCGCCGCCGCCACAGCCACCGCTGCTACTACTATCGTCGTCGTCGTCGTCGCTCTCTGTCGACGTCCTGTCCCGTCCCATTCAGCGTCCGTGCTGGACTTCTATCCTCCCCCAACCAAGCTAAGCCTAATACAGATAAATTATGCAGCGTTTGGCGGCGCCGCCGCCGCCGCCGCCGCCAACGGCGACGCGACAATGGCGGCTAGTAATGGCTCACACCGGTGTCGGGGGTGGTCGTAGCTGGCCGGCTGGGTCTGCCGAGAGGAAGAGCCAGTAGCTGGCTCCGTACAGTCAGCAGCGAAGGCCGGACGGGGTGATCCGAAAGGATTGCGGGGGACGAGTAGAGAGGCAAGGGCTGTACGGTTAGACAAGTTAGTAGACGACGACGGCAACGACAGCAGCGGCCGAGGGATGAACGGATGGGGGACTCGCCGCTGAGTGAGCTTACTTTAAAACCAGCGGTTGGTCGGTTAGTTGGTCGGTTGGGTCGGATCCCGAGCACGCCGACGAGCAGGTGGAGTTTAAGCCAGTTGTTATTCAGGAAAAGTTCAACCCCTATCAGGGCAGCGGACGCTGTAGCCCGCAGGCCACAACGACTATAGCGAATAGGGGCAAGCGCGCTGAGTGTGTAGTCTCTGCCAGCAGAGCTACCTCAGGCCTCAGGCTGCGACGTGCAGCAGGACCTCCAACACACGTCTGCCAGCGTGCGAGTACGGTTGCGTATCTGTCGTCACCGTCGTTCACCAGGCCTACGAAACAGCGTTCAGATACTCTACGAGCGGGAGAAGGTTAGAGAGGTCGTGAGAGCGAGAACGAGCGACACAGAATAGCGGGTTAGACGCGCATCAGAGAGAACCTTGAGGAGGAGAGAGAGAGAGAGAGAGAGAGCGCGAGTAAATGAGTGAGAAACACACCTAAACGTCGAGAGAAGGCCGGGTGTCAGTCTGACACGAGGTTGTCTGACCGATCTGTGCAAAGCCGGCGGGACCGCCGGCGTCCACCGGTGCCCGGTGGACGCATACAACGGCAAGACGGGTAGGGAGCCTATCAGACTAGCAAGTCGTTCACGCTCAACGACAACGTAATAAAAGGAGGAAATTATCATAAGCCACTACCTCCCTCCAGCATGCGCCTGCTACAGTGAACGCTGCAGTCAACTACGTGGTCCCCCACCCGATCGCCGGTGCCGGCGGCGGCGGCCACCTCAGTTCGCTCCCTTTCGGCTGGTCGTCATGCGTTTCAGGTTGTCTACATGGCTCGCACGAGTTAGAAAACAAGGTCCCCACAGTAAATGAATGACTCGGACCCAGCGTCAGTGGCGGTAGCGGCGATAACAGCAACGACGGTGATGACGACGACGACAGAGAGAGTACAAACGAGGAGAGCAACGATAACTGCTGATGGGTTGCTGAGGTCGATCTGCAGTCCCGCGGTAAAACATGATCGTCTCGCTTAAGGTGTCAACGAAATCCTTTTCAGGGTCAGAACATTCGCCTTTTGCATGCCCCGGAGGAGGTAAGACGTGGAAGAATGGTAAAAACGATCAGAGAAGCATAGAGAAATACGTGAGAAGGATGGTGAAGACCGATATGAAGACGGGATTTGGCAAAGACGAGACATATCGCTACAAATGGCCGAAGTCCAAGATCTAGGATCCACCCCTTGTGTCTGACAGCTCTTGCGTCATCTCTATTGACGGTAATGGGCGTCGCTTTCGTTATTACGAATCGATTATTTGCGCAGTGATTACGTGTACTATTTGATGTACAAAGAACGATTTTGTACTAAAGGATTTTCCATTGAATTGTAAAAGTATGGTGTCGTGTTTACGGTGCAATCCATATGTATATATACAGAGAGAAATATAATATTATATAAGGGATGTCCCCCTATGCCGGTCAGGGTTACTATTATATGTACTTTCATAGCTACTGTACTACCTAACTGCCATAAACGCTGGGACGGTTCCACACCGAGTGTGGATATGTTGTTTAATATTATATATAGAACTCAATCGCAGAATATACTATACGATAGCGAACTGCAGCGATGCTCTGGGCGATGAGGTAAGTGAAGTAATTGTGAATAGAACATTGACAGGGTGTGTACGCCATCTTGCATGTAGTGCGTACGTAGGATACCGTTAATTCACCATCCGCAATCCACAAAGCCGTGGCGACCTCTCTCTCTCTCTCGTCTCGTCACCACGGCGCGTATTCGGATTGAGCCCCGCTGGACCGAATGAGTGAGCCTCTGACGTCACGCATATTCTCTGCGTACGAACGTTACAAGTGCTACGATGTCGAAAGCGGCCACTAAATTACAGCTAAGTAGATAAGCTCGCGTTCTGGATCTGAATTAGACAGTAGGCAATTAGCGAAATTAGAGAGAGAGAAAGAGCGAGAAACTTAGACCTCTCGTATGATAGATATAAGCTGCAGCGTGAATCCGACAGAAAAATCGTCGGAAGCAATCAAATCAACGAAACGACCTTGCTCGACAAACAGCAGGTGAACGAAACAGGTTGATTCAAACGTTGCCGGTTGTATTAGATATAACCGACATGTACATATGAATTGTGTTTGAAGGAACAACTGTCCGTGCCGAATATACCAATGTAGCCCGCTTTCAAATTATTCTCCATACACGTTTTGCCGATTTACAAACATGTCAATTAACGATGTGGCCGCGTTTCAAACCGGGATTAATTGCGATGAGGATCGATGAGGAGGCGGTTGGGAAATCTACGTATCGTAGACAGTGCGCCAAATTCCAGTAATGACGGCGACCCCATATTTACTATGAGCATATTCTCATTGGTCGCTTTATGATCTACCACCGTAAGGATGTAATGGATTAGATAAAAAGTCAATTTCTTACCTATATTTCGTTAGTTCATTATAGCTGGATTTAACGTGTTTCCGTTTGATTCCGTTGAGTTTGCATTTCATTGCATTGTACGCACTCAAGAGCATTGAGCAGGTGAAAGAGAATCAGAACCTATGTGCGGTCACCTCTATGCTAAGAGAATACTGTTTGGCATGATACCCGCTTCTGCAGAGAGCTCTCAGCGAGAGTCGTGCGTGGGGCGTTCGTGCTCTGAGCGTATCGCTGCTGCCGTTGCCGCATTTGAAAATTAGTCGCCGAGTTGATTGTAATTGCCGTAACCTCCGAATTTGATCCGAACTGATCAGTCGTCGGCACAGGCGGCTTGTTGTCATTCGCGTACGTGCAACCCTCACAGTGCAACCCTCGCATGCCCGTTCTGTTTTTCTACACTAACTAGGCAACCGCCGAGCAGGGTACTCAGCTGGCGCTGCATATGGCGTGTAGGGGCGTCAGGTATTCGGCTGGTCCCCATAGTTGAATCCGTTCCCTCTATGCCTGGTGGCGTCTGTGAGCAACCAGCTGGCTAGCTAGCTATTATCGCTAAGTATATTAACTAGGTGACTGGGGCCAATGACACCCATAAGGCTGAAATGAGTCTCGACCGAAATGCAACCGCTTACGTTCTCCACCGAGCGAATCGAACAACTCAACCCAATGAACTATTTGCTGGTAGACGACTATTCACGAATGCATGCTCCAATACATCTCGTAGTAATGTGCCTTCATAGGTAGATGTGTTATTATCAATCACAGCGAAGTGCTATTTATCATGGCTTCGATGGGGACTTTTGCAAGGAAGCTGAACTGTACCCTTTGCACCAAATATTCCTGACGTTTGAGCACGGTTAGAACGTGAGAGATTTAAACAAATCGCTGAAATTAAAACGTGTTCAAATCCGCAGCATTTACCATTGTTTTCGTATATGCCTGGGCCTCTATGCCACTATGCCATACCTGTCTCTATTGCAACAAACAGAGTACTATCGTCTGACCGTTTACACACGCGTGACGTACGAGCGTAGCGGGTTAATAAAAGTAGTCATTTTCACGTAAGGTTGTATATACTCTGTATGCTCCATCAAATTATGACCTCTACTACTCTTATCGATTGCGGCCTCATGAGTCTGCAGTCGAGTAACGGACGGCTCGTGGCAAACTAATTTACATAATATGAAATAGTGATCACCGCCAATCAGGCCAATCGTGCACGGCCAGTTGAATCTTTGCATCGCTCTGCTTGAGCCCTGAGATAATAAGCGGTGCCACCAACTATTATTGTGATCAAGATATTAGGCCAGCGAAGTCTGCTGCAAAATATGAACGCAGCAAGCTTCTACTGGTCAAGTGACGAGTGAAATTTGACAACAAAAAAAGCTGAATGAGAAAAAATTGAGAATTCCTTATTAAACGTTTGAGGGTTGTTGAATTTAATAGCATTAGGCGCGCTTTTCTTGTTCGTATTTCTGTTTGCTTGATACCTACAAACTAGCTCTGTGCTAATTCATAGCTTCGTAACCACTCGGACAGCTAGACTTTGAGGCATTCATTTACATGACGACCATTTGTGAACTGCTAGACAAACTCTGCACCAACGTGGATCGCTGCTCGAGTAACCAAATACATCGTTGTCGCCGGTCAAACAATTTATATATGACAAAACAATAGGTCCATGCTTCGAATAGGTCGATAAAGCGACAAATCAAATTGTACACCTCATTGTCCCCCATCATTACGTCACTAATTCTCGTATAGATCATGACGCGCAATAATATGAGATAACTAATCGTCTAGTAGGGATGGCATATATTTCATATTATTGAGTGTCTTAACCAACTGTATCAGTCATGACTTATAATTACGTGTATTAGTCACTACTGTAATAATACTATAACTATCGTTATTAGCATATAATTATCACGTGTTCTATATTTTTTTGTTGTTTAAAGGGGGGGGGGGGGTGTTCTTTATTCAACAACGAATAACTGATGTTCGCTGTATATACCATTATCTCTATAAACGTCTGCTGCGATTATGAGAGCCCAGGGAAGCTTACTGTGTAGTTGAAATATCGATCGTCAGACTGTTGTACTCACAGCAGTCTGTGTTGTTTTTTTTTTTCGTAAGCGTCTGAGCAAATCCGAAAATCGAACTCAGATCTGCCCCTAAAGTAGCTTCGAATGGATGTCATTTATATTCATTTCAGCTGCAGAAGAACAAGATTCGCGTACACTTAAGTGTATCTTATGGGTGGATATTAGCGCCCGAAATACCTGCTGCTAATGATGCGATATATCTCATTTCGATTTCAACCCATTCATCTAACGTACACGCAAATGATAAATAGATAGGATTGATGGGTGATGAAAATCTTTCTGTTATTTTTTTGTTAGTTTCCTTCTCGCCCGCTCAAAACTATTAGTAATTCTGCCAGACAGCTTGTTAACCTCTAGTAATTACCAATAATTGGAAATATCGGCAGATATTCGCGCTGCCACAGCGTGACACGGCGGGACAAGGGCTCTCATTCCTCAGCCCTGGCCACATCTCTCTTGCTCGAATCAGTCCCCGCACAGCGAAGCTAGTGACGTTGTCGCCGTTGTTGCACCCATGTACGCAACACAAGGAGAAATACGGTATTGCAGTTGCTATGCTAATGGTGTTTCGGTGAACATCGTTTCTCGATAACACACATAGGCACATAGGCTTAGAGACGTACACACACACACTCACACATATATGTGGGTGTGTTTTGCTAACGTTGCGAATGTCGTTGAAATTCCCGTCGCCCTGTGACCCGAACGTTCCAGGTGACTACGTTCGGGGAACGTACAGCTTGCTGCATCGCTGCATAACGCAGGAAATGGGGCAGGTTGATTTTTGTGCTGAAAATTAAGCCTGTTGATGAAGCTCAATAACGGAGACGAATGTTGGCCATACTTACGAGGCGATGTGCTATTCCCAACATGATTTGTATCTCTGCATCTTATGGACAGGATTGACAGGTACATGAATCTAGCACGAATATACCAATTGCATGATGCCTGCCTCACACGCGCGTACCACTGATACAGCTGAACCCAAGAGTTATTCTTTATGCTCGAACATTTTGCTTCGTACGGCAAGCTATGTAGATGTACAGTAATGGCCCGTAGTGGCTGTACTCCGGCAAGACGGACACGAAAGCCAAGGGCGCGAAAGCTAACTCCTAGTGCCTGAACGAGAGATGTCTGTCCACATGTCTGCCGCTTTCGGAAACTGAGGATGCAGGTTCGGCCATACTGGCTGGCAGCGCCTTGCTGATGCTGCCTGCGCTGGTGCATACTTCTACGTCGCCTCGTCCGGCGGGCGAGCCACGAAAGCATGGACGATCCATTTCTTCTGCTGCTGCTGCTGCTACTAGTACTGCTGTTCGTTTTTTTCCTCTGATTCTCCGATTCCCCCTCGATCGCTCTCTCATTCGCTCTATCTTTTCGTACGCGTACTCTCTCTCTCTCTCTCTCCTGCCCCCGTTCCTCTCTCTGTCCGCCCGTTACTCTCGTTTCGTCGACTCGGTGGTTGGAGAAAAGTGTCAGTTTAAATTTCGATTATCCTTGTGGCACGTATTTGCTCTGCAGTAAAAATGTAACAGCGAATGTATGTCTGTCTATCCGTCCGTCCGTCCGTCCGTCTGTCCCGCGTCGTTTTATAGTGCAGTTGCTGGCAGCGGAGGCGGGAACGCCGGCCGCCTCGCCCGCTGCTGGTACTCACTGCTTCACCGGCTGACTGCCGGCCCCTGCCCTCGTTGCTAGAGGCCCGCTGTCCGTCCTTCACGAAGACAGACGGCCTCTGCACGTTGATGCTGCTGCTGCTGCTGCTGCCGAGCCGCGCGCTGGTGAGCTGGGCACATGGGCGGGCAGCCGATTCCAAGGAAGGCGTTTGGAGACGAGGCTGGTCGTGAAAAAACTACGAGGCATAGGGATGACGCTGGAAGGGGAGGGGCGGTGGGTGGTTGCTCGGGGTACGTAGTGATGAAATAGTGGAATATGGGGGTGGTGGGTCTGCAGAGGTTGTGTTGTGGGGTTCGCGAGGGCAACGGAAACTGCATAGAGTAGGAAAACGAAGCTGGAATGACATTGGGGGAGACGTGAAGATGAGGCTAGCTTATGGAACGAAACCATTGGCGGAGGAATCTGTGTGTGCATAGGAGAGGCTCGAGTGCTAGCGCAGCCAGATGTAAGGGAAGGAACTGTGGAAAAAAAGATGGGACAGCGGCTGAGAAGACGCGCGGTTTGGAGTGACGTATAGAGGAAACCCAAGTGGAAAAGGGGCGAAGAGTAACGGAGGCGGGAGGGGCCTAGTGCTATTGAAGTGGGCAAAGTGGGTATTAGGAAGAGAGGAGAAGTGGAAGAGAATCGAAGCAGGGAAGCTAGACTACTGAGCAGCCGGCGTAGCGCACGCTAGCCCGAGAGCTTTGTGAAAAAGAAAGTGAGTTCAGACGGACAACGTTTGGTGGCGGTGGCGGCGGCAACCGGCGACTGGTTGGTCGCTCCTGCAGCCGACGAGGCGCGATTGGGTATACGGGCATCGACAACGCCAGTATGCTGTGATCGGGGGGGGACATGTGGGCGGTGTCTTTTGGGGCAGGGGAATAGAACGGGATACTCTGAGAGAGACGGCCAGTGGATTGGGTATAAACCACGCCTGACGGCAGTCGGCGCGCGCCACCAGCACCGTGCATAGATCGCTGCGGCGATTTCCTCTAGCGCTGGAGCGAGTCGTAAATCAACTTAACGTTTTTATTAGAAGAAGCGAAGCCTATCTTCAGGGCGCGGGGTGGCGTTGCGCTTCCACAGTCACGACCATAGTGGTGGCAGTGGCTGGCAGAGCCGCGCGGTACGGGCGCAGCCAAACCGACAGTCAGAGGAAGTACGTGCCTGGAACTACAATGCTAACCAACAGAGTGCACGGATGCCCAAAAGCAGCTCGAATCCAGAGCTGCTCCGTAAGCCAGAACTGCGGTTGCGGGAGTAGCGGTCAAACGGCGAGATAGGGCCAGTGCTGGCGATGGGGCGGACGATGGCGATGGCTAGTCCGTTCGAATTCGCTCCAAGTCGACTGATTCTGTTCTACTACAAGTCTCACCCTACCTCCTCCCTCCCCGCCTCTTCGGGCCTCTATCTTTTACCCGTGGCATTCGCCTTTGTTGGCACTTCAGTTAGCGGCACACCCCGCCGGTTGGACCTGCCGGGCATTTCGGATGGCGACGCCTGAAGCGCCAACGTGCCATGCTTCTCCCTCGCCATAGCTCTCCTTCAGGATTTCGACAATAGTCTACTCGGGAACCGACTTGGAGGATAGGCTACAATATCCGCGATAACGAAGTCGCGGCGTCCATGCGCTGCCCTTCCGTCGACGAAAGGCGCCACAGCCAACCTCTCCTTACGACTGGAAAGGCGAGAGATTTAGGAAGAAACGGATCCCGGTCCACAGCAGCGATCAGCAGCAAAAGAACTTCATAAACAGCCAACTATATAGAACGACTCCCGGATATGGCCGTTTCAAGAGCCGGGCGAGACCCCCCCCCCTCGGGACGAAAGTCCCGACAAAAGCGGCCGTTATAGTGAGTACGACTGCTGTTAGAGTGCTGCGCGAGGGGAGAGCCCCGACGAAGACATTGCCAGTTTCTGCAAGCGACTACTTCAGGCTATATAACTATCGTATTACCATACGGCTACACCAGACGTCTACTATAATAATGGTAGTTAATCCAGCTGGCTGGCCCCTTGCAAGCCTGCGCTTGATGTCCCGGATAAACTCGGAAGAATCTACTAATCGAAAAAATAATGCTGGATTGTGTACTGTTACATTATATACTGTACTGTTACTTTCTGTCTCCCAATGTGTAATTGCCACCTGTTCACCTAAAATTAAATTCTGTTCATTAACGTTTCTTTGTAGTTCCACAAACACATGTATCAAGTTCCGACGAAGAACTCTGCGTCGTCGCTATTTCCCCGCTTTGGAAACGGCGAGGTCAAATGCTACCACGCAAACGACGAGTGTGCTTTTCATAAATTCGTAATAGTCAGAATCAGATGGACGATTCGGCCCCTTCGAAAACAGCGTTAAAAATAAAACCCCTCGTGAAAAAAGGTAAATCATAATAGATATGGCTTGGGCGAATTTCGTTGCGGATTGTACATGGTCTACACCCTGCTCGTGCTCTGTAAGGGTCGTCAATGCCCAACAGGGGCGAGTTGAATTTTTCTGAGTATTTATTTATTCGTATGAGATCTCTGTGGAAAAGCTCTTATAAGCATGAGATGCAATGATCAGCCGTGGTTAGGTGTTCTGTGACCGATGAGTTCCTAGTAATTAAAATTTCTATTATTATGACTAAAATAACATATACTTTCAAACCCCACATGATTTCATGGTGGTGATTTGTGTTTGGGTAGTAAATTCTAAGCCTTGACAAAGTGGATGGATTTAGCCTGGAACGTGTGCTACAGTTTCTGTACAGGAGCCTGAGAAGATATCAACTCGATTCGAGCGAGATTGGTATTGCACCAGAGGCAAGGGCATATGTTTGTTTTACCGTCTAGCGGTATGTCGACCTGTGGAAAGGTACGGTCTCATTCCGAATTTCGTCATTAGTTTTAGCATTGCTCCCGCACCTCTGTAAATACGTCACTCATATACAGGGTGAAGCGAAAAAGTAGGCTTTCCGTTTCGAACAACGTAGCTCTATAGTTAGATAGAGGCACGCTTACACGTAAAGAAAAAACAAGGTTCGCAATTGAAGCACATATGTATTTACCCAAACTGAAAGCAAATTTGTTTTCTATCTACAGCCTACATCTTCCTCCTAGCCATAAGAAGGTATACAATACGTAGTTTTGATTTATCAACCGAACTATATATCTCTCATGTGGATATATATATATATGTATATAGAGTGTTCTTCGACTATGTATACATATCTACCGACTGTCCACAACCATTACCTCAACAACATACGCCTAGATCTATAACGTGATGAGCGATGATGAGACATATTTAGTATCGTGGCTGGACCATGGAGTAGGCCACAAATGGCCTCCGTTCTGTAATTGGTCGTTCCGGATTATATAATGGTAGCCAGCAATATAGCGAGTAAGCAAACAAACAACAAACAACAACGATGATCGATACATAATGATCTTACATTTCCTAAGTACACATTAATCTATAGAGGGCACTGCTCGAAAATGAAGAGGATCAACGACGCTTCTTAGAATCACAAATCATTGCTGAATCTGGATGCATGCGCATACGAGTTTTCTGCCCCGGCGCTGCGAGGGCCCGTTACAAAATTTCGTAGTGATTTACGATCGTAACGTCCGTGTGGCACCCTGGCCGAGCGCTATTTGGCATCATCCAACAAGGAAACAATCAGGAATACATTACCGGTCCATAGACGAATACGCGTTGTGGACAACTCTTCCTGAAGCAGGCTATCCGGCGTCGGAGTGGGGACCGCGCGTCAATGCAAGGAGGCGACTTGACTGCGGACCAAGAGTACACGGAGGCAGGAACGCACCGAGCTGGAGTTCCCATATGGAAGCTGGCTCTATCGGCTGCTTAGCTTGTTCCACAACCTCTTCGAAGTCGTCGCTCACAGACCCGTACACAATCACACACACACACGCACACACGCTCACAGAGACACATGGTCCACTCAGTATCCACAGGCAAACAGGTTGTTTACCGAGCAAGTAGCTCGCTAGGTTGGAGTATGTACATATTTAATGCATTTACCAGGTCGGCTTCTGGGAACAGCTGGTCGGAGCGGTTGCCGGGTAGAGCGAACGTAATATCACGCACAGGAGACCAGACCGCCAGGATTGACTCGTATCGCTCGTATAAGGGCACCGAGACCGACATAACTGTGTGTATTTTTATGTACAATGTCTATATATATATATATATACATTTAAACAAATACAGGTTAGAGTGTCCAGACGACTACAGCAACGATATCAGTGAACCTAAGATGACGGTATCACGTTACGGTACGTGTCCCACAAAACGTGTTATCCAACACCGTAGACAGGCAGCCAGGTTTCGAGATGGCTAGAAATGCCAGAGAGGCGCGTGTCTTTGACAGTGTGTTCATTGAGATTAGTAACGGCAATGGGAGGAAATCGGATAACAGGGGTCAGACATCGAGAATGTATCGTGAAAAATATGTTCCTGTGTCTGCTCAGACACCCCATTTGGACGCTTATCTGTACCTCCAACTATTCTATCTTGCCCTCGAGCTGATACTCAGCAATTGTTTGAATCGGCCAACCTCGACAGCCCTGGGCCATTTCAATTTGCCTTGATGGTCTGTCAAATAGGAGATGATGCCTATGAACAATCGCATTCACGTTAAATAGCTGTACCTAAGACTATAGCTTTTGTTCATTCGCAGACAAATACGACGCCTTGAATCATCCTGTGGATTCGATTTGTCCTATACATAATGTATTGTGATACGTCTGATCGGTGAGCGCCATGACGAGCAGGGCACTTGCAAGGTCCATTTGAGGCTAAGCGTCCAATGCATACGAAGACACGACAATGATAAGTGTATAGCCGTTTCTATTACGTAATTTCCATAACAAAGATAATCGATGTTATTAAAAATAGCCAGCGGTCCCTCTGCTTTGCCAGCCAATAGACAATATATATATATAACATAAGGGCGCATGTGAACGACATCTACTTTCGAGAGTCCTCTGCGTTGGATAAGACTTCTGTTTTGCGGTGTATCTACCGTTGTGGTTTGAAGGGAATCTTCTTTCGTATTTGTTAGGTGAACGCATTCGAACAGGCAGCAGCAGCGGGGGGGGGGGGGGGGAGTGTCAGTTGTTGCCGTGTTGGCCGTTCATCGTCGAACAAACAGTGAGTAGTGTGGTAATCGCCTTCTGGTAGCCTGTAGACACTTTGGCCCCGCCTACATCGTATGCTTGTTGCTCTACAGGGTGTGTGGAAAGGTATACAGTCGTATGGGAGACTGACCACATTTCTCATGGATCCCAAGCTAGTAATTCCTAGTGAAGAAGAATAGCGAGGGGTAACGACTTGAAACCTTAGCTTCTCTGGTTCGAATTCCGCCCGACACATACATTTATGGGTTTTTTTGGCAATATGAAAGTAGTTTCCTAACTATGGCCCAAGTAAGAATATCGCCGGGGCCAGAAATAATCAAAACAATACGTAAGAAATTCCTAAGTAAAGTTACTTTTACCAATACATACTTTACATTTTCCGGACTGACGCACAGCCAACATTTAACGTCCATGGTATTGCTTTCGGCAGTATCAATACATACTTAGTTGATATCGTTCACGTGAAAGTAAAAACGAGATAACGTCAAACAACATCAATCCAGTAATTTGAGCAGCGTTTTTCGTTGCTATTTTTTTAACTTTAAAATATATGTTACAATGTATTGCTGAAATGATTTTAAAGAAGAAGCAAATCCTCACAAAATAGGACAATCTTTCCGTCGGTCGAAACCGTCTGTCTCTGGTTAGGCTCCAACCGGGTTGAGTAACTTTCCGAGCATCCTGTACTATGTATATAGAGGACTCATCCCCTTTGATCGAGTTGCTAGGCCAGCTGGCGGCCGGTCTAGTATTGCGGGGCAGCAATAGCCGGGTCCCACTATAACTACTACGTCTAGTACGTTTCCACTTGGACCGTCGCCACCACCACCGCCATCATCGCAGGAGCAGAATGCTAAAAGCTTGCCGACCGCATCGCATAAGTGCTGGTCCCCCGAACGGCCCTGTTGGTCCTGTCGCCGCCGCCGCCGCCTCCTCATCCTTCTGCTGCTGCTGCTGCCCTACTGCTGTCCCCTTACACTCGTGTGCCACTGCAGCTGCCAGCCTTCAGCAGCTCTCCCAGATGTCCGTCAGGGTTGCTCACTGCGACCCACTGCGCCACTTGCCTCCTCTAGCAGCCACCTCCTCTTGCCCCAAAGGGCCCCTCATCTACCCCACAACTCCTCCCCCTCGACGCGTGCTCCTCCACGCCAACCATCTCGGGCAGGGCATCGTCTCGTCACGCTATCACCATCATACGGCGCCGACGAGGACGTAGACGACGACACAGTACCAGCAGCGATGGAAGGCTGCGGATGCTGCGGCAGCCGCTGGACGTCCGGTCGAAGGCCGTCGAGAGGCTTAAGGAGCATCGCGCAGACCCAACGGCTGTCAACGGCAGACGGGCGTACGCAAGCCCGACCACGGGGCAGGAATGGGCTGGGGGGATGCCGCCGCCGGTTTCTGCTTCACAGTGGGCTGAGGCTGCCGCTTGCACAAGCGACACATGGCGCTGCTGCCCTCGTCTTCACCACCACTGACTGGCAGAACGCGTAAGAGGGCGCAGATAGGATAAGATGGGGGTGCTGTTGCAGCCGCCAGCTAAGCAGCAGCAGCCGATACGGCCTCGCTACTGCGGTCCTCGCGCGGTAACGCCGCCGCTGCTGCCGACGCCGCCGCGGCCACCTCTTGCAATCCGTCTTGCATCTTGACGGAGGACTGTTGCCTCCTTCGCTGTCCTTCTCGAGCTTTTCCACATTTCGTCCCTGGTTGCGGTTCCCCGTCTATCACCCCCCTCCCATTAAGTCGCGTCCATCCAACCGGCTTTTTTTTGACACATTGTTTTCGATGAGACTATGGCGAGCCAATGAGGTATCCCCAGGCATAATATTATCGCTTAACAGGGAAATATCATGTCTCGAGCGCTTGTGGTCATATAAACTCGAGGAAAGGCTTAAGGATTGCCCATAACACCCCCTTAAATTCAAGACCAGTTTCGAATACAGTGAGATAGCAGATTGTGAGTATAGCAAACGAGAACATCGCGTTCAGACTGGCCAGCCAATTGATTTTTCAGAGAGAAGATTTTTGATTCGTTTTCTATATACTCTGTCGCATGCATCAACTGGTTCCACCGTCAGGACCGCCCTGATGCAACGCCGTGTTATGAAGTTGCCAAGGTACCTGCGGCGAATTGGCGCCTAACGAGTGTTAATATGTGACTCGGTTCCAACGTCCACCATATTGTATACTTCTCTAGCAGATCTACACGACGTTCTCCGAATGCCGAATGTAAAATATGCGAACGATTACTTACCGTCCGCGCAGCCCCTCGGGGGCAACGATGAATCGTAATTATAAGGATATGCACATTCGTTCGAGACTCGCAACGATGCCAATGGTAATTCCCACCGTTGACGCCGCCTACCTGCGCGCGCAGTCACGGTCGAACATGTGCAGTCAAACTCCGGCTGTGCAGTCGCCTTTGACAGTACCTGTAATGGCCTTGCTGGCAAATCCAAGAATCTAGGGGCGAGCTGTTCCCGTTGTAATGTGGATGCTCGCTCCCATACCTCGTTCTACCTGTTGCCGACGATTGCTGATACTGCCTCTATGGCCCGATGGCTCTGCCGTTGACGAGCAAGATGATTTCGTCGTTCGCTCGTCCGCCTGTCCACCCACCCACGCACGCCACTCGACTGCGCTAACGACCCGAGCCAGCCAGCGGCTCTGGCAGTTCACCAGCCTCGCAATCAGCGTCGTACCTCTCTGACTCTTGCAGCAGGTAGCAGTGGTTGCGGCCGTAACATTGCTTACCGTTGTCGTCTTGCGATCCGGCCACGATGCCGTGCCACGGCAGCGGTGTGCGCTTATATATATATATATATATATATACGCCATCTGTATCAACAGATGGTTAGCCGTGGTTTGGGAGAGCACGGTGAGCACAACGCAAGGCCACAAGAGTAGCTTGTTGGACGCTGTCATCTTCAGACGCCGGCTGGCGGCTCTCTTTCGGCCAACAGACAAACAAACTCAGGTTTGGTGTGCTCGGTCGCTGGCTACCCCCGCCAGCAACAACGGCAAACCCGCAGGACCAGACACTACGCGGTAGTCACTGTTGTGTTCCTCTGCTCTAACAACCGAGCTGGCTGGCCAACAAATGAATTGGCTTCATCTATCTCTCTCCCCCTTCATTCCCTTTCTCTCTCTCTCTCTCTCTCTCTCTCCCTGGCCCTTTACCGTTCATTCTTTTCTGGACTTTCACCTGTCTTGCCAATGCTTGCTATGTTCTATAAGACGTACACACACAGAGTAGAATCAGGATATGGGCTTTGCTACTACTTATTTCAGAACACGCGTCTCGTAGATGGCCGTAGTGGTTAGCGTCTTGGACTGCTGGACAGGAGGAAAATATGGCTTAGGGTTCAAATCCTTCCAGACGCGCGGAAAATCTTTCGACTTCTTTATCTGTGGTTTTCTGCCAGGTATGACAAGGCTGAAAATAAGGGTAAAGTGGCCCCGACATGTCTTCGTGGTAATACCCAAAGGTTCAGATCATAGGCCAGTCACATAAGTACAACAGCTGAGAGTGAGCTCAAGGAACAAAACAAAATATTGGAAAATGCCACTCCTGTTTCATAGCTTTATTTTTTCTCGTGGTCATATGTTGGATGTTCCCAGTCCATCATTTATTGGGGTAGTTGTCGGACGGAAAAGGTCCACACGCGGCGTAATGCTTGCGTGTATGCGGTGGCTAGCTGCGCCATCTCTTGTGCATGCCACCAGAATGTCATTGGTTGCGACGACAATAGATGCGCTGTGCTACGCAGCTGAGAAAGAAACAGGAAGAAGCTCATAGAACACAACAGAAGTTGCAGCAGCAAGCGATATGTATGAGGATGGTCAACCAAGAGGCATATATATATGTGCTAACGAAATGTGTGGTTCTGGCAGGCGATTCAGCTGTAGCATCTTTGTGCCCGGTCTTCAGAGAAGTATGCTCGTTACTGAGTCACCCTCGCTATCTTGTGGTTTTGATTTAGACCGACCAGACCGCGAGCTAAGGCCAACAGCATTCATAGGTTATGCATTATGTTTTCTGCGAAGCGGTTTAGTATGATATAATCCTGGCGGGGCACTCAGTCCCAGAAGATTGGTTGCCAGGTAGAGTGGCATTTATACCAAAACACGGGTCAGGCAATTCCGAATTGAATAATAGGCACCTCATTACGGTTACGACTGTAGTGTAATGTTGCAGCCATACTCAGGGAGAGGCTTTGCCAGAGTGGCTTTAGATCTGCACGTAGAATCCAAGACCAACTGCATCTTCTAACGGAGAGTATAAATTGGCTGAAGCAAAAAAGGGGATCGGTAATTGCCATTTTCCAAGATATTAGACAGGCATACATGATACAGCTGACCGAGATCTGTTTGGGAAACTATGGGATACGTGGCTCTTAACGAAGGACGCGCGCAGATATTCAAAGACAGAAGTTTCTCCTGAACAAGGAGTTGTGAGGAGGAACAAACATGAAGTCAGGGGCGAGAGTGATCTATTTACAAAGCAACCTAGGACTCCCGACAATGTTCAAAGTTTTGTGTGAGCGCAGGGATATTCTATCCCGCAACGCCGACTTTTGCTGTTCACTTTTGCAGTCGAAGTTTTCGTGGAATCGAGAACGAACGAAAGAATAGTGGTTATGTTACTTGGGACACAATTCGGAAGAACTTTCCAAGTCGAAATTCAAACAGTAATGTATGTACCTTGTGGGATTCGAACCGGAGACCCAATGATTCAAAGCCCTTGGCCCTTACCCTACGGCATCCCACTCGACGAACAAAACGCTTGTATGCGCGAAATATCGTGAATGCTACGTGGGACATCCCATACTCAAGTTTAGCTCTCGATTAATCCGCTCCAGAGCAATTTCAAAATGTGGTGATATACAATGCCTAACTTATGTGGTACCGAGGCCAACCATCAATACCAACAAGGAGCCAAAATTGTCGATCAGGGATCATACACAATCTTTTTGTCCACTTGCCTTCATCTAACCATTTGATCACTGTGTATATTACTTAGCAGGTTAACAGCTTGACAGAGTAAATATTGCTCCAAAATCACATCGTCACAAGATGCATGATAATAGGCCAGTTATTGTAATTTTTTCAGCCTGTAATTGGCTGTTTTTGACAAGGCAACATGTAACAACAAGTGAAGACACCACCGCCACTACCACCAGCACGGCCAGGATTTGGTTTTGGAGGCGGGTCCGTTCGTTTCTCAATTTCTTCGCCCATGTCTTCTTTGATTTCCTCTCTCGTTCTCTCTCTCCGTCGATCTCAGTCGCTGTGCTGCCGATACCCTTGACCGGACCTGCTATGGAGGTGGTGGGCTGATTGAAGTGGGATTTTCAAGTGTCAGTTGCCCAGTGGTCACCGACAAGTCCTTCAGCGTCTGATGACATCGCACTCACCGCCAGCGACCCCCCCCCCCCCGCCCTCCCCCGGTATCTTTCCTTCGCTCTCTCTATCTGTCCGTCTACCACACCGTGATTCCCGCTGTGTGTTATCCGCCGCCATCGCCACCATTTTCCGTTTACACCACTGAAGCGACTAGTGAGTAAACACATCTTCCGAGAAAGACGAAAGAGGCAGAGGGAGAGCGGGCATGGCGATGGGGAAGCGAAATAAAAGAAGAAGTGGAACAGCGACGTCAGCCGAGGCATAGGTCTCGAGAGTTGCTGCTGCTGCTGCTAGAGTTTGTCGACGAACCAGCCCATTGTCGTAGTCTACGGCCGTCGTCTGTTCTCAGCAGCAGAAGTCTCTCTCTATCGCTATCTCTCTCTTCTCGTCTGTCCTCACCGCCCTGTTCCCTCCTCCTTTTCCTTCTCGGCCGCCCGCCCGCCCCCTCTGACCCAGTGCACTGCATGACTACGGATCGGACCCCTCTGGAGCGTTGCCCCCCCCCTACTTCGTCTCGTGCCCCTTACCCATTCCCCATTTTCCTGCTCATCCCCATCGGAGCGGTCTCTGTTGTGAGCTCGCTCAGACCAAATGAGAGGTTTCTTCACTGTTTCCCGAACCGTCCGCCCTCATTCCAACGAAGGTTACAAAGTAGAGGGCGACGAGCGGGCGGTTCGGTCGACGGACGGCCGCCGACCGACCGACAGCCTGAGGGGGGAGCGGCGGGGTTTGGGGGCGGGATTTACTCAAATCCGATTCCACCCGCATCGGCCAAGACGAGCGGCGTTCGCTAAGGCTCCATCCGTTCGGGAAAACTTTGCTTTCAACCGATAACAACAGAAGCACGATGGCGGTAGCGGCAGCAGAAGCAGCGGCGACCGAACCAGCCGGCGGACAACGCCGAATAGCGCGAAGGAGCGGGGGGAACTAGTGTGGGATAGTGATGGGGTAGATGGGAGTGAAGGGGCATCATAGCATCGGGTTGTGGTGTTGCCCGTTCCACAGCTGGTGCTGTTGCCTGGTAGCTAGCTGACGGCGGCGGCGGCGGTGGCAAGTGGATGGAAGTGGTGGACACACTGCTGCTTAAGGCGGGCACCAGGATGATGGTGGATGCGCAAGAAAGCACCGGGGGAAGAGTCGCTGCTGCTGGCCCGGTCGTTGGGTTAGTTTGGTTGGATAGGGGTCTAAGAGAGAGAGAGAGTAGGGGAGACAAAGACAGGCTGCGGAGGGCACTGCCAACGCTGGCGAAACGCCGCTCGTAGACTCAAAAGAGAGCGAAGAGGAAGACGACGACGACGAAGAAGTGAAATAGAGCGCTAAAGTTGTTCGTGTTGCAGTCCACTTGACTGTAGATGCTACAGGAGTCAGATAGCTAGGTAGTCGCTGGGCCGACCCGAGCCGGTCGTTCGGTCAGGGGCTCGCTGGGGCTCGGTTCAAGCGGCAGCAGACTCTTCATCTCGACTTTCAGATAGGTTGTCGTTAGAAATGTATGTATATCATGTATAGAGTTGCCTGCTGCACACACATTTCCGGCTAGGCACACGGCTGTGCATCTGCACTAAACCATTTTAACTAGTAAAAACTTTTAGAAAAGTATGCATTGTACTTCTCGTTCACAGTTTAAATTCATGCTTATTACTTGTAAGCGAAATAATATTATATTAATATTAAACATAATCATAAGGCGCCACCATGCTATACCTGCGTTATGACACCCGGAATAGCTGTTGCCTCCCACGTTATGCATCTGCAAGTGTCGCATGGTGTCCTATATCGTCTGCACAGTGTACTGTAATAGTCAGGGACCACAAGTCATGTTGCGAAATTACGACTCCTTCGTATGGATGGGCGGCTGGCTGCCTTCCTCGTCCATTCGTTCATCATCGCGCTTGTGCCAAAGAAAAATGGGCTGATTTTGGCTAGTTGTCCTTCAAAGGCTTTGATGATATGTTTGCCCTGGCGTTTCGGTGGAGTAAAAGCATATCCTGTATCTTGTTCGGAGGTTCGCATTGAAAAGCACCGACACCCGTTTGGGTTGCGTAGCGTTAGGTCTGATTTATTGTCACGCAATAGGAGAGTTTAATAGATGCGAATGGATGACCTATTTTGATGGTATAGATACGAAAGTATCGACAAACCCAACGAAATAAGTGCTTCAGACCTTGGAGGATACCACGGTACAGCAAGTTGCTCAAGGCTTGTTCGGCCTAATTCATACAAACAACTACCTTTTTGATTCAGCCGTATTCTGTAAACGACCTCCTAGAGACGAATAGCACGAGCATTTATTGTGTAATAACAGAAAAACTTCGCTCTGGACATTGCCACAGATAAGTGGTAACTGACCCCTGGGAGACGCTCTCTACAGTTTTCTGCTATTTATGCTACACGATTAGTGGTATAGTTTAATTATATTTCTTACCGCAACAACTACCCGTTAGGTTTTCGAGTTGTCGAGGTTTCGACCCTAGCACCTTAGACGGGTGTAAAATTTTGTTAAGAGTTCTTTGCTGTGTTCTGCCTGTTGCTAGGAGGCCTCGTTCGGCAGTAACTTGACCGACGAGGGTGCTGCAGATTTGTTGATCTTCCTTAACCCAGGATGCTCCTAATGACGTGACCATGTATGAGACTACGTAGCAGCGAATCCCGGCGAGAGAACAACTGCTTTGCATTTTAGATGAGAACTGTTTGCAGCTATGAGTTCGACTTTTACATCCTAACTTTTACTTATTGGCAGAATTTACGGTTTCATCCTTGACTTGAGCATTTAAAATGACTTTTACTTTGAGGATGTTAACACCAAACGATGAAGCCGCGATTCTTAACCGAGTGGTTTCAATTATCCCGCAACAAATATAGAAAAACGCAAGTTCCGAAGCCCAAGTCCCGCATACGAACGCCTCATGGCCTCGACGGTTTGAAACGAAGCCTCGACTTGGGACGTCGACCTTGTCGGGCGGTCCAATGAGGTAATTTCACTAATTTCGTTGTCACCGCACCTGCGAGTGTATTAACATCGCACCAAGAGTAGTAAAACACTATCGCGTTATTCACTACCGGCACATGAACGAACAATGTCAACGAGTAGGATACTGGAAGTACAACAGGAAAATCTATATTGATACGTAAATAATTCATTCCAGGATGGATTAGGCATTCATTAGGCCGCCATTCTCACTCTTCTACTTGACACCTTCGCGGCGCATGCCAGACATATCGGTGTACAGTACATACAGTGTTAGTCCATTATATGGTGGCCACACCTTCCATGAATATATCTGTTAAGAACATCTCACGAAAAGGTGGAAATCAGTAGCGTGTATGTCGGGATTAAAGGCAAGCCTGTTTCGTTGTTGACAGTTCTCCCTAAGCGTCAATTCTCTTATCAGACATTTTTCGACACCTATCGGGCTATGGCTGTCTCGCTAATTTCGAGGAGAGAAAAAGAACACATCCCCCGTGACATGATTTGAACCGGAGATATTTGGTCTAGTTACTCGAACTGTGTCCCCCTCTCGTTAACTGCCGACGTTACAATGTAGACCCATCAATGAGCCATCCCATCGGCACGACGTCCGAAATCAGAACCTATCCTATAATTGCCCATTTGACTCTTTCTTACATTGTCGGTTAGACTATGATGATCACTTTGGACGGGTTCTACCCTATGATGACTGTGTATTCGAAACATGTGGCCGGGAAAATCAGAAGGGTAGATATATTCTAGAATTGCAGGTGTGAATATTATTATTGGGCGGATCTTGGTTTTTATAGACACTTGAAGAACTCAATTATATATATATATATATATATATATATATATATATATATATATATATATATATATATATAAACTCAATTCTTGAGTTTTCTCGAAATTCAACGAGATTCTTTATGTCCAACGAACAGAGTTCTGACTCACAAGGAAAGTGTTATATATATGCTTTATGATAAAATATTTTGTGTCTTCATGATGTCATATGCGGTTTGCCCAGTTGTCGTGGGATATAAATCAGGCCAGTAGCCTTAAGCACAGTATTGCTACATGCGGACACATTCTCTACCAGGCGAGGTCTCTGATCGACGTCCCCAGAGACAATATATTGAAGCAGTGGACAGTTTTTCGCAACGCGTAGCTCCCTGAAAATCTACAGGTACTCTTAAGGGTGTTATCTTTCAGGCGTAACAACTGGCCTAAAATAAATCTGATGCCAACTCAGTGGTATATTGTTGGTGTTGGCGTTTGAAATAGCAGTAACGTAATGCCAACACTTACTGCTTGATGCTGGTAAATCGTATCGTGCTTCCAAGGGGAACCTATTCATCAATGAAACGACAATCGCAAGAACTCCGTTCACGTCAACAACAAATGACTTCTCCCTTAGCGAAAGCCTCGAGCACTTCAGGGCATCCTCAGCTTGCGACCAAGTCCCGAAAGCATGGAGAGCTCACATTCGAAGGGGTGAAATAGTAAGAATTATCTCGCATATACGCTGCAGTTGTTGCTTCATCATTATAAATGTTATGTGTGATATTATAAAAATTGTGTAAATAGAAATAAAAACATATATATAGATATTTTTTTTTGTTCGCCAGCAATTTTATTTTGTATGTATATATACAAAATAAAATTGCTGGCAAACGTACTGAATGTTAAATTTCGTTGTGGTGATCAACGTTTTTAATCACTTGAAGAAAATCCTATGAGTGCCAGTACTCAAGTTTTTTGACCTGAAAGTGGGTACTTGTGCATCTTAGAGGTGCCACTTGTTTAAGAACACCTGATCTCGAGCGTATTAAGCCTGATTATCCAAAGTGTGCTCTAGAACCATGGCTCATTTGGGAAGAGGCAAGAACAGACTGAACTGAGACAACGTGTAGTTCAGCCCGGCCGGCAGACGCGAACGTACTGCCAGTTTATACATGAAACTATATACATATAGTCTATAGAGCATATTATTGTGCATCTTAATATATAGGATAATTAGGACGCAGTTGAAACAGGGTCTATGTTTATACAGCAGGAAATTAGCGGTCTAGACCGGACCTTCTACCAAACGGATGCAATGAATAATGCTGTGTGGAAGTGGCCGGGCCAGCCAATGCGTTGTAACTACGTACTCGGCCAGCGGATTTGACCACGTCTTCTCTGGACGCCTACCACCATGACGTTCGAGATCGACGCAGCTGTATACGATGCCAAGGACCATGTAGCAGTCGGTACCATGTCTGCCTTCGTTGAGAACTAGCATCTGTTAGTTTGTGCTTGTTAATGTTTTGCTATCACTGCTTTGCATATATATACATTGCCTACATTTCCTTTTCCAATGTGTTAACAAATTTATTTCCCCAATGTGACTGTATGGGTGTTTACAGGAGAAGAAGTCCACACAGTATTTTTCTGGAGAGCGTGTTCAAGAAAATCTCCAAGCAGAACTTGTACTCCCGGACAATGTTGTAAAGCCGAAGATCATTTTCAACCCATATCGTGCAGATGAGTCATATCACCGCATTCAATGAGGTTCCTAGGAGAGGGATCGACACAAAACAATTTCCATTTTCCTGCCGAGATATCTTCCGTTTGTTTGTCGTCCACTATTCGAGCGCTAATAATGAGCACAATTTTTAATGAGCAATTTGTAATCGAACACCTTCGGATAATAGTACGAATAATCCACCTGCCGTGCGACCCATAGTGGCCTCAGCGACCGCAGCAGGTCTGGAGGTACGAGTGGTGATGGACACAGGGTGAGAGTGACTGGGTGTTGGAGCAACGCTGAAAGACGACGTACTCGACACGATTTCTGCCATCTAAATGCATCTGAAGCCTGATTCAAC